>CM053160.1:49301247-50551247 GCA_028571685.1 Heterohyrax brucei | reverse complement strand
GAGAAGAGTGGAAGGAGAGGGCAAAGGGGATAGATGGAAGAGGGAAGTAGGGTGGATTAGTACTCTGGTTTTTAGCAATTGGAGTTGCTGAGATGGGGTGGTTATAGACACTGTTCATGAGAAGAGTGGCAGTTACCGTGGTTACTGGGTATGAGAATCTGGGCTTCACCTTGAGGTGCAGCCAGCAGATGTGGTCTTAGTTAGTCCTGGGTGTGGCTGCAGCGTGCTTGTATTTCTTATTGGGAATTCTGTGGAGGTGCCTCTCTGCATGCATGTTTCTTGGCTTTATTCCAAGATGGTAAAGCTGAGTCATGCATTTGGTTAGGAACTTTTACTCTGTATCTCTATAGTTTCTCCACTTTCTGTAAATTTCTTCTTCTCATCAGCAACTTCCAGTCTAATACTTTGTCCCTTCATATAAGGTTCAGGGTTCCAGGACTGACATCTATCTACATCTGCTTTATTTGGTTTTTCAAGTCTTTGTTGCAGTGAGTGGTTTAGTGCATCTGATTAGTCTACCATCTTGGTTCTACATGAAACATCCTTGCATTCTTGAAATACAATGCACATACATTTGATTTGTTAACAATTTAAAATATTTGAATAAATATTCATAAATAAGATTGAGCTGTTTATTTTTTTCTTGTCTGGTTTGGGTCAGTTGTATAACTTCTCACCACCCTGGCTTCTAATAAATTTCTTTGAAAGTGTTTATGTAAGATAAGAATTCTATTTCTGGGTAAAGTAGACCATGAAACCATTTAGACAGGTAACTTGCTTGTGTGGAGTAAAGAAATTTTTTACAACCAATTAAATTAATGGATTTCATCATGTTTTCAGTTTTTCTTGAGATAATATTGGTAACTTAGATTTTATTGAAGTTTTCAAATTTATTGTACCATAACACTTTCATGACTTTTTTTAGATTAAAAAAAAAATCTGTATGATATATACAGTTGTGCTCTTCCTGTATTTGACTAATCTGTATCACATTTTTTTTCTTGGTCATTGTGTATTTTCCTCCCAGCTCTTCCTACTAAATTCTTTCTGATTTGGAGACTATTATTCTGTTTCTGTTCTCTATGTAGTTACTCTTTTAAAAATATGAACACTATTATTTTTTTAATGAGACTAATGTTTTTCAGTATTTCTTAGTCTGAAGGTTCTTAGACTATTCAAACCACCCATCTAGCACAGTTTACCTCACCAGCTTCTTTGTTATTGTACCTACCACACTTTTTTACGTCTCACAAGCTTTTCGCCTTTCATAGGGTCATTTGTTTTCTTGTTGAAATAGACTTTTTAATAATTCCTTCAGTGTGGGTTGGGCAATGAAACTCAATTTTAGTTTCTGTATGTCTGGAAATGATTTTATTTCATTATCATCCTTAAATGATAGGTTAACTGGGTATAGAATTTAAGGTTAACAATTAGTTTGCCTCAGCCCCTGTTTTTTCAGCATCTCTAAGTAGTATGCTGTCAGCCTAATATTTCTTTCTAGTAGCTTTACACTCTATTCCTCTTCTCCCTGTGGACTTTGTTGTTACTGTTTGTAGGTGCCCCGAGTCCATTCTGACTCAGAGAGGCCCTAAGTACAACAGAACAACACAAACACTGTTCAGTTCTGTGCTGTCTTCAGAAATGTCATCATGTTGGAGCTCATTGTTGCAGTCAATATGTCAATCCATTTCATTGAGGGTCTCCCTTTTTTCCACTGACCCTTTACTTTGCCAAGTATGTCTTTCTCCAGGGACTGGTCCCTCCTGACAGTGTGTCTGAAGTATGTTTGATGAGCTCTCACCATCCTTGCTTCTAATGACAATTCTGTCTATACAACTTCCGAGATAGATTTGTTCATTCTTCTGGCAGTCTGTGATGTCTTCAGTATTCTCTACCACCATTATAATTCACAGGTGTCAATTGTTCCTGTAAGTCTTCCTTATTCATTGTTCAGCTTTTGCATGTATATGAGGTGGCTTGATAACATCATGGCTTTGGTCAGTCTTACCTTAGTGCTGAAAGTAACATCTTTGCTTCATAGTACTTTAAAGAGGTCTTTGGCAGTAGAATTGTCCAATGCAATATGTTGTTTAATTTCTTGACTGTTGCTTCCATGAGTGTTGATTGTGGATTCAAGTAAAATGAAATTCTTGATAACTTCAGTATTTTCATCATTTATCATGATGTTGCTGATTGGTCCAGTTATGAGGATTTTTGTTTGTTTAATTTGAGGTGTAATCCATACTGAAGTCTGTGGTTTTTGATCTTCATCAGTAAATATTTCAAGTCCTCTTTTCTTTAGACTTTAGGTTCACAGAATTGGAGTGACCATAATCTTTGGATCATGATCACTAAACACAGTGTGTATGAATGTAATACTTACTATCTAAAATGTAATAAGCTGTTGTGAGTTAAACTATTGTCAAAAACATACGATTTTACTGAGTCCTTTCCCATCCTACCTCCCTGGCTCCCTTCATTCCAGAAGTAATCCCTAACCTGAATTTTACGTCTATCATTTCCTTGAATTTTGAAGTGTTTTATCACATCTATATATGCTTGTCTTTACAATGTATTATTTGATCTTGCTTGTTTTGGGCCTTATGAAAAGAATATCTTTTTATAGAACTCCTATTTAATGGTTGTTGGAAATATCCAACATATTATCCCTGTCTTTTAACAGCTCTTTCCTTTTTTATTGTAATAAGAGTTTATTTTGCCTTTATTATTCGATCAACGGCTATTTTTCAATGTTTTCACATGATGTGTTTTTTAAAAATAAATTTTTTTCTATTGTGTTTTGAGTGTAAATTTACAATTACAGTCAGTTTCTTACACAGAAATTTACACACTCTTTGGCATATTACCCTAGTTACTCTCCCCACACTTTCCATTCCTCCCCACCATGCCGTATTTCCTGTGTCCACTTAACCAGGTCCTTTCCATAACTGTTGTATCCTCCTCCAAACAGGAGTTGCCCAGGTATTCTCCTGTATCTGTCCAAGCAAGGAAGCACACTTATCACCAGTATCATCTTATGTTTTACATACCAGTTCAGTCTTCGAGGAGCTGGCTTCTCGAATGGTTCCAGTTCTAGGCTAACAGAGTCCAGGGGTCATATCCTCTACGGACCCTCCAGTCTGATCTTTTTACTAGCATTTAATTTCTGCACCCTACATTTCTCCTGCATCATCAGAGACTCTTTGCTGAGTTCCCTGTAAGGGCAGGCTTTGGTGTTGGCCAGGTACCACCTGGTTCTTCTGGTCTCATGTTGATAGGATCTCTGTTATATATGGCCCTTTCTGTCTCTTGGGCTCACACTTGCCTTGTGTCTTTGTTGTTCTTCTTTTTCCTTTGCAGCAGGGGGGTTGAGACTAATTAATGCTTGTTAGATGGCCACTGGCTAGCTTTTAAGGCTCGAGATACCACTCTGGAATACAAAACATTTTTTTGTTATGCTGGTTGACCTAGCTGTCCCCTGAAACAATGATTCACAGGCCCCTGTCCCTGCTACTGTGTCACTCAACATGTTTGGTTGTGTTTAGAATACTATTAAGCTTTGGGTTTAGTCTATTTGTGCTGAATTCTCTTCTTTGTATTGTTTCTCACTTAATCTAAAATAATTCTCAACTATTATCTAATCAGTCAAATACCCTTTTCCCTGCTCCTCCTCCCCACTCACCTGTAACCATCAAAGAATATTTTCCTCTGTGTTTAAACCTTTTCTGGAGTCCTTATAATAGTGGTCTCATATAATATTGGTTCTTTTGCAATTGACCAATTTCGCTCAGCATAATGCCTTCCAGATTATTCTATTTTATGAGATGTTGCCCAAATTTCTTGTTCTTTATCATTGCATAATATTCCACTGTGTGAATATACCATAGTTTATCCATTCCTCCATCCAAGGGCATCTAGGTTGACTCCATCTTTTTGCTCTTGTGAGCAGTTCTGCAATGAACATTGGTTTATGTACAGCTATTTGTGTGGAGCTCTTATTTCTCTAGCATATGTTCCAAGAAGTAGAATTACTGAACAGTAATTTTTGGCTTTTTAAGAAAGCACCAAATGGGTTTCCAAAGTGGTCATTACCATTTTACATTCCCACCAGCAGTGCATACCTGTCTGATGCCTCCACAGCCTCTCCAATAGTCACTATTTCGCACTTTTTGGATTAATGCTAGCCTTATTGGAGTGAGGGAATATCTCCATGTAGTTTTAATTTGCATTTCTCTAATGGCTAATGATCTTGAACATTTTTCTCCTGTTACCTGTTAGCTGTCTGAATGTCTTCTTTGGTGAAATGTCTGTTCATATCCTTTGATCATTTTTTTAATTGTGTTACTTGTATTTTGTTATTGAAGTTTTGCAATGTCTCACAGAGATTTTAGAGATTAGATGCTGATCAGATTTATCATAACCAGAAATTTTTCCCTAGTCTATAGGTTGTCTTTTAACTCTTTTGGTGAAGTCGTTAGATGAGTATAAGTGTTTGATTTTTAGGAGTTCCCAGTTATCTACTGTCTTTTCAGGTGTTTGTGCAGTCATAAATGTTTTGTAATCAGCTTATGATTTGTATTAGGCTTCCCAGTGTTGTCCCTATTTTTTCTTCCATGACCTTTATCATTTTAGATTTCGTATTTAGGTCTTTGATCCATTTTGAGTTAGTTTTTGTGCATGATGTGATATACGGGTCTCGTCCGACTTTTTGCAGATGGATATCCAGTTATGCAACACCATTTGTTAAAGAGACTGTCTTTTCCCCATTTTGTAGACTTTGGGCTTTTATCAGATACCAGCTGCTCACAGGTGGATAATTTCATGCCTTCGTTCTCAATTCTGTTTCTTTGGTCTATGTGTCTTTTGTTGTAAGAGTACCAGACTGTTTTTGACTACCATAACAGTGTAATAGGTTTTAAAGTCAGGAAATAGTTCTTCAATAATACTGTACTTATCTGAGTTTTTTTTCCCCCTTTCCCTAAGAAACTGATGATTCATTCCTCCACCTCATTGAAAAATGCCATTATAGTTTGGATCAGGATTACAGTGTATCTATAGTTTGGTTTGGACAGAATACACGTTTTCACAAGTTGAAAGGTTTCTTGACTTATATAGATCTCTTTTGTTTTCTTGCAGTAGTTTCTTGTAGTTTTCTTTGTAGAGGTGTTTTACATTTCTCATCAGATTTATTCCTAAGTATTTGACCTTCTTGAAGGCTATTGTAAATGGTATTGACTTAGTGATGTCCTCTTTGACATTCTGTTTATTGGTGTAGAGGAATACAACTGATGTTTGTAGCTTTTTTCCATATTCTGATACTTTGCCAAACTCTTCTAGTAGCTCCAATAGTTTTTGTGGATTCTTTAGTTTTCCATAAGTACGATCATATAATCTGCAAATAGAAATACTTTTACTTCTCCCTTGGCATTTGGATCCCATTTATTTCTTTCTGTACCCTGATTGCTCTGGCTAGAATCTCCAGCAAAGTGTTGAATAAAAGAGGCAATAAAGGGCACCCTTGTTTGGTTCTTGTTCTCAGGGGGGATGCGTTCATACTCCCTCCATTCAGGATGATGGTGGTTGTTAGCTTTGTATAAATGCCATTTACTTTGTTGAGGATTTTCCCTTCTATACATATTTTGCTAAGAGTTTTTAATATGAATGGATGTTGGACTTTGTCAAATGCCTTTTCTGCATCAATTGATAAAAAATCAGTGTTTCTTGTCTTTTGTTTATGTGGTTGATTAGATTGTTTTTGTAAAGCTGTACCATTTCTGGATTCCTGGTATGAGTCCCACTTGGTCTTGGTGAATTACTCTTTTGATGTTGAATTCTGTTAGCTAGAATTTTGTTGAAGATTTTGGCCTCTAAGTTCATGAGAGATATTGTTCTATAATTCTCCTTTTTTCGTGCTGTCTTCACTTGGTTTTGGATAAAAGTTATGTTGGCTCCATAGAATGAGTTTGGCAGTAGTTCGTCCTTTTCTGTGCTCTGAAATACCTTTGCTAATTGTGATGTCAGCTCTTCTCTGAAAATTTGGTAGAATTTTTCAGTGAAGACATCTGAGCCAGGGTTCTTTACTTATTTATTTTGGGGGGGGATGTCTTAAAGTTATTTTTTCAATCTCTTCTTTTGTTATCCAACTCACGGAGACCCTAGGGGCCAGGGTAGGATCAGAATCCACGGCACTTGGCTGGCTGGTTCTTTTGCTACGGGTTTATTTAGTTGTTCGATCTTTGTGTTAGCTTAGGTAGGTAGCGTGTTTCTAGAGATTTGTCCATTTGCTCTAGGTTTTTTTGCAATTTATTAGAGTACAATTTTTCGTAGTGTTCTGTTAAGATACTTTAAATTTCATTTGAGTCTATTGTGATATTGCCCATCTCGTTTCTTATTTATTTATTTTATTAGGACTGAGTGAAAAGGTAATTCCCATATAAATTTACATGTCCAGCTATATGCAGCTTATGTACAGAAGAAAAGACTCCTTGATGGCTGCAAGGGAGGGGAGGGAGGGAGGGTGAAAGGGGGAAGGTTTAGACTAGATAGTCTGTAGAAATTTGGTTGGGTGAAATCAGTGATAGCACGTATTAGAAATAAGAACAATATTAAGTGGACTTCAACATAGCTTGAATACTCCTTCCATCTTAACCGAATATTGCAAGGACAGAATAGCTGGGGCAGGGGGCAGGAGACCATGCTCTTAGGCGAAATCGAGGCCAATTGGCACAACTAGTGCTTTGCTAAGAGGGATCTCTACACCCCACATTGGTGAGTGGTGTCTGGGATCCTAAAAGCTGCCAAGCTGCCATCTGAGGGCACAGCGAATGGTCCCAACTCAGCAGGAACGGATCTTCACCGAGGACTAAAATGACATGCGGTAAAGACCTCCCATCTCATTTCTTATTTGGGTTATTTGCTTCCTCTCCTGTTTTTATTTTGCCACTGTGGCCAATGGTTTATTGACTTTTGTTGATCTTTTCAAAGAACCAGTATTTAGTCTTGTTAATCCTTTCAATTGTTTTTCTATTCTTTAATTCACTTAGCTCTGCTCTAATTTTTATTATCTGCTTTCTTCTGGTGCCCAGGGGATTCTTTTGCTGCTCTCTTTCTACTTGTTCTAGTTTTAGGGTTAATCCTTTGATTTGGGACTTTTCTTTCTTTCTTTGTTTTTGGATGTGCACAATTTATTGCGATAAACTGACCTCTGAGCACTGTTTTTGCTTTGTTCCAAAGTTCTGGTAGATTGTGTTTTCATTCTCATTTGATTCTGTGAATTTTGTTATATTCTGTACTGGTTTCTTCTATAACCTAGTAGTTTTGCACAAGATGTTGTTCAGTTTCCATGTGTTTTATTTTTTCCCTTACTTTTCCTGCAGTTGATTTCTACTTTTATGACTTTGTGGTCCAAAAATGTGCTTTGCAATATTTCAGTGCTTGATTTTGTTGAGACTTGCTTTATGGCCTAATATGTGGCCTATTTGGGGGAATGTTCCATGTGCACTGGAAAAGAAAGTATACTTGTCTGCTATTGCGTGGAGCGTTTTCTATATGTCTATGAGATCAAGCTCATTGACTTTGGCATTTGGATTTTCCATGTCTTTATAAAGCTTCTTACTGGATGTTCTGTCCTTCACTGAAAATGGTATGTTGAAGTCTCCTACTATTACTGTGGAGCTGTATGTTTCTTTTTTCAGTGTGGTTAGAGCTTGTTTGATGTACTTAAGGGCTCTATCATTGGGTGCATAAATATTTAATGTGGTTATGTCCTTCTGATATACTGACCCTTTAATCATTATATGATGACCTTCCTTGTCCACTACGGTGGATTTCACTTTAAAATCTATTTTATCACAGATTAATATTGCCACTTCCACTCTTTTGAATTTATGTTTGCTTGGCATATAATTTTCCATCCTTTGAACCTGAGTTACTTGTGCCTATAAGTCTAAAGTGTGTCTCTTGTAAGGAGTACGTAGATCGATCATGGTTTTTAATCCAGTCTGCTACTATTTGTCTCTTTGTCAGTGTGTTTAATCCATTTGCATTCAGCATAATTATTGATAGATATGAATTTAGTACTGTCATTTTGATGGCTTTTTTGTGTGTTTTTGACAATTCCTTTGTTCTACTTATTTTTCTGTGTTGAGTAGTTTTTCTTTACGGGTTTTCTCTTCACCATTTTCATCATTGGTTTTGTGTTTGCTGAGACTTCATGGTCTTTGATGTGTAGCATTATTAACATCCTTTGAAGTTACCTTAATGTTTACCTTTCTTGTTCTAAATTTAAAGCAGTCTTTAATTTCTTTGTTTCCTTTGCAAATGAGAGATCTATTGCTATGTTATTTCATTCTTTTTTTGAAGTAATGTTGTCATCTTTTACATACTGATGTCTCTGTTTCTCTATTTTCAGTGTTTTAGGTTTGATTTATTTTTGCGGTGTCCCTATATGGGTTGATATGTAATGGCTGTGTCCCATCTTCTAGCCTTGAGTTGTTATCTGATGTCATTGATTTTGTAATTGAAGAACTTCCTTTAGTATTTCTTGTAATTTTGGTTGGGATTTTGTAAATTCTCTAAACATGTGTTTATCTGGAAATGTCTTAATTTTGCCGGACTATTTTGCAGAATATATAATTCTTAGCAGGATCCGACTCGACGGCACTTGGCAAAAGCAAGTTTTTTCCTTCAAGGCTTTGTATATGTCATCCCATTGCCTTCTTGTCTACATGGTTTCTGCTGAGTAGTCTGAGCTTAGTTTTATTGACTCTGCTTTATAGATTATTTAACCCTAGACATCTTTAAAAGCCTCTCCTTATCTTTAGTTTTGGCAAGTTTGATTATAAGGTGTCTTGGTGTCTCTCTTTTTGGGTCTATCTTATGTGAGGGTCAGAGCACTTTGGAGAAATCTTCTTATCTTCCATGATGTCAGGTAAGATTTCTGTTAATGTCTTCAACAATTCTTTCTGTATTTTCTGTTACCCTCGTTCTGGCACTCCAGTCACTCATGAATTATTCCTCTTGATACAGTCCAATGTACCTCTTGTGTTTCTTTATTTTCTTAATTTTTTTTTATCTGAGTTTCCCTCAAATATGGTGGTCAATTGCTTTATCTTCTGTCCTGCTAATTCTACCTTCAAAGAATTGACTTTTTATTGAGTGGTCTAATACTGTAATTTTATTATTTTATTATTAATCTACTGAATTTCAGCTTGTGATTGCTTAAGAGTTTCTTGGAGCCTATTCAATTTGTTAGGTATGCTTTGTAGCACTTTGCCTAATCTCCTTCCTAATCTCTTCAAGTGTTCTAAATATTAAAGTGTTGTATTCTCCTTCCATGAGTAGGATCTGACATGACGGCACCTGGCTGGCTTGGCTGTATTCTCCTTCCAATGATTCCTGGAAATTCTCTAGGTCTGAATAATTTATCAATTCTTTGTTGTAGGAGCTTTCTGAAGCCATTGTGTTCAGCTTTTAAATGATTTGATATTGACTGTTCTCTCTGAGCCATCAGAAAGTTGTTTTATTTGTGTTTGCTTACTGTGTTCTGACCTTCTTTGTTGTTTGCTTTTGAAATGCCCCAATAGGCTAGCTGTGTGAGCTAATTTGAGGTATTGGTGCCTTAGATGTTCTAACATCATGTGATCAGGTGGTCAGAGCTGTTACTAGGTATGTGGGTCCAGGTGTCCGTTTACTTCTCTTATACGTATTCAGCTCAGGTGCTCAAATACTTGGTCACCACATGTGTTGTTCAGGCCCCCCCTCCCCACAGGCCTAGATGGGCAGAGTGATTGATATGGGCACTGGTGGCTGGCTGCATTCTCTGAAAAAGGTAGGGGGCTGACAATCATCCATTCATGTCTGTGTGGAAAGCTTGCCCATGTTCCTTAAAGTGGGTAGGTAGATAGCTTTTACTGCAAGATGATACATACCATCGAAGCTGAATGTATTGTTGACATGCTTTTGAGGTCTGTGAACCACTTATATTTATGTCTAGGAAAAGGATTTGTTTCTGCCCTGAGTTGTTCCCAGCTTAGAGGAGCCAACAGATTTATTTTTACCCTATTTGTTAAATTGTTCCCTCCCCAAGTCTGGGAGACTATCTCAGGGGTCCTATGTCCAGCCCAGGTAAATCGTCAGAATTTGGAGCCAGTGCAGTGCACACAAAGAAGGGAGAAGTGCTAGGAAAAGAGAGGTTTAACCCAAAGAAAAGTTTTAGATACACATCACTTTGCTTTTGACAATCCAATGCTGCTTTTCACTGATTCTAGAGGTAAGTGTCCATAGCTTTTCCCACTAAGGAAGATGCCCTCTAAATGTCACTGCTTTGCTCACCACTCTGGCAGTCACAGAACCTCTGTGGGGTGTGGATTTCCATTTGGTCAGGTCTGACCAGTTGTAGGTACTTCAGGACCAACTCTGCTTGCCCTGTTGCTCAGTCTGATTTCTTAACTTTCCCTTTGATGTTCAGGGCTCATAGAATGTCATGCATAGTCCATTCATTTGTTTTTCTGGATCTTTGTTGTTAGGGAAATCACAGGAAGCATCTACTACTTTGCCTCATCTCCTTAATGTGTTTTTAATATGATGGCAAGTTTCTAAATAACCATTTGTTTTTCTAACATTTTATTTTATTTCAATATTTTTATTCTTTTTGGGTGAAAATTGTTCCTTCAGGAAACCCTGGTGGTGTAATGGTTAAGTGCTATGATTCTAATTATAAAAAGGTCAGCAGTTCAAATCCACCAGGTGCACCTTGAAAACTCTATAGGGCAATTCTACTTTGTCCTATAGGGTTGCCATAAATCAGAATCAACTCAACAGCAGTGGTTTTGGTTTTGGTTTATTGTTCCTTCATTTGTCTCTTTGAAGGCCCTGCACATACTTATTTTTTTAATCTATTTCAGATTCTTCTATTATTTTGCTTTAGCTGGAGGGAATTCATATTCTGATTAGTGACTTAGCTAGCTTTCTCCTTACCTCCTACTTTCTTTGAAATTCATATGTGTAGGCTCCTTTTAAAGAGCCCTGGTGATGGAGTGGTTAAGTACTTGGCTGCTAATTGAAAGGTTGTTTGTTTGAACCCACCAGCAGCTTCAAGGAGAAAATACCTGGCCTAGCTATCTGCTCTGGTATGTATTACAACCAAGAAAGTCCCATGGGACAGTTCTGTTCTGCCCTCTAGGATTGTTATGAGTTGAAATTGATTCAGTGGCACATAGCAACAATGATAGGCTAATTTTGAATAGAAGGATATTCTTCTTTCTCAATTTTTCTTTGGGCTCATTTGTTCATTTAGAAGTTTTAAAGTAACTATACTATATACACAGAGACACAGGTACACACATGCACACCCAGACCCATGCTTCATACTGGTGTCTTAGGACTCCTCTTTAGTAACGTTAGGTAAATAACAGTTTCAGTCTCCAGACTGACTAGAAGCTTGTTTCTTTTCCTGATCTTAAGGCTGTGTCTGTTTTTTCTTACCTGTCTACGCATACAGCTTTACTCAGGCCCTGAATCAGGAGGCATTTGGCAAAAACTTTTAGAGGAACTGAAAGTCAACCTCAAAGTATATTTTATTCTATATTTTCTTAATTGTTAAAGTTAAGAGTGAAACATTATATCTTGACTCCACCCTACTTTAGATGAAGAATTTATATGTTAAATTCTTCCTTCCCTTAAACTTTCTAGTTTTGCTAATATCATCTGGGATTTTTAATCAGGATTATTGCCCTCAACTTTATTATTTTAAATGGAAAACTTCCCTCTTAAATTGGAAATTCTCCAATGTAATATAATAGGAACACCCATGGCTTTTCTAAGTTTTTATAAGTGGAACACTGGTAATCACAAAGAAGATGAAGATTTCTTTAGGGTTGCCAGTTTTCCTCTACCTGGGTGACAATTTAAAATAAATAAACAAATAAAAGGAAAATTAAAAAAGAAGTGACAACTTAAAATAGACAATCTTTGAAAGTCTTGCTAATAGAATTGTCTTTGTTTATAGCTTTTGTCTTGGCTATAAATAATTTACCCAACACGCCATGGAAACACACATGCAGATGTGAAGGTATTTAAATATAAAGTGTTCACAGCCACTAAAATTATGATGAATACCAAACGCTAGATGGTCTATGCTATCATCAAATTTGTAGTCCAGTAGAGAAACATTATTAAACAATGGTGAACCATTTGTACTTCCTCTTTAACTTCACCTCAACACACTTCTTTCTGTCTTCCAGATCTGGAGGTCCACTGAAATTGCTTTTGCAGAGGACATTCATGATTGCTATGTTACCAAAGCAAATAAAATTTTAACTATATTTCACTTCCTGGCAACATCACAAGACAGTTGATACTAGCTATCTTTCCTAAAACATTTTACTTTTTTATTTTCCTGAAACCAAATTCCTTGTTCCCTCCTAGTTACATGGCAGCTCTGTCCACTCTCTGGCTGATAAATACTGGAGTTCCTGAAGCAGAACCAACATGGAGCCCTAGATAGATGCATCATGTCATCCCTTTGCAGCAAGGACCCATCAAATTAAGGAAACCAGATACAAACATCAATCCTAGAACCTTAAGACAAAATGAAGGCAAATAGCGCTGGATCCAACACCAAGTGGAAGAAGAAACTGAAGTAAGAAAGAATGAGGACAGATAAAGAGTGGAGGTCACCTGCCAGCTAACACAGTACAGCTTTGCCGTCTTAGAGCACATCCAGCAATGGCCTCAGACAGGGAACATGGGAAGGCAACTTCACAGAGCTCCCCAAACAAGGTGGAGCACCCAGTGTCCAGAAAAACGTGCTTTACCAACCCCTACCTTCTGCCACGTGTGCTTCCCTCACCCTTTCCTATGCTGTGCTGCCCAACTTGAGAGCTACTAGACAGCCATCAATCTAACTCCACCCCACCTCCATTTACTGGCTCTTGGAGTGCTGTTTTATCCTTCTCCTTTTTCCTTTTCTTTCTTCTTTCCAACTATCTCCAGAAGGCACAGCACCCCTTCACAACTGGCTATGCTGCATCATTTGGCTAGAGAGCTGCTGGTTTGCTGTCACCTCAGGACCCCCACTCTCACCCTCTGCCTCCTGCCACACCATTGTTTTTCTTCCTTTTCTTCCTTTCATTTGCATGTTTCACCTAGCTCTGTATATCACCCCTACCTCTTCCTTCTGGGCCATGCCATGCCACTTGGCTAGAGAGCTACTGGCCTGTTATCACCCTGGGGTCCACCTCACATTCCACTGCAGAATCCAGCTATACCATATTTCTTTCTTTGGCTTTCTTCCTTTTATTTCTTCTTCCTGCCTAAAACCATGTATCACCTCCCCCATTCTCACTGGCTCCCAGGTCCAGCCAGCGCCCACCCTCTGGCTGCTCTTTTATTTTACTGATCTCTCTCTATTTCCTTCCTTCCTTCCTCCCTTTCCCTCTTCCTTCCTCCATCCCTCCCTCCCTCCCTTCCCCCACTAGGCTCACATACCACCCACCACCTAACTTCTGCTAGCCCACATCATACCATCAGAGAAAAAATGTCACTGGCTCAGGTCCATTGCCAAACTGGTCTTGCACTACCCCTCCCCTTGACCACTTGACTAACTACTTGCTAGTGGGAGATGAGACTGTACCACTCCCCATCAAATACCCCTGCCTATGGTGAGGGGATCTGAGTGCTGCTACACTGCTAGATGAACATCAGATGGCAGACAACACCCATCCAGTCTACCCTCAGTCAACTTGCCAAACAAGTAGACAGAGAAGCAGGCTTGCCCTGCCTGCTAATGTCCTGACCGTTTGGTCAAGATGATGATTATTATCATGTCCACAGATGAGCAAGTGGCAAAGCACAGCTTGCCCACCTGTCCTGACATAGTAAAACTGAACAAAGAAGCAGGATGATGCAAACAAACATACAATTGGTAAATTAAGAAAATAATACCTTGATATCTCAGAGACTGCAGATAATATCAAAACATAATAAAGCAGATGAGATGGCTGCAGCAAGTGACCAAACTAAAGAATCAGATGACCTTTTAGTAGAAGAAAAGGCAGTGAAATTCAAAAGGCTAATAGGGTTATCCAAGAGATTAGGAAAGAGGTAAAGGAAAACACAGACAAAATCAGAGAAAAAATATGCAAAATCATGGAAACCACAAATGAAACCAATGAAAACATTGCTGAAATAAAGGAAAACACAAAGTAATAGAATTAAGAAAACCCAAACTTGCTGCAATCAAGTTATCTCCTACTCTTAGAAACCATACTGAGCAGAGTAGAACAGCCCAACAGAGTTTTCAAGAAGCACCTCCTGGATTTGAACTGCTCTCCTTTTGGTTGGAGCTGTAGCTGTTAACCACTATGCCCCCAGGGTTTCAAAAGTAATAGAGAAACTCAGGATATCAATACAAGAACAAAACATTGAAATAAATTAACAATTAGAAATCAAACATAACCAATGATAAATCTAAAAGATAAACAACAAAATTTCAGAAATGAGTAACTCAATGGAGGGTTTTAGGAGCAAATGTGAACATCAGAGAACATCAGAGAGACTGAAGATAAATCCATGGACAAAATATTCTTTGAGGCAAAATCAGAGTAAAGAGGGAAGAAAAATGAAGAAAACCTAGGAATTACATGGGGCACAATCAAGAGCAAAATTTTGTATGTGATTGGAGTTCTAAAATAGAAAAAGAAAATAGATAATACCAAAAAGACTGTTGAAGGTTTCAGGGGCAGGGGCAGGGTGGCAGAATAGACACACTCTACTAAAAGACCACAAGTGATGGTCCGACGGCCTGCTCATTCCCTGGGAGCATGGCTCCTTGATCTGCTGATGCCTCTGTCCAGAAAATACTACAGACACCAACTCTTCAGACAAAAATAAACTGGACTCAGGGGCACAATGTGACCAAATGGTGCATGTACTTTATGGATCTATGCATTTATAGGATGGTGCCCTACTAGTCTCCTTCTAGATGGTAGATACAAGAATGAAGAGGAGGGAACAGGAGATTGTTAAGAAGATACGACAAGTATACAATGAAAAGGAGGAGTGTGCTATCACTAGGCAAGGAGAGCAGAAGGCGCTGCAAATAGGCGGATGTGCAAAATTAACTTGGATTGTATAGTTTCACTTAATCACAAAGCAAACAAACAAAACAACGAAATCCAATAATATACTGCATTCAGTAAATCTGCTGCAAAAGACCTCTTTATAATGTTAAAAAGTAAAAGTGTCACCCTGAGTGTTAAGGTGCATGCAACCCAAGCTTTGGTGTCTTCGATCACCTCATGTGCATTTGAAGGGTGGAAAATGAATAGGGAAGATCAAAGGATTGATGCCTATGAATTTTAGCACAGATGAAGAGTACTGAATATACCATGGCCTGCTGAAAGAACAAACAAATCTGTCTTGGAAAAAGTACAGCAGAGTGCTCCTTGTAAGTAATGATAGCAATACTTTCTCTCATGTACTCTGGACACATTACCAGAAGAAACCAGTCCCTGCTTAGTAAGGTAGAGGATCAATGAAAAGAGGAAGACAACAAGATGGTTTGACAGTGGCTGCAACAAGTGATTCAAAACATAATGATTTCAGGGATGGTACAGGACCAGGCACTGTTTCCGTCTGTTGTGCATAGGTTTGCTATGAGTCATAATTGACTCGATGGCACGCAACAACGACATGTATTTGTTACAACTCATAAAATTTTACAGTACATACATTGATGTATACAAACTAATAAATCACTTAAAGAGGCTGAGTGATCCAGAGTTGAAATGCAGATTGTGACAAGAGAATCTAACTGTATTTCAAATGTATAAAATAACCTCACTGAAGGGGCCAGGGGCGGGGTTGGGGTGGGGTAGAGAGGTACTGACCTAAGCAGTGTTGGAAATGGGAGGAGACTACAGGACTAAAGGCAAAAGAAACTGTACATGTGCACTGTACTCCACTAGGTAAAGTTGTTTTATACAGGGGTATGAATTAACAGTTCTGAAGCCACTGTATGTATACTGAAATGAAAGAAGTAAATGAGTGGCAGATGGTGGGAGCCAGGTTTCTCATCACACTGAGTCCTGTTCTACCAACACAACTGCCACCCATTCTCCCTCATTTCCATCACAGAGGCAGGGCTTACAGGATACAGAAACCTCACACAGTACTGGGAATCAAGGCCCAGTTAAACTGCCCCACACATTCTATATACATTTTTAGGGGGAACACAAATTCAATCCATGATTGATGGATACATATAGAAATATTTATATATGTGTGTACATCCAGGGGTTAATATACACACATAGATTTCCTTGCTTTTTCAGCTGAGGGAATATCTGAGTAACAACAAGTACACATAACACTGAGATCATGGCTTCTAAAACTATTCTTCACTAAAAGAAAACAGATTTTGGAGAAATAGCTGATTCTAGCTGTTTGTGATACAAACTGAGCCTATAGTAGTAACAGAAAGAACGCGTTAAAGAAGTGAAGAAAGAACAAAAACCAAAAGGAGGTCATGTCGGTGAGACACAGAAAATGACTGAAATGCTTTTCAACGGCAAAAACTGGAAAATTCGAACAACAAAATAAATAACATAGTATTGGTTTATAATCCATACTATAAAAGTTCTTGGGTCTTGTCTTGGTCAACTGGTACTGTTCTAATGGAAAATACCACAAGTGGAAGGTTTCAAAAAAAAGAAGCTTTTATTGTCACAGTCCGGTAAGCCACAAATCCATTAGCAAGATACAAGTCCATTCAGAATAAAAAATCACCACAGTCCAGTAGGCTGAGCCCACATCCAGTGAGAGCATCTCGGCACAGGAACCTTGGGTCCAAAGGTCGTGCTCTGCTCTTGGTGCTTCTCTCTCGGTGGTGTGAGGTTCCCAAATTCCTCAGCTCACTTTCCCCCTTATATTCAACAAGCTTGAATCCTGCCTCAGTAACACAACTGCAAACCATTCTCCATCATCAATATCACAGAGCCAGGATTCACAACACATGGGAGGAAGGGCACCATATTGGAACTCCAAACCAAGTCAAATAAACACATACATTTTTGGGGGGACACAATTCAATCCATGACAGGTCTGTACTGATAGAAATAAATGATTGAATAAAAAAATAAATGGAGAGAATATACAAATATATACTCAAAGATTTCCAAATAATTTGTGTCAATATCTCCATTTCAAGGAGAGGGAGCATTACTCTTCATCCTCTGAGTATGGACTATGTGTAGTAACTTCCTTCCAAAGAACACAGTATGGAAGAGCAAAAAAAGCTCTAGAGTGGAGAAAGCTGATCAGCACTACCTCAGCCAGGTGACCAAGATTAACATCAACAGTGATAAGCCATGATGATAGTGTATATCCTTGAATAGATGTAATGAGCCTGGTTGAACCATGAAAAAATATTAGAGACACCCACATAGACAAACATTCCCTGAAATACCTGACTAGTACTTAAAGCTACCAACATAATTAAAATCAAGGTAAGAAACTGCAACAACGAAGAGGTGCCTACGGAGACATGGAAACCCTGGTGGTGTAGTAGTTAAGCGCTAACCAAAAGGCTGGCAGTTTCTATCTGCCAGGCGCTCCTTGGAAACTCTATGGAGTAGTTCTACTCTGGCCTATAGGGTCGTTATGAGTCAGAATTGACTTGACGGCAGTGTTTTTTGTTTTTCTTTTTAAGAAGACATGATGATTATTGAAATATGATATCCCGAATATCAAGCTGCAATAAGGACATTGATTAAAAACTAAAGAACTCTAAGTATGGACTTCAGTTAATTTTAAAAAAGAAAAAACTTACAGAAATACAGTTTTGCAAATAAAATATGCAGAATACCCCAGGGAATATTTGACTTAATCTGGTGAGGAGTTGGAGAAGGCTTTTTTGGTGAGGCAACATAACCCAAGCCATGGTATTTTCAGTCACCTCATACACACGTGAACATTGGACTACAAATAAGAAAGAATATAGAATATTGACTATACCATGAACTGTCAGAAGAATGAGCACAGCCACAATGATCCTTAGAAGAAAGAATATCAACTCTACATGTCCTGACCGTAATTAGCAATATAAAAACACCAGAAGATACATTAGATATATATATATAATGATGAATTTGTGAAGAATTTCACACTGTGGATGAAAATCTGGAGGGTGTTATGTTGAGTGAAGTAAGTCAATAATAAAAGCATAAGTACTATATAATACCGTTAGTATGAAAACTCATAAAAAGGTTTACACGTGTGGAAAGGAACATTCTTTGGTGGTTATGAAGGAGGACAGTGGTGGAGACAGAGGAACACTAACTAAACAATAGATAAGTGACAACTTTGGTGAAGGGTAACACAGTGTACCATAGTGAGGAAGTCAGCATAACTTGACCAAGGCAAAAACCAAACAAAAAAACCATTGCCATCTAGTCAATCCCAACTCATAGTGACCCTGCAGTACAGAGTAGAGCTGCTTAATATGGTTTCCAAGGACTTGAACAGCTGGTCTTTTGGTTAGCAGCCATAGCTCTTAATCACTGTGCCACCAGGGCTCCAGAAAATTCAAAGACACATCAAAAGTGGGGGCTGAGGACTGGAACAATGGTCTCAGTGACATCTAACTAAATAGTCACACGTAGTTTGTAAATGTAATGTTCTACATCCTTTCTTGGTAAGTAGTGTATGGGGTTTGTGACAGGCCATCTAAGATATGTCTACTGATCCCACTTTGTCTGGAGCAAGGGAGAAGAAAACCAAAGACACATGGGAAAGATCAGTCCACAGGATTAATGGACCACAGCTACCATAGTCTGCACGAGACTGAGACCAGCACAACTAAATGGTGTCTGGCTGCCGTCACCAAGTGCTCTGATGGAAATCACAGTAGAGGTTCCTGCACAGAGCTAGAGGCAAATGCAGAACAAAATTCAAACTCACCCCAAAAAAGACTACACTTACTGGTCTGACAAAGGCTGGATAAACCCCAGGGGGATGGCCCCTGTATATCCTTTTTTGTTACTCCTGAGATTCACCCTTCAGCCAAAGATTAGACAGACCTATAAAACAAACAGTAACAAATGTACTTCAACCACACAGAAGAAACTAAATGGACATACCAGCTCTGGGGCAAGGACAAGAAGGTAGGAGGTGACAGGAAAGCAGAATGAATGGAATTGGAGAACCCAAAGTTGAGAAGGGTTAACACACGGGGTTGGCGACCAAAGTCACAAAACAGTGTGTGCATTAACTGTTTAATGAGAAACTAATTTGCTCTGTAAACTTTTCCTTAAAGCACATAATACATAAGGAAGGAAGCAAAGTTGACCAGATTTTGTCTCATGTACTTGGGACCAGTTTCTGGAGGGGTCATCATAAAAAAGGAAGACCCTCAATGAGATATATTAACATAGCTACAACAACAGGCTAAAACAACACAATGATTATGAGGATGGTACAGAATAGGGCAGTATTTCTGTTGTACACAGGGTCATCCTGAGATCGAAGTGACTTGATGGAACTTAACGACAGCAACAACAGTGGTAAACTAAAGCCTAAAAAGTGATTGAAATTTAGCCAGGTCAGGAGTAGGTTTTGGATTGAGCAAGTTGAAGAATGTTTTGCACAGAGGAAGTAGCATGTAGGAAGGCCCACAGGCAGGAAAAAGTGTATTACAAGGAAAAGTGAACAAGTCCAATATCTCATATTTATCATCCTTCTCAACACTTTTAAAGAGGCTGTTGTTATTCCCATTGTATGAATAAGGAAATGAAGATCAAGAGAGGCAGTAGTTTTCCAATTACACATAGCTGATGAGTGGTTAAAAGATAACTGGGAGCCCAACACATCAAACCCTAAAACCTGTGTCTTTCGTCACACATTAATTTTCATTTGCCTAAGAATCTTAGACTATGGTCAAGCAGTTTCTCAGTCCTAATGAAATGAGCAAAACTGAGCCAGTGAGAAGTTAACAACAGATCAGCAGGGATGCTGGGAATGGTCAGTCACGGCCACAGCAACCTAAGTTGCTCTCATAAGAAGCAAGCTTACTTGCCAGAAATCCGAGCCCTGTGAAACTGGAGGTCAAATTCCAACCTATGAGCCAGAGAGGAATTATGTATCATGAAAACATGGCTTTGGGAGCTGGAACAACAACAACAGCAGCCTGTTAAGGAAATAAGGATTAGAACAGTGGAATCAAGGATGAGATTGGAGACAGGCCATACTGGGGTAGTGGGAAAGTGGGGCAGGTGAGGGATTTAATTTTAACCTGGAAGGTATTCTCAGAAAGAATCAAGAGTTAGTACAAACAATGTTCATTTACAGAGCTCTGCCTTCATGCCTCACTTTTCACCCTCTTCCTCATCCATCAACATTGCTCCTCTCACAGCTGTCAGAAAAAATAGGAAGAAAAAGTCAAAACCTAGCCTAAAGATTTCATGTGTGTCCTACACATGGTAGGGTGGGCCTGGAGCAGAGCAGCATTTGCTGAATTAGGGTAGGAAAAGGGATACCTCAGACAGGAAACAATGGCTTTCATGGAAACAACAGCAAGTGCTGGACTTGAGAATTAACCAGTCACCATGGAGTCAACTCTGACTCATGGTAAGCCCATGTGTGTCAAAGATGACCTGTGCTCCACAGAATTTTTGATCTCTGACTTTTCAGAAGTAGATGACCAGCCCTTTCTAAGGGTGCACCTTCAGGTGAACTCGAACCTCCAATCTTTGGTTTAGCAGATGACCATGTTAACTTGTTGTACCACCAAGGGACTCTGGACTTGAGTTTCACAACACCGATCATAATATTAGACCAAAACCAGACCTGTTGCTGTCAAGTGAATTATAACTTATGGAGACTCCATGTGTTAAAGAGTCAAATTGCTGCACAGAATTTTCTTGGCTGTAATTCTTTACAGAAGCAAACTTACTTCTTTGGAGTCACTAACCTAACCTAGTGCCATTGAGTCGATGCCAACTCATAGTGACCCTATAGATCAGAGTAGAACTGCCCTATTGAGTTTCTAAGGAGTGCCTGGAAGATTTGAACTACCAACATTTTGGTTAGCAGCTGTAGTATTTAACCACTACAGCATTGGAGTTACCAACCTTGAAGTTAGCAGCCTATCACAAACTGCATGCACCATCAGACTCTTTACTGATAACAAAGGATTCATATAAAGATCCTTAAAAGGATTTTAAAAAAAGACTACTCCCTACAAAAAATTGTAACACCCAAACCAGTGCAGAAGCTTTCTTAAGGGGCTGAAATTCTGCTTTTAAGTGAACAAATCATTAGACAAATTGCTTTTAAGGGAAAGTGCTTGAGATAAATTCCTAATGAAAAGAAATGGCAGATATGCCCAATGTTGTTGACCAAAAGATTGTGGGGTTGTGAAAGGATGCAGGGAAAAGTTAGTAATCTTTTTGTGTCAGTGTCACTTTTTCCAGATGAGTCCTTACAAGTGTAACCTCTAGGCTCAGAGATTTGGCATCTTTTGTACTACTTTAAGTCTTTCTAACCAGACCCCAAGGAGTCCTGACAGCACAGCGGTCAAGCTGCTAACCAGTATGTTAGTTCAAACCCACTCCACAGAGTAAAGACCTGGCAATCTGTTTCATAACAATTGCAGTCTAGAAAACACTTTGGGGCAAGTCTACTCACTCACATTGATTCCATGGCATCTGATACAACAACACCAACAATCAGGCCCAGACACTAGGCTGGATTTGTCCTGGGTCCCACCCACCTAGAGAATGGCCTTTTCAGGGGCTGACCTGTTGTTTGCATGGTCATTGGATAGATGTCCAGGACTTTTCTCGAGGGTGAATCATAGTGTAGAATCTAGGGCTGGGGCACGCCTAGTATTTCTTAATTACTTAGATTTAGAGACTTGATTTTACCACACAGAAGGAGTGAGGCATGTTATTCTCTTTCCAAGAAAGCTTGAATCAAAGAGAGGTGTGGTAGAGATTCAGAATTTTGAAGCTGGAAGCAATTGCCATTTGATCCAGGAGGAGGAAGGGGAAGTATTTGTGGTTCAATGTTTACATTGGCTCAGATAACAGGGCTCAGACTGTTGCAGTCTTAACTTTCTCATCATCATGCCCTTGTATCAGCTGTGCTGAACTGGATAAGTGGAGTCCAAGAGACATTCCTCACCAGTTGACCTTTGTCCTAACACAAGTTCCATTAGTGGTGTCATAGCTGTGAGTATTATATGTAGGGGCTAAGGAGAGGGTGGTAATTCACTAGGTCTCCATGCTGCTCTTACTTACAGTATAGCAAACTGTTTCTCATTTGCCAAGAAGTTCTTTTGTATAAGAACGTGGTAGCACTCTTATTTATGTAGAATGAGACTACTGGAGGTGGGGCCAAGAGACTGGTGTACTCAGACACTTCCTGTGGCCCCTTTAACAATAAAGACTCCCCAAAATAAATGAATCAATTGCGTAGGACATTTTAGGAGCCCTGCACATCAAAGGGGATGTCAAGAAATTTAACTGAGCAACAGAGAAGAGAGAGTGTGTCTAGAAGCACCTAGGACTGCCCAGATCTGACCTACCAGGATTGGCTGTAGCTGGCACAGTAAATAGAACACTGGCATATGGAGGCTGTCCTCCTCAGTAGCAGAGGTGGAGGAGTGGAGAGTATATTCGTACCTCCAGAACCAATGAAAAACAGTGCTCAACCATCAAAAATCTTTCATCTTTTCTTTGGTATAAACTTCTCTCCCTTTTCCCAGAACTTCTCCTTCCCTTCTCTGCACTGCACCAGGCCCTGGAGTCTGATGCCATTAACTGAGCTGGAAATGGGACTCCTTACCTGCACCCAGAGCGGTTATCCTAGACTTGTATAGGGAAAATTTAACAAACTGGGGGAAGGAGGAGGAGAAATCCTCTGACTCCATGGAGCTGGAAATACACAGCAGAAAAAGGTTCTTCACCTAGAATCAAGCATAAGGGGACATATCATCCTCACCGCCACTCATGGACAACTGTTAGCCCCCTGCCTTTCTCAGTGCCTTCACCCAGATGCCTGTGCCTACACCAGTCACCACTGCCCATCTAGTACAGTAGCAGAGAGACTGCACTACCTGATGTCTGGCTACCTGGTTATCTGAGCTGAACCCTTGTAGGAAAAGTGAATGGACTCCTGGGCTTGCCCGTCTAGTAACACCTAGCAACAGGATGTTAGAGCTTTGAAGGTACCAATAACTAAACTAGAATACATGACCAGCACATGTGGGCATTTCAAAACAAAACAAGAAGTTAGAACACAGTGAACAAACATAAAATAAATAAATTCAACAACTTACTTATGGCTAGGAGACAATAGTCAATATCAAACCACTTAAAAAGGCAGACCATGATGGCTTCTGAAGGAGCCTAAAACAAAGAATCAAGAAATTTTCCAGATGAAGAGAACTTCCTGGAATTATCAGAGGTAAAGTACAAAAGATTAATATTTAGAACTCTTTAAGAGATCAGAAAGGAGATGAGGCAAAACTCAGCAGAATAAAATGATAAATTGAACAGGCTGGAAGAAAGCATTCAAAGGTAGGAAATAGAAATTCAGAAAATTAATAATAAAATGACAGAATTAGACAACTTGAATGAAAGCTAAAGGAGCAGAATTCATGCAATGGAAGGCTGCATTAGTGAGATTGAAGGTAAAGCATGTACACCAACATATCTGAGGAAAAACCAGATAAAAGAACTAAAAAAAAATCAAGAAACACTAAGAACTATGTGGAACTCTATCAAAAGGAATAATTTATGAATGATTGGAAAACCAGAATAGGGGAGATAACAGAAAATGCAGAGAGAATTGCTGAAGATTTGTTGACAGAATAGGGCTAGTCGAGGAAGAAATAAGGTCATGGTTATTAAGTATTGTGAATTATTTTTTAAAAACATACCAGAAGATACCCATTTGAATGGATATTACTGACTTCAATGTAGTCACTTAAGCACACTGTACAAGGATGCTATCTTGATCCCAAAATGAATTACTTACTGTTGGAATCTCTCTTTGAAAATGGCCGTGAAGACTTGTCACATGCATTTGAGTATCATCAGTAGTGAGTCTTCATCCTTGGAGGATACATTTAAGAGAACAGCCAAAAGTCGTGATGACATCAATCTAGAATGACAGATGACTTGTCAAAGAATTTTGACTTTTGGTGAAAATAATTTAAAAAACTTTCTCCCCCCTCTATCTCTCTAGTTGACATCATAGAGTGTAAGATTTTTTATTTTGGAAGAATTAGGAAAAATAATGTAAGGCATTCCAAAAGTACTTCATGATGAATGATACTTGGATAATCTAAACTCAGTTCTGAACTTAAGAGTATCAGTATCATCTATTCAGAGACTATTAAAAAAAAGAACAGAATTTTGAGCCAATAAAGTTAGTAATGATAACATTTGTGCAATGTTTTTAAACTTGTGGTATTTCTGTTAGAGAAGCACTAACTGACTAAAACATTTACTCTTCAAAGCAAAGTTTTGGGAGGACCTTTGAAATTCGTGTGTAGTGGTTACTAAAATCCAATGAGGCAATATTTGATCACAGATACATGAGGACTGCCAGTTACGTTTGTGAACTCATCCTTGAAAAAGTGCTACATATCTCATTGCTGAATATAACTACAGTTGTCTTTGAAGTACTCTTCTTGGGAAACTATGTACCAATGCCAGTGCCTAGGCCACCCTTCAAAGCAATTTGGGGGCTCTTTTTCTGGGATGTCCTAATGGTCATCAAAATGTCACCCTTTCAATATTGTCTTTATTTTTGGATAAAGAAAAATGTCAGTAGGGCCCAGATCAGGTGAGTAGGGAGGTTGTTCCAATACAGATATTTGTGTATTGGCTAAAAACTCTATCACTGACAACTATACAATTAAGTTCACAAACTTGCCAGCATGCCACTATGTGCAATGGCTATTCACAGAAGAGTTCCAAAATTGCTTTGAAGGGTGGATGTTTTAGTCAGCTAGTGCTGCTGTAACAGAAATACCACAAGTGGATGGTTTTAACAAAGGAAAGTTTATTCTTACACAGTCCAGTAGGCTACAAGTCCAAATTCCAGATGTCACTCCAGGGAAATGCTTTCCCCCTTGTCGGCTCTGGAGGAAGCTCCTTGTGTTGAATCGGTCTTTGTTCAGGGAGCCTCTTGGCTCAGGAACCTCAGGTATGGAGGACATGCTCTTCTCTTGGTACTGCTTTCTTGATGGTGTGAGATTCCCAACTCTCTGCATGCTTCCCTTTCCTTTTATCTCTTGTAGGATGAGGGGACAAAGGGTGGGGCAAGCCCATACTCCAGGGAACCTCTCTTTACAGTGGAGCAGGGAGGTGATCCTATGAAAGGATTTACAGTCCCACCCTAATCCTTTAGCATGCAGCATAGGAAAATCACAAAATGGAGGACAATCATAAAATACTGGAAACATGGCCCAGCCACATGGCTACACATATTTGCAGGGGGTGGGGCACAATTCAATCCATGACAGTGGACTAGGCTCTAGAATCAGTGCATCACTTCCTACGGGAAGTACTTTGAAGGTGACCATAGCAATATTCAGCAATGAGGTACATAGCACTTAGAACAATTAAGTTTGCAGACTTGTTGGACTTCGTGTGTGTGTATGTATATATACACATACATACACACGAAGTCTGACAATTAAGTCTGCAAACTTACCTATATACATGCATAGTGTGAACCTCTATATGTAGTATACATGTATACTATATATAGTGCTTTCCATACACATACATACATATGTGTGAGTGTGTGTGTGCATGCAGTGCTTTAGGTGAAACTTTACAGCTCAGGTTAACTTCTCCTATAAAAATTTACGCGTACATTCTTGTGTGACTCCAGTTTCTATCCCTATAATGTGACAGCACATTCCCCCTTTCCGCCCCAGATATTTCACATGCATTCATTCAGCTCTTATCCCTTTTTGCCTTCTCATCTCCTTCCAGACAGGAGCTGCTCATTTTAGTCACATGTATCCACATAAACTGAAAGGCACACTCTTTATGAGGTTCATTTTTCATTTTGTTGTCTAGTCTAAACTTCATCTGAGTTGGCTTCAGAAACGGTTTTAGTTGTGGGTTAACAGAGAGTTTGGGGACCATTTCCTCTAGGGTCCCTCTAGTCTCAGTCAGAACGTTTAGTCTGGTCTTTTTTTTCCTTTTAAATATGAATTTGAATTCCAGACTGACTTTTCTCCTGCTCCATCAGGGACCCTCTGTTTTGTTTCTCATCATGGTGGTCTTTGGTACCTGGACACCGTCTTGTTCTGGTCTCAGACTGATGGAGTCTCGGGTTTATGTGGCTCTTTTTCTCTTCTGAGCAAATATTCTTCTTGTGTCTTTGGTGATCTTCATTCCACTTTGCTCCAGGTGTGTTGGGACCAGCTGATGCATCTTAGGTGGCCACTTGCTAGCTTTTGAGACTCCAGACACTACTTACCAAAGTGGGATGCAGAATACTTTCTTAGTAAACTTTGTTTTGCCAGTTGACCTAGATGTCCCCCAAAACCATGGTTCCCAGATGCCCGTGCCTGTCTCTCGAAGTGTTTGGTTGTGCTCAGGGAACTTCTTTGATTCTGCTTTAGTGCAGTTGTGCTGACTTCCCATGTATTGTGTGTTGTCTTTTCCTTCACCTAAGATAATTCTTGTCTACTGTTTAGTGAATTCCCTGTCATTTCTTTCCTTCCCTCATAAACATCAAAGAATGTTTTCTTTTCTGCTTAAACCTTTTCTTGAGTTCTTCTAATTGTTGTCTCATGCAACAGTGGTTCTTTCACAAATGACTGATTTCGCTCAGTGTAATGCCTTCCAGAGTTACCCATGTTATGACATGTTTTGTGGATTCATCATTGTTCTTTATCATTGCATAGTATTCCATTGTGTGGATATACAATAATTTGTTTATTCATCGGTTGACGGGCACCTAGGTTGTTTCCAGGTGTTATCATTTTTAGGTTGTTATTGTGAACAGTGCTGCCGTGAACAGGGGTGTGCATATATGTATTCCTATGGTGGCTCTTATTTCTCTAGAGTATATTCCTAAGAGTGGGATTGCTGAATCATAAGGTACTTCTATTTCTAGCTTTTTGAGGACATGCCAAATCAATTTCCAAAGTGGTCATACCATTTCACATTCCCACCAGCAGGGTATACAATCATTCCAGTCTCTCTACAACTTGTCCAACATTTATTATTTTGTGTTTTTTGGGTTAGTGCTAGCCTTACTGGAGTAGGAAATTGTGGCGGTGTAGAGGTTAAGTGCTCCATCTGCTAATCAAAAAGTTGGCAGTTCAAAGCCACCAGATCTTCCCTGGAAACCCTATGGGGCAGTTCTACTTTGTCCTATAGGGTCGCTATGGGTCAGAACTGACTCAGTAGCAATGGGTTTGTTTTTTGGTGTAGGGAATGAGATGGTATCTCATTATAGTTTTGATTTGTCTTTATCTAATGGCAAATGATCATAGCATGTCCTCAATATCTGTTACCTGCCTGAGCATCTTGTTTGGTGAAGTGCCTATTCATATCCTTTGACCAATTATAACTTGGTTATCTTTTTGTTGTTGAAGTTTTGTAGTAACTTCTAGATTTTAGAGATTAGACTCTGATCAGATGTGTTATACCCAAAAGTATTTTTCCAGTCTGTAGCTTGTCGTTTTGCTCTTTGGGTGAAGTGTTTTGATGAGTATAGATGTTTGATTTTTATTAGCTAGTTCCTAGTTACCTAGTCTCTCTTCTGGGGTTTGGGCATTGTTAGTTATGTTTTATATTCTGTTTATGCCATGTATCATGGCTCCCAGCATTGTCCTTATTTTTTTTTCATGATCTCTATCATTTTAGATTTTATACTTAGGTCTTTGAACCATTTCAAGTTATTTTTTGTGTATAGTGTGAAGTATGGGTCTTGTTTCATTTTTCTGCAGATAGATACCCACTTATGTCAGCATCATTTGTTAAAGTGACTGGATTTTCACCTGTTTAACTGATTTTGGCTTTTCTCAAATATCAGCTGCTCATAGGAGGGTGAATTTGCATCTCAGTTCTCAGTTCTGTTCCATTGGTCCATGTATCTGTTATTGTACCAGTACCACGCTGTTTTGATGACTGTGGCAACATAACATGTTCTAAAATCAGGTACTAAGAGGCTTTTTTCTTCTTGGAGGCTATCATAGATGGTATTGATTTGATGATTTCTTCTTCAAAGTTCTCATGATTGATAAGGTGTAATCCAACTTATTCTTATATGTTTATCTTGTATCCTGATGGTTTGCACTTGTTAGTTCCAGCAGTTTTCTTGTCTTATTCTCACTCTCAGGGGGAAGAATGCTTCCAGCCTCTCTCCATGGAAAATGATGTTGGCTGTTGCTTTTGTATAAGTGAACTTTGTTATGCCTAGGAATTTCCCTCCTATTACCAGTTTGAGAGCATTGCATATTGCTGTGATGCTGGAAGCTACGCCACCGGTATCCAGGTAACACCAGAGTCAAAGCTGAGCTTCCAGACTAAGACAGACTAGGAAGAAAGACCTAGCAGTCTACTTCTGAAAAGAATTAGCCAGTGAAAACATTATGAATAGCAGTGAAACATTGTCTGAGATAGTGCTGGAAGATGACCTCCCTCAGGTTGGAAGTCACTCAAAAGATGACCTGGGAAGAGCTGCTGCCTCAAAATAGAGTTGACCTTAAGCCATAAAGCAGGACTATATGAAGAAGAATAGGCATCAGGATTGGAGGAAGACTCATTAACAACCTGTATTATGCAGGTGATACAATTTTGCTAGTTGAAAATGAAGAGTACTTGAAAAACATACTGAAGAGGAGTGAAGATCACAGCTTCCGGTATGGAATGCACCTCAAAATCCAGAAAAGAAAAATTCTCTCAGTTGGACCGTTAAACAGTATCATGATAAATGGAGAAAAGGCTGAACCTGTCAAGGATTTCATTTTACTTGGATCCATAATCAATATCCTCATCCTTTGCAGTGGATTTTACTTTAAGTCTGTCTTGTCAGAGATTAAAATTGCCACTCCTCCTCCTTTTTGAATGTTGTTTGCTTGATATCTTTTTTCTATCTCTTGAGTTTTAAGTTGTGTCTTTGAGTCTAAGGTGTATCTCTTACATACAGCATGTAGACAGATCATGCTTTTTTATAGAATCCATTTTCCCACTCTCTGTCTCTTTATTGGCACATTTCTACTCAGTATAATTACTGATAGGTATAAGGCTAGTGCTGTCATTTTGATATTTTGTACAATTTCTCTGTTCTACTCAGTTTTCTGTACTGAGTCATTTTCCTTTATGTATTTTCTTCTCATCTGTTTCATTATTGTTGATTTTGTATTTATCTAATATTTATGTTTTTCTTGCTTTTTCTTTTGATGTGTAGAATCGGTATTTGCCTCCATTTTTCTAAGTTTAAACCAATCTTTTACTTCTTGATATCTCTTTGACTTCCTCTCCATGTGAAAGTTCTGTGACTGTATATTTAATCTTTTTGTTTTAATATTGTCATCTTATACATATTGACATCTGCTCCCTTATTTTCAGCATTTTAGTTTTGATATATTTTTGTGACTTCCATATCTGAGCTGTTATCTGGTTGTTCTGTACTGTGTTCTAGTCTTGGGTTTTCTAATCAGAGGACTTCCTTTTTTATTTATTGTAATTTTTGTTTGTTTTTTTACAAATTTCCTAAATTTCTGTTTATCTAGAAATGTCCTAATTTCACCACCATATTTGAGAGATGGTTTTGCTGGACTTATGATTCTTTGCTGGCATTTTTTTTTTTTCCTTCAAGGCTTTATATATGTCATCACATTGCCGTCTTTCCTGCATGGTTTCTGCTGAGTAGTCAGAGCTGAGTCCTTTTGACTCTCCTTTGTAGATGACTTGGATAGATACTTTCTCATCTTTTACAATATCAGGGACATTTTCTGTCAACAAATGTTTAACAATTTTCTCTGTGTTTTCTGTTGTACCTCTGTTCTGGTACTCCAGTTACTCTCAGGCTATTCCTTTTGATAGGGTACTACATAATTTCTTAGGGTTTCTTCATTTTCTAAAAATCCTTTTATCTGACTTTTCCTCAAGTAGATTGGTGTCAAGTGACTTATTTTTAATCTCACTAAGCTTGACTTTATGTGAGCAGAATGCTTCAATTCTGCTCCTATGAATTTCTATTCAGTTGTCTAATTCTGAAGTTTTATTGTTAATCATCCAGATTCTGTCTCTATAGATTCTTGCAGTCTGTTAAATTTATCATTATGCTTTTGTATAACCTTCTTGGAAAGCCTGGTGGTGTAGTGATTAAAAACTATGGCTGCTAACCAAAAGATTGGCAGTTCAAATCCACCAGGTGCTCCTTGGAAATCCTATGGGGCAGCTCTACTGTCCTGAAGGGTTACTATGAGTAAAAATCAACTTGATGGCAGCACAGTTTTATTTTTCTTCTTTTTAAATAATCTTTTAAAGTTCCTCTTTTGCTTTGACTGAGTGTTTCTTGGTTTAGACTGTATCTTGCTGATTTCCTCCCTAAGTGCTTGAAGAGCTCTGTGCATTAATCTTTTGAATTCTACCTTTGATAATTCCAAGAAATTATCTTCCTCAAGTGGTTTCTTGGTTCTTTGCTTTGGTCACTTGGTGAAGCCAACATGATCTGTCTCTTTATGTGGTTTGACATTAACTGTTGTCTCTGAGCTATCAATAAGTTAATTTTATTTATTTTATGTTTCCTTACTGTGTCATAACTTCTTCTTTTATTTCATTTCCAGGCCATGCCTGAATAATCTGGTCATGTGAGCTACTTTGATTGCTGGCATCTTTGGAGCTCTCACATCCTATCAATAGGTAGTTACAGCTGCTACTACATATGTGAGCCCAGGAATCCACTTATTTTTCTTACATGATTCAGCTCACAGGTTTAAGTTGTCAGTCACCGAGTGTGTAGTACAGGCTGCTCTCACCTACAGTCCTAGATGGGCAGGGGTGATTAGAGTAGGCACAAGGATCTGGCTGCAGTAGAGGGCCATGTGCTGAGCAAGACAGAAGGCTGACAGCTTCTCCTGAGTGTCTAGGTAAATGACATGTCCCTATTCCCTAGAGCATGTAGATGGATAAATTTTGCAGTCGGGCTTAGGCTACCTAATTCTGTTGCCTTTAAGGACTGGGAGGTAGCACTTATTCTTGGACCCTTGTCGTGAATGACTAGCTTGAGTGGGTGGAACTACCAGTCTTCAGGCACCTGATATGGGTAGGTGAGTACCCTACTTAAAGAGCAGGGAGGTATCAAATGTAACAAACATGCCATTTCTCCATTATAGCGCTTGCAGTTGAAAACAGGCTTCAGATAGTTACCTTGCTGTACCCATGCTAATGAAGACATACCTACACTGTTGAAATGGGCCCACATAGGTCTACCCAGGGCTGAAAAGCATTCAAAGTCCATGGACCCCTTATGTCTATGCCTATGCCTACGTAAACAGGCTGTGCCTGCCCTGAGTTCCTGGCTTAGGGGAGTTAGCAGATTATTTTCCCCTGTTTGCTAATTTGTTCCCTCTCCAAAGCCCAGAGAATGGCGTAGGTACACTCTGGATTCTACTTCTAGCCCAGGGATGCAGCAGTTGCTGGAGGCTGAGCAGGACTGGAGCAGAGTGGGAAGGAGACAGGTAAATGTGGGAGACGTACTTCCCAAAGGGGCAACTTTTTTTAATTCGTGAGTAGGTTAGACTCTTGTAATTATCTTTCACTGATTCAATGCTGCTTCTCCATGGTTCTAGATACTGAATGAGATTCTCTGTCACTTAGTGGAAACAAGTCCCAAACACTACTGCTTGCCTCAACCCCCATATGGCAGCTGGTCCAGCCTACAGGGTGCTAGCCAGGTGAGTTCTGATAAATACTTACTGCTTCTGAACTGTCTCTCCTTCCTGCTACTGTTCAGTGTGACTCCTCAACTTTGTCTCTGATGTTCAGGGCCCCCATGTTATCACATATAATCGACTCACTTTCTTGGTGGGGAGGAAGGGGTACTTTGTTATAAGAAGGGCCACAGGAAGCATGTGACTACTCTGCCAAGTTGGCCTTGCCTCCTCTGATCACAGATGTTCTTTTTTTAACTCTTTCAGGTACATTTTATAGAAAGGGCCCAAACTAATATTTGAAATACTTTGCTGGTGCTCTAATTGAGAGAGAACTGGAAATTCTTCTTTCTGTTGTGTGCAACCATGTATTATAGAAAGTAGTTAAGAGCCTGCTCTCAGGAGCCAACCTGCCTGGGTTCAGATCTTGTGTCTATCCCTTACTAGCTTAAATTGGTTATTCTCGTGGAACCTCAGTTTTCTTATTTGTAAAATGAAAATACTTAATAATAGCACCTAACTCATAGATTTTTTCCTAATTTCAAACATTTAACATATACACATTGTGTACAGTGAGCACTCAATGAGTATTGTTACTATTATTAAAAACAAAACCAAACCCATCCTGACTCATAGCAACTCTATAGGACAGAGTAGAATTGCTCCATAGAGTTTCCAAGAAGTGCCTGGAGGATTCAGACTGCTGACTTTATGGTCGGCAGATGTAGCACTTAATTGCTATGCCATTAGGGTTTCCAATTATTAGTGTTATTATTTTTCAAACCACACTGTAAAATAGATACGGCAAGTATTCTGAATTTCAATTTTATTTGATTGGCACAATCGTTTGTATTTTAGATATGCAAATGCCCACTGAATAAAGTAGTGTCTGAGTTTAAAACTTTCTAAAACTTTTTGTATGCCAAGTAGCCAAGTGCCATCGAGTCGGCTACTTTATTCTATAGTATGGTGTATGTTTTTCTTTTTTGGCTATTCCAGTGAATGATATATTTTCAGTTTCAGAATACTATGATTAAATTAGAAGTTGTGAAACTCGTTGTTATCTGTTACGTTTCCACTAATCAGAGTATTTCTGAAAAAGTAAAGTGTTAAACAAGTATCAATTATGTTCAAAATGGAAAAGACTAGTCTTACATGTACTTTCTAACATATATTCATAGACCATTTTAGGAAACTGTATAGGATTTTTGGCTATGCAAAGGAGTAAAAGCATTTTCCTCAAACTAATACTGTTAATTTTTGTTTTACATGGTAAAATTAAAATTTTTGAAAATATTTTCTCTTTTCAGCTTGATTACTGATGCTTATACTAATGCTTTGTGATCAGGAACAAGTAATTTATCTTTGTTCAAGTTATTTAATAATTCTAAATCTGTATTTCCTCAACAATAAAAAGGCTAATAAAAATTCTTACTATTACACTGGGAAAGAAGATATATGAGTATCATGGGTAAATACTCTGCAGTTATTTGTGTAGGTGTCTGCTAGGGAGTTAACTATTCTAAGAAATAAGATAATACATGGAAAATACTTAAATCACATCTGGTCCATTTAATCTCTCAGTACAGGCTAGCTGGGAATATTGATATTGATGCTGTTACTACTATGACTACTGCTGCTCTCTTTTAAGATGTCATTTAAATAGTGGTTTCCTCTCCCTCCCCAGCCCAACATGGTCATGATGCTATATTTTATTATACGTGGTGTATAACCAGAATGTTTAAAAAGATCCATCAGCTCTTTGAGAGGACACCCTGCACTACTCTCAGAGTTAAGAGTTGTTCAGACTCATGAATATAAAACTAAGGCAGGCTGCTTGGACTGAAAAATAGAACACAGAAAGTTTATGAAGCTAAGCAAAAGTAGTGTCTGGGACAAGGTAGGGAGCCGAAAATTTGAGAAAGGGGATAATGCTACTAGTAGTATGCTTAAGGAGCCATGAGTAGTATGTCTAGGATGTAGTAAAATCAAATACAGAGAGAATGAAAGGTATACCCCTCATGTAAGGGACTCACTCACAAGGCACCAGGTGTGTGAAAAAAAAGAGGGCTCTGGCAAACTTATTCAGCAGATCCAAGGCCAAATACTTTAGGGTCTTTCAGAGGGTGAGTCACCACCTCCTCTAGAATGCCTTCCCAGAATCCTCCACATGCCCTAGTGACCTTCCTGTGAGTGCTGTGGTGCCCTGAACATTTCTGTATCTTGTATGTAAATGGTGTGTGAAGTTCAAATAAATTCGACTGCTACAGGAGACACACAAAATGATTTTATTGTCTCCCCACTGCTGCTCTCAAAAGTGCTACACTGAGCATTGACTCCCTCTCTCACTGACAAATGGGTTTGTCAACGGCATTCTACCTAATTCTGTGTTATTTCAATCATGTTTAGTTATTAGAACTTAATCTGGCCTCATTTAAAATTTTAGAGTCATACGTGGTCCAAGCCCCTCTTATCCCCCAGCACAGCTAGATTTGTGGCTGAGGGACTGAGGATGGACGAGGGTATTCTTGCTTTAACTAGACCTTGCACTCATTGGGGTCTGTTCTCTCTAAAGTACAGTGTGAGGGAGAGTGCTCTGACAGTGCCTGTCCCACTCAAAGTGAGGATACATCTGGTCTGATTAGTTAAGTGTTTGGTTGTGGGGCCTACCCCCAAATTCCAGGACATTCAGAAAATTCCCTCTTACCAAATGTATTTTGCTAACATCTGCATCATCATATTAGAATTATCTGCTAATTCACCTATTTTCTCTATCCTAAACTTTTCAAGGATATGGGTTGTATCTCCACTTACCGTATTTTTATACAGTCTACCAAGGTGCTTGACCCATTTGAGATACTAAAAATATTACTTGCACTGAGAAAAGCCCTGGACTCCTCTAGCCGTGTGGAAAACCAATTGAGAGGAAAGCTCTGCAAGACAGGATGGACCTTGAGAAAGAGCCAGCAATGGTAAGGACTTCAGGTCAGACCCCAAGCCACCAGGGTAGGGCTCCCGTGACTTGTCCTGGTTGCTGGATGGAGAGGTATTCAGACATGGTGTGGGTCAGAGAGGGTCACTAGTTCTGCCCAACCTAGCATCCCAGAACCTTCTGAGTGAGCTTATCCTCTTCAAATGAGTCCAGAGAGCCCAGTGTGTCTCCAGAAACCAATTTGGGACACTCTTTCTACACAGCCATGGAAGCCAGCAAGGGTACAGTGGATTAACATACATGGGGCATTGTCCGGCAATGATGAAGCCTGGTCCTGGCAGTTGTGTTACAAAAGCAGAGGGGCTTCTTTAGGACAGACAGGTGGCACTCCTCTATCTCCTGACCTTGCACTGTTATACCAAGAAGCAGGTACTAAGAACCATGGTACTGTTAGCTGCTGTTGGCTTGACCCTGACTCATGCTGACCCCACGCACGACAACAAGAAATGCTGCCCGTAAAAGATTGTAAGCAAGATCATTGTGCTCCGTTCCAAAAATCACTGGCTGACTTTTGGAAATAGATTGCCAGACCTTTCATCAGAATCTGTTTTAGTTTGAAAGTTCTGCTAAAACCTGCTCAGCATCACAGCAACATGCAGGTCTCCACCCATGGATGGGTGGTGCCTTGGCATGAGGTGTGTCCGCTGGGAATTGAACCACAGATAGATCATCAACATGGGGAGGAGAGCAGTCAGCTTTTGGTCTTGCCGTACCAGCTTTGGCTCTCCTCCCCAAGAGCAGCTGCCCGATCTAACGGACATGTCTTCCTCTGGGGTAACCATATTAGATGGGGACTGCATGCTTGTGAATAAACGGATCCTTCTGCTTATGGAGGCTGATTTCAGCCTCCTGTTCCCAGAAATTCCATCCCTCACTACCCCTACCTCACCAAAACCATCTGAATTCTCCAACTTTTGTTCATTTCCTACAATTAGTGCCATACCTGGCACTCAGCAGGAATTCAGTAGATAGTTACTGTATATGTCTTATCCTATCCACAGAGTCCTAGATGAGAAAAGACAGAGGAAAAATGTGTTCTTTGCTGCAATGGTAGGAGACTAAAGGGAAATGCGTGTGTCAATAAGTTTTTCTTCAGTCTCATTCCTCTCATTTTATTCAACTACCCAAAGATTAACATTCCCATCTGAGACCTTCAGAGAAGGAAGTAAACACAGCAGATGACAGGCAATGCCAACTAGCAAAAATATTTTTTTCTTCAAACCAGGATAGCAGGTTCAACTAAGTCACATCAAAGAGGAATTACATAAAACTAAAATGGAAAGTGTGAAGTACAAGCTGATATTTTTAGGACTTTGTATAATGACAGGTCAGATTCCTGAGGACTAGCCAAAGTGGCAAATCTAACACCACTTACTCAAAAAGGGGCCAGTGATATAGCAGGCAATTATAGTTTAGCACCAGTTGTGGGGGGAAATCAACTCTTCTTGAACTTATTGAGGGAACAGCTTGAAAAGTGTAATTTGAATATAGATAGCCAACCAGAAGGACTTCTACAAGGGAAGCGGGAGTTGGTAGAGAAGCAAGAGGAAAGGAATGGGGCTGCCAGGAATTTATTATTTTCATATTTTAAAGCCCTGAATCACTTGAAAGGATGATTGCCAGAGGGGACCAGGAAAATTAGTGGTTGTTTTATTCAGGATCAATTTTCAAATCTGCCCAGTTTATAATTGTGCGACTCTCACTGTCATCACTCAAATGATTCAGGCTCCAGATGTGCAGGGCTGAAATGTCCTCAGGGCTCACCACCTCCCTTGTATGCCTCCAAGCCTCCCTTTCTCCCCCTTCCAAAGAATTTTCTGTGCCTGGATTTAGTTATTGATAACCAAAATACCTGCATAGGGGCTTAAACGTAAAAGATGTGAAAAAAAAATCTAAAAAGACCCAACTCAGACTTACCGTGCATTTACCTTTTGAAGAAGTGGTGTTAATTAAATTCATACCCGGATGGGAAGGGCCAAGATACTCTTCCTTTCCCAAGATAGGTTTTGGGAGGACAGAGGTCTGTGTTTTCTGAGGCCCAGGAATAAGGGAAGTATGGGCAGGATCAGGAGAAGTACAGAACGCAAACATGATAACTGTATGGTTTTGCTAAGGACAAGCATTAGGTGTCTTGGATTGGTTTTTATCATTCCTGACTTTTAGAATAACAGGAAAACTTCAGACTTGGAAGGGACATTCAAGATGATCTAGTCTAGTTTATCTAAAACTAAGGTTCTCAGGACTCTGCAAGTTTTTAAAGAGATTTTTAATTTCATGTTCTCATTTTGGTGATGATATAAATATATTAACATCAGAATATTCAAAGTATAAGGTACAGCAATACTGCAAGAAAGGAAAACAAAGGTGCCCAAACTAGAATGCAAGAAGTATAAATCCACTGCTGTCGAGTTGATTCTGACTCATAGTCATTCTATAGGGTAGAATGGAACTGCCCCACAGAGTTTCCAAGGACTGCCTAGCAGATTCAAACTGCTGACCTTTTGGGTAGCAGACATTGCACTTAACCAAATACACCACCAGGACTATAGCTATTGTTTTTGCAGATGATATGATCCTGTACATAGACAATCCCAGAGACTACAGCAGAAAGTTACTGAAGCTAATAGAAAGATTCAGCAAATGAAAAGTTACAAGATCAACATACAAAAATCAGTAAGCTCAACAACAACAAATCAGTTGGGTTCTTCTACACTAGCAAGACGGACTCAGAAAAAGAAATCAAGAAAACAATATCATTTCCAATAGCCCCCCAAAGGATAAAATGCCTAGAAGTAATTCTAATCAGGGACATAAAAGACTTACACAAGGCAACTATTAATCATTACTACAAGAAGCTAAACAAGATTTACATAAATGAAAAACATTCCATACTCATAGATTGGAAGGCTTAACACCTTGAAACTGTCAGTGCTACCAAAAGTGATCTATAAATATAATGCAGTCTGGATCCAAATGCAAGATTCTTTGATGAGATGGAAAAAGTAATCAACTTCTTACAGAAAGGAAGGAGGCTCAGAATAGCTAAAGTCAATACTGAAGAAGAACAACAAAGAAGTAGACCTCAGCCTTCCGGTTCTCAAAACTTACTGTATTGCCTTAGTAAAGAAAGCACTCTGGTCCTGGTTCAGGGACAGACCTATAGGCCAGTGGAATAGAATTGAAAACCCAGACATAAGTCCATCCGCTGAAAGGCAGCTGATCTTTGACAAATGGTCAGAGCCTGTTCAATAAAGAAGAAATGGTTTTGCCAGTGAGACTCGACTTAGTCAGCTCCATCACAGCTATCACTGGTGGTGGCCAGGCACCATCCGGTTCTTCTGGTCCCAAGTCTATGTAGGCACCCACTCACGTGGGTCTCTCTATCTTCTGGGTTGTCTTTACCCCATGTCATTTGGTCCTCAGTGATCATCCGTTCCTACTGAGTTGGGACCATTTGCTGTGCCCTCAGATGGCAGCTTGGTAGCTTTTAAGACCCCAGACGCCACTCACCAATGTGGGGTGTAGACAGCCCTCTTAGTTGTGCCAATTGGCCTCGATTTCGACTAAGAGCATGGTCCCTGGCCCCCTGCCCCAGCTACTCTGTCCTTACAATATTGGGTTAAGATGAAAGAAGTATTCAAGTTATGATGAAGTCCACTTAATATTGTTCTTGTTCCTAATGTGTGCTATCACAGATTTCACCCAACCAAATTTCTACCAACTATCTAATCTAAATCCTCCCCTGCCTCACCTTCCTTCCCTCCCTCCCCTCCCTTGCAGCCGTCAGAGTCTTTTCTTCTATGCGTAAGTCTGGTTTTGAGAGCTTATCATAGGGGTCTCATACAATATTTGCCCTTTTGTCACTGACTGCTTTCACTCAATATAATGTCTTCCAGTTGAAACCAGGTTATGAGATGTTTCCTGGAATCATCATTATTCTTTATCATTGTGTAGTGCTCCATTGAGTATACATGCCATAGTTTACCTATCCATTCCTCTGTTGTTGGGCATCTGGGTTGATTCCCTCTTTTTGCTATTGTGGACTGTGCTGCGATAAACACTGAGTCTCACTGGCAACACAAGAATAAAAAGGGGTGCATCCTGAGATCTCCATTAAAAGGTTGCAACTGATGTTCCAGCGGCTTCGGGGTTCCCCTGGGATCATGGCCCCTGGCTCTGATGCTGCCCTTGCCCATAAATCATAACGAATGGATTTGGACTTGGTGATGCAAAGTGACCACATATTGGATGCACTTTAGGGTTCTATGCATCTATAGGATATCATCCTGCTGACCTCTGGCTGGAGGAAGGAAAATGGGTGGAGAGGAGGGGAAAGGAGGCTGTTGGGCGGATGAGACATGTATGGAGCAGAGAGGAATAGTGTGCTGTCACCAGGCAGGGAGAGCAGTGGAAGCTGCACATAGGTGGGCATGTAAATTTATATGGTAATGTACGTTTTCACTCAGTTATAATAAAAAAAAAACAAAAAAGAATGATTTTGAAGAAAATGATGCTAGAAAAGCTAAACATCTGTATTCAAACAAGTGAAACAGCATCCACGTCTCACACCATGTATAAAAACTAACAAAAATATGTCAAATATCTAAGTGTTAAAGCTAAAATATAAAATTCCTGGAAGATGCCATAGGATCTAAGTTAGAGGACTGAAAATTCCTACAGATTAGGGAAAAAAATCTTTGTCATAGATGTGTGTGATAAGGGTATAATCTCTATAAGTACATAGAAAATTTTAACAACTCAACAACAAAAAGACAGTCTAATCTAAAATGGGCAAAAGTTGTAAACAGACACTTCACTAAAATGGACATTTAGATGGATAACAAATAAATAAATAAATAAAAACACTCATGATCATTAGCCATTATCGAAAAACCAAACTGACTGACTTCAAGTTGACTCTGACTCTCAGTGACCCTAGATGACAAAGTAGAACTGTCCCATATAGTTTCCAAGGAGTTCCTGGTAGATTTGTACTGCCAACCTTGTGGTTAACAGCCTTAGCACCTAACCACTATGCCAGTAGATTTTCCGCTAGCTATAAAACAAAAAACAACAGTGCTGTCAAGTCAATGCAGATTCATAGAGACCCTGTAGGACAGAGTAGCATTGCCCCATAGAGTTTCCAAGGTGAGTCTGGCAGATTTGAACTGCAGACCTTTTGGTTAGCAGCTGTAGCGCTTAACCACTACACCATTAGGGTTTCAGAGAGATGCAAACCAAAACTACAATAAGACATCATCTCACCTCTGCAAAAATGGCAATAAAATAATAATAATAATAAAAACAGAAAACAATGAATATTGGCACGGTTATAGGGAGTTAGGACTCAAATATTTCTTATGGGATTGTAAAATGGTACAATCACTTTAGAAAACAGTATGGTGTTTCCTTAAAAAGCTAGAAATATAGAAACGCCTTATGATCCAGCAATTCCACTCCCAGCTATATATCCTAGACACATAACAGCAGTGACACAAGTAGACATATGCAACCTATGGTCGTTCCATTACTACTCACAGTAGTAAAAGCATGGAAACAACCTGAGGGCCCATCAACGAATGAATGGATAAACAAATTGTGGTTTGTACAAGCAAAGAAATACTATGCAGTTATAAAAAATAAGGAGGAGTCTGCAAAACATCTTGCAACATGGATGAAGTTGAAGAATGTTATACTTGAGTGAAAGTAAGTCAATCACAGAAAAACAAATATTGTGCCATTCCACTATTATAAAAAGTCAACAAGAGATGTACACACAGAAAGCAAAGTTCTTTGATGGTTACTAGGGATGAGAGGAGAGATCACTTTCTAAATAGTAGATACTTGTTACTTATGGTGATGAAAAGATAATCCAAGTTATGGGTAAAGTCAGTTACAATATGACCAAGTTAAATAAAGGTATTAAGAAGTACACAAGAAGGGACGATTTCAGTAAATGCTGTACAACATGTACAATTTTGCAACAGTAAAAAGAACTAAAAATATGTATGTGGTTACATAGGTAGATATAAATGCATAAATGTGTATAGGAATGTGTATTCAAATAAATGCAGGTGTGTGTATAGGTATACATGTAGGCATATGTATATTCATGCTGGCATGTCTGCATATGTATATCCACATGTATAATAAACCACATAGTAGGCACAGTTATGGAGGCTTCCTAGACATACCCATACAACTTGAAGGATTGATTTACTGATTTAATATACTTGGGATTGTAGTTTTAAGGTATAAGTCTATTGGCATAACACAATTCATAAAGATAATACTCTACATCCTCGTTTGATGAGTAGTGTCTGGAGTTTTAGAAGTTTGCACGCAGCCATGTAAGATACAACTATTGGTCTGTACTCATATGGAGCAAAAGAGAATGAAGGAATTAAAGACTCGAAGAAGAAAGTTGTCCTCAGGACTAATAGCCCACACAAATCACCTCTTCTAACTTGAGACTAGAACTACATCATGCCTGGTTACCACTACCAACTAATTGTTCTGACCAGGGACACAACAGAAGGTCCTACACAGGATGTAGAATGAAATTCAAATTCCTAAAAAAAGACGGATCTACTAGACTGATAGAGACTACAGGAACTCCGCAAAGAGTATTCCCCTAAGATATTCTTTTAACTTGAAATTGAAGATATTTGTTCAAGTCATACTTTGGCCATACAATAGACAGGCTTATGAAATAGACAATATTACACTGAGTAATGTGCTCCTTTGCACAATTAACTATATGGGACCAAATAGTCAACATTTACCCAAAAGTAAAGATAAAAAGTCAAGGAGGGGAAGGGAAGTTAGATCACTGGACACAGAACAAACAGAATGAAAACAGTGAGAATGTATGGAACAATTTGTATAGAAAGCATTAAAGGGAGTCTAATTTTCTATAAATAAACCTTTATCTAATGTAACAAATATTATTTAAAAAAAAATAAAGAATATTCAGAGAACCTGAATAAGCACCTGGAGCCTTGTAGTACTGGAGACTGTATTGTGTTTACTGGGGGTACTACACAGAAGAAACTTGTGGTTAGCCTATTCTGGATATGACTAGGCTAACCAGTCCTAATATACAGATGACACCAACAAACCTGGGTCTTCTTTGTACTCATGTTAAGTTCTTAACAGTCACAGACACAAAATTTGTAATCATTTACAGTGCAAAGATTTTCATAGACTATGATTTTGGTTTCTGAAGTTTTGTAATAAGATTTTGATTCGACATCAAGAAAATCAAGATGGCAAATGAAAAAGAACAAAACTTTAATACATAAATTATGCATTTCATAACATTAAAATCAAATACTATCATAGTAGGTTGTATGAATGAAAACTTCCCAGTAATTTTCAAAGAGAAAAGAAAAGTGATAGGACAATTCAGCTATCACATACACAGTAGTATAGATGTATCAGTCTCTGAAGTAGCTGAGTTGTCTGTAATCTTTTAGCACACTATTCAGTTGAGGGTAGCAATTCATTATTTTTTTAAATCAATGAATTTTACTGCTTTTGGAATTTGGTTTATATTCATTTTGAGTCTTTGACTCTATAGTTGTTTAATACTTCATTGTTATGTGCTGTCAAGTCAGTTCTGACTCATAGCAATCCTATGTACCACAGATGGACGTACAATCGTTGTTACGCTTCAACTCATTTTTGCAGCCATTGTGTCAAATCATCTTGTGGAGGGTCTTCCTCTTTTCTGCTGATCTTCAGCTTTACCAAGCATGATGCCCTTCTCCAAGTATTCGTCCTTTCTGACATGTCCAAAGGATGTAAGACGTAGTCTCACCATCCTTATTTCTAAGGAGTGCTCTGATTGTATTTCTTTCAAGACATATCATTCATTCTTTCAGCAGTCTGTGGTATATTCAGTTTTCTTCTCTGACACCACAGTTCAAAGGCATGAGTTCTTCTTCTGTCTTCCTTATTCATTCAGTTTCTGATCACATGCCATCTCTTGAAATGATTGAATGTTCACCACTCTTTTTGGTATAATGACTCTGTGTACTCCTTTGATCTTCTTTTAATACTTTCTGTGTCATTTAATATTTGCCCCTCACTACTGCAACTCAAGACTTGAAGTAAAATAATTAAACAGAGATTTCAAAAGGCTGCTTGAGAAGGCTAAGCATTATAATAATGTATGCAAAGAGCTGGAGATAGAAAACCAAAAGGGAAGAACACACGTGACATCCAAGAAAGATCATCCAACTGAAAGCAGAAATTATTGAGCAATATCATTAATGTCATATGCAAGAAAAAATTTTGCTGACAATCATTCAAAAGCACCTGCAGCAGTGTACTGACAGGAAACTGTCAGAAGTTCATTGTGGATTCACAAGAAGATATGAAACCAGGGATATTATTGGAAATATCAGGTGGATCTTGGCTGACAGCAGAGAATATCAGAAAGATATTTACTTGTGTTTTACTGATTATACAAAGTCATTTGACTGTGTGGATAATGACAAATGATGGATAACATAGAAAATGGAAATTCCAGACCACTTAATTGTGCCCATGAGGAATCTATAGATGGATCCAGAGGCAGTATTCAAACACAACAATGACATGTTGTACAGTTTAAAGTCAGAAAAGAAGTACATCAAAGTTGTAGCCTTTCACTATACCTATTTGATCTGTATGCTGAGCAAATAATCTGAGAAGCTGGACTACATGAAGAAGAACGGGGAATCAGGATTGAAGGAAGGCTCATTAACAACCTGCAATACGCTGAAGACATAGTCTTACTTGGTAAAAGTGAAGAGACTTGAAACACTTACTGGTGAAGATCAAAGACCACAGCCTTTAGTATGGATTACACCTCAATATGAAGGAAAAAAAAATCCTCACAGCTGGACCAATAAGCAACATCACAATAAGCAGAAAAGATCGAGGTTGTCAAGGATTTGATTTCACTGGGATCCACAATCAACACCCTTGGAAGCAGCAGTCAAGAAATCAAAAGACATTGGGCAAATCTGCTGCAAAAGATCTCTTTAAAGTGTTGAAAAGCAAAGATGTCACCTTGAAGACTAAGATATGCCTGACCAAAGCCATGATATTTTAAACTGCATCACATGCATGTGAAAACTGGACAATGAATAGGGAGGACAGAAGAAGAACTGATGTCTTTGAACTGTGGTGTTGGAGAAGCAAAATGAATATTCCACAGATTACCAAAAGAATAAACAGCTCTGTCTCAGAAGAAGTACAATCAGAGTGCTCTTTACAAGCATGGATGGTGAGACTGTCTTACATAATTGGACATTGTGTTGGAAAGGATCTGTCCCTGGAGAAAGACATCATGCTTGGTAAAGTAGAGGATCTGTGAAAAAGTGAAAGACTCTCCAGAAGATGGACTGACACAGTGGCTGCAACAATGGACTCGAGCCTAACAACTCTTGTGATCATGGTGCAGTATTTCATTCTGTAGTACAGTCTCTATGAGTCAGAATCAACGGCACTTAACAACAACAATATATGTAAAGTGCTTTGTATAGTACCTAAAGTAGGTAAATACTTAAAATAATTTTCCCACGTCTTCATGATCTTTGCTTTAGGAATCTTCAGAAGTCAGAGCTTCACGGTCTTGGACATGAGAAATGATTCATGAGGTTGACCTTCTGAGCTAGCGTCACTGAGAATGTGTATCTCACAGAGTTGGGGTCTCTGTGATAACACGGAGGGATGTATGTTGTTATTGTTAGATGACATCGAATCATTTCTGTCTCACAATGACCCTATGTACTAATAGTAACTCTATTTGTAATAGAATGAAACACTGCTCTTTGCCATCCTATGCTTAATCTCATTGTTGCAGCCACTGTGTCAATCCATCTTGCTGATGGTCTTCCTCTTTTTTGATGACCCTCTACTTTATCAAGCATAGTGTCCTTCTACAGGGATCAATCCCTCCTGACAGCATGTTTAAAGTATGTGAAATGAACTCTCACCATTCTTGTTTCTAAGGAGTCTTCTAGTTGTACTTATTCCAAGACAGATCTGTCCATTCTTTTGGCGGTCCATAGTATATCCAATATTGTTGGCCATCACCACAATTCAAATCTGTCAATTTTTCCTCAGTCTTCTTTATTTACTGTCCAGCTTTTGCATGCATATAAGGCAATCAAAAACACCATGGCTTTGGTCAGTCACATCTTAGTCCTCAAGGTGACATCTTTGCTCTTTAGTACTGTAAAGAAGTCTTTTGCAGCTGATTTGCCCATTGCACTGCATCTTTTGATTTCTTGACTGCTGCTTCCAGGGGTGTTCATTGTAAATCTGTGTAAAATGAATGCGACGTATAGGTATGTTAGAAACAGAGACTAATGACACCCTGTTCTTCTCCTCCAGTGGGATATAGTCTTGGACAATAAGGAAAATGGTACTAAAATTAAATTGCCTCCACCAATCATTTATGCTTACTGCAAATAGTAAAATATCCCTGTGACGTGTAAATTTAGCTACATTTGGATTAGTGATTAGCTTGTGTCCTCTGCCCTGGCCATAGTCTCAAATGAAACTAAAATTACACCTTTCGTGGGGAGTCATAGATGGATGACGTAGCAGTGACACTGAGGCAACACTGGAAAGAATAAGCAATCCCATGATGGGGTGGAAGGTGTTTGCCCACGTGTCCAATATTCTCCTCTCTCGAACTACCCATATTCAGCAATAAAATAGTTGTCATCTAACTGGGAAACTCTTGAATTACTGCTGCTGTCCTAAAAATCCAAGTCTACTAACTGGAATCATCTCCCTCAATATTCAGACAAAACTGAACAACCACCATCAGGTAGCACCAAATAACAGCTAGGACCAGAAACGGTTTGGATTGCTTTGTTGTTGTTGTTGTTGTTAGGTGTCTTTGAGTCAGTTCGGACTCATAGTGAACCTATAGGACAGAATGGAACTGGGTTTCTAAGGAATGGCTGGTGGATTTGAACTGCTGACATTTCAGTTAGCAGCTGAGCTCCTAACCACTATCAGTTGCCATTGAGTTGATTCTGACCCATAGCAAACCTGTGTCTGTTCACAGGGTTTCAATGGCCGAGTTTTCTGAAGCAGATCACCAGGTCTTTCTTCTGAGGTACCTTTGAGTGGACTGTAACTTTCAGCCTTTTGGTTGGCAGATTATCACGTTAACAATTTTCACCACCCAAGGACTTTTGTTGCATAGCAAGACTCCTGGAATGCCTCTAAAACTCCAAACATTTCAGATATCTAGCCCTCACCTGATCTTTTAATCAACCCTGGACTAGTGAGATTCCATACTTTACACAACTGACATATGGCGCATCATCTACCATGCTGTGTAGACTTTTATCATATATATTGAATATATGATTTTTTTTAACACGTGCTCAGTGTAGGGATTCAGAAATGAGAAAGATGCTGTCTTCTTCAAGAAGCAGCTGAAGCTGTTATAACAGTTTAGACAGAAGTGGTTTCATTCAAATGCTTCTATCTCCAAAACTTTCGTTAAATAATGGACAAGATATAAAATTTACTCATTTGATTCAGAGAATTTTGTGCTTCACCTCCTGGCCCTTTCTGGCGAAGGCAGCAATAGCCCAAAGTCTTGCTGAAATGGAATGCAAGACGCAGAAAAGAAGACAAGCTGCAATCTACAGGTGGAGTCTCTAGCCCCTTGGGCGTGATCACATACAATTATACTTTGGAAGTTCATCTCTGAGATTGTGTTCCCAGAACACCTTGTCTTCTTTTAACAACCACAGAGGTATCTAACCAGCAAAAGAGGAAATATCTAGGTATCTAGGCAATAGAACCCTCCTGGCTCTTTGTATGCTGAGGAGAGGGGCAGGGATAAGAAGACAGAATACTACATCAATTTAGCAATGGAATGGGAATTCAGGGATCTTAACTTAATCCTGACACTTCCTGTGAGACTCTGGGAAAGGGTCTCTGTGCTCCAACTCCTTCATCTATTAAATGGGAATAACAATAAAAATGCTAGCATGCCCTGGGAGGAATAACGAGGAAGGGATTATAAAGCACTTTGTAAACACTGTATGAAGGTGATGCCACAATGATGGATGGTTATATCCACCGAAAGAAACAGTAGAATTATAGTCATCCTTAGCTTTCCAAACTTCTGATTCTTTCCATCAGAAAAGACCCTCCAGAAGCTCCAAGAGTAGAAGCAACTCGGTGGCCCTTTCTTGCTGCTTTCTGCTCTTATGTTGCTGCAGATGTTGTGAAAATCAGAGAGGGACAGTGCGCCCACTGGAAAGGGACTATGGGGCTGAACCAACCTTGCCACCTCTCCAAAGTAGCTGACTCTGGAACCCAAGGCTGGCTCTGCTGTAGACGTTTAAAAGTATTTGAGTTTAAGGACCTAGGGGACCATCTGGAAATAAAATGGGTATAAGCTGCTTGGAATTGCTTATGCTTTTTGAAATCAAATTGTGGCAGACTGATAGGCCCACCCGTCCAATTCCACGCTTGCCACTTTTTCTTTGGGAGCATCCTTACACCTAAATAATGTGGACATGATGAGTCCTATTGGAATCTAAACTAATCTTTCATTCACTTCAGATTCCCAAAAGCTTATGCTACAGAGTGATGCCTTGTTGGGCTTGGAGTTTTTTCAAGAGACAGGTTTTGGCACCATCTCTCTGTCAGTTGCTCTGGTATGCAAGAGGAGGGTAGCTACAGGTAACAGATTATTTTTAATTCTGCTTTGTTACTTGGAACTGATTTCCCATATGTTGTTGTTGTTCAATTCCTTGCATGAATTTTCTCAAATATTTGTAACATATGTCGTATCTATATGCAGATTTTAAATTATGGATGCCTTCATCCAATCATTTTCGAAGGAGGATAAAAAATCCAAGTCTAATACTCTCAAGCAGAACCACAGTCTCCTGGGCATCAGTTATCGTTCAGGTAGACACATCTGGTGAAATGCATCACATCAAATTAGTATCAAGGGTATTGAGACTCTGAGACTACAGGCAGACAATCCTCTTCTAATGTACTGCTTTTTAGATTGTTGGAGAAACTTGAATCCCAATTCTCCTGTGAAATGAGTGATACTTAACATGCCTGTTCAAATGCTCAAAAGTGAAGATCAAAGCAGCAGTGTCCAAATTGGCTTTGCAAACAAAGCAGCCCCTTGCCTCCCCTCTGGGGATACAGTGCTAATTTTATCAACTCTCCCTGGATCTCCTGCTATTAAATAGCAATAAATAAAAAAAATTTTTCTGGGTTTGCCAGTGGCTTATTTGTCTGGCAAACAAGCTCATTTCCTTTTAAGCATGAGGTTTTAGTCCAACTAATAGAATTAATCTATTTTTAATGAAAATGCGAACAGCTTTTACTTAGAAATCTACCTACTGATCTCCTTCTGCACCAGGCCCTTCCCCCAGCACCTTCTCCAAACACATCCACCATGAATATTTTAATACTTCTCAGGCTCTCAGATCAATACAGGCAACTCTCAAGCCCTATTGATTTTCAGAGGTTTGACTCGCAAGGGTGATAAAATATTTCTCGACTTATGAAACCCGAGTTAAAGAGTCTTTGCTGGCCCTTCAACTTTTACCAGGCATTTTTGTCTCCTTTTCTTTCCTCCTCCCATATTCAGTCTGCTCGTTCTCCTATGGCTTGATTCCTACCCGTCCCCCCAACCCTGAAATGGAGATTTATGACTAAGCAATAAGTCCTAGAGAAGCAAGCAGTATTTCCCCACTGGGTCCACAGAGGTCAGAAGGAGAAGAGGCCGAGGAAAGAGAGCGGTCGCGAGCACGATCGGGCCCCCATCCATCTCGCCTGCAGGGACCCGCCAGCTCTCCTCCTGTCTCTCTGATTCATTTATCAGCACAGCCAACTCCTCCTCCCGCACACCTCTGAAGATGTAATCCCAGAAGGCACCAGAGCAACATACGAGGAATTCCCCACTGAGGCGCAGGAGCTGAGCTGCTCCATATGGGTAGGAAATAAGCTAATTATACAGTCAGCCATGTCCAATGCCAAGATGTGTGTCGTTACGAGTTTATCCAGTCTGGTTATGAAGCAAGGATCCTGGGTTTCTTGCAAAATTTTACCAAAGCTTTAGGAATTGATCTGCCATGATGTGCCTTGGTTTAGTGGTTTGGAGGCCTGGGTTCTGGTCTATCCTGCTAGTCACCGGATGTTGGTTACCTCAAGTCACTTCCCTCCTTGGGCCTCCATTTTTCCATTTGTAAAATATATTCATTCACTCATTCATTCATTTAACAAGTCCTTATTGTGTTTCCCGTAGATGTCAAGCACAGAGGATACAATAGTGAACAAGACAGACATGGTCCCTGCTCCCATGAAGTTAACCATCTTGTTGTTAGGTGCCGTGGAGTCCATTTGGACTCACAGAGACACCATGTAACAGCGTGAGGCAGGACCAAATAGCTCATGGATGGAGCACGTCTCTTTTTCCTCTGGGCTTCCATACTGCCTACCTCTAGATATGACATTACACATTTCATATAAATATGTTATTGTGATCTTTATACTCTGCTGTCTGCTAGACCATATGCTGCTTGTCCACCTGGGCTGTGTCTAAAGCTTGGGAGATGCTTACCTACCAGATATTTGGTGAACAAATTGCCTCTGTATATTATGCATCCTGTGCAACATCAAGTAGAGTTGAACAAGGAGATTGCATGTGGAGCTTCAGGGCACATGCACTCAATGGTCGTGGACGCTCGCTTAAGAGTTTTTCATCATCAGTTCTTTGTTTAGGGAGAGCACATGCAAGATCAAACCGAAAACAAGTTACAAAACATCAGTAGGTTACAGCTGCCCCTACAATGTAAAATTAGAGATGCTAATCCTAAGTCAAAAAGAAACTCCTCTCTCCTAAAGCACAATCGTGTGCTGAAGAAAGGTGTCATAGGATATGTAGGGTGAGGAGAGAGCCTGTTTCTTCTGATGACTGTGGAGTATATTTTTGCATTTGAAGCTCTTAAATAAAGTCAAGCTCATTGCTTGTTGTTGTTAGTTGCCGCTGAGTCAGTTCTGACTCATGGTCACCACACGTGTGCAGAGTAGACCTAACTGTTCTATAGCATCTTCAAGGCTGTGACCTTTTGGAAGAAGATCTCCAGGTCTCTCTTCTGAGATGTTTCTGGGTAGGTTTGACCCACCAGCCTTTTGACTAGTAGGTGAGCACTCAACCAGTTGCAACACCCAGGACTCGTAAGTTTAGTGCAGTGTGACCAAACTAACTGTGTTACTTTAAGCCAGTCACCGTCTCTGACTGATTTTTGCCTTATAAATTGGCATAGTGGCTTGGGTTAGACAAAATGCTTCCGGCGCTGGCACCACTTGACTCTAGACAGAATTGTTTATGGTGTATGTGAGTTCAGAAATAAGTTCCCGCCTTTGTCTCCCTGCTCCCCAGTAATTCACATAGTGTGGCAGGCAGCCTTTTTCCCAGAAAGCCCTGTGGGAGCTCAAGTAGAGTTAGGTGTCTCTGTGCTTTCTCCTGTGCTCACCCCTACTGTGAGTAGAAGCTTTTTTTATATGTCTCCTCTACTAAATTTTGAGCTCTCTGAGGGCAAAAATTATGTTTGATTCATTGTTGCATTCCTAACGCTTTCCTAACACATTACTGGCACAAAACGGGTACTGACAAATGTTTGACTGAGATAAAATTAAGGTTCCAAGATGAAGTACTCCGCTTGTCGTGTTGAGTAAACAAATACTAATCACAGGCACACTTCCCTGGGAAATGTTGTCATTAGGTGCCATTGAGTCAAATCGACTCTTAGTGGCCCTACGTGATAGATTAGAACTTCCTCATAGGATTTTCTAGGATATAATCTTTTTGGTACCAGATAATCAGGTTGTTCTCACATAGAGCTAGGTGGGTTTGAATCTCTAACCTTTCAGTTGGTGGCTGAGTGCTTAACTGTTGCACACCAGGGCTCCTTGAGAAGTGTATATATACATACATATACATATATATACACATATATATTTATCTATGTGTGTGTATATATATATACATATACATACATACACATATGTGTATATGTATATATATGTGTGTGTATATATATGTATGTATATGCCAGCCAAGTGCTGTTGAGTCAGATCCGACTCAAGGCGACCCTAGGGGCCAGGGTAGAACTGACCCCCAGAGTATATGTATGTATATACATATATATATGCATATATATATACATATATGTATGTGTGTGTGTGTACATCCAAGCCAAGTGCCATCGAGTCGGATCCAACTCATGGCGACCTATATATATATATATATATATATATATATATGTGTATATATATATGTATATATAAAGCAAACTTGTTGCTGTCTAGTTAATTCTGACACACAGCAACCTTATAGGACAGAATAGAACTGCCCAATAGTTTCCAAAGAGCACCTGGTGGATTCAAACTGTTGACTTTTTGGTTAACAGCCCTAGTTCTTAACCATTATGCCACCAGGGAAGTGTAAAGGCTGGAGAAAGGCCATCCTTGCACTTGAACCCTCCACACCACGTGAGAAAGACATCAGAAGTCATCTGCCAAGTGTTTCCACTTCACTGGAGGCAGATGTCACCATGAAGGTAGGTTTGTTCTTTGTTCTGGAGATAAAGTCACCTTTTCCTATAGGAGAAAGCCCAGTCTTTCACTATGTAGAAGCAAGCTTGCAACTTCTTGGTTGTATCTTGAGTGGAGTTTTTCAGGAAGTGGTACACAAAGGAGGGGACCTTGTGGAGAGTTCCCATGAGCAACAGCTAGTCTGAGGAGAAGACAGGACTCTATTCATTTGCTCTGAAAGCTCTCAAAGGCCTCACCAGGAAAAATCAATGTACCTCCACTATGGATAGGAATGTGTACCACACTGCAGAGTACAAACCTGCTCTTCAGCTTTGAAAGCATGTACTCCATCCAATGGCAGCCAGGCCAGCAGGTGGAGGTGGGGATTAGTAATGGTGTAGAGGACAGGAGCATTGCCTTTAATACACCCGGTGCTTTCCTCACTTCTACCTATTGTCTCAGTTATACCGCACAAATCTTTTCATAGATGAAAGTATTATGACCTCCAGTTTATAAAGAAATTAATTCTGAGAACTTAAGTCTAAGTTTGTTAAAAGAGAAGTCCTGAAGGCAGATGCTCCAAATTGTGTATGTTCAGGGTAATGGTGAATTTTCTGTGTCGGCTTGGCTAGACTGTGGTTCCCAGTCATCTGAACAAATGCTGCTCTAGTTCCTGTCGTGGAATGGTTGCCTGTGATTAGGTCAGTTAGCCTTGGACAGAGCAGATTACCTCTGTAATATAATGTAACCTAATGTAATATAATCAGTCAATCAATTGGTTGAGGATCCTAAGCTTAATCACTTCTGAGTTATAAAATGACAGTAATAGACCCAGAGACATACACAGAGCGAAAGACATGACAGCACCTACAAGCAAATGAATGCCGAGGATAGCCAGAAATAGGACAGAGGACCACAGAAGGAATTTGACAAGGATCGAGACCTGGATTCGATCTTTTGCCTCCAGAATTGTGAGAAAAGACAGTTCTGTTCTTAAAGCCATCCATTTGTGGTAGATATGTTATAACAGCACCAGGAAACTAAGACATTGCCAGATAAGCAGAGGCACATACAAGCACTTGTTCTTGGAACTTAAATTTTACTGAAAATACTTTTCTCCCTCCTGGGAGGATGGAGGGTAACTTAATATTAAAAATAAAACAAATGTAAATTTTACTTAAGTGTTTAAAGATTAAAAGCATATCTGCAAAGAAAGGGGCAGACTTTGAGATGATGTTTCCATCACCCCAGTGGTGCATATTTCTCTAATAGAAATTCTGAAATGTGGAGGTGTGTGATTTCCAAGATCTTACAGTTTTCTGTAAAGGTGCTACAGCTACCTAGAGAAGTTGCAAAGAATCTAGTTTTTTTCAGACCTTAATTTTGGTCTGTTATTCTCTGCTCTGTTTCTGAGGAGGAGAGAGGGCCAGATTATTTTATTAATTAAATTTGCAAGCAGTGTTTGTTTCCCAGGTAACAATATGATGTTTTCCAATGCTGTGACAGGCCCTCCTTTGTCCCTTCACCTTATTCCAAACAGAACATTCTCTGGGGATAAATTCCATGTGAAACAGAATTAAATTTCTATCAGTCTCTAAATGCATCACATATAATCATTGGATAAATTTTGCTAAATTTTTAAGGTATATGTAGAGCGGTCTGATTTAAAATATAGGCCAGGTAAAGTATGTGAGATTTCTCACATTGGGGATCCACAGCAGGCATCACAGAAGGAGGGATGGTCATTTTCCAGAGTATTTGAAACTGGGTTCCCTTGAGATGACTCTGAAACTTTCAATTTACACATTATGGAAAGAGAAAAGAAATACTGTTTCAAACATGAATTCCAAATCAGGAGTCTCATAGGCAGATGTTCTGAAATGATTTTCTGTCGAGCTACTTCCTATGCGGGCAACCGTATTGTGTGAGCTCCAAGGCTTTCTTCATAAGATAGCTAATTATGCATTGTGATTCTTGTCACTGACTCTGGAGAGCAGAGGGACAGCTAGCACCAACATGTCTACATTTCTCCTAAAATGGGGTCCTTTTTATATCTGCCTCCTTTTTTTGTTCTCAAATAAGCAATTATTAGTTGACTGTTTTCTTGATATCAGAAGAAATGCTACCTAAGAGGTATGCTAAGGAGTATTGAACTACAAATTTAAATTTTAGAGCTAAAAATTACATTGTATATCACCTGATTGAAATAACTTACTTGAAAAGTCAAGAAACTGGGGCACAGAGGGTGAAGTGACTTGTCCAAGGTAACATAGTAGGAAAACTGGAACAGGACAGCAGCATCCTGATTCTCAGTTTAGTGTTCTACGAGTTATTACAAGTCTTAGGTCATCGGGAGGCAGGGCTAGAGGGTGCTTCCTGTGACCCTCTAACAACAAAGACCCAAAAGAGCAAATGAATCAATTATGTATGATGTGCTAGGAGCCTTGAATATCAAAGGAGAAGGTGAAAAATAAAACTGAGCAATGGAGAAGGGACAGTAGTACCTAAGACTTCCCAGACCTGACCATAAGGGAACTGGTGCTCTGTAGGTGAGTGGAGCGTGGTGAGTAGAGATGTAGCTTTCAAAAAAATGTCTTCCTCAGCACACCTCCTGAACCAGTGGAAAACAGCATTTGATTGTCAAAAGGTAAGTGGATTCATTTAGTCCTCCATTTGAGGATCTAAATCTTCTGTCCGGATAAACCTCTGTTCCTTGTCCCAACAGTGCCCCTGACCTTCTTTGCACTGTGCCTAACTCCAGAGTCTGACGCCACTACCTAGACAAGAAGTAAGACTGCTTGCCCTCACCCCAAGGCATTCCCCTAGATTCTGAGAGGGAACACTTTAATAAACAAAGATGAAAAAGGTAAATAAACAAACTGCTAGCTCCCCTAAGCCAGGAACTCAGGGCAGAAATGAAACAGTTCCTTTGCCCAGGCTGAGGCATAATGTGACATACCTTCCTCAGAGACACTTACCGATGGTTGTCAGCCCCATGCATTTATTTTCACTTGCAGCCAGATACCTGTGCCTCCTCCAGTCACCCCTGCCCATCTAGGACTTAGTAACCAACTACCTGAGCATCTGATTTGAATACCGTAATAAATGTAAATAGACGCCTGGGCTCACCTGCCTAATAACAATCTGGTGACAAGACATCAGCTCTTCAAAGACACCAACAATCAAATTAGTGCACACAACCAACCTATTTGGCATTTCAAAACAAAACAAAGATAGAACATAATAAGCAAACAAAATAATAGTAAATACAACTTACTGATGGCTCTGAGACAACAGTCAGTATCAACTCGCTTAAAGTTAGATCAGGATGGTTTCAGAAATTTCCAAAGACAAAGAATCAGTAAGTTTTCCAGAGAAAGAGAACTTCCTGGAATTATCAGAAGTCGAATACAAAAGATTAATATTTAGTACTCTTGAACAGATCAGGAAGGAGATCAGGCAAAACACAGAGCAACACAATGACAAGAAAACATACAGAAACAGCATGCAGAGGTTCAGAAGATTAATAATAAAATCACAGAACTAAACAGCTCAGTAGAAAGTCAAAGGAGAAGAATTGAGGCAATGGAATTCAGAATTAGAGACACTGAAGATAAAACACTCGACACTAACATATTTGAGGAAAAATCAGATAAAATAGTTTTAAAGCATGAAGAAACATTAAAAAATATGTAGGAATTTACCAAGAAGAATAGCTTATGAGTGGTTGGAGTACCAGAACAGGGGGAGGGTAACAGAAAGTACAGAGAAGTTTGTTGACGTAAAACATCCTTGATATCATGGAAGATGAGAAGATATCTATGCAAGATGCTCATGAAATATTTCATCATTTTTTTGAAGCAACCATGATAGGAGAGAAAAAAAGATTCTGGACCAGTTGGTTATTTTTTGCTGAAAACAGGTAGCTCATGATTTAAGATACAAACTGAGAGGCTAAAAATGACCTTTCATTGCAGGAGACTATTATTGTTGAACAAGCATTTACGTTCCTCTTCACTCCCTTATGAAAGGAATATACTTCCTATGCTGTTGGTGGGTTTAGTCATGTTACTTCTTTGGCCAATGAAATGTGAGTAGATGTGAAAATACCACATCTGAGGCTTTAAATGTGCTCTTGGGATTTGGACTTTCATGCTCCTTCTCTTCACCAAGAGAAGAGTGTGGTCCAATTTCCTACCACTCTTTCATCTTGGATTCTTGAATAAAAAGACACATGAGGTAGCCTGGAGCTCAGCCTGCATTCTGGAGCAGTACTGCTAATGTTTATTTACAGACCCATAAGCAAAAATACAGACTTGTTGTTGGAAATCACTGAGAGTAAGGGGGCTGTTTATCATGCAACATTTTATGTAGCAAAAGCCCATATACTCAAGTGGTAATAATATAATCGAAATATGAATATCTAAAAATCTTTATTTTTCTTAGCTATTCATATTTTGCCATGACTTGTTATATTGCAGATCACAAATTCAGGTCGTTCTCTTTTTCCAGTGAGAAAATTGCAGCCCAATCACATAAGGTCGCACTAGAAAAACAGAGAGATAGCCTGTTAAAATTTACATATCCTTTCTGACACACTGTATATAGTTTCCTGTAGTATTTAAGAATGTGTCTCTCATTGCCTTTGGTGAAGGAAAAACCAAGGCAAATTTGGTTCTGTCTGTCTACCCATCCAGCCATCCACCCATCCACCCATCTATCTAGCCATCCATCCATCCATCCATCCATCCCTGCATGTTTGTGTTTGTTTGGACTGAAAAAAGATAGTTTAAAGGTTTCATTATTTTTAATGTTGTGGTGTTGACATTTTAGGACTAAAAAAAATAAGCTGAGTTGGTAATGTTTAGCTTGGTCTGTCTGCATCTGATTATGCTTGTTTTCAGATCCAAGCAGTTGTTAATGAAACAGTTGCTGTTTTGTTGACAGAACATTAATTACTTGATCTTAGGACTCAGTAATTGCACAAGCCCCACTCTGTATACATTACTAATTACATTAGCAATTATGTGGCATTTTAAAGACAAAGAAATGACTGAAGCAATTGCAGTGTCACAAGTCACCCGCTGTTAGATTTCAATCACATTCTTAATGTTTCCATGATATGATGAAACAAATTCTGGTGGATCTTGTGACACTGGTGTGACACCGACCTGAAAAAGTGGCCTAAGACTTTGCACTCACTGTGACATGATGAGCTTTATCATCATCTAACAGAGACAGTGTGGGCAAAGTCTGTTTACCTCTCTAAGTCTTGTTTTCTTTCTCAAAGAGAGAAAAAGTAAGCTAGAAAAAAATCTATTCATATTTTTTTGACTAATGTTCATTGAGTACCACTTTGTTAGGTGCTGGGGATACAGATATAGTACAGTTTATAATCTTGTGGAGAACACATTTATTAAACAATACTCACTCAAATAAATATCAAATTAGCTTCTATAACAACACCAAAAGTAAAAACAAATAAACAAAAAACACTGTAGTTGAGTTGATGGTGACTCATAGAGACCCTATAAGACAACAGAACTGCCCCATAGAGTTTCCAAGTAGCAACTGGTGAATTTGAACTGCTGACATTTTGGTTAGCAGATGTAACAACCACTATGCCACCACAGTTTCTTTTTTTTTTTTTTTTTTATATATGACTGTCAAAACCTCATTTCCATCAAGTCAGTTTCAACTCATAGCAACCCTATAGGACAGGGTAAAACCTTCCCATAGGATTTCCAAGGCGTGATTGTTGGATTTGAACCACTGACATTTTGGTTAGCAGCCATAGCTGTTAACCACTGGGCAACCAGGTCTCCATACTATGACTAATAGCCCACTCATCACCACTACCAAATGAAATACTTAGGATTAAGTCTAACCAGTAATGCAAAAACCTATACAAAGAAAACTAAAAGGCACCACTACAACAAACCAAATGAGACCTACACAAATGGAAAAACATACCATCTTGTGAATAGATAGACTCAACATTGTAAAAATACCAATTCTACCCAAAGCTATCTATAAATGCAATGTAATGCTGATCCAAATACTAACAGCATTCTATAACAAGATCAAGAACTAATCATTAACTCTGTATGGCAAAGAAAGAGGCCCCAGGGGAACCTGCATTACTTGGTCTCAAAATCTACTATACAGTTGCAGTAGTCAAAACAGCATGATAATGGTACAGTAGACACATTGACCTATAGAACAGAATCAAGAACTTAGTTTAAATCCATCTACCTATGGTCACCTGCTCTTCAGCAAAGACAAATCCGTTAAATGGATGAAAGACAGACATTTTAACAAATGGTGCTAGCAAAACTAGGAGTCCATACGTAAAAAGAGAAAAAAGAAGCAGCACCCAAACATTACACCATAGAGAAAAAATAATTCAAAACTAGTCAGAGACCCAAATATAAAACCAAAAGCTATAAAGATCATAGAAGGACAAGTAGAGCCAGCATTACAGGCCCTAATACGTAACTAATAATACACAAACACCAGTAAATAAGACAAATAACTGGGATCTCCTAAAAATGAAACACTTAAATTCATTGAAAGAGTAAAAAGGGAACCTACAGACTGTGAAAAAAAATTGGGGGCCTTGACAAATCTGATAAAGGTCTAATGTCTGAAATCTACAGGAAAATCCGACACCTCTAAAACAAAAAGACAAATAATCCAATTAAAAAATGGGCAAGGGTATGAACAGACACTTAACCAAAGAGGACATTCAGGCAGCTAACAGAGACATGAGGAAATGCTCAAGATCACTAGCCGTTAGAGAAATGCAAATTAAAACTGCAATGAAATACAACCTCACTCTAATCACTCCTAAAATTATTGGCACAGATCAAAAACAAACAAAAAAAGAAACCCAGAAAATAGAAATGTTGGAGAATCAGTAGGGAGCTTGGAACTTTTATGTACTACTGGTGGGAATATAAAATGGTGCAACTATTTTGGAAAATAGTACAATGCTTCCTTAAAGTATTAAAAATAGAAATCCCATATGATCCAAGAGTCCCACTCCTAGGAATATATCCTAGAAAACTACAAGCTGTCACATGAATAGACATATGCACATTCATGTTCACTGCAGCATTATTCATGACAGCAAACAGAGGAAACAATCTAGGTGCCTGTCAACAAAGGACTGGATAAACTATGGTGTATACGTGCAAGGAAGTGTTATGTAACAATAAAGAACAATGATGAATGTTGTAACATCACACAAGACTGATGAATCTGGGGGACATTATTCTGAGTGAAATAAGTCAATTACTGTAGGACAAGTACTGTATGAAACCACTGTTACAAAAATTCATGAAAAGAAACAATCTTTGATGACTGCTAGAAAGGAGGGCAGAAACATTTAACTAGACAATAGATTAGTTGTAATTTGGGGATGGGTTAGACTGCACACAACTTGGGAAAAGTCAGCATAACTTGACCAAAGCAAGCTCTTGGAAGCTTCATGTTGTTGTGTTGTTAGATGCTGCCATGGATTGAATGGTGTCTCCCCAGAAATATGTGTAGTCATGTGGCTGGGCCATGATTCCCAGTATCATGTGACTGTCGTCCATTTTTGCAGTTTTTCTGTACTGTATGTTAAATGATTAGGGTGGGGCTGTAAATCCCTGCATAGGATCACCTCCGTACTCCACTGTAAAGGGAGTTTCCCTGGAGTGTGGCTTGCCCCACCCTTAATTCTTTCATCCTACAAGAGATAAAAGGAAAGAGAAGCAAGCAGAGAATTGGGAACCTCATACCATCAAAAAAAGAGCACCAGGAGAGAAGCACATCCTTCAGATCTGAGGTTCCTTTGCTAAGATGCTCTCTGGACAAAGACTGATGCAATACCAGACTTTCCTACAGAGCAGACACAGGGGAGAGCCTTCCCCTGAAGCAAACACCCTCAGTTTGGACCTATAGCCTACCAGACTGTGCAAGAATAATCTTTACTTTGTTAAAGCCATCCACTCTGTGGTATTTCTGTTAGCGCAGCACTACCTGACTAAAACAAGTGCTGTCAAGTTGATTCTGATTCATGTAGATCCCATGCACAACAGAATGAAACACTGCTCAGCCCTCTCCCATGTTCACTATTGTTTTTATGCCTAAGCTCATCTTTGGAGCCACTATGTCAATCCATTTCGTTGAGGGTCTTCATCTTTTTCATTGACCCTCTCTTAAGCAGAATGTCCTTCTCCAAGAATTCATCCCTCCTAACAACATGTCCAAAGTATGTAAGATATAGTCTCACCATCTTTGCTTCCAAGAAGCATTCTGGTTGTACTTATTCCAGGATAGATCTACTTGTTACTTTGACAGCCCGTGGTATAGTCAGTATTCTTCAACAACACCACAATTCAAGCCAAGCCAGCCAATTCGTCTACTGTCTTCTTTGTTCATTGTCCAGCTTTTGCATGCATATTATCTCACTGAAAATACCATGGCTTGGGTCAGGGGCATCTTAGTCTTCAAGGTGACATCTTTACTGTTCAACACTTTGAAAATGTCTCTTGCAGTAGACTTTCCCAATGAAATTCAAATTTTGACTTCTTGACTGCTGCTTTCATGGGGTTTGATTGTAGAGCCAAGTAAAATGAAATCCTTGACAACCTCAATCTTTTTTCCATGATGTTGCTGGTTGGTCCAGTTGTGAGGATTTTTGTTTTCTTGATATTGAGTTGCATCTGTATAGAAGGCTGTGGTCTCTGATTTTCATCAGTAAATTTTCAAGTTCTCTTCACTTTTAGCAAGCAAGATTGTGTCAACTGCATAATACAGGTTGTTGGCAAGTCCCCAATCTTGATGCCTCATTCTTCTTCATATAATCCAATTTCTCGGGTTATTTGTTTGGCATAAAGATTGAAAAACTATGGCAAAAGGATACAACCCTGACACACTCCTTTCCTGACTTTAAACCATGCAGTGTCCCCTTATTCTGTCCACCCGATAACCTCTTGACCCATCTACAGATTCCTCATGAGCACAATTAAGTGGTCTGGAATTTTCATTCTCCTCAAAGTTATTTATGATTTGTTATTATCCATAAAGTCAAATGCCTTTACATGGTCCATAAAACACAGGCAAACATCTTTCTGGTATTCTGTGCTGTCAACCAAGATCCATTTGATATAAGCAATAGTATCCCTAGTTCTACGTCCTCTTCTGAATTCAGCTTGAATTTCTGTCAGTTCCCTGTCAATATACTACTGTGGTCACTTTTGCATGATTTTTAGCAAAATTTTACCTGCATGTGATATTAGTGACATTGTTGAGTAATTTCTGCATTTGAATCCCAATACAAGTTCCAGCATCATTTTTTAATGAGATGGAGAAACAAATCACCAATTTTGTTTGGAAAGAGAAGAAGCCCCGGATAAGTAAGGTACTACTGAAGAAAAAGAACACACTGGGAGGCCTCTCATTACCCGACCTTAGAACATAGTGCACTGCCACAGTGGTCAAAACAGCTTGGTACTGGTACAAGAACAGACAGATGGATCAATGGAACAGAATTGAGACCTCAGAGATGACACCATCTGCCTATGAACAGTTGATATTCGACAAAGGCCCTAAGACATTATACTGGGGTAAAAACAGTCTCTTCAACATATGATTCTGGCAAAATTGGTTATCCATCTGCAGTAAACTGAATTAAGATCCATATCTCACACCTTACACAAAAACCAACTCCAAATGGATAAAAGACCTAAATATCAAACCTAAAACGATAAAGCTCATACAAGAACAGGTAGGAACAACAATGGAAGTTTTAATACACAATCAGGACAGACCCCAAAATCTGTCAAAGAAACCTCAATCAACAGAAGAGAAAATAGATAAATGGGAACTATTAAGAATCAAACACTTTTGCTCATCCAAAGACTTTATTAATAGAATTAAAGGAACATCCACAGAATGGGAAAAAATATTTGGCAACTCTATGTCAGACCAACACTTGATCGCCATAATCTATAAAATACTACAAAATATCAATAAGAAGAAGATAAACAATCCATTTAAGCGATGGGCAAAGGAGATGGACAGACATTTCACTAAAGAGGAGATCCAAGCAGCCAAAAAACACATGCGGACATGTTCACGATCTTTAGTTAATAAAGAAATTCAAATCAAGACAACAATGAGATACCATCTCACCCCAACAAGATTGGCCATGATCCAGAAAACACAAAACAACAAACGCTGGAGAAAGTGGAACCCTCCTACACTGTTGGTGGGGTTGCAAAATGGTCCAGCCTCTTTGGAAAGCAATCTGGCACTTCCTTAAAAAAATGGACATTGATACACCATTTGACCCAGTAATTCCACTACTTGGAATATATCCTACAGAATCAAGGCCTTTCACACCAATGTACACATGCACAAGAATGTTTACCGCAGCACAGTCCACGATAGCAAAAAGATGGAATCAACCCAGATGCCCAACAATAGAAGAATGGATAGGTAAACTGTGGTACATATACTCAATGGAGCACTACGCAATGATAAAGAATAACGATGATTCCAGGAAACATCTCCTAACCTGGTTTCAACTGGAAGACATTATGTTGAGTGAAAGTAGTCAGCGACAAAGGGGCAAATACTGTATGAGACCTCTATGATAAGATCTCAAAAACAGACGTGTATAGAAGAAAAGACTCTTTGACAGCTGCAAGGGAGGGAGGGAGGGAGGGTGGGGGGAGGGTTTAGTTTATATAGTTGCTAGAAATCTGGTTGGGAGAAAGCGGTGATAGCACACATTAGAAACAAGAACAACATTAACTGCACTTCAGCAAAACTTGAGTACTCCTTCCATCTTAATCCAATATTGCAAGGATAGAGTAGCTGGGGAAGGGGGCAGGGGACCATACTCTTGGGTGAAATCGAGGTCAATTGGCACAACTAGCATTTTGCTAAGAGAGCTCTCTGCACCCCACATTGGTGAGTGGCGTCTGGGGTCTTAAAAGCTGCCAAGCTGCCATCCGAGGACACAGCAAATGATCCCAACTCAGCAGGAACGGATGCTCACCGAGGACCAAAATGACATGCGGTAAAGACAACCTAGAAGACAGAGAGACCCGCAGGAGTGGATGCCTTTATCGACTTGGGACTGGAAGAACCGGATGGTGCCCGGCCACCACCAGTGACAGTCACGATGGAGCTCACAGAGAGGATTCTCACTGGCAACACAAGAATAAAAAGGGGTGTATCCTGAGATCTCCACTAAAAGACCTCAACTGATGGTCCAGCGGTTTCAGGGTTCTCCTGAGAGCATAGCCCCCAGCCCTGATGCTGCCCTTTCCCATAAATTAGAAAAAGGTCCACTCTTTGGACAAGAATGGATTGGACTTGGCAATGCAGAGTGACCATATATTAGCTGCACTTTATGGTTCTATACATCTATAGGATATCATCCTGCTGACCTCTGGCTGGAGGAAGGAGAGCAGATGGAGAGGAGCGGAAAGGAGGCTGTTGGGAGGATGAGACATGTATGGAGTAGAGAGGAATAGTGTGCTGTCACCAGACAGGGAGAGCAGTGGAAGCTGCATATAGGTGGGCATGTAAATTTATATGGGAATGTACACTTTCACTCAGTCATGTTAAATAAAAAAGAAAAAAAAATAATAATTTCTGCATTTGGTTGGACCATCTTTCAAGGAATTGGCATAAAAATGGATCTCTTTCAGTCACTTCACCAGGTAGCAGTCTGCCAAATTTCTTGGCATAGATAAATGAGTACTTCCAGCATTGTATTTGTTTGCGCAAACATCTCAATTAATATTCCATCAATTCCTGGAGCTTTGTTTTTCACCAATGCCTTCGGTGTAGCTTTGACTTCTTCCTCTACTACCACAGATTGCTGATCATGTGCTAGTTCTTGAAATGGCTGAATGTAAAAAAACAATTCTTTTTGGTATAATGACCTTCCATTTTCTCTTGGTGCTCCCTGAGTTGTTTAATATTTTCCCTGTAGAATCCTTCGCTATTGCACCTTGAGGTTTGAATTTTGTCTTCAGTTCTTTCAGCTTGAGAAATGCAGAGCATGTTCTTCTCTTTTGATTTTCTGTCCCCAGGTCTTTGCACATGTCATTATAATCTTTTACTTTTCTTCTTGAGCTGCCCTTTGAAATCTTCTGTTCATTTCTTTACTTCATCATATCTTCCTTTAGCTTTAGCTACTTGATGTTCAAGAGCAAGTTTCAGAGTCTATTGACATTGAGTTTGGTCTTTTCTTTCTTTTCATCTTTTTAATGACTACTTGCTTTCTGCATGTATGATGTCTTTGATGCCATTCCACAAACTCCTCTGGTCTTCAGTCATTAGTGTTCAATGCATCAAATCTATTCTTCAGGTGGTCTCTAAACTCAGGTGGGATACAGTCAGTGTCATACTTAGCCCTTGTGGACTTGTTCTATTTTTCTTCCGTTTCACTTTGAACATGCATATATGAGCAACTGATGGTCTGTTCCACAGGCTTGTTCTCACTGATGATATTGAGTGTTTCCATCATGTCTCTCCAAAGATGTAGTCCATTTGATTCCTATGTATTCCATCTGGCAAGGTGCATGTGTATGGTCACCATTTATGTTACTGAAAAAAGGTATTAGTAATGAAGAAGTCATTGGTCTTACAAAATTCTATCATGCAATCTCCAGCATCATTTCTCTCACCAAGGCTATATTTTCCAACTAATGATTCTTCTTCTTTGTTTCCAACTTGTTATTCCAATCATCAGTAATTGTCAGTGCATCCTGTTTGTGTATTCAATGAATTTTGGACTACAGAAGTTGGTAAAAATCTTTAATTTCTCATCATTGTCCTTAGTGATTGGTGCATAAGTTCTAATAATAGTTGTGTTGTCTGGCCTTCCTAGTAGGCATATAGATATTATCTTGTCACCGAAAGTGTATTTCAGAGTAGATCTTACAATGTTTTTTTGGACAGTGAGTGTAGCACCATTCCTCTTCAAGTTGTCATTTCCAGAATGGCAGATCATATGATTGTCCAAATCATGATGGCCATTACCAGTCCATTTCAGCTCAGTAATTCCCAGGATGTCAATGTTTAGGCTTTCCATTTCAGTTTTGACAATTTCCATTTTTCCTAGGTTCATACTTAGTGTATTCCGTTTTCCAATTATTAATGGATGTTTGCAGCTATTTCTTCTAATTTTCAGTCATCCCATATCAGCAAATGAAGGTCCCAAAAGCTTGACTCCATTCACATCTGTAAAGTCGACTCTGCTTTGAGCAGGAAGCTCTTCCCCAACTGTTTTTTGAATGCATTCCAATCTAACAAGGCTCATTTTCTGGCACTATATCTGACAATGTTCTGGTGCTGTTCATAAGGTTTTTGCTGGCTAATTTTTCTTAGAAGTAGACTGCCAGATCCTTTTTCCTAGACTGCATTAGTCTGGAAGTTCAGCTGAAACCTGTCCACCATGGTGAGATTTCTGGTATCTGAATACTAGTGGCATAGCTTCCAGCATCACAGCAACATTCAAGCCCCCACAGTATGAAAAAGTCACAGACAAGTGGGACCAAATTACTGGGCCGAAGGCTGGAGGTCATTATCTTGGGGGACATCTAGCTAAACTGGTATAAAATAGATTTTAAAGAATATATTCTGCATACTACTTTGGTGAATAATATCTGAGGTCTTAAAAACTTGTGACTGACCAACCATCTAAGATACTCCACTCATCCTACCCCATCTGCAGCAAGAGAGAATACCAGATGCACAAGTGAAAGATTAGTCCAAAGGACTAATGGACCACAACTATCACAGCCAAACCAGGCTGAATCCAGCACAACTAAATGGTGCCTGGCTACCACTACTGACTGTTCTGACAGAAATCACAACAGAGGTTCTGGACAGAGCTAGAAAAATGCAGAACAAAATCCAATACAAAAAGAAAGACAAAACTTACTGATCTGACAGAGACAGAAACCCTAAGATTATGACCCCCAAGTACCCTTTTAACTTAGTACTAAAGTCACTGCTAAGGTTCACTATTTAGCCAAAGATTAGACAGGCCCTTAAAAGAAAATGAGACTACATGGGCACATCACCTTGGACAAGGACAAGAAGTCAAGAGGGAACAGGGACGCTCCGAAGGGCAATCTAAGGTTGAGGAGGCAAGTGTGTTGACATGTCACGAAGTTGGCAAACAATGTCACAAACCAATATGTGTATTAATTGCTTAATAAGAAACTAATTTGCTCTGTAAACACTCATCTAAAGTACAATTTAAAAAATAATATAAATGATTATTCATTCTTTTTATAATTTCTGCAGACTCTGTTCTAAGATGTAAATTACTGAGGACCACTGGAGTCAGTGCTTTGTCTGTTCTCTTCACTCTTAAAAAGATAGCCAAGGTTGGGGGGAGGGACACATCACAAGTGCCTTTCTAGTTCTAATAACTATGAGCCTGGTGACTAGATACCAAGATTCCATCATCAACCCCTTCTCTTAACCAGGTTTGGCCTGCATTTTGTATCTGCCCAAGCCCTGTCCTGTAAGCATGGCAGCTATTTGTTTTACTCAGCTGGGACACATAAGAATTGTTTCTCAATTCTCTTAACTTAGTTAAGCCTCCCAAATCATTTCCCCTAGTTCTTCTAATCCCTTACTTTCTTTTCTGTATAAAGCAGCCCCTCTGCAGCCTCTAAAACTCAAAGCTCACTATGCTCTTCTAACATGGCCCTGGGTACCCCCTAAGACTGTCATTTAGGAGTGAATTGCCCTGGGTAGCACAAACTGTTTGCACTGAACTACTAGCCTAAAAGTTGGAACCCAACCAGCAGAGCTCTGGCAATCTGCCTCTGTAAAAATACACAGCCAAAAAAACCCTAAGAAACTTCTGCTCTGTAATGCATGGGGTTGCCATGAATTGGAGTTGACTCCATAGCAGCAGGTTTGGTGTTGGGGGTTTAGTTCTAGACTGATTGTTACCGCTTCCCTGGGTGATCCAGCCTCACCTCTGAGACTTTCCCTTAGTCTTGCCTGAATTTTAAGGACTGCAGTAAGACCCCTGTATAACATCACAGTGTCCTGGCCACCGGGCTAGCTAAGTTTCCTAGAGTTGAGGAAATGAGGTACGAGGAGGATGTAGAGCGATAGATGCCAGTTTCTGGGAATCCAGCCTGGTGACCTGAAACTGGAGAAGTTGCCCAGACCGTGTGAGGAGAATTGTCCTAGGGACCTCTAACCCCACTATTGCCCTGGGTCACTCCTCCTCTGTTTACTGAGAATAAACATGTGAGAAAAGCAAGGTCTAACTGGGCCAGGCAGTTGTGACTGAGAGAATTTGAACTTTATTGGTCCTGACATTTCTTCCTTGGTATGTGTGACTGTTGTTACACATATGGATTGGATCAAATGAGATAATTTATGCAAAAGCGCTTTGAAATTTTTAGAGGGATACCCAAGGTATTAGTTGTTGTTATTATTACAATTAAGCAGGAAAAGCTTTTCTCTTCAACATCACCCAAGAATTTGATTAAAATTAGATGGCAAATTGGAAAATCTTTATTTTCCTGACACCTATGCCTATGGTGACCATATGGTCTACATTTTCTAAGGTGCTCCGAATTTCATGTAATTTTATCCCTTACAACAAAGGTGATTCACTAAGTTCTTAACTAAGTATAATTTAAATGTTAAACTTCTGCAAAACTTTTATCAAAAATAAATTCACACATCAGAGTAAAAGGTTTTGCTAGGCCACATGTTTTCATTTTTGTGGAAGTATGTACATCCATACCTCCTGCAGAACAGAAAGTACTCTGAGAACTCATAGCATCCCTTGTCTCTTGGGTGCCCCATCTGTCAGGGGAGGGAAATGAGAGGATAATCAATTCTTCGCTATTTACAAATGAGTAGACTCAAGCCAAAGAAGTCTGTGCAGTACTACTGTGACACTGTGTAAACAGTTGTCCTGGAATTCAGCTGGATTTTACAGAAAGGTGAGAAGAAAAATGAAGACTACCCACAGTGCCTTTGACCTTATTACCTTCTCCATCCTTTGCTCTTCTTTTTTCTGGGTAGTTTTAACCCTTTCCAACAGTGAGCCTCCATCCTGAAGGGTTACTGAAGATGACTGTTCTAAGGAATCATCTCAAGCTGCCAGCTCAAGGCTCTCTAATCACCTGGTGGAGGTGAAGGGGAGGGTGAGCACAGTGGAATGTCAGCAAAAGTGAGGAGAACAGGGTTTGGAGGGGATGCTGTAGCATTAGCTGCATCTCTTTTGGTTGCTGCATATGCATGCTTTCCACTTCCATGGCTTTAGGAGTAAGTCATGAACTAAAATTAAGAAACTAGGAGGGACAGTGAGAGATGAAGGGGCCACGACTCACCACCCCCAGACTAGGGCCAGTAGGCAGCCTGTGAGTTGCTTGCAGGTCTGTTTTTTAGCAAAGAAAAGGAACTTTGTTAGTTCCTTCCCTGGGACATAACTTCTTGGCCTATTTTGAAGTAGCTGGCCTACAAGGCACCTAATGTTTCACTAAAGGCAGTACTGTCCTCACTATTTCCCTCTTCCTTCCCCTTCAGAGCACATTGTCTTCTGGATAGCCTTCACCCAGAATCCTAGGACGGGCCTTGGTTGGCATTGCATCACAGGAATGCAGGAAAAAAAGTTGTTTTGCTTGTAAGTCAAGATACTTTCTGCAAATAAAAGGCTTGTTTCTAGAAAGATAGTGTGGCAGATTTCACATTTGAAACTCCAGTTAAATCCAGTCATGAGTCCAACACCTGTCAGTGTTGTGAGCCAATACAGCTCAATAAACTCTCAAGTCTACTTTTCTTAACTGCACTGTAAAGGGATGTTCCTGAGTGTCATGGAAAAGGTCCCAGAAAGTCTTCATCAAGTTCACAATGTACATTTCTTTATTCATTTCTTCTGTCTTGGCTCACATCTACAGCATTTCTGCTTATACAAATCAGAGGTTAGATGAATGATGGAACAAGCAGCTGGCAGGTGTTACACTGCTTGGCTCTTTGCATACTTTTTTCCCGTGGAAACTCATCTTCTAAGAAACTCTGTAGTGACGAAATGAGATAATGTGTACAAAAGCATATCTAACAGAATGAGAACACCGAAAGTTACAGAGGCCACTTCTGTGTTTAAGGTCACACAACTGGTAAAGGGCCAAACTGGGATTTTTCACCTGGTATAATGACTCCAAGGTCTCTGGGAATGTAAATGGTTTGTCCTGAGATAAGAACCCAAAGGTTGGCAGTTTGGACCCAAACAGTGGCACCATGGACAAAAGGCTTGGTGATCTGCTTCTGTCAGAATTAGAGCCAAGAAAACCTATGGAGCAGTTCTGTTGTGTAATACATGGTGTTGCCATGAGTCCGAATTGACCCGACAACAGCAAGTTTGGGTTTTTTTGCTTGTTTGTTTTGGGTTACTTTGATAACAACTCCAAGACCAGTGTTGTTTCCAGGATATCACAACAATCTCTGTCAAAGGTGATGTTCTTAGAACAAAAAGAAAATTAAAAATACAAAACCTGAAATTGTATAATCCAGTTAACCCTAAGCCTCCTAAAATTTGTTGTTGTTGTTGTTAGGTGCTGTCAAGTAGGTTCCAACTCATAGTGAGCCTATTCACAACGGAATGAAATGCTCTCTGGTTCTGCTCCATGCCCACAGTCATTTTTATGTTTAAGCCCATCATTGCAGCCGGTATATCAGTACATATTGCTGAGGGTCTTCCTTTTTTTCACTACCCTCTAATTTACCAAGCATCATGTCCTTCTCCAGGGACTGATCCCTCGTGACAGTGTGTCCCAAGTATGTAAGACATAGTCTCCCCATCCTTGCTTTCAAGGAGAAGTCTGGATATATTTCTTCCAGGACAGATCTGTTTGTCCTTTTGGCAGTCAACAGTATCTTTAATGTTTTTCTCTAACATCACAATTCAAAGGCATTAATTCTTCTCTAGTCTTCCTTATTCATTGTCCAGCTTTCACATGCATATGATGCAACTGAAAATACTATGGCTTGAGGCAGTCATACCTTAGTTTTCAAGGTGATAACTTTACTTTTCAACACTTCAAAGATGACTTTTGTAGCAGATTTTCCCAATACAATGCATCTTTTGATTTCTTGACTGTGGAATCAAGTAAAATGAAATTCTTGATAACCTCAGTCTTTTCTCCATTTATCATGATGTTGCTTAGTGGTCCATTTGTGAGCATTTTCTTGTAGTTGAGTTGCAATCGATACTGAAGGCTGTGCTCCCTGATATTCATCAGTAAGTGTTTCAAATCCTCTTCACTTTCAGCAAGCAAGGTTGTGTCATCTGCATAGCACAGGTTGTTAATGAGTCTTCCTCCCATCCTGATGTCTCATTCTTCTTCATATAACCCAGCTTCTCAGATTATTTGCTGAGCATAAGTATTGAATAGGTATGGTGAAAGGATACAACCCTGACACACATCTTTCTTGACTTTAAACCATGCAGTATCCCCTTGTTCTGTTTGAACAACTGCCTCTTGGTCCATGTACAGATTCCTCAGGAGCAAAATTAAGTGTTATGAAATTTCTATTCTCTGAGATTTTCTCCATAATGTGTTATGATCCATATAGTCAAGTGCCTTTACATAGTCAACAAAACACAAGTAAACATCTTTCAGATATTCTCTGCTTCCAGTCAAGATCCATCTGACATCAGCAATGACATGCCTAGTTTCATGTCCTTTTCTAAGTCTGGCCTGAGTTGCTGGCAGTTCCCTGTCAATATATTACTGCAGCTGCTTTTGAATGATCTTGAGCAACATTTTACTTGCATGTATGATTAGTAATAGAGTTCAATAATTTCCATGTTTGGTTGAATCACCTTTCTTAAAAATAAGCATAAACGTGGATCTCTTCCAGTTGGTTGGCTAGGTACTTGTCTTCCAAATTACTTGGCGTAGATGAGAAAGCACTTCCAGCATTATATCCATTTGTTGAAACATCTCAATTGATACTCCATCAATTCCCGGAGCCTTGTTTCTCACAAGTGCCTTTAATGCAGCTTTAACTTCTTCCTTCAGTATCGTTGGTTCCTGATTATGTGCTGCCTCCTAAAATGGTTGGTTGTAGACCAATTCTTTTTGGTATAAGGACCCTGTGTGTTCCTTCCATTCCAGCCTAAAAATTAAGAAGGTTGAAAGAAGAGTGTAAGCCACTTTGAAAAGTGGTTCAATACAGCACTGTCTGGCCAGGGAAATTTTTTAAAGGAAATAAATAGCTAAGCTACAAATGTCACAACTCTGGGTTTTGATGGTTTTATTGATTATTGTAAATTAAACAAATTTGCAGTTTATTCTTCAATATTCAGGCTGGCATCAGGGACTTACCTGGTATAGATGTACACACACACAAAAAAATCCAATTTCTGTAAAGGTCCTTGTCTAAGACATTTGGTGCAATTTATTCCATGTGCAATTTATGCTAGGTACACAGAACACAGGAAAGGTCCTGGGAATACACAGGGAAGTATTTTGGAGGGTGGAAGGAGAGGGAACTAATATATCTGATCCCCCTAACACTTGTAAGGAGTCCTTGGATGGAGTAAACAGTTATCATGCTTGGCTGAAGGTCTGTGCTTGGAATCCAATCAGAGCTCCCTCAGAAGAAAGGCCTGGTAATCTACTGACAAAAAAAAAAACAGCCACTGAAATAGTATTTAGCATAGTTCTACCCTTATACATGGATGGGGTCAACATGACCCAAGATTGACTCTATAGCAATTTTTTTTAAAATAAATATATGCCAGAAAATGAGAAGAGGTGTTTTATATACTGTGCCATATTTAACCAACATGATGCCACTGTAAGAGAGATAATATGTTCCTTTTTTTTGGCTAGAGAGGAAATTGAGACTAGGGTGAATGAAAGCTTGCCATCTTTGACCTAGTGAAGAAAATGGTAGAATCAGGCATGAACCCCAGCTTTCTGGCTAAATAAATAGTTGCATGATATTGCTATTTACAGGTACAAAATCACGGGTTGGAGAATAGGTTTTGAGGGAGCATTCAGAAGTTTACTTTGGATATGTTGCATTTGAGATTTCTGTGAGACACTGAGGTAGGTAAGTGTATTTGTAAGTCTGAACCACAAAATAGTAAGTATATGTTTTAGAGACACCAGCATGTGTTATTAAAAGCCTGGTGAATGGTGAAAGTATATATTGGCATAACTTTTATAAATGGAGAATTGTAGAATTTATGATCTAAACCGGACCCCCTCTTAAGAGTAAATGGTATTATTATAAATAATTATTTTGGGATAAGGTCTTGGAATAGATATTGGGCTTTTTTAAAAGTATAATTTGTCTCTTTTAAAACATAATTTGACAGTATTGTAAATTATAAATGCATATATCCATTCACTCACTTGTGAGAATTTATCCTAAAAATACGCTTAGCAAAATGACAATTTATTAGATATTCATTTCATCATCATCCACAATAATAAAAAATAGAAACAACTTAAATCTTAATTAACAGATGACTGGTCAGATATTTATTTTGAAAAATAGAATACAATGCAGCCATTAAGAAAAATAGCTTCTCTTTATGTACCAAAGTGGAAAAGTCTCCAAAATGTATAATTTTAAAATAGTATGTACATTGTGTCATAATTTGTGGAAAAGAAGGAAGAAAGATTATATATATGTACAGATATAAAGTGTAATATGTGTGTGTATATAAAGTATGTACTTATGTTTGTATGTATGTGCATATATATATGTACATATAAAGTTTTCCCTTCCAGAAAACACACTGGAAATGTGTAATATGAGAATGTGAGAAAAGGAAATTGTGTGGATACAGAACAGGTTCCATTTTACTTTTTTGGCTATCTTGAATTTTGAATCATGCTAAAATTAATTATTCATGAAAAAACAAAAACTGTTAACTTAAAATTTAAAAAAATAATAATAATAAAATAAAGTCAGAATCAGCCTCAAAAACCCATAGCAGAAATGTATTACGGAGCTTGCAGTGTGTTCTACATTATTTCCTATAAGGCGATAACTACAGACTATATTTAGATTATGCAGGAAAATCAACCAACTGTACATTTCCTGGATGATGACAAAGTTATCCCCTCCCAAACCAACAGACTGATACTAAATGAAAGATGAGCATTCTAGATTAATAACCAAGAAAAGACTGATAAAAGTAGCCAGATGGATAGCAAAGATCAGCAAAGAGACTCTATCCACACTTAACCAGCAAAAACAGGGATAGGAAGGATCCCTTCTTGTTCACAGATGAAGGAATAGGAAATAACTACATGAGTCTAGAAAAACATTCTGCAAACATAAAGAACACAAAGCTCAAGAGTCAGTGAAAGACCATAGTTTAGAAAAAGGTTTTCTAAAGGAAATAAAAAATACATTTTGAGTGATATCTTCTTTGTAACTTCAAAACTTGATGAAAAATTAGTGCAAATGCAACAAGATGGAACAATTTAGAAGAAACTGGCTAGTGTTAGGTTGAAATTTTTTAAAAGATTGGTATAAGATATACTACATACAAATATACATACAAGGACTGACAAGTTTGTGAACCCATCCTAGAAAAAGTGCTACATATGTCATTGCTGAATATTGCTACAGTCACCTTCAGTGTATTTCTTTTGGGAAGGTATTTACCAATGCCAGTGCCTAGTTCACCCTTCAAAGTAGTTTTGGAAATGTTTTTCTGAAATAACCACCAGAGCTGTCATTGTATTAACCCTGATGTCCTAAATGTCATCAAAATGTCTTCCTTACAATATTTCCTTTATCTTTTGGTAAAGAAAAAAGTTATTGGGGGCCAAATTAGGTGAGTAGGGAGGGTGTTCCAATGCAGTTATTTGTTTATTGACTAAAAACTTCCTCACAGACAACTATATGATTAAGCTCACAAACTTGCCACTATGCCACTCTGCACAATGGCCGTTCCAGAAAGAGTTCCAGAGTTCCTTTGAAGGGTGGACTAGATGTGGACTTCAATGTGTAGCTTCCCAAGGGGAATACTTCAAAGGTGACGGTAGTGATATTCATCAGTGAGATATATTGCACTTAGAACAATTAAGATCATAGACATAATTGTTGGACCTTGTATGTATGTCTATTTCTATGCACGTGTGTGTGTGTGTGTACACATACACACAACAAAAAAATCAAACCAGTTGCCATTACACTGATTCTGATTCATGGTGACCCTATATGTTGCAGAGTAGACTGTGCTCTACAAGGCTTTCAAGGCTGACACCTTTCAAAAGGAGATCAGCAGGCCTTTCCTCTAAGTTGCATCTGGATGGGTTTAAATTAGCACACAAGGACAGCCTATGTGGACATTTCAAAATGAAACAAGAAGCTAGAACACAGCAAGCAAACCTAAAATAAATAAATTCAACAACTTACTGATGACTTGGAGGCAACAGTCAGTATTACATCACTTAGCGAAGCAGGCCAAAACGACTTCACAAAGCTCTCAAAACAAAGTATCAAGAAATTTTCCAGATAGCGAAAACTTCCTGGAACCATTGGAAATAGAATACAAAAGATTACTATTTAGAACTCTTCAAGAGATCAGGAAACAAGTGGGACAAAATGCAGTAGAACATAATGACAAGTTGAATAGAGTGCAAAAATGTATACAGAGACACAAAGTAGAAATTCAGAATGTTAATATTAAAATTACAGAATTAAACACCACAATAGAAAGTCAAAAGAGCAAAACTGAGGCCCTGGAAGGCTGAATTAGTGAGACTGATGAAAAAACAGTTGATACCAACACATTTGAGGAAAACCAGATAAAATAACTTTAAAAAAATCAAGAAACACTAAGAATTACATTGAACTCTATCAACAGGAGTACTCTACAAGTGATTGGACTACCAGAACAGGAGGGATAACAGAAAATACAGAGAACCATCAAAGAGTTTTTTACAGAAAGCTTTCCCAATATCGTGAAAGATGAGAGGATATCTACCCAAGATGCTGACTGAATTCCACACAAGGTAGACTCCCAAAAGAAAGACATTAAAGCATATTATAGTCAAACTTGCCAAAACTAAAGATAAGGAGACAATTTTAAAAGTGGCAATGGATAAATGAAAAATAATCTACAAAAGAGAGTCAATAAAACTAATCTCAGACAACTCAGCAGAAACCATGCAGGTAAGAAGGCAATGGGATGACAAAAGCAAAGCACTGAAAGAAGAAAATTGACAGCCAGACCGAGATCTTAAAAACTAGCAAGTGGCTGCCATCTGAATAGTATCAATTTGTCCCAGCACACCTGGAACAGAGAATAAAAGACACAAGAAGAATATGAGCTCCCAAAATAGAAAGGACCACATAATCTAGACACTATATCAGCATGACACTAGAACTAGATGGTGCCCAGCCACCACCAGTGACTGCCTTGTCAGGGAATACAACACATACTCCTTGATGCAGTGGGAGAAAAATCAGTGTGCAGAACTAGAACCATTTAAAAAAATGGACTTGATGCTCCAACAGACTATAGTATCCCAAGATGACAAGGCCTATGGATTCTCTGTCAGCACAGAGCTGAAATCATTCCTGAAGCCAACTCTTCAGGCAAAGATTGGACCAGACCATAAGACATAAAATGATACTGGTGAAGAGTGTACTTCTTGGCTTAAGTAGATACATGAGGCTAACTGGGAAGTTCTTGTCCTAAGGTGAGATGAGAGGGTGGAGGGAGATGGGAGCTGGTTGAATTGACACAGGAAATACAGAGTGTAAAGGAGGAGTGTATTGTCACAGTATAGGGAGAGCAGCTAGAGTGGCATAGCGATGTGTGTGCAAGTTTTTGTATAACAAATTGACTCGAATTGTAAACTTTAACTTAAAGCACAATAAAAAAATTTTTTTAATGCCATCCATAAATTATACATCCAGCAAAATTGTCTCTCGAATATCATGCTGAAATTAGTACATTTCCAGATAAACAGAAATTCAGGGAGTTTGCAAAAAGCAAGCCAAAATTATAAGAAATACTAAAGGAAGTCCTTTAGTTAGAAAATCAGTGACATCAGATAACAAACCAAGGCTAGAACATAGAACAGATAGGGAAATCACATACACACACAAAAAAAACAAAGGCAAAACACTGAAAATAGGGAAACAGAGATGCCCTTATGTAAAATATGACAACATTTTAAACAAAAAGGAGTTAAAAATAATGTAACCTTTCAAACAGAAAGGTAACATAAAGAAATTAAAGAGTTGTTTAAATTTAGAAAACTAGGGGTAAATATTAAGGTAAAACAATGAAAGTTAATCCTGCGCACGCGCATGCGCACACACACACACAAACCCCAAAGTCTCAGCAAATGCAAAAGAAACAACAATGAAAACAGATGGGAAAAAAATACATAAAGAAAAACGACTTCACACAAAACATTAAGTGGAACAAAGGAATTGTCTGCAACACACACACACACACACAAAGGCATGAAAATTACAACACTATGCTCATAATTGTCGATAATTATGCTGTATGTAAATGGATTCAATGCAGCAATAAAGAGACAGAATGGCAGATCATATTAAAACAACAACAACAAAACATAATCTACCTATATGCTCTCTAGAGGAGCAGAGCAACAGTGGTGGACTAGACATCTGTCTCCTCAATTCCACCTGAAAATGAAGGCCTGGACTGATAATTGAGCAAAACATTCTGGACACCCAGGAGTCCCTAAGATATGCCATAGGGTTGTCAGATTGGACTACATACCACTAAGTGGCAAACCACTGCTCCTGCTGACTCATCACTTGCATGGACTACAGGTACTGATGCTGTTTTTTTGTTTTTGTTTTTGTTTTTGTTTTTGTTTTCCCTTTTTTTTCTTATCCAGGAGGCAGATAAATAAACAGTGTAATAGGGCAGCAAAGACACAGTGCATGGGGTAGCCACAATTTGAGAGCCTGATTCCTGACAGAGGGCACCGCTGCCCCCACATCTTCTTTTTTCTGAGGTCTGCCATAGCTTCCACTATTTTGCAGCAGGAAGTGCAGCTCTACCAGGATGCCATTTTGATTGGCTGAGAGGTGGATTCACGCAACCCGAGGCCTCAGCAGGGGGTAATTCCCAAGCTGAGAAACACTGCCAGTCTGGAAAGCATATTTCCAGCAGAAAGGTTCTGTTTAACATAGTGTTACCTTACAGGTAGGGCTTGGCTGAGGATGGCAGCAAGGCCATAACATCTCTCTACTTTGTCATAGCATCTGAGGATGGCTGAAGAGTTGCTTCCATTGTCAACTGGAAGGCAGGGACTGCCACAACTGATGGCCTGGCCTGACTGCTTTTGGCAGCTGTTGGATACCTCTTAGATTTTTAAATAACACTGCCTAGAGAAATAACTGGTGAGGGGCCTGGAGGCATCTCTTCCTGCCTTCACTGACCCACATCGTAGGGTCAGTTGACAACACCTCAGTGACTCTATAAGTAGGGTGTCTTTGCCAGATAGGAGAAGGAGCCTGCCACTCCTCCTAGGGCCAGTCACTAGAGTACATAGAGGAGCCTGAGGACCAATTCCTTTCTCAGAACTATGCCTCAGTTCCTGTTGAAGTAACATCAGAGAAACTGAACAGCCTCTAGATGGCCCCAATGCAACAATCCATCTCTAACCATTTAAAGAAACAGTCCACCATGGCTCTGGAAAACTCCCAAAACAAAGAATCCCAAAATTTCCCAGATGAAGAAGGCTTTCTGAAACTATTGAAGGTTGACTATAAAAGAATTACATGTAGAACTCGACCAGAGATTAAACAAAATGCAGCAGAGAAAAATGAAAAATTAAGCAAGCTATTTGAATGATGGAACCTCAACATCCTGAAGTCCTGGAGATCAACAACAACATTACAAAATTAGACAATTCAATCCAAAACCAAAAGAGTAGACTTTGGGAAATGAAAGTCAGACTTAGTGACCTTGAAGACAGAGAAATTGATACCAGCATTTATGAGTAGAAACAGAGAAAGAAATGCAAAAAATGAAGAAGCATTGTGAAACATATGGGACTCTATTAAGCAAAATAATCTATGATTAATTGGAGTTCCTGAACAGGAGGAATAGCTGAAAACACAGAGAGCATTGTTGTTGAGTTGCTGACCCAAAACTTCCCTGAAATTATGAAAGAAGAGAATATGGATATCCAAGACGTGTATCAAACACAACAAAAACTGGACCCCAACCCTCGTCAACAAATGGTGCTGGCAAAATTGGATATCCATCCACAATAAATTGAAACAATACCCATGTCTCACACCTTATACAAAAACTAACTCAAACTGGATAAAATACCTAAGTATCAAATCTAAAATGATAAAACTCATTCAAGAAAAATTAGGATCAATAATGGAAGTTTTGATACACAACGCAGACAGATTTCAAAATCTGGCAAACCACAAACAACAGAAGATAAAACAGATAAATGGGAACTACTAAGAATTGAACACTTTTGCTCATCAAAAGAATTTATCAGCAGAATTAAAAGATCACCTATAGAACGAGAAAAAATATTTGGCATCCATATGTCAGACTGATGCCTGATCTCCATAATCTATAAGGTACTACAAAATGTCAATAAGAAAAAGATAAACAATCCAATTAAGTGATGAGCAAAGGAGATGGACAGACACTTCTCTAAAGAGGAGATCCAGACAGCCAAAAAACACATGTGGACATGCTCACAATCATTGGCTATTAAAAAAATTCAAATCAAAATTACAATGAGATACCATCTCACCCCAACAAGGTTGGTCATGATCCAAAAAATACAACACAGCAAATGCTGGAGAGGCTGTGGAGAAATTGGAACTCTTCTACACTGCTGGTGGGATTGCAAAATGGTACAACCTCTTTGGAAAGCAATCTGTGCTTCCTTAAAAATCTGAATCTAGATATACCATTTGACCCAGTAATTCCACTGCTTGGAATATATTCTGCAGAATCAAGGCCATTCACACCAACTGATACATGCATGTGAGTGTTTATTACAGTACAGTCCACCAAGCAAAAAGATGGAACCAACCCAGATGCCAACAACAGAGGAATGGGTAGGTAAACTATGGTTTACCTATCCTACTCAATGAGTGGTTCCACTCAGTGGAACCCTATGCAATGATAAAAAACAGTGATGATTTTAGGAAACATTTTATAAACTGGTTTCAACTGGAGAACATTATGTTGAGTGAAAGCAATCAGCAAAAAAAGGACAAATATTGTATGAGACCCCTACAATAAGAACTTAAAAACAGACTCATGCGTAGAAGAAAAGACACTTTGACAGCTGCAAGGGTCAGGAAGGAAGGAGGGAGAGGATGGTGTATACATTAGATAGCTGATAGAAATTTGGTTGTGTGAAATCTGTGACAGTACACATTGGAAAGAAGATAAATTTTAACTGGACTTCAACATAATATGATTACTCCTCACATCTTAACCCAATATTGCAAAGATGGAGTAGTTGGGGTGGGGGGCTGGGGACCATGCTCTCTGGGGAAATAGAGGCTAATTGGCACAAATAGCATTTCACTAAGAGAGTCTTCGGCACCCCAAATTGGTGAGTGGCATCTGGGGTCTGAAAAGCTGCCAAGCTGCCATCTGAGGTACATCAGATTGTCCCAACTCAGCAGGAATGGATGATCTCCAAAGACCAAAGGGACATGGGACAAAGAGAACCCATAAGACGGAGAGACCCGTGGGAGTGGGTGACTACATTGACTTGTGACCGGAAGAACCAGATGGTGCGCCGCCACCACCAGTGATAGCCGGGAAGGGGCTCGCAAAGTTGAGTCTCACAGACAACACAAAAATATAAAGGGGTGCCCCCTGAGATCTCCACTAAAAGACCACAGTTGATGGTCCAGGGCCCTCAGGGTTCCCCTGGGAGCATGGCCCCTGGCCCTGATGCTGCCCCTGTCCATAAATCATAATGGAGGTCAACTCTTCATGTAGAAATGTATTGGACTTGGTGACACAGAGCAACCATATCGTGTGTGCACTTTATGGTTCTATGCATCTGTAGGATGTCATCCAGCTGACCTCTTACTGGACACAGGGGAGCAGGTGGAGAGCAGAGGATAGGAGATTGTTAGGAGGATTGTGCTGTCACCAGGCGGGGAGAGCAGTGGAAGCCATTCATTGGCGGGTATGTGAGTTTATATGGGATTGTATATTCTCACTCAATCATGATAAAAAAGTATATTAAAAAACAAAAACTGGACTCCAAAAGAAAGACACCAAGACATATTATAATCAAGCTTAAAATGAAACATAAACAGATTCTCTTATATGCAGCGAGGCTCAAAACAAAGCTAACATTCCAAGGAAAGCCCTGTAGGCTTTAATCTGACTTCTCAGCAAAAGCAATGTGGGCAAGGAGGCAGTGGGATGACCCATTCAAATCCTTGAAGGTGAAAAACTTCCAACAAAGAATTATATATCCTACAAAACTGTCTTTCAAATATGAAGATGAAATTAAGACATTTGTAGATAAACAGAAGCTTAAAAATGAAACCAAAACTACAGGAAATGCTGAAAGAAGCTCTTTTCTTAGAAAAACAAAACCATTAACTGTATATTTGATGAGGTAATGCAGGACACAGCATCCAGAAACATACTCAGAGAAGTCACAAAACCCAACTAAAGCTGCAATATTAAAAGAAGGGAACCCGATCACAAAAACTATGACACCACCACACTAAAAAGAATGATATACTACCGTAGTTACATTCCTTTCAGATGGCGAGAAAGTTAAAAAGATATGCAGAAGTTGAAGTTGGGTTTAAACTTAGAATATTACGGGGGAATCATAGAAGTAGCCACAAAGCTCAATCACAGTGCAACATATCAAAACAAGAAGCATAATATAGGAGTCTAAACAAACACAAAACCAATACTGAAAAAGATAAAAAGTCAACACAGAAAGAATGACCCACAACAGAATACAGAGCAACTAAATACATCGAACAAACACTACATTGAAAAATGAGATAGACAATCCACAATAATCACTGGAGTCTTCAACATTCCACTTTCAGTAACGGACAGATAATCCAGAAAAAACGCTCAGTAAAGATACAGAAGATCTCGTTGGGACAATTAACCAACTAGACATCATTGACATATATAGAACTTTCTATTCATCAACAGATAAGTACACCTTCTTCTCCAATGCACATGGAACATTTTCCAGAATAGACCACGTGTTAGAACATAAAGCAAATCTCAACAAAATCCAAACCACTGAAGATGCAAAGCATCTTCTCAGACCATAAAGCCATAAAATTCAAACTCAGTAGCAGAAAAATATAAACAGAAATTGGAACTCATGGAAACAGAACAAAACCTTGCTCAAAAAGCCATCATGTGTTATAGAAGAAATCAAGGATGAAATAAGAAATAAAGAAATGTATGGAATCAAATGGGAATGAAAACACGTCTTATCAGAACTTACCTTCTGAGCAGTGCTCAGAAGTCAATTTATCTCTATAAAAGCGCACATCCAGAAAGAAGAAATGACCCAAACCAAAGAATTATCCCTACAACTTGAAGAAGCAGAAAGAGAGCAACAAAAGAACCCCTTGGGCACCAGATGAAAACAGACAATAATGATTAGACCAGAATTAAATGAATTAGAGAATAGAAGAACAATTGAAAAAAAATAACAAAACCAAAAGCTGGTTTTTGAAAATCTTAACAAAATCGATAAACCATTGGCTAAACTTCCAAAAGAAAAACAGGAGAGGAAGCAAATCAACTGGTTAATAAATGAAATGGGAGATGTCACAACAGACCCAACTGAAATCAAAAGTATAGCAGAATACTATGAAAGACTGTACTCTAACAGATTTAAAACTTAGAGTAAATGGGAAACTTTCTAAATTCATATCATCTACCAAAATTATCAGGAGAAGCAGAACTTAATAAACCCATCACAAAGGAAGAGATTGAAAAAGTAATTAAAAAAAAAAACTACCAACCAAAAGAAATTCTGGCCAAGACGGCTTCACCGGGGACTTCTACCAAACCTTTAGAGAAGAGTTAATTCCAATACTGCTGAGATTATTTCACAGCATAGAGAGGGATGGAATACTCCCAAATTCATTCCATGAAGCCAGCAAAACCCTGATACCAAAGCCAGGATAAGATCCCACACAAAAAATGAAAATTACAGACAAATATAACTTGTGAATTTAGATGCAAAAATCTTGAAGAAAACCCTTGCCAATGGTACTCAACAACATATCAAAAAAATAAATAAATAATTCATTGTGACCAAGTTGGATTCATACCTGTGATGCTAGGTATTCAACATTAGAGAAACAATGTGATCAGCCATGTAAAGAGCACAAAGGATGAGAATCACCTGATTTTGTAACTGATGCTGAAAAGGCTTTTGATAAAGTCCAACACCCATTCATGCTAGAAACTGTCAGCAAAGCGGTAATAGAAGGGAAACTCCTCAATGCAGTAAGAGGCATCTGTCTCACTAGTCGGCACTTGGCTGGCTATACTAAGTCAACTGCCTACATCATCCTGAATGGAGAGAGACTGAAAGAATTCCTCTTGAGAACAGGAACCAGACAAGGATGCCTACTCTTACCACTTCTGTTCAACATTGTACTAGAGGTTCTAGCCAGAGCAATTAGACAAGACAAAGAGATAAAGGGCACCTGCATTGGCAAAGAAGAAGTAAAAATCTCCCCACTTGCAGATGATATGAGTGCATATACAAAGAATCCTAAAAATTCCACAAGTAAACTACTAGAAGTAATTGAAGAGTTCAGCAAAGTATCAGGATGTAAGATAAACATAAATAAATCAGTAGGGTTCCTTTATACCAGCAAAGAGATCATCAAAGAAGAAATCACCAAATCAATACAATTTACTGTAGTCCCCAAGAAGATAAAATACGTAGGAATGAATCTAACTAGATAAATAAGAGACCTATACAGAGAGAGCTATAAGACTTTACTACAAGAAACCGAAAGAGACTTACATAAAAGGAGAAACGCAGCCTGCTCATGGATAGGAAGACTTAACATTGTTAAAATGTTTGTTTTAGCTAAAGCAATCTAAATATACAGCACAACCCCAATACAAATTCCAGTGACATTTTTTAACGAGATGGAGAAACAAATCACCAACTTTGTTTGCAAAGGAAGAAACCCTGGACAAATAAAGCACTACTGAAGAAGAATACAGTGGGAGGCCTCACACTACCCAACCTTAGAATCTGTGAACAGTAGTCAAAACATCCAGGTACTGGTACAAAAAAGAAACACAGACCAATGGAACAGAGTTGAGACCCCAGAGATACCGCCATCTTCTTATAAAAAGTTGATACTCGACGAAGCGTTAAGATTGTAAACTGGAATAAAAACGATGTCTTTAACAGACAGTGTTGGCAAAATCAGATATCCATCTGCAAAAAACTGAAACAAGATTCATATCTCATACCTTACACAAAAGCTAACTTAAAGGGATCAAAGACCTAAATATCAAACCTAAAATGATAAAGATCATGCAAGAAAAAAAAGGGTCAACATTGGAAGTTCTGATACACAGCTTAGACAGAGCTCAAAATCTGACAGACAAAGCATGATCAACAGAAGAGAAAATAGGTAAATGGGAGTTACTAACAATCAAACACTTTTGCTCATCCAAAGACTTTATGAAAAGAATTAAAAGACCATCTACAGAACAGGAAAAAGTATTCGGCAACTATGTGTCAGACAGATATGTGATCTCCATATTCTACAAGGAACTGCAAAATATCAACAAGAAAAAGGCAAAACCCCAGTTAAGCCATGGGCAGAGGAGATGGACAGATACTTCACCAAAGAGGACATCCAGACAGCCGGAAGACACATGGGGAATTGCTCATGATTGTTAGCTATCAGAAAAATCCAAATCAAAAGTACAATAAGATACTATATCACCCCAACAAGGTTGGCCACGATCCAAGAAACACAAAACGACAAATGTTGGAGAGGTTGTGGAGAGATTGGAACTCTCCTACACTACTGATGGGATTGCAAAGTGGTACAACTTCTTTGGAAAGCAACATAGCACTTCCTTAAAAAGCTGGAAATAGATATACCATTTGATCCAGTAATCCCACTGCTTAGAATATGTCCTATGGAATCAAAGACTGTAACTGGAACAGATACGTGCACAGAAATGTTTATTGCAACACAGTCCACAATAGCAGAAAAATGGAAACAACCTAGATGCCTGTCAACAGATGAACGTGCAAATAAACTATGCTACTTATACTCAATGAAACACTATGCAATGATAAAGAACAACGATGATTTTAGGAAGCATCTCATAACCTGGTTTCAATTGTAAGACATTGCCAGTGAAATCAGTCAATGGCAAAAGGGACAAATACTATATGACATCCCTACCAAAAGGACTTAAAAGTAGACTCACATGCATAAGAAAAGACTCTTTGACAGCCACAAGAGTGGAGAAGGAGTGAGAATTTTGGTCATAGATTAGACAGTTGATAGAAATTTAGTTACGTGAAAGCAGTGACAGCACACGGTAGGAAGTAGATCAACTTAACCGGTCTTTACCATAAACTGAAAGCTCTTCTAATGTCAACCCAATATTGCAAGGAGACAGTAGCAGCAGTAGTGTCTGGGGAACATGCTTTCAGGGGACATTAAGTCCAATTGGCATAACTAGCCTATTGTTAATAGAGTCTTCTGCATCTCATATTGGTGACTGGTATCTGGATTCTTAAAAGGTAGCAAGCTGCCATCTGAGGTATGACGAATGGTCCCAACTCATCCAGAATAGACGATCACTGAGAACAACAAAGACACAATGATAAAAGAGCTCAGGAGACAGAAGAACCTATATGAACACGAGACTGTATCAACATGTGACCAGAAGAACCACATGATACCCAGCTACCACCAAAGACAGCCATGATGGGGCTCACCATGTTGACTCCCTGTGGCAACATGAGAGCAAGAGTGGTGCAGCTCAAGAACTCTACTAAAAGACCACAGTTGATGGTCCAATGATGTGGAGCATCTCCTGGAAACATCTCCTAGACCTGCTGCTACCCTTGTCCAGAAAACACTACTGAGGTCAACTCTAAACAAAAATGAACTGGACTCAGGGACAATGTGACCATATGGTGTGTGTATTTTATGGTGTGATTATTGGTAGACATGAGCTTAGTGTTGTCATTTCAGTGTCTTTCTGTGTGTGTTATAAACAATTCTTTTGTTCCATTTAATTTTCTGTGCTGAGTCTCTTTTCTTTATGGCTTTTCATCTTTTTCAGTGTTGGCAGTTTTGTATTTGCTGAGACTTCATGATTTTCTTGTTTTTTTACTTTGATATGAAGGAATGATAATTTCCTTTGTGGTTACCTTAATATTTACCTTTATTTTTCTAAGTTTAAATCAACCTCTAATTTGTTTATATTGCCTTGAATTCCCTTACATACCAAAGATCAATAACTATGCTTCTTTGGGTCTTTCCTTTTTTGTTATAATGGTCACATAATGACATCTGTTTCCTTATTTTCAGTGTTTTGCCTACGACTTATATTCTATTTGAGTTGATATCTAGTTGCTCTGTTTTGTGTTCTGGTCTTAGGTTGTTACCTGGTGTTATTGGCTTTCTATTCAAAGGACTCCCTTTTCTTATTTTCCATAGTTTTGGTTTGGTTTTTGCAAATCCCCTAAATTTCTGTTTATCTGGAAATGTCTTACTTTCATCCTCATATCTGAGAGATAATTTTGCTGGATATAATTCTTGGCTGGCAATTATTGTCTTTCAAGACTTTATATATGAGGACTGCCAGTTAAGTTTATGAACTCATCCAATTAAAAGTGCTACACAGCTCATTGCTGAATACCACTATAGTCACTGTTGAAGTACTTCCCTTGGGAAGCTACACACTGACACCACTGCCCAGTCCACCCTGCAAAGCAGTTTGAGAACTCTTTTTCTGGAATAGCCATCAGAGATGTAATCCTATTACCCTTGATGTCCTGAATGGCATCAACATGTCTAACTTTCAATATTTTCTTTATCTTTCGGTAAAGAAAAAAGTCATTGGGGCCAGATCAGGTGAATAGGGAGGGTGTTCCAGTACAGTTATTTGTTTACTGGCTAAAATTTCCCTCACAGACAACTGTACAATTAAGTTTGCAAACTTGCCACCATGTACAATGGCCATTCCAGAAAGAGTTCCAAAATTGCTTTGAAGGGTGGATTAGGCAGTGGCATGAGTGCATAGCTTTCCAAGGGAAGTACTTTGAAGGTGACCATAGTGATATTCAGCAGCAAGATATGCAGCACTTAGAACAATTAAGTTCACAAACTTGTCAGAGCTCATATATCATCCCATCGCCTTCTTGCCTGCATGTTTTCTGCTGAGCTGTCTGAGTTTAATCTAATTGACTATTGTAGGTTATTTTTTCATTTATCTCTAGCCATTTTTAAAAGTGTCTCATCTTTAGTTTTGGCAAGTTTGATCATAATATAGCTTGGTGTCTTTCTTTGGGGGTCTATCTTGTGAAGTTCAAAGAGCATCTTAGATAGGTATCTACTCATCTTTCATGATATCAGGGAAATTTTCTGTCAGCAAAATCTCTAGGAATTTCTTTGTGAATTTTTAGTTATCCTATTCCCCTGTTACAGTACTCCAATCGTTTGTAGATTATTCGTTCATAGATTTTTGCTTTTCACAGAGTCCCACATAATTCTTAGTGGTTTTTTATTTTAAAAAAATTCTTGGAGTTTTCCTGAAATATGTTAATATCATGTATTTTATCTTCAGTCTCACTGTTTTGGGCTTCCATTGCCTCATTTATGCTCCTTTGACTTTTTACTGAGTTGCCTAAATTCTGTAATTGTATTATTAATTTTCAGAATTTCTAATTCTTGCCTGTCAATGTTTTATTGAAGCCTGTTCAATTTGTAATTAAACTCTGCTGCATTTTGTCTACTCTCCTTTTTCATCTCTTGAAGAGTTCTAAATATTAATCTTTTGTATTGTACCTTTGGTAATTCCATGAATTTCTCTTTGTCTGGAAAATCTGATTCTTTGTTTTGGGAGTTTTCTGTAGAGATCATGACCCATTTCTTTAAGTGCTTTGATATAGACTGCTGTTTCCAAGCCATCATTAAATTGTAGTTATTAATATTATGTTTGCTTACTATGCTCTAGCTTCTTGTTTCAAGATGTAAGGTTTACTTTTCTTACGTGGATTCAGCTCAAGTGTCCCAGTGTGTGGTTCAAGTTCTTGCCTACTGTCCTAGATGGGCAGGGGTGATTGGTATAGACACAGGGGTCTGGCTGTAGCATCTGAGAAAGGCCATAGGTTAACAACTGTCCCTGAGTGTCGGTGAGTTTAGCATATCCCCTTATGCCTGAATCTAGGTGAAAGAACAGTTTCTGCCCTGATTTTCTGGCTTAGGGGTGTTAACAGGAACCCCCACCTTTTTTTTCTTCACCCCCTTCCCAGTTTGCTAAACTATTTCCCCCTCTGAGTCTCAGAGAATGGCTCATGGAAGACTTAAAGAATTCTACTCCCAGCTCAGTCAATGGCACCAGACTCCAAAGCCAGGCACAGTGCAGAGAAGGGAAGGGGAGAATGGGTCAGGGTGGACTTGAAGAGTCCTACTTCTGGCTCAGTCAAAGGCATCAAACTCCAGTGCCAGGTACAGTTCAGAGAAAGGAGGAGGAGCACCAGGGGAAGGGAGACAGGGCCACATCTAACGAAGGACTGAGATCTACATGTGGTAGGTTACATACAGTGATTTAGCTTTCAGTGATGTGGTGTTGTCCCTCACTGGCTCTGGAGGCATGAGTGGATTCTCCAGACAATCAACCCCATGCTGCAACCGTCACTGGACTTCTTCCCAGCAGGTCAGATCTGCGGTGTTCCATGCATTCCTGGTGCTAGTCTCCTTTTCCCTTTGCTCAGTCCAATTTCTCAACTTTCCCTTTGATACTCAGGGCTCTTATGATATCGTATGTAGTGGAATCATTTGTTCTTTGGGGTCTTTGCCATTAGAGGGGCTGTGGGAAGTGCCTGTCTATTCTTCCATCTTGGCCCTGCCTCCTTGATATACTCTTTGTTCTGTTGAATCATTTTTCTTTGGAATGTAAACAATTATGGATCTTTTCCAGTCGGTTCTTGAGGGAGCTGTCTTCCAAATTTCTTGACATAGACACGTGAGTACTTTCAGCATTACATCTGTTTGCTGAATCATCTCAATTGGTGTCCTGACAGTTCCTGGAGCCCTGTTTTTCACTACTGCCTTCAGTGGAGCTTGGACTTTTTTCAATCCATAGATTCTTGAGCATATGCTACCTCTTAAAATGCCTGAACCTTGATCAGTTCTTTTTGGCACAGTGACTGTGTAATCTTTCCATCTTCTTTTAGTTCTTCCTACATCATTTAATATTTTGCCCATTGAATTCTTCAGAATGACAATGCTAAGCTTGAATTTTTTTCTTCAGTTCTTTTACCATGAGAAATGCCAAATGTATTCTAATGACAATAGGAGAGGGGTCAAATCTGTAATCAAAAATTAAATTATATTACATTATTTTATTCCTAATAGGTACAAAAAAAACAAACAAGCAAATAAACCACTTAAATTAGAAAAAAAAATCACCACTACCCTACAAAATAAATGCAGTAGAAAAAAGTAAAAACAGTTATAAAAGCAAGATATGAAACTTTGAGGGAGAAAATAATTGAGTGCCAAATTACTGAAGTCTAATAAATTATGCTACACCAGACCACAAGAAAAATTGTAGGAATTATGCTAGTTTCTTTGAACTCTGCAATACCGTGGTCATTGTAAAGTAGTGAAATTGACACAAGATGAAATAAAAGCCCTTAAATGATAAACGATTATGAGTAAGATAAAACAAGCCATCAAAGCATTATCTCTGAGAACTCTCCAAGTCTTAAAGTTTTTCACAAGTTTTAAATTTTTTCAAGAAATATAATTCTCTTCTTTATGAAAGCTAGAAAAGAGTGAAAGCTTTCAAATTTATTTCAATTCCATGTATCTTCCAAGAACATAATCTCAGTGCTGCTACAAATAAAAAATAAATTTTTCCAATCCAATCTTTGACTATTAAATCAAACCCAGCAGCTTATTTAAATGAAGAACACGACCTAATCAGGAATACAAGAATGGTTGGATAATAAAGGATCTATTGATATAATTCATTATATTGATAAATTATCAGTATTAGTTTATTAGACACAAAAAATGAATTTGGTAATTTTCAATACACACTCCTGATGTTTCATTAAAAAAAATAAATTGTAATCTTGTAGCAACAAAGAATAGAACCTTTTATTAACCAAATAAAGAATATTTATGTCAATTTGGCCAATACTATATTTAATGTGAAAGCCTAGAAGTATTATCATTACAGTCAGAACTGTTAGTCAACAGTGCATCAACAAAAAAGAAATATGATGTATAAATATTGGAAAGGAGAGAAAAATTGTTACTCTCTTCACAACTAAGATAATATTCTTGATGGAATTAAGCTCTTGGAAACCAAAATGTCCTTATTTTCCGCTTTTTGCCCTGCGTTACTCTTCCCATGAGGCAATGAGCAGACCACTTTCTACCCACTTGAAGTAGAGACAGAAGGAAAAGGGAGATGCACTGGGAAGAAAGAAAAGAAAAACTATCAGTAGCTCAAAAATATTTGGCCTATACATATAGGCACAGGAAACAAATCTGGAGGATAGATGTTAAAGTGTTAACAGAACTCATTTCTGCATCATAAAATTACTTTTGGTTTTTATTCTTTTTCATTTTTCTACAATTTTGAATTTTTTTACTGAGTGACTTCTTAGTAGAATAAACCATATGTTATTTTATTTTTTTAAAAAAAAAAAGGCAAATGAGGGGAGAAAAGCTTTCAAATTATAGCAGGGATGACTGGCGGGAAATTAGGGAGAAGCATCCAAGGGGAATAGGTCACTAGATGTATTGAAAGAATCATGGGTTTGGAGATCGAAGCCCTGGATTGCACTTCCGGTTCCGTTATACATAAACGTGCTCTTGACTCTCTGAGACTTGATTTCTTTTGGAGAAAACTCCTATTCCGCAGGCCTAGATTTCCTCTTGGAAGGGCTTTCCTGGAGAAGTGGGATTTCCACTTTGCCTGTCACTGCGGCTAATGCTGCAAGTAAACATGCATCCTTTCTATTTTGCCCAGGACAGTTTATGCTTTTTGTCTCATAGTATTTATTTCTCTCTTGTGTTTTCACTCTCAAATGTTTCCTAGTTTAAACAGTGAGTTGTTTTCATTACCCTACTTATGGTGGCTTTGTCCATGAGAAAAACAGCACGTTTATACAGTTTTAAACAAACAGGAAACTCTGGTGGTATAGTGGTTAAGTCCTACAGCTGCTAACCAAAAGGGTGGGAGTTCAAATCCACCAGGCGCTCCTTGGAAATTCTGTGGGGCAATTCTACTCTGTCTATAGGTCGCTGTGAATCACAGTCGACTTAGTGATAGTGAGTTTGAATTTTTTTGAGTTTAAACAAGCATGGACTTGAGCAAACAGGCTGCAGAGGTCTTGGGAAAGTCCCCTTTCATATGAGGTTGTTGCAGCTTTACCTGGAGTGGCTCAGGCATGGCTGAGCACTGTCATTTTTTAAACATTGATGGGCAGAGCTGGTTCTTAGCCAAGTCTGCAGGCAAAGTTAAAGCTGCAGAGGCAGTACATGGTCTATGCGCCAGGCATAGGAAGTAGAGCTGAGTGAGATGTTCCATTTCCCTTTGTGCTGAGGAAGAGAATTGTAGAAGGATTAAGAATCTGGTTGAGTTCACACAGCCTGATCACACATCCAAGAGTTGCTCACCCCAATATGGCTCTAAATTTATTCAATGCATAAGCCCTGGCTAAGATTTTCGATTTCAGGAATTCAAATTATAGCTTAACCCTAGAATTATCTTCTTCTTCTCAATATTGCTGGAGCTTTGGCCACACTAGGCACTGGGCTCTAGAAATATAATTTTATTTGGATAACTGCACTGGTGGCTGGGGATTGATTTTTTTGTGGTTCTAAATTCTGCAGAATATGGAGCTGACTCTGTAATAATCCCGTGTGTTCTATTAACTCTTTGAACTCTTTAAAAATTGAGGCTCAGAAGAGGCCCTCAAGGTACCCCACCCATTCCCACAGATGGCCGCCCAGCCTGCAGCTACTAAAGGCCCCAGAGCAAGACTCCCTGGCTGAAACTGAGCAGAAAACTGGAAACTGGGAAATGAAATTTTGGACATTAGCTTCTTTGAACACAGAATCATGAGAAAAATGAAACTTTGAGTTGGACTTGAATTTCTTTGAACTTTTAATGCTGTAAGTTAAGGAAATTTAATTTTAGTCTTTACTTCTTTTGAACTCAAAACTTCTTCTGACTTTCCTTCAAAAAAGATTTGATTTTTAAACTTTAATATCTCACTTGGAACTTTCTAACAAGAGGGAGTTTGTATTCAAATTTAATTCCCTCTCTACTGCTGGCTTGATATTACTGAGTATCTCTCAGTTGTCATTTAATCTCTTTGCAGACAAGCATTCTGCTAGACAATGTGGCTGAACATCTTTGTGGGGGAAGGGTACTTGAGTGACTTTGCAGCCTGGGTACAGAATGGGAAATTGGAGTTTTTAATTAATAGAGTTTTTGTTCCATTCAGAGTCTTAAGAGGCCAGAATACAAACTACTTTTGCCCCTGCTAAGATTCTCCAAAGGGCTGTAGCCAGTATTGGGTCATTGGCGTCTTGAATATGAGAACACCGCTGCTATTGCTGTTAGGTTGTTGTTATTGTTAGGTGCTGTTGAGTCACTTCCAACTCGTAGAGACCGTATGCAAAATAAAATGAAACACTATCCGAAATTGCACCGTGTCCACAATCGTTTTTATGCATAAGCCCATCATTGCAGCCACTGTGTCAATCCATCTCATTGAGGGTCTTCCTCTTTTTCACTGACCCTCCACTCTACCAAGCGTGATGTCTTTCTTCAGGGACTGATTCCTCCTAACAATATGTCCAAAGTATGTAAGATGCAGTCTCACCATCTTTGCTATTAGATAAAGCAAATTCCCCTCAGGGACAAGAGCTACAACCTTAAGTGACTTTTAATGGTTAGGCACAGAGGGTTAGGAGCGGGGAAACAAAAGGAACTGTCGGAGAAAGCCTCTTCTTCCCCACTCATCAAGTTTCCTTAAATAACACTACAGGCCATTCCTGCTCCCCTTGTTTGCTCATTCCTATGTGGAGGAGAGAGTTACCCCTAAGGAACGACAGCGTTTCGTAGATGACTGGCAATTGGGTGTAGCTCATCTACTGAAACGTCTATAAACGTGAAGGATTTACTCTTTCTTCTCTTCCTGGGTTTTTGTAAGTGCAATTCTATGAACACCCAAATTTATATGGGCCACCTCAGGTTCTAGATTGGCACGAAAGTTGTGTGTACACGTGAAGAGCAGAGTGGGCATGTCAACAGGCTCATTCCATGCACCACAAAAACTTTGATGGTTAATAAAGCTGCCATTTTCCTTTTCATTTGCTTTACTCCTGTCTGTCCTCCAAAAGGTTCTGGACTTGGGCAAGAATCGGTGTATAAAATGGCTTTGGGTGGTTTCTGATCTCCTCTAACTTTGAAAATCAACATCTAGGCTGATCCTTATGATACAGAGATCAAACATGCCTCCTCTCTCCATTGTCTTTATTTGACACTAACCATCCATCCCATGGCACCCTCTACTTCCATAATGAGTTCAATAATTCACTGCAATAGCTACACAGAGCTCACAATTATGGGGTTTATTCATGAAGGAACAGGTTACAATTGAGGTTCAGGAACACTTAGGACACAGTTCTTCCAGACAGTTTTCAGCTGTGCTTTCAGGCATACCTCTTTGTGGCCCTAGGCCTCTGCCCTGCTCAGATGTTACAAAGCTCTTTTGGCTCTGTCGGTAAGAGGCCAGTGGCACCCCACTCTGCCAGTAAGCCTTGACCCTAAGGCACTCAGCTTTCTCAACCTGTGGGCCAGGAAACCCACTGCACTGTCTCCTGCTAGTCCTTCCTGCTGCTATTTCTCTGCCATCACTTCTTAATGTGTCCAGGGTTATAGCAGGCTCTCCATCATCTAGCTCTGGAGCTTCATGGCACAGAAATCCTGGGCCCAAAGGACTTGCTGTCCACTTCTGGCTGTTCTTCATTGGTGGTGGTGGCATCCCCTCTCTGCTCTGGAATTCGCTCTCTTTTAAGGCAAAACTGACTAGAGTCCTTCAAAAATCCAAAACCAAACCTGTTGAGTCAATTCTGAGTCAAAGTGACCCCATAGGACAGAATGGAGCTGTCTCATAGGGTTTTCAGGGAGTAGCTGGTAGAGTTGAACTGCCAGCTTTTTGGTTTGCAGATGAGCTCTTAACCACTAGGTCACCAGGCTCTTTAACCAAAACAACAACAACAAAAGTCAAGCCCATTCCACCCTATGGGACAAAGTAGAACTGCTCCATAAAGTTTTCAAAGAGCACAGAGTGGATTTGAACTGCCAACCTTCTGGTTAGCAGACATAGCACTTAACCACACACCAACCAGGTTTCCACCAGGCTTCGCAGTGGGCCATGATTACCCTGTTTGCACAGTCGTACCCAGTCTCCTGGGTGGGCGTTACGAGACTATGTTGAGAAAGGCCATGCAAAAGCGATCTATCTCACTGACAAAAAAAAAAAAAAAAAAACCAACAAAAAAACAAACCCACTGCTGTAGAGTCAATTCCAACTCATAGCAACCTTAGGGGACAAAATAGAAATGTCCCACAGAGTTTCCAAGGAGCGTTTAGCAGTTTTGAACCGCTCACCTTTTGGTTAGCAGCTGTAACGCTTGACCAGTATGCTACCAGGGCTTCCCATTTTGCACTGTAAGGGGCATTATTTATCTATGCTAGAAAACTAGTTGCCATTGAGTCAGTTCTGACTCATGATGACTCTGAGTGTGTTAGAATAGAGTTGTCCTTCAAAGGGTTTCCCGTTACTGATTCCTCAGAAGGGGATTACCAGACCTTTGTTCCGAGGTGCCTCTGGTTAGACTTAAACCTCTAGCCTTTTATTTGTCACTGAGCATGTTAACCATTTGTACCACCAAGGGATTCTTTATTTCAGAGAAATCTAATAACTTTTGCTGTTAAAGGGTGAATAATAAGCACTCTTGCCTGACAGAGGTGCACTTGAAGGTTAAGTAAACAATGGATGTGGAAATATTTTATAAATTGCTAATCTTTACATGGAAACCCTGGTGGTGTAGCAATTAAGTGCTATGGCCGCTAATCGAAAGTTCAGTAGTTCGAACCCACCAGGTGCTCCTTGGAAATTCTATGGGGCAGTTCTACTCTGTCTGACGGGATCACCACAGGTCAGAAAGATCTTGATGGCAACAGGCTTTTCAAAATCATTACATAATTTCTCTAGTTACTGTTATTTCTTTTAGTTCTGAGATAGCCAATACTCACTGTGCAGATCAGAATTTTATTTTTTTATTTAATATGACTGAGTGAAAATGTACATTCCCATATAAATTTACATGCCCACCTATATGCAGCTTCCACTGCTCTCCCTGTCCGGTGACTACACACTATTCTTCTCTGCTCCATACATGTCTCATCCTCCCAACAGCCTCCTTTCCCCTCCTCTCCACCCACTGTCCTTCCTGCAGCCAGAAGTCAGCAGGATGATGTCTTTTAGATTAGATAGTTGCTAGAAATCTGGTTGGGTGAAATCAGTGATAGCACACATTTGAAACAAGAACAATATTAAGTAGACTTCAGCATAACTTGAGTACTCCTTCCATTTTAACCCAATATTGCAAGGACAGAGTAGCTGGGGCAGGGGGCGGGGGACCATGCTCTTAGGCGAAATCGAGACCAATTGGCACAACTAGAGTTTTGCAGATCAGAATTAAAAAGGCCATTTCTACTGTAGCACATTAGCAGTCGGATAGTCACTGTTTATTGACTTTCTGTTCTGCCCTGGGCACTATTTTGGACTGCCCCCAAACCTGGTCCTGCTGGAGCACTTGGTTGGGGAGCAAGGTAATTCCCAATCTCACCTGACTGACATCACACATTTCCTCAGAAAGTGGGGTCAATAAATAAAATAACCCTCTGTCTGGGAACAATGTGAAGTTCCTGGGAGAAACTTGGTGGAGACCCCAAAAGAAGGCCTTCAGTGTTGTTGTTATATCACGCTTTCATGAGGAGAGAAACGGAGAAAGATTTGTTTTGATACTGCCATTGCAAGAAGACTTGTGAGTGGGGAACTGCTCCCACTCTGTATTGTTCCTCAGGTTGGAAAGAGGCACTGGGTTACCCACTTCTTCTTTTATAAGTTGATAGCTTTGTGTGTCAACTTCCCATTAGCTATTCTGTCAACACCCCTGTGCAGCCCCAGCTGCCCAGTGAATTCTGTCCCCCAAGCAGAGATAATGAGACAGTGCTACTTATATAACCTGGTCTGATTAGAGTCTCAGATCTTTGCACCTCAACAGCTGTGTGTTGTCACCGATGGAAACTTTTAACTCGTCTGCCAATTCCCTGGTTGCCCAAATACGTGGCTGAAAGAGTGGCTGCTGTTTCACCATTTATTAGAACAGAATTTAGGTTCTGATAAACTCTAATGCTGAAAATTAGCTTCGAGGAAACTGCTGCTGCAGTTCTTGGTCTCTGGCTGATAGGAACAAGTAGAATTTATTCAGGTGGGTTTTTTCTTATCCTGTAGCCTGTTCGGCACACAAATTACTTCAGAGCTATTTTTAAAAATGTAATAGGTCCAATACTTAGGAGAGCCAGATGCAGTGTGAGGAGGATCAGAAAGCATCTATTATGGGCTTGACATTCACTCTCCCACAAAGCCTTGGGTGATATTGGAAAAATCTCTTCCTGGTCTCACCGGTGACTTAGCTACATCTGTGGAATCCTCTGGGTGCTCTCAAGACTTGCCATGGTTGGAGAAGTCATTTTAGCCTGTGAAGTCAGGTTAGAAATAGCCTTGTGATGCTGGCGAAGTCACAGGCATCACTGGATTTAGAGACCGTAAGTTACCTTGAGCAGCTGCCTCCAGGACAATGGGACTGCAAGCTACTAATTTAAAACTATGGCACTTAAACATATTTTTTGAGGTCTCCAAAGAAGGAGGCGTATGTTATTGGAGATGTGCTCAAATGTCCTGTACCCGTTTCAGGCAGACAAATGGAGACTATTTTGAAAAAATCTTTCTAACAGTTCCCTTTTGAAAAAAGATTCCGTGTGCTGACATTGGGAGAAGGGTGTATGTTGTTGCTGTTAGCTGCCATCAAGTTGTCTTGGACTCATGGCGACCCCATGCACTATGGAACAAAATGCTGCCCAGGCCTGTGCCATCCCCATGAGGCGTTTTCATTGGCTGATTTTCAGAAGGAGGTCATCAGGTCTTTCTTCCTAGTTTGTCTTAGTCTGGAAGCTCCCCTGATACTTGTTCAGCCTCATAGTAACACACAAGCTTCAACTGACAGAGGCTCATTGACATGAAAGGTGAGAATTCTACCAGGGAATGCCCAGTGTCTTATGGGTTATAGACACTCTTTTAATCATCACTCCCCTACATACAATTCTTGGAGCCTATGCTTAATTCCGTCCCCTTCGCCTTTATGTTTTCAGACTACAAAGGTCAGTATCAACCAAAATATACCTGAGCTCCCAGAGTGGAAGTAGGGAGGGTCAGGAGGAGGCCACTAAGAGAAGTTATAAAATAAAGTTTATGACCTCAGTGGACTTAACACCAAGTGAACAACATATTATCTCTCATGTTTTGTCCACTTTGGACATGACCTTCCCGACCCTTTCCAAGTTCTCCAATTCTTCATTTCTAAGGTCCAGCTTGGATACAGCACAGGAAAGCAAGAATCACATTTTAAAAGATTTTAAATTACAAAATCTATATAACATCTTGGTTATTTTGTTTTAAAATTCATATGGGAAATGAGGGGAATTGGAGGCAGGGTTAGATTCTGGCACCCCAAACCCTCACCTGGCTGTTAGTCTTCTGGCAAGCTGTCCCAGTCTCAGTCAAGTTATTTGTAAAATGTGGGGCACCATAGCTTTTTATGGATTGGGATGAGGATTAGAGACTCAGTCTAGAAAGTTCCTTGTATCTCCCCACCCATAGTAAAATGTGAAAAATGTCTGCCTTTGATTGCTCTTTATGACTTAAAATAGAGGTATGCCTTTTTTAAAAAGGCAGCCAAACACATAGCACCGCTTCCTGAAACCTGTCCTGTTTTCCGCAAAGGGAGTCGCACTTCAGCCCCATGGCATGCTGTGCGTGTCGCTCCCGTGTCCTCTGTTACTGCTCCTGTATAAATCTACCTCTACTGCAGGGAGTGAGACCCTTGGTGCATCATGAGTGTCTGTCCATCTGTGCATCCTGGGCGTATCTCTACTGCCTTACAGCTTATAAATTATTTTCACATATAGGATTGTCTTATCTCATTCGTTCCTTACACCAGCCCCATGAAGTAGTTATTTTGTCCAATTAAAAACAAAAAACTCATTTCCCTGAAGTTGATTCTGAAGCACGGCAGCCCCTGTGTGTCAGCTCAAACCGTGCTCTGTAGAAGTGTTAAAGGCCAGTTCTTCAGAACGCCAGATCTTTCATTTGAGGTGCCTCTGGGGGGACTTGAATCTCCAACGTTTCCATTAGCCACCAAGTGTGTTAACTTGTACCACCCTGGGACTTCATTTTACAGACAATCAAATGCGCTCAGAGAAGCCAAGCAGTTTTGCCATGGTCAAAGTACTACTGAGCCTAGTAACTTAAACATGCCATCAAGTTGGCTTTGACTCAAGATTTTGCTGTGAATTTCAAGGTTTTGCAGGTTTTATGGCTTTCTGACCCTGGGTTCCCTGTTCCATACTTCTAGTGTGTCTCTTTTACATACACACGCACGCACACACACATACACACGCACGCACACGCGCATGCACGCACACACACTCAACACCTGTGCTTTCAGGAGCTTAAAGCACATCCCAGATAGTGAGCCACAGGTTTATGAATTCTGGGAGGGCTGTCTGAGCTAGCTTGTTCCTCTTTGATGGAAGGAGTGCCCGTGTGACTAGGGCCACCCAGAGAGCAGCAGACTGTATCTTGCTCAGTCTACTTCCTTTGCTTCCTCAGTGCACCAGAATCTTGTCTGGAAGGGTTCAGTAATATCTACAACAACTCCTGGTGTGGTTTTAGATTCCAAACATCACAGGGATGAGAAAGGAGTCGCTGAAAATGGCTGAACTCACATGGCTGAAGATATCCATTGTCAATGAGCTGTAAAGAGAGGGCAAGCAGCTCCTGAGGTTAAGTCCTAAATCCCCTTCACTTTTAGCTAAGTGTAGGTAACAAGTGGTCTCTTTGGTAAGCCTGATCATGCTTCTTTTTTTACGTGACCATGTTGTACTGTTACTCGTCTGTGTTTCCTGTTTGTCCTCCTTGTCTACCCTGGACATAAAAGCAGTTGCTGTCAAATCGATTCCCATTCATGGCTCTGCTCTATCGGGTTTTAAGTCTGTGGTGTTTTGGAAGCAATTGCCAGGCCTGTCTTCCAAGGAGCCTCTGGTTATTTTTGAAGGGTCAACCTTTCAAGCACCTAAGCACCACTCACAGACTTGTGGTGATGTGCATAGCTGGGTACTCTTTAGGAGTCTTGACCAAAGCACTAGCTCAAAGTTCTGTCTGAGCCGAAGCTTTATGGTCTGAATTGTTACAGAAGCTTTGCTGGCCACATACTCTCTGAAAAATGGACAGCGCTTGCTGTCTCTTGGTGAGAGGGAAGGGGCTTTCTGTCTCCTTGACCCTATGTCTTTTCTCACTTGGTCCTGGAAGCTGAGTTTTTGTATTCTGCTTCTGCTATAGTGACACAACAATAACAAGACAAAAACTGATTGTCGGGTACCCAGATTAAGGATGCCACTGTCTCTGTCGACATTCTTTCTGATTGCAGAAGGCTGAAATTGAGCTACCTCTCCTATCTTCTCTCTAATGTTGCATGTGCTTGCTGTGTGTTGAGCGAACAGAGTCATTCTCACAACTTTGCCTGAAAGAAAATAAGAACGGAATTCTTCCAGATCTCTAAGAATGGCTTGTGCTACCTCTTATGAGGGAAGCTCATTCCTTTTCATCCCTTTATGCTCCTGAATGACCTCAGGACACCAAGTGGGGAGCAGTATGATGCAGGAGCAGGATAGGAACACAGACCCTGTCTGCTGTAAGTTTTAAGCTCCTAGATTCATCTTTCTGTGTCTTTATTTTATTGTGATTAAGTCAAGGTATATAATCCAAGTCAATTTTGCATGCAAGCCTAGCTGCAGCTCCTTTTGCAGCTCAGGTGAGAGACTGTCTTGGTCAGCTGGGAGGTGGAGTCACCCATCCAGATGTCTTAGCCAAATTCCCACAAGGAGAAGCAATGCCTGCCTGGAGAGTGTTTTTCCAGCAGAAAATCTGTGTTTAGGATGGTGGTGCCTAGAGTTATGGATGTGGCCTGGCAGAGGATGGCAGCAAGGCTGTAACCCCTCGCAACTTTGAACAACATCACAGCATCTGGTGATGGCCTTTGAGGTGCTTCCATTGCAGCTGAAAGTCAGGGCATGCTGCACCTAAGGACCTAACTGATTTCAACAGCTGTTGGACAACTCCTTTATGTCAGTACAGTACCACTTAAAATAAGATCACCTGAAGAACTGACTGCTGAGTGGTGTGGCAGCATCTCTTCCACCCTTCACTGATCCACATCATAGAGTTGGCTGACAGCTCCCCAGTGATTCCATAAGTAGGGGGGTGCCAGCTTTCACAGCCAGGAAGCAGAGCCTGTCACACCAGAGAGTCCACCTGGGGTAAGTCACTAGAGTACAGAGAAGTGACTGGCAACCAACTCCCCTCTTAGAACTATGCCTCTATGCCTCAGCTCCTGTTGAAGTAACACCAAAGAAATGAAACAACTCCTAGATGACATGAAAACAACAATTAATAACAAATCATTTAAAGAAATGGTCCACCACGGCTCCAGAAAACTCCCAAAATAAAGAATCAAAAAACTTCCCAGATGAAAAAGTCTTTCTGAAACCATCAGAGATCAAGTACAAAAGAATTATTTATAAAGCCCTCCTAGAGATTAAACAGTATGCAGCAGAACAAAATGAAAAATTAAGCAAGCTACTTGAACTGATGGAATATCAATGATCTGAAATCTAGCAGATCAATAATAAAGTTACAGAATTAGACAATTCAATCCAAAGACGAAGAGCAAAACTGAGGAGATGGAAGCCAGAGTTAGTGAGCTTGAGGACAGAGCAACTGACAGCAGTATTTATGAGGAGAAATCAGAAAAAAGAAATAAGAAAAATGTAGAAGCATTAAAAATAGGTGGGACTCTATTAAGAGGAATAACCTACAAATAATTGCAGCTCCTGAACAGGGAGGGCTAGCTGAAAATACAGAGTATAGTTGTAGAGTTACTAACAGAAAACTTCCCTGAAATTGTGAAAGAAGAGAACATAGATATCCAAGATGCTTATTGAATGTCACAAAAATCAGACCCAAAAACAAAGATGGCATTTTATAGCCAAGCTTAATAAAATGAAACATAAAGAGAGACTCTTACAGGCAGCAAGGCTCAAAGCAAAGCTAACATTCAGAAGGAAGCCCTGTAGTCTTTCATCTGACCTCTCAACAGAAATGATGTTGTCAAGAAGGAAGTAGGATGACACATTCAAAGCCTTGAAGGAGAAAAATTTCCAACCAAGAATTATATATCCTGCAAAACTGTCTCTCAAATATGAACATGAACATGACATTCTCAGATAAATAGAAGCTTAGAGACTTCACAAAAATCAAACAAAAACTACAAGAAATACTGAAAGAAACTCTTTGCTTAGAAAAACAAAATCATCAAGTGTATTCTTAAGGAGGCAATGCAAGACATAGCACCCAGAGTCCTACTCAGTTAGGGAAGTCACAAAGCTCAATCCAAACTACAATACTGAAATACAGGAATCGGTGATACTAACACAAACACTATGACATCATCACATTGAAAAGAGGGATGTATTTACTGTAGTTGTAACCCTTTCAGATGGAGAGAAAATTAAACGGATATGTGGAAGTTAAAGTCTGGTTTAAACTTAGAATAGTAGGAGGGATTATGCAGCAGCTGCAAAGCAAACTAACAATGTGACATAACAAAACAAGAAACATAATGAAAGAATCTCAAGAAACACAAAACCAACAATGAAAAAAATGAAAAGTCAACCCATAAAGAAGAACGACCCAGAGCAGAATATTAAGAACAACATAGAAAACATCAATGACACAAAAATGAATGCATCAGAATGACAGCACTAAACATACACCTGTCAATAATTACACTGAATGTAAAAGGACTGAACACTCCAATAAAGAGAGAGTGAGTGGCATCCTGGATCAAAATACATGATCTATCTACATGTTGCTTACAAGAAACACACCTTAGAGTCAAAGATATGAACAAACTGAAAATTAAAGGGTGGAAAAATATATACCAAACTAACAACATACAAAGAAGAGCAGGAGTGGTAATATGAATCTCAGATAAAATAGACTTTAATGTAAAATCCACTACCAGGGCAAGGATGGTCACTACTGCTGAAACTTTCAACACATAAGCAGGATATAAGAATATTAAATATTTATGCACCCAATACCAGAGCATCTAAATACATCGAACAAACACTGACTATATTGAAAAATGAGATCAATCACTCCACAATAATAGTTGGAGACTTCAACTCTCCACTTTCAGTAATGGATAGATCATTAGGAAAGAATTTCAGTAAAGACACAGGAGATCTCTAGACCTCATCAACACTTACATAACTTTTTACACATCAACAGGTAAGTACACCTTCTCCAATGCACATGGAACATTTTCCAGAATAGACCATGTGTTAGGACATAAAGCAAATCTCAACAAAATGCAAATTATTGAATTATTGCAAAGCATCTTCTCAGACCATAATACCATAAAAGTTAAAATCAATAGCAGAAAAAATAGGTAAAAATTAGAACTCATGGAGACCGAACAACATCTTCCTCAAAAATCCATGGGTTATAGAAGAAATCAAAGATGAAGTACAGAAATTTATGGAATCAAATGAGAATGAAAACACATCCTACTAGAACTTACGGGATACAGCAAAAGCAGTGCTCATAGGTCAATTTACCTCTTTAAATGCACCCATCCAGAAGGAAGAAAGGACCCTAATCAAAGAATTAACCCTACAGCTTGATAAGTAGAGAGAGCGCAGCAGAGGACCCCTCTAGGCACTGAAAGAAAGCAGATAGTATAGATTAGAGCAGAACTAAATGCATTATAAAATAGAAGAACAACTGCAAAATTAAAATAACCAAAAGCTGGTTCTTTGAAAAGATCAACAAAATTGATAAACCATTGGCTAAACTTCCAAAAGAAAAACAGGAAACAACTAACCCAATTAAGAAATTAGATGGGAGATGTCACAACAGTTCCAGCTGAAATCAAAAGTATCATAATAGAATACTACCAAAGACTGTACTTTAACATATTTGAAAACCTAGAGGAAATGGCAAATGTCTAGGTTCATATCACCTATCAAAATTATCACAATGAGAAGTACAACAACTTAATAAACCCATCACAAGTGAAGAGATTGAAAAAGTTATAAAAACCTGCAACTTAAAAAAAAGGCCTGGCCCAGATGGCTTTTACAAACTTTTAGAGAGGAGTTAACTCCAATACTACTGAGACTATTTAACAGCACAGAAAGGGATAGAATACTCCCAAATTCATTTTATGCAGCCACTGTAACCCTGATACCAAAGCCACGGAAAGATCCCACAAAAAAGAAAATTATAGACCAATATCACTCATGAATCTAGATGTAAAAATCTTCAACAAAATCTTTGTCAATAGAATTCAATAAAATACAAAAATAATAATAAAAATTTATCATGACCAAGTTGGATTCATACCAGGTATGCAAGGCTGGTTCAACATCAGAAAAACAATTAATGTGATCAACCACGTAAACAACACAGAGAATAAGAATCACCTGATTTTGTCAATTGATGCAGAAAAGGCATTTGACAAAGTCCACCATCCATTCATGCTAAAAACTCTCAGCAAATAGGAACAGAGGAGAAATTACTCGACATAATAAGGAGCATCTATACAAAGCCAACTGCATATATCACCCTGAGCGAACCCCCCTTGAGAATGGAAACTAGACAAGGATACCCCTCTCACCACGTCTATTTAACACTGTACTAGAGATTCTAGCCAGAGCAATTAGACGAGACAAAGAAGTAAAGGGCATCCGCACCTGCAAGGAAGAAGTAAAAATCTCCTTATTTACAGATGATGTGACTGCATATGCAGAGAATCTTAGAGAATCCATAAATAAATTATTGGAATTAATAGAAGAATAATTAGAGAAATAAGAGACCTATACATAGGGAATTACAAGACCTCACTGCAAGATACCAAAGGAGACTTAAATAAATGGAGAACCCTACCCTGCTCATGGATAGGAAGATTTAACATTGTGAAAATGTCATATACAACACACTCCTAATGCAAATGCCAGTGTCATTTTTCAGTGAGATAGAGAAACAAATCACCAGCTTTGTCTGGAAAGAGAAGAAACCTGAGGTAAGCAAAGCACTACTGAAGAAGAGGAACACAGTGGGAGGCCTAACACTACCCGACCTTAGAACCTTAGAACCTATTACACTGCCACAGTAGTCAAAACAGCCTGGTACTGGTACAAAAAAGAGACACAGACCCATGGAACAGAATTGAGACCCCAGAGATGCCACCATCCTCTTATGAACAGCTGATACCCTACAAAGTCCCTAAGGTTGTAAACTGTGTAAAAAAAAAACTCTTTAATAAACAACGTTGGCAAAATTGGATATCCATCTGCAAAAAACAGAAACAAGACCCATATCTCACACCTGGCACAAAAGTTAACTCAAATTGGATAAAATAGCTAACTATCAAACCTAAAACAATAAAGATCATGCAAGAAAAAGTAGGGTCAAAACTGGAAATTCTAATACACAGCTTAGACATACTTCAAAAACTGACAAACGTGGTCAACAGAAGAGAAAATAGATAAATGGGAACTACTAAGAAGCACGCACTGTTCTCATCCAAAGACTTTATCAAAACAGTTAAAAGACCACCTACAAAATGGGAAAAAATACTCGGCAACTATATGTTAGACTGACATCTGATCTTCATACTCTACCAAAAAACAAAAGAACAAAAAAAAACCCCACTGCCATTGTGTTGGGTCTGACTCATAGCAACCCTAGATCAGAGTAGAACTACCCCATAGAATTTCCATGGAGTGCCTGGCAGATTTGAACTGCCGACATTTTGGTTAGCAGATGTAGCACTTAACCCACTATGCCACCAGGGTTTCCTCCATACTGTACAAGGTACTGCAAAATATCAATAGGAAAAAGTAAATAACCCAATTAAGCCATGGACAAAGGAGATGGACAGACACTTCACCAAAGAGGACATCCAGGCAGCCAAAAGACACATCAGGAAATGCTCATGATCATTGGCTATTAGAGAAATTCAAATAAAAACTACAATTAGATACCATCTTACCCCAGCAAGGTTGGCCACGATCCGAAATATACAAAACAACAAATGCTGGAGAGGCTGTGGAGAGATTGGAACTCTCTTACACTACTGTTGGGATTGCAAAATGGTACAACCTCTTTGGAAAGCTACCTGGAGCTTCCTTAAAAAGCTGAAAATAGACGTACAATTTGATCCAGTAATCCAACTGTGTGGAATATATCCTACAGAGACAAAGGCTGTCACACCAACAGATACATACACACAAATGTTTATTGCAGTACAGTTCGCAATAACAAAAAGAAGGAATCAACCCAGATACCCATCAACAGATGAATGGATAAACAAACTATGGCACATATACTCAATGGAACACTATGCAGTAATAAAGAACAATGATGGTTTTAGGAAGCATCTCGTAACCTAGTTTCAATTGGAAGACATTATGCTGAGTGAAATCATTCAGTAGCAAAAGGACAAATATTGCATGAGACCCCTACTATAAGGACTTAAAAATAGACTTACATACAGAAGAAGACCCTTGGATGGCTAGAAGAGTGAGGAGGGAGGGAGAGGGTTGGTCATAGATTAGATAGTCGATAGAAAATTGTTTAGGTGAAAACAGTGACAGCACACAGTAAAAAGAAAAAGCTTGACTGGACTTCACCATAAACTGAAAGCTCATCTAATCTCAACTCAATGTTGGAATGACAGAGTAACAGGCAAGAAGTCTGGGGGCTATGCTTTCAGAGGATATCAAGGCCAATTGGCATAACTAGCCTTTTGCTAAGAAAATCTTCTGCACCTCATATTGGTAAGTGGCATCTGGCATCTTAAAAGCTAGCAAGCTGCCATCTGAGGTACAACAAATGGTCCCAACCCATGTGGATTGTGTGGTCACTGAGAACAAGAAAGAAAGAGAGGAAAAAGAGTTCAGGAGACAGAAGGATCCATGTGAATGGGACACTGTATCCACATGGGACTAGAAGAACCAGATGGTGCCCAGCCACCACCAAAGACAGCTGTGATGGGACATACAATGTGTGTGTGTGTTGATCCCTGTAGCAACATGAGAAAAAGAGAGGTACAGCTCAAAAACTCCACTAAAAGATCACAACTGATGGTCTGACAGCCTGAGGGGGCTGCTAGGAGCATGGCCTCTAGACCTCCTGCTGCCCCTGACTAGAAAACACTACTGATGAGGGACAGTAGGGTGGAAGGGAGGAGATAGGAGCTTTTTAAGAGGATACGACAAGTATAGAATGAAAAGGAAGACTGTGCTGTCATGGGGCACGGAGAGCAGAAGGAGATGCAGATGGGTGGGCATGCAAATTTAATTTGGATTGTGTACTTTCACTTAATCACAATTTTAAAAAAAAATGAATGAGGAGGAACTGCCTCCTCAAAGTAGAAAACCAAAATACCAAACCCATAGTTGTTGAGTTGATTCCAACTCCTAGCATTCCTATAGGACTGAGTAGGACTTCTCTGTATGGTTTCCAAGAAGGGCCTGGTGGATACGAGCTGCTAACTTTTTGGTTGGTGGCTGAGCTTTTAATCACTGTTCTCCTGGGGCTCCCTTAAAAGTCAGGCTGATCCGACTCAATGGCACATGGCTTGGCTGATCTTACTAACATGGATTGAGTAAAACTTTTCCGGCCCTCATTTGCTGATATGTGATGACTCAAAATAAGAAGAAACAGCTGCAAACATTCATTGATAATCAGAACATAGAATATATAAAGAATTAATCTAGGAAAATTGGAAGTCATCAATAATGAAATGAAACATGTAAAGATCAGCATCCTAGGCATTATTGAGCTCAAATAGACTGATATTGGCCATTCTGAGCAGGAAAAATCATACAATCTACTATGCAAGGAATGACAAATTGAAGAGCAATACTGTCACATGCATTGTTAGACCCTTGGAGGTTTATGCTGAAGCACAATGCTGTCAATGATAGGATAATATCTGTCTGCCTACAAGGAGTTCCAGTTAATACAGCTTTATCCAAATAGAAGAAGAGTCTATAGTTGTACTATGCAGCCTTGATGACATAGATGGCAGATATTGCAGACAGAATTTTGTCAAGACAAATGACTTAATCACTGAAGATATCCTTTTTCAGCAATATAAACAGTGAATATACACATGGACCTCAGTAGGTGGAAAAACAGGAATTAAATACACTATATTTGTGGAAAGAAATGATAGAGAAGCCCAATATCATCAGTCAGAACAAGGTTGGGGCCACCTATGGAACAGACCACCAATTACTCATATACAAGCACAAGTTAAAGCTGAAAAAATTTAAAACAAGTCCATGAAAGCCAAAAGATGACCTTACTATTCCACCTGAATTTGGAGACCATCTCAAAAGTAAGTTCTATGCAGTGGTGTCATAGATTGAATTGTGTCCCACCCTCAAAATCTGTGTAGGAATTTGGCTGGGCCATAATTCCCAGTATTACATGATTGCTGTCATTTTGTGATTTTCTTAAGCTGTAAATCCTAATCTCTGCCTGTGGTTAATAGACTGGATTGTGTTAAAGAGGATCAGAGTGGGACCGTAACACCATTCCTAAGGCCACCTCACTGCTCCAGTGTAAAGGGAGTTTCCCTGGAGTATGGCTTGCACCACCATTTATCCTGAAACAGATGAAAAGACAGGGAAGCCAGCAGAGAGTTAGGGATCTCATACCATCAATAAAGCAGCACTGAGAGCAGAGCGTATCCTTCAGACCTGAGGTCCCTGTACCAAGATGCTCTCAGACCAAAGAAAGACTGATGCAACAAAAGGACCTTCCTCCAGAGCCAGCAAAGAAGTAAAGCCTTCCTTGGAGCAGACACCTTGAATTTGGAATTGTAACCTACTGGACTGTAGGAGAATAAACTTGTTTTTAAAGCCGTCCACTTGTGGTATTTCTGTTAGAGCAGTACCAGATGAATAAAACTAATGACTGAAGATCAGATGACTTGTGGAATGACACCAAGGACATTATACATGAAGACAGCAAAAGTTTATTAAAAACACAGGGAAGAAAGAGAAGATCCAAATGGAGTCAGAAGAGAGACTGAAACTTGCTGTGGAACATTCAGTAACTGAAGGGAGTGGAAGAAGTTATGAAGTCACAGAGATGAACTGAAGATTTCAAAGGGTGGCTTGGAGAAGACAAGTTAAGTATTATAACAACATGTTCAAAGACATGGAGTTTGAAAACCAAAAGTGAAGACCATGTTGAACCTTCTCAGATTTAAAGAACTGAAAAAAAAAATTCAAGTCTTGAGTTGTGATACTGAAGAATTCTGCGGGGAAAATATTGAATGACACAGGAAGCATCAGAAGAAAATGGAAAGAGTGCACAGAGTAATTGTACCAAAAACAGCTGGTAGACTTTCAACTATTTCAGAAGGTAGGCTATGATCCAGAACCAATGGTACTCAAAGCAGCAGAAATTTCGCTGAAGTTATTGGTGAAAAACAAGATATTTCAACTGAGATATTTCAACAGATATGAGTACTTGAAACATTCACGATGAATGACGAGTGGTAAGAAATTTGGAAGACAGTTACCTGGCCAAGTGACTGGATAAGATCCATATCTGTACTTACCTCGAAGAAAAGTGATCCAATAAAATGTAGAAATTACTGAGCAATATCACTATTATCAGAAGCAAGTAACATTTTTATGAAGAGAATTCAAAAATAGTGTGACAGTATATTGACAGTGAACGGCCAGAAACTAAAGCCAGATTCAGAAGAGGACATGAAACAAGAGTTATCATCACTGATATCAGATGTATCTTAGCTGAAAGTAGAGAATACCAGAAAGATATTGTCATGGGTTGAGCTGCGTTTCCCCACCCAAAATGTGTGTAGCAATTTGGCTGGACCACGGTTCCCAGTACTGTGGAATTGTCTTCCATTTTGTGATTTTTCCATATGCTGTAAATCCTGATCTCTGCCTATGTTAATAGATTGGATTATGTTAAAATTCATTATGTTAATCATGGATTAGGGTGAGACTGTAATGCTCTTACTAAGGTCACCTCCCTACTCTAATTAAAGGGAGTTTCCCTGGAGTATAGATTGCTCCACCTCTTATCCTTTTATCCTCAACAGGAGATAAAATGAAACAGAAGCAAGCAGAGTTGGGTACCTCATAAAACCAAGACAGCAGTGCTGGGTTCAGAGTGCATCCTTTAAACCAGAGATTCCTCTGCTGAGAAGCCCTCAGACTGAAGAAAGACTGGTACAACACAAGGACATTCCTCCAGGGCAGACAGAATGTGTTCCCCTGGAGCCAGCACCCTGAGTTCAAGACTTGTAGCTTACTGAACTGTATAAGAACGAACTGTACTTTGCTAAAGCCATCCACTTGAGGTATTTCTTTAGAGCAGTATCAGATGACCAAAACAAATGTTTACCTATGTTTTATTGACTGTGCAAAGTCATCTGACCGTGTGGATGGTATGAAATTATAGATAACATTGTGAAGAACGGGAATCTCAGAATACTTATTCTGCTCACACAGACCTGCACATAGATCAAGAGCTAGTCACTCAAACAGAATGAAGGAATGCTATGTGGTTTAAAGACAGAAAAGTTATGCATCAGGGTTGTGTCCTTTCACCACGTGTATTCAATCTGTATGCTGAACAAATTATCTGGGAAGCTGGACAATATGAAGAATGGGACATCAGGATGGGTGGAACACCCATTAACAGCTCACAGCTAGAACAATAATCAACATGATAAATAGAAAACATATTGAAGTTGCCAAGGGTTTTATTTTATTTGGATCCACAAACAACACCCATGGAAGCAGCACTCAACTAAAGAAATCAAGCAACATATTTCATTGGGTAAGTCTGCTGCAAAAGATCCCGTTAAAGCATTGAAAAGCAAAAATGTCACTTTAAGGACTAAGATGTGCCTGATCCAAACCACAGCATTTTCTATTGCCTGCTATGCATGTGAAACCTGGACTGTGAATAAGGGAGACTGAGAAAGAATTGATGCCTTTTAAATATGATGTCACAAAGAATACTGAATATGCCATGGACTGCCAGAAGAAAGAACGAATGAGTCTGTCATGGAAGAAGCATGCTCCTTAGAAGAGATAATGGTGAGACTTTGTCTCACATACTTTGGAAGTGTTATCAGGAGAAACCGTCCCTGAAGGGGGACATGATGTTTGGTAAAGGGCCCGTAAAGAGCAAGAAGTCTCTTGACGAGATGGACTGACACTGTGGCAGCAACAACAGGCTCAAACAACAACACTTGTGAGGATGGTTCGTGTCCGGGCAGTTTTTTAGCCTGCTGTACATCAGGTTGCTGTTAGTCGGAACAGACTGAACTGTACCTAACAACAGCAAGAAACCTTGTCTGAGTGAAGAAATGCCTGTGATGGTCCTTAAAACAGGGAACTTGGCTGGGCAGTGGGAGTCAACAGTTTCACCTGGCAGTGCCATCATTCCTTGGGAAAAACAAAATACAAAAAACCAAACCCATTGCTGTCAAGTTTGACTCCAGCTCAAAGTGACCCCGTCAATAGAAAGTAGGGTTTTCTGGATTGTAATCTAGTGGAATCAGTTTGCCAGGCCTTTCTTCTGGGATGCTAACAGGTGAGTTCAAACTGCCAACCTCTAGGTTAGTAGTGAAGCACAAACTGTGCCTCCCAGGGACCTTTCCTTGAGGAAGGACACTACAAAAGGATACTACATTTACATGATTTTCTGTGTTATCACTGTTGAAGTCCTGGATTTTTAGAGAACTAGACTAGAACATGTTAGAAAAAGCACCCTTTCCTGCTTTATTCCTTCTATTCTTTCTCTTGGCCAAGCAGTATTCTACAAGGCAGAAAACAGCGTGGTGCTAACATGACTGGACCTGGAACATTTTGCCTCAGCCACTGCGTCTCCTTTGCTCTCTCCTTGCCTCCTCCAGCTGCTGCCTCTGCCACAGGCTGCTTTTCCTCCGCCACCCTGATGAATGTCAAGATGAGTTTCCACGTTCTGTTGTTGTTGCCCAGGAGTTGATGCCATCAATCTTGTCATCTGTGTTCTCACAAAGGAACAGCTTCTCTTAACTTTCCCCATCCAAATAAGTCGAACAGGACAGGCCCATGGTGCTGCCTTCATATATCTCTTTGACTTCTCCTTCCTATGCCTGAAGCCTCTGGGAACTGACTTAATGGAACCTTTCTCCAGCGTGCTGTTCAGTGCTACACCAGCATGGACTTCCATGCTAGGAATCCTTACGCTGTTTCTTGTTTTAAGACCAAATAAATAATACCGTATTCTTCTTTCCTTTTATCTTTTCTTCTACTCTTTGATAATCCTGCCTAAAAAAAAAAACTATTAAAAAAAGAAAGAGAACAGCAGCCAGTGTGGAAGACAGCCATGTAAATTAGCATAGCTCACAAACTTGGGGCCTTGGGTAAGTAAAATATGATTTCACACAGAAAATTTTTTTAGCCTGACTCATGAACATTTTGCCAAGCTCTGAGCACACTACCTGCTCTACCATCACTATGCCACCCCTGCTAAGCCTAGAAAAGGAGCTAGTTTTAAAAAGGTTTAAACAGGAAGAGATACTGTTCTGGTGTTCCTGCAAAGTCAAGGGTGAGTTGCCCAGAAGAGCTGGTTTGATTTTCATGTTCATCTCTTGCACACTCGGGGAATAGAGGGAAATGAAAAATTCTTGGGCCTCAGCCTGCCTGCGCAGATATAAGGGCGATGGATGCAAATGACAGTTTTAAAGTCTCAAAATCAACTAAAGGCACTAGAGTATTACTTAAACCCAACCCACGCTGTTGAGTCCATTCCAAGCGACAGAGCAGAACTGCTCAGCAAGTTTCCAAGGAGTGCCTGGTGGAGTCGAACTGTCAACCTTTTGGTTAGCAGCCACAGCAGTTAACTACTATGCTACCAGGTTTTCCAGAGTATCACAGGTAGGTGTGATTTTTATGGCTTGTATCAGAGAACTGTCTTATACTCTGGATTTTCCAGGGCAACTATAGTTTCAGATATATTCATCCTGGTCAAGTCACAAGTTCTGATGGTTGGCTTGAAAAACTTGATCACGTTGGTTACAGGTAAGACTGTGCTTCATGAGGTCATTGTAATAACTAATTTTTCTTGAATAGCATCAAAGATGATTCCAAATTCTACCAAACCATATACTCAGTGAATCATGTTATTAAGATGACACAATGCAGTTACCAGGTGGTTCTGCTAATAATTACAAACATATTTCCGAATTTCATATGACCAAGGCAAGGAAAGGGTAACTAGTAAAATGTTACATATGGGGACAATTATTCAATAGGGTCTTGGCTGGGATTTATGAATATGAGCATAATCCAGAGGCAAAATGAAATATTGGAATAATACATGGAGATTTCTTTTATTGATGCTCAACTACAGAATACAGAAATTAATATTTAGCCAAGTCTTGATTATTTAAAAAATGATGACCCGGTTTGTACATTAGTAAGCCTTTTCCTCCCCTTTCTCAGTTCCCATGGTCTAGTGCATGCAAATTTGAGTAACGTATGAATTAAGAGAAAATACTTAAAAGCCTACAGTGTTTCTGGAATTATTTACTATGTTACAGTTATGTTAAAATTTTCACAGAACTCAAATTTAAGATTAAATTCTTTGTGCATTTATATGTGCTTGTTTTAAAAATAATCCATATGGTAAAACCGTAAAACAAAAACAAACCCACTGGAATTGAGTTGATTCTGACTCACAGCAACCCTATAGGACAGAGCAGAAATGGCCCATGAAGTTCACAAGGCATGCCTAGTACATTCAAACTGCAGATCTTTTGGTTAGCAGCCTTAGCACTTAACCACTACAGCACCAGGGTGTCCAAAATTATAAGATCAATAAATTCAATGTCAACATTAATTTATAGTTATGGACGATATTTTGCTGAGATAACAGGGGAAATGCAGTCTTCCCATGTGACCAGACACAGCTTAAAACTGCCACTTCCATCAAGTCGATTCCAGCTTATAGTGATCCTATAGAACAGAGTAGAACTGCTCCATAGAAATTCCAGGGAGTTCCTGGCTGATTCAAACTGCCAGCCTTTTGTTTAGCAGCTGTAGCTCTTACCCATAATGCCATCAGGGTTTCCAACTAGAAGCAGAGGAAGCCCAAATATCAGAGATCAGTATTATAGATCTACAACTCCCAACTCCTTCTCCAGGCCACTACACTTCTCCTCCGGGGATCTGTAAACCCTAACTTGAGGAATAACGCTTTTATCAGGTTCAGTATATTTTCTTTTTCTGTTCCTTGTTCCAAGATCTGCCCCAGGAGACAATGGGAAACTAAAATGAGTTAGCTACCCTTCTTGCTAGTAATAACCAAACCCACTGCCATCAAGCCAATCCTGACTCATAGTGACCCTCTAAGACAGAGCAGAACTGCTCCCTAGAATTTCTAAGGACAGCATGATGGATTCAAACTGCGAACCTTTTGGTTGGCAGAAGTAGCACATAACCACTATGCCAGCAGGGTTTCCTAATAACAGTTATCGCTAAAGGAAATTTTGGGTTACTTGTGGATTTAAGATAAACTTTTGCTATCTCTTCCTTGGCTTCTCATTGCCACGGCTTCTTGTTGTGGTATGCTGTCTGGTTGATTCTGACTCATATGACCCTGTATACAACAGAATGAAACACTGCCTGGCCCTGCGCCATACCCACAATTGTTATTATGCACAAGCCGGTTGTTGCAGCCACTGTGTCAGTCCACCTCTTTGAGGGTCTTCTTCTTTCTTGCTGACCCTCCACTCTATCAAGCATGGTGTTCTTCTTCAGCAATTGATCCCTCCTGACAACATGTTCAAAGTATGTAAGATGTGGTCTCGCCATTCTTGCTTCTAAGGAGCGCTCTGGTTATATTTCTTCCAGGACAGATTTGTTGTTCTTTTGGTAGACTATGATGTATTCAATATTCTGCCATATTAAATGCCATCCAGAAATGTATGCCTATAGCAAAGGACCTGGTAGTGTGGCAGGCAGACACAGGCTATGCCCAAACTGCTTGTTGATTTTAGGAATGACAGAAACAGGGCCAATTAGGATTCCTTTACATTTGTAAGTAGATCCACTTAAAGGAGTAGCCAGCTCCTGCATTATGATGTAAATGATGGAATTCCACACCCAGCACTTTCATCTTGTAAGTGTTTCACCAACACTGACTAATTAGTAATCCTCTATCTGGTCCTGCTAGGGAGGAGTTGTAAGGCAAGAATGGTGAGTGATAACCACATTCAATTTATACAAGGCTAAAGGGAAATAAGCAAAAACGTATGGGGCTGAATATTTGCCATATCGGTCACTTCCACACATCATTATTTTATTTAAAACTCACAACAATCTTGGCAGAAAAAGCATCTTCTAATAATGATCTCATTGTGAGCACTTTTCAGATGGAGAAATTGCAACTCAGAAAAATAATTTACTAACACACAGTTATGCTAAGGGTGGAGGTGGGGTCTGAACTCAGGTTTGCTGGTTTACAATGTTCGCACTCTTTCTGCTAGTACACAGTGTATAGAATGGAAATTTAGCATCTTTATTGTATTAGTCATCATCACTATTATTGTCAACAATGAGAAGTATTATTAACATCGCTAATCACAGTTTCTCAAATTTATGGGGCTCCAATTTTCAAGGCATTTAAAATTTTGTGCAAATATTCTGTTCTTGCTTAGTTCAGAAATGACAACTATTTGAATCTGCAAATATTCTGACATCATTCCTCTTATAAAAGCAGTTTTTTATGGGTTCAAACTCTTGGATCTGTGAAAATCTGGAATTAAAAATAGTGCTTGCTTTGTCTTCAAAAGTCATAGCCATGACACACCAGATATTCTGGACTATGATAAAAATTCTTGTTAACTTTTAATGGAAGAAAACATAGACTGGTGGTTAGGACACATCTTTTAAAAAAAAAAAATCGTCACTTACAAAGAACTAGGACTGTGGCTTCTTCTGGGTACGCCACTCACTTTCAAGTACACTAAGTTCCACAGAACGTTCCTGGGCATGGAGCCTGTTTCTATCCTAATTTTTACTGTCAAATCAAAAGGCATTCTTGGCCAAGTAATGGCCCCACTGCTGTTCATTCTCTTATCCATAAACATACCCAGTAGCCATTGAGTCAGCTCTGATTCATGGCTATCCACGTGTATAAAGTAGAGCTGTGCTCCACAGATTGCCAGTGGCCAAATTTTCAGATGTAGATTGCCGGGTCTTTTCTCTGATGCACCTCTGGGTGGATTTGAGCACCTAACCTTAAAGGTAGTAAGAGAATGAATTAACTGCACCACTCAGTGAAGTAAACAGACCAAAATATAAACAAGCAAAAAAATCAACTCAGTCCTCGTGGAATATACATTCTCCGAGTTACATTTTTAAAAAAATTAATCCTAATAACAGCTATACATACATCATCCTTCATTTGCGGTTAAGAAAACTAAAGTTTACTGGAGTAACATCTTGAAGATTACATGGTTAGAGATGATCAAATCTGAATTTAAATTCCTATCTCTGAATCTTGCATATTTCCATTTTACAGTATTGTCTTTTGTGAGTATGATTTATAGAAAATAGGGTTTTCCTGTTTAAAATGGGATCAGTTTTAGAGAAATGATGAAGAGCAACCTCTTCAATACTACCACTGAAATGACAGTGTCCGTGCCATTTCAACACATTTCCAAGGGTCAGACAATGGTACCTCTTTGTGTATTGTTCACTATGACAAATTCCAGCTAGATAATCACTTTTATTTGTTATTTTGGGCATTACCTATATCTTATTATTTGTATTTGAGAGAATCCAGTGGAGGAAAATGGAGAATGTAGCCTCTGAACTGGGCCACCTGGTGGGATATCAATTGTAATCTACAAAGTCAAAAGTAAATTGATAGACGGTGGTAAAATGATATAGCTCTCCCTTTTTCTTGAATTAGCATTGTGCAATGCAGAGAGTATCATTCCAGAGTGGTGCAAACTATTAATGCATTTGTCTGCTCAGAGGTTGTAGGCTGTGGTCCATCCAAATGTGCCTCAGAAGAAGGACTTGGTAATCTACTTTTTAAAAAATCAGTCACTACAACCCAGAAGACAGAGAGACCCACATTAGTAGGTGCCTACATTGACTTGGGACTGGAAGAACCAGATGGTGCCTGGCCACCACCAGTGATAGCTGTGATGGAGCTTACTAAGTTGAGTCTCACTGGCAACACAAGGATAAAAAGGGGTGCATCCTGAGATCTCCACTAAAAGACCTCAGTTGATGGTCCAGCGGCTTTGGTGTTCCCCTGGGAGCATGGCCCCTGGCCCTGATGCTGCCCTTGCCCATAAATCATAACGAAGGTCCACTCTTTGGACATGAATGGATTGGACTTAGCTACACAGAGTCACCATATATTGGATGCACTTTATGATTCTGTGCATTTATAGGATATCATCCTGCTGACCTCTGGCTGGAGGAAGGAGAGTGGGTGGAGAGGAGGGTAAGGAGACTGTTGGGAGGATGAGACATGTATGGAGCAGAGAGGAATAGTGTGCTGTCACCAGGCAGGGAGAGCAGTGGAAGCTGCATATAGGTGGGCATGTAAATTTATACAGGAATGTACATTTTCACTCAGTCACATTAAAAAATAAGAATAATAATAAATCAGTCACTGAATACCCTATGGAGCAAAATTCTACTCTGACAGATATGCAGTTCCATGAATCACAAACAACTAGATGGCGATTTGTTTTGAAGTAGACAGTATAAAGACATCAGGTTAAAATGCTATTATGAGACATTTTACATCAATTACCTATTAAAATCACTCAAAATAAAATGAAGGAGTGAGAAAGAGAAGTGCAAATTTCATCTTTGATGAAACTAGGAAAATAAGTTACCCAAAATTATAATTTATGAGGAAGGACTTCAAAAGGCAATATAAAATAAACACAGATATGTAAACACTGTAAAAGGATACTTCAGCTGCTAACTTAAGATACCATCACCGTGCAACCCATCCTGAGTGTCAGAACCAACAATCTCTTCTTTGAAAGACTTGAAAGGAGCAAGTAGCCTAACTACAGGCATATCTCTGTTTCCCATTTGACAGAGAGATGAAGCATAGTAAGCAGAGCTAAATGAGGGACTTGCCCAGACATTCTGCATTTGTAAGTAGTCAGGTAACAATGAAGAATAGTTTGCATTGCAGTTAATACTGATTTATTCTGACCAATAAACAAAAACTAAAAGTCTCGCTCTCATACACACAGGCACACAACTCTGAAATAACAATTACTGCTAACCCAGTACCTGGCTGTGGACTCTTCTTTCTCAATCTTCCGGCAAAAAAATTCACCTTAATCAGAGACAAATATTATTTTAAAAGTATCAAAAAATGATACACACACAGACACACACACACGCCATTAGGAAGAAAAGAAAAGGAAAATAAAACATAGCTGGACACTTAGCAGAAAAAAGTTGTAATAGAGAAAATGTTAATTCTGATCAAGCCTACTGCCATAATAATAATAAACCAAAGCAATTCTTAATAAAATACTAGCTCAAAGAAGAGATTCAATAGCTCAAGGAAAATAAGCAAGATAGTAGAAAGAAATAAGACATAACTTGGCACAGCTTGTGAAAGAAGTGGGGAAGAGATAAAGAATATTTGAAAAAGACCACATTAGAAGGAACACAAAGGAGGACAAGAGTGAGACAAGAAGGTACTCAAGTGTACTACAAGTTGCCAGAGAAAACTGGATAACTATCAACGAAGACTAGTGACCCAACGTATGCATAAGTGGAGTCTCTATCCGGAAGAGCCTAACTGAAGAAAAAGAAAACACATTTTGATATTAAAATTCAAGAAAAGTTTCTGGAAATAAAAGAAGACTTGAGTATATACACTGAAATGAAACATTGCAACCCTTGAGGGTGAGGGTTGGATGGGATGTGACATAGATTGACAAGACACAACCTTGGAAATTTACTAGACTTGTAATGTAAAGAAAAACTCCTTTAAGCAGGTGGCCAAAAAGATCAAGTTATTTATAAGTAAGGTGACCATGGCACAGTTCCAGTTTACATCTGTTTTCCAGGCATAATTATTTATTGTGCCTTTTTTCATTCTCAAAACACTCATGATTTAGAGAACAAATTAGAACACTGCCTTACTTTAAAAAAGAAAAGAAGAAGCATGAGAAAAAGATGTGGCTTTATACATTACCCAGAAACTTTCAGCACTAGAAGATAGCAAAAATATCCCCGTGAAGTTTTCAAAGAAGGAAAACATAACCCCAGAAATTTTATACCCAACCAAAGAGCCATTCAAATATAAATCCAGCAGCAGTCTTTTATTTTACTTTTGACATACATACATCAACTGAGGAGCATAATTCTCCTGAGTCCTTCTTGAATAAACTGCTGAAACACAATCTTCAGCTAATCAAAAAATGAAAAACTGTAGCAGTTGTGCCTCAAATTGAAATCAGTATCTCTTTCCATTTCTCTCAACATACTCGTCTACATATTCCCTACTTTAGTTAATAACATCACAAAATCCAGTTATCTAACTAGAAAGCTGGCAGTTATCCTAGTTTCTTCAGCTCTTATTCCCATATCTAATCAGTTGACAGATCTTGGCAAACTAAAGATTTCTCTCACATCTTTCCTCTAGTTTATATCTCTGTTATCATGATCTTAGTTCAAGTATGAAGCATTCTTGTTTGGACTGTTACGATAGTCTCCTAACTTCAGAAGTAATTTTAAAACTTTTAACAACTGGCACGGTATAGACCATTCAAAATGAACTCCAGTCATAAGCAGTGATGCAGAATGCTCGTGCCTATCCACTCTCTTTTTGCCCTGACAATTGTCTCTAGTATCCACTTGCTCTAGTTTATAATTTCTACTATGTTGTTGTTAGCTGCTGTCTCTCATGGATTGAATTGTGTCCCCCAAAAAACCATATGTAGCAATTTGGCTGGGCCATGATTGTCAGTATTGTATGATTGTCCTCTGTTTTGTGATTTTCTTATGCTGTAAATCCTAATACCTACCTGTGGTTAATAGGGCAAGGATGGATTATGCTAAAGAAGATTATGGTAGAACTGTAGCATTCTTACTAAGGGAGTTTCCCTGGAGTGTGGCTTGCATCAGCTCTTATCCTACAAGAGACAAAGGAAAGGGAAGCAAGCAGAGAGTTGGGAACCTTATAGCACCAAGAAAGCAGTGCTGGGATCGGAGTGCATCCTTTGGACCAGAGGTTGCTGTGTTGAGATGCTACGTGTCCAAAGGGAGACTAATGTAACACAAGGACCTTCCTCCAGAGCCAACAGAGAAAGATTCCCCTGGAGCCAGCTCCCTGAATTTGGACTTCCAGCCTACTGGAAGTTGAAGCCACCCACTTGTGCTATTACTATTACAGCAGCACTAGATAACTAAGACACTGTCTAATTGATTCCATCCCATGGAGACCTCATGTGAGTCCCTGGATAGGGCAAATAGTTCAATGTTCTATTCCTACCCAGGAGGTTGGGTGTTCAAACTCATCCTCAGGCCTAGAGATCTGCTTCCAAAAGGTCACAGTCTTGAAAACCCTGTGGAGCAGTTCCACTGTGCATACATGGTGCTGCCACAATCCACAGTGTAACCATTATGACTTTTCTAAAAGCAAAGTTGATTAAATTAATCCTTGACTTAAGTTCCTTTAAAGGCATTCCATTACCTATAGTATAGTCATGCACTATAGAATCTAAACTTTCTGGCTTGGTGAACAAAGTTCTTTGGGATGTAGTCTTTACTAACTCTTAAAGCTTTGAATCTCATTACTCTGTTATTCCACGTGGAACTTCTTGGAGTCCGAGGAAGACACTACAAGCTATTTGAGATTCAAGTGTGTGATCAGAAAATTGTCACCTGGAAGATGAACAGAATGTACACTCTGCTAAAAGGCCCAGATTTGGATTCTGGAATTACATACAAGCATCATAAGAATCCACATAGGATAATGTTCCGGGTCCACGGGGAAAGCAATCTGCTTAAGAAGATACCAGCCAGAAGAGGTCTCTTCTTCCTCACACCTTCCCTGCCACACCTCATGCTGAATTTCCTATGTTTGTTAGGCAACCAGCCCCGAAACACTATAGACACATCATATACATACACAGATATGTATTTTTTGGTTAGTTGACTGACAAGATATTCCCTAAGGAGTTGGTTCTCAAAGTGCTACTATTTCCTATCATTTGTGACAGATCAGCTACCTCTCCCTCATGACTGTGTATATTTGCCTCTAGGGATGAAAATTTAGTCTGCTAACTCAAGGAGCATTTGTTGAGCACCTCAGGCATGGAGCTCAGTGTTCCACATATGGTATTGAGACAGATCTGGTCCTTGTCATTACGGAGACTTCAGTCTAGTGAACAAGAAAAGAAACATATGAACGTAAATTATGACAAGACACTGAGTTCAATTAAGGAAAATAAGTAAGGAATATGCATAGTCCGTTGTCAGGAAAGGCTTCCCTGGGTATAAGACTTTTAAATCAAGGTCTGAGAAAGCACCAGCCATTTAAAATCTAGGGGAAGAGCATTTCAGAAGGAGGCTAGTTGGCTAGTCTTCATTAAGAAAAGCTAAAACAGTGGTTTTCTCAGTTTAGTGTTTAAAAATAGCATCTCCCCCACTTACACAAAAGAAGGCAACAATTTATGTCACTTGAAGGTATCCATAGCCTTGAAGAGAAAAATTAGATTAATTCAGTTATGAATACGTGTACAAATATTAAGCTTAAAATTCCTTTTAGGGTCAAATTTCCCTAAATGTGCAGAGTGAATTTCCTTCAGTATGTCTTTGCTCAGGTTGTCTTTCCCATCTGGAGTGCTTGCCGTCATCCTACAGAGTTCCCACCTATTCTCTTGAGATTCAGTCCAACTATGTCTTCCCACTAAACCTTCTGAGGCCACTCCAGCCTTCTGTGATCTTCTTCTTGGAATTTCTACAGTCCTTCCATCATCTTGTACATACCATCATCAATGGATTCTTTCTTTCCATGAGAATGTATCCTGCCTCCCTTCCCCTGACTTAAGAATAGGTGCCAAATCTTTGTGTCTGATCCTTTAATTCTTCACCTAGTATCTGATATCAGGATAGAGTATCCATCAAGTGGTTTTAAATCTAAGCAGATTGCCTATCAACCTCGAGAATTCCAGACCTCCAAAGTCCGATTTTTTATGAGAGAATTTGACCAGATGTATATAAAGAAAATACTCAAAGGAGAAATGACCTAAAATCTTACACATTACATCCTGCAAGTGAGTACTTCAGTATACTTTCTATGAAAGTAAAAACTAGTAAAATTTCCCCAACCACAGTATAGGGACCAGAAGTTAAGAAAAAAGTGCCCAAATATTGAGAAAAACAACCCCCAAATCAAATTTTTACCAGTTGAAAAAAAACCACCAAAGTTCTAATCATTTTTACAGTACAAAAATTTTATTTTTTGTTAGGATAATTTAAAGTTTAAAACTGAAGTAGACATATTCATTTTACAAACAAGATATTCTTTCATAAGTAAGACCATTAAAAACAGTAAACAAAAAAAGCTGTCTTTACAAAAAGCTCTCTGCATAGCAACTTTATACTGTATATAACTAACAAAGCAAAAATGATAAAATGAAACTATACAGTTTGAAAAGGAGACTTTACTGTACAAAAGGTAGAGAGGATAATGGTTTTTAAACCATGCATATTGAAATGTGCAAAGAAAAACTGGGGAGAATTAGACTATAACAAAAGAAAATGAGATAAATAATGAAATAAGTCATCCTTTTAAATGAGAAATCTTACACAGTTCCTCTTACAAAGATAGGATGGAATTTGTAGTTACCTATAGAAATACTTGTATTCCAAGTGACACAAAAAATAACCTGGAACTGGGAGGATTCAACAGCAATGACTAAAGAGGAAAAGAGTATGTTTGTTTTTAATTTATTATTACACTAAAAATAATCCTTACACACGTTTGTACAATTAAATAGACTTGTTGCTGCCAAGGTTCTAGCTGAATGGTCAAGAATGTCTGGTATTTAGTTACACACATTTTTCTGTGTAAAGCTACCAACAAATTCTACAATCGTTTTGAAGACAGTACTGCACTCATCTTCATGCAAGAGCAAAATTCACAGATTCTAAAAAGCAATGCTACTTAAAAAAACATTTCCTTATGTTGGATTGGCTACAATTCAGGTCTAAACATGCTTAATTTTGTTCTGCCTTCATGTTTGGATGGTAATGTTTGTATTCCACGTGTTAATCCCCTCCTGTAAGATTTTTCACTGGGGAACTTTCGTGTTTCTATGTATTTTGGTGCTTTAAACCCTGACGATGAGGGATTGTCAGCAGTAGTTAAAAGCATGCCAGGTTTCTGAAACCTTGGATTCTCATATGCATAGGAATAATATTTGGGTCACACTGGGTAATTCGAGAATGGATTAAAGGCAACTAAGACAGTTGGGGGTTGGGTAGGTGTGGGGATTTATCAAGTGGGAAAAGAAAAGGGATGCAGAATTCAGGAAGTCGTCAGAAGTTGGCTCAGGATCACTGAAGACATTTTCCATAAGAGCTGCATCAATTTCTAATGCTGGAACCCCACAAAGAACCACAAACTGAAGTCCGTGTAGTCCATACCGTGGTGCCAATGAGTCATCAGGGTGAACCTTGGCCTGGGAAAATATGCCATCCTTACTGGCAGTCTAAATCAGTTTGGGTACCTCTCCTTATCTCATGGCCTTTCCAGCACACCTCTCGAAGAATCAGCCCCTGTTAACAGCTACTGCAAGGTTTGCCCCACTAATAGCTAGTCACGGAACTACAGGGAGCAGATCAGAGAACTGAATACCTTCTGCTTAGAACAGAACCCCTAAATACCTCCCAGAATCTGACAATGTGGATTTCCATTTCTTTGACCATTGGGGAGGTGATTTAGAGCTTTAACACTCCTCTTCCTGTCTTAGTACCCTACTCCACCCAGTTCTTTCTTGAGAAAAAGTTGTCAGTTGGGTACTCTCCCTCTCCAAGAGAGTTTTATGCCATGGGAAGGGAAATTTACAGCAAGAAAAGCACAGGGACATTTTAAGAGTGACCCTTAAGAGTCTGAGAAAGTGGAAGTCATCTTTTTCAAACTGTGTTTCCACAGCTCTGTGGGCTCACCTCCGTGGCAAAACAGGCATCCCAAGAGGAGGGAATGAGTCACTCTGGCAAGGAGGAATTCCAAAAGGGCCCCATGGTTAAGACTGTCTTGTGTCTTTGACACTTTTTAAGCAGAAACAATTTTTTCCCTGGGATGCTAAAGGCCTGGGACACGCTTAAACATACAGGAATTTTCTGCACAGCTTAGGCAAGAATGTTCAAAGCTAACAGAAATTTAAAGACGTAAGTTCACAAAGAGTGACTACCAAAAGGGCCATGTAGACTATTTAGGAAGCAGATGGAGCTGAGAATGAGTTGATGGGGTTGAGTATTAGCATATGTGCATCTTTTGATTCTGTATTGGGTTATTCTGCAGGAATCTAGATTAAGTTCTTGTCCACAGGTCAATAAAATAATGGGGAAAAAAGGGAATTCAGGAAGGTGGCAAAGAGTCTAGTAAGTAACTGCAGTAATAATCACACGATGTAACTTGTTACTACACGCTTGCATCATTTCCATTTTACATTGGGAAGAGAAATTCCCCTCTCTTCCAAAAAAGTCTTAATTTCTACCTCTACTTACAATAAGTTACACGTTTATTTATTTAAATAATTGTAAAACATTTTAAAATTTCCCCTTTTTTTGTTTTTGTTTTTTTGCTTTTTTTTTTAAGAGATTAAACTATAAGCAAACACACACAACACTTCATCATTCAATTCAGGTTTTAAGAAAGTCTTCCATGCTGGTACCCTGTTTTGTTCAAATTTTTTTTCTGCATAAACTAAATTGGTATCTGAAAGGCTTCGTAGAAAATAGAAACTTTCAACTTTTTTTCCTACAAAGAAAAACAAATAGTATCCAAAATATTAATCATGAATTGTTTGCCAATTTTTTTCTGAAATATTTTACAAACATAGGAAGGTGGTTTTCATAGTGTTCATAACAAAGAATGGCATTTCTGCTCTTAGCACACTGACCACATCAATGACATCTTTTGTCCTTGTCCACAAGGTCAGTTTGTATAGCCACCGTCACAGCTATGGGAAAAAGGTGAGACCAAGTAAGATGCAGGCTCCTTGCATACCCAAATCTGTCCATCGCTTTCATTTGAGGGCGTAACTCTCCCAAAGAGCTCATAGTGCTTTACTTAGTATTGGTCCATCAGAATAAGTAGTTTTGTGCTATAAGAAAGCAGTTCTTCCTCTTCTTTACATTGGTGGTACCACAAGGCCAGTCATGGCTGCAAAGAAAGAATGGCATAAGAATGAGACTTGAAGATGGTAGGTAACACGGAGAGAGAGGCAGGGGTTGACAATGACAGCTAGTAAGATCCAGAGACAGGATGCCCTCGGCTGACATTCAAACCGATTTTCTCCAGGTTTGGTCCAGCAGGCAGCCTATTAGAGGCACAGAAGCTTTATTTCATCACGAAAATCTAAACCAAGCATGCTGACAGAACTTTGCATGAGAAATCAAGAGATGTTTTGTTTTATATTAACAAGGTGTTCTAAGTGTGATCAGAGATGTAAACTAAATTGTGATTTATGTGTGATAACATTTTTTATTATTAGACTAAAATACTTTTCAGATTTTATCATCTCAAATCAGTTAGATCAGGAATGAGAACTTCAGTTGTGGGGCCTGTTCAGATTCTAGGCACCAATTATAATAAATCACACTTTACATCTTTCCTAGGGTTCAGTCCAGTCTAGCCTAAAACTGATAAGCTATTTGTTCTAAGTAATTCATTTTCCTTTGGTGCTGACTGCTAATGTGCAATGTTCACTAACAAATGCCAGTCCACTGAATGAACCAAAAACCAAACCAAATTCACTCTCAATTCATAGCGACTCACTGGATAGCAGATTTTATTTAGTTCCCTGTTTAGGAGTTATCCCAGTCCCCATTCCCACATTCCCCATCCTGGTGCAGTATCCAATGCCCTCTTGGCTGCTCTAGAAGTTGCAGACAGTACTTGCTCCATAGGTAAACTCACTGGGCACTAGATGGAGGAGATCTCAGACAATCAGCTCTAATTTCCTGAACTCAGTTTAAGATATCAGGAAGTGACAGCAGGTGGAGGTCAACAAATCCTTTCTTGCCCCCCACTTAAAGGAATGCTGACAATACTTGCAGGAGTTTCCAGGAATGGGGAAAGGACTGTATTCCTCCCATGACATTGTGGAGTCACACGCAAGGCTTTCCCTGACACTGGAAATAAAGCAGTCTCAGTACAGTGTGGGAAAATCACAAGAATGGTGTACACCTAAGGCCGTGGTGACAATGAACTAAGAAATTTTATGTTCTTGGAAACTGTCAGAATATTTTCCTTGAATCAAAAGTTCAAACCATATCTTGAATTAGATGCTTTGAGTTGTATTGTCTATATCTCATCTAGGAGCTTATCAAATGGCATAGAAGCATTTTGTTGAGTGCTAGTTGTAAGCAAAGGGCCCTGTTCTTCCCAACCTCCCCCTGCAGCTCATGTCTCTCATCGTTCTGTCCCTGCTCCCCACACTAGCTCATCTTCTCGTGCAGAATTGTCAGCTGTCTATTTTCCTGCCCATACAGGCTTTATTGAATGTTTGTGAGATCTGGATTAAGGTCTTACACAGCTAGCAAAGCTTTAATTATTTTTGCCTGTATTACTATATATTGAATCGATGTAACTTTTCAATAAAGGTAGTTCAATTCTGGACACTCCCTGATGATTTGGAGATATAGCAACCTTAGTAATTATCCCAGAGTGTAGAAGTTTTTATTTTATTTTATTTTTCCTGGAGGGAACTGGAAAAGGAATCTGGCACACAGTGTATAATATTAACTTGACAATCGACACTCATCATTGTAAATGCCTGCTAAATGAGGGGGGGACAGTGAATGCTGGGGGTCTAAATCTCTGGCAGCAGAATTCTGTATGGCAATTTTTTATTATTTGAATTTATCTGTTACCTTTAAAAGTCCTTGCTGTTGTTATTGTGGTACCTTGAATTGTTTCTGACTCACAGCGGCCACATGTGACCAAGTGGAATTGCCCCATAGGGTTTCCTAGGCTGCAGTCTTTATGGAAATAGATCACAGGATATTTCTCTAGCAGAGCCCCCTGGTGGGTTTGAATCACCAGCCTTTTGGATACTGACCAAGCACTTAACCATTGCACCACCAGGTCTCCTTTCAAAATTCCTTAGGCCCTTCTTTTGTTGCATCTTCAGAGAGTTATTTAAAGAGCTTATTGAAAGGGCAGAGCTGCTCAAAGAGCAAGGTCCAGCATATGCTGAAAGAACAACAGATTTTGCATGCTTTTATTCTTCCTAGCTTCACATTGCCCCTTGGAAACTCTATGGGACAGTTCTACTCTGTCTTGTAGGGTTGCTGTGAGTCAGCATTGATGACAGAAGTGGGTTTAGCTTCACATCGAGCACTGGATGAGCTGGATTTCTGCTGGAAGACGACTCTGATTTTTTGCTTCTAGAAACCACTGCTAACACATAGAAGGCAGAAATTGATAGGAGAAAAATAAACATTTTCATGGAGGAGCACTGCTTAATTGCACTTCAGTACTTGTTTATCTTTGGTATTTCATGGAAAAACAATACTCTACCTTTGGTTTAGGTAGAAAGCAGATATGGGCCATGGGTGAAGACAGGAACTGCACTGTTATTGTCCTGGGAGGTATGGTGGGTTGTAGGTGAGTACACAGGACATTCCATAAAAACCTGGGTTCGAATCATTGTGGCTTTGTGCAAGCTACTTAATTAAAACGGTAACCATGGAATGACCTTCCTCTTAGGGTCGTATGTGAGGCCTGAATGAGGGAATCCATGTAAAGCGGTCTGCTCAGTGGTTTCCTAAGTTGTGCTTAGTAACTGCCAGCATGAGTTGGGGAGCTTGTTTGCATGTATCTGTGTGGATGAGTAAGGCCATCTCATCTTACAATAATTCCAGTGAAGAGTTTCTCCATGAGTGTGATGATCAAAGATCTCAGCTCGTATTTTCACTCTCTGATTGTCTGTCTCTGAAGAAATGAGCTTTCTGCTTCACAGCCCTGCCTTTCTGAATTCTATGTGACTGTGGATACTATGCTAAAGGTCAGCTTGGTTTTCTCCCTCTCTGCCACTATAGGGCAGCTAATATGTTGGGCACTGAGCTTCTAGTCATCTGGTTCCAGTTGCCCAACTGGGAACCTAAACCAGAAGGCAAAGCTTGTGAAAATATCCTTTGTCAACCCTGGCCTTTGCAGTGCTGGGCTGTATGAAATATTGTAGTATTTCACATTATTAACCCTTTATCTTTCTTAGTTATTCCCACAGTTACTTCACAAAATCCTCTGGAAGTAGCTGTCATTTTTCCTATTTAATTGAGGTTCTGAGATGACAATGACTTGCTCAAGTTCATTCAACCCGGACACGGTTGAGCTAGAACTACAGCACACATCTGCTGAGCTCATGTCTAGTCATGTCCCAGTGGTTAATACTCTCTGAAATGCTCCTCAGGATTCTGTTTTATTTCTCTCCACTCTATACTTTCACAGTTTTTTTCAATTTTATTAAGCAATAATCCCAAATAGACATCTTTTTTTTTAATGCTCAAATAATCAGGAAATGTAATTCTCCATCATTTGGAGGTAATTGCAGGATCCTAAAGAAGCTCAGAGCTTCACAGTAGTTCCCCATAAATAAGGCTAGAACCTACAGTTTGTGCCTGTGTGTAACCAACTGAACAGTCATTCTTGCAGACACAATCAAGACTGTGTAGTTCAGTCACCTCCTTTAGCCAAGCACTTGAACTGGTGATGACCAGAGATTTACAGGGGAACCCTCGAATAGGTCCACTGCCTGTACCCACTGCCCACAGCTGTTGAGTTGATTCTGCCCCATAGTGACCCTATGGGACAGAGTAGAACTGCTCTATAGAGTGTCCAAGGAGTGCCTGGTAGATTTGAACTGCCGACCTTTTGGTCATCAACCATACCACTTAACTACTACCTCACCAAGGTTTCCCTTCTGACTATATCTTCTGCTTTTTCCATCAAAAGGAAACCTCACTAAGACCATACAAGGCTATCATCTAGCTCTCTGGGCTAACGCAACCTGATGGAAGTGACATATAAGGACCAAGACACGCACCAAGAGGCAGAGTAGGGTCAAAGTCCTGTGGGAGCAAGTGGAATGCTATGTCCTAGCATCTGTGCAGGACAGGCCCGACAGGTAACAAAGGCTAAGGATCGCTAAGACAATTAGTTCTAGTTTCCCAAACTCAGTGTACATGTGAGAGACAGTGGAGATCAAGTAACACTGGTTTTTCCCTTAAAGTAAACCTGAAAATATTTGCAAAAGCTACCAAGAATGAGGAAAGGGCCATAGCTTTCTTGTCTTTATCCTGTGACAATGTGCAAGAGGCCTGCTCTACTCCTTGGACTTTCTCTGCTCACTCTGTGTTTAGTTCCCACTTTGTTTAAGGTGCTTGAATAAAACCATCCATTTTCATGCAAGAGGGCTTCTAACTGAGCTCTAGTTTCTCTTTACCTTTGAAATTTCATCGAAAGGCAGAAAGTAGGTAAGGGCCCTGTGTGAAGAGAGAATTTGTACTGTTGTTATCCTGGGAAGGCTGGTGGGCTGTGGTTACCCACGGTGGACAGGTTCTATAGTTTAAGTCTGAGCCCAAGTCACCATGGGGAACCATCATCACTGAAACAATGCAGAGAAAAGGAAGATGGAGCAACTAATTAGCAGTTAATTTCATCTCTCATCCTGTGCAATTGCTTGGCTTGGCATCCTGTAGATGAAGTCTTCATAGCAAAAGCTCTGGGCACATCCCACAACAACAGGAAGGGAACTATGGTCTTTGATGAGAGACAGTGCAGGTGGAGACACTTAGCTACAGGCTGAGCCTCTGTCTGTTCATCTCAGACATCTGAATGAAAACCTGAAGGGAAAAAGCCCCATAAAGTACACAGATGTTTCTAACTACCTTCACACTGGGTGGCATATAGACCCAGATTGCTCTGTTAAGTTAGAAGTAAAAGAATTCCATTGACTTCTATCCTCTCAGCCCTGGGTTTTCAGTTGTGGTTTTGAGAGTTTCTCAGTCTAGTCACTTGACTTTGAGGAGGCACCATCCTCTCAAATCATGGAATGGGACAGTAACCACCGTGGCTCAGCCACAACTGGTGAAAGAACCCACTAAGGGTTCTCAAAAAGATTAGAAAATCTATATGCTACTATAAAGCCACAAGACTGATGCCATCACTGGAGCAGCATCACTCATCTGAGGTTCTTCATTAAGCTCTGTAGGCCTCAGAGGCTTTGATCCCAAAGGGTTTAACCAAACCTCTGCCCTTTTTGATTTTACCCAACACTGCCTGTCATGAATGTTTTCATGTTAAGACATGTGGAAGAGCCTAAAAATAATCTAGGCCGTCAGTGATCCATAGTGCTCAGCAGTTTCCAATTTGCTCTTTGCCATCAGCTGCCTCCCATCCACAATATGATGATTAGAATCTCATGTACTCATCACATTTGTGTTACATCATGTCATATTACATTGTAAGAAATTGCTCAAAAAAGAGTTTGACAGCTGATATTAATTTTTGTACTTGGAAACAGCATGTCTTCTTTCCTACCACTCTCCCCTTGATCAGGCACCTGCTATCAATTTCACTAGCATGTTACCAGAATTCTCAGAACTTTCTGGGTGCACCTGATGGACCTTGTTCTTTCCAGCCATCAGAAGGTGTATGCACTGCAGATGGCAAGCAGATTAGGGAAGCAGTAATCATCACATGCCATCAGATATGGTGACCCAGATACCTTCTGGAAAAAAGGAGAAAGTATAGTGCCAGGGAGTCCAGGAACTCTTGGACCGTATGTACGGATCTACCAACTAATTCAGTGACCTTGAGGAGCTTACTGGCTTCCTGTCCCTCCCCTATCTTGCTTTTAGATGGAATACTATCCTACTTTTGTTATATAAGCTCTTGGTGTCCCATGATAAAAAACACCAAAATATCGCTTTATAGATAGATGGGTAAAACCAGCTGTCTTCCATAGGGTATTCAATGGCTGATTTCTTGAAAGTAGATGGCCAGGCCTTTCTTCTGAGGTATTTACCTCTATATGAACTCAAACCATTAACTTTTCAGATGACAGCTGAGCATGTTAACCATTTGTACCACCCAGGGACTCCAGGTAGATGGCTAGGGATACAAAATAATGAGATTTTTACTCTTCCTCGGCTGGTCCCATGGCTCATGTATCTGCTCCCTCCCAACAAGGGATTGCCTACCTCTGAATCCATTTCCATTGCCACTGGAGCAGGCTGGCGAAGGGGAGCCTTGGGGCCTGATGACAGGAGCAAAGGCACTCTTCTGTTTAACAGCAGGAAAAACTGAAGAGGAAAATGGGAGGATGGAGGATGTGCTAGAAGATCCAACGGTGGGGCTGGATGACATAACTGGAAAGTAAATACATATGTATCTCTTTTAGAAAGAGGGTTGTTGGAATTAAGTTATTCTCTCAATATATACGTTCTGTATACATTTATTGAGAGACTAACAGTCTCCAGGCATTATACCGAATTCCATAGATTAAAGAATAAAATGTGATGTAGTTCCTGCCCTGTCTAGTGAAGGAAACAGACAAGTCAAAGGATAATGCTGTAATTCTTCTCTTAGAGAAATGTACACAATGCTAAGGAGAGACAGAGGGCAGAGCTTTCTTCTGCCTAGTAGAGGCAGGAAGGTACTGCATCACAGGCGACAGGCTGATAGTTCTTAATTTGCGAGGAGAAGCTGGATAAGAGGAGGTGAGTGTCATCAAGGCACCTGCAGATCATCAAGTCTAAACAAGAATGAAAGACCCTAAAAAGAAGCTCGGTCTGAAAATCATGCGCTTCCCTGTGAACCCCCAAGACTCCAGAGCTTTGATCTATGGGGTTAGCATCGTCTCAGACATTACCATCTCCATGGGCCACTTCCTCATTAAATGTAAAAATTTATTAACATTTAGTAGATTACCTCCTTTTCCCTGTACTGTCAGAGCTCCTGGGAAATAAAAGCTGCATGTTAGATTTCTCTGATGCAATGTTTAGGGGAGGGAACCTAATATTAAATTAGTAACATTAAAATTACTTAGAAAGAACCAAAAGCTAAGTATTGTAATTTCCAAGAAAAATAAAGGTAATTTACATGATAAAGTGTCCCAGTTCATACTGTCAGTTACTCCACCAAGTTACGTCATATAAGACAATAGTATTATCTTCTCTGTTTCACTTGCTCAAGAAAATGGTCAACTAATATTTACCAGGATAAGATTCTTAGGTATAGCATCTTTGAGCATACAGTCATGTTTTAGGGACTCATTATAGTGTAATTCCCAGAATTCTGCACTGTCCAAGTCATGTGGCTTAGTAAAATAATTGATGGAGCCTAATGGCAAAGCCTGAGGTCCCTGGGTTGTGGAAACCATTTGCGCTTCACTCCCAACATAATGGTTGGCAGTTCTAACCCATTCAGTGATATCACAGAAGAAAAGATCTGGCAACTTCCTTCTGTTACAGACAAGAAAAGCCTCTGGAGCAGTTCTACGCTGTAACACGTGGTGTCGCCTCGGCGAACTGTAATTGACAGGATAGCAACCAATGACAATAATGATGGCAAAGCCTATGATAAAGGCTAGGGGCAATAACTTCTAGTTTGCACCTTCAGACAATAAACTAGTAAAATATGAAAAATGGGTAGAATATGAAAACAAAGACTGAGTGTGATTTACAGTCCAATGAAAAAGCACAAAGTGAACTTAAAGTTGAATGTTCAGATGTCCTGTGTAAGAATCCAATCCCAAAGACTCTTCCCTATAAAAGTAAACATGGGGCTGTGTTCACTTAGTTGACTGTATGAAGCAATCATATAGCATAATTCTAATATGATAGCTTTTATAACTGAAATATAAACCAGTCTTCAAAAGAAAGAGTGTTATCTAGAGACTGCTTCTCTTTAGTCAAACCCACCACCATGGTGTCTATTCTGACTCAGATTGACACTATAGGGCAGAGTGGAACTGCCCCCATAGGGTTTCCACAGCTGAAAATCCTTACGGAAACAGACTGCTGCATCTTTCTTTGTGGAGCTGCTGGTGGATTCAAACCATTGACCTCTTGGTAGTCTCTATTTAAAAAGTTAATCAAAAGGAAACATTAGAGAATGTTTCTTCAAGTAACAAATGGAAAATTTGCTAAGGCAGATAGGATACCATAAGAATCAAGTGTAATACTTAAAAATGTAAATGAAGAAGAAACTAAGGCAATTCACTATGAGTATAGGGTTAAGCATCAAGAGTGGTTCTCACTGTTTCATGCAAACCCTCTATTTCAAGTCTTGGGTTTTGCATCAACAAAACAGATATATTTATATACATACACATACACACGAGTATTGCCAATTAAGCTCATGAACTCATCCTAGCAAAAGTGCTACATACCTCATTGCCGAATATCACTACAGTTGCCTTCAAAGTACTCCCCTTGGGAAGCTGTGTACTGTCACCAGCACCTAGTCCGCCCTTCAGAGTAATTTTGAAATTCTTTTTCTATAATGGCCATCGTATTACCCTTGATGTTGTCCTATTACCCTTGATGTCCTAAATGGCATCAAAATGTATTTCTTTCAATACTTCCTTTATCTTCAGGTGAAGAAGAAAGTCACTGGGGTCCAGATCAAGTGAGTAGGGAGGATGTTCCAATACGGTTATTTGTTTATTGGCTAAAAACTCCCTCACAGACAACTATATAATTAAGTTTGTGAACCGCGTGCAATGGGCATTCCAGAAAGAGTTCCAAAATTACTTCGAAGGGTGAATTAGGTGCTGGCATTGGTGCACAGCTTCCCAAGGGAAGTACTTGCAAGGTGACCATATTGGTATTCAGCAACGAGGTATGTAGCACTTAGAACAACTAAGTTTGTGGACTTAAATGTTGGACCTCTTATCTGTAATTATACAAACATTTCTTGCACACACACATAGGGGTATCACGTGGCTTAAATAGAGTAGAAACCATAATTAACAATGTAAGAACACCAGAAGATGCACTAGGTAACTGGGAGATCTTAAAAGATAAATACTTATGCTTATCAGAAGATGTCAACAAAAGAGTAAGAAAGAAACCAACAGACTGGGAAAGTATTTTTGGTGATGACATATCTGACAAAGTGTAATCTCTAAAATCTATAACCTACTTCAACATCTCAGTAATAAAAAGACAAATAACTGAAAAAAATGGGCAACAGATATGAACAGACATGTCGTTGAAGAAGACATTCAGGCTGCTAACAGACACACAAGGAAATGCTCACAATCAAAACTGCAAAGAGACACCATCTCACCCTGACATTACTGAAACTAACAATACAAAAATCAAACAAACAAACAAACAAAAAAAAACAGACAGTAACAAATGTTGGAGAGATTGTGTGGCAATTGGAACTCTTAAGCACTGCTAGTGGGAATCCAAAATGGTACAACTATAGAGAACAACACGGTGTTTTCTTAAGAAGCCAGACATAAAAATGCCACACAATCCAGCGATCTCACTACTAAAAAAATAAGTGCCATCACAAGAATAAACATAAGCATATCCATGTTCATTGAAGCAGTATTATTCATTCTCAACAGCAGAAAGATGAGAACTATCTAAATACCCATCCACAGATGAATGGATAAATAAATTCTCAGACATACATACAGTGAAATGCTATGGATGATAAAGAACAATGATGAATCCGTGAAACATCTCACAGCATGGATGAATCTGGAAAGCACTGCATGAATGAAATAATCAATCAGAAAAGGACAGTATTTTATGAGACTACTATTCTAAAAAGCCAAGAAACGATATACACACAGAAAAAAATTACCTTTGAAGGTTACAAGGAGGGCGAAGTATAGAGAGGAGAAATCACTAAGTAGTAGATAAGGTTAACTTTGGAGAAAGGAAAATAAATACACGATATAGGAAAAGTCAGCACAACTTGACCAAGGCAAAGTCACAGAAGCTTTCTTCAGCAAAAACAAAAAACAGAAAAGCTGTGGCTGTTGAGTCTGTCTGACTTACAGGGACCCTACAGGACAGAGTAGAACTGCCCCATAGAGTTTCCAAGGATTAGCTGGCAAATTCAGACTGCTGACCTATTCGTTAGCAGCTGCAGCACTTAATGACTATGCTACCAGGGTTTCCAGAAGCATCCTTGACACATTCTACCAACTTGAGGGAGCTAGTTGCTGGGGCTGAGGGAACCATTGTCTCGAGAGACATCTAGGTCAGCTGGCATAACACAGTTCATAAAGATAATGTTTTATATCCTACTTTGGTGAGTAGCACCTGAGGTCTTAAAAGCTGACAAGCAGCCATCTAAAACACATCCATTTGTCTCACTACTTTTAGAGCTGGGAGAATGAAGAAAATCAAGGACACAAGAAAAATACTAGTCCAGAGGACTAATGGAGCACACGAACCGCAGCCTCTACCAGCCTGAACCCAGAAGAAGTAGATGGTACCTGGCTATCACCACTCATTCTGGCAGGGATCACAATAGACGGTTCCATGCAGAGCAGGAAAATGTAGAACAAAATTCAAATTCCCACAGACACGAAATGACCAGGCTTGCTTGTGTGACAGACAGTGGGGGAACCTCCAAAACTATGGTCCCTGGATACCCTGCTAACTTGAAACTGAAGCCACTCCTTAAGTCTTTCAGACAAAGATTAGACAGGCCTGTAAGACAAACAGGTGAGGAATGTGCTTTTTAGTTCAATCAAGTATACAAGACTACCCGGGCAACACCTGCCAAAAGCAAAGACAAGAAGACAGGATGGGACAGTAAAAGTCGATGAGTGGCCATTGGGAAAACTAGGTTGTAAATGGGAAGAAGGAGAGAGCAGACATATTGGAGGAATTGCAACTAAGGTCACAAAATGATTGAGTATAAATTTTTGAATGAGAAACTAATTTGTACTGTAAACTTTCACTTAAAACACAAGAATACACATACACAGGCTCCTCCTTGTCTGAGGGACAGAATTAGAGACCAAAGAAAAGCTAATGCTCAGGAGGCCATGATTCTGACGCCAGTTCCATCTCTGCCACACTAAAGGATTCGCACAGTCACAAGACGGGTGTCCTGGTTTCAGCGTCTGCAGTATCAGCACCTCCCCTCACACAGAATGTTACACAAGGAGTTTTATATTCTTAATTAGGCAGGCTGGCACCTACACACTCACTTCCGTTTATATTCAGTACATGACATACTTTTATAAATATTTTTTTCTAATAATAGGCCCCATCCTAATGTGGGGCTTGTTAAGTCAAATATGGCTACTTCTCAGTGGAAGAGGAGTCACCCCAAGCTTTAGTAGGTGACATAAAAGAATTGCTACAGCATGAATAAGCAAAGAGCTCTAATACACTCCTGGAGTGAGAAGAGCTCATTTAAATGTGTGTGCGTGTGTATGCATACATATAATACTTTGTGATTAAATGAAAGTTTACAATCCAAGCCAATTAGCCTTACAAAATCCCGTACACCCACCTCTCTGCAACTCTAGCTGCTGTCCTAGCCCTGTGGCAGCACACTCCTCCCTTCCACCCTGTTCTTCCTGTGTTCATACAACCAACTCCTGTCCTTTCCTCTCCACCCTCCCGTCTCATTTCTATAGAGGACCTGCTCTGACAACATTGTGTCTTATAGTCTGGTCTAAGTAGTCTTCGGTATTGGCCATAAGACTTTTGTAAAGATGTCAAAGTATTCCTACTTCAATTTAATTGAATTTAATGCAACTGTAATAAAAGTTCTAAGTACATTTTTTTAATGTATCTATGTTCATATGTAAACAAACCACAACGAAAACACCACAAGAGCCAGAAAATTCTACAGATTTTTTTCTCAAAGAAGTGGTATTTATCTTAGCAGATAGTAAAGCTTATGAAAATCTGTAGCAGGGAAGTCACTGTTGTACTAAATAGAGTCTAGAAACAGACATAGGTATATATAAAAATTAATGCGTAATAAAGGTGGCATTTCAAATCAGTGGTGAAAAAAATGTACGGGAACACTAAACTAACTGTTTAGAGCCTAAAATAAATTTATATCACTTCTTCATGCTAAAAAACAAAATAAATCTAAGTAGATTAAAGAGTGCATTCTAAACACGAAATTAAAAAAGTGCTAGTAGAAAATTAGAAGCGCTATATGACTTATACACGCCTTTCTAAATCTGACAGCAAAGCCTGTAAGGAACTTCAGAAGACAGAGCTGACAGCATAATGAGAAACTTCTGTAACACACACAAAACACAAATGATAAATTAGGGAAAACACTTGCAATGCTATTTATAAAAAAGGCTAATATCCTTAATAGCTAATATGTTCTTATAAATTAATTAGAAAAGAAAAGTATCAGTAGAAAAATGGGCAGAAAAGATGAAAAGTCACTAAAGGAGAAATGAAAATAGCCAAGAGACCTATATATAAAGATTCAAATTTATTAGTAATAAAATGCTAATGAAACAGTGAGTTATTATTTTTCACTTACCAAATTGATCAACAGTAACAAAAAATTATCAGGGCAGGAAAACAGGTATTTTTTACTTTTCTGAGGGGAGAACAAATCTCTCTGGAGAGGCTTGAGCAAAACATATCAAAGTGTTTTAAAATGTGCATATCCTTTGACCCAGCAATTCAATTTCTAGAAATTAATCCCAAGGAAATAACCATGAATGTTACAAAAGAGAGAGAAAGAGACAAAAAAGAACAAACCTAAGGATGTTTTTATGCTTTTCTAAAATATTTTTAAAAATTGGGGAATAATTTAAATGATCAGAAACAAAAAACAAAAAAATCCAGTGCCATCGTGTTGGGTCTGACTCATGGCGACCCTAGAGGCCAGAGTAGAACTTCCCCATAGAGTATCCAAGCAGCGCCTGGTGGATTTGAACTGCTGACCTTTTGGGTAGCAGGTATAGCACTCAACCCACTGCACCACCAGGGTTTCCCAATCAGCAATAGAGTAAGCTATATAACATCTGTAAAATGGAATGCTATGCAAACATTGGAGCTAATGTTGGAGAAGACTATTTAATGGCCTTGAATGATACGCTTCTTCAAGTGAAAAATGCAGATTACATAACATGTCCATCCAGATCTTGCTTTTATTAAACATACAGAGTAAAAGACTAGAAAGATGTAATATTGTGATATAAATTCCAACTTTTAATAGCGATATCTTTGATTGACTGAAGTATGGGTATTCTTAAATTTGTCTTTTCCATTTATCCATATTTTCAATATTCTTAACAATGGACCTGTATTTCTTTTAATGTAAAATAAATCAATAAAAGCTACCAAAATTTAAAAATAGAAAGTCTGTTGTCTTTAGTAAGAAATAATACAATCCTTACTGTTGGTAACTGCTGTCAAGTTGTTGAGATGCCCAGAAGGAAATGCTGCCCAAACTGTACCCTCCACATGATCAGTTGCAGGTTGAACCATTGTGATCCACAGAGTTTTGGGTGACTAATTTTCAGAAGGAGATCACCAGGCCATTCTTTCTAGTCTGTCTTAGTCTGGAAGCTTCACTGAAATCAGTTCAACATGGCAGCAGCAAGTAAGCCTCCACCAACAGACAGGCAGCTGCATGGAAAGTGGAATTCTGCTACTACCCGCTGTGGAACCCTTAGCAACAGCCTAGTAGTATTCCTGAATGATTTATTGCTCTTCCTTGATTTAAAGGGTTACTACCTGCAAACGAAGTTGTGTACTAACCCCTCATTACCAAAAAAACAAAAAACTTCTCCTGTGAGAAGCTTTTAGACTGTGTAAGTTAAGCTTTAAAAGCAAACATCACTCCAGACACCTGCTCTTCGTATGTCTTAGAACATAAGTCTGTATCACTGAAGGGTGTTTTATAAAGCCGAGTAATGGATCTGAGACTTTTACTCCACCTTCTCTTTCATTGATTTTACAAATTTCATTAGTCTTGCATCAGAGTAGACATCCAATTTTCAAAACATATTTATTCATAAATGGAAAATTATACTTTACATGCTAGCAATGATTATCTCTGCATAGGAAGTGTGTCATCATGTCCATATGTTTTAAATTCCCTATAAATACAATGTTACTATGTAGTAGGGTTTTTTTTTCTTTTTTTGAATAAAAAGACAATAGAAATATATAAAAACATCAAAAGAAGTTTTTTTATGGTAGGAGTATACTGTCTTTTTAAAACTATTTTCCTGTGTTCCAAATTTCCTATAATAATCATTTAACACTTGCCAATAGAAAATATCTTAATATTTATATTTAAAAACATAAAAACCTTGAGGAGAGCAAGGACATAGCCTGTGTAAGTGATGTGGCATGGTCCAGCCACATCAGGCTAGTTTATATAATAAAATGAAAAATCATAGAATTGTGTTTGCAGACATAAGCAACTGAACTCAGGAGGCCCTGAGGATAGGTTGGATTTCTTCATGTATGAGCACACATATATGTATATATGCTTCCCAAACTTCGCAGGCTTGCTTGCTGGTATTCTGCTTTGAGAGAAAAGGTATCTGTGGGTGTTACCGGGCTGTTGGATAGGGCATCTCTGGGGACACCAAACTGCACCATTTGGGGACAGTTGATCACCCATGCTCCCAAGTGAGACTTTTTCTGGACAGCTATCTCTCTGTGCAAGAAGGCCAAAGCAAAGGAAAGCATGCCAAGGCCAGAAATCTATGTGAACATGAGGAGTTAAGGAAAAACCACTTTTTCGACTTACAAGGATTGATTGGCTTGTGCAGTCCCAGCTGGATCTCACTGGGCACATATCCTCTTTTGCATCGAGCCATTGCATTTGTTGGCGCTAAGGGGTCTGTCAGCATTTCATTACAGCCCCCTATTGTCAGGGAGTTAGAATTCAGCCATAAAAAACTTGCACTGAGCTGGAACTTGGCACACACTGCTACCGCCAGGAAGTGAAGTTTGTATATAAAATTGAAAAAACATCTGTTTGGACATTTTTGAAGTAGTGTGACAGCAAAAGCAGTAAAGATGCAGGTTTCAGATACTCTGCACTGGCTGTAATGCAAGTCAAACTTGACTGAGAGGCGTGGCTTTAAGGAGTTTTAATCGCTCTGGCAAGTGATGACTCCACGGCATGGTCCAGCCACATCAGGCTAGTTTACATAATAAAATGAAAAATCATAGAATTGTGTTTGCAGACATAAGCAACTGAACTGAAGAAATATGCTTTCCCTACGGTTTTTTTATTTTTCCCAGAGAAGTTAAGACTTAGCTGGTTAGAAATACAGGTCAGATACTATTGTAATGAACTCCATTGGGTATTCAGCATTTTCGAAGTAGAGGAATTTTACTGTAATGAAGGCACTGTTTGGAGTCCCATTCCCAGCCTGCCTCTCTCCAGACTCTCCCTCAGAAAATAAAGGTGCGCAGAATCACGCCAGACAGTAGGAGAAAGGAGGACAATTTCTGTGCAATGTTACCCAGCTCCCCGCCTGGGATGGGCAGGGTCTCTTCCTTTTTCTCCTATTGTGTATACATCATCCTGTTTTAATGAGTGATTTGGAGATTTGGATGTTATTGTTTTTCTTTGGCAGTGGGTTTGGGGGACCTTCAGAGAAAGCAAGTTAGTAGGAAACTGTCACTTGCTAGAGTGCGGCCAAAGAAGGGGAAGGTCTGTTTTTGCCAAATGAATCATCTCGTAAGAAACATGAACACTAGCCTGGATCTTGCCATTTATCTGTTCTCAGTCTTTCTCCCTCAGTCTCCATACAATACACACTATATTGCTAAGCTTACCATTTTTACTCAAGAAAAACAGTGATTTCATGTGGTTAAACCTGACACATAATATTTTATATGGAGATTTTTTGTACATTAAAAATGGTGAAATAGAGGCAATTTCATATGATTTGACCTAGTAATATGTTATGAATGTATTATATATTTCTTATATTATGGTGCAATAAAAAACATGGTATTCTGAGTCTGATGACATGTTCTAACTCCTTTTTCTTAAAAAAGAGCAAACTTATTTATAGATTATGAATCTTTGAATAAGTTATTTAATCACTCTTCATAACTTGGAATGGAAATGACAATAATAATTATTATGTTCATGTAACAAGCTTGTGTGGATCTGACTGGACTATACACGAATGTTTTTGAGGATATAAAATAGAATGCAATTTTTCACCTCTCTTACTGCCATCACCACTATGGTGTGAAATTACTTATGCAATGACTATCTCACCGTTCTATTAATTGCTGAGGATTTTGTCACTTCATCACATAGAGTATCTCAGATTCATGGGAGAAATTTTTCCAACAGCTCAGCAACAGAAAAATCAAGGTTTCTCTTCAGCTACTTTAAAAGTAAAGTATGGATATAAGATTGTGTAAAAAACAGTATTTCTTCCTTTGATCTTGTATCTTCTAAGCTCAGAACCAAATCAGTGGTTCCCTGGAATAGACTGAATGGCCTCCACACTTGCCCTAGCATTTATTTTATTTTATAACCATATGGTTTCCTGTTATTTCAGTTTCTTCTTAACTTCTACAGTACACTTTTATACTGTTAAGATCTCTCTCCTCCTCCTTAAAAAAAAAAAAAACAAGATAAGATAAAAATAAGCAAGTAAACAAGCCAACAAATAGGTCAACTACTTGTTTTCCTAGACCCTTATAACATAATTAATCTGGACCATCTGAAAAGACATAACATAGAACTCACATCTTTGACATAACAAGATTTTTAGTTGTACTAGAAGAGTTAACCTCTGTTACCCTCTGCTACTTGGTTTAAAGTGTAGAAAGTTCTTATATGGATTAAACAGATAACCAGAAATAACTCACTGCTGTGTGTCCCCAGGGAGCCACAGCTCCCAAGGCTGTGAGAGGCAGCCCCCAGATCCAGCCACACTGCTTGCAGAACCATGGCAGGTACGTCTGCGTGCCGTCCTCGCCTTGCCCTTTTTCCTGGCAGGAGACAGCCATTCCGGGTGAAGGAAGGCATGCTGCAGAGCCATGCAGACACAGCATTTCCAAAACATTCCACTCAATCGCTGCTGATTCTCCTGGTCAAATTCTCCCCTGACCCAAGTGTTCACTAAGTAGGTTTGAAAACACTCACAGATTCTCTTAGGTCCCTGGGACCATGATGTCAGGTTTAGTCCTCAGAGCAACCCAAACGAGTTTTCACAACTTCCCAGAGGATCCAAATTGCTGCTAGACTACAGATTAAGATTAAAAGGCTGTGTCTCAATCTATTACATTATTCCAAGGAGTCAATTTCCAACTCTCTGGAGGTGCTTAAGTGACAGTGGAGCCATGTAACAAAGAAAGGACAGCACAAGGTGTGAGTGCACAAAATAACCTGAAGCCACAAATTCTGCCTCCACATTACTGACCTGCTTTTTTCTGATTGTGTGATCTTGGGCAAGTCAATTAATTCCTGTGCATGTCAACTTCCTCATAAACTGGAAATAATAATACCGACTTCAGAAAGTTCTTATAGGATTAAATAAAATATTACATAGAAAAATGCCCAATAAAGAGTGTAAATAATGTTAACTGAAATGGAACATCAATCCCTTCCATCCTCACAAAGCACACATACATTTTCTTTGTAAAAGTGGATAGTTTTATTGCTTTTCTTTCCAATGAGCCAAACATAGCTACAGGAAAGGAATAAGAGTTAGGGCAAATATATCAGCAGAAATTGGGCTCCTCACCGATGAGTTACAAGACTTGGGAATACAGCTTTTCCCAAAAGGCTGGATGATAAAACTCAGAGGCACAGACACATAGAAAGCCAATCAGGTAGCGAGGACACTTACTTCCATAAGGGGAGCCTGTGGGTGAGCCATTGAGAAATCCTGGCGATCCTGGAACTCCCAGATTGGCCATGGGAACATTGCTGTAGCCATTCATACTGTTACTGGAGGTACTGTAGTTAGACTGCTGAGGTGTGGAGCTGGAAGAGTAGCCCCGCGGAGAGATGCTGCTTGTGTTGCGGATATATCCTTGACAACAAAGGAAAAACTCATGTCAATCAATCTGTACACATCGAGTAGGTCAAACGCGGCTAGCACAAGTCCACGTTGGCCCCAGATGAGAGAATACCACCAAACCAACCTGGAACAGTGGTGGAAAGCGTACCCTTTGTTTTTAGCTGTTTACACTTTCTTCAAAGAGTGCTGGAAACTAAGTGATTATATGCTGTGCTGCTACACAAAAGCTGAGTTGTTCATAACCATCAGCCACTCCCTGGGAGCAAGATGTGGCAGTCTGTTTCCGTAAAGACTACATAGCTTTGCAAACTCGATGTAGGCAGTTCTACTGTGTTCTGTAGTGTCATTATGAGTCACAGTCAACTCAATAGTAGCAGACACAGCTTCTTCTGTTTTCCCCACTTTGCACAAGGCTATGCCCATGGTATTTCCTCTCTTCTCTTCTTTCCAAACCTGTACTAAGCCTCACCAACTTACATCACAGAATGCGTGACCAATGGTAGTGTGGAGTGACAGCTTCTAAACAATTCTATATATGATAATTGGCATCACTGAGAAAAGCATTCTGAGACCAAATAAAGCTTGTTAAATGTTGTATATTATAGTAAACTTCTCGAAAAATCACATACAAAGGACCTGGAGATTAAATAACCTAGCTTTACTTTGTTGACCTATTGTTTTCCAAATTAAACAGACCATAGCATCTTTGGGGGTATATCGGGGAAAAGGTGTCCAAATAAACTTTGGGTCATTCAGTATCCCCAAAACAATTAGAAATAAAAATATCCCAAAGTCAGGAATATTACTAGAAACATTTACTTCATTCAACAACTGATTGTATCATAAATTTAGACTGTACTGGCACCTTAATAATATTATTGGCCTCAATGAAAACAATCTTTATACTATGTACTTTATATGTAAAATCATTCTTACGTGAATGTGTTTGCAGCCATGTATTTACAGATGACATAATACATAATTAGAATTTACCAAATAAAACCAAATCATTCACCTTTGGTTACTAGGAAGAGAGAGCTGGTTACAATAAATGACAACAGGAATTAAGATGTCCACTTATCACTGCTCAACCTAGTTATGACAATAGCTGAATTATAAATTTCGTTCAATGGATGCCTCTAAACCTAGTTTCAACAGTCTAAATCCTTCTAAATTCATAATAATCAACCTTGTCCTTAGATATTTCTGGTGAAGGAGATTCTACCTGGTACCTAAAAAGTTCAAAATCTAACAAAATACTACATATAATATTGAGAAAATCCAGTACATGACTTGGTTGTTTATCTGCAGATACAGTCTATTTCACAGCACCAGACTCAAGCTTTAACTCCTTCTGTTCCAGCAGAACCAGCCGCTTATGTGCGTGTTGACTTTTTGATTCTGAGAAAGGCCTTACCTTGATTATTTCCCTGGGTTGACTCTGAGATGCTGACCCCAAGCTGGCTGCCGTAAGAATTGATCCCCATCATGCCACTGTGAGCTGGAGAGCTGGAGAGAGCTGGGATCTGGCTGGGATTCCTGGGGACGCTGTAGAGGGCTTCAGCAATGTCTGCAGCTCGCTTCAAAATTATGTCCTACAAAGTGGCAAGCAGTGGTGAGCATTTTACTGAGAGTGAAGTGTCAAGATCAAGAGAGTACAGGATGTAAATTTCTAACCTGGTTATTATGTGGTGTGCCATAGAGGGCTTCCACTAGATCTGCAGCTCTTTTCAGCAGCATTTCCTGGTGAAGAAAAAGAGTAGGGTATATTCAAATGATAAAATTCCAAATGGCAAAGCAAAGGAAAAAGTCAACACATACCCATCAATATAAATAATTAACTAAAAAGTCCTGTATGTGGTCTGAAAAGTAGAATATAATCATACATCTAAATCCTTCTATAAATACATACACACATGCAATTTACTGCTATAAGATGACTCCATGAATGGTTTGTGCCACTGAAACAAACAAATAAAACAAAAAAGTCAACCAAATTGAGAGTGGAGTTGGCTAAAATTTTAAAATGTCATGGAAGTTCTACTAAGAATTACTTTCAGACCACTCTATTAAAATATCTAGTGTTCTAATTAAACAAATACTCTTAAAATGATTGATTGACCTGAGCATAGTTGTATGCCAAGGAGCTGTCCAGAGTACTGAAATTATCTTGGCAGTGAGTGCCTTCTGCAAAATTTTGCTCTAATAAAGATGAATTATTTCAATAATATTTCCCCCGTTCATTTTAACCAGAGAGAATTAGTAATTAGTAATCAGTAATCCCTTTCCTCTCATTTTGTCTTTTCCACCTCCTGTCTTTTACAACCCTTTCAATTGCTATTAACCTACTTTTCAGATATCATCTAATTTAATGGTGGGGCTGGGGATTTTTCTAAGAAGCAAATAAAGGTGTGATGTAGAAGCAACTGTGGTACTTGAATTTTCCACACACTACAGAAAACAGAACGTGGCATTTTATAATTTGTATGCTTAAAATGCAAATATAAATGGAATTTAAATGTTAGTGATTTCTTATTAACTGAAAAACAGCTAATAAGTTGATGTGTTTTTTAAATAAAGAAAGCTAAAACCCAGGGGCCAGACTCATAATGTAACTTTTATTGGCAAGCTCTTTGGAAAGTTATATATTTCACAGAAATTTTATATGGAAGTGTTTTTCTCTTTGTTCAGTCTCTGAATACATGATACATACTTAATAAATACTTGTATGTTAATGTTTTTATGCAATTATGGGTAAATAAATCATATTTAAATGCAGTGGATAAGAATTTCCACTTTTAAGCAATTATGCAATTATCTATTTTCATAAAGTTAGCAATGTTTTGTAAGATGAATACTCTTGTAGTGTATCTGTTTTGTAGTGTCAAATTTCAGATTATATATCCCCTCAGAGATCAATCACAATATATTTCATAATTAGTAGAGATTTTATGGTCCTTTTGTATCTAAAGCTAGTAATATCCCAAGAGGCTTACAACCAAATTTGAAAGCCTAATTAATTTTAAAGGCAGTTAAATTGCTGGATTTGTCTAAGTTTGCTAAAAATCCTACAGAAATGTTCTCACATGCAAATTTTCCAAGCATTTTACCTTAGCTAATCTCTCAGGATCTCCAGGATGCCTTGGGATGACTTTCTGAAGTCTCTGGAAGCCATAGTCTATAGTGGGTTCGTTTAATGCTAAAAAAGAAAAGTTCTCTTTTTAAGTGTGTTCTGGCCATAAAGCAAAACATCTAATTAGATATTCCACAAGTAATAGGAAGGTCTTGATATTATCTAAGAGTTGATCAAAATAGCTGCAATCGATTATGATTTTTTGGTGTTGACCTTGGTTAATTCACAGTTACAAGTTTGGAATTAGAGTAATCTTATGTTATTCATTGGAACAGCATTTCAAACTGTCAGAGTTATTACAATCATTCTATCATTTCAGTTTAATATGTACACATGTATAATTTTCTCATTCTCAAATAGTCAAATACATTACACAATCAAGCATATTTCAATTTCTTATTAACGTGATTTGTTTTCCTTCTCTGCTTTCCCCCTTTTCATTCTCAAGTGTGCATTTATCATCTACTAACTCTTCTAAATATCTTTTTTCATAATTAGTGTTTACCTTTTAAGCATTTACGTATGTACATATAGAAGCAATTTATGATTTTCTTCTCATAAAACCCGATCTTATGCTTAGTATGCTTTGCACAATTTGCGATTATACTTAGTTAGATACACATGTGTTTAGTATCAGGCTTCCCCACTAAACTACAAGTTTCATAAGAACAGAACTCACACTTGTTCTCCTATGTGTTCCCATTACTTAAGACAGTGCTAGGTATAAAATAAACCCTTCACATCAGCAACTGTAATATGAGAGAGTGAATGAATGACAGGCTTTAACATTTCTATTTTAAGAATTTTGTAAGTTAATTCCTTTATTTTCTCCTTCTTCTTTTTTTAGTTTTCAAAAGTTTGTTATTTTAATTTTATGGCTTTAAAAATATATGATAGAAAATAAGGGAAAAAGAAACAGAATAAAATCATAGTCACCTGTATTTCTGTTACACAGTAATAAATATGAGAGTAGGTATCTCCTTTTTATTTTTCTTTGTGTATATATGTCCTCTGAATATTTATTGCTATTGTTCTAACACTAAAAGCAACACTTTTTCTAAATACATTATAAAAATTTGGAAGATAAAAGTGAAAACAAAGTCATACATAGTCCTACCACTTGAGAGATGACTGAGATTAACATTTTTGCCTTTACCTTTTCAAATATAAATGCACACATATACTTAAAATGATTTGAGGACATAGAGCTCACACTGTTATACAACCTGTTTGTGATTCACTTAGCAATACATCATAAAATTCCCTCCAGGTTACTAAACAGTCTGTTACAACATTGTTTAGAACTGCCGCTTATCTTTCTCTACATGTCTTATAATTTGCTTAAATGGTTTCCTAAAGCTGGGCATTTAATATGATCATACACTCTTACAAAAATCAGAATTTTACTATAAAAAATACCTTGTGCATAATTCTGTTTCACTAGAAAATTCCATGAATTAGAACTGCTGGGCCAAAAGCTATATTTAATCCTTTCACACATATTGTCAAGTCATTCCTCAGAAGAATGACTGAATTGGCATTTCCACCACCAAAACATGTGCTCTCTTTAAGTTACACTTCTTTCCTCACTAGTAAGATTGAAGTTTTTTTCCTTATATTTGCTAGTTATTCAAATTTATTTTTTTATGAGCTACTAATTAATATTTTCTACACATTTTTCCATGGGGAATTTTTTTACTCATTAAAAAACTTCAAATAAGAAAGATTTTTACAATTTGTCATTCATGTTCTAATATCATGTCCCAGTTTGTCCTTAGGTATTATATACAGAAATCATTATATATATAAAATGGCTTATAAGCTGGTGTGTGTGTGTGTGTGTGTGTGTGTGTGTGTGTGTGTGTGTGTGTGTGCGTGTGTATGATATACAGATACATAGATCCAGAGCTAGACATAGACATAAACATAGACCTGGATAGGAGTTCCTGGATGGTGCAAATATTTAAGTGCAAATATAGTTATGGATTGAATTGGATTCCCCATAAATGCACATCATCTTAGCTAGGCCATGTTTCCCAGTGTTGTGTGGTTGTCTACCATTTTGTGATCTGTTCTGATCATCCTGTGTGTTGCAAATACCAACCATGGATAAGTGGTTAAGAGCTATGGCTGCTATCCAAAAAGCTGACTCTCGAATTCCAATACCTGTTCCTTGGAAATCCTATGGAGCAGTTCTACTCTGACCTATAGGGTCACTGTAAGATTCAACTCCACAGTAATGGGTATTTTTTGTTTATAATGTTAATGAGGTAAAATTACAGGCAGTTACAGTAAGGAGATAAGACTCAATCTACAAGAGTAGGTTGTATCTTGGATCAATCTCTTTTAAAGGATAAAAGCAAGAATCTAGCAGAGAGGAGAGGGACCTTTATCACTAAGAAAAGACAGCTGGGAGTGGAAAAAATTCTTTGGACTTAGGGTCCCTGTGTTGAGAAGCTCCTATACCAGCTGAAGACTGATGATAAGGACCTTCCCCCAGAACCCACAGAGAGAGAAAGCACTCTTGGAGATGGTGCCCTGAATTTAGACTTCTAGCATCCTAGACTGTGACGTAATAAATTTGTTAAAATCATACAATTGTGGTTTTTCTGTCATAACACCATTAGATAACTAGGACAGCTACTAACCAGAAGTTTAATGGTTCAAATCCACCCAGAAGTATGCCTTGGAAGAAGGGTCAGTAATCTATTTCTAAAAGACCATAGACATTGAAAACCCTGTGGAACAGTTCAATTCAAAGTGTCACCATGAGTTGGAATCAAGTTGACAGTAACTTTTTAAAAATCTATATCTGTGTTGTATTTGTATTGATATTGATATCAATATAGATATTATATATAGAAAGACCATCCAATTGACAGTTTCACTTGTGTATATATATATAACACTTTCAAGGTATAATGAACCACACTTACTGTTCCCCCCACCCTTGGTGCATCTTATTGTTAGTAATGCCAAGCCAAGTTGTTAGTAATATGTACAACATATAATGTTGGAGTCCATAATTTCCTGATGTTATCACTTTCAGATATTCACTGGCAGATATTCAATGCTAAGCAATAATAATGAAAACTAAAAAAGAAAATTATTCATTCATTTTATGTCAAAAATTGACTAACAACAGAGCTGTCAGAACAGAACCCCATTGTTAAGTGAGGGACTGCCTGTATATATATATACATGCATACATATACGCACACACAGAGAGACAGTTTATACACATACACACAGATACACATACACACATACACGTACACATACACACGGATACACATATAATAAATTGAGGCAATTTCTATGTCTTATCCTATCCTTTATAAAACTTACATAGCATGGATATTCTGGTTACTAACATTTGAAAGCACCCCACTGAAATTGCCCTTTTCAAGGTCATCAATAACTTTTTAACCATACCAAGAAGAAATTTAAAATTAGCATTTCATACCAGTCACATTCTCTCCTTCTGGAAATAGTCCCATCCATTGGCTTCCCTTGGTCCGCCTTGTCCTGCTTTATTCCCACCTTTCTGGCTGGCTATGCCTTCTCAGCCTCCTTTGAGTGTTGCTCTTCCTCTGCTCGTCTAGTAGATGCTGATGCACCTCAAATTGTTACTCAGTCAGTTTTCTGCTTTGCTACATAGTTACCCTGAGCAATGTAAGTCCTCAAGACCTCAATGTTATGTTGCATGCTGGCCATCACCAATCTTTACTTGTAACCTAGATAGCTTACCCAGGATTCAACCTTATGTATCCAGTTATCTGCTGAAAATTTCCGCTTTGATGTCCCAGAGTCCTCCCACTCAGGATTCTCCAAGGTGTATGATTCTCAGTGAATAACACAACTGTCCATCTTGATTGCTAATCCGAAACCTTGGATTTGTGCTTTGTTTCTCAATGCCATTTGTAATTTTTATAGAAAAATATCCATTTCATCAAGATTTTAAATGTTGGAGCATTGACTCTACACAGTGTTTATGTAAAAAACATTAATCTCTTATCAATGGTTCCTCTTCTATCTTTGTTGCAATTTTCTGAATAGTCCTGTTTCTAATTTCAAATTACCTTCGCTCCAAGAACACTGTTCTAAAATTTGTAGGTGGCTGTGTACTTATTTGTTAGCTGTGTATTCTAGTTAATTGCACTGAGTTCAAAGAAAGCGCTCTGCACAATTTATTGAGTTTGTGTATGTCTATTCATGTGATTACTATATAGAGACTGGCCTGCATTTCATGGGTACAACTTTGCAAGTATTATTTCTCATCTCTTTTTTATCACACTATTTACAGCATTTTATCCATTTTTTGCTACTACAAATTTATCTTTACACTTTCTCCTTTTATTTCTAATGGTTTTCAAGTGAATGTGTATTATTCAAGTTTTGTGGAAGACATACATCCTACTTTAATTTACAAGCAGTATCTTAACAATTTCTCTAAATTTTTTTTAAATATTTACTTCTGTTGATTCCCTCTGTAGATGGAAAATTTTCCTTCTTGTCGTCTCATTTATACTCACACTTTCACATTTTTGTTGACTTTTTATTGTTTTGAGCCGCTACTACTACTTTATATTTACATTAGATTTCATCATCAGATTAACAATAATACAACACTCTAGCTAACTGTTTACTGATCTCAGCCTTTTATACCACAACTTTTTCATTCTTGTATTATTCATTGACTCATTTATCCGGTAGTCAGATTACACCTGCTGGCAATTTTTGAGTATGAATAGAGTTGAATACTGTCTGGAATAAGAAACAGAAGTAAAGGTATATATCTCTCTTTCTCATATATAAATGATAACTTCATTGCATATGGAATTATTAAGCAAATTATTTTCCTTTCAAAACCAAGTTTCTGCTTGCGTCTCTTGTTGTCACCCCTCACGTGTGTGTGTGAGAGAGAAACAGAGAGGCAGAGAGAGAGGGAGATCACGGCAGAATAGCTTAATGGGCTTACTTCTGGGTCTCCTGCATGAATGCCAACCCTGCTGCTCTTCCTCAGGCAGGGCCCTGTGAGTCCAGCTTTCACACAGCTGCCAGTGCAAACCTGTCTGCACACGTCAGCACACAACGGCACAACATTTCAGGCATATTGTTGAAACTTGTTTGGTTTGTAGCACTCATGCTAGATGTCTCTCATTTTTATACCCTCATATATTCTGCAGGTGGGAGTGGATTAAACACTTGCCGTCACATTTCAGTTTTAGCCAGAAACACATATAATAAGTTTTTGCGTAACTGGAATCAGGTAAACTCTTTTTTTTTTCCCCCACTTAGCATTATCTTATCATCCATTTCTAAAGACTTTCTTTGGTAACAGAATTTTTAGGGGCTGTAATATTCAATAACGAAAGTCTCTAGTACCACTACTATAATTTACAGGGGACTTATTATGCTTTATTATGCTATGGAAACTGCGGTAGTGTAGTTGTTAAATGCTGTGGCTACTAACCCAAACATCGGCAGTTTAAATCCACCAGATGTTCCTTGGAAACTCCATGGGGCAGTTCTATCCAGTCCTATAGGGTTGCTACGAGTCAGAATCAACTCTACAGCCATGGGTTGGGTTTATTACGCTATGGGCACTATATTAAGTATTTTGCGTATTACTTCATTATTACAACCCTATAATATGGGTATGATCCCCATTTTAAATACAGTTCCAGGTGGTAAAGGTGGAGTCAGAACCCTGGCTTCTGTAACTCCCACACTTGGGCTTTTAACCTTTTAGGCTGTGGAACCAAAGATACTGTCTATGCCCCAGCAAGGCCTGTCAGCAGCGCCTTTGAGTTGAAGGCTACTCCTCGCAGCCAGCAACTGGACTGGAGCTGGTGGGGAGCAAAGAAGGTGCTGATAAGGGACCACCCCACCTTCTGCCTCCTCTTCCCTCACCCTCTGACCCCGTATTCCCACCCCCTCCCACCCCTCCGAGAGCTTTCTCTCCAGCTTCAAGCCAAAGGCTTCAGAATTGGAGAGTGAAGCCCTGTCTGGGATGCCGGAAGTCCTCAGTGGCTGAGAGCAGGGAGGTCCCATATGGTATCAATCAGCAAACACAAACAGCTGCCCCATGCTGCAGGATGAACACACTCAGTGACAAAAAATACTCTGAATCAATCATACCCTCGTTCCCCACCCACTCCAAATGTATATCATTTCATTATTCGAAGTATTGATTTGTTTATAAGAAGAAAACTGAAATTATAGATGTGGTATGTTTCCAACATGCTGGCTACAAATTTAAGGATATTCCCATAAGGCAAAAAAAATCTAACTCTCCTCCCACCCCTACTGCCTCCATATGGCCTGTGTTGCTTCTCCATTTGCACAGAGACTCCCAGCAGGTGCTCGCCGCTGCCACTGGAGCATGACAGCAGTCCGTCCATGGCCTCCTGGCTATGTACCTCCCTATTTCTGGGTCCTTCCTGCTGCTTGGGCTCTCACCAGGATGCAAGTGGGATGTAAATGTTTTCTAATAGAACTTATCACACATCAGTACCCATTTTCTCTGCTGTTATATTGAAAACCACCAGGATACCCAGGTAATGTCTGGTTTATCTTGCGCCCCCACCCCTTTAGAAACAAGCAGAACATCTTGCCCATAAGAGGTAAGCAATCTGTAGTACACATTGAATTTGGAAATCAGGCACAATTACCTATTCTTTATGTTTATAGAGTTTCTGGCATGTCCCTGCCAGGCTTCACAGGCGTGAACCACGGGATGCATTACATGTGTATTCAAGATGAGAAAGATGAGTTTAAAACACACTGTCATCTACATGGACAGGAAATATCACTCAAGCATGCACACACACACACACACACACACACACAATTTCATTCAATCAAGAGCATTTTTGAAGTAGAAATCATGAAGTGGAAAATACTCAGGATCTGTTTAGTCAAAGACAAGCAATTAGAGGAACTGTCAGTCACCCCCCTCAAATGTTCAGCTTTTAAAACCCCAAGGATGCACTTACCAACTTTTCCTTTGGTTCCAAACTAACCAACCAGCCAGCGGTTTGGGGGCCCTATAGATTCAGCTTTATCGTGAATCCCAGCTTCCCCTTCCTCACCACCCCTGCCTACTATCCTGAATATTCTCTGACTTTTCAGGCCTGTTGTGAGCCGAGTAAACCTCAGTGAGCTAACGAAGTGCCCAAGACCAACACCAAGACCGTCTCTCAGGGCCAACCAAGTCATTAACCACCTTCATCAGTGTAAATTTACAACCTCTCCAGCCACGTGGAAGGTAAGACTGCTGTGAAGTTCTGCCAACCCTTTGGCTGACAGGTACACAGAGGAACACTGGCAAGGCAAAAACAGAATAAATTAAAAATACTCTTCAGTCTATAGGCTCTGTTTATCTATGTCTTTCTTTAGTAACATAGCATTAAGGTAAAAGGTCATATCCCCACTGAAATATAATTTATATTTACCTTTTATTAAATAATTATGGCATGGCATAAAGTTAAATATTACAGAAGCTAATCAAGGGGGAATTAAATAGAGAAAACCCAGACATGAGAATTTCGTCTTTGCTATACATAGAATGTCTTAATCCTCCACTGGGAGTCATTCGGGTTTGCTTAAGGAGTTTAATAATACACATTTCAACTGCCACAGAATCTAAATCCCATTTGGATCATCCTTGAAAAACTTTCATCAATACCTTGAGATTTCATAATATTTCTCCTGAGAGCCTGGATCTTATGTGTCACTTCTCATTTTGATTGCAGGCATAATATATCATGTTACTTACATATCTTGGGCCTGACGAATAGATATAAATTATAAGCAATGTGTGAAAGGCTTCTTTTTTTAAGTAAGTAGCTTTTAGCTAAAAATACCTTACGGGAACTAACAATGAAAAACAAAAAAGCTGGGTGGTACCCAGTATTAATTTTACCAAAGGGTTGTTGGGACATAGAAGTTCTATATGACTATTATCTTCATTCTTTAGAAGGAGGCATAAGTACCAGATAATGCTTACCTCAATATGTTATTACATCTGTTTCCTAAAAAAAACTCTACCAGCTAACACAGAAAGGACTCTGTTGGCATTCTAGGCAGCCCTCAACAAACATAGCACTGACACTGCAAGCAGGTCATTGATGCTCTTGACCAGCAGAACATTAAGCACAGAGATGGCTACATCAAAGGCAGACAAGTTTCCTCTGCAGAAATTTGAGAGGGGATGAATAAGACAATGGATGAGGGGAGCTCTGGCTGCTCAGTCTGGCTGTGCCTCTCTGGGGATACTGGCAAATCACAATCCCAGGATATAGCTTTACACCCACTACTGAGTCTTCATTTGAGTCCTGGGATCACCATGGAGTCTATGAACAGCCTTCAGGAGGCCAATAAATAAATATTTAGAAATTCTAAACCTTTCTGTGTGTTCATACACACATGTATTTATCTGCAAGAAAGAATCTTCACTTCTATCAAACATTCACAGAGCCTACAGTCCAAAAAGGGTTACAGGCCACATTCATTAAGAATAAGGCCAGTTGATAAGAATCCTGCTCTTTGCGTTTTACAAATTACAGCAAAAAGCAAAAAAAAATCTAAAATCCATTTAATGTGAACACCAGATAAACTTGCAGATCAGAAGATGGGCTTTACTAGACAAGCAGAGGAGAAAATGGACATCAGGAATATCTTCCAGTGGCCCTAATCAAAGAAAGGCTTACAGCAATCTAGCGTTGAGAGGGATTTAGACACACAAAGACCAGCTTCTGCCCTCATACCACCTTTGGAACGTCTCCATTCTCTTCTTTCCCTGTGAGGCCCACATCTTCATGCTACTTTCTCTATGCTGGTTCCCTTGAAGTGAGCCTCCCTTATGCTAATTTTGCCTTTATGGTCCTCCTTTTCCTCTTTCTCCTTAGTCCCCAAATTAGCATTTTAATTCTTCAAAGTTCAACGTTTTGATTGCATTGGATGACATGGTGGAGTGAAGGCTGGACCCTGGATGGGCACCTGTCTTTGATTCTGACCTGGACCAACTACGCCATCTTCATCTAGGCACTTGGCCAGGCAGTGGTATGGGTTACTTTTTTGAAAAAAGAAGAAGAAGTTGGGCTAAATGGCCTCTAAGACCCCATGCAAGCTCTTCCATTTTATGATTCTAAGGCCATTACTCATTTGGTGCAGTGAAATTTTTCTCTGAGGAGGGGAGCTGGGAGGGGGCTAAAGCCATATGCTGTTGAATTAAGTTGGCTTTCATTTTTGCTGCACCGAAATCTCTCCCCACATCAGTTTGTTATAATGTAGCAAAACTTCTGTGTCACTCATTTAAAAAAAGAACAAAAGTAACACCGGAACACATAATTAAGAGGCGGTACCTGCCTTTGCGGACACAGGAAAGAGAATATGAGGTGAGAATCAGCAGTGCACCAGTGAAAGATTAGATAGAAGCCTGTGAAATTTAATTTTCAATGAAATATTAATTTAATATTTAATTACGCTTTGGTTTCAAGAAAAACTGCAGCAGCAAGACAGATTGTTTGAAGAAGGGAGTAATATACGTGGTTAAGAAGACAACTATAAAAATTAAAGATAAATTTCAAGGGTAAATCTAAATGCCACAATGGGCCAGTTATCAATGTGCTCAGGCTCTCTGTAATGTGTATTTAGAATACTATAGCCCAGAGTGCTGGGCCGTTAAGGGGCTAGGATGTCTCTGGTGGACGAACAGCCCCTATTCAGGGGCTGCCAATGAAGCCATGCAGCCATCATCCTTCGTACTCAGCTGAACGATGTATTGGCATTTCTCAAAAGGTGGGGGCAGGGATAACTTCCATAAAACTACAGTGTACCAGGAGGACCATTGGTTCAGCTGTTTGCAGTTTGAGCAGGGAACAATTGTACTCAGGCCAGTTTTTTATGTTTGAATAGGGTATTTTTAACTAAAAATCAGATTCATTTCTTAAATAGGATTTTTTTTTTAATTGTAATGCTGTCAGATAAAAGGGAAAGAAATGTGAAGTGGATGAGCTATTAACATTTGAGATCCAGCTTGCACATCTGTGCAGTGCAGCCTTGTGAAGGGAAGATGTGCTCACCCAGGAAACCCCAGATCAGGTGAAAACTGCTAGCTGGGTGTGGTTTGGGAGTTTGTGAAAATCTAAGCCTTCCATTTTTCCTTCCAGTTACTGCCTGTTGTTGGCCATTATCCTGTTGACTAACACTTTCTCCCAAATAATGAACAGGAGTATTTAATAAATACACTTGCTTTTGCATTAGTGAAGGTTACAAACTGTTTTGGAAATGAAGTTAGTTAACATGAATTATTTGTTGCTCGGTGTTCTTTAATGATACAGGCTGTCTTTGTCTACTTCTAAATTCAACCATGCACTTTAGGAAGCACTTTGTGCACACCTGGGCACACAGTTGGGTCTCTTTTCCTCCTTTTTCCTTCCTCTTAGATCTGCCCCTCCTTCACTCCCCACCTGCAGAGTTTACATTCTCAGGCCACCTTGGCTTTACCTTCTCCTGCAAAAATCTGATTTGCTAACCTAGACCAAACTAGTATGGCAGGTCTTTCCAGAAGAATCCACATTTTACAGAAGAAAAGATGATGCTTCACAAAGAAGCTCACCCCTCATCAGGAAGCCACCCAGAACTTGTCACGCATCACTTCTTATCCCTCTACCAAATGCCCACAACAGAGGATTTTACTTACATTTATATGTTTATTTTGCATGTCTATAATTTCATTTTCTCATTAAGATGAGTATGAACCTCATTTGGGAAGTTTAGGAAACTGAGAAGAATGGCTAAGTAATCTGCCTGCTAGCTGAAATACAAATCCAGGTCTTCCTTCCTTCCTTCTTTCCTCCCTCCCTCCCTCCCTCTTTCTTTCTTCCTTCTTTCCTTCCTTTCTTCTTTAAAATGTTTATTGTGTTTTATGAGAAAGTTTGCACAACAAACTGGCTTCCTATTTTAAAGTCTGTGTACAGTTTGTTCTGTGACCTGGTTGCAGTTCTCACAATGTGTCAGCATTCTCATGCTTTCCATTCTGTTTGCTCTGTTTCCACTGATCTAGCTTCCCTGACCCTCCTTGTCTTCTCATCTTTGCTTTTCAGGAAATACTGACTGTTTGGTCTCATATAATTAATTGGCTAAGGCAGTACATTGCTGTGACAGTGTTTATTTTAAAAGTCAATCTATCATTTTGCTGAAAAGTAACTTCCAGGAGTACCTTCAGTGCCAAGTTCAAAGAGTACCTTAGGGCAGTAGTCTCAGAGGTTCCTCCAGCCTCTACAGGTCCAGTAGGTTTGCACTTTTTTAGGAATTTGAATTTTTTCCTCTCTTTTCTCCCATTCTATCTAGGACATTCTATTGTGTCCTTGGTCAGAACAGTTGGTAGTGGTAGCCTGACACCATCCAGTTCTTCGGCTCTCATGTTAGAAGAGGCTGTGGTTCATCTAGGCTATTAGTCCTCTGGACTAGTTTCTTCTTTGAATCTTTGGTTTTCTTCAGTCTCTTTTGCTCCAAGCAAGTAGAAACCAATAGCTGTATCTTATATGGTCATTAGCAAGCTTATCAAACCCGAGATACCAAATAAGGATGTAAAATGTTATCTTTATGAACTGTCACAGCTATTGACTAAATAACCCACAAGGTTATGACCTTAAGCCTTTAAACCAGTAAGCCAATCCTGTAAGTTGTTTAAATTATGTCTAGGATGTCTCTGTAACTAAGCATCTATGTGCTTTATTACACATATGGAATATATGTAGAATACACAAACATGTATAACATATACCTATGGATATGGCTATACATGCACATGCATGTAATCACATATGCCTTCCTATACACACATACGCATACATATCTATTCATGTAATTATATACATTTTTTCATTATCATTGTTGTAAAATTATATGTTATGATGTTTACCAATGTGTCATATGTTATATGGCAAATTATATACGCTATGATACTTTTTCTTGTATACTTCTTAGAGTCTTCGTTTACCTGATCTAATTGCACAGACCTCATCCATATTTGGCATTGCCTTTTCTATCACCAAAAATAACAAGTGCCTACTATCTAAAAAGTGATTTCCCTTCCCTCTTGCTTCTGCACCTGGTAGTTATCAAAGCCCAGTGCTCTTTCGACTCTCTGACAACTACCTCCAGGACTGCCTTTTGCCCTGGAGCTAAATTCTCTGAAGTTTAATGACAAAATGAAGTCTGCCCTCCTCTGCCTTCTGTAACTTCAGTAATTCATATAGAAGATAATTTCTTTCACTCCTAAGTCACTGAAACACTTTATAGGTTTTAAGTCTATGATATCACACTAAGATAATGAAAACTCACACCACTTTGCAATCTGTAATACCAGGGCACGGGAAAGGATCCTCTGAGCCCCCACTCCCATCCTGACTAACCAGCCTATTTCCTATACACTTCCTTAGAAACAGCCAGAAAAACAAGGCAACTAGTATTTGCCAATAAAACTACGGGATGAGGCTAGACAGATGATCTTGATATGATTTCTTCTAATAAGCTATACAGTGTTGAGAAACAGTACAGAGTAGTGATGAACAGCAGAACTTTGGAAAAAGATACCTAGGTCCAAGCTCTGTCCCTTAATTAGCTTGGTGACCTTAGGTAGGTAACTTACTTCTCTTAACAGAAGGCCTCTCACCTGTACAGTTGAGATACCAACAGAACCTTCCTCAGGAGAGGGAAGTGGTAGTGGTTAACCAGGATAGCACATACCAAGCTCACAGGACAGGGCTTAGTCCTAGGTGCTCAATAAATGATACATATAATAATTGGATTATTATCATTTCTTTGTTGTTATAAGGGAGTCACTTTAGCATAGATTCAGCAAAGACCCCTAGCAACAAAGTCAAGAAGCTGTGCTCATCAACCCTCAGGTTATTGTTAAGTCCCATCAAGTCAGTTCCAACTCATAGCAACTGTATGCACAGCAGAACAAAACTCTGTCTGTCCTGCCCTATCCTCACAATTGCTGTTATGCTTGAGCCACCTGTTGCAGCCACTATGTCAGTTCATTCATTGAGGTACTCCTCTTTTTTGCTGACCATCTACTTTACCAAGCATGACATCCTTCCCCAGGGATTTGTCCCTCCTGATGAGTCCAAAGTACCTGAGGCGTAGTCTTGCTGTTTTTGCTTCTAAGAAGCATTCTGGTTGTATTTCTTCCAAGAGATGTGTTCATTCTTTCAGCAGCCAAGGGTAAACTCAATATTCTTTGCCAACACCATAATTCAAATGGGTCAGTTCTTCAGTCTTCTTTATTCATTGCCCAGCTTTCCCACACATATGATGCAATTGAAAACACCATGGATTGAGTCAGGTACACTTTAGTCCTTAGAGTGACATCTTTACTGTTTAACACTTTAAATAGGCCTTTTGCAGCATATTTGCCCAATGCAATTTGTTGTTTGATTTCTTAACCACTGCTTCCGTGAGTGTTGATTGTGGACCTGAGTAAGACGAAATCATCTTACTCCTCTATCCATCTACCCCCATATCCATCCATAGCGGCCTGCTTGCAGATTCTATGTGGACCTACTGAGTCAGCCACAGTCAGCACAGCAAAACATCATGGGGAATTTTCTTGATGGTTTTTCACTAGTTTTGTGGGTAGTACAGATTTCATATTATAGACAAAGGCAATTCCATTCCCCCCATTTCATCCTCCAGAAATTCTCTACCTGTGTGCTCACTGCCACCTAACTCAAGATAATGAGATACCACCTCACCCCAATGAGATTGGCTGTGATCCAAAAAATGCAAAACAATAAATGTTGGAGGGGCTGTGGAGAGATTGGAACTCTCCTTCACTGTTGGTGGGGTTGCAGAATGGTGTAACCTTTTTGGAAAGCAATTTGGCGTTACCTTAAACTAATGAATATAGATATACCATTTGACCCAGTTATTCCTCTGCTCAGAATATATCCTACAAAATCAAGGCCATTCAAACCGACTGCTCCATGTACACGAATATTCATTGCAGCACAGTCCATGATAGCAAAAAGTTGGAATCAACCCAAATGCCCAACAACAGAAGAGTGGATAGGTAAACTTTGGTATTTATACTCCATGGAGTACCATACACTGATAAAGAACAATGATGATAGCAGGATATATCTCTCAGTTTGGTCTCAACTGGAGGACAATATATTGAGTGAAACCAGTCAGCAACAGAAGGTCAATTATTATATGAGATCCCTAAGATAAAAACTTAAAACCATACTCATACATAATAGAAAAGACTCTTTGATGGCTACAAAGGTGGGGAAGGTGGGAGGGCGGGAAGGCAAGGGGCAAGGGTTTAGATTAGTTAATTGTTAGAAATTTGGTAGGATGAAATTGGTGACAATTCACATTAGTAAGATCGATATTAATGAGACTTCGAAACAACTTGTGTACTCCTCCTCTCTTAACCCAATATTGTAAGCACAGAGTATGTACACTTTTATTTTTTTATTTAATAAGAAAAATAAAAATAAAAAGATAGCAAAGAAATACCTGCAAAAGCAAGAACCATGGTTGCACTGGGTGCTCCTAGTTTTGAGGATAATTTTTCCTCAACTGCTAATACTCAGTGGACCACTCTGACAGGGACCACAGGAAGGATTTCCTCCTCTTCTCAGTCTAGGTGGGCATACAGTCTCTAGGTCTCAAATCAGAGAGCTGAAACAGTACTTTTTGGATAAGCTGTATTCTCACTGTTGATCTGTAAATTCTCAAACACCAAGCTGCACTTTCGCAAAACATGGTTGGAGGGGGGGCAGAGTCAATATGGTGGACTAAGCACACGTCTCCTTATATCCCTCTGGAAACCAAGACCTGAATTGACAATCAAACAGAGCCTTCTGATCACCTAATCAGCCTCAGGACACAGCACAGAGCTGTTAATTGGGACTTCATATCACTCAGCAAAAAACCTCCTTTCACTGACTCCCGCTCCTGGCTAGCCCCGGCTCTCACAGACGGAAGGTAAACGCACCAGTTTGACTTTTTTTTTCCTCTGTCTCGGCTGGCGGGCAGAGCTGGGTCCTGCCTGGCGGCTAGACTCAGACGCGCTGCTGAGGGGATAGGCAGGCAAAATTCCCATATTCTGAGAGCCAGTCTCGGGACTCTGTTAATTTAGCCATTTTGACCCTTTCGTTTAGTAGCTGCCTCAGCGGGGTTTGCGCGGAGCTTTGCAGTCAGTGTGCGGGACACCATGTTGGTACTGACATTTTAGCGGGACCTCGTTCTTAGCCTGGGAGCCAGCGCCTGCAAATGGGACAGCGCTTCTCCGACAGAAAAGTAGTGATTTTGCACAGTGCTGCCTACGTTGGGGGCCCTGCAACAGAATCAGAGGAATCACTACCTCTCGGCACCTTTAGCCCCTCTGTCTGCTGCCTGTGTGGAGGATGCCATCTTGGATACGGTGGCCGCAGCTGGACCTAATTCTTAGCTTGGGAGCCAGAGCCTGCCCACAGGAGAGTGCTTTCCTATCACAAAACCAGTACTCGACACAGTGTTGGCTAAGGCTAGGCCCTGTCAGCAGAGGTCACCAGGGCAGTAGCATTGCTGTATTCTGAACTAGTTTGTTATCATCTGGGGTTGGATATAGTGGCGCTTACTTTGTCAGGTGAGAAGAGGGACCTCTACACCTGAAAACCTAACTGACTTGTGAACTGGTCAGGTACCTTTTGCTTTACATTTGAAGACAGCCTAGAGAAACATTTGCAATCCATCCTCACAGTACCTCTTCCAGCCTCTATATACTCACATGGGACCCAAAAAGCAACAGACAATTGTGGCATACAAGCAATCGCTCATGGCTTCAGAAGGCTCCCAAACAAAGCAACCAAGGAGTTTTCCAGGTGAAGAAACTTTTATGAAAGCATCAGGAAGTGAATACAAATTGATTATATACAGAGCCCGACTAGACCTTATACAAAATGCAGCAGAACAAAGTGAAAAATTAAACAAGTTGTTCAATCTGATGGAACACCAGTACTCTGAAATCCAACAGATCAAGAAGAAAATCAAAGACATAGAAACTTCCATGCAAAGCCAAGAAAACAGAATGGAACAAATGGAAAAAAGAATTTCTGACTTGGAAGACAGAGCTACTGATGCCAGCGTCTATGAGCAGAAATCAGAAAAAAGAAACAAGAAAAATGAAGAAACATTAAGAAGCATGTGGGACTCTATTAAGAGGAACAACCTTTGATTAACTGGAGTCCCTGAACAGGGTGAGACATCTGAGAACACAGAGAGTATTGTTGCTGAGCTGCTGAAAGAAAACTTCCCAGAAATCATGAAGGAAGAGAATATAGACATCTCAGATGCATATCGTACGCCACCCAATATAGATCTCAAAAGAAAGACTCCAAGACATATTATAATCAAGCTTAACAAAATGAAACACAAGCAGCAACTCCTAAAGGCAGCAAGACTCAAAGCAAAGCTAACATTCAGAGGGAAACCCTGTAGGCTCTTGTCAGATTTCTCAACAGAAACCATGCTGGCACAGAGACAGTGGCACGACACATTCAAAGTCTTGAAGGAGAAGAACTTCTGACCAAGAATTATATATCCTGCAAAACTGTCTCTCAAATACAAAAATGAAATTAAGACATTCCCAGATAAACAGAAACTCCGAGACTTTGTAAAAACCAAACCCAAACTACAAGAAATACTGAAAGAAGTTCTTGGCTTTGGCTTAGAAGAACAAAACCACTAACTTTATATTTTAGAATTACACAACACATTACTTAATACTCATTTAGGGAAGGCTCCAAAGTAAATCACAGCTTTGATATGGAAAGAAGCAATCCAGTGATCATCATGAAAACTATGGTGTCATCATAAAAAAAAAAGAGGGATGTACTACAGTCGTTATAGTCCTTCCAGATGGAGAGGAAGATGACAAGACTGGTAATAATTAAAATTAGGTTTATAAATAGTTTATTAAGGGGGTCTGTAGGGGCAGCTGTAAAGCACAACAAAGATGTATGATACCATTTCAGGTAATCTAACACACGAGTCTCAACAACTATAAAACCAGCTCTGAAAAACATGAAAAATCAACTCACAAAAAAAGAGTGTCCCAGAACAGACTAATAAGATCAACACAGAAAACATCAACATATAAATAAACATATCACAATGGCAGCAGTGAACACATACCTATCAATAATTACATTGAATGTGAATGGACTGAATGCTCCAGTAAAGAGACACCGAGTGTCATCTTGGATCAAAAGACATGACCCATCCATATGTTGTCTACAAGAAACTGACTTGAGACCTAAAGACAGGAACAAACTGAAAATTAAAGGACGGAAGAATATATATCGAGCTAACAATGAACAAAGAAGAGCAGGGGTGGCAATTCTAATCTCAGACAAAATCAATTTTAATGTCAAATCCACCATCGTGGACAAAGATGGTCACTATTTATTGCTGAAAGGTTCAGTACACAAGCAAGACTTAACTATATTAAATATTTATGCACCTAATGCCAGAGCACCTAAATATGTCGAAGAAACACTGACTACGCTCAAAAGAGAGTTAGATGACTCCACAATAATAGTGGGAGACTTTTAACACTCCACTCTCGTTACTAGACAGATCATCTAGAAAAAAGCTCAGTAAAGATACAGAAGACTTCATTGACACAATTAACCAACTAAACCTGATTGATATACACAGAACCCTCCACCCATCAGCAGACAACTACACCTTCTTCTCCAGTGCACATGGAACATTCTCCAGAATTGACCACATGATAGGCCACAACAAAATCCATACCACTGAATTACTGCAAAGCATCTTCTCAGATCATAAAGCCATCAAAGTTGAAATCAATAGCAGAAAAAACAGAGATAGAAAGTGGAACTCTTGGAAACTGAACAACATCTTGCTCAAAAAAACATGGGTTATAGAGGAAATCAAGGATGAATTAAAGAAATTCATGGATTCCAATGAGAACGAAAACACTTCCTACCAGAACCTATGGGATACAGCCAAAGCAGTGCTCACAGGTCTGTTTATCTCCATAAATGCACACATCTGGAAGGAAGAAAGAAACCAAATCAAGGCACTAACTCTACAGCTTGAACAAATAGAAAGAGAACAACAGAGGAACCCCTCGGACACCAGAAGAAAGGAGATCATAAAGATTAGAGCAGAGCTAAATGAATTAGAGAATAGAAAAACAATTGAAAAAATTGAAAAAACCAAAAGCTGGTTTTTTGAAAAGATCAAGAAAATTGATAAACCACTGGCTAAACTTACTAAAGAAAAGCAGGAAAGGAAACAAATAACCCAAATTAGAAATGAGAGGGGAGTTGTCACCACAGATGCAACAGAAATCAAAAATATCATAACAGAATACTATGAAAGACTGTACTCTAACAAATTTGAAAACCTAGGGGAAATGGACCAGTTCCTTCACTCATACCACCTACCTAAATTATCACAACATGAGTCAGAACAACTTAACAAACCCATCACAAAGGAAGAGATTGAAAAGTTCATCAAAACACTGCCAACCAAAAAAAGTCCAGGCTCAGAAGGCTTCACAGCAGAATTCTACCAAGCACTTAGAGAAGAGTTATCCCCAATACTATTGAGACTATTTCACAGTATAGAAAGGAATGGAGTACTCCCAAACTCATTCTATGAAGCCAGCATAACCCTGATACTTAAGCCAGGGAAAGATCCAACAAAGACAGAGAACTACAGACCAATATCACTCATGAACCTAGATGCAAAAATCTTCAACAAAATTCTTGCCAACAGAATACAACAACATATCAAGAAAATAATCCATCATGACCAAGTGGGATTCATACCAGGGATGCAAGGCTGGTTCAACATCAGAAAAACAATTAATGTGATTAACCACATAAATAACACAAAAGACAAGGATCATCTGATTTTGTCCATTGATGCAGAAAAGGCATTTGATAAATTCCAACACCCATTCATGCTAAAAACTCTTAGCAAAATGGGCATAGACGGCAAATTCCTCAAAAGAATAAGGGCCATTTATACAAAGCCAGTTGCCCACATCATCCTGAATAGAGAGAGACTGAAAGACTTTCCCTTGAGATCAGGAACTAGACTAGGATGCCCACTCTCACCTCTCCTTTTCAACATTGTGCTAGAAGTTCTAGCCAGAGCAATTAGACAAGACGAACAAATAAAGGGCATCTGCATTGGCAAAGAGGAAGTTAAAATCTCCCTGTTTGCAGATGATACGATTGTATATACAGAGAACCCCAAGGAATCTATAAGTAAGCTACTCAAACTGATAGAAGAGTTCAGCAAAGTCTCAGGATACAAGATAAACATAAGTAAATCAGTAGGATTCCTTTACACCAACAACAAGACTGTTAAGAAGGAAATTATCAAATCAATACCATTTATGACAGCCCCTAAGAAGATAAAGTACCTAGGAATCAATCTAACCAGAGAAACAACAGACCTTTACAAAGAGAACTTCAAGCCCTTACTACAAGAAACTAAAAGAGACTTAGATAAATGGAAAAACCTACTCTACTCATGGATAGGAAGACTTAACATTGTGAAAATGTCTATTTTACCAAAAGCAATTTATTTATATAATGCAATCCCAGTACAAGTTCCAGCATCATTTTTTAATGAGATGGAGAAACAAAACATCAATTTTGTTTGGAAAGGGAAGAAGCCCCGGATAAGTAAGGTACTACTAAAGAAGAACACACTGGGAGGCCTCTCATTACCCAACCTTAGAACATACTACCCTGCCACAGTGGTCAAAACAGCCTGGTACTGGTACAAGAACAGACAGATCGATCAATGGAACAGAATTGAGACCCCAGAGACGACACCATCTGCCTATGAACAGTTGATATTCGACAAAGGCCCTAAGACATTAAACTGGGGTAAAAACAGTATCTTCAACAAATGGTGCTGGCAAAATTGGTTATCCATCTGCAATAAACTGAATCAAGATCCATATCTTACACCTTATACAAAAACCAACTCCAATTGGATAAAAGACCTAAATATCAAACCTAAAATGATAAAGCTCATCCAAGAAAAGGTAGAAACAACAATGGAAGTTTTAATACACAATGAGGACAGACTCCAAAATCTGTCAAAGAAACCTCAATCAACAGATGAGAAAGTAGATAAATGGGAACTATTAAGAATCAAACACTTTTGCTCATCCAAAGACTTTATTAATAGAATTAAAAGAACACCCATAGAGTGGGAAAAAATATTTGGCAACTCTATGTCAGATCGACACCTGATCTCCATAATCTATAAGATACTACAAAATATCAATAAGAAGAAGATAATCCATCCAATTAAGCGATGGGCAAAGGAGATGGACAGATATTTCTCTAAAGAGGAGATCCAGGCAGCCAAAAAACACATGCGGACATGTTCACGATCTTTAGTCATTAAAGAAATTCAAATCAAGACAACAATGAGATACCATCTCACCCCAACAAGATTGGCCATGATCCAGAAAACACAAAACAACAAATGCTAGAGAGGCTGTGGAGAAAGTGGAACCCTCCTACACTGTTGGTGGGGTTGCAAAATGGTCCAGCCTCTTTGGAAGGCAATCGGGCGCTTCCTTAAAAAAATGGATATTGATATACCATTTGACCCAGTAATTCCACTACTTGGAATATATCCTACAGATTCAAGGCCTTTCACACCAACGGACACATGCACCAGAATGTTTACCGCAGCACAGTCCACGATAGCAAAAAGATGGAATCAACCCAGATGCCCAACAATAGAAGAATGGATAGGTAAACTATGGTACATATACTCAATGGAGCACTATGCAATGATAAAGAATAACGATGATTCCAGGAAACATCTCCTAACCTGGTTTCAACTGGAAGACATTATGTTGAGTGAAAGTAGTCAGCGACAAAGGGACAAATACTGTATGAGACCTCTATGATAAGACCTCAAAAACAGACTTGTGTATAGAAGAAAAGACTCTGACAGCTGCAAGGGGGGGGGAGGGAGGGAGAGGGAGGGGGAAGGGTTTAGTTTAGATAGTTACTAGAAATCTAGTTGGGAGAAAGCAGTGATAGCACACATTAGAAACAAGAACAACATTAAGTGGACTTCAGCATAACTGGAGTAGTCCTTCCATCTTAACTCAATACTGCAAGGATAGAGTAGCTGGGGCAGGGGGTGGGGGACCATGCTCTTAGGCGAATTCAAGGCCAATTGGCACAACTAGCATTTTTCTAAGAGAGCTCTCTGCACGCCACATTGGTGAGTGGCTTCTGGGGTCTTAACAGCTGCCAAGCTGCCATCCGAGGACACAGCAAATGGTCCCAACTCAGCAGGAACAGATGCTCACCGAGGACCAAAATGACATGTGGTAAAGACAACTGAGAAGACAGAGAGACCCGCAAGAGTGGGTGCCTACATCGACTTGGGACCGGAAGAACCGGATGGTGCCTGGCCACCACCAGGGATAGCCACGATGGAGCTCACAGAGAGGAGTCTCACTGGCAACACAAGAATAAAAAGGGGTGCATCATGAGATCTCCGCTAAAAGACCTCAATTGATGGTCCAGCGGTTTTGGGGTTCCCCTGAGAGCATGGCCCCAGGCCCTGATGCTGCCCTTTCCCATAAATTATAACAAAGGTCCACTCTTTGGACAGGAATGGATTGGACTTGTCAATGCAGAGTGACCACATATTGGAAGCACTTTGTGGTTATAAACATCTACAGGATTTCACCTTGCTGACCTCTGGCTGGAGGAAGGGGAGTGGACGGAGAGGAGGCTAAAGGAGGTTGTTGGGAGGATGAGACATGTATGGAGCAGAGAGGAATAGTGTGCAGTCACCGGACAGGGAGAGCAGTGGAAACTGCATATAGGTGGGCATGTAAATTTATACGTGAATGTACATTTTCACTCAGTTATGTTAAATAAAAAACAACAACAACAAAAAAAAATGGTTGGAGAAAAATAGACCTGTGAAGTCACATGTGTGAAGAGCACATGCTGTTTTTCAGAGCCCTGATGTTGTTTGTACTGCACTTGGCAGCAGTAATCTAGAGGAGTCAGTTACTTGATTTGGACTCATTATACCACACCAGGTAAATTTAAACTGAATAGTCTTGGGTTCAGTATGGTGATGCATCTTTGGATACAATTATCAATAGGTCCATGGACCATTGGTTGTGTGGGTGGGGTGCTAGGGGCTGAAAGAAGTGAGGCTTGATGAAGCCTTCCTTTATGACTCCTGATTTTTGCATCTCCTTCTAGAAAGGTTCCACTTAAAAGTAAGCACTTACATTGTGTTCAATGTGTAGCCCAATCCCATAATAATCCTCCCGTGCATGAAGCAATTTTATAGGTCACAGTCTCCTCAGCATCCTGATAACTAGGACTAAGGGATTGTCAGACTCATTTATTTACTTAAATTACAGATTTCTGAGCATCTCCTTAACCTTGCAGAAGAGCATGATTCAGTATGTCTGGAATGAGGCCAAGCATGACTCTCATGATCAGCCAAATCTGGGAGACATCTATGGATAACAGTGTAACTTAGAGTTTTACAGATGAAGAAAATAAGACTCAGAGATATTAGTGACTTAATGAAATGACAAAAACTAACAGATAGCACAGCTAGCATAGGAACGCAGGTCTTCCAGCTCCAAATCTGCAGCATCTTCTCTTAGATTCTCATCCAGCCCAGAGCGCTTACTCTGTCCCCACTGAAGTTCTCTTTCTAGATATCCAGTTTTCCTTTTCTTACAAAATCAACATGATTTCTTCTACCCTACCCTCTGAGCTAGTTAAGTACTTTATTTAGACTGAAAGTGACCTCTGAGCACCACCGTGCAGTGAGGTGCTGGGTATAGAAATGGAGGAACTGACTCTCAAGATTGTCGGTTTGGTTCAGGGAGCTCAGTGAGGCCCTCAGGAGGCCAGGCTGGGTGGAGGAAGAGATCTTTGTCGTCTCCAAGGGAAAAGTTCATGATTCGCCAGGCCAGACGCAGTTTGGACTCAGCTCTGAGGTACAGAACTCCCATCAGCTGCAGAAGTCACTGCCTTTTCAACCATTAGTCTAAGATTCCCAAACCAAGAAACCCAAATGATGGCTGTCAAGTCATGTTCAACTCATGGTGACCCTACGTGTGTCAGATTAGAATTGTCCTCCAAATGGTTTGTAATTATTGACTTTTCAGATGTTGGTCACCAGAACTTTCTTTTGTTTAGCAGCTGAGTGCATTTAACCATTTTTGTCACCCAGACTCTGAAAGATTCCTAGCTGATAAGTTGGTTTTTCATGTTGGTGACTGCCCATTCAGCATAAAAAGATGAGAAACCACCAATCTATTTCTTTTGGGGTCTGGAATATCCCACAAATAGTGTCAGCTTCTTACCTCCACCTGTGTTGAATATAGTCCAGTGACCTCAAGGTTAGAGTTTTTACAGAGAGAGTAACCAATCTCCTAAGCCATCCAGGACAGTGTTCATAGTTCTGCTTTCTTCTCTGACTGTAGAAGGGCACTCTACTGAATCTTTACCTATCTTACCCCTAACTGATTCTCAAGGTTCTTCTCAAGGATAGCCTTCTTTATTCCTTGGCTGGAAATATTTTCTTTGCACCTAAAAATTGAGTATACTAGTATGTGCTGTTTTGGCATTTAAACACAGATGATGTTAATTTTTACATAATATTCTATCATTTTAATGTTATCATGCTTTAGGTGAAACTTTACAGGTCAAGTTATTTCCCCGTCCAACAGTTTATACATAAAATGCTCCATGACACTGGTTGTATTACATACCGCATGTCAGCACTCTCCCTATTTCCATCCTAGTTTCCCCAGTTCCTTTCATCTTGATTTTCTACACCTTCCTGCTTTCTCATCTATGCTTTGGCACAAATGTTGTCCTTCTGAACTCATGTAATTGACTGTGCTAAGGAACACATTTCTCTTGGTTGACTGTTTATTTCATAAGACTGCCTATTGTTTGACTGGATGATAGCCTCCTGGAATGACTTCAGATCTTGTTCATAAGAATATCTTTGAGCCGTAGTCTTAGGGGTTACTTCAGATTCTGTCAGACCAGTAAATCTGATTTTTTTTTTTTTTTTTTTTTTTTGGTAAATTTGATTTTTTGTTCTACATTTTTCCTCCCACTCCGTCCTGGACCCTCTGCTGGGAACTTAGAGCAGTCAGTAACAGTAGCTGAGTGCCATCTAGTTTTTTTTTTTTGTCTGTGGGTTGTATAGGCTGTGGTTCATATGATCCATTAGTCTTTTAGACTAATTTCTCACTGAGTCTTTAGTTTTCTTCACTATCCTTCATTCTGGGCAGGAAGAGATCAATAGTTGCATCTTAGATGGCCACTCTTGTTCTAATTTTTAATAGAAATTGCTTAACTTTATGAAAAAACAATAGATATAAATAAGGAATTTTTTTTAAAATAATACCAACACTCAGAAATTATCAAGGTTAATGCGTTGGTGCACAGACTTCCATATCTTATTTAGATTTTTGCACAACTCTTCTTCATATGAAAACTTCAGGGAAGTAGTAGTTAAGCACTAGGTCTGCTAACCAAAAGATCAGCAGCTTATATCCACCAGGCACTCCTTGGAAACTCTATAGGGTAGTTCTACTCTGTACTGTAGGGCCACTATGAGTCACAATCCACTTGACAGCAACATGTTTTTCTTCTTTAAGTGTGTGTATGTGACTGGAGCCTAGCATACATATTTTTAATTTTTTTTCTTTACTTATAACACAGTCAACTTTCATAGAAATAAATATCCATTCACAGCATTACTTTTAATGTTTGCAAAGCATTCCAGTGGAAGGATGTTCCATTATTTGTTTAATGAGCTTCCTAATGAACTCTAGAAAGCTTTTCAGTTTTTCAGTATCACAAATAGCACTTCAGCAAACAGCTTTCAGGTCAATTCAATTCTTTACTGAATATGCATTTCTAAAAGTAGAAAGCCTGGGTCAAAGTTACATACACTTTCCAGACAAGGACCATCCAGGTGCCTTCCTCAACTATTTCCATTCCTAGAGCAGTGTGTTACAAAGTCCCCACTTCCTTCTAATTTTGTCAACCTGAGGATTTTCATTTGTTTTAAGAATCTTTGTCAACTTTACAGAAAAAAGTATTTCTACTTGTTGCCTTAATTTGCATTTATTTGATTATTAATATAGTTGGATTTTTTAAATATGTTTATTGCCTAATTGTATTTCTTTTAGATTTAACTCCTGATATTCTTTGCTCTGGGAATTTGTCTGTTTCTTCTTAATTTGTAAAATAACCAACATTCACTTCTTTATCTCAGTGCACGTCATTGCTGTTGTTAGGTGCTGCTGAGTCAGTTCTGACTCAAAGAGACCCCATATACAACAGAGCAAAACATTATCTCCTCCTGAACCATCTTTGTAACGGTTGCTGTGTCTGAGCCCTTTGTGGCAGCTGTGTCAGTCCACCTCATCGACAGCCTTCCTCTTTTTCATCGGCCCTCTGCCCTACCAAGCAGGATGTCCTCCAGGGATTCATCTCTCCTGCTAGCATATCCAAAGTACATGAGACGAAGTCTCACCATCCTCACTGCCAAGAAGCATACGGGATATACTTCTTCCAAGACAGATTTTTTCATTCATCTGGGAGTCCATGGCATATTCAATACTCCAACAGTATAATTCAAAGGAGTCAATTCTTCTTTAGTTATCCTCATTCACTATCCAGTTTCAGCATGCTGAAGAGGTCTTTTCAAGTACATTTGTCCAATACAACATATTGTTTGATTCCTCCCTTCCCTTCCCCTCACCTCCTCTCCTCTCCCCATTCCTTCCTTCTCCCTTCCTCTTCCCTTTTTCTCCATCCCTCTGTCCCTCCTTCCCTTCCTTCCTTCTTCCCTCTATCCCTCCCTCCATTCCCTCCCTCCTTCCCTCATCCCCTCTCTTTTTCCTTCCTTCTTAATGTGCTTTAAGTGAAAGTTCATTTGGTTTCTTGACTGCTACATCCATGGACATTGATCACGGATCCACACAAAATGAAATCCTTGACAATTTCAATATTTTCTCCATTTATAATGACGTTGCTTATTGGATTTCTGCTTTCTTTATGTTGAGATATAAGCCATACAAAAGGGTATAGTTTTTGACCTTCCCCAGTAAGTACTTCAAGTCCTCTTCACATTTAGCAAGCAAAGTTATTTCACCTGCATAACACAAGTTGTTAATGAGTCTTCCTCCAAACCTGATTATGTGTTCTTTTTCCTATAGTCTGGTTTCTTCGATTATCTGCTCACTATATAGACTGAATTAGTATCGTGAAAAGATACAACACTGACCTATAACTTTTTTTGGCTTTGAAGCATGCATTGTCACCTTGTGCTGTCTAAATTTCCTCTAGGTCCATGTACAGGTTCCTCAGAAGCACAATCAAGTGTCCTGGAATTCCCATTCCTCACAATGTCATCTATAATTTATGATCCACACAGTTGAATGTCTTTGTAGAGTCCATAAACACAAGTAAACATCTTTCTGGTATTGTCTGCTTTTAGCCAAGATCCGTTTGACATCAGCAATGACACATAACATACAGGAAAAAAAAAAAAAATTCTGACTCATAACAGTCCCGTAGGACAGAGTAACAGTGCCCCGCAGAGTGGAGCACAGATTGGAGCTGCTGACCTTTTGGCTAGCAGCCAAGCTCTTAGTCTCTGCACCATCAGAGCTCCAATTCATAACATAAAGCCCAAACCAAACCCGCTGCCATCGAGTTGACTTTGACACACAGCAACATTATAGGACAGAGTAAAACTGCCCCACAGAGTTAGTTTCTAAGGAGCACCCAAAGGGTTTGAACTGCTGGCCTTTTGGTTAGCAGAGTGACACTTAACTACTATGCTACCAGAGTTTCATAGTGGACAAATAGTAGGCATAAATTTTTTTTTCTGAGTAAATAAATCTTAAATCTTGTGTCGTATACAACAAATGTGTTCCCAGTTTGCCTTTTTCTTTTTGATCTAATACATGGTACTTTGACCAGCAAAAAAATCTTTTTACATCATCAAATTGTTTGCTTGGTGGTTTCTTTTTTTAGAATCAAGGTTCTTTTAGAATGTCTACCTTTTTAATGAAAATTTTCTTAATTTGAATATATTTTCATCTGTGCTGTGAATTTACAAACATAACTTTTAAAAATATATAAATGGTAATGGAAAGAATATACAATTTTTTTTATTGTGATTGAGTGAAAGTTTACGATACAATTCAAATTTGCATGCCCGCGTATCTGCACTTCCCTCTGCTCTCGTTGCCCGTTGACAGCACACTCCTCCTTTCCGTTCAATACATGCCATAACCTCTTAAAGATCTCCTGTCCCCTCCTCTCCATCCGCTCCACTCCCCTCTAGTAAGAGGCCAGTAGGACGACACTCTATACAAACTTAACCTTTTTTAAGCGCTTAACAAGTTGAGCCAATAGCATCTTTTCCACACTGACCTGAGTGAGCGGCTTCCTCACCTACACTAACAGTTATGTGTTTACGTACTTAACACATGTGAAAATGGTTTACTTTTTAATTCTCTTCTGTTGTATGACATTTCTGTATGTTTCTAAAAAGCCCTATATTGTTTTAAGTACTGAAACTTAAAATCAGTTTTAACGCCTGATAGAGCAAAATCCTCTCCAGTTTTCAAAATTAAGCTTCCTGTTTTAGCATCTTTATTTTTCCAGGTGAATGTATGTAAAGTTTCTCCAAAACATTTTGTTGGTATTTTGGTTGGCATTGTGTTAAATTTATTCATTAATTTATGCCTTTGCAATATTAAATCTTGCCACCTCTCCACAAGCTGGAAGTATTTTGTCCTTCCTCTGAACTCCCTTTGTGCTTTACACCTTTAAAAAAATCACCTTCTAAACTATACCCACCCAATTTTTCAAACCTGAAATTTGAGAGTCATCCCCTTTCCTCCCCTCCCCAACCTTCCCCTATCCAGTTAATCATCAAGTACCATCAATGCTACTTCCTAAATTTCATCCACTTCTGCCTGTCCCCACTAATGGTACTCTAGTCCAAGCTGCCATCATTTCAAGCTTGCATGACCACACTGGCCTCAACCTGACCTCCAGCAATCCAATGCTTCTTCTAAGCTATTCCCTACACTGCAGACAGAGCAATCTTTTAAAAGGCAAATCATATCACAACATTTTCCAGCTTAAAATTATTCAAATAGCTGCCCTTCACAGTTGGGGTAGAAACCAAAAATCAGAGCTCGACGTGATCTGGTTTCTGCCCTCCCTTCCAGCTAAAACTGAAGCCTCTCTTGAAGTCACTCTTTCTGCCCTGTTCATAAACCAAATAAATCCAGCACCATCTAGTTGATTTCGGCTCATAGCGACCCTATCGATAGTGTAGAATTGCCCCATAGAGTTTCCAAGGAGAGTGTGGTGTATTTGAGCTGCCGATCTTTTGGTTAGTAGCTGTAGCACTTAACCACTATACCACCAGGGTTTCTGCCCTGCTCATTAAACAGACAAACAAACAAAAACCCACTGCCATTGAGTCAATTCTAACTCCCAGTGACCCTGTAGGACAGAGCAGAACTGCCCTTTGAGTTTCCAAGGAGTGGCTGGTGGATTTAAACTGCTGATCTTTCGGTTAGCAGTGGCAGCACTTAACCACTAGACCACCAGGGCTTCTGCCCTGTTCTTAGTGGCCATCAAATACATCTCATGTTCTTTCCCACCTCAGGGGCCTTGCACATGTTGTTTCCTCTGTCTGGATTATTCTTAGCCATTCCTATCGCCTTAGTTTAAGAAGGTTAAATTTCCCCTGGTATACAGTCCTAGCACCCTATACAACTCCTTTCCAGTATTCATGACATTTGTAATGCTTCACTGAAATCCCAGCCAAAATCCACTACCATCAAGTCATGTCAGACTCATAGCGACCCAACAGGTCAGACTAGAACTGTCCCATAGAGTTTCCAAGGAGTGCCTGACAGATTTGGACTGCCGACCTTTGGGTTAGCAGACCTTTCACTTAACCCACTATGCCCCAAGGTTTTCATTCAAGTCAGTCTAACGATAATAATAATATTAACAGTAAACATTTTTTTTAATATGAATGCATAAATGAATCTTCAGCCCAATATTTTATATGCAGAGGTATGCTAGACTTGATTAAAATTTTAGGAATTTTGTAAGCCAGTTTATGCCATCTTAGTACCTTAAAATCATTTGTTGTGGGAGTACTTGGAATATGGAGAGCAATTGTGAGCAAGTCACTTCTCCTGAGTTTCAGGTTTCTCAGCAAAAGACGAAGCTTGGTGAGGTGGTCTCCAAAGTCTCTTCATCTCTAATATTCTTGAATTTACACGTAACACGAGACACTTTCTTTTCATGGTTATGTGAGTTTCTATTCTGCAAGGCACTATGTTTGTAAAAACTGTGGGCCACAGCCTCCTCTATTCTGTCTGGAAAAGTCTTACTCTGCTTTTAAAATGTAACTCAATTTTTACCTCTTCTGTGTAGTCTTTGCTGATTCCTAAAAGTTAGGCAGTCCCTGCTCAGGGCCCTATAACGTATTTTGTTTTTACATCTATTATGGGACTTAACCTAATTGTTGTAATCTAGAAAGGTCTATATCCCCTTCCAAATATGTGAGCTGCTAGAGGCATACTGATTTATTGATTTTATGCCTTGAGCATAATTTCCAGTGCATGCTTGCTCAATTAATATAGGGATTACACCAAGGTCTGGATCCTACCTTCAGAGAGTCAGATTTAATTGGTCTGGGATCTCACCTGGGCACTGGTGATTTCAAGTGCAGCCAAGGTTGAGAACTTCTGCTTTCAGAGGAAGTTTACACACGTACACACACACGCACATACTTGCACATGCACGTAACACCTGGCTCCTAATGTCTACAGTCACACCGGCTACCAAGATCATTCTCTGCTTCTATGGAGAGAGAGGATTGGTTGTAGCATGACTGTTATTATACCTATGAATCTCTTCACAAGCCAGCCCCATCCACCATTCACACACTGTGGTATCTTTGAGGAACCAGAGGTGCCAGAAGCTGTATGTGTAGTAAAAAGTGTCCTAGAGTCCTATGGGGTCATTGCGAGTTAGAATTGACTTGATGGCAGTAGGTTTTTTTTTTTTCTTTTCTTGACTTTTCTTTTAACAAACAGGGCAGAAACCCTGGTGGTATAGTGGCTAAGTGCTACCGCTGCTAACCAAAAGATCGGCAGCTCAAATACACCACACTCTCCTTGGAAACTCTATGGGGCAATTCTATGCTATCTATAGGGTCAGAATCAACTAAATGGCACTGGGTTTGTTTGGTTTATGAACAAGGCAGAAAGAGTGAGTTCAAGAGAGGCTGACTTCACTTGACACGTCACCTGACTGCAGGGATGGCCGACTCTCCTGATTTCTTCATACCCCACTAACTATTCTTCCTCAGTCTCCTGTTTACCTTCCTAATTCTATATATTAGTGTTCTCAAAGCACTGTCTTCATATTTCTACTTTCTTCTGTTCCATAGAAATTACCCTGTTCCATGGTAATGTCATCTATCCCTCATCATCTTCCTATATGCTGACACTCCCTGCTCTCATTCTCAAGTGTCTTCCTATATGAATTCCATACTTGCATACCTCTGGTGGCATAGTGGTTAAGTGCTATAACTGCTAATCAGAAGGACAGCAGTGCAGATCTGCCAGGTACTCCTTAGATACTCTATGGGGCAATTCTATCTTGTCTGTAGAGTCACTATGAGTTGGAATCAACTTGATAGCAGCGGGTTTGATTTTTTGGTGTACCCCTGCCTGCCCTTCCTATCTCTTCTCTCCACTTATTCCACTCTGACCACACTGGCATCTTTCCTCGTCCTTGATGATGCCAAGCTCATCTCAAGGTGTTTCCTCTTACCATTTTTTCTGCATGGAACACTTCTCCCACAGAGTCATTAACTGCCATGTACTGTTCTAGTGAACACCAGTGAATAAAACAGAAAAGCAGCCCTGAGATATTCCAGGGACAAGAGGGAAGTCAGTGTGGGTAGAATGGAGTGAGAGAGTATACAGAAGTCAGATATAAAAAGAGGAGAGAGGGAGAAGTATTTCCATGACAGGCACCTTCATGTGATTCAGACCTCTGTTAAATGTCCTCCCTCAGAGAGACTGTCCATGTCTACCCTCTTCAAATTGCTCTCTCTTTCTCTATTCCTCATTTATTTACATTTGAAATTATATCTTTCATCTTCTTTGTTGTCTGTCTCCCCCAATAGAAAGCAATCTATATGTAGATGGGGACTCTGTCTTGCCCACATCTATATCCCAGAGGCTAGAGCTGTACCAAAAACATGGCAGACATACAGTAAACACCAGGTGAACGAATAAATTAGCAAATCAGTGAGTGAACAAGCTATGTCACTTTGGGAGCTAGAGGAGTCAATTGTTACTGCAATTGTTATAGAATCTTCCACAGATCCACAAAAAAGCCCAACCAAGATGCACCTATTTTAGGAGAGAAAATTGAAAGACAAATTTTTATTTTAAACTTACTTTTCAAATTTCCTCACCCATTTACTCCTGATTGATATCTAACTGGACATTTATACTTTTTGAGAATAAGGGGCTGAATCCGAATGAGAAAAGACTATACCCAAAATACTATTTTTTTATACTAAAATTTTATAACCTGTCTGATTTTTGTCTTGGTTTAATATATTTCTTTCTCTATACCCCTTATTTTCTCTTTCAAAGTCCCCTATCCTAATTGCTCTCCCTGCCCCCAGCTGTCTTCTCGTTAGTCTAATCTTTGTATTAGTAGTATTCGTTTTTCCTGAAACAACACCTTGGCATGAGAACCCTAACCACCTTTTTATTTCTTGCCAAACCAAGTTGAAACCACCATACGAGGCTTTAAGGTATTTCATGAATTCCATTCCCTCATGTCAAGCTCATCCATCTACATTCTGGTCTCAGATCCCCCCAAGTGAACTTGCAGTTACTGTCAAACCAGCCCCTCCTCACTCCTCTGTCCATGTGTTCGTTTTACAATTTGTGCCTTTCCACGTGTGACTTCATGTAGTCAGAAAGTTCTTCTCTGTTCCCTTTGCCCATCCAAATCTTCCCCATAATTAAAAACATTCTTATATTTCCTTTTCCTCCTGCGTCACTCCATTGCACTGCTCTAGCCCACACTAAAGTCTCTTCCTAAAACTCTTATTCCAATCACTGGAAATACCAAACATCTTGAATTTACTATTTCTCTAGTTATTCTGGGCAAAATTTGCCTTCTCCAAAAGTTTTTAAATTTCCAAATAAAGAATATGTCTTAAATGCCATCTGTACCCTCCACCTAGAAAAAGTAGTAGGCACAAAGTGGACATTCAATGAAGCAAAGAGTAATAGACAAGCCCTACTTCCATAAAATTTTTACGTAAGTTTCTTCACAGAATAATCAGTATAAGGCATTGTGATGCAGTGAATTACTTGATATGGTCCTTTCAGCCATAGTCTTTGTGGCTTTCACGTAATGACTGGGTGGGGCTATGCAAAAAAGGCGTATGGAACTTGAGATCTTTAAGATTAGATGTCAGCTTGTCTGTGCAATAATTTTCAGTGGTCTGACAGTTATGTAATGATGTAGCCATCCCAGCCTTTGTGATCTGATGTAATTATCCTTCATTTCTATGCCTGTGGTTATGGTCTCATAGGGGAGTGAGTTGTCTGTTATGGTAACAAGTCAGGATTAAAATAGAATGTATCTTGAGACATCTGTTTACTAGAGACTGTGACTCCTTCCCCCTTGTAAAGTTAGAGGAAGTCAGACACCCCAACACTGTGGCATTTTTACAGGCATACACATTTTGAATCCTTTCTGTGAAAATTTACTTACCTCAGCCACAACTCTTCCCAACCTTGAATTCAAGACATGCCTTTATTTAACTCACACTTTTCTTTTCTTTTTTTTTATCTTACAAGACATAAAGGAGGAAGAAGTACACAGAGAATGGATACGTCTCTACCCCCGATAAGGGAAACTAAGAGTTGAGTGCATCCTTTGGATCCAAGATCCTTGCACTGAGAACCTTCTAGACCCAGGATACAGAGAAAGAGCTATAACATCAGGGACAGTCAAAGAACATGAGAAGTAGAAAAGTGGCAGCAGAACTAGCAAGAGGTGGCAGAGTGGGCTCATGGCCCCCAGAGTAAGAAAGCTGAGCACCTTCAGGCAAGAGGCTTTCTGGAGAGTGGGGTGCCTCTGGCTACTTGGCAAAGCTAGGCTCACAGATCTATCGAGCTAGAGAGCTCAGTGCCTTCAGGCTAAGGCTTCTGGCAGAGTGGTGGCATCTGGGCACTTAGTGTAATGGCTGCTGTGAGAGCTGGTAAAAAGACTGTAGGGTGGAGGTATGAGTCTGACAGTTAAATCCACAAGTTTAATTGTTCCAAGTGCTACATACCTCATTGCTGAGTATCACTACGGTCATCTTTGAAGTACTCCCCTTGGGAAGCTATGCACAATGCCAGCGCCTAGTCCACCCTTCAAAGTAATTTTGAAACTCTTTCTGGAATGGCCTTTGCACATGGTGGCAAGTTGGTAAAATTAATTGTGTAGTGGTCAGTGAGGGAGTTTTTAGCCAGTGAACAAATAATTGTATTGGAATACCCTACCTACTCACCTGATCTGCTCCCAGTGACTTTTTTCCTTTACCCAAAGATAAAGGACATGTTGAAAGGAAGAAATTTTAATGACATTCAGGACATTAAAGGTAACACAGTGACAGCTCTGATGGCCATTCCAAAAAAAAGAGTTTCAAAATTGCTTTGTAGGGTAGACTAGTATTGGTGCATTGCTTCCCAAGGGGAGTACTTTGAAGGTGACTACAGTGATATTCACCAGTGAGGTATGTAGCACTTTTTCTAGGATGAGTTTGCCAACTTAATTGTCTTTCCTTAAATGTTTGAAATCTATCTCATAGGAATAAGCTTTGGGCCGTTGATCTTGATTCTCCTTCCCCGTTGTGAAGTTAGAGGAGGTCAGACACCCCCGACACTGTGTCATTTTTACAGGCATACACATTCTGAATCCACATCTGGGAACTTTTGTTTATTGTATCTGATTGCTCGGACAAGGCCTGTTCCAGCAGGATTCCAACAGAGTTAAACCTGTATGGTTGTACTCCTGAAATTAACTGCTGTGACTATCTTTCAGACCATGCAGAAATTGTCTAAGTAAAATACAAATTTAGAATTCAGTCTACACTTCCCCATTCACCACTCTATTATCCAGGTCACCCTGCCCACACCGGTAGAAATATCTAGAAAAATAGTACATTATAAAGTAGAGAAACCATCTTACGGGGAACTAAAGCAAAAGTAAAGCAGTCCCCAGTTTCCCTGGGAGTCCTTCTCTCACCTACCTGTGTAAATGAACCTCCCAGGGGCTCCTTTGCAGAACTGTTTGGATTTATAAGATAATGTCACTTCTACCACTCCAGGGATGTGCCGAGGAGGAGTCTGTACTCTGATGGCATGAGGGGTGATTAGCTGAGAAATGAACAGATGGAGGAAAAATATCCATTATGCAAGTCTTCACAGAGGACACTGAGCTCTCATCTAGGCTTCTCTGTTTCATGCAAACTCGCATACACACATACTCTCAGTGTCCCTTCCCCGTGCCTTGCTCTCTTTCTCCATCCAGAATTTCCTCTCAACTATTCCAATCTAAGACCTTTCAATCCTTCCTGCTCAAGTCACTCCCTCCTTCTGCTCCCCATGCCCCACTCCTGCAATCCGTCCCACCACACTGAATTCCTACATTGCTATGAGCTCACATAACAATCTGGCAGTTTTCAAACTCAACTTAGCACCCTTAATTATATTTTTGCAAAATATGTGTATACTTTAATATGAAAGTAAAACATATCCAATTTAGAAATTACAGAAAAATATTAATATTGTATAACCCAAAGGCAAGCAAGCATTAATATTTGGTGTGTTTCCAGTCTTTTTCTGTGAATACATGTTACATAATGAGAATCTACATCCACAGACACCATTGTCTGGATTTTTTTTTCATGTAGAATTATAGTATAAGCATTCTCCCTTCTCCTATGTCATCAGAAATTTTTCACAACACACTTTTAATAGTGTAATGATATTCCATCGTTTCTTTAACTGCTCTCTTATTGTTCAATATTTAAGCTATTTCTAATTCATCACCGTCGTGAATAATCCTGCAGTGAATATTTATCTTGTGAAGGGATCTATCCCTGCAATAAATCTTGACTTTTATCCTTGCTTCTCTGTTCATAAAACCCACTGCTGTGGAGCTGGGTCCAACTCATAGCGACCCTATAGGTAAGAGTAGACCCACCTCATAGAGTTTCCAAGGAGTGCCTGGCAGGTTTGAACTGCTAAACTTTTGGTTAGCAGACGTAGCCTTTAATCCACTATGCCATCAGGATTCAGAATTTCCTCTCTCGAGTCAATTCCAACTCACAGTAGGCACTTAATAATGCTGCTGATGTTCTAGGAATTATTAATTACCCCAGATCAAAACATCACTGGGACAAAAAAATTAGAGAAGCAATTTGCCTTTGCCTACCTCGCTCCATACAAGCATGGTCCCAAACACCACTTGGAGACCATCAAAGAAGTTATCCCCAATGATGATGACCATGGCTCCTCCTGTGGTCCAGCCTTCACTTGGACTGATGGCTTTGATGCAGGGGGTAGCTAAGAAGATACAAAACACAAAGGTCAGGTCTGTCTCTCCACAGTGAAATCTGAAGTTTCTGGGATGGCCTGCTTTTGAAAGCTGTTTGTCATTGCAAAGAATTCAAGCTGTGCTTTCTTGACTTACCAACCTTCCCTAATTGGTTGTTGGTTTTCACTAGGCCATTAAAGCCTAATGAGTTGACTGTAAAGTATGAAAAAGCTAAACACTTAGCTAATTGTGCAAAGGGTGTTTCTAAAACTTTTGTTGTTTTTCCCATATTTTTGTAAGTTGATCACACCGGAAATGTGCAAATCCATTTCTCTCCTCACCTCCTCTGTCCCAGACTTCAAGATGCTAAGGTTTACAAGCCTCGTTAATGTGCTAGAGGGAGAAGGAGAAAGCAAAATTTATCATACTTTAAGATTTTTTTCATCTCTATCAAGAGACAATTTCTGATCATTTTACTAACTTTGTAGGAAGAATTTTCTCCTCTTCTTCCATATGTTCAAGGCCTCTGGACTTTACATCCCAACAGGAACCCAATATGGTTTTCAGGCCATAACTAAAGTCAATCCATCACTCCATTTCCAAAGTTGACAGGGTCAAAGGTGGAAGAGAACTTTGGCAGGACTCCAAAAACATGAGCCTCCTTTGAACAGCCAGTCAATCACATCCAATCAGTCAAGGGAAAACTGGATGGGTTCCTAGTTCTGAACCCTGGGATTTTCTTCTCCCCTTTCAGTGCCCACTGTGGGAGAATTAACACCACTCCAAATTCTTTACTGATTCAATCATTTTCTTTCAGTTCATTAATTCTTATTTAAAATGATACAAGACACATTTTAAAGGCTGGGTTGTGATGGGGGCTGGTGGGCAGTATACAGCAAAACATCATACTAAAATAGTTGTCTAGTTTGACTACTGATTTTAAATTATAATATCTCCCTATGTCAGTGAGTCGGGGATTGTGGAAGTAAGGAGAAGAACTATGATGGAATTCACTAAGTTTTGTTAGTTGTCTTAATTGATATATTTTAATTTTTTGGACAACTTGAAATTTAGCAGTTACTGGTATTTCTAATTACTTGAATGCACTTGGAAAACTAGCCAGAGCAGACCGTGATTTCTTCTTGTCCAAGCAAACAAAAATCAATTAGTGTCAGTTTCATTCTGCACATTGTTTTGTTTTGCTCACAATTTGTTTAAGGGCACATCTGACACTTATTCATACACGTCTGGCACTGTAATGTTCCTGTTTAACTAAGATGTCACAGGCTTACATTTGCCTGAAATGCCCATCTTGCAAAAAGAAAAACACAGAACTGAATGGAAGAAACAGTGAGGTACGGGGACCTCAGCATTGGCTCAGGGAGGTGTGGGGCTTACAACAGCGAAGCTGGAGTCAGCATTTCGAGCTTCATTTGTAAACCCATGTGATTTTGCACACTTTCTCCATTGCTCCTCACTGACATAAATTTGAAATTCATACAAGGAAATCAGTGGAGAACTTCATTTGTGAACCGTTCTCAGCTCAGACAGACGTCACATGTACCTTCTGAAGGGTCAAGTCTTCTTGCTCTCCGTCCATGCTTAGAGTTGTTATGAACAAACATGTTGTCAGAAACAGCCAACACATGCCCATCTACATTCACGGTTGTTGACAACACAACCTGTGCATTTAAAGAAAAAGAGAGTGAGGCAGTAGGGTTGGTTTCACATAAAGCAGTAATTAATTGCACCAGAAAGTTTCTTTGCCAGACTCCCATATGGCAAATATGGTAAGGAACAGAACCTGGGATGGGTCCATGCCCTCAATATCTCAACAAGTTGGTCTCCTCCTATAACTAGGGCAAAACTTTCCAGAAGAAGAGGCTGCCCTTCATCATATGTTGTCGTGTATCATGCTGACACACTATGCCCATGCAACGAAGTGAGGATACTGGCCATCTGCCTGCTGGTTTCAGAAACCTTGCTCTCTATCAAAGGATATGAATAATCAGTCATTCTCAGAGATCCTCAAGTTGTAGTCACCATTATGACTGTATATGATTAGGAAGTTACGATCTAAACTCCAGCTGGAAGGTCACTTTAGCAAGCTCAGGAATCAGTTCTTGCCCTACTGATAGTTCCTAAGGCATACGTGGGCTTTGAGATGTTGGCTGATCACTAGTCAGTAGTGTCCCTACTCCCTAGAGAGCAGTAGAAGAGATGCACAGATCACTGGTGAGAATATAGGGTTGTCACAACTCAGTGTTGACAGTGTAGGAGAGGGGAGAGATGGGTGTGGAGTAGTCAAAGAGTGTGGATTTGGCGATACATAGACCTGGGTTCAAATTGCAAGTATGCTACTTCTTATAACCTTTGACAAATTACTTAACTTTTCCAAAGATAAGTCTTTGTATCTATAAAGCATAAACAACAATACCTATTTCACAAGGCTTTTGTGAAGATAAAATGAGATAATACATTTAGAGGAAAGCCTGATGGGTGCCAAATTCAGATGCGTTCTCATCCTACTTTCCTCGCTCCTGCATTGTTTAACCACTCACTCAGATGGATGACGTTACTCATCAAGCTTCTCCTACAGTCTGGGCAAAGTTCTACAAAAGGGGACTCTGGGGGCTAGGTTCTAAAAGTTACAAAACACGACCCCTTCCCTCAAAGAGCTTACTTTCAAGCTGGAAGAACCTGGCTAAACTTAATGAGGCACACAATATGGCATCTAACTGAGTTCCAGCTTCTGTGCTACAGATTGGAGGTGTGGAAGACCTTCAAAGAGGTGGAAGTCTGCAAAGGCCAGAACAGCCAGGGAAGGTGGAGTGGAAGCAGTGGATTGGAGCAGTGCCAAATTTCCTTGATCCAGGGAGATGAGCCATCCTAGAGGTAAGTCCATTCTCAGCTCAAGTCGCTTATGCACTGTAATTTATTTTTGAGGAATGAACCTGTTAGGTGTGTACTCAAGGAGTCCTGGTAGTACAGTGCTTAAATACTCAGCTGCTAACCAAGAGATTAGTGATTCAAACCCACCAACTACTCCATGGGAGAAAGATGGGGCAGTCTGCTGCCATAAAAAGTACAGCCTTGGAAACACTATGGGGCAGTTCTACTTTTTCCTATGGGCCACTTTGAGTCAGAATCCCCTTAAAAGCAAAATGTTTAGAGGCATTTTCATGCGCATATAGAGGCCTGTTGGAGAAAGCCACTGAAGAGGTACCTAACAAAGATTCATGGTTAAAATTGGCTCTTCCTGCCTACACCTAAATTAAATTTGCGAAATTCTACTTGTTATTTCTGTCACCCCTTCCTTATTTATTAAACAAAGGAAAAAAATCTTGGCTCAGCCTTACCTCCTAATGTGAAAGACGATTCATTAGTCAGAAATTCTCAAACTTTTTATTAAGAAAATTTCCAAACAAAACAGCATAATTAAACTTTAAATACCCATCATCCAGTTTCAATGACTGTCAGAATATTGTCACTCTCATCTGTAACACTGCTCCCTCCCAACCTTCTATTCAATGACCCTAAAACCCCTTATTATTTAGTGATGGCTAATCAGCAAAGGTATTTTTTTGTTTAGGTAACATTTACGTAGATTGAAATGTACAAGTCTTAGCTGCACAATTTTGACAAATGGACACATCCATGTAGCCCACACCACTATTACAACGTAGAACATGTCCATCTCCCAGAAAGGTCTCCTGTATCTCTTCCCAGCAAACCCTAAGCCACAGATACATTCTTCTGATTTGTTCCACCTGAACGAGATTTTTAGATGGTATCTTTTAATTTAACAGATTTGAGGAAACTCCTAAAACACATAAGTCCACAAAATATTTTACCTGTCTATGTGCCCAAGGTACCATGGACGTGATGGTAGTACATGTGAAATTTTGCCTGGCCTTAAGTGAGTCTCAGTCACTCAACTCAGCAGATACCTACTGAGCACCTATTACGTGTTGGGCATTGTGACAGGCCCTAGGGATTCAAAGACAAAAAGGCAATGTGTTCGCAGTCTCTGTCATGCGTCCGCTCTTCACTGTGAATGTGCTACAGACACACCAGCATGGTTCTCTGTCTTGCCTTGCTGTGCCATGAGAATGAACTTAAAGAAAGCCAAGCTACTAATCATTAAGAAAGCTGTTATCTTGGATTGTAAACTTTCACTTAATCACCATTTGAAAAATAAAGCTGTTATCAGTATAATTGTTCATAAATCAGAGGTGCAGCCTGCCTAGCTCTGAGGGTGCTTTCATTGTGTACATGTTAATAGGTTAGTGGCTGGAAAAACTCCTTCCACAAAGTTGCTAACATGTGTGGTAACCATAAGACAAGAGACATACCTCACTGGGCAAAAGCTCACCACAGCACAAACTCTTATTTAGAGGGAGCTCAATACAAGACAAAATCACCTCCTAGCCAAAGGGAGAGGCCAGGCCTGGTGGTCAGAGAGCTAAAATGAATGTGCAGTTTGAAAACATCCCCTCTGTACATGCTTACATCGAGGAAAGTAATAGGAGTAGGGGCAGAAGAAAGAGGAATACAGACCACTCTTACAATTGGCTTACAAATGGTGTGTGTAAATGGACTTTCAAAGACAAGGCTGTCATCTCTGGAGAAAAAAACGAGAGAATGCTTCAGACTTTAACTGCAAATGAGCTGAACTAGGCACACAGAGGAGAACCCTTGCCCTGTCTGAGGATTATGTGGATGTAAAGAGTGTTCTCTCTGAGACCACTTTAATTCATTCCACAAGGTTCTTGTCATACTGTACACTAGTGTTCCTCACGCATTTCTGTCACAGAATATGGGGCTTTCACAAGCCAGTTGATTTCATCATTGTCCATTTGGGTGGAGTGAGACTTAATTCCAAAGTGAACATTTCCCAAATGACATACCCTGATGGTTCAGATATACTTCATTATTTTCTGTTAACAATGGAAATAAATTTTAATCTCTTGCTGGCTAGCACCAGCCTCTCATGACAGCAAGGGAATTAACCTGAATTATTTCAGTGTCTACAAAATTTATTACAAGATTTTAAATTATGTTCAAATGTATGTATGCGTCTCTACACACACACACACACACACACACAGAGAGCTAGTTCTAGCTTTTAATATTTCAAGTATCTTAAACTATAAGGTAATTAGAATAACTTGTTAATTAAAATGAATTTTCAAACTATATACACTTTAATTCACAAATTCCACAACATGAAATTAGATATATTTGGTTGTTGTTCTTATATATTGAGATAACACCACTTACATACTGACTCTCACATATATTCGCTCCACTGGTGGGAGAACGAGCTATGCTGTAGAAGTGAAGATACATTTGGTACTTTCAAAGCTTCAAATTTAAATTCTTTCACTGTTTTCTGATGAATGATGACAACACTGATATTATTTTATGCAGACAAGTTAAAATTTCTGAATGTTTTAAGGCTAAAGGAAGTCGAACGTGCATTCCAACATTGTCTCCCTCCCAGGCCTTCCCCTTCCACAAGCCAACTTCTTTCCCCTAGTGAGTATTTCCTGGGGCACGAAGGCTGACCCTTTCCATCTGGAATCAATCAGTCAACTCCTGACAACTTCCTGAAACACCTCACTCCATTTCCTGTTCTCTCCCCCTTCACTCTTTCCCCCTGGTTTGCTTCACTCTTCAAAACTGCAGGCCACAGCAGCTTAATGTTAGAGGGTCAGACACAGTTAGACTCCAAAACACTACACAAGGACACCTTTGACCTTCAAAAATCTTTACATCTTAGCTAAACAAATCAAGGTCAACACTTCTTACCATTACCTTGTTAACTATTTGTATGCATCTTTCCAATGATCTTCCAATCATCATCAATACCACTTGTTTTCCTAAGATCATAAACTGACTTGCTTTAAAACACGCACATTCAGTGTTGATACAGGGTGCCGGTATCAACTTTCCAGTATTATAGAAGAAATCAGAAGAGTCTACCACACAAAAGAACTTCTACTGACTCACAAATGACACTTAACCCCAATACCAAGGCTTTTCTAGAGCTGTCAGAGTCTCTTGGCACTGCTATTCTGCTGGTAGAGCCCTAAAGGATGCAATTAGGAATACAGATGTCCATAATTTCTGTGAGATGGACACCCAGTTTTTGCTGCTGACACTGGTGACAGCTTTCATTTATTTCTCAAAGTTGACGTGTCTACATTTCAGCTCAAAGTTCAAACTCAAAAATCTACAGAACTGAAAACTAAGCCACACAGATAATGCCAAACATAAGTAAATAATAATTAAAAAAAAAAACCTGTTGCTGTCTGATTCTTACTATATCTCTTCAAATGCTACTTTTCAGTTCAACACAAAAACAGCCACCAATTACATTTGTGCAAATGTTAGGTATAATTTGATATCTTTAAGCCAATATTCCAGAAGGAGAAATAGAGATCTATTGAAACTGTTTGCGTTTTTTTAAGTGAACAAACTTGCCATTTTTGCCATTCCTTGTTTTGCTTTGACATGACCTCTAGTTTGGGGTGAGTCTAAATCAATAAACATAGTCCAAATAGGGAAAGACAGTGGTAGATTCAGTTTTAAATCATCTAATCATACAGTCATTTTAGTTGATTACATATAAATACAAAGCTTGTAATTTACCTTGAAAAATGCAACCAAGTCTTAAGAACAAAATGTGCAAATACATTAGTGATCTGTTTAAAGACCTCAAGAAAACTGATTGGCTTTCTCAAATTACGTTTTTCTTCTTGTTACAAAAATTCTCCCATGTCTCTTACCCTAATAATTTATACAAAGCAGGAGCTGAGTTGTAAAGAGCTCTTTCCTGCCCATAAAAGACGACAGGGAGTTACAATCTGGGTGGACACTCCCGTTAATCTGCCTGTACAACAAATTTGCAAGAGATGAACTGTTTCTTTGGTGGAAGAATGATATCACATGACTCAGGAATTTTTACCAAGCTGACTTAGTCCCACCCTTGGGTTACTTTCATACTTCATTCTAAAGTGTCCTTGGCTTTTTGAAACATCACACTTCTGTTTCTGCCAGCTCTTTGTAATTTCCATTCTGCTTAAAACTCTAGCTGTTAGGATTGAGCTGAGTTTTACTAGTCAGAGAAATGGTCAGCTTGCAACTTCCTCACAGCCTTTCTCAACTCACATCCAGGTGTTCGTACAAAGACCCCAAGTCTTACACAGGAGGCTAAAAGAAAAAGAGAAGTCAAAATGAAAAATGTGTGGAATGGCCAAATGATCTGCTCTTTGAAGCAGATGACAATTCAGGGTCTGTATTCACTGGAGAATAATTACATTGGTTAGAAATCTCCCCATACAGATCAGAGTCCTGGCTTTGAAAACACACCCCAATCTACCATTAGTCAGACACAGTTCCCCTCCATTTCAATGAGGGGCAGAGACCTCATAGCTGACTGTAGGGCATTGGATAGCTTAATCTCACTAAAGCTACAACACATAGCATTTATAACACACTCAATGTTGAAGTCTCTGATACCTATTTATGAACAAGCATACACTAAACTAAATGAAAATGATCTTGAAAATTCCTGTTATTTTGCCAAGTACGGAAAAAAATTCTTTATGACATTTTACATCTGGAAATGGAATTAAATTCATGATTTGCTTTTCCTTATAACTATTCAGTTGCTATATATGTTATTTCAGCTTTCCCAAAGCATAACTGTAATGTGGGATTTTATTTTCCACCTGTGGAAGGAAGAATGGGACACAGAGACCATTAACAGGATAGGGAAAGTCAAGCAGACTTTGGTTATGGTTGCCAACGAAGTTTGGAGTCCACATCATGAGAATAAGCACTATGCTGGTGTTCTTATACCCTAGCTAAGGGTGATAACCACAGAGGTGAGTCTGATGAAACAATTCTGTCTCAGCTTCCTTTAGCTCAACTCAGGCTAACAACAAACAGATTCATTCTGCCTACTGTTTCCCTGAAATTCTTCTTCGCTAGTGGACTTCCGAGTCTCCACAATTACCTTTAAACACCTACCCCAGAAGCATGGATTTTATCTTCTTTTTTTCTTTTAAGGAATTCCCAGAATTTGTGGCAATAGCTGTTGCTTCACATTCCCTAGGAAGAATTTCCATACAGCTCAGTAGCAAGTACAAAACAGGAGAGCACAAAGTTGAATGGTACTGAGACAGACACGTGGCATCCTGAATTTGTCCACATCAAAACAGAGGGAATTGTGGCATTAACAGCATAATTCCCGAGAAGATGACTTCTTCAGTGAGTAGATAGCACCAAGTTTCTATCAGCTAACGGGTAGTTACTGAGAGTCCCAGGCAGTATGCAACATTCAGTGGAGTGCTACAGAAAACACTGTCACCACCTGAAGGACCTTACTATGTAGTTGATGACATATAACAAATGCTAGATATAATCAGAAAATATTATGACACAATAATATACAAGTTACTGAAAAAATTGTGTGGACACTGTATATTGTTAAGAGTTGGGAACGAGCCTTACTGAAAGTAGTAAGAGACATTTTCATCGGGGAAGCGGAATTTCAAACAGGCCTTGAAGAGCTGACAAAACTTACTTATGCAAACAGAAGTTATTGAAATGGTTATTTTGGCACTTTAGATAACATGCTAGGTGGCGTAAGTGTAACAGTACGCCACATATTTGTGCAAATTTGGCTACAGACATATTTGTGCAAATTTGGCTTTGAGTGGACACTTTTTAGAGCTTTCTTTTTAGAAACTGGTTGAAGATGTACAGAAATCAAGTGTCAATTTGTTTAACCAGCTTTTCATGGCATCAGAGAGACTGACAACCTTTCATGTACTTCACAATACAATTTCTCTTCATCTCGAAGGCCAGGGACACTCACTACTGTCAGCCAAGTTCATTTTGTTCCCATTGACCCCATTGCTCTTCCCAGCTAAAATTTATGCAAAGTGGAGTGGTGATGGCCAAACAGTTGAATTTTATTAGCTGAAGTTTTCAGAGCCACAGGGAAGCTATACACCTTTGATGGAGTTCTTGGTTTGGGTGGGTTGGACTTCTGTTCCACTAAAGCTCTGTCACCAGGGACATTGCAAATCACCTGTTATGCATCAAAACTCAAGAATAATGCAGCACCCATAAGCATGAAGGAATCTACGCATTCCTGTTACAGAACTAAGAAAGCTTTGCTTTACAGGAAGTTCTGCATCTGATTGTTCAAGAATGTGCTCAAGGGTAAGTTTTCATGTCCAAATCGAAGTCTCCTAAAATGCTTTAGTCTAGGTTTTTGTTTCCACATAACTAAAATCTGGAAACCCTGACTGCATAATGGTTAGTGGTTCCAATCCACCAAGCACTCCTTGGAAACTCCATGAGGCAGTTCTACTCTGACCTACGGGGTCTCTATGAATCAGAACTGACTTGACAGGAGTGGGTTTCTTTGGTTAGCTATATCTTTTCCCCAAAGTTATTTTGGCAACTACCTGTTAGAGCAGCCCTAGCTGAGTAAAACAAAATTGACCAAATTCTGTTTCAGTCAGCTAGGGCTGCTCTAACACTACCTGTTTGCATTTCTGTCCTTTTTCTCTCACAAAGAACTCAAAACACATTTCCTATATGAGTTGGCCAAAATTCTTATTACTGTGCCTTCTGGCCCTGTTTGAGACACTGAAAGTTAGGGGTAGGAGCAGCAGCACATCACACTATCAGATAGAGAAGCCTGCATTTATCCACGGAAAACCTTCCCCAAGCTGAAAGCACAAGACGGCATCAAAGAACCTCAGAGCCTCAGAGGTTGCTTTCCTCTGACTCCAAATAGATAATTATTATTTCTTAACTTGAAATATCTGGTTTGTTTTACCACCAGATAATGGACTCACCTGTGGATCAGAGAGGCCATAAGTCAAGTGATTTTCATTATGTGCTTTAAACTGCTGCTCAGTAGCACAGAAATTTCAAATGGTGGATGAGATCACAAAGCAGCTGGAACAGCTCTTGAACCGAATGATTTGAACTGAAGAAACCTGCAGGCAGCTGGAGCTGTATTAAATTTTTACCATTTGGAGTTAATTTAAACTCTCGTTTTCCTCTTAAACTGGTGTGAGAGAAACATTCAACATTTTTTATTTAAGGAAAATAGATGGCAGTGCCACTAAAAAGTTTTATATAGGAGCTGGGATTTAAAAAAAAAATCGTAAGGGGTTGGATGGATCTTGGCCATGTTCCAAAATGTGAGTAGCCCTGCCCTTTGCTCTGACATCGTTCAGTAAAGCAGACTAATGGCTATTGCCCAGCTGTGTGGACTAGGTGTCTTTGTCACCTACATTCATTTCCCCATCATTCTTGTGTTGCACCCAGCTTGTTGCAGTAACAAGCTCTAGGCCACCAGGCACTAAGCCTCTCACGTTACCAAACTACCCTGCTGATGTCAGTCCCCACGTGGCCTTCCTTTCCGTCTTCATTCGGATCAAGCAGATCTTCGTGTCCTCAGTTCCTTCTTCCTCACCAGTGTGCGTTCCTGCTCGGTCTCAGAGGCCTGACATTGCTCCCAGGTGCTCACAGAGAATCAACCCTTCCCCTCACTCCCTTCAAGTCTCCTCCAAGACTCCATTCTACTGGGCCCATCTGGGCTTGTACGCTGATTCCTATGAGAAAATTGGAATCAAGTCAACTGCAAAGTCTTCCCCAACTTGGCTTCTGAAATGGCTTTTCTTTCACTGCAAAGTGTGTGCCCTTCTGTATATACCGAAGTTGTATCTCTTGAATCAAAAGGTGGCAAGTTCTGCAATGTGTATGTTGGTTTTCTTCCTAACACAATTATGTAAATCAACAATTATTATTATGGTGAAACTGAAAACTCAGTCTAAAACAGGGAATAGTTCAGGTGGTGATTTTGACACATTTAAGGGTCACTCAGAAAAGTTCAGTGAATGACAGAAAGAATATTTCTAGTAATCACAAGGAAGCTTCAAGTTTGAATGTTGGAGTTCCTTAAAAGTAATTTGTGGGTGGAGATGCATCAAGTCAACCGCGATCAATTCCAGAATTAGGCAATATACCCACACGCTGCTCATATGACAGAGAACACTCCAGATCTCTGAATGATCATGTCTTTTAAAACAATCTTCTTGAGGCAGGGAAGAAAAAAAGGCACCCAGACTTCTGAGTTTCCCAAACTCAGGTAAATAAGTTGCTGACGTTAGAGTCCTGTTAGAGACTATCCTGGGGAAAATTCTGAAAACTACTCGGCAGACCATCCACCTTTGCTATTATTACAGTAGTGAATATTGTTTAGCTCCCGTGCTATGCATACTCAAGTGTAGTTCATATTTGACTACATCCTTGAGTTACGTCAATCTTCACAGAGACTGTTTGTGCTGTGCAGGGCCCTTCTGCTTCTGGCCAAGCCACTTAAGACCATAGAAGCTAACCTAAGTTACCTAAATTTCTTATTTTCTGTATCTCCCTATTAGAGTGCAAGCTTCTTAAGGGTAGAGATTTCTGTCTGTTTCGATTACTGGTGTATCCTTAGCACTTAGGATAGTGTTTAGGACATAGGATTTGCTCAATAATATTGATTGATGAATTCACAAATGAAAGACTGCACCTGTGTTTTCACTATGATTTGGGGGGCCTATAGCTGAGCCTGTATATGAGTGTGATTAACAGCAATATGTCCTGATTGCTGTCGATTTCTACTGGTTTTAGAATTTGAATATGGAAAATGATACTGTGCCTGCCTCTTTTTCCTGGCTTCACTTTCTTCTTGGTTTCACAACTGCCTGCTTTCCACCCACAATACAGAGAAATAAAGAATGGTGTTCATTGCATCTTAACAAGCCTGTCAGCTTAAGCTAGATAGAATCTTCTTTTCCTTCCCTTCACTGAGTTGCTAATCTGAGTGTTTCACCTAATGGTTTTCCAGGAGGGCAGAAGTGATTTTCCGCCTTCATGGTCCATGGATGAGATACCGTAGGGGCCTTGGTAATCTTTTATTCTTCTTTTTTCCTTCCTTTATTCCTTCTTCCCACACCCCATCCCTCCCTCCTTCCTTTCCTTCTCTTCTTTCTCCCTCCCTCCCTCTCTCCTTCCCTCCTCCCCTTTCCTTTTTTCCTTTCCTCCTTTCTTCTTCCCTCCTTCCTCCCTCTCTCTTAAAAACTTGCTTAATGACTGAACTCTGTGTAGAACCTGGCATTGTGCTAGACAGCACGAGAAATTAAAAAGTGAAAAAAAAAAAATCAATTTTCCTCAAGCAGCTCCCAGTCTACTAGACAAACAAACGGTACCTGCAGTGCCCTGTGATGAGTGCCATAGCAGAGGTTTGTGTAGAATACTCTGCTGGCACAGAAGAGGGAGCCGACAGCCAAGCCCGGAAGAGTCAGAAAATGCCTGACGAGGACAGTGGCAACCAGGCAAAGAGAGGGGAAGCCTTCGCAGGCAGAGGGACAACGAGCGAAAAGGTTCCGAGATATAACAGAAACCACGAGGTGTGCGTGGTGAGCAGCGAACATATGTGGACAGCAGGAGATGGGCATGGCAGAAGAGTTGCCCAGTTTGAGAGCACTGAGTAAGCCGCCTCAGTCATCTAACTACGAGGTCAGCAGTTTGAAACCACCAGCTGCTCTGCAGAAGACAAGGCCGTCTGCTTCCATAGAGATCTATAGCCTTGGAAACCCTGTGAGATCACGGTGAGTCAGAATCGACTCAGCAGTGGTGTGTCTGCTTTGGAGCTGGGTTATCAGACACGCTAAAAGTTTTGGCTTTTCTTCCTATGGATAGTAGATGTTCATGACATGTTTGAAGTAGGAAAGGGGCATGATTAGATTTGTGTTTTTTAAGATAACTCCTGGAAGCAGTAGTGGGCTGGGTTAGACAAGGGCAGGTAGAGGCACAGAGGCCCATTGCAGTTTTTCAGGAGAGAGATGAGTTTAACAAATTCTTCAGAGGAAGAAGTGATGCTTTAACAATAAAGGAGGAGAAGTGGGTTTCCAGGAAAGGATCAGGGAGTAAGCACTGAGCTCATCCCTTTAGTCATCTAAGGGGAAATGCCCAGTAGGGTAGTACAGCTATATGTCTGTGGCCCCAGAGAGAGCGTCTGAGGGCATGCATCAAGGAAACACCCAGGAAAAGATGGATTTGAGGGCCAAGAGCATGGACGTATTACCAGGAAGAGTCTTAAGGGGGCAGATCCCCATCACCTGGGCTAAATTACATGGGGGATGGTTATTTGGTGTTAAATAAATTAAAAAAAAAGAAAAACCCAAACCCATTGCCACTGGGTTGCTTCTGACTCACAGCAACTATATAGGACAGAGAAGAACTGGCCCATAGAATTGCCAAGGAACACCTGGGTGGATTCAAACTGCCAATCTTTGGTTAACAGCTTAAGCACTATGCCACCCATGTTTCCAAAGAAAACTGTTCCTGCCCAGGTTTGAACCAGTGACCTTCCAGATGTGAGACAAACATGATAACCACTAAACTACAGAAACCATGCTAGATGACTTCAATTTCTTTAGACCAAGGCATCTCAGTCTAGCATCCTTGGGACCCTAAAAGTTGTTTCAAGAGGTCTGAGAGCACCTTAAATTTTAAGCAAAACTTTATTTAAATATACTGGGGTTTTTTTGACAGAACCTATTTTTTTACCAGAGTCTGGGCTAAAGAAAAGAGTTAAAACTCATTGCATTTAGGTAAAATCTTTTATATGTCTTGTGGTGCTTGGACTTGATCAGAATGAAAGAGGGTTTGGTTCAGACTGGAAATAAATTTTATAATGATTTCACTCTCATTCAGCCGTTTCTGAAAAAAGAATTCAGGTTCAACTAGTGTTTGGGGGATAGAGGAAGGAGGAGCAATGAGAGACGAGGGCAAATTGGGCTGGATTTGAGCTGGCTTACAACAGTGTGGCTTTCTAGTCAGTTGAGATCAAATCATCATGAAAGACTGGAATTGAATCAATATTCAATCATACAGCAAAAGTAGGGCATTGAACTAATTGTCTATGTGGTTTACACCAAATAAGAGCTTTAAATGTTCTTACCTGAAATGTTGAGATGACAGATCAGACTGTGTGTAGCTATTTGGAAAGGTTGCTTAAATTTTCTGAACAATTGCATCAGTTCTCTACTCCACTTGACATGTTTGGTGAGTCAGTTATGATTAGTTCTGTCGTTATAATGACACATGTATTCCAAGAATTCCTAAGAGTTATCATTCCTTCAGACCTCACCACCACCACTGCTATTACCAACTACCTCTGATTTGGTTTCATGTTTTTAACATGATCCAAGTTTCTCACTTGCGTATTATGGCACACAGTAACACACAAGCCTTTCTCCATACAGTCTTCTGCATTTAAAAGAGCTGTCACTGAAAGTTAAATTCATCATAGAATCTTAAGTACAGCATAAAAAATGGCCAGTTACTGTGTGCACCAAAGGACGTTATCAACAAAACAAAATGACAACTCACAGAATGGGAGAAAATACTTTAAAATAATATATCCAGTAAGAATTTAGTATCCCAAATATATAAAGAACTCTCACAACTCAACGATAACAAGACAAAGAAGGCAATTAAAAACAAAGAATGTGAATATACATTTCTCCAAGGAAGACACAAACAGCAAATAAGCACATGAAAAGACAATATAATTAGATATTTAAAAAAAAGAAAAGAAGCCAAACTTGTTGCCATGCAGTCAATTCTATCAGAGAAATGCAAATCAAAACCACAGGACAATACTACTTCACATCCACTAGGATGACTGTAATTTAAAAATTGGAAAATACCAAGTATTGGTGAGGATGTAGAGAATTTGGAACTCTCATACATTACTGGCTGGAATGCAAAACAGTGCAGCTGCTGGGGAAAAGAGTTGGCAGCTCCTCAAAAAGTTAAAGATAGAATTACCATGTGACCCAGCAATTGTATGCCTAAGTGTATATCCGAAAGAATTGAAAACATATGTTCACACAAAGACTTGCACGTGAATGTTCCTAGTGGCGTTTTTCATTAATAGCCAAAAAGTGGAAATAGTCCAAATGTCCATCAATGGATGAATGGATAAACAAAATGTGGTATATCCACATAATGAAATATTATTCAACCATAAAAGGAATGAGATCCTGATACATGCTATGATACGGATGAACTTTGAAAATATTATGTTAAGTGAAAGAAGCCACCAAAGGTCACATGTTGTATGATTCTGTTTACCTGGAATGCTCAGAAGAGACAGGTAAAGGATCAGCATGACAGTGGCCTGGTTTAACTTTTGAAATGGGGACTGGTCATTGTATTTTAACTTAAATACTGTAACAAAAAATCTTCCGGTTATGGCAAGACTGTTTGAGACCCACAGTGTAGTGAACCTCAGCAGGAATCTTTTCCAAAGTAGCTCTCACTGGCCTTTCGTGTCCCACCTACTGTGTTCCCTTCCCCCTGTTAACTCTTTAATGGCACTGATCCCAGTGAACTGAGTGATTACAGTAAAGCTGCAGAAGATCCCTGAGTGACAGGCAGGCCCAGCTACATAATTTGTGAGGCTCAGTGCAAAGTGAAAAAACATGGGTCTCTGTTCAAATATGATTAAGTAAAAGGAAATCTACATTGAGCATCATGCTCTCTTAAGAACTGTCTATGTGGAATCTGGAAACCCTGATGGCACGGTGGTTCAGTTCTACAACTACTAACCAAAAGATTGGCAGTTCAAATCCACCAGGAGCTCCTTGGAAACTCCATGGCACAGATCTACTCTGTCCTATACGGTCACTAAGAGTTGGAATTGACTCGACAACAGTGGGTTCTTTGGTTTTTACATGGAATACAATTGACAACAGTAACTAGAAAGACTGCATCAGAACCTTAGGAGGACATGACTTTACATTAATGGAAAGGAACGGTTCAGAAAAGGAGGGTGAGGATGGTTATACAACTTGAAGCCTGTAATCAGTGGCACTGATTTGTCACTGCAGGAAGTGTTCAACTGGTATACATTCTGCCATCAATATTCTCAATAACAACAAAAATCAAATAAATTAAAAAATAATAATAACTAAGAATCCTACAAAGGTAACAGCAAAGCATTAAACTAAACGACTACACAGGTCTCACACCCATGGTCTGTTGGAACGAGTTCCATCAAACAGGTCACCCTGGCTCCTAGCTCCAGTGCCATCTCTCTACAATTAGGGGCAAATGATTTACGGTCCCAGAGCCTCTGTCTCTTCACATAAAACGTAAGGCTCACATTCTCCTTCCCTCCCATTGCTTAGAGGGTTTTTCTTTTTTTAAATCTTCAGTTTGAATACTATCACTTGACATCCTTCTAATTTTTCTATGATCCTGGGTGGTAGAAATGGTTAAGTGTTCGGTTGCTATCCTAAAGGCTGGTGTCCATCCAGAGGAACCTTGGAAGAAAGTCCTGACAATCTACTTCTGGAAAATCAGCCACTAAAAACCCCGTGGCAGCATAGTGTTACTCAACACATGGTGTTGTCAGAACTGACCAGCTGGCAACTGGTCCTTGTCTATAGAGAAGGTGGTGCTGTGTGTTTAGATCAGTCACTTAATGGCAAAAAAGCCATTTGGTGAGTTAAATATGGGTCCTTCAAAGATAAAGAAGGAGCCCAAGAGGGGCTGCACTTCCTCTCATCTCCAACCTGACACACTTTGCCTTGCTTCGTGTTTTTATTAGCTCATGTTCTCAGTACATCAGTGGCAAGGGTGATGAAACCAGTGGCAGATTTAACTACCAGGCAGCTGGGTCATCCTCCCATGGGTCTTGTTGCCATGCTGCAATCTTAAAGTGACCACGGCTGTTTGGACTGCTGCTTTCCAGAAGGCTGGGAGAGGGACTACCGCATAGTTAATCGGGGAAAAAGAAGAGGCGGAGGATGCTGCTTGCAGAAAGTACAGAGAAGCCGCTTTGAAAAATCCCAAGGTGGCTGAATATCAAGAACATGGTTCCTGCTGTGGGCAACTGTGTATGCGAAGGGCTGCCTGAGGGCTTAAAATCAAATCTCCAGCCTGGGTTTGTGCCTCTCTCTGTGGGGATGGCCGAGGCAGAAGGCCTAAACGCTATGAAACGAAGAAAACCTCGATACCATCAGTGAGGGTTATCATTCAGTTATCTTTTTCATTGTTAGCAGTATCAGTAAATAATTTTTCTTTTTTTCCCTTAGAAAAGAAGAAGGAGAAGGAGAAAGAAAACAGGGTGCCTTATCGAACAGGAAAGAACTGCAGGCCTCTTACCTGAAACCGTCTCATGTCCCTCGGGTTTCCTGCTGTTTTCAAACAATTCTGATTGCACTTGAGAAAAAATTTTAAAAAGAATCTGTGAAGAGAAAGCAATGTGTTACATTTTTAAGTAAACATTGTTTAAGGAAGAATATATCTGCATTATATTAGGTTTGATTTGAAAGTGATTATGTTTCAGGTCTGGGGAATTTCAACCAGCCACGCCTGTGAAAGAACATTGCTGACCCTTCGCAATTCGCAAACTTGGATGTTTTCAATTGAGAGCCATATTCCCTCTTCTGCGGTCACTGTCAGGAATTGTTAAGTGGTTCACAAGCCGGGCTCTTAGTCGGCACCCTGGTGCAGAAGTCAGCACGGCAGGCTGTCTCCAGAGAGGGCTTTAGGAGCAGCAGTGACCCCTGCCGTGCAAAAATGTCTGTTTTCAGGGTTCGAAATTGCAAGGCTTAGCCCAGATACCCAGTGTTTATTACGCATGTGGCTTTCCGGTGGTGCGCACACATATTCTGTCTCAGACACCTCACGTTTATACCCTCACACACAAAGGTCCCCGGATGTTCACAATCCGTTTATAGAAAATCATAAAATCATGTTACCATCCAAATACAAAATTGATCTTTACAGATGGGTACTCAGGGTTTATAACAAATAAGAAGGAAGTACCTACTTTTAGACCATCCACAGATTGTCCCTGTCCATCCCCCCAAATACCAATGTACAGAATAACAGTCTGAGGTTATCATTTGTCAGACATGTTTTTTAAACCACAGTTCTTGTAAACAACCTATTTGTGCCATTTTGTAAGTGGATGTCTTTTGTCAGACAATAATATCAACTAAGAAAACTGGCAGAGGTGGCCTTTCATAATTTACATATTTAATTTTGGAAATTTTGTTTCAAAATACAATATGCTTTTCATTTATTTCACTCTCAGAGTCCTTTTCCTTAAAAAAAAAAAAAAAAAAAATCCAGCTTTTGCAGTGTTAAAGTCCCAGGTGAGCTAGGCCTAGTTCCCTTTCTGTTACTATGACAACGAAATTTTACCGCAGTCCCAAAGTCCCTTCAGAACTCTCACATCCATGCCTTGAATTAGAACTTTAAAGGAAAAGATATACATTTTTTCCAGATTTACCAACAAAAATAAGTAGAAATCAACAATGCTTCCAAAAATTCCCCCTTTAAAGCAAACCATTGGTCAAATGCGCTCATTCCAACCTTCTTATTTTTATTTTTTCACGGTCACACAAAAGAATTAGACAATCCTCCAATTAATTGTGGCTATCACTTTAAAAAAGCTGATGGGATGATAAATGGTAAATGATGAGGCAGGGAAGAAGGGATATAGCACCATTCAGAGTGTTTTCTGTATTTAAGAGGCTCTTTTATTCCCGATTTGTTAAAAACAACATTTGGCTAAGTACTCCTGACCCTGTCTGTGAATAGGTTGGCTGTGAATTTGAAAATAGTAACTATTTTCTCACCAGTGTATACAGTCACCAATTTCTCGCTTCTTGCTTTCAGCCTCCCTTTGAGGTGGGGAAGCTTCAGCCTCTGAGCTGTTGTGGCGCCCGGGCTTTTTATCAGCGTGCAGAGTAGAAGCCCTGCCTTGGTCACTTTATGCAGTGTTCACATTCACAACCTGTCTCTAATTTCTAAAGTGCCGTGAATTTCTGCCCACCATCACTGGAGTTCATCAGAGAGAAGACTGATTATTTAAGAAGAGATCGTATCAGAATACGGACATCTTGTTTTATTGTTTTAAGAGGAATCCTGTACACACTTTCATCCGTATGTTCCAGTCAGCCTCACCAGAGCAGCTTCTAACACCTGGTGGTGTGGCAGGACATCAAACTTGCCTCTTTCTCACTTGAGTGTCTTTCCAACCAACAGCTCATCCATGTACCACACTTGCCCTCCAAATCCCTATTATCAATTTACAATCAATTAACATCTTTTCTGCTTCTAAAACCAAATATACTGCTTTTTCTCACTTAGCTCTTTGATTTTTGGTAAGTTTTGCCACAACTGAATTCTGCATGTGTTATCCTTCCCCTTGCCTACCCTAGAGAAACCCTGGTAGCACAGTGGTTAAGAGTTCACTGCTAATTAAAGAATCAGCAGTTCGAATCCGTCAGGGGCTGCTTGGAAACCGTGTGGGACAGTTCTACTCTGTCCTATAGGGTCACTATGTGTGGGAATAGACTCAATAGCAATGAGCGTTTGGGATTACCTAGACACCTCCTTCTCCAAATGTATCTTGTGAAAACAGTAATGTTTACCAAAGCATTGTTACAAGAATGGTGTTGGAGGTGGAAAAGTACAAAGGGGCTAAGTGTTTACATAAAATCAAACTGATTTAAGGAAACAAGGGGACTGCTGAAAGGCTTTATTCACTTTAAATGAGGACTTTTAACAATTCTTTGTGTTGAAAATCACGCAGTTTTCACTCTTTTGCTTGCCTGGGATCTGAGTTTGTAATCCTCAGAGCTCCTCCCACCCTAAGGGTGAGCATGCTATTCACAGATGGGCAGGTGTGGTAGGGTGAGAAAGGGAGAAGAGGTGTGTGTGAGGAGGAGTCACTTCTCTTACATTGTACAATACCTTCTAAGAGAAGGCACCAAAAAAAACCTAAGCCCACTGCCATGGAGTTCATTCTGACTCATAGCAACCCATAGGACAGTGTAGAACTGCTCCATAGAGTTTCCAAGGAGTGCCTGGCAGATTTGAACTGCTGACCTTTTAGTTACCAGATGTAGCATTTAACCACTATGGCATCACACCTACTTCTAAATGGTTAGCACCAGAAATTATGGCCTAGATACTTTATGTGTTGACCTAAAAATTAATTAAAAGAAATTCTAGGGCTTACTGACAACTCCAGTTTTTATTCTCTTCCTCCTTTCCACCCCTCCCAACCCCGATGTTCAGGGTCCTAGTACAGAATCCTTTACTAACCAAATCACCCATTAATCACAGGGTAACTTGCAGAGAACAGATTTAGAATCTCTTGGGTCTGAATCCCTCCAAAGCCGGAGCTGCCTGGAAAATGTTAGCTCTCTCCACTCAGAAATGGGAAACAAAAATGAATTACAAGATTCGGACCAAATGTGCAGATTCTCATCAGCATGGAAGTTGTTATTTCCACTTTCTTCAACTAATGTTGACTACATAAATATTACAACCACTTAGCAAGGTACACTTTGCCAGGTTTCTGATCTCATTGCCTAAGAGCGAATACTAACAACTATAGGTTTATTCTTGTTTTAGAGACTAATAGGACTAGAGAGGTGGGTTCAGAATGTGAACTCACCCCTTAGATAACAGTCTGGTTCCTAGGTCCCTGAGGCAAGGTAATGTACCAAAACGAATGTCTTCACTCCACAAATTTATTAAATGCTTACATGGTGCTAGTCTTGGCCCTACTACCAACTAATGATGTAACCAAGTTACTTCACTTCTTTGGGTCTCAATTTCTTCAGCTGTTAAAAGAAGGGCATAACTGGGTTATCTCTAGGGTTCCTTCCAACATTATTATTATATGATTGCAGTGAAAAAAATGAAGAGTTGAGAGCCTTCCAGAAAGGGCTACTGTGAGAGGAGAAACCATTGAAGACTAAGAAATCATGACTTACTGAAACCTAAGTGGGTTTGGGGGTTTTCTGAGATGATATTCTGAAAGGACACTAAGCAGGGACCCCTGATTGGTGTAGCATAATGTGTCTTGGGAGATGCCCATAGCTGGTAGGCAGGTGGTTGGGCAGGAGGGAACACTGCATTAGGATTCTTTTCCTAATGCTGCGGAGGCAGGAGAAGGTAACTCAGGAATATCACAGATCAGGGCCATTTCTGTCCCTGTTCACCACCCAGCATGACTCAGAAGCTAGAAGGCATGGGATTCAAAGAGATAATACTCTTGCTGAATGTCTATTTGGTGCCATGTACCAAGCCACATGCTTGATACACAGTGTGTCATTTAATCCTCACAGCAATCCTGTGAGTGACAAATCATCTTACCAACTAGGGAAAACTATGGCTCCAAGCATTCAAGAAATTTGGTGAAGATCTCATAGCTAGTAAATGGCAGAAACAAGAATTTGAACCTGAGTCTTTCTCGCACGAAGGTTCATCTATGCTCCGTGCGTGTTGCACTAATTTGGTTGTGGTGGTGGCCGCACAGTCCGTGACTGCACTAAAAACCACTGAATTGTACACTTTAAGTGGGAGAACTTTACAACATGAAAAGTCTATCTCAATAAAACTGCTTTTTAAAACTTTGCAAAACATGATCCAAAAGAGGCACCAAAAATGGGGGTGGGGGTGGAGGACAGGAAAAAGAAGAATCAAAATGGGGGGAGGGGAGATTGGCACCTTGAAGAGTGAAAAAAATGTTATACCCCAAGAGAAAAGCATCAGGACAAAGATAGCTCACATGGCAGTAAATGCTCAATCTTGAGAACTCCTGCTGAACTCATTTATTTACTCATCTGATCAACATGAAGTGTATACTTTGTGTCATGCAGGGTTCAACCACAGTGGGAAACAAGGCACACTCAGTCCTTGCCTTCACGGAACACACACTGAAGTGAGTCAGCACAGGCTTCCTCAGATTCTCGGAGGATTCCAGAGTCCTCCGAAGACCAGTCTAAGAAATATCTCCGGGGGATGAACTAGCACCCATGAAATCCCATCCCCCATCTCTGGAATTCTGGAAGGGTCCTCTGCGCTGTTCAGGAAGGGAACAGAAACATACAGATGGCTCTGGACGATGCCCTGAACCTCTCCCAAACAGGAAATGAGTTTTAAACTAGATGTACAAATAAGATGCAGAAGTAAGGTCCAGTGTACAGGGAGATCCTCTAAATCACAAGAGGGCTAATCAATATTCATGCCATCTCTGGGATCATGGACAATGGTCTGGCTGGTACAAAAACCCAGCATAGTATTTCTCCACCAAAGATCCTTTCAAGAAAATGATTAGACAGGGATGTATACAAAGAAAAGCGAAGTTGCAAAAAAAGAAAAAAATGTAAAATACATTTCACTTTGAAACATTATTCCTTACTTCCTTAAAGACCAAAAAAAAAAAAAACGCAATTCTGACTCAGAAGCAACCCCTGCCACCACACGGCCACATTTCACACACCATGGAAATGATAACATCCTATAGCATCAAGGCCTAGGAGCGGGATTGCTGTATGGGTTGTCTCTCTGCCATGACATCCACGTAAGCAAGCTGGACTACTAAAGCCTGAGCCAAATGTATATTTGATAAATTCTTACAAAACAGTAAGTACTTCAAGGTTTGTTCCATGATTTTTGAGGGAGATGTATTTTATCTGGATTAGAGTCTAAAACATTAAAATACAATTTCTTTTCACTGTGCATGCTTCTAAAAAAGAAGAGTACAACCCCTTTCCCTTAAAACACTGGGATAGCATTTCTGAGAACCATCCAGTGAATAGACAGGCTGGTTGATAAAGTCCTATTTGGAAAGTATGGGCTTTTACCTTTATTTGCTATGGACCTGCTGAAACTTACTTACCGTTAGAGATCAGAAAACCCAAAATACCCACCTGAGTGGGGCTGTGCTGGAGGGATGCAATTTTGCTGCCATTTCCTCACTGTGAGAATGGTCTTCCTGGAAATTCCCTGCTCTTTATGGTAGAAAAACTCCCAAGTGCATTCTAACTGTAATCTAGGTTTTAACTGAAACTTGCACCAACAGACAGCATCTCAAAAGCCTCTGAGAGAAACCAAACCAAGGCAGCCCAAGTAAGGTAGAAGGTAGCAGTGATTCCCCTCTTGGACTAAAAGTGACAGGCTAGAAAAAGCTCCACAATTTGAGGGCCAAGTGAAGACTCTGACTGCAGGAAGTCAAGTCCTCAATTGACTCTTGACCAGACCAGCTGTCATCAAGTTGATCTTGACTCAGAATGACCTCCTGTGTATCAGAGTGGAACTGTAGTCCATAGAATTTTCAATGACTGCTTTTTTGGAAGTAGATTGCCAGGCCTTTCTTTTGAGGTACTTCTGGGCTGATGCAAATCTCCAGATTTTTGGTTAGCAGCCAAATGCATCACCCATTTGTACCAATCAGGGACTCCTCAATCAGCCCTTAATTGCACTCTAAAGTGGCTTGGAAATGAAGGGGTGAGAACACTCGGTACTTGCATTCTGCTTGGTAAAATGGCAGCCTGCCCAAAGGCCCCAAAAGATCCGTGGAACAGGGACCAAATGCTCATTTTTGCAAGCTAATTTTTTTTCTTACCCACTCATTTAAACGACTCTTTAAAATGTGAATATAAATACATAAAAGGTTAAGTACAGAATCTTTCATCTCTCCAGACCTTCCTATGGAGTGGAGAGATTCCTATTAAAGTATATTCACCTGGACTATTTCAATAAAAGGCCATTCAGATCTAGAAAATGCAAGTGTACAGAAGTTTTTTAAGCAACACATTTTCTGCATTCAACCTCTTTAACACCCTTTGGTTAAAACACTGCTTATGATGATGATTATAAGAAGAACTAGTAGTACCCAAGGAAGAACTGATGCATTTAAATTATGGTGTCGGCAAAGAATATTGACTATACCATAGATTGCCAAGAAAACAAACAAATCTGTCTGGAAGGAAGTACAGCCAGAATGTTCCTCAGAAATGAGGAGGGCAAGACTTTGTCTCACATATTTTGGACGTGGCGTCAGGAGAGACCCGTCACTGGAGAAAGATAGCATACTTGATAAAGTAGAGAGTCGGTGAAAAAAAGGACGTTCAGTGAGATGGAGTGACGTAGTGGCTGCAACAATAAGCTCAAGTGTAGCAATGATTGTGCCAACAATGGCATAAGAACAGGCAGTGTTCCGTTCTACTACACATGGGGTCAGTGAGTTGGCCCTGACTTCCTACCACCCAACAACATCAGTAGTAGCACCTGTGCATTGAACCTGTATTACTAGCCAAGTATTATTTCATTTGGCCATGTCAGTGCTGGGAGTAAAAGTACTGACATCCCCATTTTACAGTGAAAATAACCAAGACTCAGAAAGTTTAAATAATGCAGCTGAGGTCAAATACAGTAAGTAAAAGAGCTAGGAGCAGAACTCAGTTTGTCAGTTTATCAAAATACTGCTCTGGTGAGAACTTCCCAAGTTTCTTTTGAAGGAAAAGGGGGACTTACTGCCAAGCCGCTCATGAACTCTTTGTTACAGGGTACCAGGACCCTCACAGATCTACATGGGAGATCATGTCACTTACTTCATATTTCTTTCTGGCAATGAGAGTGGAGTCGTTCTTCGTGTTATAAAACAAAACAAGCAAGCAAACAAAAATGCCTGTCATTCCTTCCAGGGACTGCACTGTCTAGGAATTCAGTGGCTGTTCTAGAGTAGCCGGAGGTAGACAAATGAGGTCCATCAGAAATTCAGAAAGCAAGACTTCCGAGAGGAATCCAAAAAGCACAAGAATGGCATGTCCCGAATAGCTTGCTCCAGTGGATGAGGAAGGAGCAGGGTCACTTGTCCTTCAAGATCATGGAAAAATAAGGCAGAAAGTTAAGTGTGTAACGTAAGAAGTTGAATCAAATCTCAGAAAACATTTTTTAAGAATAAAGTCACCAAAATTAAGTTTTGAAACTATTATCCAAAGGACAGAAAAGGGAAAAAGGGGGTGAGAATGTTTGCATGACTTGAAGAACATAATCAGTGTCACTGAATTTTACTCGTTGTTTAAACGGTGTATACAATACAATAAATATAATAAATTGTTTTGTTTTATTTATTTATTTGTTTTTTTAAAAAAAGAAAAAAGAAGAGAAGAGACTCTCCTCCACTGGAGATTTTTGAATAGACCAGCAAGCTAATTCCTTTGGTAGAAGATAATTGCAGTCCTAGCTGCTATGAGTCAGAATTGACCGAAAGGCTATGGGTTTGATTTTTATGTGGCCACCAATCTGATTACCTCTACCAAGCTGTCTCTATATGATTTCAGGCTTCTGCAACTTTTTTGTTTGTTTAACATTTATTATAAAAATTAAGTTTCTTCCTTTGTGACATGACCACCTAGGCCAATAATAAAGATTGGTTACACACGCAAAATAGTAAAGAAGGTGCCCGGTACATGCGATGTAGCAAATTAAACTCCTTCGCTTGGCACCAGTTACACCCCGTAATTCTCATGCCTCTGTCTTCCCTCCTTCTTCACCATATTTTAAAAAGGCTCGTTTTCCAAACAAAGTCATTCCACGGGGAGTTGCCACAAATTCAAATCTGGCCCTCTCTGTACTGCCTGTCTCTCTAATGCTAACATGTATTTCACTTGAAGAGCGCCCCTTAGTTTTGAAGGAGGGGCATTAAGGAGGGTGGGGAGAACACGCAATTAATCCATTTGAATATATTGCAGGAAAACAGCAACAACAACAACAAAACGGTGGGTCAAAGTCCTCAGCACAGTTTTCAATAAATTATAGCCAGGCAAAATAATTCAGAGCTCCATGCACATACGCTGGTTCCTGACTGGCACCAGGCCCCCGTCAAATCGCTTTCTATTCAGTGTTCACTCCAATTACCAGCTCCTGGAAGTGGCATTTCAGTTTGGCAACAGAGCCTTCGTTAGATACACACTGCCTCCACGAGTGGGCCTGCTGTATTCATTCAGGCACCAGGAGGGAGCGACTCCCCCCACTGTGTAGTTCTGGCTCTGTATCCATAGACTTCATTTCAAAAAGTCGCTTTGTGATTTCTTCTGAAGCAAATATCTCCCATAGCACCAGCGTCCGGCAATTGACTGCCAGCAGCCGTTGAGGTGCAAAAACAAGGGGCCACCTTGATTCTCCACTTATTTCTGACCAGTATACACACTGCCATTCTGGAGGACATGGGGTTACATGTTGAGTTTTGTTTTGTTTTGTTTTGTTTTCCATTCTACATCCAGACATTTCTTCACTCTCCTGAATTCCACTACTTGTTACCGTAAGGCTCGTAGGGAAAACAATCTCTGAGGAAAACTCCTTGTTTTTTCACTTGGATGAAAATCTGACACTATTAATGAAAATAATAATTGAACTCTTTGGGCTCGAATTGAAATGAAACACAACGTTGAGAACATGAGAACATGTTTGTAATTCCAATTGTTCTTGTAAAATGTCTTTGCAAAGTGCAGTGTCATCTTCTCCTTTTTTTTAAAAAAAAAAAAAACCATATCTACTTTTCATTATTCCTTCCTCTTCCCTTCTTACCAGCAAAAGGACCAAACAAACCAGAATCAAGTTACAGACTTCTTTCAGGAGAAAATTGCAAGACTTCAGAATTCGAATACAAATCTGTTTCCCTTTCCACTACTGTGACTACTTAGATGAAGGAGAGAAATGAAGTTACTAGTCAGCCGTCAGCTTAATGGGTCCGTACCGTCCTGTTTCCCCAGCGCCCCTTCGTCCTCCGTCTCTTCCCCTCCCCCTACTTTCCTGCCCTCCCTGTGACTATGCTAGGCTGAGCAGTGAGCACCAATTACACCAAGAGCCGTTCGCTGCTGCCTGGTCCGCTGGTTTTACTGTTTTGCCAGATGGTTGAGGCCAGTGTGTAAAACTCTCTACCCTACCATTAATTCATAACTCGGTAATAACTTTCCCACGGCTCCAGGAAATTGAAATGAAGTGCAAATGTGAATATTTGGAAAGGGAATCAAGGTTGGACAACTATTTTACACCTGCCAGAGTAGACACCAGTCAGACAAAAAGATATCTTTTGTTTACAGAGTCTGGAATGCTGCTTTCCTTAAGTTAAGGCCTAGTGAATAAATAGGTATTGTTGGATCAAGTGGCAAACAAAGTTCTGAGTTTGGATTTCTCCTATCATCCCGTTCTCTCTGCAGTTTTCAGCTTTATACCTGTGGTACCTGTGGGTCCATTCACTAATGACCTTGAGTTTGAGTATCTATGTAATGACAGATTCATAGATTAGCAGATATAAGTGCATTTTCTTGCTAAGACAGGACACCATCCAATGTTTGTTAGCATCATTAAACTAAAACTGACTTTTCACCTGCTCCCATACCATATGCAGCTGCAAATTTTTAAATTAAACTATGAAGCCATGCATAAATTTACATATATTACAGACTAGCCTCTCCATTTAACATGCAAATGTACTCCAATGTTTCAGAACACCTTCTGTCGCTAATTAATTTGCTGAATTATAATTAGACTAATCCTGCATAATTAATAAGCACAGATTTTTTTTTAATTTGTAAGCAGCTTGAGGAGATCATTCACTTCCTTCTATAAACTGCTAAGTAAGTGTTAAAAAAAATCTGGAAAGAACATGTGTGAAAAGGTATGTTTGATGTTGCATACAAACTCAGACTAGCGTGGAAGATACAGAAGTGAGTATTGATAAAGGTACATATTTGAAGTCAACATTCAAACAATCAAAAAAAATTGTATTCAGAGGATGGGGACTAATTCTCCCTTTGTCTGCTTGTATATAGTGTTTTATTCTTTGCCTTCTACTCGTTGGATCTTCCAAGATCACAGAGGCGGGAAAGGATTAAAGTAACCGTATGTTGTATTAGGAAAGATAATGATATTAACACTCCACTGTATATCAAAACACTCTGTGCATGCTGGGTGCTTATAAGCCCCTTTGATGGTATTTGGAATCATTTTCATTTTGGCTGCCAAAAACACCCGAGATCCATCTAGTGGAAACAATTAAGTTCCATTAGTACTGTATCCATTCGGTAATGATTACAATGAAGGGTCCCTCTTTAACGCTCAAGAGTGGAGTCTCAAAGAAACCAGTGCATCTGTGTGCTGAAAAACGGGAAGTTACGAACTTTTACAGCTAAGCATGAGCTTAATTTTGACCAGAAAAAAAATCAACCCGGTTGAGTTCTGAAGCTATGGGTAAATGACTTGTTAAGAATTTGTAGCAGGCTGGGAACCTAGAAGGCCAAGGAAACTTTAAAATGTAATCACGCAAGTTGGAAAAAAAAAAAACTTAAAAAGACAGAGTGAGAAGAGCATTTTCTGGCAGTGGACATTATTAAACTTTCAAAGAGAGGAAAAACAGAATTTTAGAGAGAAGAGAGAGAATCATGGCCCTTCTACTCAGTTAAATCAATAATATGGACAGCCAAAAGATTGGTTAGCCCAAAAGTAGGGAACCTCTTGAAAAGTGCCAAGATTTCTGTCACTCAAGTGTAGCTTTTTTAGACCAATGTTATACACAATAGACAGCCGTTCTAAAGAATGGGAAACAACTTTTCCAGGTTCATTACCATGCCGAGTACACCCTCTCACTACTAGTTAGCCAATATTTTACTACAAAGCTGCAATATAAGTGAGACGGGATGTTGTGGACAGTTATAAAGTACACTAGCTCCTCCACGCTATGTGAGGCCAAAACTGAGGACGAGATTAAAAACCTAAACCCACTGCAATCAGGAGGATTCCAATTCCGTGTGTTACAGAATAGGACTGCTCCACAAAGTTTTCTTGGCTGCCATTTTTAAAGACTCGGATTTCTAGGCCTTTCCTTCACAGTGCCACTGGGTGGATTCAAACCACCAACCTTTGGGTTGAGCACAAATGCCAGGGCGCTAACCTGGGAAACCACTTCTGCTTCTGCCCTCTGAGGCATTTGTCTCAGATGGCACCTCTTCTACCTCTCAGGATGGCAAACATGGGACAGCTCCCTCATGAGTTATCATGAGGACTCACTCAAGAGAGGAAAATATTTTGACAGTACCTGGAAAAGGCCATAACAATTTTTCTGAGCTAAGCAATCTTATTTCTAGGAGCGTTTGGAAACATAAGGCCTTTGGACAATTTTTATAGCCAAAACAGAGCCCTTGCCACCATTCCCATCTGAAGAGATTAAATGACTCAGGAAGATTTTTTTAAAAACCTCAAAGGAAGGGAGCTTTTTGTGCCCTTACACAGAAGGAACATAACAAAAGCTGAAATAATAATACTAACATGAGGCTAAAATTATTTTCTTTCCAAAAATACATGAATGTCATGAAAGTCTTCAACAATGTCTTCACTTTTCAAGAAAAATCATTTTAATGTATTGTGCTTTGCTTTTGCACTCCCCATGTTCCATTTTGAATGAGTATAATTGGCAGTCCGGTGTCTCTGCAGCCAAGAAGTGCAGATCTGGTTTGCTGAAGCAGAGACGTGTCTGATGGACAAGTGCTCTGTATTCTGGAGAGGAACAGAGAGGGCGGCCCCCATCCTTCCTTGAGGTGCTGTGCTGTGCAGCCCCACGCCCATCCTGGGGCAGAACGTGGACTTGGGAAGAGCCAGACTGGACACCCACTCAAGCTCCAGTGATGGAGGAGAGGGCTTCTGCTTTGCAACAGTTTATTTTTTTCACAGGGGTGGGGGCTGTTTTTTTTCCACTTTGCCCAGCCAATTTCAAAATATGTCCTCATGGGAGAAAGGAGAGAGGAAGTGATTGTGATTCACGTGGAGTTAGCTTTTGAGAAATCCCTGACAAGTTATTTTTGGGAGAAAGAAAAACAACTTGTGGTGTGTAAAGCAGCTAGTTAAGGAATCCATGTCTTTGGCTAATGGGTTTTCCTCTACTACAGACATTCCAAGAAATTTCTCTAATTTTATTTTGACAAGGGGGTTTTTCTGCAAGGACACCACTTTCAGTTAATTCTAAAAGAATTCTCTAATCCTCGTTTCTCTCCTTTCTCCACTTTCTCCCCAACCCTCAAATTCAGGATGGTACGTTGTGCTTTTCAGTACTACCTAAAACTTAGGGGGGAGGAGTGGGAAGAAGGAGTGACTGAAGAAAATAAACTAAGAATGATAATTACATCAAAGTTCTACTGCATCAGAAAAATGTGGAAGCTTGCCCCCACACCAGCCATCGAGACCCGCATATTGTAACCTTCACACCAAAAAAGAAAGAATGTGCAGCCTGACAGGTAGCAGGTGGTACGCATGGAATTCTCTTTGGCTATTAACACCAGGTTGGGTATCGTATTAGCCACTTTCAGACTGCATTTGCCAAACCCACACAAAAATATAAAACCAGGTATTTCAACATGCTGTCACTCCTTTAGCAAAACAGATTTTCTTACATTACTCATTGTAAAATCAACTGGCTTTCATTAGGATTTTTTTTTTTTCTTTAAAGGAAGAACTAATCCTAGATGATATAAAGGAGAAACTGGGACAAAAATCAGGTCAAGAATTTGATACAAAAGACATTCAGATAAGGCTAATAATATTCCATTGTTGTCACTTTAGCAGACTAAGATCTGGATAATCTAATTTCAACCCAGCCTCTATCTCTACATTAGTTTACATTAGCTTCCAGCAGTCAGTCATTGCGATCTATGTTCGGTTTTTTTTTTGGTCAGTTTTCTCTCATTCAAACACTGTTCAGTCCAACTCTGTAGAAAGTACCTACTTTATGGAGATTTTCAAATCTTAGTATAAAAAATGACGGCCTTCTTTTAAATGCCAGAAGGGATTTTTATCTCTCCCTCCCACATGTCTTCATTATCTGTAATGCATAACATTTCTACTAACTCTAGTCACCAGACAGAGACTACGAATAAGTAAGCTTCTGCTGTGAGTAGATTCCAGAATCTCTTAGTTGAGGCCCATCAAAAAGCCTCACTTTGGCTGTCATGGTGGGAAGACAGTCGGCTCCTGCCCAAGCATACTCCACTGGGTGTGTCATCTGGGCAGCAATCCCTGGGCACGTCATCTGGGCCACCCTCAACTTCCAGTCTTTCTTTTCCATACCATTCCCATATTGCTGCTCAGAAATATGCTCAGTTACTAGAATAACGTGAACTTTAGCCATCTCAATTCAAAAAGGAAGGCATGGCATGAAACCTCCCAAACCATTTCAGTTATTGAGGTTTCTTGCTGAGGTACAAAAAAAGCCTGAATGTGAATGGGGCAGATTCATGTAACATCCATAAATTAGCTCCAGTTTGCTTAGAACAAGATTCTGAGTTAACTTTAAGGTTTCAAATGTCCTCAGCTTAGCCTAGCCCAAACTCCAGCTTTTCAAATAACTTCCAAATTGATGAGGATTCTTTTTTCCTTTTCTAGACATGGTTTTAACTTACACAACGTTTTTTTTAAGTCAAGACTCCTTCTGAAGATTTGAGTTCATTTTAGGCACTTACTCCTGGCTGCCACGAACAAGATCTGATCTCAAAGCCTAGTGTAGCAGAATATGTACGTATGTACACAGTACGTCACTTGAGGCTACATAAGCAGGAGGACCCAAATAAAGTCTTTCTTGAGAAAAAGAAATAAGGAGGCATGAGGTACCTGCAAAAATCCTAAATCTTGAAATAATTCAGGCATTCATTTCCTTTGCCAGAACAAGTATTATTATTATTGAGTCAACCTTTAGATACATAATTTTTTAAAACAAAAAGCAAGTTAGCACAAAAATATAGAGAAGTCACATCTGATCTCAAAAATTCAGTTGAGAGTTTTGGTGCTGCTGATTTTCTGGCCCTTCTACATGTCTTTGAAGAAAATGCTGACAGGGCAAAAAGAACCATCACAAATTATTTTTGGAATGATGTAGAAAATGAACTAACTCAAATTTTAGTGTCATTGGAAAAAAGGCCTGGATAATTGATAACATCCATTAATCCACAAAAGCCAGAGACTAGGTTTTATCTACATAAGCCTTCCTGGCTCAGGAGTTTATAATTGGGTTTAGTTGTTTCTCCCTATGCAAGGGATAATGGCATAGAGCCATTAAAAAAAAAAAAAAAATTACTTCCCCAGGGGACTCAGTAGCTGACCTGGAAGTAAAACATCTCGGCCATCACTCAGTGTTCACAGAGCCTGTTCTGCTTTCTCAGGGAGCTGCCAGGACTCAAGAAAGCAGCAGGACTGGTTCCAGAAGCATGGGAAAGAGATGGCCACAGCTCCCTTGGGAAGATACACATAAGAGTTAGCACGACTGTGCCAGGAGAGGGCCACTCTGTCCAAATGGATGTTCTCCAGTGACTTGGACAATAGGGATCTACTGCCAGGTTCTCCCTGGCAAACCCATCAGCAGGAACCCCCAGAAATGACTCAAGCCCACTGCTACAACAAGGAAGTCATGTGTCTCATGCATGAGTCAGAATTTATTGGTAGTTAGCTTGACCTGAATTGAAGTTACAAATCACCTTTTCTCCTGGCAGGAGTTCCCTTGAAATATGACAAAACCTAAAAAAATTGTACCCTTTTTTGTCACTCTCTCTCAGCTTGCTAAAGTGGATTACAAAAAATCATGCAAACAAACAGCTAGGTATTTATTTCACGTCTAAAATACTTTTTTTGTTTAAAAAAGGAGATTTCACCATTCACAGTAACATTCTTATTTTAAGTTGCTTTGATGATACAAATTCTAAACTTCGGTTAGAAGCCGTTCCCATCTCCACCCTTTGCTAGCCAAGGTCTTTGGGGTGCTATTTTTAGTTCAAGTGCAATATAATTCAGTTGACTGGCCCAGCAAAGTTTGGGACATGGTCTTCCACAGCTTGTACCAATCTTTTAGTTTATTATTTTGTTAGGAATACATCCACTCTTGAGACTAAGATTATACTGGCAAAGACTTTTTCAAAGACTGATTTTTATATTACAATTAAAAAAAAAGTTACACAATGTTTAAATAACATGAAGAATGTAATCAACGTCACTGAACTATGCATGTGGAAAATGTGGACTTGGTGAATGTCGTTTTGTGTGTGTGTGTGTATATTTTCACTACACACACAAAAAAACACAGTAACAGTAAAAAACAAGTTGCTGAGCAGTTAGTGAACTAATTTTGCTCTTAGCTCAATGTTTTAACCTGGCTTGAATGTTTACCCTTCTCCTAATGAGATGACTCATTGAAAAGTGAAGATAAATGCCATCCACTTTTCATGGGCTCTATAAAATTAATCTCCCGTGCTTATGTTAATACCAATAATGTAACATAGGAGGCAGTGTGACCTAGAGGATAAAACTTAAGAGTAAGGAGATTATGTTCAATTACTGACTATATTACCGACAATATTTTCACCTCTCTGTATTTTACTTGCCAACTCTCACCCCTCATACAGGTTTTTCACATATCTTTCCTGGAAAATTGGGTAATACCTCTGAGAGATGCTGGGAGAATTACTTAGGTGCTTTGGGAAACAACTTGAAACACCTTTTAGAACTTTCTTGTGAAACAGAGATATTGTTAATGTCCCTAACATACTGAGAACCAGACTTCTGGTAAGTAACCACGACATATTTAGCAAATTGTCTTCCTACTCTGTAAAAATGATGTCCTCGGGAGCTCACAAGGGTGACACACCACCCAGAGGGTTCCATTTATTTCTAGAGAATAAATTACGCAGAAAAAGAGCACAATTGGTCATAATTAAGTAGCAAAGTTAAGAAGGGATCAATGCTCACCCTTCAGGGGTTAACCTGAAAGCCGATCAAGTCAGGAAGGAATTCGTGTTCTGCATTCAGCTGTAAAGTAAACTGGGAGTTTTGTGTTTGGTGTTTGAGACATCTTTTGAAACACTAAATCAACTTAATATCAATAATTGCCAGATATATGCAAGAGTAAATGAACCAACACAGACGCTTTGTTCGCTGAGAAAACAGGGCCAAATGGCTTTCATCAGCATGACTAATCCTGAGGTTCTGTGGTTTGGTAATCAGCTGTCTAAGCCTTGATTTTGACTCTCGCAGTATATGATTTGGCACAGGACATTATAGTACAGCTATTCTATGTCTTTAACATAGATAGATGCTCAGTATCAGGCCAGCAAGGTCACCTTTAAGTGTTTATGTTAGCGATGACTGCACAGTGGGCATCAGAAAACCCACTAGACACTCAGAAAACAGGAAGTTGCTCTTAATATGGGGAAAGGCTTTTCCTGAATCTATTTTCAGATTTTAGAAATACCTGTTTCGGACTTGGGGGACACTTGTAGCAGTAGTTTCAAAAACCAGACCTGCTTTCACAGGAAGCCTTGTAATGCTGGTCTCCTCCTATTGTCGCCATCACAGGAATGAATGGACCCTGGAGCTGTGAGGGTTGGTGGTTGTTTCACCTCTGCCCCTGAAAGTATTGGCCCCGGACTATAAAGCCTACCCACTTTTTAATTAATTGATTTATTTTTTTCATTCTGGTATTTCTTATCCCCTTGTAACTTCTTAATTTTGTAAAGTTGTATTTACGGCAACATTTACCTCTAAACAACATACGAATTTCAGAATCACTTCGGGGCTCTGTTAACTAACTGGTCTTTTCAGAAAAAAAAGACACTGGTTTACAAAATGAGCCAAGGGAGGTCATTAGAACGGCTCATGAGGCTGGAAACAGGCAATCGTTGTCGGGGTGCTGGCTTCCACAGTAATTCTGGGTAGTTCACAGCATGGGGCGGGGTGCAGACATGTGAGAAAGCAGTGGCAGAGCATTAGGGAACCTGTGGAAGGCCCAAATGGACTTCATCGTTTGTCAGACGCCTAGTTCCCACATTTACTCTCTAACCCTCAACCCACTGTTACATCATGTCAGCGAGTCTATGTGAACACACTTTGCCAGCTGCTATTTTAAGAGTGTGAGTGTGTGTGAGTGCAAGTGCAAGTCGTGTGCGTGTGCTTGCGTATGTGTGAACTGCCAGAAACATAGAGACTAGCTCTTAAGGGCCTCATCACTGGGCAGCCAAGTCTCTGGATCATCTCCTTTGGAGCTCCGTGTGAGCACTGGGTCAGAGCAGCTGCCTCTGAGTCACAGTGGGCTGTGAGGCCCCAAATTCCTTCCGAGCTGATCTGGGGAAAGAAGCAGACTACTCAACTTTTCTTTTCAGCGGTTTATGTATACATGTATACGTTACAGACATACATGTATACACATAGATGTATGTATATAATTTGCAAAGCTTATCTAGCCAATGTGGAAACTGTAGTTTGAAGGTCAAATAACTATCCCTATACTGTATTTTGGAAATTCACAGAGCATGATTACAAATATTCTGAAGTACAACTGATAGATGCAAGTATCAGTCAATTCCTTGAAAGTTTCCCAGGTGGCATAGGGGTATAGTCCTACCACTGCTAACCAAAAGGTCAGCAGTTCAAATCCACTGTGTGCTCTTGGAAACCCCATAGGAGACTTCTATTCTGTCTTGTAGGGTCACTATGAGTTGAAATCGACATGATGGCAGTGGTTTTCCCTCTTGTGTATTTCACTGAATTTCTGTGTGCCACTGAAACTATCCCTCAACCTCCCAACAAAAGATGTTCTAAGAAGTCTTGACTCAAGCGTGCAAGCAGCTCACAGGGGTTAAGAAAGCTGCCAGTTCCACTATGAGATAAGACCACCAGGTGAAGACTCAGTGTCCCAAATGGACCAGTGGACCACAACTTTATGTGACCAGAATCGGTTTATGCTGTCTGTATGATAGCCTGACTGGTAAGTTGAGGGTTCCTGGGTGTTTTGGGGAACTAAACCAAAGGCAGGCTGGTGTTGCCCACCATAGAACCCACTGCAAAAAGAAGCAATTTTGGACACCTCATTTCTGCCCTGTGAAGTCTGTCCTACCGCCCACAGCTTTGATTTAACTCTTGTCTTTCTAATGTTCCTCCTAAGTCTTGGTAAGATTAATCATTGCTTGCATCCATGGTGACGAAGTCTCTCAGGAAATAGCTGGGAAGATGGAGAGGAACTCACATCTCTATGAGTTAAACATCAATCTCATACTTTGACTTTCACAAAGTGAAAAATGTTTTTTTCCTCTAGGTATCTCCTCTCTTGTTCAGAATATTCCACAGTGAGGGCTTTCACTTAGGTAATTTGCATTGGTCCTACCCTCTGTGATGCTCATTTATTCTTCCCATTACCAGAAAGTCAGAATGCTTCAAGTATGGAATGGCTGAGCTGCTTTGTAAGGAGCCAGGGAGAAGAATGATATTCCTTTTACAGGTGAGGATGCCACAGCTTGCCAAGCATGTTAGGGACGATGATGGCATATAAAGAAGTATAGTATTAGGCTTCTGGCTTAAGGACTGTCTGGAATAAGTAGAAGTTATCAACATGGCTCTAACAGAATACAACTACAAACTCTGAGGGCAGGAGTCTGCTTCTTCACAGTGCTTCCTCCAGCACCTGGCACAGGTATAGAAGAGTCGTAACATGATCTGAGCTACATGCCAGGAACTGATCTAAGTGCTTTATATGTAATGTCTTGTGGTGTGCTTACAACAGGCATTTCCACTGTGTCGTATCATTACCCCCATTTTACAGATGAGAAAAAATGAAACAGATGGAGATTAGGAAACTGCCTAAAATCACCTGGCTAGACAGTGGTAAAACTGATAGTTGAGCCCAGGTTATCTTATCAAAAATGTACACTCACTTTCAACCACTACACTAAATCTCAGTATGTGGTGAGCAAATGACTTACATAAGAGATAATATTCTAAAACTACAACAAAACAGATGCTACAAGCTAAAATGTGATTATCTAATGAGTGATACAGGCAATACATAATCTTCTTTGTTCATAGTGCTTGTCACTCCCTGACATGATTTGTTTACTCAACTTCTGTTTGCCCCACCAGAATGAGGGCTTCATGACAGCAATGCTGTGTTCTACTGTTTTTGTCACTGACTTCTAGATTTGGGGACAATGTCTAGCACACTGTAAGTAGTCAATAAATATCTGCTGATAAATGAATGGATGTATGAGTTTTAAAGAGCCAGCCAAGCCAAGTGCGGAGTTTTAAAGAGAGTAATATCATTATTGATAAGAGTCATAAAGAAGAACTCCATGGAGGAGGTATGAATTAAGATGGGCCTCAGCACCTTAATGTGAGGAAATAAAGAACTTCATGGAGAGTAGAACCAGTGCAGACTTTCTGACTAAATGAAAACCCTTAACATGGAACACTCCAAATCAGAAGATGTGACAACAAGACAGCAAAAAAATAAAAATAAAAATAAAAATAAAAAAGTTCCACTTTGTGAAAGTTGAGGTTTAATGATTGTTATTGAACTTATGGAAGCACAAGTTCTGCTCCATCTTTCCAGGCTATTCTTGACAGATGCTATCATTGTTTAACCCAAGAAACAGTCTATTATTTCTTAGCAAAACTTGGGACTAACGTTAGAAAGTTCATCTACTTGGAAACAACCTAAATTCACCAAACAACACCTGAAGACTTGCCCAGAGGATCTCTGACAGATCAGATTAACTCCTTGGGGTAAAAAAAGGAAGTCCATTTGACCTGTGAGAGGACTTAGACATCCCAGGAACCAGGAAACTAAAGAGGGCTTCAGAATCAACTGGAAATTTCCTCTCTATAGAGAATCCCCATCGTTACAGAACTGAAACCACAAGAAACGCAACAACACCAAATGCTTGAGTAGACAATTCCTGTGTAAGTTGCCATGTTCACAGTGTACAAGGAACTTCACGTGGACCTTCCTTCTGAAGGTTGAAAGCTGGATAAGGGTGCAAGGAAGGAAGAAGTGCAGAGTGCTTAGTGTCTCTGTGGCCTTACAATGGTTGTTTTTATGTATCAGACTGCAGCACACTCAACCAGAACTTAACTCTTATTACTATGAGGAGCCTGGGTGGCTACATGGTTAAGCACCAGACTGATAACTGAAAGGCTGAGCATTCAAACACACAGTGGCTCAGCAGGAAAATGAGCTGTGATCTGCTCTTGAGAAGACCGTTACCACTGTGTGCTCTTGGGGTTTCCAACATGTCATGATTGTATGCGACAGAGGAGAGCCACCCCATAGGATTCCCTAAACTGTAATCATTACAGGAGAAGGTTGCCAGATCTTTTCTACCACAAAAGTGCTTCTAGGTTCAAGCTGCCAACCATTTAGTTAGAAAGAAAGTGATTTGTCATTCTGCCACCCATAAGGACTCCATCTATAAGGACTAAATCAAACTGAAAACCAAATTTGTTGCCATCAAGCCAATTCTGACTGATAGCAACCCTATAGGACAGAATAGAATTGCCCCATAGAGTTTCCAAGGAGCACTTAGTAGATTTGAACTGCTGACCTTTTGATTAGCAGCTGTATTTCTTCGGAAACCCTGGTAGTGTAGTGGTTTAGAACAACAAAAGGTTGGCAGCTCAAATCCACTGGGTAGAAACTCTATGGAGCAGTTCTACTTTGACCTATAGCAGTGCTGTGAGTTTGAACTCACAGCAATGAGTTTGGTTGGGTTTTTGGTTTTGTATTTCTTCGCTACTACACCACTAGGGTTTCCTCCATAAGGATTATCACCTAGAAAACCCTATAGGGTGGCTCTATGCTGTCTCAAAATCAACTTGACAACACCTAATAGCAACAACAGTATTATTATTACAGTCTAGCCATAATTAGAGTGTGTCAGATTTTTTCTTCTTTGAGACATTCCTTATTTTTCCAGAGGGGCTAAGTAACTCTAATAAGAAAACCTTGTCAGGAATAAAACCTGGCCTACATTGCCTCAGGTTCAGCCCAGAATATATTTATTCCATTCTACAAAGATCAAAATACAAGCAATCACACCAACAATATCAAAGAACAAGGCTTATCTCCTTCCCTACCTCCTTCCCTTCAAACATTGGTAACCAAACTTTCAGAAACTGTCAGAAATGGATTTCCTCTAATTAAAAGAGAAAAGAAATGGGTTAGAATCTGGTAGGGGTAAATGTTTTTCTTTAGGCTGAAGTCATCCTTGGGGAGGGAAAAATGTGTGATCCATGGATTCCTGAAACATTTACTCTACTTTCCTAGGGCAGTTTGCTATCCAAGATACACGTGCTGAATTTCCACATGCTTCAGGAAGAGAGGAAACACTTATAGACGTGTTCTTTATGAGCGTAAGCCTTTTCTGTGTCTCATTAACTGTAAAAAACAGTAAGAGAAACCCTTCATTTGTCATCTGACATGTTGTACTATGGAGAAGCAGGGTAGGTATGAAATAGAGAGCTTCCCTTTTCCACCAGGACAAGGCTTGGCCCACCAACAAACAGACATATTATGCAGAGAGCTCGGAAGACTAATGATTGTGAATGCCAGTGGTTGTGAAGTTGGGTGCAGAATTTCCTTCCCAGGTCTCTGGTCTCTGATCTCTGCCTACAGGTCCTGATTCATAGTCTCCTAAGCAAAGGGCATGTCCAGGACGCTAACCTACTGCTTCTCCAACTCCTTGACTTTATTCTTAAACTTTGTAATAGTCTTCAGTGAAATGATTCTGTATCAACACTCAATAAAATGCAGTTGCTAGAATTTTATACACACACACACACACACATACATGTATATATGTGTATGTATATATATATCATGAAAACCCGGGTGGCGTAGTGGGTTAAGTGCTATGTCTGCCAACCGAAAGGTAAGCAGTTCCAGGTACTCCGTGGAAACTCTATGGAGCGGTTAGTTTACTCTGACCCCTAGGGTTGCTATGAGTTGGACCCAACTCAATGGCACTGGGTTTTTTCAAAAATATATCTTAGTTTTATTCTCCAGCTCATTTTTTAAAAATTCTTACAAAACCACATGTCCCAGCCAAAGACGATGTGGCAGGCCCCCCTCCCCAGACTTTGTGGCCCGAGGGAGGATACCCCCATGAAAGGGCGGCTGCCAATCCCAGAACCATCTGCTCCTCACAGAGGCCAGTGCAGCAAGGGAGGATGGCTGGAGACGCTACCGTGTCCCTCATGTGCGGGAGAAAAGGCCAGAGGTAAGGACAGTAATGGACACCCAGATGGCAATTAAGATTTTCTTCTTCCATGCCTCCTTCTGGTCCTCCAGGGAAAACCTGACATGCTCTGGCTCATATTCAACATCGTCCAGTGAACTCAGGGTGTGTTTCTTGACCCAGTTGATCACCTACCCCTGCATCTCCACCTCAGTAGCCAGAAAGTGATCTTATGAAGCTTACAGATACTATGCTCGAGCTGCTGGATCTCACTGTGCCAGGCTAAATGTCATTTAATGCCTGCCAGGTCACCTGTGTATTTGTCAGTATACTGGACGCAAACACTTCACTCTACCTGCTAGACAGCATCTGCCCCAGCTCCATGTGATATGAGATACCATTCCAGCAAGGGTGATCTTCAGCTGCCTCAGAATCTACTCCACATTCTCCTCTTGGCATTCAGACTGCATCAAGTTGTGCTTATTGATAAGATCCGTGAATTGCTGAGATAAGACCTCACGCTGGGTTTTTCTCATCTTTGTGTTGACTGGGTTATAATTCTCATCACCTTCCTCTTTTGGGGCTCTATGGCCGGCAGTTGAGTGCAGCATTCCCTCCCCAGGTGTCTGATCTCTGCACGCAAGTTCTGCTTCATAGTCTCCTAGGCAAAGGCACGTCCAGGATGCTAACCTGCTGCTTCTCCAACTCCTTGACTTTATTCTTAAACTTGATAACAGTCTGCAGAATTGTCTTCTCCTTCTGGAAGGACTCATCGTCTGAGTTCCCTAATTAGGCCGTGCTCCGGTAAGGCACCAGCATGACCTGCCCCTTGTCCTCATCGTGCCAGCTCTCTTCTCCCTGCCTCAGCTCATGGGTCCTGTCCCACACAGTGGCCTGAAACTCCTCTCCACTGAGCCTGAGCCCCAAGGACTTCATGGATCTTAGTTTGGAACTCACTTCCCCACTGAATATTCTCACTCTGTGGACCAAGCACTCCAGAAGCACTGTTCCTTGCAGCATCCACAGCCAAAGGAAAGGAGTCAGCCTTGGGTATACCCAAGATTGTACCAATTGGAATTCTCTTTTCTTTGCTAGTATTATATTATGATGATCGCAAGTTCAAAGAGAATGGTGCAAACTGAGTTCATCTGAAATAATACAACTAATGCTTATGGAGTGCCGACCAGTGATCTATTTGTATTAATTCATTTAAATGCTTACAACAATTCCGTGTCATATCACCAACCCCGTTTTAAACAGAGGGGTAAACTGAAGTGCAGAGAGGCTAAGAAATTTACCCCAAACTACACAGCTACCAGATGGTGGAGATGGGATGAACTCAGGCATTTTGCCTTCCCAGGGTACTTGATCAGCCACGGCATCAGCCCACTTTGACCCAGAAGGAGTGAGTGAGCTTTCTGGATCTCTTCTGTAGCTAGGCTCTCAGTGCAATTTTTTTTTTTTTCCTGGAGTATTTTATTAGATCCATGGTGAATGAAAGGAACTCTGGTAGAAAAGTGAGTAAGTGCTCAGTGGTTATGCCCTATTCAGCTGCTGACTAAAAAGTCAACAATTCAAACTCACCAGCCACTCTGGGAAAAAGGTGTTTCAGTCTGCTTCCCTATAAGTTACATTACAACCTTAGAAACCTTTTTTAGCAGTTCTGTTCTGTCCCACAGAGCTGCTGTAAGTGGAAATCAGCTCAGTGGCAACAGGTTTGGGTTGGTTGGTTGGTTGGTTTTTAGGGTGAAACAACTTGAAGGTGACTGGTGGTGGTGACGATGGTGCCTTAAAGCATCTAGTACAATGTTTACTGAGACCAGACAATAAAGATTTTTTCATTTTCTGTTTTTAAGGCACAGAACTTCTCTGTGTGTTCCTTCATTCCTTTCTATTGGAAGCTTTTTCTTTTACTATTTTTCAAATCTTGTAAGTTCTAAAAAAATACACAGAAGTCACACATAAGGTCATAGTTTGGTCGTCAACGGCTCCCTCCTTAGAATATTGTGAAGAAAACAATATTGGTCCTGGGTGAGTCTGCAGTTTCTTTCTCCCCTCAACTAAGTTTGAAGGCCTTATTCAGAGCCAGATTACCAGAGGGGTAATGCTAGAATTGCTTTAGAAAGGGCTCAGATTTATCCATGAGAACCAAAACCAAACTCACTGTTATTGAATAAATTCCAACTCATAGTGACTCTATAAGACAGTGTAGAACTGCTCCGCAGAGTTTCCGAGGAGCACCTGGCATAGTCAAACTGCCGACCTTTTGGTTAGCAGAGGTAGCAGCTAACGACTGTGCCACCAGGGTTTACCTGTGGGGGTTGGGAGAGGGGAAAAAGTGACAGGGGGTGGATTTGGGGAAAAGAATACAAAGTAAGCATGGGGATATAGACTTCATGATAGCTACATGAAGTGCAGCACAAAATAATGAGGCAAAATACTATGAACTGAATTCCCCTCAGTTACTCTAATGTTCTTTTAAAGAGGCATAGAAAAACCAGAATTATTTTCAATTACTTTTGGTTCCTGAGTCACTTGAATGTGACTCCCTGCTGAGAAAGATCCACAAGGGTCTTTGGTTTTATACAGATTGCATTTTCAAGGTTTATCTAGAATCATGTTATATAGCTACCGACTGTATCACTTAATCATTCAGTACTTAATCTTATACTAACTTGCACCATCTCAGGTAGTATATAAAAGTCCACTCTGGAAGTTCTGGATTAGAAGTAATTACTTAATGTCTGTATGATTCTAGAGAAGTCACTGAACCACTATAAGTCACATTAATAATATCTGCTTATAATAACCTCATGTACCCTGGTGGCACAGTAGTTAAATACCCAAATTCTCAGCTGCTAACCCAAAATTTGGCAGCTCAGACTCACCAGTTGCTTCTCAGGAGAAAGATATGGCAGTCTTCTTGCATGAAGATTACAGCCCTGGAAACACTATGGGAGCAGTTCTATTCTGGCCTATAGGGTCACTATGGGTTGGAATCAAATCATTAGCAACAGGCTGTATAATAAACTCAAACAGAGGTGCCTCAGCAAAAAAGTCTGGTTGTCTGCTTCCACAAGACCAGCCACTGGAAAATCAGCTGATCTATGGAGCACAGTACTACTCTGACTACTCTGACTACATGACATCATCACATGTAAGAATCAACTCAATGGTAACTGGTGTAATAACCCACCTTGGTTATTACAGAAACCCTGGTGGCATAGTGGTTAAGTGCTACATCTGCTAACTGAAAGATCAGCAGTTTGAATCTACCAAACACTCCTTGGAAACTCTATGGGACAGTTCTAGATAACCTATAGGGTCACTGTGAGTCTGAATCCACCCATCAGCAGTGGGTTTGATTTTGTCTGGTTGGTTATTATATATATATGAAAGTGGTATATGAATGCTATCATCCCTCAAGGCATGTACTCATTAGGAACTTACTGATTGATTAACTCTGACCAGCTTCCTTAAAATTTTCCTTATTTAGTTGAAAAGTAGGGTAGCTATGTAAATCAAATGCCATCCAAGAAAATCCAACTGATTTATAGCAGTCCAAGGGATTGTTTAGTTTTTAAATTAAGTTGCAAGCAAAACTCTTCCTCTTCCTCAGTGAACTGAACTTTGGGATGATGAGATCTGTCAGAAGAAATGAGACTGTCATTTTGATAAAAAGCACACTAAAAGTTAGAAGATCCTTAAGGAAGGACTCAAGGACAGCAAATTCCTGGACTAGATCTGGACACACAACAGGTATTTCTGAAAACACAGAGGATTTGACTACAGCTTTAATCCAGCAACCCATATATTACCAAGTACACTGGATTACCTGGTGAGATTTCTGTGAACTATCTCAGAGCATGTGTAACCTCATGAAAACAAACGAACTTAAAGTTCAATAGAGTTTAAGAGAATGAAACTTCAAACTAAATTTTTATTTAAATTCTCCCCCATTGTCAGCCAACATATTCGATTTTCATTTCCCTGCCTCAGCCTATTTTGACATAGAAACTTGGATATTTTCATTGAACGGCAGCCAGTGAACACTGGACTGTAGGGCACGCTATAAATTTGGAAAAATAAATAAATGCTTCAGAACTTCCACTTGAAAACCACAGCTAAAAATGAAATCAAATCTGACCCACCCCTTTTCTTTTAAATGGTGGGAACAGATTCAGTCAGCCTCAATTTTTAAACCCATATTAAATTTTATATAAGCACCTTGGAGATTGATGCCAGCCGGGTCTACAGCAACTGTGGAAACTTTGACTCATCCAGCAAGCCTGAACAACTAGAGCCATGAGGTGTCATCCCTCCTGCACCATGTTCCTTAATAAACTTGTGTGCTTAAAAAATAAAATGCGAAGAAAAATTGGTTTATGGGCATAGAGAGAATAATTCATTCCAAATTGCTCCTTTGATGAATGTGGACAAAAGAATAAAATTTGTCACCCAGCTAATATTACCATCAATATTTTGTCCAGCTACATTCCTTCCAATTTAAAAACAGTTCAATATCCCTTTTACCTTCAAGTAGCAGCACTTAATAAACAGTGATGGATGGTTTTTATTTTTGCTCACATTTCGGTCTTCCCTGTTTCTGTTACGTGGGGACTATTTTGCTTGGGGGAAACGTAGATCCTCAGTCTTTCTTGCATTGACATGCATCCCTCCAGGAAAGACGGCCATATTTAATTCATAACCCCCATCGGCTACACAAACATACAACTTCCCATCAATTAGGCAACACAGAGATGCTGTTAAAAATCAATGAGCTTATTATTAAATATATTTTTTTCATGTAGCAATAATAGTTATTGCTGCACTGTTGTTATTACTGTATGTCAGCTGCTTAGGCAGCTTTCAAACGGTTGGACTGGTTCTGATCTTGCCAGAAAGGCAGTCTACCGAACAAGGAATACAGCTGAGGCTTTCTTGTGTGTCTTCTGCCATATTTACAAGTCATCAAGAGAAAAGGAAAAGGTGTTCTGCAGTAGAACGAACCCTGAAGTGGACACAGAAAACCTGGAAACCTGGGTTCTAGCCCCAGCTATACCCCTAACTAGCTGTGTGACCGTGGGTAAATTCCTTCTCCATTCTAGGCCTCAGGTTTGAGGGAGTTGTCCCACATGATCACTGAGATTCCCCTGCATTTCAAATGTTAAGTTTCTTTAATAATCATTATTCTGTGCCAAATAGGCACAAACTGGTACAATGCAGCAATTCTCAACTGTTCTGTTTCAATCGATTCTTGATTTAAAAGAGGGCAAAGCAGAGGCGCCCTCCAGAATCTGAAGCAGACGTCAAATTGATCAAAAAACCAAATATGCCCATATTTGTGTTTTCATCCTTGTTGTGTGTTTATTAAAAATAATTTTGATATTTTGACACATGCCACTACTGTGGGAGCTTCCTGCCTACAAACAGAGATGTTAAAACTGTGCCAGCACATGCAAAGGTTAAAAACAACATCGCACAGATTTTGGCAAGTACATCATATGCTGTCTGGCCACAGCTGATCTGAACTGAGTCCCCCATAATTACAGGAGAAGGTGGAACAGGTTTGCTGCTAATTGGAAAATTCTGCAAATGGCAGCACTGAACTAAATTGACAGTCGTTAGAATATTAGCAAAATGAGAGTACTGATTAGTAAGAAGCTCAGATGCAGACCTTTTTTTTTTTTTACTGCTGGATTCTACTGGCAAATTGATAATAAAAGCTGAACTTAATAATAACAGCTGTTATTTGACCTAGTAATATATTTTTCTTTATCTCTTGCTGTTCCCAGACCAATAACACATAAAGAGGGTCTGTATCCACAGTTGCAAAATTATTCTGAATCCCACACAGTATATTCAGCCTCAGTGCAGGCAAACTGTGCTTTAAGGGGCAGCCCATCAATAGTCATGTTCTAACGAAAGTTTATTAATTTGAAAAGCCACGAGTTGCTTTGTTTTCACCGCCTGCCCACAGGTCTTGGTAGACAGGCTGGAGTGTTAATATTTCCTTTTCAGAATGAGACCTGAATTCTATTTCCAGTTTGCTTTAACTCTGCTTCTGCTAAAAATGTCAGAGTTAACTGTTCTTTTTCCACTTAAAGTGGATAGGAAGCAAAGTAGGATGTTGCCAGGTTCAGGCTTCTATCAACACTTAGCCATTTGTACATATTGTTTTTCATCCACTGTAGGCAGAGAAACACAGATGGGAAGGGACTAGGAATGAGCATACCGATTAGAAATACTGCCGGGAATCTAGGGATTAGAGACTGCAGCTTCACCACACATACGTCCACACGGTGCGGACACATATTGCTGTGTCCAGAAAACTTCCCTTGTGGAATACTCAGGTCAACTGCTGGCGGGCGTACAAAGTGGTAAAACTTTTCTGGTTGTATGCCAATATAGTTTGAAAGTCTCAAAAATGCAAATAGCCTTGGAATCTCCACTTTAAGGATTTGGTCCATAGAGTATCCATGGATGTGCCTAAAGGTTTACCTATTCATGATAAATAAAATAGTGGAAACCACCTAAATGTCCTGAAACAGACTATAATATAAATGGAAGACTTCATAAGTATGTAAAATTTATTGTAGAATGATATTTAATAACATGAGGCAAGGTGCAAAAAAGCAGAATACAAAATGGCGGTAACAGGATGGTCACTGAGGGGATTAACGGAAAGTTTTTGTTTCATTCTCATTTGCTTGTTCATATTTTGTACATTTCTCAATGATCATGCATTGTTTTGGCAGTAGGAAAACTATATGTTATTTTTCTAAATAAAAAATCTCTAGAGGGTTTCTGCTATTTTAAGTAAAAACTCAGTCTATGGCAATGGGAACAATAACATTTTTAGATGGCAAGTTGGTGTCTTTATTTAAAGTTCTGTTGCCTCACACAATACGTGTTCACTTGCTAAAAACCAACTCATAAAACTCTAGGTAAAGAACCAGCTCACTGACTACGGTTAGCACACACACCCCCACGCACATACACACAGCCACGCACATGCACACCCATGCACGTACACACATACACACCCACACCCCCACACCCTCACACATCTTTTTGGTAGCAGTTCTCTGAAAACACTGGTTAGCAACACGCTAGGCCTTTTAGAGATGAGCTTCCTCTCAGGATATTCATACTCTGATAACTTTGCCATTTTCTTCTGCCCTCATTATGCTAACACAGAACCTCATTTGTTTTGAATCAGTGCAGGAGGGACTCATTGCAATTTTCAGTTTTTTTTCTATCTACTAGTCAGTGAGAGTAGAGAAGAGATTGGAACTACACAAATCCAAACCCACTCCTTAGCCTCAAAAATATACTTAGTCTCTTTACTACAGTAAGTTAACTCTTAACTAGATGCATCAAGGCTGCATAGTGCCGTTTTTGAACTTCTACACATTTCACAAAAGCAGAGTGAGCAGCCTGAGTGCTCACAGCACTCCCCGCACTGGAATATCAGCCAGGCATCTGAGCGAGGCTGCAGAATTTCAGAGCTGGCCTTGCAGTGCACATATATTTGCACGGGTAAATGTGGATGCGTTGCATTTCTTATCAGGTTTGCTTTTCAAAAAAAATCGTATTAGCCACCTATGGCACCACTGCCAAAAATAAAATTCCAGAGGCAAATCCCCTAAGTTTTAATGCTTCCAGAACTGGTACCACTTGGCTTTGCCCTGGGACTGTCAACTGCCACAGTTGCTTCTCTCAAAGAGCACAAAGCCCACCCCCTTAGTGTCAAACAGAAGACCAAGCAACTTTCAAGCTGTTTCTCCCCAGGATCGTGGGTAGGCAGTGGGCAGGATCCCAACATGACAACTAGACTCAATTGACTGTAACCAAGGATTTTTCTTTTTGGTGGGGGGAGTAGCTTTTTTGGATGGTGGTATTCAGACCTCCATCATTCATTCTTTCTAACAGTTATGCATCAGGGAAACAAAGCGAGGAGCAGGAGGAGGTGGGGTGTTGTTGCAGCCAGTTTGTGCCAAACACAGTTAAGAAGAGGGAGGTGGGATTGGCAAGGGGGGGGATCAAGTCACTTTCAATCAAGTGTCACACCTTTAAATAGTGGTTAAATCTTTGCATTATGCAGCTCATCCCTTTACAACATGGGGTTCCCTTAGAGAATTCCCTGTTTACACTGGGAATTCCTCCAGGGCCGCATCAATAAAGCTGAACAGATGTCAGGGTGGAATGCCAGCGGCAGTGGCTGTTGTCAGGGGTACTGGGGAGGGAGGCACAGAACAATGAGAGACGGCATCTGCTACACAAAGCCCTTGCGCGTGGGTCAGGTTCTGCCAGTGTGTAGAGATTCCACCCTATCCTTTGTCTGGGCACATTGCCTTTCTTGTTTCTCGATGACAAGGGTTGACACATGTCACCCGGCCCTATCAGGAGTGTTATTTGTTTGCCACTTGCATATGCACCAGTGTTCCTGACCTCCCTGCATCAATGGTGAACGCATTGAGCAATGCGGAAACTCGCAGCTCTGCCCCAATCTACAATTTCATTATGCACTTTGAGTTGAAAGTGGGATGTAGATGTCCTTCTTTTTAATTAAAAACATGATTGATGAGACTTAACTGACAGTAGGAAATGCAATTTAAATATTCCTTAAAGAGGCACTAACCCTGTTGTGCAGTTAGGGTTATGATTGTTTCCCAAATTGCGAGCAGCAGGAGAAAGGATATTAAAATAAAAGCCCGTTGAAGTCCGTTTGCTGTGGAAGGACAGTAACGTTAGACAGCATCTGCAGGCGTGTAACTAGAAACGTATGCACATTAGGAGCTAATGTGAGGTGTTACTCGGTAATGGTAATGTTCAGTGTGATGAAAGGCAGCAGATGAGTGGAAAAGAATATGATACGAAATCATGCAGAAACAAAAATAGCTAATTCACGAATTTTTCAGCGACGACGAGTTTCTAAAAGAGCTTGTACCAACACTCCTTCTTTCTCCACTCTGCAAAAGTAGACTTTCACCTCACTGGTCTGTTGCTGAATTTCACCATCCTTTGCTCCTCTTTCAAGTTTTCCTTAAACTATCCTTTTCAAACACATGTGATAGGAAAAGTCCTCGCTGTCTTGGACATTTCTTCTACAGTCGGCAGGGAAGCTACCGTTCTGAGACCAACAGGAAAGCATTTGCAGTACTTTTAAGTCTTCTCAGATTTGTGCCCTCAGTGACTGCTGTTATTAGGGAAAATTATGTGAACCGTTAAGTATACACCCCAAAACACAACAGAGACATCAGTAAGTTTTCCTAAAGGGGGACATTAGCACTAATGTTTTTAATCTAGAAATAATGAATAGAATAAAGTTGTATTTTGGTCTGTACCAAAATAGAGTTAAGTTAAACCACACCAACAATAGCAGTTTAAAGTATGCTTTTCTTCTCTTAGTTACAGGGGGATTGTTGTTAAGGGTTGTTTTGTTTTGTTTTCTGTGGAAATATTTTTTTCTGAGAAATGGTAACTTTGAACTGAAAAAAGAATACTAAGCTCCTAATCGTTTACAGGGACCTGGTGACCCAGTGGTGAAGCATTTGGCTGCTAACGGAAAGGTCAGCAGTTCGAACCACCAGCTGCTCTACAGGAGAAAGATGCGGCAGTCTGCATCTGTAAAGATTTACAGTCTTAGAAACCTTGCAGGGAAGTTCTTCTACTTTGTCCTTCGGTGCTACCATGAGTTGGAACTGACGTGATGGAGAGGTGGATTTCATTTGGTTTGGTTTGGTGTAGAAACGGATACACAGAATAGCCTAGGCTATACTCTGGAGACTTGCTGGGAGGATAACATTTTTCATCACCTAAAGATTTTGTTCCAGGCTTTCAAGGTCCCTCAAAGAGCAGCAGATACCACATAGTATAGTCCTTTTCCACTTAATTCCTAATTAAAGGCTGACTTTAAAAAAAAAAGTTTTTATTAAAATACTTGGGCTAGAGGAAAGGGGGTTACAACTGGAGCTGATTTGGGTGAACATCTAACTTGCAAAGGTTAATTGGAAATGTAGCAATGAGATGTAAAATTCCAGATTCCGATCAATTGATTAATGAGATGTCAAAAAGTACAAGAATTCACCTTTGGGAGAAACACTAAAAATGAAATACGTGTGCAAAGCCATAATGTCTTCCTTCATGGTTTATCAACAGTGGCTTTATATGTTCTTCTGTTGATGACAATGCACAAAAAATTAAAGCCCCCAAACTACCAAAAATATCACTACAATGTGACCCAAGTTTCTGCTACCCTAAAACTTCCCTCTGCTTAAACCAAAACCCAAACCCACTACTGCTGACTCAATCCAATTCATAGCGAGCCTATAAGATAGAGTAGAACCGCTCCACAGAGTTTCCAAGGAGCATCTGGAGGATTTGAACAGCCAAGCATTTGGTTAGCAGCTGTAGCACTTAACCACTACACCACCAGGGTCCCCTAAAAGCTAGTCAAGTCTCTAATAAGAGGACAAAACCCTCAGGTTCATTCTGTCCTTTCCCCCACTCCCTCTGCAATTACATAATATATTCAGATTAAGAAACAACTCGTTTTGTAATTCTAGATTCAAAGTGAATAAAATAGGGCACTTTAAGATGCCCCTTCTGGGTTTATCTCTTCATTAGTCCCATATCACTTTCACTGATGACATGGGTGATGGCTGAGAAAAGTATTACGAATGTTTCCCCTTTCTCATTTGACCGTACTGGTGAACAAACAGATTCTCCTATTTGTGGCGTAGATGTTCTTTGTCACAATAAACCAGAGTATAATATGTTTATATATGTCCTTCAGGCATGTCACAACAGTTTGGCATTCTGAGCGCTCCACCACTGTGTACATTAAATAGTCATGTAGTTACATTAAACAGTGGGGAGTTCACACTTCACAACCACTCAGTGTTTTAAAACAGATGTGGGCTGTCTGTTGTCAGACTGTAGTGGAAAAAGCTTAGAAGGATCTTGGTGGGAACACAATCTCCAAATGATTGAGGGCTCCCCAAATTTTCCATCTAAGTTCTCTTGTACCCCCATGCTACAGAATATGGATGAAGGAGATTCAGGGGGGAAGAGAAAAAAGGAGGAGAAAGTGAAACAACTTTCATGTTTTATAGCACAGAGATAGAAAAAAAGAATTCAGAATTCAGAATAGTTTGTGGCATGGAATATTTTGAGCGGGGTGGGCTCGCTGGGGTGCCCTGGGATTTACTGACAGGAGAATTTTTGACAGTTGATGGACAGATGAATTCCGTCATGGAAGCGTTAGTCGAAAGCGGCAAGGCCAGATGGAAACTCACAGCTTGTCTTTAATATTAATTTTCTTTTTTTTTTCAGGAGATCAGAATTCCCTAATTCCCTAAAATGTTTCAATGCATCTTGAGGTATTATTTTTCAGATGCCTTTCTCCACCTACTCTTAGTAAGAGTGTTCCTTTGTGTTAATGTTATTTTTCCTCCCTTACTTTGAAAAAAAAAGCCTAGTTTTCTCTTTCTTTTTTGTTCTAGTTGCATAGCAGTTAAAACTCTTCCTTTGTTTATAGCAAATATAGATGGCAAATAACCTTATATAATATTAAGTCTAACTTTTGAGAAACATCTGAGGCAATTGTGACTTTCAGCTATGATAATTGAAGGGGTTAATGAAATAAATTCTTTGTGGCTGAATGAAAGGAATAACCTTCACATTTTTAGAAGGACAGAAGGGACAATTGTCTTTAGGGTGTCCATCTTCTGGACAGTCAGAATTAAGTCATCTGCTCTGTGTTTAGTGATGCAGTGGAAAGAGCACAGGGCTAAGCTTCACAGACCTAAGTACCAGTCGGGGCTCTGCCTAGTTAGCTGAGGGGAGCCTGCACAAGTTGCTACAATCCTTGGGGCCTCAGTTTCTTTACCTGTAAAATGTGATTGGTATCAGGAGGAAGACAGCAGGTCCCAAATGATCTCTACATCTCTCTTTATGATGAAATAACAAGAACAAGCAAATGTACAGAGAACAAAGTTTATCTGTAGTAACCAGGGGGGAGTTTTTGTTTAGTGAGTGTTTATGGCAATGGAAAACTGGCAATGATTATGGGCAGTAATTTTACAACATAATTAATGTAATTGGTATCACTAAACTATGCACCTATAAAATGTTGAAATGGCAAATGTTATATATGTTTTTGCAACAATAAAAAGTCACATGTAAGTGCTTGTCTCTCCCTTACTGGTGAACTTCTCAGAGACCTATGCAATTCCTTCATAAAAATCCTAAAGTACAGGACAATCCCCTCCACCTCTTAGTCTCTCTCCAACCCCCACAACCCCACCACTCCTATTTCACACAAACATTAACTACTGTGCATTTTTCTGTTGTGCTGACCTCACTCTTAAGACAAAAAAAAATCTAAAAATAAAATACAGAGACCAAGGATGACATTCCATATTGTACCAAAACAAAGCTCAAGATTTTCTAGCTTTTTTATTAGTACTTTTTCCCCTTTCTTCCTTTCTTTTACATCACCAGATTGATTCAGGTTGGGAGAATGATGTCAAAACTCAAGAGAGATTTCTTCTATGTTTGTGAGTTACCTATTTCCCTAATATTGTTTCAAGTTAAATGTAAAAGCATTAACATACGACAGCTTTCATCACAGTTCTATGACACATTGCTTGGGTTATATGTTGGTTGCCGGTATGTGATTATGAGTCTGCATGTGTGTGTGTGTGAGTCAGTGTGAGTGTGAGTGTGAGTGAGTGAGTGTGTGTGTGTCAGTGTGTGTTTATAAGTTAGTCTGGGTCAGTTGGAAAAAACCTTTTGCAATTAGTGTAATGAAACTACTTAGCCAAACAACACAATCCAAGGCAAAGCAATGGATTGCAGTTTGTTGTTAAGACAAAACAGGGACTTTCTACATAAGTTGAAAGGCCACTGCTCTGTGGTGCAGGAGGGTTAAATGCAGCCTGGAGACTCTAGTACAGGAAAATTGTCATCCTGTTGTGCCATGTCCTGCTACATAACTAGGGCCAGTCATTTAACTTTTGTTCCTTCTCCTTATCTGTGAAGCAGGGAGAGGGTTATTCATCTACACAAGAGATAAGTTTGAGATAGAATGAAACAAATAGGTTTAGGCGGTTCAGTGTTCCAGAGAACAGAAACTGAGACCAGTGAGCAGTACTTACCAAAGAGCAAATCTGTCTCAATATGAGAGAAACTTGTTAGAGTACAACACTGCTCAAAATCAATATAGGCTGCCTTGTTCAGCATGATTTCTCCATCATGATACCCACTGTCAAGGTATCCCTACAGAGAATTTCTTCAGGACTTAGCAGGTTGGGCTAGATCACATCTCAATCCCTTCTGACTTAAAATAAATTCATAGACAGAGAGATGGATAAAATACTAGCCAATAGGGTATTTCACAAAAAATATTTGAACTGAAAGAGATCTTAAACCCATTAGAATCTATTCCAATTCACAATAACCATATAGGACAGAGTATAACCGCCCATAGGGTTTCCTAAACCATAATTTTCATGGAAGAGTTCTGGTGGTACAGCAGTTAAGAGCATAGCTGCCAACTATGAGGCTGGAAATTTGAATTGACCAGTTGCTACTTGGAAACCCCATGGAGTAGCTCTACTTTGTACTATGGGGTCACTCTGAGTCAGAATCAACTGATGGCAATGGATTTGATTTGATTTTTTTGGTAATTTTTATGGAAGCAGATGATCAGGTCTTTATTTCCAAAGGGGCTGGCAGGTTTGAACCATTGACCTTTTGGTTAGCAGCTGGAAGCTTAACCACTGTGCAATCAGATCTCAGAGCCATGGGGGTGGGGGGAAAATCTGGATAGCCCTGATGGTAGAGCCAAGGTGAATTTTGCAAAAACAGCTTTGTACGTAACTTCTTTGAGCCTCACAGCCGTCTTCTGAGTTGGGAATGATTAGCCACACTTTTTATTGACACGAAAACAGAAGCACAAGTTGTTTGAAGTGAGTTGCCTAAGCCCCACAGTCAGCAAGTGGAGGAGTCAGAGCTGGACCTCAGGGTAAGCTCCTTTTCCTGAGGGAGCTCTCTTGCTCTCTTGTTTCCTTGACACCTTTCTCTCAACACTTTCCTCTTAGTTTCATCATTCCCTGCAGCACCCCAAAGATGTCAGTTCAGTATTGTTCCCCCCACTGTCATTGAGTCGATTCATTTGTTAGCCTTCCAAAAAGCCAAACTCACTGCCATCAGGTCAACTACACTTTATAGCGATGCTATGTGACAGAGTAGAACTGGCCGCTACAGTTTCTGGTCTTTTCCAGCCTGAGTGGCTGGTGGGTTTGAATCACTGACCCTTCAGTTAGTTGCCAAGTGCTTAACCACTGTGCAACCAAGGCTCCTTTTTGACAGCCTTAGACACTCACTAGTTACCAGAGATGAAAAGGACCCCCTGTGATCATTTCTCTTGATTTCTCCCATGTACCAGAAAGGAAACTGAGGTTTGGTGAAGTCAAACATTTGGAATGAAAACCTTGATTTTTGTTTGGTTCCTCAAAGACCTTAAAATAGGGACTCATTTGCTTGATGAGGTAAGCAATGATTTAAACCAGATGAATGCAAGAAAGATTTCATTCATTGCACTTTCCATATGCCACTTGAGGGAAGGCGTATCGTTCGTGTATATAGAGACCCCCAACTACCATTGCCTCCCCCTCTTTCACACACATGGTAGACTAGTAAATGTTTGCTAGCTCTTTGCAAGGCTAACAGCAGAGATTATTTTTCCCATGTGTCAAACAACTTCATCCTAAAGGAAATATTTTACTCTGGCAAAATTTAATAACAATTATAATGATATTTTATATTTATATGGCAATTTATCTTTAGAATATGTTTCATGCATTATTTCCTTGGTTAGTCGATGACATGTGACAACAAATTACATGGGGGTGAAACCTGGAGGGGCAGTAATGGCGGGAATAGAGGCCTCTCCTCTTGAGTCCCTGGGTCCTCCCCACCCCACACTTCTATTGCTATCACGCAGGATGACCACTGGTGTCCTTGAAGTAATTTCTGCACCCCCTCCTTCCTGTTCAACTTTCCCATCTGACATTTTTTGGAACTAGGATAATAGTGTCACAGAAGAAGCAAAGGCCAAGCCACATGCCATCGAGTCAGAGTAGCAAAGGAGTCAGAGAAAAAGAAGAAATAGAAAGCATGATTCCTTCATCATCTGACACCGTAATCTGTTCTCTTTCCTTGAAGGCAGCATTAAAGATACAAGACTGACAAAAAGAATTCAACTACATAGCATTCTGGACCACTGGCCAAACCCAAGTCTACAGCTGCTCACTGGTCCTGTTGCTCTTGCTCCCTGTCCTTTCCAGACTCCTAACTCCCCCCAAATAATTATTTGCACAACTCAGTAAGTGTGTTAAAATGGAATGCAGTTGTCCAAAGGAAAAAAATTTCCATTCCCATTTTTGCCTGGGTGTTTTAGTTCATCTGAGTCCACACCGTGGCTGTTATGGATCACATCTGTGTTCAGTGAATGTTAACTGAATATTTATTGTTTGCTGTATTTATTGTGCTATCATCTGGAAATAAGAAGGCATGTGTCTGCCTTCAAGGAACCCCTGTCCAATTGAGGAGACAAACACTGAAGAGGAAGTTGTAAGGAGATGTGCTAAGTCCCAACACAGAAGTCCTGTGTTGCATAAAACATGCAGGAGTCACAATTAACTCACTGGGGGACACAACATGGTTCTCACTATGGCTGTCAGTGTAAAAACTATCTCTAGCAATCTGTAGTTTAATATAACCTTTACCACTTGTATCTTGGAAGGAGGTCTGGTTAGATGGTAAGCTGAATCATGCACCTTTTTTGGGAAACGTGCCAGTCAGTGCTTTTTGCCCACTGTAAACTTTCAGCTTGTGGAGTAAACAAAGGGAAGAGTTTTCAGAGAGCTTCAGAAAGACTGGGTAAAACCTAATTATGTTGGTAAGCACTCAGTTTCTTCAACTTTTTCAGATGCTGTATATTAGGTGAGTTTATAGAGCGCTTATGGGACATGTTCACAATTTGCAGTTTTGTAACTGCCAACAAACATTTTCAGTTTGGAGAACTGGTAAATATAAAGCATTACACATGGTCCCTGGAGTAACCAGCAGGAGCTGGAAAGTGTGGGTTTGTATATTCGCTACTCTGGGTATCACCCTGGACACTCACATGTCTGTACAGCATTCAGCTTAACACTAACAAATCACTTTCATTTCAAGTCTGTTAATGCACACAGTCTAGAATCTAAAGAAATGTTGAAAAATTCTAAGGGATACCTCCTTCAGTTACGGATTTGCCATGTCCGAGGCCCGGTGTGGCACAGTGGTTAAGTACTACAGCTGCAAACCAAAAGGTCAGGGATTCAAATCTGCTAGGTGCTCTGGGAAACTCTACAGGGACAGTTCCGCTCTGTCTATAGCATTGCCATCAATGGGAGTTGACTTGGCGGCAGTGAGTTTGGCTTTTGCGTGTGTGTGTGTGTACTGGTATGGTGGCATAGTAACTTAACAGCTACAGCTGCTAATCAAAAATCCAGCAGTTTAAATCCACCAGGCACTGCTTGGAAACTCTATGGAGAAGTTTGTTTATTATTAGAATTGACTCAATTGACAACAGGTCTGTTTTTTGTTTTTTGTTTGGTTTGGTGCCTGACATGAGAATACACACACACACACACACACACACACACACACAAACATTGGAGCCCTTATGGCACACCAGTTAAGAGCTCCAGCTGCTGGGTGAAAGGCTAGCCATTCAAATTCATCAGCCATTCCTCGGAAACCCTACAGGGCAGTTTTATTTTGTTCTGTAGGGTTGCTGACTCAATGGCGGCAGATCTCTATCTCTCTATATGTATATATATAATATGTATATACGGCACTTGGCTGGCATATTAACACAGTCTGATTAAAAATAGTGTTTCTATATATGGATAGATAATACATATATAAATATATAAACTACTACAACATATAATTAGATTATATTAGTGTTTGTTGAAAAACCAAAGCACTACAGCTGCAAACCAAAAAGTTGGCAGTTCAAATCCACCAAGTACTCCTTGAAAAACACTATGGAGTAGTTCTTCTCTGTCCTATTGGATTCCTCTTAGCCAGAACCAATTCAACAGCAATGGGTTTCACAGGTCTAATGCTTGCTGGATTAATAAATTTATCAGTAGATTAACTACAACAGCATCTCTCCAACACTCTTAGATTTCAGCAGCAGTTCTGAAATAGCAAGAGAATTTTACAACTGTCTCCTTCTTGTGTGTTCTTAAAGTTCTCCTGAACAGTTACCCCAAATTTTTTCCATCCGGAACTGTTCGTTACCTAAAAGTTCCTTTATCCTTACATCAAAAAATCATTTACCATCCAGACACCTCCAACTCAAGACAACCCCTTGTGGGTCAGAGAGAACTGTACTCCCTAGAGTTTGCAGTGGCTGATTTTTGGAAAGCAGATCTCTATGCCTTTTTTCTGAGGCACCTCTGAGTGAACTTATACCTGCAACTTTCCGGTTAACAACTGAGCACGTTAACAATTGTCACAACCTATGGAGTCCCTTGGATCCTTCAGTAGTTTGAAAACTGGATTTAAGTAGACACTGACTGGCCCACTACAATTTGGTTCAGAGAGAAACTGCTAATTCCTCCATCAAGTGAAAAGAAAGTCTCTAGACAGCAGTGTCCTGGAAATACACTATTTTCATTTTCCCTTTGCTGTGAGCAGCATTCTTCTAGTACTTGGGGGTTTTCAAAGCATTTTGAAGTTATTAGTAGACTGACACAGCATCCCCATGGGACTCAACCCCCTTTAAGGAAGACTCCATGAAGATGAACTGCTGTCTAAAGCTCACCCAGTGCACAGTTCAACCCCAGGCCCTGCTCAGGCCGTTTCAGAGATACATATATGGCAAAGTCACTCTTGAGATGGAAATCGAAAGGTTTTTCTAACTCAGTCTAAGCCTAAATTGGAGATTCTACACATGTCCTCTTTCCGTGATAATTAAGTGAGGAGTTTGGGGCAGCCAAGGCCCAAAGCAGCGGTATGAAAACTGGAACACTCTCTCTATCCCTGCCGCCATTCACTCTAACCACTTCCCAGTCTGGGGGTAGCTTCCCCTTTGGCACCACAGAATTTAATGACTATTTTATCATTGCTTCTATTGTTCACAGGTCGCTGTGTGTATTTTTGCATGGAGTGGATTTTAGGACCTTTTGTACATGTACTTGATATGTCGTGCACTGTCTACGAGTGAAGTGGTAACTTCCTTGACAAAAAAAGAGTTTTTTTGAAACTATGATCAAACCAAACCCACTGCCATCGAGTCAATCCTGACTCATAGTTACCATACAGGACAGAATATAACTGCCCCATAGGGTTCCCAAGGAGTACCTGATGGATACAAACCATCAACCATTTGGATAGCAGTCACAGCACTTAACCATTATACCACCAGGGTTTCCACTGTGAAACTATAATTCATCTTGATGAGGAACCTTACAGAGTACTTCTTTGTTCAAGCCTTAGACCTTGTCTCAATGCTGTAGACTCTCAACTGAACTAATAACAATCAAATATTTATTTCTTCCACAGGATAAAGCTGTTAAACTATGCAAGACTAGAGGTCATTTGGGTGAAATGTTTTGGTCAAAATTGAGATTTATTGACTACTAGTTGTGTGTACTTTCCTCTATACTATTCTGCTAGCACAGAACCCCGCATGTGGTTGGGCTTCAAAAAATATGTGGACTGTTTCAGTTCCATAAACCTACACCATGGCATCTTAGTCATTGTCATGGATTAAATTGTGTCCCTCAAAAAATGTGTGTAACAATTTGGCTAGGCCCTGATTCCTGGTATTGTGTGATGTTCCCATATGTTACAAATCCTATCTCTAATAAGGGAGGATGGGGCAGCAGCTGTGTCAGTGGGGCACGACTCAATCTGTAAGGCTGTTTTGTGGCTTGAGAAAGACTTTTGGGATCTAAAGAAAGAGAAGCAAGCAGAGAATTGTGGGACCTCATACCATCAGTGAAGAAGCAATGCTAAGAGCAGAGCACATCCTTTGGACCTGAGGTCACTGTGCCCCAGAAGCACCCAGTCCAGGGGAAGACTGACAACAATGACCTCCCTCCAGAGCCAACAGACAAAGCCTTCTCTTAGAGCTGATATCCCAAATGTGGATTTTTAGCCTACTGGACTATGACAGAATAAAATTTATCTTTGTTAAAATCATCCACTTGTAGTGTTTCTGTTATACCAAGTTATAACAAGTTTGTTCTCTCATACTCTAGGATAGATTCAGGGTGTCATCTCTAAAAGAAGAGTTTCCCTCCCTGTGGACTGTAGAGGCAGATCTTCTCCTGCTCTAGGAGCTTCTCAGCCCAGGGACCTTAGGTTCAAAGGGTATGCACTCCTGGTGCTACTTTCTTGGTGATTGAGGTTCCCATGTCTCTCTGTTGCTTCTCTCTTTTATATCTCAAAATATATTGGTTTAAGACACAATTGAATCTTGTAGATTGAGTTCTGACTAATTAACATAACTGCCACTAATCATATCATGTTAACATCATAGAGACAGGACTTACAACACGTAGGAAAATGACATCAGATGACAAAATGATAGAAAACTACAGAATACTGGGAATCACAGTCTAGCCAAATTGTCATACATACTTTTAAGGGGCACAATTCAATCCATGACACATGGGTTAGGTGACAATTCCCCATCCCTTGAAAAAAAAAAAAACTTGCCAGGAGAGCTGGACAGCCCTGTAAAAATACTGTTCTTTCCAGTGTAGTGTCCAACTGAAATACCAAAGCACTGTGGAAGAGGCCTATTCTGATCCAGAAACTTCTCCTTTTTCTAGTATCTTATTGGAATTAATACAAAACACAGTAAGATTTCAGAGAAGCCCCAGAACTGCCCTCATATCTTGGGAGAACACGCATGTCTAGAATTAGCTTTCAGCCAGGTGAAAAAGATCTAGAGACAGAAAAGGGACACAATATTCTCCAGACTCATGACCCTGGCCATACCTTGAAATGGGTTCCTGTTCTCCCTCTGGGAAAAGTCTGACTGAACAGACTAGCTTAAAAACAAAAAAGAAGAAACCTCTATAAAAATATTCTCTTTACAGGGGGTCAGAGTTAAGACCGTGGAATAGACACACATCTCCGTAATTCCCTCTGAAAACTAAGGCCTGGATTGTCCAGCTTTCTAGACACCCAGTGAGCCCTAAGATACAGCACAGGGTGGTTAGTTTGGACTACAAGATACTAAGTGGGAAACTTGCTCTCTATCACTGATTTCCATTCTTGCTGAGAGGCCAGCTCATGTGGGCCAAAGGTATTTGGCATCTTTAACTTTTTTTATTTTTGTTGGCCAGTAGGCAGGGAATGGGCATAAGTCAGCAGCTACGCTGAACTGACGTTCTGAAGTTAACGGCATGTGCTACAGCAGAGAGTCAGTGTATACAATAACCCCATTTTGAGAGCCTAGAGGCAGATTGTGGGCACCACAGTCCCTTTACCCTCCCTTTTTGGAGCTCCCTCATAGATTTGGCTCTTTCACAATGTGAGAGGTAGCTTGACCAAGATGCTATCGTGTTCAGCTGGGAGGCAGAGTTACTGAATCAGAGGCCTCAGCAGGGGTTAATTCCCAGTCTGGGAGGCAGTGTCAGCCTGGGGAGCGCTAGTCCAGCAGAAAGACTGTGTTTAGCATAGTATTGCCTTACAGGTACACCCTGGTAATCGATGACAACAGTGCAGCAGCTTCTCCATACTTTGAAATACATCATAGCATCTGGGGATGGCCAAAGAGCTGCCTCCGATGTCAGCCAGAGAGAGGGACCTGCCACACCTGATGGCTTGACTGATTCTGGAAGCATTCAGGTAGATTTTAGCTTTTTAAAATAAGAATTCCTAGAGAAATAACTGCTATGCAGCCCAACCACATACCTTTCAGCCTTTACTGACCCACATCATAGGATCAGTTAATCTTCCCCCAGTGACTCTAGAAGTAGGGTGATGTCTTTCCCAGCCAGGAGGCAGAATCTGCCACACCAGGGCATCCACTGGGACTAGCCAATAGCATACAAAGAAGCAGCTGATGACCAACTCACTTCTCAAAACTACACCTCAGCTCCTGTTAAGCCAACACCAGAGGAACTAAACAGCCTCTAGATGGCCCATAAGCAACTAACCATTCCCAGGCATGTAAGGAAACATCTAATCATGATTCCAGAAAACTCTCAAAATAAAGAATCAAAAAACCTCCCAGATGAAGAAGACGTTCTGAAATTACAGGAGGCTGAGTAGAACTGAATTATGTGGAGAGCCCTCCTGGAGAAGAAACAAAATGCAGCAGAACAAAATGAAAAATTAAGCAAGCTATTCAAACTGATGGAACATCAACATTTTGAAATCTGACAGATCACTGACAAAATTACAGAACTAGACAATTCAATGCAAAGCCAAAAGAGCAGAAATGATCAGTTGGAAATTAGATTGAGTGAACTTGAAGATAGAGCTACTAACACCAGCATTTATGAGGAAAAACCAGAGAAAAGAAATAAGAAAAATCGAGAGGCATTGTGGGAATCTATACAAAGGAATAATCCTGGATTAATTGGAGTTCCCAAACAGAGAGAGATAACTGAAAACACGGAGAGTATTGTTGTTGAGATGATGACAGAAAACTTCCCTGAAATTATGAAAGAAGAGAACACAGATATTCAAGATGTGTACCAAACACCCAAAAAAAGACCTCAAAAGGAAGACACCAAGATATATTATAATCAAGCTTAATAAAATGAAACATAAGCAGAAACTGTTAAAGACAGAGAGACTGAAAACAAAGCTAACATTCAGAGGAAAGGCCTCTAGGATTCTGTCTGACTTCTCAGCAGAAATGTTGTTGGCATTGAGGCAGTGGGTTGACACACTCAAAGCCTTGAAGGAGAAAAACTTCCAGCCAAGAATTATGTATCCTGCAAAACTGTCTTTCAAATATCAAGATGAAATTAAGACTTTTGTAAATGAACAAAAGCTTACAGATTTTGTGAAAACCAAATCCAAACTACAAGAAACACTGAAGAAGGTCTTTGCTTAGAAAAACAAAACCATCAAATATACTTAAGGAGGCAATGCAGGACACAATGTACAGAAACCTACTCACTTAGGGAGTGCATAAAATTGAATCATAGCTACAAAATTAAAAGAAGGGAACCAGTGATCATATCATGAAAACTAAAATACCACCATGTTAAAAAGAGGATATACTATAGAAGTTACAGTCCTTTCAGATGGAGATGACATTAATAAGATATGTAGAAGTGAAATTTGGGATTAAACTCAGAATAAGTAAGGGTAGCTGCAAAATACAATAACAATGCAGCACACCAAAATGAGAAATGTAACACAGAAGTCTCAACAAACACAAAACCAACACTGAAAAAGATGAAAGGTCAACACATAAAGAACAATGACCCGCAACAGAATATTAAGAGTAACGGGGAAAACACCAACACAAAAATAAATACATCAAAATGTCAGCACTAAACACATACCTATCAATAATTACACTGAATGTAAACAGCCTGAACACTCCAGGAAAGAAACAACAAGTGATATCTTGGATCAAAAGACACAACCCATGTGTATATTGCTTACAAGAAATACACCTTAGACTTAAAGATAGGAACAAACTGAAAACTAAAAGATGGAATAATATATACCAAGCTAGCAACATACAAAGAAGAGCGATTAGTGTGGCAATACTAATCTCAGATAAAATGCTCCCAATACCATAGCATCTAAATACATCAAACACTGACTACATTGAAAAATGAGACTGATGACTCCACAATAATACTTGGAGACTTTAATACTCTACTCTCAGTAATGGACAGATCATCTAGAAAAAAGTTCACTGAAGACACAGATGATCTTATTATGACAATTAACCAACTAGATCTCATGGACATACACAGAACTTTTTATCTAATGACAGATAGCTACACCTTCTTCTCCAGTGCACATGGAACGTATTCCAGAATAGACCATGTGTTAAGGCATAAAGCAAATCTCAACAAAATCCACACCACTAAACTATTGCAAAGCATCTTCTCAGACCACAAAGCCATAAAAGTTAAAATCAATAGCAGCAAAAACATTGATACAAATTGGAACTCAGGGAAACTGAACAACACTTTGCTGGAAAAACCAGGGGTTATAGAAGAAATCAAGGATGAAATAAAGAAATTTATAGATTCAAATGAGAATGAAAACACATCATGCCAGAACTTATGGGATACAACCAAAGTAGTGCTCAGAGGTCAGTTTATCTCTAAAAATGTGCACATCCAGAAGGAAGAAAGGGCCCAAGCCAAAGAATTAACTCTACAGCTTGAATAGGTGGAAAGAGAGCAACAGAGGAACCCCTTAGGCACCAAAAGAAAACAGATCATAAAGATTAGAGGAGAACTAAATGAATTAGAGAATAGAAGAACAACTGAAAAAATTGAAAAGACCAAAAGCTGGATTTTTGAAAAGATTGACAAACCATTGACTAAACTTACTAAAGAAAAACAGGAGAGGAAACAAGAAATAAGAAATGAAATGGGAAAAGTCACAACAGATCCAACAGAAATAAAAAATATCATAGGAGAATGCTATGAAAGACTGTACTGTAATAAATTTGAAACCTAGAAGAAATGGACAAATTCCTAGATTCATATCACCTACTAAAGTTATCACAAGGAGAAGCGAAACAACTTAATAAACCCATCACAAAGGAAGAGATTGAAAAAGTCATCAAAAAACTACAGAAAAAAAAAAAAAAAGCCCTGGCCCAGATGGCTTCACCAGAGAATTCTAAAAACTTTTAGAGAAGAGTTTACTCCAATACTACTGAGACTATTTCACAGCACAGAAAGGGCTGGAATACTCCCAAGTTTATTCTACAAAGCCAGTTAACTTGACACCAAGGCCAGGGAAAGATCTCACAGAACAGGAAAATTACAGACCAATATCACTCATGAACCTAGATGCAAAAATCTTCGACAAAATCCTTGCCAATAGAATTCAACAACATATCAAAAAAAATAATCCATCATGCCCAAGCTGGATTCATACCTGGGATGCAAGGCTGCTTCAACATCAGAAAAACGATTAATGTAATCAACCACCTAAATTACACAAAAGAAAAGAATCACCTGATTTTCTCAATTGATGCAGAAAAGGCATTTGATAAAGTCCAACACTGATTCATGATAAAAACTCTCAGCAAAATAGGAATAGAAGGCAAATTCCTCAATACAATAAGGGCCATCTATGCTAAACCAACAACCTGCATCATCCTGGATGGAGAGAGACTGAAAGAATTCCCTTCGGGAATGGGAACTTGACAAGAATGCCCACTCTCACCACTTCTATTCAACACTGTACTAGAAGCTCTGGCCAGAGCAGTCGAGAAGACAAAGAAATAAATGGCATCTACATTGGCAAATATGAAGTAAAAAATCTACATATTTGAAAATGATACGATTGTATAGGAGAGAATCCTAAAGAATCCATAAGTAAACTACTCGAACTAATAGAATTCAGCAAAGTATCAGGATATAAAATAAACATAAGTAAATCAGTAGAATTCCTTTACACCAACAAAGAAAGCACATTGAAGAAGAAATCACCAAATCAATACAACTTACTATAACCTCCAAGGAGATAAAAAACCTAGGAATAAATCTAACTAGAGAAATAAGAGACCTTACAAAGGGAACTACAAGACCTTATTACAAGAAACTAAGGGGGACTTACATAAATGGAGAAATGTACCCTGCTCATGGATAGGAAGACTTAGCATTGTGAAAATGTCTATTTTACCCAAAGCGATCTACGTATACAATGCAATCCCAACACAAGTTCCAGTGACATTTTTTAATGAGGTGGAGAAAAAAATCTCCAACTTTGGAAAGGGAAGAAACCCCAGACAACCAAAGCACTGCTGAAGAAGAAGAACACACTAAGAGACCTCTGACTACCCAACTTTAGAACTTGTTACACTGCCACAGTAGTCAAAACAGCCTGGAACTGGTACAAAAAGCAACATGTAGACCGAAGAAACAGAGTTATGACCTCAGAGATGACATCATCTTCCTATGAACAGTTGATGTTCAACAAATGCCCTAAGATTCTACACTGTGGTAAAAACAGTCTCTTTAACAAACGGAACTGGCAAAATTGGACATCCATCAGCAAAAAATTGAAATAAGACCCATACCTAACACCTTACACAAAAATGAACTCAAATTGGATAAAAGACCTAAATATCAAACGTAAAATGACAAAAATCATGCAAGAAAAAATAGGGTCAGAAATAGAAATTTTAATACACTGCTTAGACAGACTTCAAAATCTGACAAACAAAGCTTGATCAACAGAAGAGAAAATAGATAAATGAGAACTACTAAGAATCAAACACTTTTCCTCATCTAAAGATTTTATCAAAAGAATTAAAAGACCACCCACAGAATGGGAAAAAATATTTGGCAACTCTATGTTAGATCAACATCTGATTTTCATAATATAAAAGATATTGCAAAACATCAACAAGAAAAAGATAAATAACTAAGGTAAACAACAGGCAAAGGAGATGGCCAGATGCTTCACTAAAGAAGACATCCAGGCAGCCAAGAGATACATGAGGAAATGCTCATGATCATTAGCTATTAGAGAAATCCAAATCAAAACTACAATGAGATACCACCTCACCCCAACAAGGTTGACCACGATCCAAAAAACACAAAACAGCAAATGCTGGAGAGGCTGTGGAGAAATGGGAACTTTCCTACACTGCTGGTGGGACTACAAAATGGTACAGCCTCTTTGAAAAGCAATCTGGTACTTCCTTAATACCCTGGAAATAGATACACAATTTGACTCAGTAATCCCACTGCTTGGAATATATCCTACAGAATCAAGGGCAGTCACATGAACAGAGACATGCACACAAATGTTTACTGCAGCACAGTACACAATTGCAAAAAGAATCAACTCAGATGCCCAACAACAGGTGAATGTATGAACAAACTATGGTATATATACTCAGTGGAACACTATGTGATGATAAAGAACAATGATGATTTTAGGAAGCATCTGGTAACCTAGTTTCAACTGGGAGACATTAAGTTGAGTGAAATCAGTCAGTGGCAGAAGGGCAAAGATTGTACAAGACCTTTAGTATAAGGACTTAAAAACAGATTCACATACAGAAGAAAAGACTCTTTAATGGCTACAAGGGAGGGGAAGGAGGGAAGGTGAGGGGTGGTTAAAATTTAGATAGTTGATAGGAATTTGGTTGGGTGAAAGCAGTGACAGCATACATTAGAAAAAAGATCTTCTTAACTGGACTTCAACATCTCTTCTAATCTTAACCCAATATTGAAAGGATAGAGTAACAGGGGCAGGGGTCCACGGAACGTGCTCTCAGGGGACACTGAGGCCAACTGGTGTAACTAGACTATTGCTAAGAGAGTCTTCCACACTCCATATTGGTGAGTGGCATCTGGGGTCTTAAAAGCTAGCAAGCTGTCATTTGAGTATACCAAACAGTCCCAACTCAGCCAGATCAGATGATCACTAGGGAAACAAAGACATGAGAGAAAAAGAGCCCACAAGACAGAAAGCTCCATGTGCATGGGTGATTGCATCAACATGTGACCAGAAGAACCAGATGGTGCCCAGCCACCACCAATAACAGCCATGATGGGGCACACAATGTCATGTCCCAGTGACATCAAGAGAAAAAGAATGGTGAACCTCAAGAATCCCGGCAAAAGACTGCAGTTGATGGTCTGAAGGTCTGGGAGTTGCCCTGGGAGCATGGCCCCTAGATCTACTGCTGCCCCTGCCCATAAATCATTACTGAGCTCAGCAAGTGGTATGGAATGGGTTGGACTCAGGGACAAAAACAGATCATATGGTGTATCCACTTTACTGTTCTAAACATCTGCAGGATGCTGCCCTACTAGCCTCTTACTAGAAGGGAGAGGAAAGGGTGGAGAGGAGGGGACAGGAGATTGTTAACAGGATATGAAATGTACAGAACAGAAAGGAAGAATGTGTTGTCCTCAGGGGAATGTGAGCAGAAGGAGCTGCAGATACATGGGCATGCAAATTTAACTTGGATTGTATACTTTTACTTTCAATCACAATAAAAAATAGATAAATAAATAAAAATATTCTCTTCTTAATTTTCAGTTCCCTTTAGATAAGCACTTGTTACATGTTTGACCAATACTGGATACTAGATGGAGAAAAGAACAAAGCACAAAGCAGGCTTCCATCTCTTAAAGAAGATATAACCCAATCTGAGAAAAAGACAGAGCTATATATAAATTTATACCCTAAAGTTTGTAAACAACATTACAACCTAGAATTTAGCTGATCTTTTTCATCTCTAAATTCACAGTAGCATCTACCACCTACATCTCTCTTTCCCCTAAACCAAACAAATTGCTGTCAAGTTAATTCCAACTCATAGTGACCCCGTGGTAAGGACTCAAGCTGCTGACTTTTCGGTTAGCAACTGGCCTTTTAGCAACTGTGCCATCACGGCTCCATACTGTTGTTAGGTACCAGCAAGTCATCTTCAACTCATAGCGATCCATGTGACAGAGGAGAACTCCTCCTAGGAAGTAGACTTCCACACCCTTTTCCAGTGGAGCCATTGGTTGGTTCAAACCACCGACGTTTCAGTTAGCAGCCTTTCACATAACCGATGTACCACCAAGGGTCTTTCTTCTCTCTTCAGACCTTCAGTACATTGCTTTGTATGACTAGTTCATTCTATATGGGTGTCAATCTTCTCTCTCTTAACAAGACTAGAAGTTTCTGGTAGGCAGAAGTCACAGTATACCATTAGGATTTCCCTTAACACCTTACCTTTGTATATGGCTGGCCTTCCAAAAAATACGTACAATGACTCACTTATTAAGCACATTGGTAAGTCCACCTAAGGAGTCAGGCTTTGGTGGTATTCTGATGCACAACCTCTGTTCGGTAGGACCAAACCCAAAAAACCACACCTGTTACCATCAAGTCACTTCTGACTCAGGACAACCTCATGTATGTCAGAATAGAACTGCTCTGTAGGGCTTTCTTAGCTGTTATCTTGCACAGCAAATTTATACATGTGAAAGCTGGGCAATAGTTAAGGAAAATAAAAGAAGAGTTGACCTCTCTGAATTATGATGTTGGTGAAGAATATTGAATATAATATGGACTGGCAAAAGAATGAACAAATCTATCTTGGAAGAATTATAGCCAGAATGTTCCTTAGAAGAGAGGATTGAAAGACTTCATTTCACATATTTTGGGTGTATTACCAGAAAGGCTCAGTCACTGGAGAAGGACATCATGCTTAGCAAAGCAGAGGGTAAGAGAAAATGAAGAAGATCTTCAACAAGATGGACTTACACAGTGGCTGCAACAGTAGGCTCATGCATAGCAACAATTGTGAGGATGGTGCAAGACCAGGCAGTGTTTCATTCTGTAGGACATACGGTAACTATGAGTCAGAACTAACCCAGTTGCACCAAACAACAACAATCTTACAGAAACAGATTACCAGGCCTTTCTTCTGCAGTGCAACTAGGTAGATTTGAACCACCAATCTTTCCATTAGTAGGCAAAAGCAAACCATTTGTGCCACCCAGGGACCTTGTTTGGTAATTGTTTGGTAAGACTCGACAAAGTATTCAGAGCTGCTCTTAAGAAAGTCACTTAACTTTATTGGCTTCAGTTTCTCAAATTTAAAACAAAGTGCTGAATCAGATATGAAATAGAAGAAGTTGACACCCATCTGTATTCCAGATGATAATCCTTCAACCATGGTAAAGAACCTTCAATTGACCCCACAACTCCAGTATCCTCTGCTCCAAGTTGTTCTGGTTCTATGACCCGAACTGCGGGTCCTGTGACTTGGTTCCATGTCCTGCATAATTCTAAATGCTCACTTTTAACACAAGCACAGTTTATTAACACTCTTTTGCTGTGGCCCCCAAACTAACCCCAACACCTATGTTCTATTTCACGTAAGTTTCTGCTAGGCTCTGTATCCACCCATTTTGTATTTATGTGGTGGTTTAGACTAGGGGATTTTTAAGTCCTTTCCCTCTACAAAGCTGTGAGTTGCTAATGTCACTAAGGGTATCTAAGCACAGATGCCATCCTCTTCTGTATTTTTCCTGCAATTTCTTCTCTGCCTCTTGGCACGTGGTTAGGGCAAAAAGAGTTTTCCTAGGTTCACCTAGCACTGAGGTCTCTCATTCCAAGTATCAGGACGGGGTAGCAATGACAACATTTCTGTAGAGTCAACTATTTTTCTTCTCCTTTGCTTTCAACTTGAGCTGTGTTTAGTTTTAGTGGTACAGTGAGAGCCTGTGGAGTTTGTTTCTGATAATGCAATCCTCTGAGGACCCCTGTACCTGGAATTACAAGAGGACGAAAAAAAGTAGAGTTGGAAGGAGGGTGGTTCTGATTCCAGCTCTGTTAAATTTTCACTGCTGTTGGAGGTAGTTAAATTGATTGGGGGGAAAGGAATTTATGTTCCTAGTGCTATTTAAAGAGTCAGACTCCTAAATCTGCTAAGATGGTCTTTTCTTCATTTCAAATGCATAAAAGTTTTTTTTACTATTAATAACGAATGATGAAGTGTTTTCAAAATGAGCAAGAAGTGGGAATTAGAGAGCTAGTCCATGGTGTTGGTAGGCAGGCAACAGGGTAGCAATCTGCTACCTTAAGTAGTCCAATGACAGAAGTACCAGGAAATCCTCGTAGACACTAATCATCTTTCCTGATACCTGACATGGTGAGGGAAATTACACCGTTAGAATTAATTGCTTCTCCCATTAAAATATGCTCACCTGAAAAGACAAAATTCTTCTTCGCCTTTATTTGCAAACACAGTATTTACAATAAGGCAACAACTAATTCTCACCTTCTATGCAGAAGACCCAGATTCAATTCCTGGCCAGTCTATCTCATGTGAAGCCAGCACCCAACTGTAGTGGGAACTTGCGTGTTGCTGTGATGCTGAATAGGTTTCAGTGGAGCTTCTAGACTAAAACAGGCTAGGAAGAAAGGCCTGGTAATCTCCTTTCCCAAGTCAGCCAATGAAAACTCCACGGATCACAATGTTCCAGTCCACAATCTATCACGGGGATAGAACAGGACCATACAGTATTTCCTTCCATTGTGCGCAGGGTCCCACAAATTGGAGCAAATTGTTGGCAGCTAACAAAAACTACAAATAAGAAGAAAATCCAGTGGGAGTGTCATACAAGAAATGTGACAACAGGTTAGAACAGGTAAAAGAGAGCATACATGAAAGAAACTAGCAAATAAACCCTTGGAAACAGGACCTCCACCTTTGTCGTGACTGCCTCCAATGCTTAGCACAGTAGCTGGTACCATATATAAATACACTTGCTGAGGAAGAAGTTACTAAAAATGAAATAGAATACTATTAAGACTTCTCTTATTTTTCTAACAGTCAGCTGGGATGGCTGGTGAGGTCAATTACCACTAATGGGAAAGATATATTCTGAGTTCTACAGAAGAAACATCAATTTTCACCCTTTTTCGTTCTCCACCCACCCTGGATTTACTACCTAGACCAGAAAGTACCCTTAAACAGTTCCCATGAATGACACCACCCTCTACGACCACATCATCAACCAACGAAGAAATCTAGAAAATATCCCAGGCTTCTCCCTGTGCCTCACTTTTATATCCAGTCAAGTCCTGGTGATTCCTCCCAAAGTACATCTCAAGTTTGCCCCCTAGTCTCTTTATCCACTGTTATTGCCTTCCTTTAATCAAGGCTCTATTGTTCTAGACTCGGTTCCTGACAGTGGCTCCCTAATAGCTTACCCTGCTTGCAAGCTCTCTCTCATCCCAAGCCCAAACTAAATTCAAGCGCTGTTATTGTTGTTAGGTGCCATCGAGTCAGTTAAAACTCATAACAACCTTGTGTACAACAGAACGAAACACTGCCCAGTCCTGTGCCGTGCCCACAGTCATTGGTATGCTTCAGCCCATTGTTGCAGGCACTGCGTCAGCCCATCTCATTGAGGGTATTCCTCTTTTTTGCTGACTCTTTACCAGGCATGATGTCCTTCTCCAAGAATGGAGCCCTCCTGACAGCATGTCCAAAGTGTGTAAGACGTAGTCTCTCTATACTTGTTTCTAAGGAGTGCTCCGGTTATGCTTCTTCCAGCACAGATCTGTTCATTCTTCTGGCAGTCCACGGTATGTTCAATATTCTTCTTCAATACCACAATTCAAAGGTATCAATTCTGTCATGGTTAGTCACTGTTCAGCCTTCATAAGCGCGGTGTGGTTGAAAAGACCATGACTTGGGTCAGGCACACCTCAGTCCTCAAGTTCCCATCTTTGTTTTTCAAAACTTTAAAGAGGTCTTTTGCAGATTTGCTTAGTGCAGTGTGCCCTCCCCTCCCTAACTGGGTAAGCCCACTTCGGCATTCAATACCCTGTCTGGGCATCACCCACTAGAAGAAGTTATCCACGATTCTACATTTCCCCCCACCCACAGTTTGGTGCCTTCCATATAAATTTGTTACACACACATACACACACACACAATTAGCTGGTGCCATCAAGTTGATTACAACTCATAGCAACCCTACAAAACAGAGTAGACCTGTACCATAGAGTTTCCAAGTACTGTCCAGTAAATTCAAACTGCTGACCTTTTGATTAGCAGCTGCAGGTTGCTGGACTGGGACCCTCTGAAGAGCAAAGACTGTGACATTCAATGCTATCCATAATTACTAGTATTGTTACATGGAAGAAGTACAATAAGTGTTTAAGTGTAAGAATGATTCTAGAAAGACTCCCAGAAAACCTGGCACCATAGCCGGAAGCATCATGTCATCCCTCCACAACAAAGAACCAACAAACTAACTAAAACAGAGAAAAATATCCATCCTGGAACTCAAAATATCAAATGAGGAGATAAATATCTCAGCAAAACATCAAATGAAGTAAGAAACTGAGAGAGAACAGAGAGTAAGAAAAGATAGGAGAGGAAGTCTTCCATCAGCTAACCCAGCACAGATTTCCTATTTTGGACTCCTGTCAGAGATTGGCAGACAAAGAGCATGGGAAAACAGCTTCATGGAAATTCTAGCAGGAGACAAATTAGTTGGTAAGCTTTCCCAACTGCCATCCTCTTCCTGCTGCTGTACCTCTGATGCCTCCTGGCTAGCTGTGATGACTCAGCTGGCCAGAAAGTGCAGTGTCTCTACAGGTTGGGTTTACCCCATTCCCAATGAAGATCAATTAATGGATGGGACATGAAATTACTTTCAGGAGGCCCCAGCAGGACATAGATCACCTGGGAACCAGTGATACAAACTTTCCTTACCTCACCTTTCACACCCCTATCCCCATCCCTGGCTTCCTCTGCTTCCTGCCTGCTGTACTCTCTTGGCCAGAAGGAAATGTCTTTGGCCCTGGCCACTTGGATTCATTTGCTCCACATCCCCTCACTGGCCAGCTTCCTGAGTGTCATTTTTCTATTTGTCTATAGCTGGTGTTGCTTTTTTCCATTTCTTCTAGTTTCTTTTGTGTCTCCCACCACCTCTCTCACTTTTCTCTTGAAAACCTGGATCCATATGCCATCTTTGCCTCTCCTTGAAAGGTTATGATGTCCGGTTCAGACAAGTACTGCTCCCCTGGCCTGTGATACCATGCTGGTGGAATCCTTGTTTTTTTCAGTTTTTGTTTGTTTTTTACTTTGTTTTATTTTGCTTCATTGTGTTTTGTTCTGTCTTTTTTTCTTTTTTCTTTTATGTGGGAGTCCTTTCTAGCCAAGTTGTATGAACTTCATGGCTTAGGATACATGTCCCCTGTCTGCCCACCCATGTCACTGAGATCTGTTCTTTCTTGCTCTCTTTCTTTCTTCTTTCTTCTTTCCTTCCTTTCTCTCTTCCTTTCTCCCTCCTTCCCTCTGTTCCTTCTTTCTTTCTTTCTGTTTCTGTTTTTGCTTCCTATCTTTCTTCATTCCGCAGTTTTCATCTCTCTATACTTACTTTCTTTTCCTGCCTCTTAGCTACCTGACACTGAGTGACATCTATGCCCTTTCTAGCCAGGCTACACTGTACATCCTGGTAATCACTTCTGTGTTCTTCACAACAGCACCGGTGGGACCTCTAGGGTGTGAGTGTCTTTCTTCCTTCTCTAAAATTTTAACTAATAATTTTTTTCTTTCTTTATCTTTTTTTCTGTTCACTTTTGTCTATTGCTTGGTTCATCCTCCCACTCCAGTGGCAAGTTTCCTTAGCACTCTCTTTGTTGTTGTTTTTAGCTCCTGTTTCTCTCTCCTCTTTCCCATATCCATTTTTGCTCTACACAAAACCTCCCCACTCCTTCCTGCCTATCTGTACTGTATGATGAACATCACACTTATAAGCAAAACAGGCACAGCCTACTGGAACCTGTCCAATACTGATTCCTGGCTCACTATGTTAGCCCTAACACATGCCACAAACAAGTGACCCAGTCCCTTCTCTTCAGGTGGACCTGATGTACTGCACCGTGGCTAAGCAACTAGCCCTGCCTGTTGGACAAGGAGGTGAAAAGTACCGTGATCACAGATAAGCAAAGAACAAAGAATGCACAGCCTGCCTGCTATGACATAACCAAATAAAAAAAAATCAAGATGAAACATACAGATCTACAGTCAATAAATAAAGAAAATAACTACCAAATTCCTCAAAGACAGCAGACAACATCAAAGCTTTTTTTTTTTAAAAAAAAGGACAAGATGGTTCCAATAGGTGTCCAAAATAAAACAGCAGATGACTTTCCAGTAGAAGAAAGGGCACTAGAACTACCTGACAGGGAATTGAAATCTCTAATATTTAGAGCTATTCAGGAATTCAAGCAAAAAGCAGACAAAAATGAGGAAAAGATAGATACATTCATGGAAAATGCAAATTCATAGAAGAATTTAGGAAAGTAATACAGGAACAAAATGCCAAAATGGATCCACAGGTTGAAATCATATAAAAATGACAATTAGAAACCCAAAAGATTAAACAACAAAATCTCAGAAGTGGACAGTGTCATAGAAGCGCCGAGGAGTAGGTTTGAAATGATGGAAGGGAAACATCTGGATATAGCCCTGTTTCATCAAAAAAAAAAAAAAAAAAAAATCCGGAAAAAAAAACGAAGAAAATTTAAGAAACCCTGAAAATTATGTAGGGTACAATGAAAAACAAAATGTTCAAGTGATCAGAGTTCCAGAGCAGGGGGAGAAAACAGAAAATACAAAGAGGATCATTGAAGAACTATTGACAGAAAACTTTCCTAATGTCATGAAAGATGAAAGCTGACCATCCAAGAAGCTCAGGGCTCAGGGAACTCCATATAGGAGAGACTCTAAAAGAAAATCACCAGTGCATATCATAATCACACTTGCAAAAACCAAAAGCACATTAAAACTCCTGAAAGCAACTTAAGACAGACCAAAAGTAACATACAGAGATACAGAGGAGAAACAATGAGACTAAGCTCTGATTATTTGCCAGAAACTGTGTAGGCAAGAAGGTAACAAGATAATGTATATAAAATCTTGAAAGAAAAAATTACTACATAAGAATAACCTTTCTTGCAAGACTCTAGTTCAAAAATGATGGCAAAATTAAGACATTTCCAGATAAACAGCAACAAGGAAATACAAGACCTGACAACTAAGTCTGTGAATTAAATTGTTCTAAGTGTTACATACCTCACTGCTGAATATCACTATGGTGACCTTCCCCTCAGGAAGCTATGCACCAATGACAGTGCCTAGTCCACCCTTCAAAGCCATTGTGCACAGTGGCATGGTGGCAAGTTTGCAAACTTAATTCTACAGTTGTCTGTGAGGGAGTTTTTAGCCAGTAAACAAATAGGGAACACCCTCCCTGCTCACCTTATCTTACCCCCAGTGACTTTTTTCTTTATCCAAAGCTAAAGTAAATACTGAAAAGAAGACATTTTCATGACATTCAGGGCAGCAAGGATAACACAACAGCTCTGATGACCATTCCAGAAAAAGAGTTCTAAAATTGCTCTGAAGGGTGGACTAAGTGCTGGCATTAGTACATAGTTTCCAAAGGAGTGTACTTCAAAGGTGACCATAGTGATACTCAGCACTGAGATATGTAGCACTTTTCCTAGGATGAGTTTGTGCACTTAATTTGCAGCCTTCATATGTAAAAGACAAATCAAATTTACAAGAATTATTACAGGGAGTACTTTTGTCTGAAAATAAATAACATCAGATCACAGCCTGAATCTAGAATGCAAAATTGTACAAGCCAGATACCAACCTAGGAAATGAACTCAAGGACTTTGCAAAACCAAAAGAATTACAACATAGAACCAGAAAGTTTACTCTGTAAATGACAAGAACATCAGAACAACAAAAGAGTGAAAAAATGGTGTAGGTATAGAACTTTCTAATGGAGTGGAAGACAAGGTGATGTGCCAAGTAATAATACATCAGTTCAAACATAGAAATATAAAGGAAAATTTCAAGGTAACCACAAAGAAAGTTAGCAAAATTACTCATCAAAATAAAGAAGAAAACATAAAGTCTCAATAAAAACAACATCTACAAAGAAAAGGAAATCTACAAACCAAATGAATTCAGGACATAGAGTAGAAGAAACAAAGAAAATGTCAGTATAATAGTTATAATAACAACAACAAAAACTATGAAATGACACCAGTAAACTCACGTCTATAAATAATCACACTGAATGTAAACAGCCTAAATGCACTCATAAAGAGACAGAGAGTGACAGAATGGATTTTAAAAAAAGTCCATCAACAGGCTGTTTACAAGAGACACACCTTAAAAAGGAAGACACAAATTTATTAAAAATCAAACAATAGGGAAAAAAATATGAAGCAAATAGCTACCAAACAAGAGCAGGAGTGGCGAAACTAATTTTGAGTAAAATAGACTTTACAGCAAAATCCACCACAAAAGACAAAGAAGAGTACTGTGTAATGATTAAAGTGATCATTCATCATGAAGACTTAACCATAAAAAACATCTACGTATCCAATCATGGGATTCCAAAATACATAAAACAAACTCTAACAATGTTGAAAAGAGAAACTAACAGTTCCACAGTAATAGTAAGTGATTTCAACACACCACTCCCTGTAAAGGAGAGAACAGCTAAAAAGAAACTCAACAAAGATGCAGAAGAGTTAAAGGGCATGATTAATCAACTTAAACTCATAGACATATATAGAGCATGTCACCCAAAGGCTGCAAAGTACACATTCTTTTCCAGCATACAAGGAATGTTCTCCAGAATACACCACATCCTAGAGCCAACCTCAACAAAATTCAAAACACTGAGATAATGCAAAGTAATTTCTACTCCATCAAAGTAGAAATTAACAAAAAGAAGAAAGAAAAAAAAATCCATTAAATGGAAAGTCATTAACACTCTGCTTAAAAACCACTGTATAATAGAAGAAATCAAAGATGAAATGAAAAAATTCCTAGAATCAAACCAACTCATAGAAAACACATCGTACCAAAACCTTCAGGACATAGCAAAGGCAGTCAGGTGGGGTTAATTTATACCAGTAGATGCATACATCAAAAAAAGAAGAAAAGAACAAAATCAAAACATTACCTATACAATGCAAACTGATATAAAGAACAGCAAAAGAAGACCACAGCCACCAGAAGAGAGAAAATACTTAAGACTAGAGAAGAAATAAATGAAATAGGGAATATAAAAATTACAGAAAGGATTAACAAAACCAGTGGTTGGTTCTTTGAAACGATCAACAAAATTGACAAACCACTGGTGAAGCTGACAAAAAAAAAGAAAAGAAAAGAAAAGGACTCAAAAAACCCAAATAAAAAATGACATGAAGGGCATTACAACAGCCTCAAAAGAAATAAAAAGCATCATGGCAGAGTATTATGGAAAACTATACCCTAATAAATTTTAAAACCCGGAGAAAATGCACAAATTTCTGGGAACACACAATTTACTCAAACTAACACAAAACAATCTTGAAAATCTGAACAGAGGAGGTATTGAAAACATAATTTAAAAACTCTCAACTACAACAACAAAAAGCCCTGGCCCAGATGGCTTCACTGGAGAATTCTACCAAACATTCAGAGAAGAGCTGACACCAGTATTACTCAAACTATTTCAGAACGTGGAAAAGGAAGAGATACTGCCAAATTCATTCAATAAAGCCAGCATAACCCTCATACCCAAGCCAGCCAAAGACACTACCAAAAAAATAAAAGGATTACAGACCAATATCTCATGTGAATACGAATGCAAAAATTCTCAGCAAAAGTCTAGCCGACAGAATTCAGCATCATATAAACAATAGTAAAACATTACGAGCAAATAGAATTTGTACTAGGTATGAAAGGATTCTTTAACATCAAAAAATCAACCAACATAACCCATCACATAAATAAAAGGAAAGAATCACATGATCATCTTAAGTGATACAGAAAAAGCATTCAACAAATTCCAACATCAATTCCTGATTTAAAAAAACACTCAAAAAATTGGTATAGAAGGGAAATTTCTAAATATAATAAAGGGCATCTATGCAAAACCAGCAGCTAGAATCATTCTTAATGGAGAGAGGCTGAAAACATTTCTCCTTGAAAACAAGAACAAGATAAGGATGCAGTTTATCACTACTCCTCTTTTACATTGTACTCAAGGTCCTAGTTACAGCAACAAGGCAAAAAAAAAAGGAAATAGAGAGTATTCAAATTGGTAACAAAGGAGTTTATCTGTCCCTATTTGCAGATAATACTATACTGTACTGTACTATACATAAAAAAATCCAAAAGACTACATAAGGAAACTACTCAGACTAATAGATTCAGAAGAGAAGCAAGATACAAGATAAACATGCAAAAATCAGTTGGACTCCTATACGCCAGTAAAGAAAACGATGACAAGGAAATCAGGAAAACAATTCTGTTTACAAAAACACAAACAAATCAAACACATTGCCATCAAATCAATTCCTACTCATAGCAACCCCCTAGGAAAGAGTAAAACTGCCCCACAGAATATCCAAGGAGCAGCTGGTAGATTTGAACTGCCAGTCTTTTGGTTAGCAGCTAAAGCATCTAACCACTACACTACTAGGGTTCCCCCTATGCGCCCGAAACCAAGATACTTATGAATAAATCTAGCAAGGGGTATAAAAGACCTATACAAAGAAATTACAAAACACTACTGAAAAAAAGTCACATGAGATCTATAAAAATGGTAAAGCATACCATGTTTATGGATAGGTAGACTCAGCATTGTGAAAATGACAGTTATACCCAAAGCAATCTGAAAATACAATGCAATCCCAATCCAAATACAAACAACATTCTTTAAAGAGATGGAAAAAGGTACCATTAAATTTTTATGGACAAGGAAGTGGCTCTGGTTAAGTAAAGCACTATTGAAGAAGAAAAAAGTAGAATGCCTCATAGTAGTTGATCTCAGAACCTATTATACAGCTACAACTCTCAAAACATCCTGGTACCAGTACAACAAGAGATACACTGACCAATAGAACAGAGGCAAATCCATCCACCTATGACAGATAACCTGACCTTCAGCAAGTGCCCAAAGTCCATCAGATGGAGACAAAACAGTCTTTTTAAAGACATGGCACTGGCAAAACTGGATGCATATTTGCAAAAAAAACGAAACAGGACCCATATCATAAAGAAAAACTAATTCAAAATGGATCAAAGACCTAAATATAAACCCCAAAACTATAAAGTTCATAGGAGAAAAAAAATAGAATCAACACCAGAAACCCTAATACATAGCATTAACAGGATGCAAACCATAGACAACAATGCACAAACTCTACAAGATTAGCTAGATAACTGGAATCTTCTAAAAAAATAATAATAATAACACTTATGCTCTTCAAAAGACTTCACCAAAAGAGTAAAATGAGAACCTATGAGCTGAGAATTTTTTCCCCATTATAAATCTGACAAAGTCCCAATCTCTAAAATCTACAAGAAAGTCTGACACTTGTACAACAGAAAGACAAACAATCCAACTAAGAAATGGGCAAAGGAAATGAACAGACATTTTACCAAAGAAGACATTCAAGCAGCCAACAGACACATGAGGAAATGCAAATCAAAACCACAATGAGATACCGTTTCACTCCAGTGTTACTAGCCACAGATCACCAGAAGAGGAAAATCAAATGCTGGAGAGACTGTAGGGAGATCAGAACACTTATGCAGTACTGGTGGGAACAGAAATGATACAACCATTGTGAAAACCAATATGGCTCTTCTATAGAAAGCTAGAAGTAGAAATACCTATGACCTAGCAATCCCACTCAAAGGAATATATCCTAGAGAAATAAGAGTTGTCACAGGAATAAACACATACACTCTTATGTTCACTACAGCATTGTTCACAACAGCAAGACGTTGGAAACAACCTAGATGCCCAGCAACAGACTAATGGATAAACAAACTGTGGTATACACACAATGGAATATTACACAACAGTGAAAAACGATGATAAATCTGTGAAGCATCTCATAATACGGAGGAAACTGGAGGGCATTATCCTGAGTGAAATAAGTCAATCACAAAACAAAGATTGTATGAGATCACTACTGTAAAAACTCACAGAGAAGGTTTACAAAGAAAGACACAATCTTCGATCATCACCAGGGAGGTGAGGGGTGGAGACAGAAAAATACTAAACAGACAACAGGTAAGTGGTAACTTTGCTGAAGGATAAAACAATACTCAATACGGGGGGACTCAGTACAACTTGTACAAGGCGAGGTCATGGAAGCTTCATAGACACATCCAAACTCCCTGTAGGGCTGAACTGCTGGGCTGAGGGTTTGGGGACCACGATCCCAGGAAACATCTAGATCAGCTGGTGTAACATAGTTTATAAAGAAAATGCTCTACGTTCTACTTTGGTGAGTATCGTCTGAGGTCTTAAAAGCCAGTGAGCTGCCGTCTAGGACACTCCACTGGTGTTACCCCTTTGGGAGCAAGGAAGAATGAAGAAAACTAAGAATACAAGGACAAAGATTCGTCCAAAGTACTAATAGACCACGTCTATGATGGTCGCCATGAGTGGGATCCGACTCGACGGCACTTGGCTGGCTTGGCCATGATGGCCTCTATCAGACTGAATTCAGTATACCCATATGGTGCCCGGCTACCACCACTGAGGACCCTGACAGGAGTCACAACAGAGGGTCTGGACAGAGCTACAGAAAAATGTAGAATAAAACTCTAACTCAAAAAGGAGAAACCGGAATTGCTGACCTGATAGAGACTAGAGAAACCCTGAGAGTATGCCCTTGAACATACTTCCATTTCAGTAGTTAAGACACTCCTGAGGTTCACCCTTCAGCCAAGATTGGACAGGCCCCCAAAACAAAACAACATCTAAGCAGCACACCAGCTCAGGGGCAGGGACTAAAAGGCAAGAGGGAACAGCAAAGCCGGTAACAGGGAACCCGAAGCTGAGAAGGGAAAGTATTGATCTGTTGTGGAGTTATTAATCACTGGTATAAAAAACACTATGTGTTCTGTTTCACAAGAAGCTAGTTTGTATTATAAACCTTCATCTACAGTACAATTTAAAAAAAAAAGAAAAAAGAAAAGAATGATTCTAGAGCTTCATGTCAGAGGTCATGTATACATGGCCGTTCTTGCATATAGTCATTCTATTGAGCCTCCTCCACTTTGGCAGTGGAATCTGATTAGAGGCTAATTCTCTGGGAACTAGTCTTCTATGTGACTGTTTTTTCTTGACCTGCTTTAGGGAAACCCAAACTGACAGTGTGTAGTCAGAGCTTGCCACAAACACACACTCCAGCACAAGGTTCTGCAGATGAATGAAAGACTCTAACTTGTTACTTCTCTGGGGAACGCTACCTTGTAACTCTGAGGGAACAAACCAGTTCTACAACTGTGAGCAAACAGACCCACAGTGCAGCTTAGAAAGGCAGTCAGATGGGAAAGTTCTACTTTTCCAGATACCCCTGTGATCCAGAGGAAGCAAACCAGCTCATTTCTTCATCTTCCCCAGTTGCAATGCCTTCTGAGGGATTGGCCCAGAGTCCCACTGTAATTATACGCTGTTTGAATAAGAAATGGTGTTCCTGATCACACTCCTAAAGCTCAAACTGACTCGACATTTATAACTACATTAGAAAAGAAATGCTCTTTGCTCTGTGCTTTCACCTAAGGTAATTGTACAGCGATAGCAACGTTGAGGGGCCTCAGGCCTTTCCCAAAATGACAGAACAGAACCACAAATCACAAGGTACAGGAAATAGTAGTTTCTTCCTTGGGCCCCTGAACACAAGGGAAATAAATGGAGCCTTAACTGAAAGATGAATCTATCTCACAGAACTCTCAGGGTCTGGAACTCTGGGAGCTCCGAAGTCTAATCCTTCCTTGGCAGCTGACTGCCTCAGCCTTTCCTTATCACTGCAGAAGAAGGCCAGCAAGCGTGTGCCTTTTATTCAAACTCCAACTCTGGTTACAGAACCCTGGCAGCTGAAGGTTCCAACAAGTGATCTAAGAACCTAAACACACACCAAAAATCATGAGCTGAATAAGCAATAGATCTTGTACAACTATTGCATTCTGCTTTTCAAATGTTTGTAGTCATCGTCATCATCATTGTCACAGATTGAATTGTGTTGGCCCAAAAATATGTGTGACAGTTTGTCTAGACCGTGTCTCCAGGTGTTGTTACCTTCTGTTGTAAATACTGCCTCTCAGATGTTACTGAAGGAGGATGGGCGGCACTTATGTTGGTGGGGCAGGACTCAATGTGTAAGACTGTTTGGGGCCTTGAGACAATGTCTTGGAATTTAAAGGAAGGGAAACCAAGCAGAGACATGGGGACCTCATACTACCCAGAAGCAGTGCTGGGAGCAGTGTGTTCTTTGGAAAGGACTGAGAGTCTCTGCACCTCAGAAGCTCACAGTATAGGGTGAGATTGAGGACAAAGACCTTCCTCCAGAGCCAGCAGAGAAAGCCTTCCCTGGGTTCTGACACCCTGAATTTGAACTTGACTCACCAGATTGTGACAAAATGAAATTTCTTTGTTAAAGCCATTTGCTTCTGGTATTTCTGTTAAGGCAACACTAGATGACTGAGACAATAATCATGCCAGCTATTGCATACTGAGTACTTACTGTGTGTACCAAGCATTTCTCCAGACAACATCCACATATTGTTGAACCCCCACAACCACCCAAGGAGATACATAACAATCATTGTTCTTATAGACAAAAACACTGAAATACAGAGAAGTCAAATAACTTGCCTATGGTCACAGAGCTAGAAACTTAGTGGAGCTGGGATTCAGGCCAGGCAATCTGGTTCCAGTGTGGCTTATAACTACTACATTATTCTCCTTCTTCTATTTCTTAACTTGTCTGTTGTTTGTTGTTGGTTGATTCACAGCATCTCCACAAGTGCAGAGCAGATCTATGCCACAGGGTTTTCAAAACAGTGACCTTTAGGAAGCAGATCACTAGGCCCGTGAGTGGGTCCAAACCACCAGCCTTTCAGCTAGTAGTTATGCCACACAGAGACTCTTATTTTCTAATCAGCAGTTAAAGAAAACCAAAAGTCAAACTCGTCGCTGTCAACTTGATCTGACTTACAGCAATCCAATAGGATGGAGGAGAACTGCCCAATGATTTCCAAAGCTACATTCTGTGTTCTGCTTCACAGCAGCAGACTGCCACATTTTTTTCCCATGCAGTAGCTGGTGGGTTTGAAATGCCAGTGTTTAGGTTAGCAGCTCAGTGCTTAACCACTGCACTACCAGGCTTCTTCAGTTATTACAAGTATCTCCATAATCAGGTTGGGAGTTTGGTCACTATTTTTACTATTTTTTATGTTTAACAACAGTCCTCATCCGGACCACTGGAGCCACACTGAATACAAAGATTCTAAGAGATAACCCCGGAAAAAAAGTCTCCTAACACCCGTAAGACATCTTCAGAGATCTCGTCTGTTGGTTTAAAGGTAGCCCTCTTCATGAGATCCTTTTGGAGTGCAAGTACCACTGCGACAGGTGATAAAATAAGTCACAAGTACCTTGGTATGAGTAACGTTTCTGGGTCATTTGTTCATTATCAGGAAAACAAACACACACACATACGTACACAGTCATTAGAATGATATTATTGGAAATGAATGGAGCAGGGTAAGAAGAAGAAGAACCACGGCCATCGAGTCAATTCTGACTCACAGCGACACCACAGGGCAGAGTAGAACTGCCCCCCAGAGTTTCCTAGGAGCACGTGGCAGATTCAAATTGCTGACCTTGGTGTCAGCAGTTGTAGCACTTAACCACTGTGCCAACGGTAGGACAGTGGGGAAAAAGGGAGGAACTGGAGGTCACTCTGAAAAGGACAGGAAGTGGCAACACTTGGAGGTAGTTCAGGAGGGTTGAAAATAAACTTGTCCTACTTCACAGTTTTGCCTACAGCTGGATGACACAGGATGACATTTTTAGTAAAATGTTTTTAAATCAGTTAAGAGCTAAGTCATTATTTTAGAAACATTAACCTTATCATTTTTTAAAATAAAAACTGCACCAGTAAGCAACAGGCTGAGCAGACCTGGGATTTTACTTAAGACAGTAACAATTTAGTCCGTCAGACTAGAAACTGGCTTTAATAGAGTGGTGCCCTTGATGACAGAATCTGCCACAAGCTGCCTGCTGAGCTGGCCCTTTCCTCTTACAGCCCTGACATGCCCACTGGGTTCTATGCGCTTTGCAAAGACCTGCTTCCTTCAGTCTCACGCAATGGTCCCTCCTGCTCTGTATGTCGCTAAAACAAGATGACTACCCATAACCAAGATTCACTTCACATCAAATTTACATACACTTTTGTTGAAAAGAAAAATAGAAATGTACAATCAAATTGGCCTTAGTTTTTCACTTAATATCTATAAAGCACGGTGTGCGGACTGAAATTTGTGTTGATGGTGAAACAAGAGTCCAAGGCTCTCTGCTTCACATTTTAATGACTCCATCGGTAGTAGTCTGTATGTCTTCAGTTGGGTTTTTATCACCCTAAAATGCTAGGAAGGCCAAAAAGAATACTCAGATTTTTGCACAAGTTAGATACATCTGCAACAGATGGGTCCTTAGGTTCCAAATGCTTTGCTTCCATGATCATGAAAGTTCTGGGCAGTTGAGGAAGGTAGACAAGCCACTGTTGGCTACACCCTAAATATCTTATGTGGGTAGGTCAAGGGGCACAAAAATAACCGTCCATGGCACCTTATCTGTTGCTGTCATCTGGGCATTGACTTACAGGAGTAAGATACACTGGAGTCAAATGGTAAGCAAAAAGATTGGATCACTTGTCAGGCGGGGAAAAAATAGATCTATTTTAGGGAGGAATGGGTTAAAGTCTGTTAAACCATTGACTCAAGGTCAAAGATGTCACTTTAATTGTCCATCATTCACCTGAGGCGTAGAACCACAGTCTGAGGGTTTGGGCAACCTTCAGGCAATCTTTCAATGCCTTGGTGCTCCAAGTGGTACCAGAAATGCAAAATTCACAGTCGAGGGAAAATGAACAAATGAGGCCCATCATCCACAATTTTTAACACAAACTGATGAAAATAAGTACAATTGAAAACGAAGTGAAATTAAGAGCTTTATCTTTTTTCCTTTTATTCCTGAACTGACATCTCAGACCAGCACCAACCAATGTTCATAGGTTTTCAAAGGGAAAACAAAATCTCTGAGCATGTTGTATGTTTTTCTACCCAAAAATGAAATAAAAAATAGGTGCTGTTTCCCTAATCCATCTGATTTGGAAATTATTTGGTATTTTTATAAATTAATTTTTCCAGGCAATTAAATTAGGCAACAATCTGATATCACCATCTTATTTCACTATACAGAACACATGCTGAAATGACACACAACCTCATTTTAATTTATTACTTTAGTAAATTTAGTACTCATAAAAAAGGTGTTGGGTTGACAGTGCCAGAGACTAAAACCTTTCCTGTTGTCTTGGAGAGAGCCTGCAGAGTGGTTATGTGAGTGGGACCCCAGACTCATCCAGGCAGGATTACCAGCTGTAAGAGTAAGAGCAAGTCCCATGTGGTACTGTCCTTTATTCTCTGCTCCAAAATCTTCTTGGCCCATCCAACTGAACATGACAAATAGCGCCACCACTGAATGGAATCCACCCCCTCACTTCCCAATGGCCACCTGGTATTTCTATGATGCCTCAGTCCAAAGAATTCTTAAATAGTTTCCAAATCATTCAACTCAGTTCTCTAAGACTTTTAGGCAAAGGGGGAGCTCTGAAAAGCTGGAGATTCACTTGGGAGGAGAAAGAACATTCATTTTTTGCTAAAGCAGAGTTGGGGGAGTCTTTAGTTGGGGGAGTTTTTACTTCTCTGTTGCTTGTGAGGGTGAATTGTTAGGATCCATGAGGTTAGACAATTTCACAGACTCTTAGGAAAAAGTGCTACATACCTTATTGCTGAATATCACTGCAGTCACCTTCAAACTACTCCCCTTGGGAAGTTTCGCACTGACCCCTGCACCTAGTCTACCCTTCAAAACACTCTCTCTAGGATGAGTGCGTGAACTTAATTGTCACACCTTGTCCAATGACAGCTCTGATAGCCATTCCAGAAAGAGAGTTTGAAACTGCTTTCAAGGGTGGACTAGGTGCCGGCATTGGTGTATAGCTTTCCAAGGGGAGTACTTCAAAGGTGACCATAATTCAGCAATAAAATATGGAGCACTTTTCCTAGGATGAGTTCACAAACTGAATTGTATGGCCTTCTACCAAGAAAACTTGAAAACCTGGTGGCACAGTAGTAAAGATCTCAGGCTACTAACCAAGAGGTTGGAAGTTTGAATCCAGCAGCTACTCATTGGTAACCCTATGGAGAAGTTTTACCCTGTCCTATGGAGTCACTAGGGGTCAGATTTAACTCAGTAGCAATGGGTTTTGTTTTTTTCTTTTAACCAAGAAAACACATCCGGTGACTCCACAGGAGAAAGACCTGGCAATCTTCTCTTACAAAGATTACAGCCTAGAAAACCATATGGGTCACTGCTATTCTGTCACATGGAATTACTGCAAGTCAAAATCAATTTGAGGGCACCTAACAACTCGGAAAAAACAGTGAGCGTGAAGATTTCTTTTGCGTCCACATATTCCTATGAAGAAATGAAAACATCAAACATGTCTCTATTTTACAGGTGGGCAAGGAAAGGTACAGAAAGGGAAGACAGTGCAGTGAAGCATGCACTGTAAGAGAAAAAGGAAAGGTCAAGAATAACATGCAAGTTTCAGCAGAAAAATTGCCTTTGTAGGAAAATCCAGTAACTCTACAATAAAAAGACAAGCAATTTAATTTAAAAATGGGCAAAGGATATGAACAGGCACTTCACCAAGTACATTCAGAAGGCTAACAGACACGAAATATTCTCAGTCACTAGCCACTAGAGAAACACAAACTGAAAACAGTGAAAAGTCGTCTCACTCTGACATTACTGGCACTGATAAAATACATAAATAAATAAAAATAAAAAACTAATGTTGGAGAGGCTGTGGGGAGGTTGGAGCACTTATGCATTGCTGGAGGGAATGCAAAACAGTATAGCCATTTTTGAAAACTGATATGGTAGTTCCTTTAAAAAGCTAGAAATAGAAACAACATACAATCCAGCAATCTGACTCCTAGGAATACAGCCTAGAGAAATAAGAGCCATCACACGAATAGACATACACACACCTATGTTCCCTGTAGCATTATTCGCAGTAGCAAAAAGATGGAAACCAGTGTCTATCAACAGATGGATGGATATACACAATGGAATACTAGGCAACAACGATGCATCTGTGACACACCTCACAACATCTAAAGGGCATTATGCTGAGTGAATTAAGCCAATCACAAAAGGACAAACACTGTACAGCACCATTATTATAAAAACTCATGAAAACATTTACACACAGAAAGAAACAATCTTGATGTTATTAAGGAGGGGAAGGGTAGGGAGAGAAAACACTAATTAGATAGTAGCCAAGTGGTAACTTTGGTGAAGGGTAAAAGTGTGCACAATACTGGAGAAATCAGTACAACTTGACTGAGGCAAATTCACAGAGGCTTCATAACCAAAAACCAAACCCAGTGCTGTCGAGCTGATGCCAACTTGCAGTGACACTATAGACAGAGTAGACCTGTCCCAAAGAGTTTCTAAGAAGCACTTGGTGGATTTGAACTGCTGAACTTCTGGTTAGCAGCCACGGACACATCCAAATTCCCTGAGAGACTGAGTTACTGGGCTGGGCGGAGGGCTGGGAACCGTGGTTTCGGAGGACATCTACCTCAGTTGGCATAATGCCAAACAAAATGTTCTGCATCTTACCTTGGCAAGTAACTTCTGTCATCTTAAAAGATTGTGAGAGGCTATCTAAGATACTAGAACCCCATCTGGAGCAAAGGAAAACAAAGAAAACCAGAGACACAAGGGAAAGATTAGCCCAAAAGACTAATGGACCACAACTACTGCAACCTCCACTAGATGATTCCAGAGTAACTAAATGTTTCCTAGATATTCCACTGACTGCTGTGACACAGATCGCAGTAGAGGGTCCTAGACAGAGCTGGAGAAAAATGTAGACCAAAATTCAAACTCACCACCAGAACCCTCCAGACTTACTGACAGAGACTGAAGAAACTCTTGACACCCTTTTAACTCAGTACTGAAGTCATTCCTAAAGTTCACTCTTCAGCCAAAGTTTAAAAAACCCACTGCCATCGAGTCAATTTTGACTCATAGCAGCCCTACAGGACAAAGTAGAACTGCTTCCATAAAGTTTCCAAAGAACACCTGGTGGATTTGAACTGCTGACCTTTTGGTTAGCAGCCACAGTTCGTAACCACTATGTCACCAGTGTTTCTTGTCAAAGATTAGACGGGTTTATAAAACAAACAATAAATAACGCTGGTAGTACAACCACATCAGTGATGCTAAACGGACACAGCAACCTCCAAGCACAGACAACAAGAAGGGAAGGCTCAGGGAAACCAGATTAACGGAAATGCAGAACCCAAGGCTGTGACACCCAGTGTCACAGAACAACTTGTGTATTGTTTAATGAGAAACTAGTTCGCTCTGTTTCACCTAAGGCACAACAATGCCAACAAAATGATGCTTTTGTTTAATGATTTTAGTATGAACATGTGGAAGACTGGAAGGAGGATCTTTCAATCATTATACGAGGACAACAGTAAACCAGGACTGTCCCAGCTAAATTGGGACATGTGCTGACCCGTTTACTGGGGAAACTGTGAACTGGCTGGATAGTCTTTCGGTTGAAAACCACACAAATCATTTCAGTATCTTGGCTCCTCCCAAACCTTCCATGTTCACTCTTTCCTGTAGGCTTGGCTAGCCCTCACCTTACCCTCTGCCTGGAATATCCTTCCCCCTGCCCTTCGTCTATGCAAACCTCACGATTTCTTTAAAACCTAACTAAATGTCCGTCTTTCCCACACAGCTTTTTCTGCCTACTCCAACTCACTTTACTTTTTTCTCTTTCAGAATTTTCTCAGTGTTTATTGTCTGTATCATACAACATTACTACAGAATGCTTTGGAATTTTTCCTACTAGTTTGTAAGTATTAAGTATAAGATTATTTTTTCCATTACGGAGCACTGGTGGGGCAATTAGTTAAGCAAATTAAGCACTCAGCTACTAACTGAAAGACTGGCAGTTCAAATCTACCCAGTGGCTCCACAGGAAGAAGACCTGGTGACCTATCCTCATAAAGATTACTGCCCAGAAAAGCTTATGGGGCAGCTCTATTCTGTCACACAGGGTTGCCCTGAGTCAAAAATCAATTTGACAGCACATATTTTCCCTATTAGATGTTAAGCTCCTGGGAAGCTGGAATCTGTCTTCTACTTCTCTTGCATCCTCTACAGGAGAGTCTTACACTTTATACAAGCTATTAGGACTCACAGCAGGGGCGGGGTGGGAAAGAACCTCACAGATACACCTAGTTCAGTGACAGATGAAGACAAGAGCCTGTGGCCTGGAAAAGAGAAGCCTTCCCTGAGACCCCTGGGGTATGGTCCCCCACTATGCACGCCACCGTACTTCAAGCATTTCACTGCTCAGCACACCGCTGTGCTATTTCTTTACATGCTGCACCATAATAGCTTGTATACTTATCTGTTTGTCTACCCTATTGGAAAATTCTGGAGGACAGGAATTCTCTGGGATTGATTATCATATCCTCTATTGGCTGATACACAATGGATACTCAGTAGACGTTTGCTGAAGGAATGAATGAAAAAATGATTTTCCTTAAGGTAGGTACTTACTGGATTTCAATAAGTAGCATCATGGTAAACAAAGAAAAGATTGACCTTGGTAAGGATTTCATTTCATTGGGATTCACAATCCATTACATCCATGGAAACAGCAGTCAGGAAATCAAAGGACACACTACGTTATGCATATCTGCAAAAGACTTCTTTAAAGTGTTAAAAAGCAAAGATGTCACCTTGAGGGCTATGATGCACCTGATCCAAGCCATGATGTTTTCAATCATTTCCTATGCACGTGAAAGCTGGATAATGAATAAAGAAGAAGAACCGACACCTTTGAATTATGGTATTGGCAAAAAATATTGAATACACCACAGATGACCAAAAGAATGAACAAATGTGTCTTGGAAGAAGTACAGCCAGAATGCTCCTGAAAAACAAGGATGGCAATACTTTGTTTCACATACGTTGCATGTGTTTATCAGAAGGGATCTGTCCCTGGAAAAGGACATCGTGCTTGGTAAAGAAGAGGGTCAATAAAAGAGAAGTTCCTCAATGAGATGGATTGACTCAGTGGGCTTAAGCTGAACAATGATTGTGAGGACAATGTAGAACTGGGTGGTGTTTTACTCTGTTGTTACATAGGGTCATTATGAGTCAGAACTGTCTCAATGGTAGCTAGCAATAAAACAGCACTGGATCTCTAACGTTCAGTCAAGAGAGGAAAAGAAAATTCAATCCTACCCTCCTTAGACACATTAAGAGACGCCCACTGGGGAGGCTGATTCCCACCTTATGCTTGCCTCCCAGGCTGGCCAATGGAACCTATTGTCGTGAACCTTCCAGTCCTGCTCCATTTAGGGGTAAAGACGTTCTGACAATGTCAAAAGGATGGATTTGGGATCTGACTCTTCACTGAGTCTCTGCGTTGCCATCAGCAAGATCCTTTTCTCTGAGTTTTTGACAAGTGAGTCAACCCCTTCTGGCCTCAGCACTCTGTGGCCCTGAAAAGTACTGCTGCAGGGGTAGGGTGGTACACCCAGTAGGGCTGGACAATGAAGGCCCCTGCTCTCCACAGTCTGGACTAACAGCTTTATCGAGAGAGTCTGGGCTTCTCCCTTCAACTGCTTCCCCGTGGAAAAGTGAGCCTCACAGCAGTGCACCAAGTTGCGTATTAAACAGATGGGATACAGACTTGAGACCCGTTACTATTGGGGCTCTTCTTCTTCTTCTTAATATTATTTACTTATTTATTTTGTAGACTGCTGTCAAGCTGTATTAGTGTCTCTTTAAACAAGTGCCTCTAGTCTTGGTACATGGAGCTGGGACTCAAAACAAAAAAAGTGAGTAGAATAAATAATCTATCATGCTAGCAACATAATTATAAGAACATATGTTAGCTCGAACTAGCTGTATTCTAGTCATATTAAGGGTAAGTGTGGGAGAGAGAAGGATGGCAGAAGTGTCTCAAAATAGTTCAGGAGGAGGACGAGTGGTATCAGGCTACGTGGGAACCCAAACTGCTTTCCAGGAGCCTCAGCTGTGGCATCCATTGCATCCCAGAGGGATGCAGTTGGTTTCCTGCTGCTCTGAGCGTTCACCTGGGTCTGGAGATTTACTGTGCATCTTGCTGCTCGCTGCCCCACCTTTGCCTGCAGGCCAAGAAGAGGGGAGGTCACTCACGCTCAACAAGCTGTCTCTGCCAGATGCAGCAGGAGCCCTGGACCAGGGAGAAAGAACCCCAAAATGTAAGGGCTACCGGTGGTGGCTCTCACAAATGCCTCAGGCTCTGAGACACAAAGAAAAAACAACAAACGCAAAACCCACAGATTTCAACAGCCTTCAATAAAGGGAGTAGAAAAAAAAAGGTCAGACTGTTTCTTCTGCCCTTTCTCCCCTGCTTATGTGGTGCAAACAGTTAGCACTGGACTGCTGGTGAGAAGGCTGCAGGTTGAAGCTCACTCAGGAGTGCCCCAGAGAACAGGCCTGCTGATCTCCATCAGAAACAGCAGCTCCTCTATAGCCGTGCCCAGACTGGAGACTATGGCCAGAGTGGGCCTCTCTTTGCAGGCCTTAGGAGCTGCTTCAAGGTCAAGCAGAAGAGGGCACCAAGTCTGTGGTCCAGAAAGGCAATCTTTAAGGGTAGAAGAAGGGGCTGGAGACAAGAAACCAATTCGGAGGCCATGGTGAGAGATAACAGTCTAAATTACTGTGCGGGTCCTGAGAATGGAGGGGACAGAGAAGGTCCAGAGATATTTCCGGGCAAGGTATTTTGTGAAACTTGAAGCATTTGGAATGGACTAAAAATTGTTAAGGACATAATCAAGAGTCAATAAATAGTTATTGATACATAAAATATACATACTTATGTGCCCAGGAACATATAAAAATGAAAACATCATTAAAATATTTTTAAATTAACCGTTGTTAAAGTAAAATAGTTTAGTAACAAAATCCTGTAATAAAATTTAGTAATTGAATTGTTTTAACTCGTTTTCTATATTGCCATGTTGTCTATAGGAGGAGAGAGTTGGTGAGCCAACAATTTAGAATCTCAATACCTTCCCCCACACACCACTTTCAGAGGCCTTTCCACCCCAGTTATGTTTGCATTTAAACGGCCGAACTTTTAAAACCACCCTTTCGGCTACATTTTTGTGGCCCCTTCTGAGTTTAGTGAGTACAGCTAAAATTCCGAGCTGTTAGTGTACACCATCTCCTTCCCTCTAGTAAGTGTGGTAGTGAATGGGCAGGACTTGCAGTTCTGTGGGTGGGTGAGGAGCGGAAATAATTTCTGATTTTGGAACATCAGAGAACATATGCAGGCCTGGATAGAGCGCCTCAAAAAAAAAAAAAAGACATTGCTGTGGAGCGGATTCTGCCTGATAGCAGCACCATGTGTCACAGAACTGCCCGCAGGGCTTTCTCGGATGTCACATTCACAGTAGCTGATTGCCCGACCTTTCTTCTGAAGCCCTACCAGGTGAGTTCAAACTAGCCTTTCAGTTAGCAGCCAAATGCATACTACTTGCTTGCTTTCTCTCCAATTCTAACGTAATTTTCATTTCTAAAAATAAAAATAAAAAAGCCGAGTCCATTGCCATCAAGTCGATTCCAACTCATACAGACCCTAAACGCTAACGTTTAAACAGTGTTCTTTCCCGGCAGGGCATAAATCGGAACTGAACATATCCCAGACTATTACGTTAGGAGCATTGATAGAGACGTTGATACTAACTTTTGTTCTTATCCCCAAGGAAACGCTGCTCGTGGCTAGGAGGAAATAAGGCCGTCTCACCCCGCTGTACGTTTACTAACACCCATATTGATAGATTGGAAGCATGGGGCTAGCATCATATTAATTGCTGTGTGTCTTCAGCTGATTTTTAAAAATGGTATGGCAGGGTCAAAGGGCCACATCAAAAAGACAGTCAGTTGCACACTTTGAAGGAAAGTACAGTGGGATTTCAGCTTTCAGACTGCCTTCCTACCTCATGACACCACACTACTTTGCTAAAACTGAATTTCACCTCCAAGACCAAATCTTTGTACCCCACAGATGATGACGATGATGATGATGACGACAATGATGATACTCTGCATGCAGAAAATACAGGTTATTCTGCAAAAGACATGCAAGTGTATATTTTCTCATAAGAATTCCACAAAACAGAGACACTAAAATACATTGGGCAGTTATTGCTAAACCTGCTTAGAAAATAAGAACTCTGTATTGGGTTATCTAAGGATGGTAAAGGGACTTTGCCCACCCTGCAGTTCAGAGACTTCCCTCACCCCTGTGCCTTGTGTGTTGACTTTACCACTTGCACAGCCTTTGGACCCAACGCAGTGTGGAACACTAGCTTTCGGCTGGGTCTTTCACGTGATCTGGAGCCCTGGTGGGCTCCGTGTATAAGAGCATGTCTGCTAACCAAAGATGGGAAGTTTGAATCTACCAGCCTCTCCTTGAAAACCCTATGGGACAATTCTGTCTGTAGGGTAGCTGTGAATCAGAATCGACTTGATGGCAATGGGTGTTTTCATAGGATTTAATCACACTCAAGAGTGGGCAAGATATAGAGAGACCAAGGTGCGATTACGGAGGCCAACCTCAGCCTTTCTCTTGATTCAGCCAAATAAGACAGTGTTTAAGCTCAAGGACTGTACAGCAACTCATGGACTGCTTTCACCCAAAGAGGAGTCAAACCCAGCACTGTCAGACAGGGTTGAAGAAAGGGAGCACAGTCAAAACGGCCAAGCTTCCCTTGCTAGCAAACGGCGAAAGCAGGTTTGATCAGCCTGTGGTACTTCTTGCTGCATCTCCTCCCGCGAGCTCCCAAGACAGAAAGGAACCCACACAATGATCTGAGTTCTTCAGAGACTTACCAGCCCTTTGCAATTAAAGAGGAACTGATGAATGCAGCCACGCAGACCCCAGCCCGCCTCCTCACACCTGGATTCAGCCTACTCCGCACCACCAAGAGCCTCCTGGCAGAAACAGCCCAGTCTGCCCAGAGCAGGAAAAGGTAAAAGTAAATAAACGCTGCCTTAATCTCTCCGGTAGATTGGAACAATCTGAACCAACCTGTAATTTCATCCAGACATGTAGGGAGAATAATTTTTAAAGCTTGCTGAACATAAATGCACCTCTACTCATTACAATTTCCTCAACATTTTTTCATCCAGCCCCCTTCTCCATCTGCACTTTATTCAGTGAACACATCTACATTCTTTTTCTCTCTTTTTTGGCCAGAAACCCTATACAACCTTATCACTGACACCTCTCCGCAGTTTCAAATTCCAACTTTGTGCCAAATCCCCATTTCCTGCTGCTTAATTTCCATTCATTTGCTCTTGTTTTTGCTTCTTCTGCCATTCCCAGCATGGACCAGCTCCAGGCCAGCTTCTTCTAATTTTTTAAGGAAGACTCCCCATCGAGTGCTATTGGAATCTGAGCCTCTGCTCCATGCCAGTGACTGGCTATTGTTTATACTACCTAACAACAGTTGCCACTAGTACTGCTTCTTTCCCTTTCTTTGTTTCACTCGCTGAGTGTGTATACTAGGGCCCAAGAGAAACTTCCCCCACATGTGGTGACCTATTAGGTCTAGTTTGATTATTACTTCAGGAGAATCTGAAGTAGCCTCTTTCCATTTGTTTTCTAGAGGAAAAATAAAATAAAGCAGGATCTGGACGCTTTGTTTACCCTGCTCTTGGTGGCATGATGAGCTTAGCTTATGCTAAACTGCTGCAAGGATTGGGTCTTTGGGAATTTCATCAAGCTGGGCTTAGTAAAAGAACCAGGATACAGGACTCTGGGGAAGGCTAAACTGAGGCAAAATTCTATATAAAAGCACAAGAAGGACCACTCATTGTATCTTGGGCTCAAGAATGTTTTAGTTTTGTTGGTTTGGTTCTGCAAAGCCAGGAGCAACCTAGGGGTTACTTTCTGACTTCTATGAGAAAAAATTCCATGTTTAAAATACCATTGTATACGCAAATGAATTGTGATTTAAAAAGGTAAGCAGTATCTCTTTTTTCCCCACAGTGAGACTGGTTCTAGTCTGTTGCTTGGGCTGGTTTTGATTTTTATTTTTTATTTTCTAAATCCAGAACTCAGCTGCCGGCTCCATTCTTCTGTTACTGCAAACATCTCTGTCCTGGGTTCAATCCCTGTCCTGGGCTCTGTCCCGCTTCCTTCCCCTCTGAGTTTCATTACCTACGATTACATCAGTATAATCACATGCAATCTGGAAGAGCTAAACTCTGGAATGGGGATGCCTCAGAAGCAACTGCCATCAAAGAACAAGAAAAGAAAATAGTCACAGAGGCTTAAGGGATACTGACATTCCTGATTGTCTTTCCTTCCTTTGGTCTCCACTGCAGCCCCTAAATTACAGAGCATACCTGCTAAAATGCAGACGCACAGAGACTTTGATGCTTGTCAAGCACTGGGCGTGTTGACACTAAGATTCTCACATGCTGCCTTTCTTCTGAAACTGCATGCAGAACTTTTGATATCCAAGAGGAAATTATGAAACAAAATCTGGAATGATCTTGAACATTCTCCCTTCCCCCAGTTTGATTAAAAAAATATTGCAGTTTAGGAGAGTAAAGGAAAAGCTCTTTCTTGCACATATTGTGCAAGTGTGCAGAGTGTCTCAGAAAGATAACTTTTACTTTATTTAATTCATTCAGATTTTCCAAGTAATGTCTGACAGTCTGACAGTTGAGTTATACATCTGGCCCAAAGTAGGCCAACAGTCTCAAGTAGTGTAATTCATACTTACATAGTATCAAAGATCTGAAAGCATTTCTCAGATTTCTTAATGTATGTGTACATGCCTGTGCGTGGCTGATCCATCTCAAGAACAGGACTGAGAATTATGCAATATTCCTCCATTCTGCAGATGAGACACCAACAGTTCAAGTACATAACTAGATACAAGCTGATGGGAGAATAAATGCAAATGATTCAAAGCCCAGCCTGCTTTTTTTTCGCCTTCTGGTTTCTAGTGGGACTACCCTTGAGCCTATCTTATTCCCTGGGCTTTTCAAAAATCTAAGGTAGGGAGTACTTTACTGGAGACACAGAAACTGTGAGTATTCACCCTAACTCTTTCCTCCAGCCCTGGGGGGCTCTGAGACAGGGCTTGTTCAATGGTGTAAGAGTACTCAATACCATGGCCTTATCTGAGTTCCTAAGTGAAGGAAAGTCTATCATCAGATGGGCCATCTATTTTTAAAGAAATGTGATTCCAACTGGGAAGAACCAATTCCATGCCTTCAGGGCAGCTATGACTGTCCTCATGGAGCTCTGTGCTGGGTTCCTAAAATCAGTTTGTAAAATAGGCAGAACTGCTTGTTGTTTCAACAGTGTGTATTAAAACCAAACCACTTCCTTTAAAAACAAACTTCACATACAGATGAAAAATAGATGGCCAAAATAAATACTCATCAGATTTTCTCAGTATAACAAATGAATGGAGGAGTAGAATTGTGGGGATGTTATTTGGCACATCAACAGTCAAAGTGAACACCACTGGAAAGTTCAATTTATTATGAATTTTTGGCTTTACCGGGGTACCTGTAGATGATTCTCACACTAGATGAATTAAGGAAAGAAGAAATGGTCCCGTGAATTTTTTTTGCGTACTGAAGAGTCTTTACTTTGACACCATTTCCAATTCCCCAATTTTAGAGTCTTACAATTAGGAATGAGGATAATGCTACAGTGTACAAATATACATAAACTTGTAAACATAAGTATAAATATATATAATACACAAATGTAGCTATATAGACACATATCCAAAAAGCCAAACTCACAGCCGTCAAGTCAATTCCAGCTCATAGTGAGCCTATAGGACAGAATAGAACTGCCCTATAGCATTTCTAAGGAGCACCTGGTGGATTCAAACTGCCAACATAGAGGTATATATACATATGCAGTATATATAAAATTCTTCTATTAGTTAATATAAAAACACAATCCAAAGACTTATCTCATAACATGGTGGGCAAGAGATGTATCTATGTACACCATATTATGCTGCATATACGAGAAAGAAAACAGTAGAAAAGTAAAACTAAAAAGGAAAGTTAGATATCATTATTATTATCATTCTCTCTACTTTTACATGTATTGGAAATTTTGCATAACAGAAAGTTTAAGATTTAAACTTAAAAAAAAGAGAGGAATTAGATTTCCCTGAGCAATGAAAGGAAATTTTAGAATTTGTTATTTGTGGAGTATTTCAAATAATCATCAACATGGGGATTCCTCCTTATGCTGCTTTTTCTAAGCTGCTCCAAATTCCTAGAACGTAAAAACTAACAAAGCTTCTTGGAAATGTCTCACACACCAGAGGAACATACAGTGGAAAATAGGTGGAAGCTGAACCAAATGAGGGTGTATATTTTCCTTCAGGTGCAAAATTCATGTGCTATTATTCTTGTCAAGCTAAAAGCTCCTTTTTTTTTTTTTTAATCGTCCTATAGATTACCCCCTCTCGAAACAGTCCTTAGCAAATTTATAAGCCAAACCACACTTGCCATAGTTCTGGAATGCCCTTCTGCTCATGAACTAACTGCCTTCGGAAAAAGAACACAAATTCATTGGAATAGCCAAATCTAAACACAAATAACAGTAAGTGGAAAAACATGCATTGCAAATGCCAAATGCAAATCATACTTGTCTTCCTCTGCATCCAAACACACACTATGAGTTAATATGTTCCTACACTTAAAGAATAAAACAAAGGTACAAGAGTATGGTCTAAATTCCAATTCCAAATCTTATCCAAAACCCATTTCCTCAAGGATTGTAAGCAATAGGAGCACAAAGCTGTTGGTGGTGGTGGCTATTTGATGCACCCGGTTTCCCTTGGACCCCAGTTTCAAGAGAGCTATCTCTGATAACAGGTTAGTCCCAGGATAACAGCCCCCTCCAGAAGCAAGAAGTATTGGCCCCAGTGTAAATATGTCGAGTCCCCAGAGAAGCAACTCCTTCGAATCAGCTTCCAACAATTATCCAGACATATCTGAATCTACCCTCTGAACCTAAAGCCATCCATCTATCACGGGCAACACTACATGCTTTCTTAGATCCACACAGCCTGACCAGAAGAAAAAGAAATCCTGCAAGTGTGTGACTTCAACATGTTTTCCGCAGCTAACAAGCTTCTCTATTCACCAGCAGCCAAAAATTTTAAGTGGCTCTTAAACAAAGACAGGCCAACAAAGAATAATGATGTCAAACCCAAGCCATAGTTCCGTGGTGTGAACACAAACCTACAGGACCCAAGTTAAAAATGATTTACAGACAGTTTGATCAGAGTCAGATGTAAAATGGTGTCTTACTGGAGACAAGCCAGTGGCTATCAATCCGAATCTCCTACAACAAGTTATGTCATTAGTCAAAATCAATACATTATGGAGACAATTTTTTCTTCCGTCTCTTGGCCCAGGGAATTTTCTGAGTTAAGTTTCATCACCGGATTGCAAGGAACAGGCATTACAAAGTGGCTGACAGGAATCACAACTGGGAGTCCTTTGTGCAGCTTTTTTGGAGGAGTAAGGGACAGTTTAAGGAAGAATTCCAATTAAACACGGGAGTCTCAGCGTGACCATTCCAAGGCCTTTGTTGGTAGATTTATTTTGAAGTTGTCTGGCCCACTTCTGCTGTTTATGTCCCTTTCTGAGACAATGACTTTCAGTTATTACAGCAGCACAGATAAGAGGCCTGGTGCCAAGTCTTCCCTGGAAGGAATCACTGCATCTCCTTGGCTTGGCAAAAACTTAGGGAAAATGCAAGTGCAAACTAGTTAATAAAGGTCAAGACTTCTAAATTTGTAGCATTCTGTCCTCATCTTTCTCCTTCCTGACACTAGACTCTGACCTCTACTTACCTGTAAGATCTTCTTGTACCTGCCCTCTTATTTAACCACTGAGAAATGGCCACACTATCTTAATATTAGGGAGATTCTGTGAGATCCTTCCTAGAACCAATCTATGGGCAGTATTTCCTCCGTCTGTAATGTCATCAAGGATATTTTGTATCACAGCCTTACCATTGTCCTTTTGGACCTTCCAAAGGTCGTTTGAGGGACATGATACAGAATAGGAATGAAAAAGAGAAAAACTAAAGAAAACAAGTATCTCCTTAACGCCTTCAATCTCTTCCTAAAGAAAAATTCTCTATTCACTCCCGTGTGTGACTGCAACACAGGACATTTTTCCAGCTCACTGATATTTCATAAACACCATTTGTTGTCATGTGGTTAAATTAAAACTGAGGATATCAAACATCAAACAGTATGTTAATGTCAAGTATGCTTGAATAAATAGTAAGAGTTCAACTGAATGGAATATGTGGATTGCTAGCTAATTAAGCAAGAAGCAGGTGTGAAAAAAATCTAATTTAGGCAATTTTTATAATTAATAATGTTTACTTGTAGTACCCTTCTAATGGGGCTCCAGTTCAGCCTCTTGTGAATTGCTGGGAGTTTACTCCAGAATTTCAAATGTATAATTGAATGGAGGATTTTATGATATCTCAGGTTACCTTACCAATGATAAAGTGCTGTCTACATAGAAGGTTCCTGACAGTACTTTGTATCAATAGCATCAATTAGCAAATCACCCCAGCAATGAAATCTGAAAATACACCCAGGTATATACCTGCGCCTAGAAGTCCTGTCATGAATCCCAACAGGTGTAGAGACAGAAGTAGGTTTGGATGAACTAGCTTAAACATTTTATTCAAACCAATTGTCAAACATGGATGATGAGGGTTTTGTTGAGTGTCTACAGAGAGCACTGATGAGAACATTTGTTACAATTAGACACAAAAAATTAAAATCATATCTGAAATGTCCTGGCATGTTGCACACAACCAATCAATTAACCCACATATATATTTAAAGTTGGTTTTCTTTCCAAAAAGCCAAATGGAAGTTGAGGAGGAGAAAATGGCCACAGATGTGAAAACAGACCTGGAGTATCTCATGGACGTGACATATCTACTTCATTTAATTAAAAAAAAGAACGTATGAGAACAATGTATGCTTCTCAATCCCGGTTGAGGGAACAAAACAGAACTGGATTAGATAGGACAACTGCAGTCCCCTAGAGACTGTCCCATGTTTAATGGAAGCTCCACATGCTTGATATGTAGGGAAGTAAGTGGGTGTCCTGGATACAATCCACTATTCATCATAATACCACAGCCCTGCTCATTCCCAGAGAGGAGATTTAAACCACGAAACCATATGTAGAATATTAAAAATCATTTAATGTTAAAATGTGCTTTGTGGAAGCATGCACTTTAGACAAGGCTGCTGTCCAAGGGAACGCTGAGAAATCTCCAGTTCAGCTGATAAGCATTGTAGAGGTAAGCTGAGTTGTCTATTCACACACATGCTCATGCACGCGCACCCCCCCCCCCACACACAGACTCTTGGGAACTCTTGCAGAAACTCAGTCCTCATCTCTGCAACACTGCTTTTTACTGGACTGTTTTCTTTACCGATTTCTGTAGTAAGGTCAGTATCAATAATTGATGGAACAATGATACCTAGAGCATCAGTACATTAATTTATAGTTAAAGATGAGAAACACCAGCTCCTCTCGTACCACCCATCATTTGGTATTAAATCACATGTATATATCCATATGTATATATATGACTGATACTGTGTCTCAGACAGAGGCAATAACCTTACCATATATTCATGGTCTTTTCACTGCCACTGAATTAATCACAGCTCTGCCCCTCACCATACAGAATTTTATTTCCCCTAAGAGTGATGTTTACTTTGGTTTACTTTGTTGGAACTCAGAGTAACTTATTCAGTCTATAAAGATTTAGTATAACATGTTTTGTTAAGCAACACGAAAAGCGCTCCCTGACAGATCATGTCTTCTACTGCTTTGCTTATATGCAGATTCCACATGCATTTAATCTCATCTAGCTCACCAACAAGGGCAAAGCTGAGACTAGCTCCAGTGTCCACAGAAATGCTAACACAAGCTGCTACAAGGTAGGACCACCAGAAGGCATTCATGTTCCAGCCGAAGAGGACCTACCTTCTTCTCCATCCCACCCACAAACTTACCATAGGAGCTCAGAGCCACTTCTTCTGCCAATTGTCTCAGCCCCCAGGAGAAGATGGGAGAAGGGCACTTATCAATGACAAACATCAGGTCAAGTGAAGCAGAGAAAGGTCTTAATAGGTCTGTACCTGACTAAGGACAACATAGCTATGATTTCCCCTGACAGGACATTAGCATAGTGTTTCCTGCCCTCCGTCACACTCAGCAGCTGGCCAGTGTACTCCGTGGACGTAGTGTCTAGCTCAATAATGATCAGATGTTGGAGAGGAGTGTCAACTCCCTGGTTGGTCGTTTGGGGAGAAGGGTTGGAACAGTACAAGTTGGGACAAGCTGAAGGGAAATAAGCATGAGTTACTTTCGGCAACCTAGCCTTGGTACATAGTCGACCTCACCCCAGCTCAGGCTGACTCTTTTTCATAGGGTAAGAGGGCTTTTTCCCGCGGCTTGAGGTCTTAGGGATAACAAATCTTAAGCCCAAATCAGGGAGGAAGCTACACCAGTTTCTGGAGACCTGGATTTGTGGCCTGGTGATATAAGAACATGGACATTTCACCTCAGTTACTCAAACCTGCTCCTGGCCCCAGGAGGATATAAGAAGGTGCAGCAATATGGGACAGGATACTGTCATCCTTCATACTCCTCCTATTCTATCCCAAGGCTGTTACTGGAGGCCACTGGGACCCAAAGATAATCACTTCCTGGCCCTTGCTGTCACCCACACCTTTGCCAAACAACAACACAACACCTGTCTAGGCAGAAGGAAAGGGAAGTGTAGCTACAAGAAGACAAATGCAAGCTGAGAGGTTTGCTGTGAACTAGAGGGGACTTCTTTCTGAGTGTTTATGCTTAAGCACTCGGCTGCTAACTGAAAGGTCAGTGATTCAAATCTATCAGTCACCCCATGGGGAGAAAAATGTGGCAGTCTGCTTCCTTAAAGGTTTACAGCCTATTTAGGGCAGTTTTACTCAGTTCTAGAAAGTCACATGAGTCAGAATTGACTCAGTGACAACAGACTTGATTTTTTATGGGTTTTGATAGTTACAGAGCTTGGCTGCTAAACAAAAGGTCAGCAGTTCAAACCCACCAGCGACTCCATGGAAACCCCGTGGGGCAGTTTAACTCTGTCCTATAGGGTTGCTATGAGCTGGAAAGAACTTGACAGCAATGAGTTTTTTGGTTTTTTGTTTTTTTTTTTTTAACTCCATTACATAAAGTAAGAGGTAGAAGATCTCTGAGCTGTTTTTTAATGAATGAGCTCCTTCTCAAAACCCTAATGAGAACCTGCCTTGGCCCGTCTCTTCCTTGAGATCCTGAGAAAAGACTGAATCTACTCCACTCCTCCCTATAAGAGACTCAACAAAGTAAAGTTATCTGTGGATCTTCCTCTCCAAGCCTAGGTAACCAGCATGCTGGTGCAGGAGTTTTCCAGCTCAAGACAGTGAATCTACAGTTACAAAAGCCATGGTACACTTTCTGGCAAATGTCTGGCTAGAGATCTTTTCCTTCAGATGGCTTGTCCAGACACCATCCCCAAATATATGTAATTTCTTGAGCCAATATCAACAGTGGCTAGAGAGAAGTTGTAGTGGATATAGCTTCAATAGATGGAGAGAAGGCGACTAACACACAAATTCATCTTCAGTGGTGACACAGGAAAATGCAGATGACTCTATGTCTTTGAGAAATCAAACCTCCAATTAATAGTGCACACAGCATGTTGCTAGGTGGGAGCTGACACTGGGTGGAGGCCGGAAAGGAAAATGTGATTTGTATTTATTAAATCATTGCTGAGGATAGAGGCTAGAAGCAAGAGCTTGAGAACCTGTAGCTAAGTCTTAAACATAAAAACATGCAGAAAAACAGAGCTCTTTTCTTGAGTAGAGAACTGGGGTATGTGTATATGCAAGATAGAGAGAGAGAGAGAGCTGGAGGGTGTATTTTATGACTAGGATCCTTATCTGCCCTCAGTGGGAGGTAAGGAAGAGCAGTTGCTAAGAATGTAGCCCCAGAGTCAGATTGCCAGGGTTTGAGGCCCTGCTCCACTACTGACTAACTTTGGAAAAATGTTTAACTTCTCTAAACCTCAGAAAAGTTATAAGTAAAATAAAGACATAATAGCACTATTGTGCAGATTAAATGAGGTAACCTGGTGAAAAAAAAAAGAAAGTCCCTAGATCCCTGGTGGCAGTGATTAAGTGTTTAGCTGCTAACCAAAAGGACTGCATTTCAAATTTATCAGTCATTCCTGGGGACAGTTCTACTCTGTCCTATAGAGTTGTTATGAGTTGGCATGGACTTGACAGCCAGGGCAATGCATGCAGAGAGGTACATATAGCACGTGCAGTTGGCTTTCGGCTACTAGCTGAGAGATTGGATGTTTGAACCCTCCCAGAGGCTCTACAAAAGACAGGCCTGGTGACCTGTTTCCAAAAGGACGGAGTCACTAAAAATTCTATGGAGCATAATTCTAATCTACAATACACGGAATCCTAAAGAGTTGGAATTGGCTCAATGGCAACAGGGTAACCAGGTAAAACACAACACAGTACCTGGCACATACAATATGTACTATAAGCAGTTTGACTGAAAGGATCAAAATTAAAAACCCTTGTTGTTGTTAGGTAACATTGAGTTGTTTCCAACTCACAGCAACCCTATGAACAACAGAACGAAACACTGCCTGGTCTTGTGCCATGTCCACAATCATTGTTATAGTTACGCCTGTTGTTGCAGCCACTCTGTGAATCCATCTTGTCCAGGGTCTTTTTCACTAACCCTCCACTCTACCAAGCATGATACCCTTCTCCAGGGACTGACCTTTCCTGACAACATGTCCAAAGTATGTAAGATGCGGTCTTGCCATCTTTGCTTCCGAGGAGCACTCTGGTTGTACGTCTTCCAGAACAGATCTGTTTGTTCTTTTGCCAGTCTGTAGTATATTCAACATTCTTCTCCAACACCACAACTCAAAGGTGTCAGTTCTTCTTCTGTCTTCTGTGTTCATTGTCTGGCTTTCACATGTATATAATGCAATTGAAAATAACCATGGCTTGGGTCAGGTACATTTTAAGTCTTCAAGGTGTTACCTCTACTTTTCAATACTTTGAAGAGATCCTTTGCAACAGATTTTCTCAGTGCAATGCATCTTTTGATTTCTTAACTGCTGCTTCAATGGGCATTGATTGTGGGCTCAAGTAAAATGAAACCATTGACAATCTCAGCCCTTCCTCTGTTTATCACAATGTTGTTTACTGGTTCCATTGTGAGGATTTTTGTTTTCTTGATGTTGAGGTGCAATTCATACTGAAAGCTGTGGTCTTTGATTCTCATCAGTGAGTGTTTCAAATCCTCTTCACTTCTGGCAAGCAGGGTTGTGTCATCTGCATAACGTAGGTTCTTAATGATTCTTAATCCAACCCTGACACCTTGTCCTCCTTTGGGTAATGCAGCTTCTCCAGTTGTTTGCTCAGCATACAGATTGAAGGGGTATGGTGAAAGGACACAACCCTGACACACACCTTTCCTGACTTTAACCGTACAGTGTCCCCTTGTTCTGTTCGCACGACTGCCTCTTGAACTGTATACAGATTCCTTAAAAGCACAGTTAAGTGTTCCGGAATTCCCATTTTACGCAAGTTTAGCCATAATTTGTTATGATCCACACAGTCAAATGCCTTTGCATAGTCAATGAAATATAGATAAAAGTTAAATAAATAAATAAATAAAACCTGAGAGGCCCGAAATACCAAGTATATAGTTGATAATTTTTGTGTAAACTGGCAGGCTACTTAGTGAAGAAATAGGCACTCCAGAGCTACTTAAGAATCTCAGTAAACCACAACACCAAAAAGTCCCCTTCAAATGGAGATTAATGGGCTCTGGTAGCATGATTCTCCCTGTATTCGTGACTCCTTCTCTTAAGACATCCCAAAGCTGTACCTTGAAGAATAAGAAATTGTCTAACAAGATTTAGGTTCAGGTCTGATTAGCCACAAAATCAATCACTGCAGGTTGGCAAATTCCCCCTCTGTCCCATGTGTGAACTGCTTCTATGGTGTCCACTTCTGTGGTGTATCTAGTGCATGGCCTAGGAACAGAGGATGAAAGAATTCATCAATCCCTGTGAACTAGAACGGGAGGCTACAAAATCAATCACCTGTTTGAGAAAATGGAAGACAATAGGGACTCTTGTCTCTGGTGGTCCTCCAAGCTTCGGAGAGCTGGGGGTGGGCTTACTGACCCTTCTGCACCCCACATCCCACTGGGCCTGGACTTGCTTTATGGCTGCCAGGAAATGTAGTTATCAACATATGTGGGGCACCCATCCTGGGAAGGCACTTTCAAAAACTGAGGCTGTGAAAAGGCAAAGAAAATCTTAAATGAGAACATATTTGCTTAGCTAGAGTATATTTTGGGACATAATAAATTTATTTTACAGTCCTATTATGCAGCCATGCTTTCACACCCATGTGTTGTATTGGAAGTAGGGTGATTAAAAGCTCAGGTTGGGGAGCCTGCGGATCTGGGTTGCTGAGAAACCTTGGGCAAGGAATTTAATTTCTCCTAGCACTGGTTTCTTCATCTATGAAATGTGGAGGACAACATTACCTATTTCTTTGAGTTGCAGTAAAAATTCAAGAAGATGATGTATAAAACAGGCTTGGTCCAGAGCCTAATAATGTATAGCAAATGCTCAACAAATGCTAGCTATTATTATTTATTATCCTTACAACAGGCCCTTGTAACATATTTTATTATCTTCTTGTTATCAAGCAGGAAGTGGCCACACAGAGAAGTGAGTGACTTGGGTCAGATGATGCCGTCCCCTAGGCTTCATCCGTTCCTGTGGCGCCATTCATCCCAGCCTGCCTTCGAAAGAGAAGGGTAAAGCGGTGGTTTCCAGGTTCATCAGGAACCCTCCTCCACAGCGGGGAACTTTGGTTGACTTTGGTTGCCGCCTGTCCCACCTTAGAGTGGCACCAAAGCAAAAGTGAAAACTGCCCCGCTCTTTCCTTCACATCGAGAAATGCCCTCATCGGCTCTGCCTTTTGGGAGAGTGCGGCAGTCTCGGAGTCTGGCACTGAAGCAGGTGCAGGCATATTTTAAGCTCCAGCAAATAACTTTAATTGAGCTCTCCTTAGACATATGAACCCACAGAGCAATTTTTTTTCTATTCTAATGGAAAAAAAAAGACCCACAACAAACCAGATGGGTCTCTGTCCCTACCCAATCCTCCTCCCCACTGTTTAGGCTCCTGTAATAAATCTTTTCACTCTAAAGAAATTACTTTTCTTGAAGTATTCTATTTGGCTGCATTTGTGGACTCAAGCTGCCTCTGTGAGGCTGAAGGTGGGCTGGAAGGACGCAGATGGAAGAACAAGGCCTGCCGGCTCTGGCTGTGTGGGTACAGAATAGTATTACTCACCCAGAACTTCCTGTTGCCAGGTGCTTCTCCGTGCCTATTGGCCTCACTGCTGCCCCACTGACCACCGCTTTGGCACTCCTCAGTTTTCCTCAGATTAGAGATCTCTGCTTCTGATCAACGTTCTTGGGTGGTACAGACGATTAAGTGCTTAGCTACTAACCAGAAGGTTGGCAGTTGGAACTCACCCAGAGGTGTCTGAGAAGAAAGGCCTGACGGTTTGCTTCTAAAAGTTCACAGCCATTAAAACCCTATGGAGCAGCTCTACTCTGCACACGTGAGGTCACCAGGAATCAGAGTCCAGTCTACAGAAATCAATTTGTCTTGTGTTTTTACCTCTCTTCACCCTCACCTGCACTTCCAACACTGTTGGCCATGTGGAAAGATCTAGGTGAAATTCTCTCTGCCAAAAGGCGGGTTAACTCTAGCAATGTGTCCAGGCAAGTGATGACAAATTGAGCCCAAAACCTTCTGGCACCAAGACGAGGCAGCAGAGGCTGTGGGCAGCAGAGTGCATGTTCCGCATGCGGACACTGTCCTCTCCAATGTCCCATAGGAAGAGGCAGCAGGAGGAGGGAGAACAGAACAAGCACGGACTCCAGACACCCTCCCAAAAAAGACAGCAAGAGTCGCCTCGGGCAAGATAGAAGCAACGCACTCTGGATTCTGATTTATGTCACTGAATCATGTGGTAGGAGGGCCCAGAAGGAGTCGTTTACAACAGAAATTATTGCAGGCAAATGTTGGTTGGTATTTTAAATCACTCACTAATATTGATAGGTTAATGCCTGTCACACTTGCTTAAGGGTCATGAAAAAGGGGGGAGAAAACTTTATCTTTGACTTGTTACTGGCTCTTTAAGTACAATGACAGATCCACCTTTTTGTTCCTTGCTCTTTCCTCAAGCAAAGCTTGCAGTATTATTTATGGTTTTCTGAGTCACTGGCTGTAGCCTGCATCTGGATTTTAAAAGGTTGATTTGCAAAAAAACAAAAACCGGGCACCGTCTAGCGTGGCTGCGCCCTCACAGCAGCCCCTCTGAGGAGGCTCCGAGCCGGCCTGCCTCGGGCGGCTGGGGCCAGATGGCCAGGGCGCATTGTTCCCTTTTTGGTGATATTCCTGCTGTGGCAAATAAAGTTAAATCAAAAGGTTACTACTCTGCAAGGAGGTGGTGGAGCTGGCTCCAGCTGACAAGGGCCAAGGATCCAGAGCAGTCAGTCAGGACTGCAGCAGCTGTAACTCCACTCTCCCGTGGAAAGGGAAGGACCTGATGGGAAAGATAAATAAATACAGAGGAGAGTCCACACACCGACGGAGCCTGTCGGGCCAGGCTTTCTGGGCCTCACATTCGACAGGATCTGCTTGAATGACAGGAGTCACAAACCTCATGATGGTCCTTGCCTCCACGGAGCCAAGGGGAACTGAAAAAATGCTCCCTCAGCCGATATAAGGCCAGAGACTGAAGGAAGCAGCCTCCTCTTACTTTTCCAGCAAACAACGCATTCCTTAGGGTTTAGACTCAGTGGTACTGGAAGGGTGGGGAGGCAGTCTGGAGAGGGCCAAATGACCCACCCCTCTCATGACTGCAACAAAACTTTAGAATCCAGGCTGGCAGCGTGGACTCACTTCTAATAAGAACACGATACTTCAACCCTGACACCGAACTCACGGGTTAGTTCATAGAACGTCAAAGGCAGGAAAGATTTAAGAGCCTATCTAACCCCCACCACCTCAATACAGGAGAGAAAAAAAAAGAAAGACAGAGAGTAGAAACAATTTGCCAAGGTCACCAAAGCCAGAATCAGCGTCCAGGCTTCTGGTACATTTCCTGGGGTTCTTGTCAGTACCCAGGCTGCTCAAGCCACAGAAAGCATGACACTGAGAGATAGCTGAACTGCACCAGGGATATGCAGAATTACAGAATTACAGGTAGGCAAGTTTTAGAAAAAGATTGGAGGAAAGTGATATTTTATATGAAAACATACAATATGAAATTGAATATAATATTGACATTATTTTTCAAATCCCCTCTTTTGTAAAAAAAAAAATCATGTTTGAGCTTGTCCTACATTTCAGACTATGTTTCCCTACGCCCAATCCACTCCACTGGTTGGAACACCTGCTTTTCTCCCCTGTGCTAGACTCTAGCTGGGGCTCTAACTCAAAGGCACATCTTTGTGCTTCTTTTTCATCAAGCTTCCGTAGCACAGCATTCACCCACGAGACCAACAGTTTCCAGGGTATGAAACACAATTAGGCAGTCTGTAAAGCGTTTGTTATTTACCTGTGAGACCCAAGCTGTCCTTCGATGCCAACTAGTCTCTCAGGTAAACATGAACTTGGGCAGACTTTTTCAAAAATACAGAATAAATATTAAAACATGTATTTGGGGATTTTAAAGGATTTTAAAGCTAGTTCCATTCTCTTAGTTAAGTATGTTTCTTTTCCCTGCCCCACACTTCAGTCCGCTAAACAGAATATCACTTTTGCAAGTTCAATGCCTTGGACACGTTTCTAATGCAAGCCATGTTTGCAGGACAGAGCTTCATGTCCTACCGCATCCAACTGGCTCCAGTGAACAGCAGCAACTATTTCTGTTAAGCAATATTTTGAACCCCATTTGAAAATTTACTTAAAAGGAGGTGTGATTTCCCAAAGTGTGTAGTGTCATTGATGAAATAAGTTTAACTCTTTCTAAACGCAAGCTGCATTTTAGTTAAAGCAGTTTTGTTGTTGTTGTTATTGTTTCGTTTTTTAAATCTCAAATAATTACATTTCCATCCTCCAATCTATTAGTAGATGGTTTTACTCTCTTGAAGGCAGACTAAGTTTTTCACTTCCATTAAGAAATGTGCAGGGCTTTTCTCTCCCATTTGGAAATGTGCAAGGCTTTTCTCAGTTCCAAAGAATGTTGAGGTCCAAGCATATTAGAAACTAATAGTAGGATTTTAAGTTTCTTACCAAAAATAAGAATTTCAAAGTCAGAAGAAGCAGTTCAGATCAGGCGGTCGAACTCTGATTTTACAGAAGGATTTAACCAAGAATTCAGATGAACTGGCTGTAGGCACAGATACAGAGCGGATAGAACAGAGTTCAGAATCCTGCTCCCCAGACTCCTCACCCAGTGCTCTTGCCACCAGTTCCCACTGATTTTCTAGTACCCCACTCACAATTTGAGAAACAAGGGTCTTCATTCTGCAAGACTGACCTTCTCCGGAAAGTAAGTGTACATGACAATAAATGACAATTTGGTAAAAGTACAATGCTCCCTTTGTATTTAAGCTGAGCACATTGCTTGGAGAAATATCCTAAATATCAATGTGAAAACTTCAACCCTTATACCTGTTTCAAAAAACACCTCTGAATTGGGTATTTGTGCATGGCCAGAGCCAAAAACTGGATAAAATTTTAGTGTTCCTGAATTTTTATGTTTGTGTAGACTACACAAACAATTTGAAATTAGGATTCTGCTATTCAGCTAGGTGATTTAAAGTATTTTATTACTACATTTTTAAATATTTTTCTAACATACAAGTATATGAATAAAGAAACTGGGTCTTGGTCTGCAAAACAATACAAGCCCAGGGTCTCCCTCTGTCTCTCCCTACCCCGCAATGCGAGCTCTCCTCTCCTACCCTAGCCAAAAACAGTTTTCCAAGACTGCATTTTTCTGTCATCTTGTGCATTTTGAGGCCCGGGGAGACTTCCCATTTTCCACACTCAGCATTTTGAAGGTCACCAAGGTCAAGGCACCAGTATTCCCAACAGATCCTGGAGAGTTCACCCAGAACAATCTAGCTACTGGCTGCTCCACCCCTCTCCTTACAAAACTGACATCAGTTTCTTAAATAAGCATTACCTTTTTTCATTGTTGTTGTCATCTACCAGAAATACAAAGCAAAAAGATTTATCAGAGAGACTATGAAGTTAAAGCCATTCCAGACTCAACTCTCAATCCCATCCCTTAAACACGGTGCATTCAGGTTAGGAGAAATAAAACTTTACATCCATTCTTAGAAGCTTCTGTTAAGAAACTACTGAGCTGAACTGAAAATCACCATCTCTGCTCAATCTTGTGAGCAGCGACTACAGGGGAAAATGAAAGAAAGGATACATGCTTCAAATTTTACAGCAGTTTACATCATGCAAAACCAAAAGGGCCTCAGAGATTTCCTTCTCGATGAAATACAGTTGGTACAGAATCATCAGTCGCAGGAAAACCCGCTGCAGGAACATAATGTAATGTAGGCAAACATGGAAAGCAGTATCAGCTATCCTTCTTATTTCTTCTTTATGATAAGACTCAGATGCAATTTTTTTCTGGTTAGATAATGTGGTAGAGGTAGATAGACATGTAAGCATTTGTAAGTCGTGTATTATGATTTGTAGATTATCAGTTTGCTGATCATATACATTGGGTTTATTAAATGAAATGCTTAAAATATATGTATTTGAAATATGCAGTATTTTTTATTTTCCTTTTTTCTAAACTGTGCTATGGGAAATATTTTTATGCAAACAAAATTCTTATTTTTTACAATTCTTTTTCCTATGTTGAATTCTTTCTCCAAGTAGAATTATGTTAAACAGGTTTTTTTTTCCAGGCAATATTAAAAAAGAAATAAATAAAAGCTTTCATTTTTACAGTGACTCAAACCTGAGTTGTAAAAATTGGCATTGCATATGCAGTTACTGAAAAGGATTAATAAGCAGAAAATAATCACAGAATCTGAAATTTCTGTTTAAGCAGTGCAGTTGACTAGTGATTCCAGATCTGAATCTGCACAGCTGCCAAAGAAAAGTTAAAAATTACGTCTAAAGGATGAACAGCTGTGGTCAGAATTATGCTGCAATCTTAATCTTTATGAGTTTCTCCGATCAGATTCAGATCAATGCCAAAAATTTCCAAAGGTATTTCTTCCACAGAATGAGCCAGAATTACCATGTTCTTAGTTTCTGATCATCTTAAAAAATAATAATAAATTAAATTCATTAAAACTGTCCTCAGCTGAAAATTAAAAATTCAATTCTGTTGCATCATGCTTTTTATGAAGATAAATTAAAATGTCTTCATTTCCTTTAAAGGATGTGGTTAAAATTATTAAATTATTATTGAATCTAGTTCTGAAAAACCACTTGCAACTTTTTTCCATGTTCTTCTACATGTTTTAATGGAGATCCTTAAAATTTTGCCAACTTGGCAGCAGGTCCAATAGCTGGATATTCAGCACTGCTCAGTGTTAAGCTTGCTAACTTGCATAGTATTTTGTTGTCCTCTATAGAACTCAAACTAGCACTCACCATCTTTAGAAGCATTCATAATGTTCTGGGCAAAACTTTAGGAAAATGACACAGAGTTGTGGTTAGCTGCCAAGATACAATATATTTCAACTGAAGACTAATAATATTGGAAACGATTTCCTGTAATTTTTTTCTACTTATTTGTTAATCTAATATATTTTCCAAGGTTTGGAATGCTCATGCCTTTTGTATTCTAAAGAGAGATTAGGGGCTTCCTGGGGGGGGTTGAGGGGGTGGAGAAAGAAAATCAACTGACTTTCTCTAGCCTGAGTCTTAATGCTGAGGGTCTTTTAAACCTTTTAAGTAAACATAAATGTGCATACATTAATGGAGCTTGCTTTGAAGAAAAAAGAAAAAGATTGGCCTTTTCCCTGTAAATATGGAGTCTTAAGCCTCTAAATGATTTGCCAAACCGAATCGGATAATAAAGGGTTTAAACTTTGCCACTTTGGGGTTAATGTGAAAGGCTTGTCAACATCAGATTGTTTAGGCATTAAAAGGAACAGGCTGTGTGCCTCCTTTTAAACCCCGTGTTCACTTGAGTTGCAGCTTCCAGTGAATTTACCCAGCTGTAAGTGATTCCAGATGCGCTGCAGTGACAAGCTTCAGTCTCAGGGTACTTATTCATTTCACATTAAAATCTCATGTTCCCAGGTCTGAGCTGTTATCTGACTGAGATCTGATTAGGGAATACAGCAAAGAGGCATTTGCAAACCCAGAGCCTGTCCTCCTTTCCTGGCTTGGTTATCTGTCTATCAAGCCCTCTGTGCAGGCAAAGGCACCTAGGAGGTGTGGAGAAAGAGTAGGGTGGAGGCTCAGATTTGTTATTTCAATACTCATTGCATACCTATGATATGTCAGTTACTATATATGACAGCCAGCCAGCCAAGTGCCGTCGAGTGGGATCCGAGTGCTTCCATATAGGCCATCTCATTTAATCCTAGATGGAGCAGCGGACAGCTCAGAGCGGCTGAATCCAATTTCTCAATTTAAGCATTCTCCCCTACAGTTAGAAGGGGTAGGGCCTATGATTTTGTGTCTTGTTTTAGTATAGTACCCCACAAACAGAGGGGTGTACAGTAAATGCATGATGGGTAATGATTCATTTGCCAGATCCACACGTCCTTCCGTTGTCTCTCTTGTTCCCAGCTCTGCCAACTGCAGAAGAAGGGAAGTATGGGTAAAGGGAGTAGAAAGAAAGGAAGAGGAGGTGGTGAGCACAGGGAAGGCACCTACTTCTATCAAGCCAGAGGTGCCTTCATTCCTGTCCAGAGGAAGCATCAGGCCCCCCTGACCTGGCACAGAAACAGTCTACATTGTGGGTCAGTTTTTACTTCCTTACCCAGAGTGCAGAAGTACAGATGCTATTGGCTGACAGTTTCTTCCACGACACATGTTGAAGACAGATTTTTTTTCCGGCTCAAGAAATATAAAGTGAATTGGGGACCATGAATAGAGACTAAAGGTAATAGAGTACATGTGGGAAGAAAGCTACCTTGTGATACCCACAGAAGGGAAAAATAAATCCTAAGCATTATAAGTATTTTCCCCTCTAGCCAGGCTTTTTGTTTAGTTTGGATTTTGCTCTGTGTGTGTGTGTGTGTGTGTGTGTGTGTGCGTGTGGCCCTGCCTGTTGTCACTTTGAAGAGGTAGATAGAGAGCACTATGAACCCCCAGCTGATCGCCTGTGGTCACAGGCTGCTGGGCAGCCCCAGAGCCCGTCAGAGGCTCCTGTCACTGAGCTCTCATCGCACTAGAAGCCCCAGAAAACATGAAATGAATGCAGTAACCCTACCCCCCCCACCCCTGTCCCAGTATGCCAGTCTCCCAAAGAGGAGCAAAAAGGAACCATTCCAACTCCAGATTCAAAATGAAGAGAATTTTTAAAAGTCGTGGAAAGACCACACCTGCAGCAGAGAACTCGAGTGGTGGGCAAGGCAGCTGGCCACATGGAGGAAGAGAACTGGCATTTGGTGTGGTGGTGGGCAGATTTTCTTTTATGACTGCTAAATGCCTGCCTTTCTCCCCAAGCAATTACGGTACTGTTTCCCATCAAGATAGCTGTTAGCAGAGGATCTCCTACGCGCTGCAGATAAATCAAGAAGGCCATTGGTAACTATGCTGGAGAGCTGCCTGGATGGGCAACCTGGTCACTCCATGGCAGAGGTTAGGTGCATCGTGGCAGTGATCTCAGCAGACTGCATCTCGTAGCTAAAGAAAACAGAAGGCAACCCCTCCTGAAGCCCGAATCAGTGACCTAGGAAAGGTAACCTCTTACCACCAGGTTCACAAGAGGGTAACCTACTAAATGGAAATTTCCACCTATGATACATTCTTTCCTCAAAGAGATGTAACCAAAGCACTTTTCCCCAGCACGTGGAATGGTATAAAATGCTGCTGCTTCAGTTAATTAGAAGCAACACAAAGGGGCAACTTGGTGCACACTAGACACAATTCCCGTAGTAATGAAAGCTTTTAGAAAATGATGTGGAAGAGGCATGTTAGACCCTGAGAGCAAATAGCAAGTATGCCGCCAGGGCAACTTCACTCTGTAACTCTCAGTGGCTTCAAGCTGAAAACCAAGCTGCTCAAGCCTTGTAGGATCTTTGGCTGCCTTGTGAAGTGGATGGCACACAGAACATCAGTAACTGTCCTCATGCGAGGACACACACATTCACATTAAGGCTCTGGACAGGAACCAACAGGAGAATTCTGACTGTTTGCACAAATCTCTCTGCTCACTCTGTCATATTCACACCCATACCCTACAGAACCATTACCAGCAACTTGCTTGGGTGTCCCACAGATGCGAAACACATTCCCCCCATGACCGCGTTGGGGCAAAGCAAGAGTAAGTGATTTGGGAAAGCTGCCAGGAGTGTTTGGAAACCAGGTGGGCTGTGCCCTCGGAGGGAAATGCGCGTGAGGCTAAGTTAGCAGTCCCAGTGTCGGACAGGCTTGCCGTGCCAGCTGCAGACCTGAGCCCTGCCCCCGGGCCCTCGAGTCACATTGTGTCATGCCATGCAGCATTTGGATCAGAAGACGGCTGCAGTGGGCTGCGTAATATTTTTAAAAGCCCATTTCCCTGTTCAAGGGGGAAGCAGGTGGAAAGCAGAACCCCTGAAGGGCAGATACTTTGAAAGGCCCCACAGGCAATTCTCCAATAAAAGAGCAAGCAAAGCTGGCATATATCCCAAACTTTCAAATTGACCTTCTCTCTTGATCTGGGACTTAATGCCTCCAAACCAAACTAATTCCAAAAGTCACCTTCTCAACTTCTCTGCACTATTTTTTTTTTTTTTTTGAACAAATGAAAGCTCAGGTACAGCCTTTGCTTGCAGCCCTTCTGACGTCCTTAGCTGCTCAAATTAAATCTGAATGGTTCGTCTCTTTTTATTATACGATGGGCCATATGTCACCAAAATAAAAACCCAGCTGAAATCCCAGTACAGATAAAGGGCATGAAAGTCTGTTCCGGCCACAAAATAGAGACTCTGTTTAAATCTTATTAAACAATAACACCCACCCATCCATCCCTTCCCCCCTTCGCAAAACAAAAAAATCAGGAAGGAAATTGTGGTTAAATCATCTCACAGTTTGGCAAAAACTTCTACCTCTGAAAAAAATGAACAGAAAAAAAAAAGCTTAGTTTTGTGCCGGACTCACACAGGCTAATAAAAAGCAGGACTGTATTGCTTTGCACTGTAGCTGTCAAATTCTCAGCAATGAAATACAGATCCTGACTCTCCCAGTCTCCTGAGTCCCACCCCCACAGACCACCAAAAAAGGGAACAGCAAAGGGAGGGGGCATTCATCTTCTTCCACTCACAGAGTGAATCTTGTTTGTTGCTTTGCTTAGTTTTGTTGCATTTATTTATTTTTTGGCCTGAGTATCTCTTTGCCTGAGTCAAGTTTCCAGTGTTGTTATAAACACAGAAGTATAAGGGGTGTTTGGGGCGGCCACTTTAAAGGGCTGTGATTCTGCTTTCTTACGAAGCTACTACACACTTACAGTTTGAGAAGTCCAGGTATTGCAACAATGGTATGGATGTCCTTAAATTAAGAAGTGAAGAAAGAAAGAGAGAGCAAGAAAAGAAAGATCAAAAAGAAAAAACATTTCCATTTCACAAGGTCCCCCAGTGGCCTCCAAAGCTCCTCCTCCACCATCAAAAATTCATAAGGGGGCTCAGCATTCTTTACAGAATGGATCCCAGCGGCACCATAGACCTTGTTGGGGAGAGAGGCAATAAATATCGAATTATACACCTCAAGGGAAGAAAGGACTGAGGACTTGCCTTCAAGCCCTCCTCATGGTCCCTAGGGGAGCTGGCTCCAGACTCAAGGTCCAACACAGAAAGGAAATGGGTCAAGTGTGTCAATTTCTAGACTGATGACCTTTGACTTGCTTAATGACACTGGAAGGCCACCACAAAAAAAGATGCCAAATGCCTTGGAGGAAAGAAATGGGGAAGGGGTGGGAGTAGGGGAAAGGTGGGCGTGTAACAGGGGATCCCAAGCAAACCGCAGCCACAGCATTGTGTTGGGGCTACCCCCTGACCAACTTGGTGACTGTGATTTGTCCTAGAGACCATCTGGCCAGCAGAGTGATGGAAAGTCTGTGAACAGAGAACTTCAATTACCACAAATTTTGAGTTTCCAGCTCCAGGAAGGACTCATCTCCTGCTTGAAACTTGGAGAACAGTCCTTGCTTGTTCAACCTGCAGGCCTGTCCCATATGGAGCCCTGCCCTCTGCCCACTCAGCTGTCTTCTTCCTCACTTTCCCAAAGGCTGTGCAACCAGGGTACTCAGCTACAGGAAGCAGCCTCACTGATGTGTCATCTGGCAATACTCCCTTTACACACACGTTTATTTCAGGGCCCTGGTTATACTGTAAACCTCCAAGCGGTTGGAGTGGTCTGTGCTTCCTCCAGGGCCTTGTTATTGCCCTCCAGCACCTAACACTGCTGTCAAGGTGCTCAATCCAGGCTCTACAACCCATGTTGACTGCCACAGAGCAAAATGACAAGTCCAGGCTCCAATAAGAAATTTGGAGGAAAACGAAAATGAGAAAAGACATGAGTATACATTGTCAAATAACATGTGCCTCATATTTTTCCACTTTGAAAACCTTTTCTAAGTCATTCACTCAGTAAATAGTATATGGGACGGATACCTAGTTTCCCTTTCCTTAAACGGAAGAATTTAGGTTTACATTTCCAAAATAATTTCATATCTAAATGCAAATGAAGAGCCACACAAATGGTTAACAAAAAAGAAAAAAAATTCAATGGATCAGAACACTTTTCAGGTAGAGGCTAATGTAACTCATGAACTAAACTATGGGGGGAAAAAAAGATACTTGGCTACACTTGCCCCAGAGAGAAGACTCAGCAGTTCCAGTCCCTCACATTACATATAAAGTTGACCCAATTACAATTTGGATTTGGATGGGCATTTTTAGCTCTTTCCTCTCAGACACCTGGGCTTAAGTTCCCATTTATGCTTCAAAAAACAGTTTAAGTTCTTTTTTCCCATACTCTAACTTTCTAAATTCTCTGCCAATTCTGTGAGTTGTTCCTTCAGACATTTCTAAATGGTAAGTAGAAGAAAATTGTCTGGAACAACCACAGTGAACTGCTCCATCTTCCTGCTCCCAGAATGCAGCTGGACAAGACGGAGCCAACATTCCTGTCAGTTGAGTTGTGCAGATGTAGGCACTGTATCCAATTAGCCAAGACCCCCAGTTCATCATTCTTTTGCCCTTCTCCTTGCTACATGACCCTCCACCCAAAAAGTGGGCATGGGATGTGAGAGATGAATCTCACAGCATTCCCAGGGGAAGAGTTTTAACATAAAGCTTCAAGGGTGAGGCGAATGAAGCTACTATCTAAAAGGAGGCTGGGGGTTGTGTGTGGATTTCATTGATCTGTGTTTACACTACCTCCAAGACCATTAAAGCTGCTGAATGGCCCCTAACCCTTTAAGAGTAGTAGCACACTAGCGCTTGCTGATTTTATCAGCCCTTCCCTTTTTACTCCTCTGGTCCTAGAGGGGAAAATAGTGCTCTCTACAAAGTTAAGGTTGACTGAAATTAGCTTAGTTATCAGATTATAGAGCCAGTCATTAAACTGAATGGAAACACACAAGGACAACACAGGCACCAAACTTCTGTATTTGTATTATATCGTATTATAATACACAATAAGCATATTGTATATAAATGTGTAACTACACATCAATATATTATATCAATGTATTATTAATATATCCATATACTTCTATTTATAAGGGTTCTGCTGAGAGGAAGAATCATCTCAATTCTATGATAACCAAGAGGTTTAATGACTTCCAACAAACTACCTAGCTGATACAGTACATAGCGGAACCAGACTCACACCTCCACCTTCTCCACATGATTGAATGCATAAATCACAGCATTGTTAAAAGTAAAACTTGGATCTTATATACCAGAAATAACATTGAAATGGTTAAGTTAATTAAGTCATGTTCATCTACTCAATACAATAAAATTAACCATTTAAACACAGGAATATACAAGAGCATGGAAACACACATCAGGCAATGTTCAAGTTAAAAAAAAAAAGTAAGTTTGTGTCTCTGCATATACAAAGATATGTCCACGAAAAGAGTGAAGGGAACACACAAAAGGAAAATTATCTATGTGAAAATATTAAGAGTTACAGTGATATTATCCCTTTGTATTTTTAGGCTATTTTTTCTATTTCATGTTATAATTTAAAAGAACTCTTTAAAAGCAAGTTTCCCCACTTGAAGCTCTATGCACCTTCCACCATACCCTGCAGACTCCAATGAGAAGACCACTTTCACTCTCTTGTCTTTTCTCTCTGCTGTCTCTTGGAGCCCAGAGACATTTGGGGATTGGGTTTCAGGATCCCAACGCTACCCAGGAAGCTGGGATGCAAAGGAAAGCCCCATCTCTGCTATGTGTTCCTGGTCCCAGCTTTCCAAACACCACAGCATCTCGGGCTGTGCACAGCTTCTGCTCCCCAAGGGACTCTCAGCTCATGAATTATGAAAGCTTGCTGGGTGTGCCCACTGGCGCATATGGATCAGCTGAGCTTCGAGTGCTGCATAAATAAAAAAGCACCCCTCTGACCACCACCTCTCTTTGTTGTTGTTAGGTACCGTCAAGTTGTGCTATGCACAATGGAACGAGACTCTGTCCAGTCTTGCGCCATGTCACAGTTGCTTTATGCTTAAACCCATTGTTGCAGCCACTCTGTCAATCCACCTCATCGAGGGTCTTATTTACTGACCCTCCCCTCTTGAAAGCATAGTGTCCTTCTCCAGGGACTGATCCTTTCTGACAACAAGTCCAAAGTACGTAAAATGCAGCCTTACCATCTTTGCTTCCAGGGAATACTCTGGTGGTACTTCTTCCAGAACAAATCTGTTTGTTCTTTTGGCTGGCCATAGTACCCCTCCGGTATCAATGTCAACTTAAAAAACTTCACTTTGTGAACTTTATTGTTCCGTGTCATGGTGTGTTATTTGAAAGATAACCCAAGTTAGATGAGAAGTTGGGGTGGGAAATGTAAGTTTGTGTTGATGATAGTAAAATAATTTGGAAAAGAATATCGAGAAAAGTGGCATAATTTGAAGAATGCAGGTTATGTTTGTTGAATTGATGTATGTTTTGTCCATGTCTTTTCACCAAAAATCAAAAGAAGATACCCCAAGACAGCTGTCCAATAATCCCTTCAAAAACTAAATCTAAGCCTTTATTTAACACTGGATGGTCACTCAGCACTTAGCACATCCACTGTGTGCTGGGCTCTCTCTTCCCACTGCCCATGCCAGTGGACAAGGACAGTAAAGCTAAGCCAAAAGATCTGTGTTTCTGCATGCTTACACAGGTACATGAGTGTAAACTAAAATCTAAATAAATTATTTCTGGAATGTGAAATCTAGGAGAAGCTAGGTCTCTCGAATTTATGAAGACTGTAAGAACCAAGTATTTCACAGAGCAACGCAAATGGCTGTTTCCTTGACCAATATTGGCTAACATAACGTGACTGTCAGATTTACACACAGTTGCATTAACCATATAATTAAAAGCATATGTAAATAGACCCAGAAATCCAGGTTTGCTGACATTTACAAGCAAACAAGGCACAGAGCCTGGGAAAAATCAATGAGATCCATGAAGCCTAATCGCACCTCAGAAACCCCCAGTTTCCAGGTGATGAAATTTGCCCCCATGTCCCTTGATGTATATATACGCTCTAAGAACAGTAGAGGATTCTTCCTCTGAGTAGAGGCTATTAGTTAGATTTTTACAGAATGAGATCTGCAAGCAGCTATGCTTCCTCAGTTCTCTCAAAGATTTTTATCCACCCACTCCATAAAACTGAGCAACTTCTCAAAAAACTAAGCTTCTGCAAAAAAGGAAATTAAAAAAAAAAAATCACTGCTCTATAACAAGCAAAGAAAAAGGTATCAATCTTCTGTCTCCAAATCTCAAGGACAGTCAACTCAGCTCTGAGCAAAGCGCAGGTAGTATCAAGACAAATGTTACCAAGCTGGGAATTACCCGGTACAATTCGAGCCTCTAGCTGCGCCTAGTGGTTAAGTGCTAGGACTGCGAACCAAAGGGTATGCAGTTCATATCCGCCAGGCACTCCTTGGAAACTCTACGGGGCAGTTCTACCCTGTCTATAGGGTCACTGTGAGTTATAATTGACTCAACAGCACTGGGTTTGGTTTTTCAGTTTTTAGCTAGTCCTCAAGGTTCCATAGTGGCTCCATGCAGCTAGTCCCAACTCACTTCTCTGCCAACACCGCCTAATAAAACTAAATCCATTGCCACCTAGTCAGTTTTGACTCAGAGTGACCCTATAGGACAGTGTAAAACTGTCCCATAGGGTTTCCAAGGCTGTAGTCTCTACAGAAGCAGATTATCACATCTGTCTCCCACGGAGCGGCTGGCAGATTTGAACCACCAGCCTTTCGGTTAGCAGCCAGCATTTCACCACTGCACCACCAGGTGTCCTTACACACATCACGTGCTTTTTAAATTGTCTGGGAATTTAGGTGCTGCCTTCTCTGAAATACCCAGTGGCTTCATATAAACTATACAGTGCCACAGCAGATTTCTTCACACATGATATACATGTAAAATTTCAGCATACTCCATTAGTAAACCCAGGTGGTAGGCCTCTGGAGAGCAAAGCAGGATAAATGGTCCAGGGGACTGGAGAGGTTTCCAGAATCAACTTGGCGTTAACGAGAAAACCAGGCACTCACTTGAGAAGTCAGACATCTACACAGGAGAAAATGCTATAGCACTGCCATTAACTAGCTGTGTGACCCTGGGTAGGTCGCTTAACCTCTCTAGGTTTCTGTTTCCTTCTCTGTAAAACAAGGAGGGACCCCTGGTGACACAGTAGCTAAGTGCTCAGCTGCTAACTGAAAGGTCAGCACTTCAAACCCACCAACGACTCTGTAGGTGAAAAGATGCAGCAGCCTGTTTCTGTAAAGATTAGCCTTGGCACTTCTTTAAAATGCTGGATATAGATATACCATTTGACCCAGTAATTCCACTGTTTGGAATATATCCTACAGAATCAAGGCCATTCACACCAACTGATACATGCACACAAATGTTTATTGCAGCACAGTCCACAACAGCAAAAAGATGGAATGAACCCAAATGCCCAACAACAGAAGAATGGATACATAAACTATGGTATATATACTCAATTGAACACGATGCAATGATAAAGAACAACGATGACTGCAGGAAACATCTCATAATCTGGTTTCAACTGGAGGACATTACGCTGAGTGAAAGTGGTCAGAGACAGAAGGACAAATATTACATGAGACCCCATGACAAGAACTTAAAAACAGACTAATGCGTAGTAGAAAAGACTCTTTGACTGCTACAAGGGTGAGGAGTGAGGGAGAGCAAGGGGGGACGGTTTAGATTTAATAGTTTATAGAAATTTGGTTGGGTGAAATCTGTGACAGCACACATTAGAAAGATCAATATTAACTGGACTTCAACATAACGTGATTACTCCTCCCATCTTAACTCAATATTGCAAAGGACAAAGTGGCTAGGATGGGGGTCTGGGGACCATGCTGTCAAGGGAAATTGAGGCCAATTGGCACAACTAGCATTTTTCTAAGAGAGCCTTCTGTACCCCACATTGGTGAGTGTCACCTGGGGTCTTAAAAGCTGCCAAGTTGCCATCTAAGGGTACAGAAAATGGTCCTAAATCAGCAGGAATGGATGATCACCAAGGACCAAAATGACATGGGGGAAAGAGAACCCAGAAGACAGACAGACCCACATGAGTGGGAAACTACATTGACTTGTGACCGGAAGAACTGGATGGTGCCCAGCCACCACCAGTGATATCCGTGATGGAGCTCACAAAGTTGATTCTCACTGGCAACACAAGAATAAAAAGGGGTGCACCCTGAGATCTCTACTAACAGACCATAACTGATGGTCCAGGGGCTGTGGAGTTCCCCCGGGAGCATGGCCCCTGGCTCTGATGCTGCCTCTGTCCATAAATCATAATGGAGGTCAACTATCCAGACAGGAATGGATTGGACTTGGTGACACAGAGTAACCATATCATGTGTGCACTTTATGGTTCTATGCATCTGTAGGATGTTGTCCTGCTGACCGCTTACTGGAGGCAGGGGAGTAGGTGGAGAGGAGGGGATAGGAGATTGTTGGAAGGATAAAACATGCATGGAGCAGAGAGGAAGAGTGTGCTGTCACCAGGCAGAGAGAGCAGTGGGAGCTGCACATAGGTGAGCATGCAAATTTATATGGGAATGTACATTTTTATTCAATAATAATAAAAGATTAGCCTTGAAAACCCTGTTGGGCAGTTGTAACTTTGTCCTATAGTGCTGCTGGCAATCCTGGTGACATAGTGGTTAAGGGCTACAGCTGCTAACCAAAAGGCTGGCAGTTCACATTCACCAGGCAGTCCTGGGAAATTCTACAGAGCAGCTCTACTCTGTCCTACTGGGGCATTGTGAGTCACAATTGATTTGATGGCAGCAGGGTTGGTTTTCTGGATATGGTTGTTATGAGTCAGAGTCAAATCAATGGCAATAGGTTTGATTTTTGGTTTAAAACAACAGGTTACACTGGGTATACACCGAAGATCATCCTGAAGTCCACAAAATTCACTATTCTTGGTCCACCCAGAGTAATTTTAAAAAACAAAAAACAATTGCTATCAACTCAGTTCCAACCCATGAGAACCTCACTTGTGTCAGAGTAGAACTGAAGTAGATCACCAGGTGTTTCTTCCAAGGTTCCCCTGGCTGGACTTGAACCTCTCTGAACTTTTAGTTAGCAGTTAAGCAAACTATTTACACCACCAGGAACTCCTCTAGCCAGGACAGGAGAAATTAAGAGGAATAGGAAATTATAGGACTCTTGCTACTGAAAAGTAAAAGGAGCTGCTGGAAAAATTTCCTGAGTTCAGTGATTAAATGCTGTACAGCACACACTTGCTGAGGTCCTGATGTGTTGGTGCCAAAACCATAGGCCTGGCCCTTGTGAAGCTTATGGTTCAGCACAACAGTTGTCTCTGAATCTATCAAGTACCTTCTGGGGTGTTAACACAAACCAAGCTGGGGCTACCTTCTTGGTCTTTGTTCATGCTGCTCCCCTGCCTGGAATGTCTCCCATATACTTAAATTCTACCCATATGTCAACTCCCAGCTCCTTCTAAAAGCTGTCCTCTCCCATTATGACAGTCTACTCTGACCTTGCCCTTCACTGAGCTGCAGTACTCATAGGAACACTGTTGACTAGGAAATCATATCGGTCGTCAATTGCTGTTAAATATAAAGATCATCACCCTAACTAGATTATAAACTCCCCAAAGACAAGGGCTGTCCCTATATTTCTGCCATGTTCACTAGGCATGAATCTTAGTTTCTCAATACCTGTTCTTCGGTTGATGATTGAGTATAAAATATCTAATTGGGCTTCTTTCTGGTAATCTGAGAGTTCATTTTTATTTCAAGCTGTTTTTTAATCTTTTTAAGTTAGAGTTGTCCACTTTCTTAATGTGTCAAGTTCTGTGCAATCCAAAAGAACTAACCTTTAGTTCCTTGTATGGCACATCACCATGTGATTCATCACCATCGACAGTCTCTGGATGCTGTAACAGATATGGCTGGAGAAGGTTCCCCAGATTGGGGCCAATGGCCCCAAACTTTTTAAAGCAACTCAACTCTTGTGTTAAGTAGAAGCTCAATTGAGATGGAGGGGCTGCTCTGTCCGAGCCGGAGGGGAGCCCAGGCCCTTGTCTGGCATCTCTTCCTCACTCTCAACAGCTCTACAATGCTTCTCTGGAACCCACTTGGCTCCACTGCACACACACAAAAGCTGGTGCTTTAGACTTTCCCCAAAGAAGCCCTGGCAGCCCAGTGGTTCAGCACTCTGCTGCTAACTGAAAGTTTGGCAGTTTGAACACAGCAGCTGTTCCCTGGAAGAAAGATGTAGCTGTCCACTTCAGTAAAGATTCCAAACCCAAATCATTCCCACTGAGTTGATTCTGACTCATAGTGACCCTATAGGACAGAAGAAAATTGCTCCATAGGGTTTTAGAGGCTATAATCGCTACAAAAGCAGACTGCCACAACCTGCTGTGGAGCGACTGATGGCTACCAACTGCTGACCCTTCAGTTAGCAGTCAAATACTTAACACTGTGTCACTAGCCTTGGAAACTCTATAGCACAGTTCTACTCTGTCCTATGGGGTTGCTATGAGTAGGAACTGAATTGACCACAATGGGTTTTTGTTTGTTTGTTTGTTTGGGGTTAGACTTTATGCTGGAATTATTTTCTTAATCCATACTAATTTGCATCTTTTTCATAAAAGTAGAAGGGAAGATAAGAGTAGAAGTGGGGGGAAGTGGGAGGGAGGCTTTGGAAAGCAATGATGTGGAAATCTGACTTGCTGAAGTTTCATATTCATTGGATAGTAATCCAAATTATTCACAATATGTGAAATACATATATATATACATAATATATACACAAATGTTTTCAACTAAATAAAATAAAGTATTTATGAACAATTTACTTTTTTGCTCAAATACTGTTTGGTACTTTCTCCCCATTATACAGGTGCAAAAGCTGAGACACAGGCAGTTTCAAAAACTTGGTGAACGTCACACAGCTCGTAAGTAGTGATACCTGGATTTGAACCCAAGCAGTCTCAAGAATTCCCTTAATCCCTCTCCTGTATTCTACCATGGGTGTTTTCCCAGCTCACTTACAACTTTAAAAACAACAGTCATACTATCTTTCATTTGCTCAACATTTCAGAGTTTTCTAAGAAATTTTGTGCCTTGTCTCACATACGAGCCTTTCAACTATTATATATGAAGCCTATTGCCTCAGTTCTTCAGCTAAGGAAACTGAGGCAGACAAAGGCTTAATTTTATACAAAACAACAGTGAAATCAAAACCCAGGACTTGTGACCTCTAAATGCAGTGGCTTTCTGTCATGTTCTGCTTCTTTAGAGCCCTGATGGTGTAGTAGTTAAGAGTTTAGCTGCTAACCAAAAGGTTGGCATTTTCAACCCACCAGTTGCTCCATGGAAATCTTACAAGGTCAGTTCTACTCTGTCCTATAGGGTCACTATAAATCTGATTTGGCTTGACAGCAGAGGTTTTGGTTTGGGTTTTTACTCTTCTCTCAACCAAATTTTGTAAGAATCCCGCCCCATTTCAGTGGCCCTCCAGAAAGTTTTGACTGTTTTCTATAGAAACCCCAAGTACATGTTATAGTAATACACACACACAAAATCATCATATCTTGAAGACATTTACCAATTTGTTATGTTTTTCTTTTTATTTTATAGAGAATCTTATAATGCACCAAATTCTTTCACAGCACAGGTACAGTGCAAGGACAGCTTACTGATAGCCAATAGTTTTGCAAGAGACTTAGTATTTCAGGGTTGCCTGTGCCTCCCAGCCTGGCACTTCCTGGCCATACATCTATTTGGTCAATCACTGGATATGGGGTTAGGGAATATGGATATATGAAAAAATAGGAAAGGTGGAGTACACTCCCCCTACCCTGGACCCTTACCACGGTTCTGACAGCCTTAACACATCAAAGAGCTGCTCATGAAGCCTCAACAACAAGAGACAAGCTTTGATCTTCCAAAGGCTCCACTTGTCCCTAGGGACTAGCCAATAGTAACATGCCACTAATGGTGAACTCTCATTAGCTGAAATATTCTATATGATCACAATGCACACGTTGCAATGGGTTTTATGTGTCTATGAACACACATGTGAATGTCAATATATGTGGATTAAGAGACATTCCAATCTCCAAAAAGTATCTCTGGGGTGTTACCATTTGATTAGAAATATATTACGCCTCGTGGTGGAGAAACAAGGGAAATGGAAGGCATTATCTCAGCTTTCAATCAATCAATAAACCAAACAGTTCATATTTATGGAGTAATTTCTGTGTAGCTGTCACTATGCTAAGTGACAAAAGTACAAAAGAAATGTGACACAATCCAGCAAGGAGTATACAGTCCAGTTGGAGAATCATAATACTAATGTTTTACATTTTTCACATTTTTGTGTTTTAAAAAATGTATTCTTAAATATCATCCTGTAATGTGTGTAGTTCATATCTGTTACTATCGCCATTTTGCAGCTGAAGAAACAGAGACTCAAAACTGATTTGCCCAAAGTCATATAACAAGGAGAAGAGCAAAACTTTGAGCTCTGTTCTTTAAACTTCAAATCCGCAGCGCTTTCCATGAAACCACATTGGTTCTACAAGACAAAACTAATATGAGGTCCCAAAATTAAGTCCATGAACTTAATTGTTCTAAGTGCTACATACCTCATTTCTGAATATCATTATGGTCACCTTTGAAGTACTCCCCTTGGGAAGCTATGCACCGATTCCAGGGCCTCATCCACCCTTCAAAGCAATTTTGGAACTCTTTCTGGAATGGCCATTGCACATGGTGGCATGGAGACAAGTTGGCAAACTTGATTGTATTGTTGTCCGTGAGGGAGTTTTTAGCCAGTAAACAAATAACCGTATTGGAACATCCTACCTACTCACCTCATCTGACCCCCAGTGACTTTTTCTTTACCCAAAGATAAAGAAAATATTGAAAGGAAGACTTTATGATGACATTCAGGACATCAAATGCAATATGACAACAGCTCTGATGGCCATTCCTGAAAAATAGTTCCCAAATTGCTTTGAAGGGTGTACTAGGCACTGGCATCTAGGTACTTCGAGATACTACATACTTCAAAGGTGGCCATAGTGATACTCAGCAATGTGGTATGTGATACTTTTTTTAGGACGAGTTTGTGAACATAATTGTCAGGTCTTGTACATAGAAACTAAACTAAGAGCATTATATAATCCAATTAAATTAGTTGTGTGATATCCAATTATGATAAACAGCTGAGATGTACAGCAAAGAACACTGGTAAGATATATAACTACAAAAATCCATTAGTCTCTCTAAGCCTCAATTTTCTGTAAAATTGGGTAACAGCAGCTGTCCCACAGGCTTATTTTAAGGCTTAAAGGAAATCATGTAGATGAAGATGCTTTGAAATTATTAAATACTACTTGTTAGATACTGGCAATGATGCAGTATGGAAGCAGTCCCTTTGGCTTGGAGTGCTGACAGATAAAACACTCATATTAGCGCCACATTAGCACAGATTTCACTGTCTCCCTTTGTGATATCCTGGCCAAGATTTTGACTTGCGACACAATCAAATCTCAGTTATAATGATTTATGCCAAAGCAAACTTGTGAATCTTTAAAACAGAAAGAACATAAGATTTGCAAAATATTTTATTTGGTATATGAAACTCTGATTCCTTAAATAAATATCCACCTAAACAGGCAGACACCAGAAACACGGTATCATTCAGCCCCGTAGATCTGAGGCATCTGCGAGTAAAAATAATTCCCCGATGACAATTCAGATGGTCTGAAGAGAACTCTTTCCATATTTAAAAAAAAAAAAAAAAGCCAAACTGGTTGCTGTTGATTCCGTTCTGACTGATGGTGAGCCCACATGTGTCAGAGTGCTCCATAGAGTTTTCAATAGCCAATTTTTTGAAAGTAGATTGCCAGGCCTTTCTCCCAAGATGCTTCTGGGTGAACTTGAACCCCCAACCCTTCAGTTAGCAGCCAAGCTCATTTATCCATTTATCCTTTATAATACCCAGGGACTCTCCTTGTGTTGTTGTTGTCAGGTGCTATAGAATCTGTTCTGACTCACAGTGACCCTGTGAACAACAGGATGAAACACTATCCAGTCTTGAGCCACGTCCTGAATCGTTTTTATGCTTCAGCCCATTGTTGTGGCCATTGTGTCAATCCATCTCATCAAAGGTCTTCCTCTTTTTTGCTGACCCTCCACTCCACCAAGCATGATGTCCTTCTCCAGGGATTGATCCGTTCTGACAACGTGCCCAAAGAATGTAAGATGCAGTCTTGCCAGCTTTGCTTCCCAGGGGCACTTCCCAGGTTGTACTTCTTCCAGAACCTATCTGTTTGTTCTTTTGGTGGTCCCTTGTGCTTTCAACCTTATTCTCCAATACTGCAGTTCAAAAACATCAATTTGTCTTCTGTTGTCTTTGTTCATCATCCAGCTTCTGCATACATATGTTGTGACTGAAAATACTGTGGCTCGGGTTAAGTACATTTAGTCTTCAAGGTGACTTCTTTACTTTTCAATACTTTGAGGAGACCCTTTGCAGCAGATTTTCCCAATGCAATGCGTCTTTTGATTTCTTGATTGCTGCTTCCGTGGGCGTTGGTTGTGGACCCAAGTAAAATGAAATCTTTAAACCTCAATCCTTTCTCCATTAATGACAATGTTGCTTACTGGTCCATTTGTGAGGGTTTTTGTTTTCTTGATGTTGAGGTGCAATCCATACTGAAGGTTATGGTATTTGATCTTCATCAGTACTCCCTATAATTATAAGTAATTTAAAATTTCTGACCCCAATCTCTTTCCTCCACTCCTGCAATAGAAGAGCATTCTATATTATGTATCCATAATTGGAAAAGGGTAAAAGAATTTCCCTTTCCACAAGCTTAATATATTTGTCTTTTTGCATAAAAGGGTCAGATTGCTTGTGTTGTTCCTGCACTTACTAGTGAGTAAATGTTATCTGCAGTAGCTGTCCTGCCAAGAAACTTTCCACTGAAGGTTAGCTGTTTTCCTCTCTGCCAGTCCCCTTGGCCTAGGGGTCAACTTCTAGTGCCTACAACCACATTAGGATTGGCACGGGAATTCAACCCCTGGTGGCTCTTTTTTGTCATCTCCTATTCCCAGCCCTGAAGGTGGAAGGCAGAAGAGGAAGTCCAAGATGAGAAAAAAAAAGCTCTATATGAATTTGCTCACCCACCCACTGCTGTCAAGTCAGGTCCCAGTCACAACAAACCAAGAGGTCAGAGTAGAGATGCTGTATAGAGTTTCCAGCGAAAGCCTGGTAGATCTGAGCCACCGATCTTTTAGCTAGCAGATGTAGCACTTAACCCACTACGTCATCAGGGTTTCCTCACTTGTACACAGCAGGTACTTAATAATATCTTACCAAAATCACAGATTTCCATAATCAGTCATACTACGTATGTGTCCCTATACACATCTATGTACATAATCTGATGTTCTGGATGTACACACACATAGAAACCAAATGAATAAACTCATTTCTGCAGGTAGCATATCTCTCCTCGGAGTTTAAACCACTCTTTATATGCATTGCTATATTAATAATAGAAAAGGTCTGTAAGTAGAAATGTTACATGATTATATATAATATCAATTTAAACAGAAAGCTTAAAATGCACCATCTTGAGAATTATCTAAGAACGTCCTCAAAATCAATGTGTAATGAAAGATATAAACCAGGTTAAACTAGCTTGGGGTGAAGGAGTTAGGTCCAGATTCTTGGATATCATTTTGTAAGAAATAGATTGAGCTTCTTATCTCAGCAAAAATCTACCACCTCCAGAAGTGAACCCAAATTCTCTGCATTTTTAGGCCAAAAAAGGGGGAAAAGGGCTGTCCTCACCACAACAACAGACTAGCCTGGAAACATTAAATTGACTCAGCCTGTGTTTTATTAGACACAGCTTAACAACTCAGAGTTTACAAAACTCAGCCAAACAGCATCAGTCTTCAGCATAAACTTTTGCTAACTAGCCTATGTTGTTCCCATATGCTATGAGATGTTGTTTGAGCCAACTCGGTACCTTATAATTATAAACACACATCTTTTAGCTCTTCTGTGTATTCTTCCCAGGCAGAACGGAAATATGTCACTTAAATTAGCACTTGGAGTACAGACAGGGTGCCAAATTTGGGTTAGCACAAACAGGGTAAATAAAGCAGCACCAAATTCAAATGGTAAAATAAACTTCTTTATGCTCCAGTGGAAACTGCTAAATCCTAGCTGAACAGCAGCTAATGGGTCTGGGAAAAAGATATCCCTCAAACTGTAGCTCTTGGCTTTCGAATAAGGTTTTCTCATCCAAAGATCTCAAAGCAATTTCTCAAGTGGTGTGAAAAAAAAGTAGATGCTATTTCTTTTTAAAACTCCTTGCCATCATTTTCTTCATTATTCCTTTCTAATAATTCTAGAAAGGTTTATATTTTTATCTTTGTGTAACTCATAAGGAAAGGTGGGGACATGTTAGAGGAGTAAATAAAGGCACATAGATGCGACATTACTTGGCAAAAACAACAGAGCTAGAAAATAATGTAGAAACCTAATCACAATGAGTCCTCTCACCAGAAGCCTTTGTGCCTGTTCCGTGTAATCATAACTACCATTATTGAGTGCCTACTGTGTGCCAGGACTGACCTGGGAGCCTGTTACACATGATGTCACTTTCTTACCACCGCAGTCCTGTAACGTGGGAATTATTATATCCATTGCACAGAGGAGGAAATACAGCCAGGGAGCAGTGGAGTGATTTGCTCAAGATCTCACAGGATGAGGTGGCTGACTGGGACAGCAGAGCTTGGAGTGTGACTGCTCGCCCACATTAACTGACCGGGACATCTGAGATGGTGTGTATGCTGGCAACAAAAAAGTGCGATGGGGCAGGAGAGGAAGGCAGCAAAACAAAGCAGCCTTATTCACAAAGGCAAACACTATCCGTTAACAGGAGAATAGGTGAACAAACTGGGACTTAGTCATACAAAGGAATACTACTTGGCAGTAAAAAAGGAACAGCTACTGATACAAGCATCCACATGAATGAATCTTAAGAGCTTTACGCTGAATGAAAGAAGCTTTAAAGAAAAGAATCTATTTCAATTCATTCTACTTATCTAAAGCCCTAGAACAAGTAACACAAATCCATGGTGGAAAAATATCAGAGGAGTAGTTGTCTCTAGAGGCCTAGGTGGGCAGGAACTGATTGAGAAGGGGCCTGAGTGCACTTTCTGCGGTGATTTGGAATATTCTCCACCTTGATAGAAGTTTGAGTTACCCAGGTGTATTCATTTGTTAAAACTCATCAAATGGTACACTTAACATTTGTGCATTTTATTGTATGTCAAGTTTACCTCTAAAATAAAAAAAAAAAAAGGAACTATAAACTGAACTCTGGTGAAGAATATGTATCCTGCCGTACTTAGGTGGAGTATACTAATGGCAAGCATCTAAAGCCTACTTTGACAGTACCCAAAACAATGCAGAATGATAGATAGGTACAGGCACAAATATGCAATAAAGTAAACGCAGTGAAAGCATTTCAATTATAAGCACTTTACAAACATCCAGTTATTAGGACTCCTTTTCACTGTCATTTGCTGGGTACACATACCAAGAATCTGAGAGCATCAAAAAGGAAGATCTGACTTGCTGGCCTAACAGATACCAGAGAAACACTGAGGGTATGGCCCCAGACACCCTTTCAACTCAGTAATAAAGTCAGTCCCCAGGTTCACCCTTTAGCCAAAGAGCGAACAGGCTCACAAAACAAAATCAGACTAAAGAGGCATACCAGCCCAGGGGCAAGGACTGGAAGGAAGGTGGAAACAGGAAAGGGAACCCAAGGCTGAGAAGGGAGAGTATTGACATGCTAAGAAACTGTTAACCACTGTCACATAACAGTATGTATACTGCTTAGTGATAAATAAGTTTGTTCTGTAAACCTGTATCTAAAGTACAATTTTTTTTTTTAAAGGAATCTGTTAGCAGACTTTTGGTTAAAACTTACCTTCAACCAACAGCCCCCTACACTATCTCTCCTACCGTCTTACTACAGACTCAGCGAGACAAAAGGAAAAAAGCTCACAGGAACACTTAAACCCCAACTATGTCCCAAATTAATCTGCTGCTTTTCATCTCCACTGCCATTCTCCCGGCCTGAGCCATGCTAATGTACGTCCTGTGTCTCTGCAAGGGCCTCCTTCACTGGTCTCCCAGTTGCACCTCTGCTGCGGTGGTCACATCCCACCATCCACTCTGATAGTGGTCCATGGAGCACGGACTGGATGTGCTCTTCAGCAACACGGAGGAAAAGTACAAGGAGATGCAAAGGAAGAAACATAAAAAAATGTAATAAAGGAATATTTTTCCTGAGTGAAGAAATGTTTGGTTTAAGAAGCTCACCATGTTCTGAGAATAATCCATTTAAAAAATGAAGGTATTATCACACTTTCCCGTTACAACATTAAATGCTAAATATACTGAACAATGTCCAAGTAGTTTTATGTTGACAAAGGTATGCCCTAGGAGCTTTATAGCAATATAATTTAAAGGCTTTAGAAAAAGAGTCTTAGATATATGCAAGTTGTCAGAAAATAGAGCATTTTGCACCTTTCTTGACAAAATTATTAAAATTCAATCTAACCCCCCAAAAATAAAGCAAAATGAAAAGTACAGCTATCATAATATGTAAGGACTAGCTGGGAACACTAAAACCTATTAAGACAAATACAAGCCTAATAATTAGTACAAATATAGCTACAAAACTGAAATTTAACTGCTAAAAATAATTCTTTAAGAGGGAGCTGTATTATGAAAAAAATTGATGTAACTTAATATAGGTATAAAAGCCCAAATCATTATTTTTAAAGACTAAGAAATGCTATGAGAAGAAAAACAGAAAAGAGCTTGATGTGAAGTCAAAATTGTGCTAAATTACTTACATCAAATAGAGAGAAAGATGTCATTTCCCTCATGACTCTTACAATGAAAAAATATAGTCTAATACTTTTGAAAGAGGTATAGATAACAATAGTAAAATTATTTTAGAAAAAAGAAGATACATTCCAAAATACTATAGAAAATTAAAAGCAAACTGGTGCATAATTCAAAAAGAGAGCAGATAAAAAATATGACAAGGAAAGTTAAGAAACCATAAAAACTTAAAAAGGAGACACATGTATAACCAAGCTAGCAACTATAACAATAAATGTAAATAAGATAAACTCTCCTATGAAAAGATTGAACTAGATACCCAAATTAGATCAAAACTATACCCAGCTATAGGCTAACAAAAGGAACTCTCAAATGTTGCATAACTCTGTAAATTCATTAAAAATTATTGAACTGTACATTTTAAATGCATGAATTTTATGGTATATAAATTATACTTAAATAAAGTTGTTTAAAAAATTATACTCAAAGGTTAGAAGTAAAAGGTTTATGAGGCAAATACAAACAATAATGAAGGACAGGTCATAAAACTAATAATAGACAAAGTAAATTAAAGGCAAAAAGCTCTAAAGCAGATGAAAAAGTGAATTTTATAATAAAAGTATTAACATGTAATTGACAATATATACCCCAAAGCCCATTGCCATCAAGTCAATTCCAACTCCAAGTGACCCCATAGTAAAACTGCCTCCCAGGGTTTCCAGGGCTGTGAATCTTTACAGAAGCAGACTGCCACGTTTTCTTCCTTCAGATGGTGCTTTGGAACCACCAATCTTTGAGTTCCCAGCCAAGCAGCTACTATACCACCACGGGTCCGTGATTGTAACATATAGCAATTATGAAAATAAAAGCACTGTATCAAAAAATATAAATTTTTAAAGCATTGGCATTTCAAGAATAAATAGATAACTGTAGTTACAGATTTTAACATACCTCTCTTGCTCTTTGGCAGATGAAATAGACACAAAAATAAATAAGGTTGGTGGAGACGTGAGCAGCAAGATAAAAAATTGATTTTTTTCAGGGTCCCAGAAAGCAGAAATTGTTTAGACCACATTTTATAACCCAAATGTAATAATTTAAGTTCATCTTTATAATCCTAACAAAAATAATCTAATCACTTAGAAATCAAATCTGTCTTTTTAACACTTAAAAAATAAATGCCAATTATAAATAACAGCACATTAAAATTCATGGAAACTCATGATCAAACTGTGCACACAGGAAAACGCATGGCTCAAAATACTTTTCCTTGATTTTTTAGAAAGGCTAAGAATAAATATATGGAGAATTTAACGAAGGAGCTTAAAAATAAAATAAAGCCACAGAACACAGGAAGGAAGAAGAAAGATAAAATCAGAACCTTAAACAAGCACAATTGACAAGTTTTTTTGACAATTTAAATATAAATTAGAAAAACTTCTGACAAAGCTAATATGAGAAATAGGAGCAAGAATAAGAAAGAGAACACAAGTACATCTCCTCAGCAGTGAGGATCGTCGGTAATTTCACCTCAGTTAAAATGGAGATTTAAAATATTTCAGGAGAATGAGTAGCGACGTGCTAGTAAATATTAAAATGTGGGCCAAGTGCACTATTTTAAGGAAAATGGTAACGCTCAGAACAAAATGTCTTCAAAAAGGGGGGTGGAAATGTGAACAGACTAATAATTTTCATGAAATTGAAAATATTTTCAATGAGCCAAGGTTTTGTGTTCTGGGCAGCTTAGGAACACTTCGGGAGCTTTGGTAACTGAGGACACTCAGCTGCCGCACCAGCAATCCTGGCACTTGGACAGCTGGGGCAGGTCACGGTGCGCAACCCACCCCTTCCTAGCCCTACCCTTTTATGTGAGATACACCCTGTTCCACGCCGTGGTTGCATTCCTCTGAGGTTGGTAGGTCCCACAGCTAGACTGCTTCCGATTGTCACCATTGTTTACACAATTTTAAAATATTTTTTGAGTCAAATAGACCCATTCTAACTATCTCCATCTAACATGGGGTACAGTACAAAAAGAGCCTTCAAACTGGAGCCCAGAAGCCTCAGTTCTAGCCTGCTCCAGAATCCTGTGGGTTTCAGCGGATACGGTTCAGTTTAATATGCTGTGATTCTGAGAGCTGGTTTTAAAACAAACCCGAGGGAGGGGACAGCAATGTGAGCTCTAAGGGCAGTTTCCTGTGAGTCATTTTTATTGTCTTTCTATATAGGTCTATATAGGTCCTTATCCCCCTCACTACCATCATTGTCTCTAGTATGACTGGGCAGAGCCTAGAAGCTTCGGTTCAGTGTTATCATCTGAGGCCCACAATACAAAACAAGGACAACATGGAACCTGCTCACAAGAAGCTCTTGCCACTGTAGGGGAGATACAACTTACAGTGTCAGACAACGGAAGGAAAAAAGAAGGAACTGAGGGACTAAGTGGTTAGGGATGTAAGAAAAAGATAGACATGATAGTCAGTGAAAAGAGAAAAGGGGTGTGTGTGTGTTCATTTCACAACAGAAGCAAAACTGGAGCTTCCTTGCAGTGTTTCAAACAATACATGAAGAAGGAACATCCAGGATAAAACGGCACACATAGAATACGGAGAGAGATTAACAAAGTAAATTTTAAGAGCTTAAAAAAAGAAAAAGAAAAAAACTGTTGCCGTAGACTCAATTTCTGACTTAACAAAATTGCATCTGTGTGTGTACACAGTGTAAGAGTCCCTCTTGGTGATGTTCAACTTTCTTCCCATTTACTTCTAGTTCTTTCTGAGTTGTGTTTCAAAGTGTCATTTAATGTCATTTTATTACTCCCTGGTTGTAAGTGTCTGAGTTTTACCAGGGCTTAGAGATTTACAGCCTATTTTAAACTCAGATAATGATGTTTAATTTGTTATTGGCTGTGTAAAGGTTAACAAAGAAATAACTCAAATTATCATCTCAGGGATAACACATTACAAGAAGGCAATTAAGCACAGTACCTGGCATTACACAAAAGATTGATATCTCGTTAACAAGGGTGCAGATCAGTTCAGATTTCACAATACAGGAAATGCAACCGTCACCACCAGCTATCGTTGAATAAACAAAAAGCAGTTCCCACTTATCTGCATCACAGAATAACAAGAAAGGGCAGAAAAACTTTTCGAGAAAAGGAAAGGTGAATCTACAGCCAATTTCTTCTAGAACTGATAAAGAAGAGAGAAACTCAGTATTCTAGAAAAAACTGGGTTGCTGTTTCCCAAATAAAAGATTAGGTTCTCTCTTCGTTGTAAATGAACTACGTTAACAGTCAAGGAAAACAGACACATAGCCAATGGGCTTTTGAGAAAATGGAGGAAAATAAACAGAAGCATCAATGCCAAATTGTTATTAAATTGTTTCTGAAATAGAAAATGAGAAAACAAGCTGTTGCAACAATCTATTTTGTCCATTTTCTTCTGCTCAAAACACCTTTCTATGATGATTTTGGTCTGCATTCCATGGGTTTTGGTGCCAATAACAACATAAATAGGGAATCATTTCAAAAATTCATCAGCTAAAAGTCTATCACTTTTTCCTGGCACTCTCTTCCTGGAGTAAGCTTACAAAAGTAGCATGTCTCACGTAAAGTCTCATCTGACTAATACCGCAATCTCCCTCAAAGAGGGCTTCTGTTTTGTTGTTTTTGTTGTTTTATTGTGTATGTGTGAATTCATTTACTGTCCCTGTCCTTTTCTCCCTTCTATAGACTTAGTCTGTCTACACCTGAGTTTTTAATTTCCTCTTTCCCTACGTATCTCCCACTGTCTTTCATGTTCTCACTCTGCCTCTAACGTTTCCTTTTTTCCCCAAACTTCCACAACATCCTTACTGTCAATCTTCTAAAACCCCCTCCATGCCCTCACATCTTCCCTGCCATGAGACTTGCTCGTCTCCTGTTCCCTTTCTGACATATTCAGTCTTCCTGCCTATTCTCGGCTAGCTCTTCTAACACCCCATTTTTCTGGAATTCTCTATTGTCTCATCTTTTCTTTGTCGTCCACCTTCCCCTAAATTTCTCCAGTCCCAACTGTGTGGATCAAGACTGTTATGCATTCAGACCATGACATCTAAACAAAGTCTTTGAAATGAAAGTTTCCCCAATTCACTTACCTTCAGAACCAGAAAGAGCAGCAACTCGGACAGTAGGTCTTCACACCAAGAAAGAGAACCACTGAGCAGCCAGAACATTATAAACAAACCATGAAAATTGTGTAAATCATGATTTTATTGTCCTAGTAAATTTCTGGAGTCCTAGAGACTCCAAAGGGAGTCAGTGAGAGTCTGGCATCTTGAGTCCTTATTCTCAAATCAGTGTTACTATTGGTGACTTGGGACAGGCTCAGCCTTCTGCTTGGCATCACTGCTTTATGCTGCTGAGGGAAACAAACCAAGGATATTGCCTATGGTTTGCCATCAGGCACCATGTTTTTGGCTTGTCCAGCTGACAAAGCAACAAAAATGCTAGCTATGCCATCGTCTTTAACATCACCAAGTAGCATTTACAAAGCACAAACATATGTTGGGTCTAGTGCTGAATCTTATAAAAGACACAGAGATGTGGTCCCTATCATCTGAGTATTTACAGCCTGGAATTAGATACCAGCAATGCACACTAGTGTTAATGTATGAGAAAAATAAGTCAAATTCAGTAAGAAGCCCCTCTGTTGACACATAGATAAACGTACTATTCATTTTCTTCTTTAATCAGTTGACTGTACCTTGATACTATAACTCCTAATAAATGGAATTGTTAGTATTTCATCAGGATGTGTATATTCTAGCAGTCTTGAATGTCACACCAGGGAGTCAAGCCCAGACAGAACTGTCGTAAGGGACCACCTATGATCAAGGGGTAGTGTATTAGTTAAGCAAACTAACACTGAGCTTTTGAAATTGAAACATAAACAAAAGGATAAAATAAATTTGTAAAGTGTTCTTCCCTGTGGACATTAGCCAGGTATTTGTACTTTATCCAAAAGAATCAACAAGAACAAGACAACTGCAAAAATGCTAGGAGAGACACTAAGCCCATAGATAAAGATGAATAAGCACCAAGTGATCATGCTATGGGAGGGGGTGAACCCGAATGAGAGGGAGAAGGTTGGATGAAGAGTCAGACCAACCTCCGAAAACGGCCCTAACCACTAACACAAACTTAAGTTACAACGGCTGGCTTTACATTGTGATTCTAGCATGCAAAGCAACCGCATGGCATTTGAGGCACAAAAATACATATAATAAAACTTATTTGCAAATATGTAATGAAACACTGTGCTAGCCAATGGCTTACTGAGCCCTCACAGGGTTTGCTCCCCTGCCAAATTCTGCCAAGCTATTCCTCCAGAAACAGAGGGGAAGATAAAGCAAGCAGGGTTAGTGTCTTATAAGACTAGCTTCTACCTAAAAAAAAATAATAATACATATATTAAGGGAGAGAGAGAAAAAGAAGGGAAAGAAGTTGATGGAAAGAAATCTAGCTAAATAGATATAATGGAAGCATATTTGTCAAATGTTATTAGTGGGTGTTCCTAGTAGATAGGTGATTTTTTCCCATAAGATATTTATAGCTTTGACCACTATGCATTGTACATGAATCATACACAAAAGAAAAGAAATTTATTTAAAGTTTTTTTAAAAAATTGCTCCACATCTTTTCATTCCTCGTACCCGTGCCCCTCTTCCAAACAGCCTCTGGCTCCTACAGCACTTTTCCCATGTAGGCACCAGAAATCCAAAGCATGATAGACAAATTGAGCTGAAATAAACTGAACTCACTAATATAATTATGAGAAATAAGAAAGCTTCCGTTTTTGAGGCATTAGAGACAGAAGGACCTGAGTATTATCCAACTTGAGCTTGAACAATAAGAAACCAACCAGTTGCCATGGACCTGGCCCCAACTCGTGGTGACTCCACACAAGTCAGAACAGAACGGTTTTTAATCAGTGATTCATTGAATGTAGATCACAAGGACTTTCTTCTAGGTGCTTCTGTGTAGACTTGGACCTCTAATGTTTTAGTTAGCAGCCTAGCATGTTAACTATTTCCGACCCCCTGGGACTCCAGCTTTAGCACAGATGAAGCAGATGAAGTGTTCAGAAAGACGAAAATAGGGCTACTTAAGGCCACCTGACTCAAAGCAGCACCCGAGGCTCCAGCCCACCGCCTGGAGACCACTTCTGGTGCTGAGCCTGTGGCCTCTTTGACTAAGGCAGAGTGAAACAGTCTGTCAGTGGGTAGGATGGCATAGAAAGCTGGGCTTGACAAGAGATGGATTTTATTTTGTTGTTCAGTTCTTGGATAAGGTGTTAGGAAAAAAATTATTGATGAACTACTTTGTCATCGTTAACAGTATTGCTGACACACTCACAGCAGGCCCACTGCGAGGCAGACAGAACTGTGTCTACCAAACACCTTTTGTAGCTGACACATGTGCTGTGCATTAGGTAAGGTGTGTAAATTATGACAGCCCGAGTTCTCCTGCAAAGGCCCAGGTCTGAACAGTTCTCTGCCTCCTTTTCCCTTTTGTGTTATATTTTCCCATGGCACCTGCCTCAAAGCAAGTGGAGCTCCTCAGAGAGAACATTAACAGGCAGAGGCTCTGGCATGGAGTAAATATTGCAGGATTGAAATGCGGAGGGATTTATACTTCTCCTTGCAGGCCTTGGAGTGCTGGGTGAGAAATAAATAATGAGGTTAATAATGGGCCCGATTCTTCCCGGCTGTGCCCCTCCCTCCCCTTGGGTGTGCAGTGCCTTCTAAAGTCAGAACGTGACTGCTTTTAGTCATGGATTCAATCCAGAAGCCAACGAGTAAGCGAGCCCTGGTCAAGAGAGCAGGTGGCTAAAAGAAGCCATGCCCCAGGACAGTTCCCAGACAGCTTTCATCTAGGAAGTCTCACCTCTGCTCTCATCTTCATTTTATAGGCAAAGAGCCTGAAGAACAAAGAAAGTCCCTCATTGGTCATGGAGGGAAGGAATATGGCCTAAGCCTAGACTCCAAGAGACAGTTTTTTTTTTAAGTTTGTTTCATTTCTTTTTTTTTTTTATGTTTTCTTCCTTCTTTTTTTATTACTAAATAAAAAAAATGGAAGTGTACATACTCTGTGCTTACAATATCGGGTTAAGAGAGGAGGAGTACACAAGTTGTATTGAAGTCTCATTAATATTGATCTTCTTACTAATGTGAATTGTCACCAATTTAACCCTACCAAATTTCTAACAATTATCTAACCTAAACCCTCGCCCCTTGCCTTCCCTTCCTCCCATCTTCCCCACCCTTGTAGCCATCAAAGAGTCTTTTTTTCAGTATGCTTTTAAGTTTTTATGGTAGGGGTCCCATATAATAATTGTCCTTCTGTCGCTGACTAGTTTCACTCAATGTAACGTCCTCCAGTTGAGATCAAATTGAGAGATGCTTCCTGCCATCACTGTTGTTCCTTATCAGTGTATAGTACTCCATGGAGTACACATACCAAAGCTTACCTATCCATTCTTCCATTGTTGGGCATCTGGGTTGATTCCAACTTCTTGCTATCGTGGATTGCGCTGCAATGAACATTCGTGTGCAGGTAGCAGTCGGTGTGAATGGCCTTAATTTTGTAGGATATATTCTGAGCAGAGGAATAACTGGGTCAAATGGTATTTCTATATCCATTATTTTAAGGTAATGCCAAATTGCTTTCCAAAGAGGTTGCACCGTTCTGCAATCCCACCAACAGTGAAGGAGAGTTCCAGTCTCTCCACAGCCTCTCCAACATTTATTGTTTTGCGTTTTTTGGATCATGGCCAATCTTATTGGGGTGAGGTGGTATCTCATTGTCGTTTTGATTTGAATTTCTTTAACAATTTCGGGAACATGTCTGTATGTGTTTTTTGACTGCCTGGATCTCCTCCTTAGAGAAATGTCTGTCCATCTCCTTTGCCCATCGCTTAATTGGATGATCTGTCTCTCTCTTACTGATATTTTGTAGAACCTTATAGATATGGAGATCAGGCATTGGTCTGACATACAGTTGCCAAATATTTTTTCCCATTCTGTAGGTGGTCTTTGAATTCTTTTGATGAAGTCTTTGGATGACAGAAGTGTTTGATTCTCATTAATTCCCTTTTATCCTCTGATGAAAATGTTTTGTTTGTCAGATTTTGAAGTCTGTCTATATTGCATGTTAAAACGTCCATTGTTGACCCTATCGTATCTTGGATGAGCTCTATCGTTTTAGCTTTTATATTCAGGTCTTTTATCCAATTTGAGTTGATTTTTGTGTAAGGTGTGAGATATGGGTCTTGTTTCAATTTCTTGCAGACGGATATCCAATTATGCCAGCACCATTTGTTAAAGAGACTGTTCTTACCCCAGTTCAACATCTTAGGACCTTTGTCAAATATCAGCTGTTCATAAGAGGATGGTGGCATCTCTGGGGTCTCTACTTTGTTCCATTGGTCTATATGTCTTTTTTTGTACCAATACCAGGCTGTTTTGACTACTGTGGCAGTGTAATAGGTTTTAAAGTCAGGTAGTGAGAGGTCTCTCAGCATGTTCTTCTTTTTCAGTATTGTTTTACTTATTTGGGGTGTCTTCCCTTTCCAAATAAAGCTGATAATTTGTTTCTCCATCTCATTAAAAATGTCGTTGGAATTTGTATTGGGATTGCATTATACAAGTAGAGTGCTTTGGGCAAAATAGATGTTTTCACAACATTGAGTCTTCCTATCCATGAGCAGGGCAGATTATTCCACTTATGTAAATCCCTCCTAGTTTCTTGTAGCAATGTCTTATAGTTTTCTCTGTAAAGATCTCTTATTTCTCTAGTTAGATTTATTCCTAGGTATTTTATCTTCTTGGGGGCTATAGTAGATGGAATTGATTTGGTGATTTCTTCATTAATAATGTCATTGTTGGTATAAAGAAATCCCACTGATTTAGTTATGTTTATCTTGTATCCCGACACTTTGCTGAATTCTTCTATTAGCTCTAATAGTTTACTAATGGATTGCTTTGGATTCTCTGTATAAACGATCATATCATCTGCAAAGAGAGAAATCTTTACTTCTTCACTACCAATACTGATGCCTTTTATTTCTTTGTCTTGTCTAATTGCTCTAGCTAGAACTTCTAGGACAATGTTGAATAGAAGTGGTGAGAGCGGGCAACCTTGTCTAGTTCCCATTCTCAGAAGGAATTCTTTCAGTCTTTCACCATTCAGGATGATGGAAGCAGTTGGCTTTGCATAGGTGCTATTGACTATATTGAGGAATTTCCCTTTTATTCCTATTTTTCTAAGAGTTTTAAGCATGAATGGATGTTGAATGCCGTTTCTGCATCAATTGACAGAATCAGGTGATTTTTATCTTTTGTGTTATCAATATGGTTGATTACATTAATTGTTTTTCTGATGTTGAACCAGCCTTGCATCTCTGGAATGAAATCAACTTGATCATGATGAATGATTGTTTTTATATGCTGTTGAATTCTATCGGCTAGAATTTTGTTGAAGATTTTTGCATCCAGATTCATCAGTGATATTGGTCTGTAATTTTCTTTTTTTGTGGGGTCTTTCCCTGGTTTTGGTATCAGGGTTATGCTGGCTTCATAGAAGGAATTTGGAAGTATTTCATCTCTTTCTATGGTGTGAAATAGCCTCATTAGTATTGGAGTTAATTCTTCTCTAAAAGTTTGGTAGAATTCTCTGGTGAAGCCATCTGGGCCAGGACTTTTTTTGGTTGGTAGATTTTTGATGAATTCCTCAATCTCTTCCTTTGTGATAGATGTACTAAGTTGATCTATTTCTGCTTGTGATAGTCTTGGGGAGTCACATGAATCCAGAAATTTGTCCATTTCCCCCAGGTTTTCAAACCTATCAGAGTATAGCTTTTCATAGTATTCTGTTATGATATATTGTATTTCAGATGAGTCTGTTGTAATATCTCCCAACTCATTTCTTAATCGGGTTATTTGTATCTTCTGTTGTTTTTCTTTTGTAAGTTTAGCCAATGGCTTATCAATTTTGTTGATCTTTTCGAAGAACTAACTTTTGGTTTTGTTAATTATTTTCAATCGTTTTTCTATTCTCTAATTCATTTAGTTCTGCTCTAAGTTTTATAATCTGTTTTCTTCTGATAGCTGAGGGGTTTCTTTGTTGCTCTCTTTCTACTTTTTCAAGCTGTGAGGTTAATTCTTTAATTTGTGTTCTTTTTTCTTTCCGGACGTGTGCATTTATAGAGATAAACTGACCTCTGAGCACTGCTTTTGCTGTATCCCATAAATTCTGGTAGGATGTGTTTTCGTTCTCATTTGAATCCATAAATTTCTTTAATGTGTCTTTAATTTCTTTTATAACCCAAGGCTTTATGAGTAAAGTGTTGTTCAGTTTCCACAAGTTGGAATTTTTACCTACAATTTTTCTGTTATTGATTTCAACTTTTATAGCTCTGTGGTCTGAGAAGGTACTTTGCAATAAATTAATGTTGTGGATTTTATGTAGAATAGTTTTATGGCCCAACATATGGTCTATTCTGGAGAATGTTCCATGTGCTTTGGAGAAGAAGGTATATTCATCTGTTGATGGGTGAACAGATCTGTATATGTCAATAAAGTCAAGTTGGTTGATTGTTGTAACAAGATCTTCTGTATCTTTACAGAGCTTTTTTCTGGATTAGCTATCCTTAACTGAAAGGGGAGTGTTAAAGTCCCCAACTATTATTGTGGAATGATCAATCTCATTTTTCAACGTTGTCAGTATTTGTTCAATGTATTTAGGTGCTTTGGTATTGGGTACATAACTATTCAATATTGTTAAGTCTTGCTTCAGTATTGAACTTTTCAGCAATAAATAGTGACCATCCTTGTCCATAATAGCGAACTTTACATTTTACTATTTTACATTTTACTATTTTACTATTTTATCTGAGATTAATATTGCCACACCTGCTCTTTTTCGTCTATTATTAGCTTGATATATATTATTCCAACCTTTAATTCTCAACTTGTTCTTATCCTGAAGTCTAAGACGTGTTTCTTGTAAGCAACATATAGATGGGTCATGTCTTTTGATCCACAATATCACTCGCTGTCTCTTTACTGGAGTATTCAGTCCATTTACATTCAATGTGATTATTGATAAATATACATTTAGTGATGCCATTGCAGTATGTTTATTTTCATGTTGGTGTTTTCTCTGTTGTTCTTATTAATCTGTCCTGGGACATTCTTCTTTATGGATGGTATGAGTTTTGATTTTATATTTATTGAGACTCCTGTATTGTGGTTTTTCATTGCAAATGGTTTATTATTAATTAGTTCTATGGCTACATACCTAATCCCCCTTAACATATAATTATTGAAATCAATTTTAACTATTTTAGAAGTCAGAAACTGTCGCTACATCAAAAAAACAACTGTAACTATTGTAGTGTGTTCCTCTTTCGATGCAATATTATAGTTGTCATGATATGACCATGAATTCCCTTATTATAATATTGTAGTTTTGGGTTTGTTTTGATGAAGTTTTGTGCCTTCCTTAGCCGATTAGAAATTTGGATGAAGTGCCTTAAATTATCACCTAAAACATATATTTAGGGAAGAGCTTCTTTCAATATTTTGTGTAATTTGGATTTAGTTTTTATGAAGTCTTTAAATTTCTCTTTATTTTCAAAAGTCTTAATTTCACCGTCATATCTGATAGATAATTTAGCAGGATAGATTATTCTGGGATGGAAATTTTTCTCGTTCAGGACTTTGAATGTGTCTGTCCATTGTTTTCTGGCCAGCATTGTGTCAGTAGAAAAGTCAGATGAAAGTCTACAGGGTTTTCCTCAGAATGTTTGTTTTGACTTGAGCCTTGCTGTCTTCAGAAGCATCTCTTTGTGTCTTAGTTTATTAAGTTTAATTATAATATGCCTTGGCATTCTTCTGTTTGGATCTAACTTTTGCGGTGTTCGATAAACATCTTGGATATCTATTTTCTCTTTTTTCATAATCTCAGCAAAATTTTCTGTCAGCATCTCTACAGAAATACTCTCTATGTTGTCATTAATTTTCCCTTGTTCTGGAACGCCAATTAAACGTAAATTATTCCTCTTCATGGAGTCCCATATGTTTCTTAATGTTTCTTCATTTTTCATATTTCTTTTCTCTGATTTTACCTCATAAATGTTGGTATTAGTTACTTTGTCTTCTAGGTCACTGATTCTAACTTTCATCTGTTCAATCCTACTCTTTTGGCTTTGGATACTTTGTTATTAATCTGACGTGTTTCAGATTGTTGATGCTCTAGAATATCAAACAGTTTACCAACTTTTTCATTTTGTTCTGTTGTATGTTGTTTAATTTCTAGGAGGGTTTTATATAGAATTTTTTTGTATTCAATCTCTGTTAGATTTAAAAAGGCTTCTTCATCTGGGAAATTTTTTGAATTTTTTGAATCTTTATTTAGGGAACTTTCTGGAGCATTTGAAGAGTGTTTCTTTAAATGACTAATTATGGTCTGTTGCCTGCGTGCCATCTAGATGTTATTTGATTTCTCTACTAATGGATCTAAGAGAATTGTTGGCCACCAGCTGACAATAAGAGACAGTTTTGAGTCTCTCCACTCTCCCATGCTACAAGTCTCCTGAAGACTTGAGTAAAACTGGAGCTGTAAGGGTGGAGTGACATATGAGATGGGTACCTAAGTGGTGTAGCCCATCCTTGGACATCGAGCCTTTTAGGCAAACCCGCTAAGAAGTAGCCAGAAAGTTCCAGGCCCTTTTAGAAAAGACCCAAGTATCTTACTTCCTCTTATTCTCCACCTCTCTTGAGCTGTTGTTAGTGATCAATAGCTTTCAGAATTGCTCTGGTACCTACATCTTTCTTTACCCACCACTCCTAACCCACACCATAGAAGATAGGGAGGAATGTAGCTCACAGTTACTAATAGGTAGTTACAGCAACAGGAAATAACAAATCTCCTGCACTTGAACTCTAGCAATCAGATGCTACTTCAGGGAGGTGGAGCTTGCTGCCTCTATTTCTATGTGAGCACAGGTGGTGTGGAAAGTGGTACTGGTAACAGGCCAGCACAGGCTGGAACCTGAAGCCCTCTAAGAAACAGCCCTGGAAGTGTTCAGGGCACCATGACCACAGCCTGTATGGCCAATAACGAAGCAATTCTTAGAACATAATATGGTCAGTGCAAGCCTGCAGAGAGCAGTCCCAACCTTCCCATCTCCCTGAGCTCTAGGAGTCAACTCTGGTGATGACTGGATTTGCTACAAGCCTTGTCCTACAAAAGAACCTCATTGACGATCCCCATCATTAAGTTCACGAGTCTTCTGATCTAAACTGTTACGGCTTCTTCTGAAAAATCATCTCTCTGGCAAAGTACCAAGAGAACAATTAGAGATTAACCTGAGAGCTCTTGCCAGTGAGAGTTCTGAGTGAGTCTCAGGGGGACAGAGACAGTTTGCACCACAGCTCTTTGTCACTGGAACACCCTTATGTTTGTTTTCCATCTTGTTAGGAGAGACTTTTTCCTATTGCTGTGCTGAAGAGTTCAGTTTCTAGGTGTCCTCTAATTGTTGAATGAGTACTTTCTCCTTTCCGAAAGTCCTCAGGACAATGGTGCTATGTTAAAAAAAGGGGTGGGGGTGGGGGCAGGTAGGTTAGCACTAATCTGAATGAAATCTACATTCAGAGTTGGTTGTTTCTTGCAGTTTTAATACTTACAAACTCACATTAGTTTTCCCTGGAACACAGTTTCAACTCCACTGAAATGACCTGTCTCCAAATTAGCACTCAAAGGGTAAAATTATTACAAGTTAAATTGACAGTGTACTGATGGCCCAATTTCCAAACTGCTCTCAAAGTAGCTATTGATATAGGGCTAAAAACAAAGTAGTCCCTTGTATAGCATTACCTGTAAAATCTCTTCTACCAAAATTAAAATCATCATTTTTTAAGCACTACAGTCCTCTTAAAAGTGCTTAAACCCCTCAACATTCCAAATGGTAACTTCAAAACCAGGGCTGAGAGATGGGTATCATAGCTCAAACTAAGCTACACGTCACCCTGTAACACAGAGCCTATTTATAAAGAGTAAAATGAAATTATCTTTAATTTCTTCATTTATCTAGAACAACGGGATCATACACAACAGTCCCATGAGGTCGTTGATGTTCCTTTGAGGTAGACAAGAGACATGAAGAAGATAATTGAGGCATAGAGAAGAATCACCTGCCCTGAAACACAAGTTCAATAGCAAAGATCAAATTAAGCACGAGATTCACTTTCCTTTAGTTAACAGGTGCTTTTTGCTAGGTTATGGAAAAGCCCATAGAACATTGCTAAGCATTTATTTTCTTGGATGCTGAAGAACAGCTGGGCTATTTTTTATATTATAGATAGAGTGTGCTGTGTATATTTTTATGGCGAGAGTTTAAAATTATGCTAGAAATAAGACCACTGGACAAGCAGTGGCCTCAAAGTATGAGTCTTGCCCAAAGTTGCAATAAATTCAATTTGCCATCTTAAAATTCACTGAGGCTTCTGAGACAGTCAGAACTACCATATGAAATGCCTTTGCTGTTATCCTGGTTCCTCCACAGTGCAAGAAAATACTCCCTTTCTGGAAAATACTCATTTTCATAGAGGGCTAAACATTCCTGGGCATGTGTAGAGAAATTCAGAGTGCAAATAAAAAGTTAACACTTTATATTGCTAGGAGCTGCAGAGTCAATACCAACTCATAGTGACTCTACATACAACAGAGTGAAAGACTACCTGTATCCATACCATCCTCACAATCCTTGCTACACTAGAGCCCATCGTTGCAGCCACTGTGTCAATCCATCTCACTGAGAGTCTTCTGCTTTTTTTCTGACCATCAGAATTACCAAGCATGATGGTGTTCTCCAGGGACAGGTTCTGCCTGATAAAATGTCAAAAGTGTCTGAGACAATAGGCCACCATTCTTGCTTCAGAGGAGTATTCTGGCTGTACTCCTTCCGAGACAGATTTGTTTGTTCTTCTGATAGTCTGCAGAATATTCAATATTCTCCACCAATGTACTTTTAAAGTGTAAGTTCTTCAGTTTCCTTATTCATTATGCAGCTTCCTCGTGCTTGTAAGTTGATAGAAAATACTATGGCTTGGGTCAGGCACACTGCAGCACTTCAAGGGACATCAGTGCTTTCTAACACTTTGAATATGTCTTTTGCAGCAGATTTGCCCAGTGCGATGAGTTGTTGGATTTCTTGATTGCTGCTTCCACGGGAGTTGATTGTGGACCTAAATAAAATGAAATCCCCTTGAAAAATCCATGTTTTCCCCATTTATCATAATGTTGTTTGTTGGTCTAGTTGTGAGAATACTTTTTGTCATGTTCACATGTAATCCATACTGAATGCTATGGCTTTTGAACTTCATCAGTAAGGGCTTCAAGTCCTCTTCACTTTCAGCAAGCATAGTTGTCTTATCTGCATATTGCAAGTTGTTAATGAATCTTCCTCCGATCCTGATGCCATGTTCTTTCTTACACAGTCCAGTTTCTCAGATTATGCTCAGCATACAGACCGAAGAAATATGGTGAAAGGATACAACCCTGACACACAATGTTCTTGGCCTTAGATCAGACAATATTCCACTGCTCTGTTTGAACAACTGCTTCTTGGTCTGAGTAAGGTTCCTCAAGAACATGATTAAGTGTCCTGGATTTTCCATTCTTAACAATGATATCCATAATTTGTTATGATCCACACAGTTGAATGCCTTTGCATAGTCAATAAAACACAGGTAAACATCTGTCTGGTATTCTCTGCTTTCATTCATTATCTACCTGACATCAGCAATGATATTCCTTGTTTCATGTCCTCTTGTGAATCTGGTTTGAATTTCTGGCAGTTTCTGGCCAATGTACTGCTGTACCTGTTTTTGAATGATTTTCAGCAAATTTCTACTTGTGTTTGATATTAGGGATACTGATTGATAATTTCTGCATGCTTTGGATCACTGTTCTTTGAAATCAGTACAAATACAGACCTCTTCCAGTCAGATGGCCAGGTAGTTGTCTTCTAGTTTTCTCCATAGAGGAGTAAACACCTCCAGTGCTGCATCCATTTGTTGAAACATCTCGATTGATACCCCTTCAATTCCTGGAAACTTGTTCTTTGCCAATGCTTTCAGTGCACTTTGAACTTCTTCCTTTCACATCATCAGTGTTATTGATCAGATGCTGTTTCCTGAAATGGCTGCGTAGCAACCAATTCTTTTTGCAACAGTGACTCTGAATATTCCTTCCACCTGCTTTTGGTGCTTCCTGCATCATTCAGTATTTTCCTGATAGAATCCTTCAATATTACAACTCACGGCTTGAATTTTTTCTTCAGATTTTTCAGCTTGAGAAATGCCAACTGTGTTTTTCCCTTATGCTTTTCTAACTCCAAGTCTTTGAATAGTGCATTGTAATACTTTATCTTCTTAGGCCACTCTTAGAAAATTTTTTGTTCAGCTCTTTTTCTTTTTCATTTCTTCCATTTGCTTTAGCTACTCTACATTCAAAAACAACTTTCAGATTCTCTGCTAATATTCGTTTTGGTCTGTTCTTTCTTTCCTGCCTTTTTAATGACCTCTACTTTTCTTTATGTATAATGTCCTTGATGTCATTGCACAACTTGAGTTGCACAACTTGTAGTCTTGAGTCATTAGTGTTCCATGTGTCAAATCCATTCTTGAGATGGTCTCTAAATTCAGATGGAATATAGTGAAAGTCATACGTGGTCTCTCATGAACTTGTTCTGAGAGACAAAGACCCAAACTCGAACTTGCATATGAATAACTGATTGTCTGCTTTACAGATGGCCCCTGGCATTGTTCAGACTAGTGATACTGAGCTTTTCCATTATATGTTTCCACAGTCGATTTGATTCTTGTGTTTTCTATCCAGTGGCTCTTGTGTTTTCTATCTTGATTCCTGTGTTTTCTATCCATGTTGTTGGAAAACAAAGAAAAGACATTGCAATGAATAAGTCATCGGTCTTGCAAAATTCTATCACGTGGTTTCCAGTGTCACTTCTACCACCAAATCCATATTTTCCAGCTACCAATCTTTCTTCTTTGTTTCCAACTTTTGAATTCCAACCACCAGCATTTATCAATGCATCTTGATTGCAATTTTTTTATCAATTTCATACTGCAGAAGTTAGTAAAAATTTTCAATTTCTTCATCATTGGCCCTAGTTGTTGGTGTCTAAATTTGAAAAAATAAATATTAACTGGTTTTCCTTGAGAAACCCGGGTGCTGTGGTGTTTAAATGCTACATCTGCCATCCAAAAGGTAGGTAGTTCAAATCTGCCAGGCACTCCTTGGAAACTCTATGGGGCAGTTCCACTCTGTCCTATAGGGTTGCTTTGAGTCAGAATCGACTTGACGGTAGTTGGTTTAATCTTCCTTGTAGGTGTGTGGATATTATCCTATCACTGACAATGTTCTACAACAGGATAGATGCTGAAATATTCTTTTTGGCAATGAATGCAATGCCATTCCTCTTTAATTTGTCAACCCCAGCATAGCAGACTGTATGATTGCCTGATTCAAAATGTACAACACCAAGTCCATTTCACTATAGGATAGTAATGTTTTTGTGTTTCATCTTTGACGATTTCCAATTTTCAAACTTGGTACACTCACATTCCAATTATCAATAGGTGTTTGCAGCTATTTCTTCTCATTTTGAGTCTTGTCACATCAGCAAATGAAGGTCCTGAAAGCTTGACCCCATCCACATCATTAAAGTCATCTCTGCTTTGAAAAGGAAGCTCTTCCCCAGTCGTCCCTTGAGTGCCTTTCAACCTGGCAGGAATCATCTTCTGGCACTGTATCAGATAATGTTCTATTGCTATTCATAAGGTCTTCCTTGGCTAATTTTTCAGAAGTAGACCACCAGGTCCTTCTCCTTAGTCTGTCTTAGTCTGGAAATTGAGCTGAAACCTGTCCACCACAGGTCACCCTGCTGGTGTTTGAAACACTAATGGATAACTTCCAGCATCACGGCAACACATGAGTCTTTCTAGAACAAGTCATCAAATAAATTATCCAAATAAAAAAATGTATAAGAGACCAAAGTTCATTCATAGTTCCTGGGCTGGAAGAGAGGGAGAAAAAGGAAGTCACTGCTTTGGAGATACTGAGCTTTCGGTAACAGTGCTGGAAAAATACAGAAATGGATAGTGGTAATGATTATACAATATGATGACCATAATTAATGTCACTGAGTTTTATATGGAAAAAAGTTGAAATGGCAAATGTTTTGAGGTGTATATGTATGTATAAATGTATGTATATTGAGCCCTTCATTGCAGCCACTGTGTCAATTCATCTCATTGAGGGGGTTCCTTCTCTTTTTTTTTTTCTAACTCTCTGTTTTACCAAACATGGTATCATTCTCCTAGGACTAGTCCCTCTTGATAACATGCCAAAAATATGTGAAACTAAGTCTCACCATCCTTGCTTCTAACGAGCATTCTGGCTGTACTTCTGAGACAGATTTGTTCATTCTTCTGAAAGTCTGTGATGTATACAATATTTTTCACCCGTACCATAATTAAAAACCATCAATTCTTCTTCAGACTTCCTTATCCACTGTCCAACTTTCACATGTATGCGAGACAACTAAAAATATCATGGCTTGGATCAGACACACCTTAGTCCTCAAAGTGATATCTTTGCTTTTTAATATTTTAAAGAAGTATTTTGCACCAGATTTGCCCAATACAATACATCCTTTGATTTATTGGCTGCTACATCCATGGGTGTTGATTCTGAGCCCAAGTAAAAAGAAATCCTTGACAATGTGAATCACTTCTTCATTTATCATAGTGTTGCTTATTGGTCTGGTTGTAAATATGTTTGTTTTCTTCACATTAAGATGTAATCCGTGCTGATGGCTGTGGCCTTTGATCTTTATCAGTAAGTGCTTCAAGTCCTCCTCATTTTCAGTAATATATTCATGTATTTACCATAATTTTTAAAAAAGAAAAAAATCAACTGTTCCAGGTGATTCTTCCTGGCAACATTAATCATATTAGAGATGGAAAATAAAAGCACAAAAAAAGAGAAGTATTCAGGTACATAACCACTCTCTATACCTGAACCCTAGAAGGAAGATCTGCTCTGTCCTATATGGTTGCTAGGAGTCATAATTGACTCAACGACAGTAGTTTGGTGTGGTTTTTAATATATACCTAACTGTTGACTATTTTATGCTGTCTGCTTCTTACATGCACACGTATACAGATATTTTTACAGAGTGGTAATCAGTGTATCTACAATATGTATTTTATTTTCTTACTAAACACTTTCCCACATCACTAAACAGAATCCAAATTATTTTTAATCATTCTATAATAGTGTTACCAAATCCCTAAGCCATCATTTGCTTAGTCATTTCCCGCTTCTAAAATAGATTGTTCACATCTTTGCTGTACTAGATACCAAACAATGTAGGAAACATCTTCAGGGATATAAGTTTTTTTCTGTTACCTTGTTCCCGGTGAGTTGGTTTTTAAATAAACAACTTCACATTTACTGCCTCACCAGAAAATGGCATTGTCTTTGGTAATCACCCTTCCTTGACGTCGTCTCATTTCCAGTGCCCAGCAAAAGTCAAAAACTCACTAGCAAGGTTGATGTTGGCTTTACTGGGATGTGGCATACTGCCAAAGCCTTTCTAAGAGACTGGAAATATTTTAACTTCTGAACACTGATTCTTCCGAACCAGAGTAATTTCTTTCCCTCTCTAGAGTTCCTGAGGCCTGGCAGCATGAGCAGAGCCCTGCCCACTCACAGTCTGATGTCGTTACCATCACCTCTGTCTCCATCTTTGTGCTCTCACCCTCATCTTGTTGGAAATGGGTGCACAGTCCTCCTCGCTATTCTAGTGAAGACAAATAAATTTTTCTCTTTGTTACGAAAGAAGCAAGGCTCTCCAGAAAGCCATAGTAGCAAAGAAATGAATTAGCATACAAAAGTCCTGGTGGTGCAAGGGTTAAGTGCTCAGCTGTTTCACTGAAAGGTTGGCAGTTCAAACCTACCCAGCAGCTCCTCAGAGGAAAGACCTGGAGATCTTCGCCTGTAAAGACTGCGACCCAGGGAACCCTTTGGAGCAGTTCTACTCTGCTACATGGGGTCTCTATGAGTCGGAAGCAACTCAACTCTACCCATTAACAGCCCTGAAGAACACAGAAGCTTTACACATTCTCAAGGAGAAACAAAGTAGGATGTAAAAGAAGCAGTGTTTCTCCTTGCTCTTTTGAGACACATTTCTTCACCAAGTTTTGTTCTGTGATCTGTTCAATCATTTAGCATCACTGAAGTTTTAAACAATTTAGTCATGGGGAGAACGCTTGGCCTTTTCTCGTGAGCCGACAAGACACCAGGGTTTGTGTTGCGACAACTGCGCTGAATCACTTAAGATGGTGAGTGAGTCCCTGAGCACCCCCTGTGGTCTCTGACATTCCTCATTCACAACATGTGAATCACTCTGGTATCTGCGCCCTTTCAGAAGCCAGAGATGCAATGGGCTTCGTAGTGTTTTCCTGCCAATATTGTTAGTTACTGTTTGTTCTCCTCTAAGCATTTATTTATTTGTTAATCATCCAATCTAGGGTCAATTTGCTAAAAACAGTTGCGTAAAGAAATGGATGCAAACTAACACAGCTCTATTTAGGAAACAAAGGCATACATCCAGGCTGCTACTGGCGATACTGAAATTGTGGACCAATCTAAAAGACTCTAAGGCTTGTAGACCCCTGTATCATGGCCATATAGGGCCTTCGACTGACAAGCAGGAGCTAGGCTAAAAAGACTGGGATCACCCTGGACTCCTAGATCAAACTCCAGTCTTGACCCCTAAAGCAGCCATCACTTTCCCATAGTCTTACAACTTTTTGCACACACACACACACACACACAGTGGAGAAAGTCACCCCCACATACGCACCTAGGCCCAGCTATGTACATTAAAAACTATGACACCACAGGTTTCTCTAAAAAAAAAAGTAATGTTACCCTATGCCTCAGTGTTTTTTCCTGAAAAAGAAGATATCACTGCATAGTTTCCAAGTGAAATCGTTTTAAATGTCCTACATTTGGGCTGTTCACAGGCTAATATTTGAATCCACTTGGGAGACTCTGTCCCCAATTCCAATGCTATCATCACTACTAGCAGGGCCTGGGAGATCTTAGAGGTCAATATTAGTTTTCACAAATTGTGTACAAGATAGACTTAAGCGATACAAGGGTGTGGGTCTAGTTTCATAAAGCAGCATTTACAGCAGAAAACAGAAGGCAGGGAAGCTTTCTAAAGACTTTTCCCTTCAGCTTTAAGCACAGGCACATCCTTGGAAAGTCTATGGAAATTTGCGATGTACATAATGTCTGCATACATGCTTTTTTTTTTCTTTTTTCATGCAGCTTCCTCTGCACTCTTTCTGTTTTGTATTTAATCAATAACACTACAAAACACACTTTTCCTTTACCATACTGAGAAGACTCACTTGAGAAGAAACTGATGAGTTCATCTTTAATGGCCATTAAATTAATGTTGAAATTACTATGTATGAGTGAAAAGACATTGTCTTGGTGCCAGAGAGAGATGGATCGGTATGGTACCCAGGGCTCAGGCCAGCATTCAGAGCATCAGTTTACTCAGTTAACCCAAAACATTCACTGAGATCAATAATTAATACAAAAGAATCTTCTGTTGAAAACTGTGGGTTAGGATGAGAACTAGGATTTCATATTCTATCTCTTCCATTTGCCTGAAATTTTAATACCAATATTAAATGAGCAACATTGCATCATCTCTGCTCTTCATAGCCAAGCATTTGTTTCCTTAGAAACTAAACAGAAAAAAATAAGTTACTCTACATAGAAATATATAGTTAATTGCATGCTAGCTGAACTATTCTTGATCTTATTTATCAGCCTTTCAAAAAACCCAACAAAAACAAAAGTGAAAACAGTATTACACTATGTGTGTATAAAATTGTAAGCCAGGGTAGTTAAACCAAAGAGTTTGAGTACAGCATGCTCATAAACTGGAAACAAATTTTTGATTGCTTATATATTCTGAAGTGTTTCCTGCCTACATATCCTTAGAAGTCCCGGGAGCTTTCCTGGACACATGGAAAATTTCAAGTTGAGCCATTTTTTAGTTATCCATGAGTGAAAGAAAAAAAACCAGTAACACATGGAGTGGGTGTCTGAATTTGTCATAAAAGAAGGAAAAAAGTTATTTTGCTCTTTCTCCTCCTTTTCTTGAGATACTTGACAATGGCTGAACAGATTTTGCCTAAGGTTTTCTTTTTTTTTTAATTTTTCGGAAAGAAGAGAGTCACCTTTGTGCAAAAGCCAAGTATGAATATATTCAGCATGTTCCATACAAGTGAGCATGAGGGAGTTCTTAAGGCAGACCTATGCAGAACTGTAAAGCTAGCATGACCAGACACAAATCAGATCACACATCATAATGACAAATAACTGCAGACATAATAAAGCATGCATGTACTTAGTATCCATCATCCAAAAAGAATTAGATTTTTCAAATCATTTTAAAGCATTTAGTATAAAATTGCTCATCTAAAAAGTGGACATCCTTTACTGAAATGCAAATCATAGGGAGTCCTGGCAATTGGAGTATCAGCCATGTTCCACTTCTTCCAGCTGTGATCTCTGTTTGACTTCTCTTAGAAACACTGCCCCCAAATTGAAGGCTTCCTGGGTTCTCTGTAAATGGTATCCAGGTGGTATAGCATAGCAATCAAGTGCCAGTCTTAGCCCAGGCCCAGAGGTACAGAAATTCTGGAAGGTTTGCAGTAGAAGAGTTGAATAAGTTAAGCAGAGGGCAGGAGACAAACAGCTTTGCAGGGAAACACCCCACTCAGAAATTTAGTTACTGGCTTCATTTCATGAATCTCACATAAATATCTGAGAATATTGCTGACACCCTAGAGCCAAGAGGAAAAACACGCATTTAAAGAACAAGCAAGAGAAGCCAGAACATGGAATAATCATTTCACTGGACACCCTCCACTTCAGATACCGTTGGCTAAGACTCCTATTAACCAGAAACAGAGAAAATAGACGAGAGATACTGCCTGGCCAGAAAGGGAAGAAACTTTGCTTTCATAAATAAACTTGTCACAGAGATAGGCCACACATCAGAAAGGAAAATGGCCCGGGGGGGGTGGGGGGCGGGGGACGGGGAGGCCAAACCTGGAAGGGAGGAGAGCTTGAGGTCACTGAGGCCCCCTGTCTACTATCTAGGCTGGTATAGGAGGGAAGGGGAAATGGAGTATTAGCATTGTCTAGCCCTGGCATATTTTCCCTCTTCTCATAATATAACTTTGTGAATATGTTTAAGAGAGTGTCTGCTGCCTGTTATTGGTCTAATGAGCTAACTCTGAAATATGAGCTAAAGACAGCTCCCTAGTGGCTGCTCACTGTTCCACAGACCGAAAGGAAACTCCTTTCAGGGGCCCATCAGGGCAAACCACTGCTGACAGCTTGGAACTGCACAACACACAGATTTATTTCACAGACAGCCACAGACAGGAATTTAGCACCCTGTGCTGGCCTCCTGCTTAGTGGAGAAGGTGTTAAAATGCAACCATGCAGAGCTCTCCCTTGAACAAAACCCAGTAGCGACTAATCAAGCGGTCACCCGTTCCAGGCAGAAAATACCCAGCGTCGCACAGCTGAGCGCCGAGAGGGAGCACAGTCCTGACAGCTGCTGCCGGTGCTGCGCGGTTCAGCTTGATAGCTGCCTCGGAAATCTCTAAATATTTTGCATGACCTTTCAACTTACAAATTAATTGATTTATAAACAACAGCAAATGTTATTTATTTATTTATGACATCTTGGAATGCCTTCCCCCGATTTAAGGGCAGAAAACTGGAGAGGATATTCTCTGATGCCTGCCGACACATCTGATCCAGAGGGCGTTTTTTTCCCTGTCCTTGATCAACAGACGTTCCGTGAATGTGTGTCCAAAATATGTTTACTGAAATGGCCATTGTGGTGTCGATATTTACCTGTCCACACTAAAAATGTCCCTAAACATAAAATAAGCACAGAAATTTGTTTGTGTTGAGTACGTGTGTGTGATATATATACTGTTGTTATGTGCTGTTGAGTCAATTCTCACTTTAGTGACCCTATATGACAGGAAACCCTGGTGACATAGTGGTTAAATACTACATCTGCTGGCTAACCAAAATGTTGGCAGTTCAAATCCACTAGGGACTCCTTGGAAACTCTATGGGGCAGTTCTATTCTGACCTATAGGGTTGCTGTGAGTCGGAACAGACCCTAAGGCACCTAACAACAACACAACAGAGTGGAATTGCCCCACAGACCTTTTCTTCCTCCGAACCGCTAGTAGGTTCCAGCTGTGGACCCTTTGGCTAGCAGCTGAAGGCTTTAACGCTGCGCCACTAGGGCACCATATACGTATACATATTTACACCTCTAAGGTAGCCTTCACTTTCAAATCTGAAGCAAAAGTTAAAGTTAATAACAATACCGCTTCAGACTGTAAGCAAGTGTTGATCAGTTGATCAGTTGATCAGTTGATCAGTTTAGCTATTTATAGATAAAGGCAAACTGTATTTACTAAAGCAATTGAAATTGCATCCTGATAACTTGCAGTTGTTCCTAAAGAAATTACATACAGTCAGTAATATTGTTTATAGTGACTATCTGGCTAATCTCGTTCTCACACACGCTCTCCTGTTTTGTCTGTATTTATAAAACAAAGGAAAAGAAGAAGGTCAAATTTCATATTTTCTAGCAGGGAAGCCTCTCATTCCCTTGTTTAAAATTCCATTTTAAATGGCTTTAAATTCTGTCCTCATCTATTGTGTTCCTAATAAACATGTCACTTCAGACCACTCCTCTTTATATCCATCTCACTGCTTAAAGCTTGCCAGTCAGTAAATAGTAAATGATCAGATACTCCCTCAGTCCCATACTAGGACCACGTTCCAGGCAGCAGTACTAAAGGCAGAGACGCAGCAGTTAAAACAACAGTGACTAGCTTCCCAGAAGGTCTTTAATAAACTGATGTATAAGTAACATTGAACCTAAATAGTGTATCTTTGTGGAATCAAGTTCACTTTTATTGGGGCCGCTATGTGGCACCCTTCCTGCTGTGACTCATGAATCTGTCAACATTCTTAGGGGAAAATAACATTTACTTGGACATTTTGGAGGGGGAAAAAAAGCAACCTGCTATCAAAGCCCTAGAATAATTGGGCAGCTAGAAATGGTACAACAGCAATAAACCAATCTGATGCCTAGGAGCGCTATTCTCCCAGCCCCTCCTCCAGAGTGGGTTAACCTTTCCCTCTTCGACCGAGGTAACTTTACAAAGGGAGCCTTGAAGGGCTCAACACTGCAGAAAACCCAAGCAGAAAAGAATCCTCATCACCTTAGGAAGCCAAGTCCATCTGCTCCTATTCCAAGGCAGAAGAGGGAAAAAAAAGATGCCGTGTTTATTTTTCCACTTCTTTGCAAGCATATCATTTTTCTAGAGTTCTTGTGTCATAGATTTTGATTAAAGGAATGAGACTTTATTTTTGTCCTTGAAGTCCAATGTGGTGGCCAGGAGGGGGCTGGGGGATGAGGAAGGGGAAGCAACAGGTTAGATGTGCCAGAGGGACTTTCTGTGGAAGGTTGCCTTTGCTCAGTATATAAATCATGCATATAAAGTCTGTAGCATCTCTGCTCATGTAGGGAGCATTAGGACAAGTGTATTTTAATTTAGATGACAGTGGTGGCTTTTAGAAATACTGCTATTGTTGGTTGCCAGTCGTCTGCAGCTCATGGTGACCTTACACACAATAAGACAAAACAATTCCTTATCCTTAGGAATGCTGTACAAAGAGATATGCAAACAAAAATAACTAACTTGAGAGAGCTGGAGAAACTTGCTTTAACCCAAAATTAAAATTCACCAGCTGGTTTCTCTCACTCTCATTCTTGATCTCTCTCTTCCTAGAGCAGGTCTCTCATACAGTGAACTGGCTTTTTCATTTATGCTAAGTGTGTTTGCATTTCAAGATGAAATCTGCTACAACACAGATGAAGTGTGAGATTGCTGGGCCGCTGAGATGGGTAGATAAGGTCTTAACCTTTCCACTGATGGGCACAGTTGCAATTTTTATTGTGGACTCACACACATACACTCTGCTTTTTAGCCACTTGCCATATTGATAGTGCTTGCCAGCTTTCAAATAGGTGACACTAGTAAGATAGACATGTGAGAAAAAAAAAAGAATGGTGTCCCTGTCTTCTTGTATGGGTGGTATGTGCAGTCAAAGCATCCTCAACACATCTGAACTTTTCTGTAAAGCATTAAACAAAGTTTCCAAAATGAGTGGTTTTCTACTACTCATCCATTAAACAAATAATGCCTACTATGTGTTAGGCATCATTTTAGGTATTAGGAATAAACCAATGAACAGAAAGACAAACTTCTCTGCTCTCCTATTTCTTAATATGAGTGTCAGGGAGGGAGATACAGGCAATCAACAAATAAGTAACAGAGCACGTTAGTTGGTGGAAAACATTGGGAGAATGGACTCCAGACTTTCTGGAGCTATGAGACTGGATGAATTCCTGAAACTACTGCCCTGAGATAATCTTTAAACCTTCAAACAACAATACCCCTTGAAGTCTTCTTAAAATCAAACAATTATCTAGCCTAACTAGTAAATAATGCCTGCCTTGAGCATTACGCTCTTTTAAGAACTACCCATATGGGATGAAAGTGACAAGAGCAACACGAAAGACTAAACAGAAGCCTTAGGCAATGAATTCAACTCGAAGGATTAGACAAGAGCTTTAGGGGCAATGAGTGCAACTCAAAAGATTAGATTGGAGCTTAGGGAGCAATGAGTTTGCATTAATTGGAGAGGAACAGCTCAGAAAAGGAAGATAAAAATGAAGGCACAACTTGAAGAATGTCATCAGTGTCACTGAATTGTACATGTGAAAACTGTGGAATTGGCGTATAGTATTTTTCTTTTCTTTTTGGGTGTGTGTTTTGGGTTTTTTGTTGTGTGCTTTAGGTGAAGATATACAGAACAAATTAGTTTCCCATTCAATACTTTATACACAAACTGTTCTGTGATATTGGTTGTAATGTCCACAATGTGTCAGCACTCTTCCCATTACTACCCTGAGTCTCCCTTTTCTATTGTTTTGGTTTTCCTGCCCCTTCCTCCCTTCTCATCTTGGCTTTTGGGCCACAATTGTCCTTTTGGTCTCATGTAAATGACTGTTCTATAAAATGCCCTTTACTCATTGGTGATACTGTCTATTTACAGGCTGACTATTATTCAGCAGAAAAACGATCTCAGAGTGGCTTCAGTTCCCCGTCAGAAATAAGTCTAAGGGCCATAGTCTCAGGGGTTTCTCCTGTCCCACTAAGACCAGTAAGTCTGGCCACTTTTATGAAACTGATTTTTGTCCTGCATTTTGTTCCCACTCTAACTGGAAGCTTCTATGGTGATCTCAGTGAGAGCAGAAGGTAGTGGTAGCCAGGCATCATCTAGTTCTTTTGGTCTCAGGCTAGTGGAAGCTGTGGTTCCTATGATCCATTAGTCCCTGGGACTAATTACTTCTTTACATCTTTGGTTTTCTTCGTCCTCTTTTGTTCCAAATGGAAAAAGACCAATAGTTGTAGCTTAGATGGTGCTTCCAAGTTTTTAAGACCCTCAGCCACTACCCAGAATTGCTGTGTATATCCAACAACAAAGCTCAGAATTATTAAAAATAGTAATAACATTATGAGAAAATTTAAGCAGTAAAGGAAATTAGATGCTAAATTTGGGAGGGAGAATTCTCTGAGGTGCCACTTACATGAAGAGACCATGAACATTTAAGTAAAACCTTCACACCAAAACATCCAGTCCCAACTAAAAAGTAGATGTGAATTAACTGATCAGTATGACTTACCATTAGTTTTGATCCTTCTAGTCAAACCTACAGGGTCACTATGAGTCAGAATCAGCATTTTGGGTGTTAATCACAACAAACGTTAAAACAGCTTTATTTTTCTCTGTTTCACTTTAAAAGATCAGCTGTTCCTAGCTACTCTCTTTTCTGCTACTTTTCTCATTGAACCAGTTGATTTATTCATGTTGTTAAGTATTTGCTGAGTGTCTCCCGTATGTCAAGCATTTTAGGTGACATGGAGAATAAAACTTGAGGCTCCAGTTGCTATCAGCCAGTCATTGTTACTGCAGATAGTGTTTACTGAGGCTCTAGAAATCCAGACTTGAAATGATACATAGATAAAAGAGACTTTCTCCTGAGGCTTTGATCAAGCCCATGGCCAATCATCATTAAACTTCTTGGCATGTGTCAAAGCCTGAACCATGCTGAGTCCTTCAAGAGAGAAGAGACCCTGAGGTTGGCGGGTGCTGCAGGATAACAGGTAGTACCTCAAGATGGTATAGGAAATAGGATGCATTTTGTCACATGATTCCTACTCTAATACGTCTTTTCTCTTGTTCTGCTACTAATCTTTTCCTTCTTAAGGCAGAAACATTCAAAGCATCCCAGTTCGATACTTGTGGATTTTAAATTTCAGATACCCCTCTCCAAATTATGCACAGATATGCTCCAGTTACTATGATCCTAATTCCTCAATTTTTCTGATACACAATACCTAAAATCATGTTCTACTCAATATTAAAAAATCAAGGCAAGCCACAACAAGATGACTCCATGCGATCTTGTATCACAGGTAAAAGAAAACCTTGTCGATATGAAATCAGACAGTGTAAAATTCCCTCCCAGAGGAATCTGGCATTATTACATCCCCCATCAATCATGGTATTGTTTCCCCAACAACTGTATCAGATGCAGCATCCAGATATTGCTGTGTCATGCTACCAATTCAGCAGTCTCTTCCTTTTAAACCACAGAATTAAGATACATTACAAAACACTAAGCCCACCAAAATCCAGATTCTTCCAAAAGATTTCAAAGCCCTCATTTGTTTTTAGCAATTATCAACCTTCAAAATTCCAGAACCATAAAAATACAGACATTCCTAAGTATTGGGTGAAATGGAAGTTGACCCATACACTTACTAGAAAAGTTGACGAACCTAACCTAAACTTATGTGGGGAAATGCCATATAAACTGTATATAATAATATAGTATATTATGTATTACTGAACAACATACACTTTAAATCTTATCGAAGAGTTGTTCCTATTCTGGACATTCTGTTTAATCACAGACAACGATTCCTTCCAGCCCATATTACAGATCACATATGAATAGTATCTAGGCATTACTCCAAGTAATACAATAGACACAGGATACAACAGACACACATACACACAAACATAAAACTTGTGAAGCCTCTGCCTTCTGACTTTACTTTTTCATGATGTAGAGATTTGAGGAGTTTTTGGTTCACTGGACACTTCAATTGTGAGTAAAAATTACAAAACCAAAGAATAAGTAGACATGTAAACTGAAACAACCTTTGCTTTATCCCATTTTCATCGTTAGAGGGAAAACATCTCTCTCTTTTACTCTCTGATTTTAAACAGTAGACTTTGAATGTTTCAATTTCCCTTAACACTTTCCCTTTGTCCCTGCCACTGATAACCCAAAAGGAGTGACGTAAGAATCTCCCCGTGGCCCCTGCCTTAGAAAATGCCTACAGTAGTACATCCACCTTATGCAGTTTATTTATAATCCTCTGTAAACTTGCCCAAAAGTCATGAACTACATAATACTAATTCTTACAGGTTGACATATTTCCCCGCTCTTTCATGAGCCACTTGGGGAAACAGTTTTCTCCTGCTCTGAATGAAGAAGAAAAACAGTGATCCTAATCAACCATTTGCCCTCAGTGGCTTCCCTAAACAAATCTGGGAAAGCGCTTAAAGGCTTGGGAATAACCATGACCCTGCTTGATGCACTGTAATAACCCTACCTAATTATACTGATATAAAAACTAATTGGAAAGATAGCAAATGTCAGGGTAAGATGCAAATCGTAGGGTGTTAATTGCTGAACAGGTGCTGGAATAGAATTAAATGAGCATTCTGATTAAAAGAGTGGAGGAAACAAATGTGGACCCCCAATACAAACTTGGCCATGTGACTCCTTCCCCAGTCCATTCCACCAGGGAAAGGTCACGATGCTGTGACCTCTGTTTTGTGTTGGTTGGGTCAAGAAAATAATAGTGACCACAGAAGAAAAAACAATCTAACAACAATATCAACATGACTTCCAGAAGAGACTCCTAAGTGTAAGACCCAGAGACATACTATGTGTCCTGAGTCTTGAGATACACAGATAAGCCTGGATAGAATCAATAATGCATGAACACCCTCGTCTACCTAGCCACACTGCTCTGCCTTCTACCTTTAATAGGAAGTGTTGACTACCCACTATGTGCTCACCACACACTGGTGGGTTGACTAAGTACTTGATTAATTAACTGAAATGGTAGTGTTGCTTGCCTTTCATAACTTGGGAGAGTAAGAGAGCAGTGATGTTGAATGGGGTGATGTGGAGAATAAATGTGAGATTCTGTTATAAGCTAGTCATTGTTATCACAAAGAGTGCTTATTGATGTTCTAGCAATTCAAAACTTAAACATACAAAGGAATTTTTTCTTAGCCCACTATAACAATGAAGAGTGCCTCACATATTCCTGGTGACTTTCTCAAATTTTTGATCAATCATAATTAAAAATTTTGACATGTAACAAAGCCTAGACCATACTGAATTCCTCAAAAGAGAAGAGATCCTGAGGTAGTGACTGTAGGTGGATACCGGATGACAGTATACAGCAAGTCCTTAGCCCCGACTTGGTACAGCTTCTTCCCAACACACTGCACCTATAGAAGCCTGTTTCTCAAGCCCTACAAGGTGCCCACTGAGGTTCTGATATTTTCCTAACATACAATTACAAATAACCTAGAAAGGAATTATTCTGTTTCCAGATAGGATGCTGCAGCTTCAGTGGCCTTTTCACTCACTAGTTTGCAGGTCTTTGTCAGAAACATAAACCAGCTCTCAGAGTGCAGCAAAGGTGAAGCAGCACAGAGTCTGTTCTGCTCTCGACTACTTCGCACTCCACTGTGTTCCCAGGTACAGCAACAACTCGTGTCTCCTCCTCATTTCACTTGGGGACTTGTTTATCCAGTGTTTGCCAACTGTATGCCATCCGATCTACGCATCTTTGTTTTTGTCACATAGGCTAGGGGCATCAGACGACAGAGAGGAATAAAGTTAATTCCTCTAACTCAGACCTACCTATACCAATGTTAGAGAACAGTTTGTTTAGTTAGCTTATTTGTTTCTTTGTATTTTACCAGTTAGGACTCTACTTACATTAGGCAAAAGAAAATAAAACAGTGATTACATTAAACAATGCTCCAACTCAGCAACTCAGTTGCAAAGTTCAAACAGGGAGCTCTCAAATGCATTAAGAGGAAAACGTGGCTCCAGGAGGTATGGGTGAGATTTCACCTTGTTTATTTATGCTTTTATAAGAACACTGAGAATAATAATAAAACAGGATGGGAAAGAGAAAATTTTTACTCCAGTATAGAGATGGGTGGGTATAACCTCTTTACTCTTTCCTTTTCTTTGATCTTAAGAAAAGCTCGTTCTCTAGCTCACTCTGTCTTTAAGGAACAAAAACAAACTGTTGCCTGAGGAATAAAGTCAAAGCACTTGCCAGTAAAAATTGGTTAAGGTCATCACTTCTGAAGGCCAAACGTGTTTTAAACAAGATGTCATGTGAGATCATCATTCAGCACATTTCGTTAAATGGTTAAAAATAATAAAAATAATGACAGTAGTGGATTTTCTTTTTCTTTTTTTTTTTAAGGCACTGAAGTCAGCGAGAAAATGAGAGAAACAGATGTCTTGAAGGAATGCTGGGAAACGCTTAAGAGAAAGATTTCTCCCACCCCAAACAAAAGCCTCCCCAAGGGTCTCTCCAGACTCACTGTTAGTATCTGATGCCGATGCAACATCAATATCTGTGTGTGTCTGTGCTCGTGTGTGTGTGTGTCTGTGTGTGTGTGTGTCTGTGTGTCTGTGTCTGTGTGTGTGCGCACACACACGCACTCATGTGTATGTGTGTTTGGCTGTGGGGTTTTCTTATTTTATTTTAACAAAGAAGACGTGATAGGGACAGCTTTTTTTAAATGCAACAATTCAAGTTGATCCCAAACCTTACAATTTCCCAGGTCTCATGTGCTTCAGCTTTGTCTAAAGACCCAAGAGCCCAAAAGTTAGAGGACTCCAACACTAAATTGGGCTAGAAAGGCTGATCTAGTAGTCAGCTTCTCTGAAAACGATGAATGAGAAGACAGGATCTACCCAGGTTCCAACAGAAGATCACTACTTCTGATAAAACAGAGCAGAAGTGGTCAAGCTCAGAGGCGGCTGCTAGATGCAGATGAGCTCTCTTAAGATGCCTCTGTGGCTCCAGAACTGAATTCAGAGTCCACACTGATGGCCTGCTCTGTGTTCCAGGTCGTGTCATGCCCTTTCACATGGCAAACTGGGCAGCCAGGCTCTGCCCTTTCATGATCCGGTTGCTTTTACAAGCCACAGCTCACTCACAGAACCAAAAGTCTCCTTTGCCAAGGGATGCTTTAAAACTCCAGCGAGGCCATGGCAAGAATCAAGCTCCAAGTAGTGCTCATTGCCAGTGACAATTAAAACAATCGAAAAATGTTCCTCTCAGAAAAATACACTCTTTTTTGTTGTAACAGGGGTGTAAGCGCCAGCCAATCTCTTTTGGCTCCCGGTGCTATAAGAAGTGCTTTCACTGTGCCACCTCTCGACAAAACCGCCCTCAATGAGCATCCTCCAAGGACTGACTCTGAAAAGGGGTTTTGCGTATCAGGTTAATGCATGCACTTGGCACGGCCCAACTTTTGCACCAAGGCTCTGGGGTATGGGATGATAAGAGCCAGGTTCTGTTTGTTAACGATAAGGCAATTATTTCTGTGGTACTTCATAGAAAAAAAAAATCTTGCAGCAAAGATTCAGACAAGGCTCCCTAGGGAGACAACGGAACTCGTAGTTTGGAAAAGTTTTTTGTTTGGGTTTTTTTTTTTTTTCCTCCCTTCACAGAAGCAAACAAATGGGCCATTGAGAGCAACAGAACATCTGAGGCTAAGTTACCGACAAACACGCTGTCAGCTGGCGCCTGCAGAAGTCCTCGATAACTTAGGGAGGGGAAGACGAGCATTGAGGAAGCAGACAGACAGCAAAGAAACAGACATAAAAATGAGAGGAAAGGAAAAGAGAAGCAAAAGAGAAGCGAGGAGGGCAAAGGTAAAGGGGTAGAAAGAAAACAAAAGGATTGTGAAGGAATAAAGGAAAAGAAAAGACAAACTATGTTGTCAGTAGCATGTCCCACATGTTCAGAAGCTTGATGAGGTCTCTGAATTTGGATGGATGGAAATTAGGTCTCTATCATCACTGACCTCTAACTGCAATTTAACATGTCTTTCCGTCATAAAGGTAGACAATAAGCCAGACAAGGATTCACTGGACCATCAACGGGGTCCGTGGCACAGAGAGATTAAAGACCCCAAACACTGGGAGATGCTTGGCATCCTGTACATCTTCAGTGCAGCTTAATGTTTCAGAAGACAGGTAGGTATGCATGGTTTTCAGTTTCAAAAGGAGATCTTTTCATTTACATACTGGATCAGACTTTCTACTTTAGGCCAAAATTCTATAACCTTCCTAGGAACTCTATAACCTGTGGTAACTACAAGCTTTAAATTTAAGGAGATTTTTAGGAAGTATTTCTCAAGGTCATTACATTTGCCTAGCAGCTGAGAGTTAATTCTACAACTTGGCGGTTCTGACCCAACATGAAATCTTTCCCAAAGCAAATTTGCTGAGCTGGTTCCCACTAAACTCTATAAATTAAAAAAAAGAAAGAAAAAGTTTAAGTTGTGACTTTCCAAATAAGCATGCCACTAACGTCTCATTTTTAGCTTCCTACTCTGAGAGAGGAGAGGAGGAAATTGAAAAGAACCATATACTAGGTCTCAATGTAAACATTCTCCCTCTCCTCATCCTTCCTTGTCCTTAGTCAGACATCACAAAATCCCATTTCTGTGAAACTATAAATACTGCCATGAGACTGATAGCATCCAAAAGTCAATTGCTCGCCAGCCTCAGTAGACTGTGGGGTGATCTGCCCGTCATGCCTCTCTGCAGAGCTCGGTAGGGGGAAGCTAAACTTATACCTAGGAAACTCTGTCTTGGTGTTCTGGCATTGCAAGTCTGCCTGGTCAACAGACAAAGACAGTGCAAGTTCACTGAGAGCTCTTTCTCCTAGTCTCCAGGTGCTTAGGTTTACTGAAGCCCCTAGCCTCTGTCTCCGAAGCTTCTAGGCCTACATCACTTCCTTTCCTATGAGGCAGGTGACGAGTCTTACCTGGTAACCTGGGGCTGCTTTTATGCTGGACTGGGTTGGAAATCTTTAGAATGGGTACCACACTCAAAACCATGCACTTATCATGTGTTTATCAGAGGTTAAGAAATGCGAAGACAGCCTATTCTGGGACAGTCTCAATCTTGAAAACCTTCAAGTAACCCTCTCATCTGAAGAGGGGACTGTTTTAAAGCAACATGGAGAATTTCTCTAAGGGGGAACTCGCTTTACGACAGCTTACCTCCACTTTAGAGAAGGGACATTTTCTCTTGACATGGAGAGTTCTGTTAACCGGTTGCCGCCAAGTCAACTCCAGTGCATGGTGACCCCGTGTGTATTAGAGCAGAACTGTACTCTGCAGGGTTTTCAATGGCTGATTTTTTGGAAGTAGATTTTCAGGATTTTCTTTTGAGGTACCTCTAGGTGAACTTGAACCTTCAGTCGTTTAGTTAGTAGTTGAGCACATGAACTGTTTATACCAAGTAATAAGGTGCACCCTAATATAGACAAGTGCTGATCATCGGGGAAGAGGAGATCAGACACAGGATGAAGCAAGATGCTAAACAAGATGTGCCACAACCAAAACCACATTGGAGCTTTCCTCACTGTCTGGTTAATTTACTCCCAGACCCAGAAAATGAATTAGGCAACTGCTTCAAAAACTCAGAAACCACCATAAAAATAGCAAATCATTGCTTCCTGTCATGGTCAAATATTAAACACAGTGTACACCTAATGACTGTATCCCTCCACAGGGAAAAAGCTTTATGAACAATAAAATCCCAGCAGACTTCTATTGTTTGGGCTTAGAGGTCTCATTATGGGTTCACTGATCCAATACAATTTACAAGCTCAATGGACTCCACTTGAAGTGAAAAACTACCAACCCAAAGTTATAAACAGAACACCTACAGTGAATCCAGCATTCTTTCTTCATCAGGGAGTGAAAACAAGAAAGGGAAGGTATAAGAGAAAAGCATTAGGGTGCAAGCTGCTAAGGAAATGTTCCTGACTGCCTGAGTTGGAATCAAGGTTAGACACACCATTAGAAATGTAAGGCAATGGAGAGATAGCAAAGGAGACCCGAACAGGGTGGGGGAAGGAAGAGGAAAGGTGAACAAAGTGGAAAAGAGGGGAACTGAGACACGGCTGATGAAATAAAAAGGAGGTGAGAGCCATAGAAGGAAAATTTTAAAATCGGCTGCTCTTTCTGTGCAGGCTGACTTTGGATGACATCAAAAATTTTAAGCCAGATTTTCTTTAAGATACATAAAATTATCCAAATATGTATTTCTAAATGGAAGTTATTCTCCATCTTTCCTCCATGTCTGCATTAGAAAACGCATCAGCCACTCTGCATTCACTTGGGCAAGTGTCAAGTGGACTGTGAGAGTTAAATAGAAGTCATGTCTGGCTCTTATTCAAACAGCAGCCACTACCAAACAGGGAGAGTAGAGCTTCTCCTCTACCTTAAACTCTGCATAATTTATCACTTGAGCCTAAACAATCCCACATGTTTTAAGAGCTGAAGGAGACATAGGGCATGCTGAACAAAGGCTTTTAGGGAAGTCAGAATGAAAGTGAACAGGAGATGGACAGTGGACACTAAGCAAAAGCAATCCGGTGGAGGTGACAAGTCCATAAAACAGGGTCTAGACAGAGCATGAGACCAAGAGACTGAGAGGTGACAAAAAAGGAGGACAGAAGAGACAGAGCATGGAAAGGGGAAATTGGGGGGCAGAGAAACTGACAGAAGGGAAGGGGTAAATGCCCATGGTCCCCAATGATATGTACTGCTTATATTTCAGCCTCTTAAATGAATTGCCTAAGTGTGAATCAACTTCTGCACAGACCAGGATACAAAGATCCTAAGCCCTACATAAAAGCAGAAAACTCATTCAAGAAAGTACACAGTCGCATGTGCTGATGTCGCTGAGGGCACTCGTGGCTGCAGTACTGCACTTTCACACACATCATCTCTCTTCCCATCCCAGCGCTGTGGGGTATTACTTCCCTGTTCTTCAGAAAAGAAGCTAGGATTCAATAAGTTTGCTGCACAGCAACTATTTACAACTGAATTCCACATAAATAACAAATACATTTTGGGTATATCCCAAATATTGATGGCCTATTCTGATACTGAAAAATTATTCATTGCTTATCTGAAATTCATATTCAACTGGAACACAATTATACTAAAAAAAAAAACTGTGCTTATCTGATGTCCAAATTTAATTGTGTAGCATGTATTTTTATTTGCTGAATTTGACAACTCTAGAATCAAAGTGAAGGAGAAAACGAATACACGAATGAGTGAGGGAATGAATGAATCTTGCAAATTTAGATTCAAGCAGAGGAAACCTTCTGCACCGAAGAAACTGGCTACATACAAAGTTACCAATTAGAAGGAAGTAAAATGCCAACCGTTTAACCGCTGGCACAGTGCTGGGAGTATGGTGAATCCTGCAAACCTCCATCCTGGTTAGAGCTTTGCAGTTCGGTAATAACAAATTCTATGTGAATCTCATCTTTCCTGTCTCTTTCCTTGCATAAGACCACCCTAGCTTCGTCCTAGGAGACAGAGACCTCAGCTCGAATCCCCACTCACTCCGACCTGCTATGACCCCTGAAGTAGTAGCTTTTCAATCAGATTCTATCATTCGAAACATAAGGTGACAGCCCTGTTATATAGCTAAAACAAGTTATATGCATAGCTGTAAACAATCTGGAAAATAGTCTGTGCAGTTCTGTATAAAAGTTCACCACTTGTCTCCATGGAGATCCACCTCGAACTTTATTGGAGGGGTTAGATGCGAGAAGCAGCTTTCAGAGGTACAAACTCTCCTGCCCTGAACATTCTGTGAGTTTTCGCTTTTAAAAGTCCTGGGCTGTTGCAGGCCCTGGAAGGGTTAGCCCCTAGGTGCTGGCCTTAACCCAATGGTTCCATCCCTGCAAATTCCACAGCTCTTCCCATCATATCAGTTGGATTAGGAATTTCTCCCTTATTCCTTCTCAAAAGCTCCTTCTGTTACTGGGGAGCAGCTGCAGCATTTCCCATCAGCTCTGGCTCCTTGGTGGTCTTGAGGGGGTTGGGGAAAATGTGCCTTCGCTGAAAACTTCGAGTTTAGAACAAAAACTTCCCAGGGGACAATAATTTAATTAATTACTCAGTACAGACTGATAAAGTGCTGCTTCTTCGTTGACTTGGGTCTGGGCTGACTGACCATGCTTCAAGTCTCTCCATTCAGCTACTTCACTACTTCCCAGATGCCCCTCCCAAATGCAATATTAGGTCAATGTGAAAGGCAGAGCAACAACAATAAAAAAATATTCTATGAATATCTCAATCAAAAAGCAAATAACTTAGCCAGGTTTTATGGACAGAACTCTAAATCCGAAAATCATCTTTGGACAACTTTTTTTTTTTCTCATATCATCGGGATATTTTTTTTTAAAAAATCTTACTGCCATCAAGTTGATTCTGACTTACAGCAACTCTATAGGGCAGGGTAGAACTGCTCCATAGAGCTTCTGAGGAGGCTCTGTTGGATTCAAACTGTTTGATTAGCAGCTGTAACACTTAACCACTACAACACCAGGGTTTCCAGGGGTCCCATTTCCCAATCATAAATAGACCCCAAAGAATTTATTTATCCCATATTTCTACATACTCAAATAGAAAAAAAGAGAGAAGATGACTGGAATTCTAAAAGCTCCTTTTTAGATAAACACGTAGTCATGTCATAACCTTTCCCAGCTACTAAGCTCTTTGTCCTTCTAAAGCCAATTAGACAATATTTAGAAATAGATAGCTGCTCTATAAGCAAATATCTATTTCTTATTTCCAGCTAAGCACAATTTCAGAGTACTATTCTTCAACCCTTCTTGACTCATCAACTTCCTGGCAAATCTTCAAGGTAATTGTATCACACAATTTATAAGTAAGAAGCTACAGGCTTACCATTATCTGTTCTGAATAACTCTACACATCTAGTTGGTCCTCTGATTTTCATTTGGGAATTGATTCAGGGGAACAAATCAAGCACTCTGAACGTAATGGTGAACTGATTTTGGTCTTTCTGTCTCTTTTCTAAAGAATTACTTATAAATTGTTTGGATTCTGGCCACAGAGTTTCTGCTTTCTCACAAATATCCAGGCTACTAAAAAATTCACAGATTGCCAGATGGTACAACAGCAGCTCTTTGCAAAGGATCTGAGCTTCCAAATGAACAAAGGATGAGTACTCACGGGGACAAGTGGCAACATCAGCAAAAGCTTCGGAGTGGTAGTTATACTGGGGGAGGGGAAATGAGATGTGGAAAGGTGAGAAAATAGGCCTTTCACCTCCAATAACTGCTACTTGTATATTTGGAGAGGAAAAATTGGCTCCCAACTGCTGGTGGTGGTGGAATAAGGAATGTCTGTAATGTTTTTTACAGAAAGTTGTAAAATTTGAAGCTCTGTGCCAATCTTTCTAGTTCCTGCTGTTATAAACCTGAAACCCACTGCAGCTGAGTCAATTCTGACTCACAGCAACCCTACAGACAGAGTAGAACTTCCCTATTGAGTTTCAAAGAAGTGCCTAGGGCATCCAAACTCCTGCCCTTTTGGTTAGCAACCATAGCTGTTATCTACTATGCCACCAGGATTTCCAACCCTATAAAACCCATTGTGGTGTAATTGATTCTGACTCACAGTGACCATACAAGACAGAGTAGAACTGCCCCATAGAGTTTCCAGGGAGTTCCTGGTAGACTGGAACTGCTGAAGGTTTGGTTAGCAACTATAGCTTTTAATCATTATGCCACCAGGGATTCTACCCTGTCCTATACCATCTAGTGTAGTATGATGACATTAGCCTAAGTCTTGGAAGAACATAAATTCCCAAAAAAGCCACAAAGAGAAGTGTTCCTATGGACACTGTAACATCTTCCTAACAGATCTCCTTACTTCTACTCTCTGTTTTCCAAGCAATTCACAAAGCTCTGTCTCCAAAATTTCAACCTGACCATAAAACTACACTACTAAAAATCCTTTGCTGTCTTCCCATTGCCAAAAAAATAATGTCAAAATACATTTGTATGGGTACACAAAGTGCTCCAAAATTTGACCCAAATCACCTTTACAACTTCTTCTACTGTCACCCTTTACTCCTAAGTATGTGCTTGGACTTTTACTGGAAGTTCTTCCCAGTAAACTAATAATAACATGTTCCTTTCCCCATGCCTTTTCCTGCAGACTTTCCTCTTCCTAGAATGCCCTTAGACCTCAACTGTGTATGCCCGAGTTATAACCATCTTTCACTGTCCAGTTCATTTACTTATCACCTCTAGAAAGGTGAGTGTTACCCTACCCAGCCACCTCTGCCAAAATGGAAATTATCTCCTCGTCTTTCAGTCTCCCGGAGATTTATATCTGTCTGTTTAATGGCACAGGTTACATTCAACATTATGTCATAGTTATTTGTTAATCACTTGTTTTTCCTTCTAAAATATGTTTTATGTGGGAAAGCTTTGTGTCTATTTAATCTCCTTTACCCTAGCAGCACTTCTCAAAGTCAATGACATAATGGGCCCTCAAAAAACATTTACTGAATTTTTGAAGAATAAGTATTCATTCTGTTTTCACAGTCCTATGTATCTGTTGTTTTGTGCCAGTCTGACTCTGGCAGAGAGATTGCTAAACAGTTGTCAGACACAGGTAGTTACAGACAGCAAAGTCCTGTGTGAACTGGCAAAGGACTTAGCTGTCCAACCTCTTCAAATGACTGTGTTTGGCAGTCAGAGATTAACCTGTCAACTAACGTTTCCTGAGCCGTATAGGAGAGTCTGGATAATCACTGTGGGAGAGACAGAATAATAGTAACTGTTATTTTTTTTGAACATCTCTGTGTCATGCAGTTTATCAACATCCTATACATATTAACATATGTAGCACAACAAATCCATGAGAAAGGTAGTAATATTAATGTCAACTATTAGAGCCAGGGCTTAAATGACATATAGTGTCTGGAATTCAAGAGTTATAGTGAGAGTGTAAGGCAAGCACAAATAGGTAAAAAGCTAACAATATCCCTATGTATACTGGCTGTGCACCAGCAAGGGTGAGCAGGTGTGATAATGTCAAGTGAAAACACATTGGCTGTGCCAGTTAGTATCTTTGCAGAGAGAGAAGCTAAACCTAGCCTTGAAAAAGAGCTAAGAGTTACAGTGGCAGAGAGCTTGGGAAGGTAATAATATGGTATTCCAGTGAGAAATGGTGTGCTCAAAGAAGATGAAATACTTAAGGTCTGTTTGATGGGGCCAGAGAATTCACAGAGAAAGAAATGATGAGACTAGAAAGCTGGAACTTATCTGCTACTCACCTACTCGGTCTTCATAACATTTTCCGTAGTTTGTAAATAGCCGTTTATTTGTGTGAGATGATTTAAGTTGTAAGCTCCATGAGAGTAGCAACCATATCTGTTATACTCCTCAGTGCCAGGAGATCACAAATATTTGTCTAGTAACTGAGTAATAGAAGGAATTGCAAAATGAACAAATCATGAAAGGACCTAATTTATAGATGACTAAGCTAGTTTGGGTCATAGCCTAAAGCTCATCAAGTCCAGGTCAATGGTGAGTTAAGTGGACTAAGTATAATGATGAAAAACTAACTGCAGAACTGAACATCCTAACTCCAAGTATCATCCTTTTAGCTACTAGGAGGACAGTGATTTTTCCCAAGAAAGTGGAGTTTTTTGTTTTGTTTTTTTTTTTTCACTCTGTGACTCAGACAGTCCTCCAGTGAAGTGCTTCCACCCAAAAGGATGTTTTTTCTTAGAAGAGCAAGAAGCAGAGCCCCCCTGCTACCTGTTTCTCCCCAAAAGGACCAAGAAACTAACAAAGGCCTTGGTAGGAAACAAAAGAAGAATGTGAAAGAATGATGCACTCATGTTTGGTAGATAATCTCTGGGTTTTAGTGAGAAAACCTGAACCCTCCCTGAAGGAACAGAATTTTCACTACAAATTAAAAATTGCCCCAGGCCAGGCTTTTGTAGGCTCTTTACCACACTGCTCATCCCTGCACTGGAGATCAGACATCTAGGCAGGGAAGGCATATATTAATAGCTCCCGTAAATTATTGATGAACAAAGATGATGAATTAGCATGCCCAGCACCCTAATCTGGGCCCTCAGCTAGGATCAGAGAAATTAAAGATGAGAGATAATGGAAAGGACACCCATTAACCCAGTGTACTTCATTTTATAGATAGGGAAACTGAGGCCCAGGAAGAAGGCTCTGTGACCTCTATAGCATTAGACAGCTAGTCAGTGAATGATCTGGGACCAGAAGCAGGTCTCCTGATCCTTTTCTGGGTCTCTTTCTGCTGCTTCATGCTGCATCTCAGTCACACTAGGGACTAATATTCCATCAAACCAGTCACAAGGCTGAACATGACATGTACAATCTCAGACTCAGTAAATAGTTCAGGGGCCAACAACGCCCACCATGTCCCAGAGAACAACTCCCCTCTCCAACGTTCCTACCAGGAGTTCTTGAGGGCCAGGCTCAAGTCATTTCACTCATACTACACAAGTTCTCTCTATTCTTCAGCATTTCTAAATTCTGGACAGTATTTCTTTTTACTATACCAAAATCTTTCTCCCTGCAACTTCCACCCTTTCACTAAATTCAAGTTTCATCCTTGGCTGAGTTACCTAACTTCTTAAGACTGATTTCAGACTCTCTGTAAAATTGAGACTTTCATCAACCATTGAAGATTAATTAAGAAAATTATGTAATTAATATAAATTACTTAGCACAATGCCCAAACACACAATAAATGTCAAATAAATGTTAGATGAATGCTTATTATTAGCCTTATCCATCCTTCTGAGAGCTAGAATTCTTCATTCAGGAGGCAACACTCCTGACTTGCTAATTCCCAGGGAAAGGGAGGGAGCCCAAAAGTCTGCCTGAGTAGCCACAGGTATCTACTGGGTTTCATGGACTTAAAGACCACCTAAAGCTCAGTTCTCACTGCCGCCCAAAAATTTCTTCCTTGCAGTAAGGGACAGTGGGGTCAAATGCAGACTGTACATGAAAGATCAAGACTGGATTAATATGAAAATTCCCACTGCCATTGAGTCACCTCTGATTCATAGCAACCCTGCCCCAGAGAATTTCCAAGGAACTCCTAGTGGATTTGAACTGCCAACCTTTTGTTTAGCAGATGTAATGCTTAACCACTACACCACTAGTGTTTCCAGTAAGAAAATAGTTCAGTAAATTAATGCAGAGAGAAAAACTGCAGCGTCCCAGATTAATGCGATACTGTCTAGCTTGCACAGTAATTATCCTCTAAAATAACACTTCACCAGAGTTAAGTGATTAACTTGGTAGAGGCCTGGCATGGATGGCCCACACAAAAGAGATGAAGGCAAGAACTAAGTGCAAACAAGAGCCTGGACAAGAAGTGAGAGCAGCAGGGGAGGATGCGGCAAGACAGAGGCAGGAGAAAACTTAAAAAAAAAAAAAGAAAAAAGGAGAGGGAGAGATAATTGCAGGGAAAATCCCTCCAGGGGAACTAAATTTTAGTAAACCTTTTGAACAAGGCCGTTCTGCTATTTGTTTGACTTTCGCAAAGAGAAAATAAACAAACCCCATCAATCTAACACTTAAAATGGTCTTTCAGGGAATACAAGCTCTAAAATATTGAGACCAGTATCCCAAGACAAAGTATTGGGACATTTAGCATTTGAAAAATATATTGAACTTTGTTTTTTAATAGCTAACACTCCATCAGTATGCACACGGGCAAGGTTAGCCTACAAAGACTCAAAATGAAATCTTCTCATCTCAAAGCATTGTATGTAATTACAAGGAGAGGAACCAAGTCTGACTCGATGGCACCTAACAATAGCAACAACTACGTGCCATCGAGTCAGCCTGACTCATAGCGACCCTACTCATAGAACACAACACTGCCCAGTCCTTCGCCATCCTCACAACTGTTGCTATGCTTCAGTCTGTTGTTGCAGCTACTGTGTGTGACTGCAGCTATTTCTGCCCGTTTAGAATCATCATCACATCAGCGACTGAAGGTCCTGAAAACTTGACTCCATCCATATCATTAAGGTCAACTCTTCTTTGAGGAGAAAGGTCTTCCCAGTCGTATTTTGAGTATCTGAGGGGCTCATCTTCCAGCAACATATCAAACAATGTTTATAAGCTTTCAACAGGCTAACTTTTTCAGAAATAGACCACCAATTCCTTATTCCTAGTCTGTGTTAGTCTGGAAGCTCAGCTGAGACCTATCCACCAGGGGTAACCCTGCGGTATTTGAAATACAGGTGTCGTAACTTCCAGAATCACAGCAACATGCAAGCCACCACAGGATGACAAACTGACAAGTGTGAGGGACAAGTCCCTGAGACTATCCCTAAAATACTCCTCCATGGACCACCAGATTATCCTGATCCCCACACAGTAAAGTGGACACTCAGAAGAAGATTCTACATAGAGAAGAGAGTCTGGAGGAGGCAGGGCACATGATAAACAAACAAGGTTGGATTAGATAGAGGTGCCCCCTGAAAACCACAAAATGTAAATCAGCTTGAGCTTTTTCATTTTTTTATTTACCACAGATATTTACAGACAAGATTTAGTCTGAAGACCACAGTAAACATGTTATTGGTTTGGGTTTTGTTTGGCTGTATTCTATTGTTTTTTTTTCCAGACAATTTGGATTTTTACAGTAAAAATTAATAAATGCTCCTCTCACACATATACTCATACAAGTATTTACACAGAAGGAAGGCTCTGCTGGGGGCTGAGATCCAGCAGCGTGTCTTGCTGGGCTGGGTGGGGACCTGGCTTTGTGGAGATGGGTGTGGCTGCCCAAGAATGCACAAAAGCCTGCTGAAAAGGCAACTGAAAATAAAAAAAAGTTGTGTTTCTAGAGAGATCAAGGCAGAGAGTAACTGAACAGAGTAAGCAAATCCAAACCAGGGGCCAAGTCTTAGCAAATGGAGAACTGAAACACGGATGGAGGACACCCACCTCATTGTATAACCCAAAGATTTTCAATTAAGGAGCCACAAAGTAGTAAAAATGATTCTTAATATCTTGAGCAGCCTGTTAGAAACTGAATTATCTTTCCCAGTTGTGGTCACAAAGGCCAATCAGAAAAGTCAACGTGTTTTATTTTTTAGCTGGAAATATATTACGAGTCAGTGCAATGACGCTAGTTGTCTCATGCTGCTCAGAGATGCTGATTGGCCATTGATGACATCAAAGGCATTTCTGGGATGAGATTTTTATTTCTCATTCTAATACATGTCTTTGATTAATAAAATTACAGCTGAATTATTACTCATTAATTGCAGTTCGGCAGGCAAAATCTTGCAAAACCTTGGGTTCACTAAGAAAAAAACAAAACAGGTCTTTGGTAATGAAGTTTTGAACTGTCTTCAAGCCTCCTCCCCAAACATGCATGATTCTGAGAGAATAAACAGGCTTCCCATGAGCCAGAGTAGAACATGCCTGTTGTGTGAGAAAATGCAAGGAGAGACAGTGTAAATTAACTGCATCTGGTTAAGTTGGGTGAGAAGGGAGAGGAGATAATTAGTTGGCATTATAGGGACAAGGGCAAAGAAGAGAGTTCTATATTTACTCAGAGGAAATATAAGATACACTATTTTGCACCCATTTGGTGCTCATGAGAGAACTCATCACCTCCAATGTGGCAGATGTGAAATCCAGATGCACAATTCAACTAAATCACTCACCCTACTTCCAACAAATGAAAACCTGACTTCAGCCCACTTTGGCTTCTCCAAATGAAGGCAACAATGCCAAGGTAAGCCCAAGTGACATTCAGGAGCAAAGAGGGAAGATTTCATTGAGGTAACAAAATCATCAAACAAAGATCTATAATAAGCAAGCTAAACAACTGCGTCTGTTTATAGTAAAACAGGTTCTCTGAAAACCCAATACTGATCAATTTACAGTACCCTTTAGTGTGTGTGTTTCATTGTGCAGACATGCAACATTTTGGAAGTAACACATAGTTCAAGTGATGCAGAGACATCGGCAGGCTTTTTTTATTGTACACAAGATAGGAAAAAGAAATACCAGCTACATAAAACTTGATAACTCATGCAGCCAGGATACAATTCCCACCTTCTCAGAAGAACTTACGGCATTCTAGTACAAGCTACAAAAGCACCTAATATGAAAACCTTTTCTCTCCACAGATGCAAAAAGACTGTTTTTTTTTGCCCTTGTGTACTACATAGGAAGAAAACATAAACATATTCAGCATTATATGGATGCAGGTTCTACATCACTTTTTAAAGTAAGAACTTGCTGCTCAGTGCAGTCTTCAAGATATGTGCTTATGAGATGTTAGGTACAGGTTAGCATTTATAGGTTTGCAAATATTTCTAAGGCTAATTTATGTAGTGTTTATTACAAGAAAAGAGGTTCTTAAGGTTAAAGTAATTTAGTGAAAAAGACTAAATGAAGATTAGTGAGCTCAGTCTATACACTAGAAAGGATGAGAAATTTGAAATTGCACCTAGGCTACCCACTTAAACTTCATATTCCCCCAGAGGATCCCAAGGACATCCTGGGAAGGTGGTAAATGACATCATGTGTCATCAGCAGATCCAACTGATAGTAGGATTGAAAGCGAGTCATGCTGTAACTATGACAGAAGTCAGGGCAACCATGTTCTAGTACCAGCTCTGCCCCAACAAGCTGTGTAACTGCGGGGAAGTTATGTCATCATTGTTTCAGGACTCAGCCTTTTCATTTATAAAATGAGTAAGATGATGAACCCCAAAAGAGTTCTTAAAACTTTGTCAATTTCAGAAAAACTGAAGGAATTCCAACTAGCTCCCTAAAACTGAGCTCTCCACTTAAGAGGACTCAGAAACCATACCCATCTACAGACATTTTCTATTTGGCTATCACCCTTCTCCAACCATCTCAGAGAATACTACAAGTCTGTCACTGATATTTCAGAAGCCTTGGGAAACCTACAGCAGTGGGCAGCACCTTCTAATACATCTTTATACCATTGAAGAACAGAGATGCTGAGGGCTTTGTCCAAGGTCAGTAGCTAGGACAGGATCAGCGTTCCAACCTCCTCATTCCTAGGGCTATGCTATACATTCCATGAAGAGACACGACTGGTTTTCTGGGAAGAATGCCAGAGGTTCCATTCTCCCAACTGAGAATTCATTGGAATATTGGAATAACAACTTTGGAGACTGTGGTCTCTCCAATCCATTTCAGGACCTGGCTAGAAACACAAAAACCCAAAGAAAGAAGCAACAGGGAATCACTCCGTTTTTTAACGAAAGAGAAAAAATTAGGGGAGGGAATATGGGGTTTCTTAAAAATTACATGATTGCTAGAAGTTAATTTGGTATTTCTTAGTTGGTTTGCAAGTTCTGTTTCCAATCACAAAAACAGACAGCTGAGGATGCCTAAATCACATTTCAATGAATTAGCATCTTGTCCCAAAGAATCTTTCCTACTCTGAATATGACATAGAACCCAGAATGTAATCCTTTGTGGTAGAAAAGAATCTTACTCAGTGCAATAGAGAGCTTGTTGTAATTCCCTAAACTGTAATTGAAACTGACACTCTTCAAGCCCAGCAGCAACCACCGTGAGTGGCGTAGGGATTGCTGCGTAACTCAGGACATCTCACCCTGTCTAGGAAACTGACTGGGCTCATAATCTGCCAGACAGGAAGATGGCATCTATGACTACTCTTCACTATCCACAGACTTCTTATGGCACAGCAGTTGTTGCACCTGGAAAACAATACCACCATAGGTTTCAAGTCACATACTCAAAGTGGAAGGTTCTGCTGTTTTCCAAGAAAGGCCAACCAGAAAAAGGAAACATGTGTTGGACTGGCTTCATGCTTTAGGATAACATGAAACCAACCTTACAGCAAAGCACCAAATGATTTGTGAAAGAAAGGAACCAACAGTGAGAAAAAAAAATCATATTTTGTGCCTACCTGTCGATGATGACAGGGTCTGAAGGAGTCTCATTTCGGTTTCCACAACTTTTCTTTTCACAGCATCGACTGTAGATTGGAAAGGAACCAGAAGAGTGAAATTTATTGAATCAAAAGATTACAGTGAGCATGCAATGTAAGAACATTCCAAAATTAGATATAACCTAAGCAGTCTCCCAAATATAACCTGATGAGAACAGAATTTGGCCATGTTAGAAATTAACTAAATTAAAAAAGAAAAAAAAAAAAACACTGAACTTGAGGCCAAAAGATACTCATTCAAATTCTCTGTAATTTACAAACTAGGTGATTCTTAGCAAATCACAATTTACTCAAGAGCCATATTTACAATCTGAACCATTAAAACTAAAAATAATCAAACCCACTGCCATTAAGATTCTTACTGTTAACTGATCCTATACGACAGAGTAGAACTACCCTATAGTTTCCAAGGAGAGCCTGGTAGGTAGATTCAAACTGCCAGTCTTTTGGTTAGCAGCCACAGCACTTAACCGCTATGCCACCAAGGTTTCCATAGACACCTGAATTTTAAGGTCTATAAGGTCACTTCCAGCTCAGTGTTCAATGATTTTTATAACTGTATAATTTAGATCTTTGTGTCTCAATAAATACTTGAAGAAAGAGAGCAAAACCAAGTAGCTGCCTAGGTTATTATAAACCTTATCTATATAACATCTTTCTCCAGAGAACTCTATATATTTTATAAACATATATTCATTCCCATCATTTTCAAAAGCTGAAGGAAGACCAGAACTGTAATATATGTTTTAAAATTTAAAGAAGACAAGACAAGACACTTCAGGATGATCTTGCCAATAATTTTCACAAAGTCTGGAGAAATGGAACTCAACAAGTGAATATTTTGAAAACTCTACCTCCCCAAAATTCTACCTAGCAACATGCTAGGTACCTGCTAGAAGCTCAACAAATGTTTGCGGAATTACGTGAGAGCAAGAGAAAAAGAAGACTCCCCTAGAGCAATTACAGCAGGAAGAAAACCCTCAAAAGGACCTGAGCAGAGCACACTGCTCCAATCCAAAGGTATCTGTGTAAAATACCTAGACAAATGCGAACAGGCAAAGCAGCTTGGTGGTGGGAAAACACTAGGGAATTGCCTTCCCATCTTGCCTGCCGGCTGCTTGTCAAGATCACAGATTTCTGAATATTTCTCAACTCATTTCAAGTGCACAGTCCACTATCAATTCTAGCTGATGAGGAATATAACCTTGAAATAGCTTATAAGGAAAACAGCATTATCCACACCAGTTGGAGAATATGCCTAATAAATGTCAGCAATAACCAAACTGTATGTGAGCACTGCCCTTCCCATGACAGTTTCTCTGTAGCTAAAGATTGACATGGTATAATAAAAAGATCGCTAAGCTAGATATCAGGGCTTTGGAGTCTAATACAACTCTGTCACTAACCAGATGCATGAATTTAGTGAAATCTCTTTAACCCTCTGGGTTTTGCCTGTCTTATATAAAGTATGAAAGTATTGGACTAGATAATCTCTAGAATCCCCTGTAGCTTTAAGAAGTCCATGAGGCTGAGATTCCCAATGTGCCCTATGAATGGCGGAGTAAGGAAAAGAGAGAATCCATAGGCAGCAGGGATATAAAGGTCTCATCATAGATTCGCTGCACAGTCCATTTGCCCTCTCTGGTCCTCCATACAATTTTTTTAATAAATCAATATTTTAAAATTTTAAAGTCCATCTCTGTCATCCAGTGACATATGGATTATTCAGTGAATAATTCTGACATTCTTAGAAAATAAAATGTCTTGTGAGATGCTAGAAATGTTCATCAAATGGGCAGAATGAGGTTTTAAGAAACTTAATCAAATTAGTAGGAAGTAAAGGAAAATTTTTTTAACACCAGAGTTAGCTGCTGGGATTTTATGAAATAATATTTTGCCTTTGAAATTATATTAGGTCTTAACTTTTAAAATTTCAATCTATCCCAAGATTAGCATCAATAAAATTGCTGGCCAATTGCTCTCCCACCTCCCACAGTCCTTGTGTCTCTTCCCAATTCTCCGTCCATTTCCATCCTCCACCTCTTCTATTTCTAGAGCAAAAGTCATTTATCTGCAACACAATTTTAAAAGATTCATAAACGCTAGTTATCTAAAGACCTTCCTGCTAAACTTTCCTCAGACACCACCAGCAAGACAACCTCACCACAAATACATGTACAGTGTCGGGCACAATTTAATGAGAGTTGCACACAATTGTCAGAATATGCCAATCTGTTTGGTTTGGGTAGGAATGATTCTGAGAAGGCTGAGTAAGTTTGCAAAATTGCTCAGCTGAATTCAGCTGCTTTCCGTGGGGATTTCCTCTGGAGGAGAAGAAAAACAGATAAAAATTGAAGCCTGGAGCCAGTGTAATGCAATGTGGGGGATCAACTCAGGGAAGGAAATGATATTCAAAGAAAAAAACGCAGAAAATTTTAGGATCCAATCTTCCATTTTGAACAGTAATGTATTTAAACATTATCTCTAATATTAATACTCAGCATATAACAGCAGAAGGGTAGGAGGGTTGGACTACTCTGCTGAACTATAATCACAAAGGTATAAAAGCGATGGAGCCCAGCTCTTTTTGCCCCATTTGAGCAGTTCTTAAAATTTCTCTGGATCTCTAAGTTAACCAAAGCTAATTATTTTTTTATTTTGTAGAAGAAAAAGTCTCATCAGCCTGTCCTAGTTGTTCTTGATTTTGTTTCTTGAAGAGCATTAGGGCCCTTGTGCCATCAATATTGTCACAAGCAATGGGAAGTGGAGAGAGCTGAAGGCACTCCTGGGCCCACACTGCCCCAACAGTCACTCTGGGATGAGGTATACGGATAGCGAAGGTAGGGAACTGGGTCTCTGAATTACTCACTTTAAAAACTAAATTCTCCCTCCCCTTTGCTGTTCAGACACAGCCTGAACGGCCAACTTCAGATTAACTACTTCAGTTAAAACTCTTTAGAGTCCTTTTCTAACAAAAAAAAGTCTGCAGGTCTGAAGTTCCTAACAAGTGTTTTTAAAAACTGAAAATGATGGTAAAAGATGACAAAAAGAAGAAATTCGACTTTGCAATAGATTAAGACTGTTCCTAACTCCCACATAGAGGCTCAGAAATGCTCTTTTTTTCCTAATCAATAGAAATAAAGACTGTTCCTCTGTTTTGATTTACTTTGGTTTATTTGATCCTAGTATTTATTTGTAGACCCTTTTACCTGAAATGCTCTCAATTTGCTTACAGGCCTCCTGTATTCTCCCACATGGAGTCTTTGAAGAGAGAAAGAAAGCAAATAAAACAAGTATGGGGGGGAAGGGGAGTATGAGAAGTTTTATTACAATCCTGAATCTTACCTGCATTTTTCAGAGAGGAAAAAGGATGAGGAATGGCAGACAGAAAAGGGGGAAATAAAAAAAACTGCCAGCCATGGACACAGGGTGTCCAGTCAGCCAAACTCCTGTTCAAGACAAGCTAATGTGTCCCTTTCCCCTCCAAAATGGTTTTTAAAATTCAACCCTCAACTTTCAAAAATCTGTCTCTAATTTCAAACTCAAATAAGCGCACAGCATGGTGGCTTTTGTTTTGTTTTCTTCTCTCCAACTCCTCCCTGCGATTGCATAACAAAAGTGTCTAAATTCACACCATCTGGCCGATAAAGACAGTGGCCCCACTGCCCGGCTGGCCCATCTGATTAGGACCCTGTCTAGCCTGCGCCTTGTGGCGAAAAGTCACAGCTGTGGGGTTTGCTCTCGCTCAATACAACTCTGTTATTAGCCAGCTGTAGGCCTTGAGACGACTTCTGTTCAAATTATAATATCTTTTAACCCTCTGAGCATTGAGGGCGCAGAGGTGGCTGGCAGCGCCATAACAACTAGATTTCTCCTTGCTAATAATTGGCAAAATGAACTAAAGCAGGGAAGGGATGAGCAGAGACAGTTGGGGAAGGGAGAAAAAGTTATTCCTAAAGAGACTTATTTTATCCCTCTGCTTTGTTCTCATCTTGAAGCTAAACACCAACTTACGAGCCTTTTACTAAAGATCACAGAACATAAAACCATTAGGGTGGGGAGTGCCCAGGTATGCCAAAGAACACTATGCAAATGAAGCTAACTACGCACATCGACTGCCAGGGGAAGTAAGCATCTGATTCATCCCTTGATCACTGACTGCTCTAACTGGCTGGGAAAACGTGGGAGAACAAACTGTTTTTTTCTCTGACAGATTGAATGAGAACTTCCCTTTTAGTTGCATTCAATATTTGCCACCACTCTACTTCATCTGCCACAACACACACACACACACACACAAACATACACACACACACACTGCAGATACAGCAACCATCCAATGGATCATTTATTTACTCATAATTAATATTTGCTTTAAATTCTAGTTTAGGAGGAATGTAACAGAGCACTTTCCCAGGTCTTAAACACAGAAATGATACAGTACATTAAATTTTTTATTGTGTTACTAATGCAGAATAAACTAGAGTGTTTAAAAATTGATGCTGCTACTTAAACAGTATAAAATTAGGAGAATTTGATTGGGTTTAAAAATAAAAATGTCAGCCTTAAATACAGCTGGATGAGCATGCAAGTATCATTTAAAGTGGTAGGCATAAGTTGTGGAAAAAGGATCAAGGTTTTTGGTGCTTTGTTTTTGTGTTTGTCTTGTTATGTTTTCTCTCGTGCTTGTTTAAGAAAGTACTGGCTCCAAACAAAGAAATAAAAGTGTTAAGCAGGGGGGAAAACTGCTCTGTCTTAGCCAAACAATTCCAAGCATTTCTATTTAATATAGGAATCATATAAAAGTAGAACTTGAAATTGGCATCTTTTGGGGTGGGGGGGACTAATCTAGCAAAGAGTACCACTCAGTGTCCCCTGGATAACACCATTGCCCAACTCTGTACCAGGGCCACTCCAGCAAGGAAGCCTCAGTCACCCTCAGCTAGAGGCACTGGCAGAGTTAACACTGCATTGGACAAGTTTGTTTTGCTAATACTTGGTCAAAACCAAAACAAACTTGTCTGATTGTTATGGTTTCATTCAGCTGAGGGTGGAGGGCAGGGAGAGGGCTGCCAGGAGCTGCCCGTAAAGCAGTTTGTACTAAATCAGATTGCCTGCAATTACCCCAAACTAGCAAGTGTGGAGTTAGAAGACACTGACTGAAATAATAGGAGAGTAAGGAAGAACTGAGGCCTTCCTCCAAAAAGAGATTTTAGGAGAAGAAAAATGCATATGGAATACATATTTAAATTTTATTAGCAAAATAACCACACTCTTCCAAGGCCACACTCTTTCTTTTTTATGTTTTCTTATTCTTCTGGGATTCGCAAACCCAGCCCAATATTTGGTACACAGACATGCTCAATAAACATGTGTTGAAAAATGAATATGCATGTGAATGAATTTCTTCTGATTTTTATTTTCTTCTAGTCAAGCAGAAGAAAGGGAGCAATCTGCAGGACTGAAAATGAGTAGCCTGTGTCTCTGAAAAGAAGACGGGAAATGGTGTAGACAGGAGAGTAGACTGCACCTTTCACAAGTTGTCCATCAGAATCCAGCTGTTGCTCCAGGGTCTTCCCCCTCTCCCTCCCACCCACCTCTGGAGAACCTTGCTGGTCTTTGCTGGACAATTCTGCCTGACCTAAGAAACTCTCAGGTACGCGAAATCGTAAGAGAGGCGGCTTCCCGGAAGGAAGCAAATCGCGCCCCAGCACAGACCGGTGCCTCTGTGATGGGAAGCTCCAGAAATGGGGGTCTCGCTCGGAAGTGAAGGGGCTAAGCCTTCTAATGATCCCTCACCCAGATTGCGAGTCATTCCACTACTTAACTGGAAATGAATTGGTAACTCCACAAGTGGCCCCACAAGGAAATCGACCCCTAGAGGGCGGGTCAGGTGGGAACTGAGCAGTCATGGGCCTACCTCAGAGATGGTTTCAGAGAAAATTCCCGATTCCAAACCGGAGTAGGGATATGGGGCCCCACACATGCAGCCAACCTATGGACAGCGGGGTCTTTTCCAGTGGCAGAGGAATGTCCTGCGACACCGGGAGGAGTTGAAATCTTGAATCACTAGGTTATCTTTTCAAAACCTCCTAATAAATATGCCTTAAGAACCTTGACTTAAAGGGAGGAGGGTTTAGCGAATTCGGCCCGGCCAAGTCCTTCTGCAAGGCCTCCCTCCTGTTACCATCTTTCCTAAAGGTAAATTCCGGGAGCTCCCGCGAGCGGTCCAGCCGCGGCTCACCTGCCGGATTTTCCAGCAAAGCCGGGGGAAAAGGCTTCTCTTACCTGCACATTACTTCGTGCGTGAGGAGAACTCGGCACATTTCGGGATTCTTATTCTGTCCCTCATAAGCTATGGGCTGTCAGAAGGGGGGCGGGAGGGAGCAAGACACAGGAAGGGAGCAGTGGAACAAAGAAAAAGAAAGAAAACTTTAGAGCAAACTCAACCATTCTTCTTACTACCTGCTCCCTAACTGTGATTTCTCAGGAGCCGCACACAGCCTGAGCGGTTGCGGGGTTAATTAAAACGAAATGGTGATAGTAAAGTTTTCCCCCACTGAGAAAATACTTCTTAGAGAAAGAAAAGGTGGGGAGGGGTGCTAGGTTTCCCAGGAATTGCTTCCTCTCTCCATCCCTTTGCCCACCTTCCGCAGCTCCCAGCGTCTCCCTAGCTGGATAGAAATGGGACGTTACATTTCCAGTGACAGGGTGCTGCAAGTTGCTGTGGAGAGCTGTGTGAACCCTGACCCAGTAAATGGTGAAGGGAAGCCAAACACTGACTAAGGGGAAGGGGGCAGCGACAGTGCGCCTCAGGGGGAACCGAGGGACAGGCGAGCTCACCTGCTTGGTGACTGAGTCGATGAGCCTAACATAGAGGTCCTGCTCCGTGCGGACGCCTGCAAGGGAGGGGGGCGTTCACAACTCAAGAGCCGCTGAGCGCATCCCCGGCTCCCCAACCCTGTCTTCGATGCAGACAGCCTCTCGTGAATGCGAGCACCAGGGCTGAGGACCCAGGGTACAGACACTAACCTCCTCCCACCCTCCCCATCCCGGACTGATTCTCCCCGCAGCCCGGCTCTTTCTCAGTCCACCCTGGAAGCCGCCCACAAGCATCCATATCAAGGTCAAGTGAAACTGAAAAACCCAGCAGAGGATCCTGGAGCGGTTTATCAGTTGCTGTTCAGAGCGCTCACCATTGCTGTAGAGAAGCTGTAACTTGTAGTGGGTGCCGTTGTTGGTCTTCTCGTTGCCTTGTTCCTGAAAGGACAAGCAATCTTCGGTTCTCCCTCTTTCCAGCCCTCAAAAGTAAGTGTTTTTCCCACAAAGTCCCCCTTTCCATCCTCCTGCCACCTTCCATTCTCTTAAACAAGCCTCTGCCCCGGCGAGAAGTTAAATGACAAGAACCAGAGGAAGACCTCAGAAACTCACCAAGGTTCTCAACCACGCGGACCCCAACCATCTATCCTCCCTCTCAAAAATTTTCTCAGAAGTGTGACCCTGGAGTCCCAACCACAGAGGCATCGCCCTAGTGCTGCCTCTAAACAGGCCCCCACCCAAACCATCTGGCATTAGTCTGTATTCACGAAGCCCAGGGTATCTCTTAGCAGAAAAGTAAAGACACTTGTCATTTGGAAAAAGAGCAGTTCTTATGTTACCGAGGCCGGCGCCCACCAGCGCCGCGAGCTCAGGGCCCGAGTTCCAGGAATCAGGAGGGGACCTTGGAAAGCTCTGCTCTCAAGTTTACACTGTGAACAGCTAAGAGATGGTGGCCCAGAGAGGACAAGGATCTTTACCTTGGTCACACAGGCTTAGGTAAATGGTCCTTCGTTTGAAAGCAAATCCAGTCCCCAAACTAGGGCCTAGGTTCTGAAGCGGGAGCTGCTTTGGGGAGCCGGAAGGGGAGACAGGGCCACGTCGGGATGGCGCTGAAACAGGCTGTGGGTTTTCACCTAGTGCCTATTCAATTCATGCAATCTGCCGGCGTCGGCAGGTGCAAAATAATAAAAATAACCCAGAGAAGGGCCAGGCGGCCTGGGATATACTTTTATAAATTATGCTTTATTTAGAAGGGTCTTCGCTCCGCCTTCAATTGCTACTAATCACCAGGAGGCTCCGGGAGCAGAGCAGAGAGTGCTGATCCCCAGCACCGGGAGGTGCCGAGATGTGGGAAAACAGAGTGATTTAGAGGCTGGGGGTGAGATGCCTCGATTTATCATTCCCGATGATGGGAGCAGAAAGTGTCGCCAGTGACAGATGGACTCTTTAGTGCTTTGCAAGGAGGGAATTATTAGCCCCTGGAAAGGGGGGACCTCTGCTTACTTTGTCGTTCTCCACAAAGTCCACGAAGGCAGTGCGCTCGATCTCCACTGGCTGCCCCTGCCTGTCGTAGAGCGCCAGCACGAAGTGAAAGAAGTTTGATTTCCTCAAGTTGGAGGGTGGCTGCTTCTCAAAGTGGGCCCGGGACAGGGCGACCCCGCTGAGCAGGAAGAGACACGGGGGCACCAGGCACCAGGAAAGAGAGAAAGATAGTGCGTTACCAAGATGCGGGCAACATTGCTGAGGCTCAAGAGTCAGAGTCCCCGGATCCAAAGTCTTAGGGCCCTCAGGCTTTTTCCCAAATCAGATTAAGGGCGGAGACTCCTGAGCGGGTCAGGTGGCGGACGTTTCCTCAGCACCACTCGGTGCGCTTCTCACTCTAGAGCCTTTAGTGGAGACCCAGGCAAGGACGGGGCTGAGGACAGAGACTTGGAGTAGTTCCGAAGACTGCCGCCCAGTACGTGTCTGCACAGCTGGGCAGTCCCTGCCCCCTCTCTATCGAGTACCCAGGGTTAGGGGAATAAACGCCTTGTTAAGTGACCCTAGTGCTTCGTGGAATTCGCCCACGGCAGCCCCCGATGGACTAGGAGAGTCGGTGGGTAAGACCGACTGACCGACCGACCGACCGACCGGAACGGGAAGCCCAGACTGAGTCTAAATCTCTCCAGATCCTAGCGGGGAAATCTTCATCCCCCTCCTTCCCTCGCTTTTCCGAAAAGGAGCGCAGGCTAGGAAAGTCGCTGAGCGGAATCCCCGCAACCAACACAAAACACCTCAGGCCACCGCGGATGCTATGATACTGAGGGATACCCCCTGTTCCTCCCACCCCCACCCCCACAAGATCTGGTGTACTTGATAAGCCACAAAGTCGAGAGACAGAAAGCGTCCTTGCCTGGGGTCGATGGTATCCCGGCTCAAGCCGCGTCTCCGGGCCTGGCGGCCCCAGCCAGATCAGCTGAAGGCGTAACCGAAGTTGAGGAACCGGGAGGCGGCGTTAAGTACACCTAGGGTGTGCACACACCTCCCCGGCGACCCGCGGTGGCTGGGGCAAGCTGGTCTCCAGACCGCTTTTAACCAGAGACTCCAGGCCTAGGCGGTAGCGCAGACGGCGGGAGCTGCCCCTCAGGGCCCTGGGGTCTCCCGGCGGCCGCGTGCCGGGGAGTCGGAGCACTTTCACTCTTTTGCTAGAAAAGGCTAGAATATTTTCGCCCAGGCTGCCTGTTCCAATTTAGCGAACCGTTTAATCCAGGGAAGTGAGGTGGGGGAGGTGTCTTTACAGAGCCTAGCCAAGGAAACGCGCCCGGCTGAGGGAATTCCTTCAGCCTCCAGCCCACAGTCCCCCGGACCGATTGCCCAAAGCAGCGACCGCGGTGGGCCGCCCGCCCTCGGAATCCGGGCCCATTCTCGGCTCGGTCCCGCTCTCCGAAAACGATTGGACTTCTGCTTCCTCTCCTCAAAGAATGGCAGCTGGTTCGCTTCACCCGGGACAGCTGGAGACATGGCCTGTCTGGATAAGGGTTCATTTCTCCAGACGTCGTTGTCGTTGGCGAAGCTTAGAGGTGGACTCCTTGGAGGATGGAAGGCGATTCAAGCGGAAGGCGAGGCAAGCGTTCTGGAAAGAAATGTGTGATCTCTTTGGGGAAAGAGAACTGCTTCTCACAGCACAGGACATGGAGGCCACGCATCCCAGTACCGTGGTGATGATGCGGTGGGAGGCTGACGGAATGTCTTTGTGGAGCGACCACCAGGAAAATGTGTTCCTATCCCAGCACGCGGCAGCTCTAGAGAGAAGTCAACTTCACACACTGGCGAAACTAGAGGATGGTGCTTCCTAAGACTTCTCAGCGACTGGCCTCTTCTCGCCTCTCTTCTAAGGTTCCTTCTACCGTGACTTCTTAGTTGCTGCTTTTTTTCCCCCCCGGTCTTCTTCTCTTCACCCCCACACCCCATCACTCCGTGTGTTTGGCTCACTGTTTGATCACTGAGCTCAGGTCCTCGCAGGCGGTCGCCCACACTCCGCATCCCAAGCTCCCGGCAGCCGCTCTGGCTCCGGCAGCCTCTCTGGCTCCGGTTGCCGCCGCCGCTGCCACCAACTGGCCTTTGGGTTACCGGCCTCCGGAGAGATGTGGGAGGAAGGGTGCTCAGCAAAGGTGCGGTGGAACCCAGTGTCGCCGGGAAGCCGACTCTCCATCCGCGGGCAGAGACTCCCAGCTCAATCCTGCTCACTGGCGGCTCAGCCCAGCCGACTCAGAAGATTGGGGCTGAGTTTTGAGGCCTTGTATGTTTAATTTTCTAGTCTGTAAGGAACAACTAGAGTAGAGACTCAAACGACCCGAACAGTCCAGAAACTCCAGTGTTGGCCACCGAGCAAGTGCTCCCCTGACTCCAGCCACCTGCTTGCCTGAGGGCGAGCCCCAGCAAGCGGGGCCAGAGCGACAGATGGGGACAGAGAGAGACAGAGACAGAGACACACAGAGAAAGAGATAGGGGATAAGCGGAACAGAGAGAGTGAGAGGCAGAACGTGGAAGAGACTTGGGGAGCCCTGTCCCAAATTGTGAGGCCCTCTCATTACCTCTGCGCTGCGACGTTGGCATCCACCACACCGACATTCCGGACCCAGGACCTGACCGAATCCATCTCGGCGCCCAGTGATTTCTCTTTCAGAGTTGGTCCTCTTCCTAAAGTATCTTGAATCCCAAACATTTAAAAAGTCTGATCCTCTACTATCGCTTTAAAAACAAGAGTACAACAAAACAGTCCTGACTGGTCCCAACACTGCCACCAAACCGTCTTCCTCCGAAGGAATCCAAGAAAGGGAATCAAGTGCTGAAGTTTCAGTCTCTCTTCTCAAAAAAAAAAAAAAAAGATAACCGGTCCTTTACTTCACACACGGAGTGGCGAACTGATGTGGTCAAAGTTGGTATTTGACTCCCCGCAAATTTAGATCTGCCGCCTCAGCCTCTCTGCCCTAGGTCGCTCGCATCCTTCCACTCGCAGCGTTGCATCCAGAAACTGTTCACAATTTAGAAGCATCACCTGTTCTGGGAGAAACAGTAGAAGATTGATGGCTGCCTAATCTCTCCCCTTTCGCGTGATCCCCCCCTCCGTGTTCCTCCCCTCCGCTCCAATTTAGAAAAAAAAAAAAATCCCCAACAGGATCAGTTGTAAAAGGAGGACCCGGAGCCGAAAGCAGGCGGCGGCTGAGGACGCCACGGAGCCAGGCTTCAGCAGCGCGCGAGCCCCATGAATGGGTGACTAGCGCCCCGGCCGCAGGAGGCGGAGCCGCACCCCGATAAGGAGCCTCATTTGCATGGGCGCTCCGGATTGGCCGGCGCCGGGCGAGCTGGGCCGACGTTCCCCGGCTGCGCGCGCCACGTTCGGCGTTGCCGGGAGTCTGGGAGGTGAAAGGGGACAGAACACTGCAAACCTCGAGTCCTTTCCCGGACCCGGTGTGCGTGCACCGGTCGGGAGCCCCCGAAACCCAGTAACTGGAGTGGGGCGAGGAGGCTCTGCGGGCCCGGAAAGCATCAACTCTCCGCAGCGGGAGCGCTAAGTCTCCGTCAGTCCCGCGTAGGGACGCAGGGCTTTTGTAACCTGCCAGGAAGCGTGTTCTTTCCTGGGGATCAATCTGTGTGCAGGTAGACATGTCAGTGACGAAAAGGAGAGTGTGGCCACAAGCACTCGGGTTCTGTGCAAACGTTCTCCCGGAGCAATCCGGTTCTCTGAACGACTCTCTCAAGTCTCCGGGAGTGACAAGGTGAAGCGCAGGTTTTGTGTGCAATTTGCAAGTTGTTGAGAGAAGACACATGAATGAAAGCGAAAAGGGTAGAGGTAGGGGAGAAACGAACGAGGCTGGAGGGCTGTTCAAATAAACAGTGAGTGTGGGGAAAACAGATCCTGGGGCTAAGGAAATTATCCCTGGGCGGGTGGGCGGAGGAAGGCGAGTAGGAGCCGCACTCCGGCAGCTGATAGCTCGCTGACAGATGCCGGCAGGTTGAGGGAGACTGCGGTCTCTAAGTTTTCTCGGGTGCCGCCTTCCCTACCTCTTCCCTCCCTTCAAATTCGTAATCCCCGGGGGATCCGCAGGGGAGTGGGAACGAGGCCAGTGCCGGGAGTCGCGTAAAGTTTGCTCCCGGCAAGCGCACGCCGCGGAGCTCGCCGCGGGCTGGTGGCCTGCAGGCGGCTGCAGCTCTGCTAAACAGCTGAAACCCTAGACGGCTTTTTCAGTGCTCCGGGCAGCTAACGGTGCCTATTAAAAATCCTCCTGGCTGGGTGTTATTTTCTTGCTTCTCCTTTTGTATTCTGATCTGTGCATAGATCTGCTGCTGAAATCTAGAACACCAGCAAGAAAACAGATTTGAAGACAATGAATGCAAATCTGTGCTCAAAGACCATCTGCCGTGGAGGAGACAATCAGCTGTTCCGTAGTTGGAGCCACTGCGCCCGAGTTCCCCGGCCTCATTACCGACAGGGCCTTTGCGAAAGCCGCGATTACATTCGGGAGACTCCTCCTCCTCGATTTAGGATTCAAATTTGAGGGTGAATTAACTCCCGACCAGATCCCTCAGGTGTGGGTGAAAGCTCACAAATGAACTGCAAGGGTTTGCCGCTAGAGGACACCGTGCCTTCCCACTAATGTGCCTGGACTGACAAGGAGCTCTCACTTTCAGCGAATACCACTCTCTTGAGAAAGGTCCGGGTCAGCGCCCCCACCCCCACCCCAACCTGGTGCAGACCGCCACCCCAACCTGCGCGGGCAGCCTCCGCTCTGGAAGCAAAGGTCTGCCGTACCGAGATACCTGCTTGAAACCCATTGGTGGGTGCGCTGTGCTTCCCTGAACAAACTTGGAGCCGGGGGCTAGGATAGTTGATTTAGAGGAGGAGAATGTGAAATGCCAGCCTCTAGATTGTGTGACACCGTGACCACCAGGGCTCTGGTTTGGTCCTGTTGGACATAAAGAGGCGGGGTGAACAAAGCAGAAAGATTGGGCATCGGAAAACGGAAGGAGGTCGTTCGTTATAAAAGCTAATATTAGTTGTCCAAAGTAAAAAGCGGCAAGATAGAAGAGACATTTGTAGAGTTGAAACTTACTACCGTGTTTGAATCCAGCAATTTTCTGTTAAATGCAGATTTTATTAATAATTCTGACTCCAGCAAAAACCACCTGGAGTCTTCCAGCCCCCTGCCTTCTCTTTCTTTATAAGTCTCTCCAAACTTCAAGTAACTCCCCTGACGCCACCGCACTATTCTTGTCTGTGGTCAATGCTTCGAGGAGCCAAAGCCTTAGGTTTCTTGGTGGAAAGTGTGGACTAGCCTGGAAGCCCCTAGGGAGGTGTCAAGGAACTCGGTGACTTTTTTTCCAAGGGCCATCTGACCTGCTGGTCCTGGACACAGCCTAGGAGTGGTGCCGAGCGCAACCCAAGGGCCGCCGGGCAGCAGTGGGTCCAGGCTGGTCTACCTCCCTGGCCCGTTTTGGCTGGAGTTAAAGGGCAGAGCCAGGGTTAGGGGACGCCAGCTCTGCTTGCCAGGAACAGCTGCCACCCAAATTATGCCCTTCAGGAAGCGAAAGAAATAGTCCTTGCTCCAGACTCCGTGCTGTGGCCTCTAAATCAGCCGGCCAAACGAGCCGGGCGCCCAATCCCGCCGCCCCCAGCCGCCAGAGACAAGTTCAGGGCCGCGGAACCTAAGAGGTTTTGGGAGCCGCGGCCTCAAAACCTGGACGGGGAGTAGGCACACCCCTCCCTGAGGCCGTGCAGGGCGCTGGGGGGAAGGGCTACCTCGCTGCTGGGGGCCCCGGGCGGCCAGGGGAGGGAGCCCAAGTTTCCTCTCCACTGGGACAAAGTTCCCGGGCAAGAGCCGAAAACGAGGAGGAGGCGGTAGTTTAGTGCTCCGTGAGGCGGTCGGACTGCGGAGGGCTAAGAGGGCTTGTGCCACTGGAATAGAGTTTAATTATTTTTGTGTAGGTTTTAGCGAGGGGTGGGCTCAGAGTAGGCCACCCGCGCAGAGATGCTTAGTTAGGGGGTCGAGTGAGTGGCGCCGGCTGTGCCTGGAGGGTGGCTCCCACCTCCATCGCCTCGGGCTACTCCCTAACAGACCTCCTTTTCGACCGTGCAACACACACCCGCCCAGAGCCGTGCAAGGGCCGGTCCGGTGCAGCTGCGGCCCCGGGAAGCCCAGCGCGGTGGGGTCGCCGAGCACTGTCGTCTCCAGGGCTCCACCCTGCAAGCTTCGTTCCTCCCCTTGCCAGGGTCGGGGACACGCCAAGGGAAAAATTATGAAAATTCTCCACAATCCGTTTACACAAAACTGGGGTGGTGGTGGTGGCATTCTGTCTTTTACTCTCTCCCCTCCTTCGTTCATTCTTTTCCCAAATGAACTTACTTTTTTTCCCCCCAACAAGTGTCACATCTGCACCTCAGTGAGATATTTTCCACTAATGGGTGTTAAGGGTTGCTTCTGCGGTCTGGTTCTGGTCCATTTATTCCGGGCACTGAGTCTCTCCTGCCAGTCAGAGGTTAGGAAATAGTCTCAGAAATTGCTCTCCTAGCCTATTTCCCCATTCGGTGGGGTTGTCAGGTGAATTTACAGGTGTGAGAACCCTTCCCTTGTCTAAGGACCGCAGTCCCCACCCCCACCAAGACGCTCACACCCGCTGTGGCTGGGTCTAAGCAGCCGGAAACACAGAGCCAAGCTAGTACGCTGAGAATTCGATGGCAGGGACAACCAATAAAGATGTCCTAAATGAAATAAGTGGTGGTCCGTAACCCCTCTTTGAGTGTGAACGTCCCTTTTTTTTTTTTTTTTTTTTTTTTTTTTGCGGAAACCTTTGCTCCTAATTTGTCCGCGTGGAAACAAATAGTTTTGCGCTCCATCTCAGAGTCCTATCGAATATCTAGCTCACAATTTTTCACGAAATGCTTTTTTTTTTTAATACCTGACGTTACTAATTCCCACTCCAAATTTCAACTCTGATATCTTGCTTGCGGAAACTAGACTTGTATACTCCAGTGTCAAGTGCCATAGTAAAAGAGAATTATCTGGAGGGGGGGAAGAACTACTTTACTTATAAATGCAGGAGAAATATCTCATGCGGACCCATCAGTGACACCAAACAGTTCCCTTTTATGGGAATTCTGTAAGAAGTGGATTCGCTTCTTAGTTTTTAAAATAGTGAAGGAGACTTGAGTGGGAACAGCAGCAGAAATTCTGAGGGGTGGAAGAAAGGTTTGTAGACACATGGTGCTGCACACAGGCCACTTGGGTCACTGCAACAGCTTTACTCAAATTGGACTGAAGAAGCCAGAGTGACTTTATGCTAAAGTCTCTCTTCTTCTCCTCCTCTTTTTCTTTGTCTACTCTCTCCTTTCATTCCTCTTCTCCCCTTCAAGGTTTCCCTTCTGAAATACATATTCTTGCCATTTCCTTATTACCGGAGTGAAGTGAGCCAGGGAGCCCAAGCCGCTGTAAGGTCAACAGAACAAATTCTGGAGGAAGCAGCAGCAGGAGCAGGATTAGAGCGAGACTGTCGGTGCTGGGCCGGTGGCAGTGCCGGACTGTGTGTACTGGGGGCCAGGCGGTCTGCAGAGAGACAAGCGCCTCGTGCTGCCTCCACGAGAATCTGGGAATCTGATTTCTCAGGTGAGTGGGGCGGGTGCATCGCTCTTTGACCCTTAAGGAGCTAGTCGGCTGTGTGGAGAATAGGCAGACTGCAGCCCTTTCCCCTCTAGAAGCTTGAGCAGAAAGGCAGGCTGATCTATGTCACCACTGTACTTAAAGGACAAGTTGGCCACATTATAAAAGGCCTGATCCAGCAGGTCTCCACGACTATAAGGCTGAGAGGAACAGATGACTCACCCAGCACTTCCGGGGTGTCGGGCACTGCCACACACTTTCTCACCCTTAAACTTGACAGCGACATCACAAGTGGGATTCATTTGCTCCATTTTACAGACAAGCAAAAAGAAGACAGAAGAGAATAAGTGGTGTCTGGGCTGATAAACGGGGATCGCAGACTGACGCTGGTCATCCGACTTCTAACACCAAAGTGGTGTGCAGTGTAAGGCCTCAAAACTACAAGTTAAATGTGACTTTTCACCCACCCACCACCCACCCCCCACCCCCCACCCCCAGTTCTTCTCAGTTTCCCTCCTTAGGTCACGGGAAAGATATCTGAAGAACTGCTCTGAGATGTCCCCCTTCTACTAACGGCCCGGGTCCCCCAACAAGTTGCCTGGGGAAAACCCATGGGACTCCCAGCTCCACGCGGCGCTCGGCGGAGGTGTGAGCAGACGGGTTGATGATTCACGTTCTCGCCCAGCGCACACTCGGCCGCCTCCACATTTCACACGCACACGCATGTACATGCGCTCACACCCGGCCAGCACTTACACAGGGAAACTGCCCCTGAGGTAGGGAGTGACAAAAGGCTCTGCCTCACTTCTGCTCAGATCGCCTCTGTCTCCAGGCCCCAGAAACACACCCCTGGTTTCCAGATCTGGCTTGTTTCTTCAAAATACACTTGTCTCCCTAAATCCCTCCTCTATATTTTTTGGGGAAAGGCGGTTGTAAACATGCCACCGGCTAGAATTTCACTCCCTTTGGCACCAGGAACCGCCATCACACCTCCACCCACAACACGCATCTCAAGTGGCAAAGGAGGAAATCAGAAAAAGGCAGTTGAGGAAGATCTTTGACGATGTAAATCTAACTGCAGGATTTCCTCAAATTCTGCCCAGGGCCTAGAAGTTCCGTTTCTGGCTTCTGGAACACCTCTGTCCCGAGAGCTGGACAAGCATTTCGCGGCAAGTAGGTCCAGAGCACGCGAGACCGGGCGCCTGCGGACCCCTCAGCGCCGGTCGGGAAAGCTCAGCTTACTCCAGCGGCCAGGTAGCTCCGTGGCATCCTCCAAGGGACGAGGCAACTTGCGCTTTACTCTGGTTTCCCAAGGAGAGCGCAGAGGAGAAGGAGGTCGCCATGCTCAGGATCACCGCTGTCGCGACAGCCCCAGGGGATGGAAGGTAGCGCTTTTAAGCAGCGTGTAGGGCAAAGCTGGCCTCACCAAGTCGGGGAGGCAGGACTAAACCTGCCTGGAAACCCCTCCGATTTGAGCATTTTCTACAGGTTTGACAGAGAGCAAGTTCAGCGCAGCGCAGTAGCGCAATGCAGAAACGCTTCCAGCCTTGGAAGCCTCGGGGCCAGGTTTGAACCTGTTACTTAAGGCCATTTAACATTACACCTCTGAGCCTTAGTTTCCTTACTAGTTAAATGCAGGTATTTATTTCTCAGAGTTTCACTTGCCTATGGGCAAAGCAGAAAGTGTAGATGACAGTATCTGGAACATACTAGGTGTTTAATAAATGTTTATTTCTCCTCAGCAGCTGCATCTGAAATATGACCGTGATACTTGCAGACCGTACTCACTGGATCATTACGAGCCTCCCTTGGGGATGATTTACTTTTCCACTGGCCCGTGGGCTCCTTAAGACAAGAATTCTGATATACACATCTTGAGGGTTCCTTGACCTGGCACGAGGACTGATGCACGCACGTAGTGGGCACTTATTTTTATGCATGGAACTCTATCTGGGAAAGTGGTTTGGCACCTGTTTGATGCCACAGAACACAACCGGAGTGAGGGGCGCGCTTTCCAGAGCAGAAATTGCTACTTCCTATGAGTCTTCGCGTGAGGGCTCAATCGCAGCCTTTCCTTCTGCCAGTTGACAGGTGGCACCCAGGACGCGGTTCTCGGTACTGTAGCTTCAAGCTAGCCGGAGTGCTCAGGTTGTGGGAATAATCAGAAAATTGAAGGCAACCTCGATGAGTTCTGGAAAGGTCCTTGGGTTTCTGTGACACATACCAGTCTATTAGTTGTTCTCAGAGACGGCAGGGAGCGCCTTTCCTAAAAACACGCAGGTTTGCAGGAGCTGGAGTCTCGATCTCCAGAGGCCTGAGCTTCAGGAAAAGAGCTTTCCAGAGTCCTCACTGGAAGAATCTGGAGAAGGAATAAGCTGAGAGGCCAGGCCTCCAGGAGCTGGAATGGGGAAGTGGGAGAAGGTGACGTGGGGCTGAGAGTAAGACAGAAAAGTTTTCAAAATGTTCTGTGAAGAATCCTAGGAGCCCTTTTAAAGACCGTGCGTGTTTATTGCAGAAGGACTCAGCAAACAGCAAAAGAAATGCATAGCCACCTGAAATCGCATCAACAGAAATAACCATTGATACCTGGGTGGGTTTCTTCCCGATCTTTTACGTATAGTTTTTATGTGCTGTAAATGAGAGTATAGACTATAAACTGACTTGTTACTTTTAGTGTCACTTAATGTAGTGTAATTTTCCATAGTATCAAGTGTTTTTCTACAGTACCATTTAATATTGACATAGTATTTCATTACCCAGAAAAGCTGTGCCATAATTTGCTTAACCAACATGTTGTTTTGGACATTGAAGTTGTTTCTAATTTCCATCATCATAAACAACACTGTGATGAACATCTTTGTATATGCAGCTTTTCACACAACTTTTATTTGTGTTAATTATCTCTTGAGATACATTTCTAGAACTGAAATTGCAAAATCAAAGTGCATGCATGTTTTTAAGCGTTTATACATACCCACAAATTGCACTTGTAAAACACTGAAGTAATTTACACTTCCACCAGCAATACATGAGATTTCTTTATTCTGCCCCCATCTCAACCTTCTCAATCTTTGGAGTTATTTTCTCATTATTCTTTTTTTCTAATTTGATAGGTTGGAAATGTCCTTTGGTGTTTTTATTTGCATTTTATTTATAGTTCATGAATTTCAAACAAGGGATTTTTTTTTCCCATAGATTTTTTTGGCCACTATGCATCTTTGAGGAAAACCTGTGGCACGACGATTAAATGCTATGGCTGCTAACCAAAAGGTCAGCAGTTCGAATCCACCAGGCATTCTTTGAAAACCTGATGAGACAGTTCTACTCTACTGTAAAGGGTTGCTGTGAGTCAGAATTGACTCAGTAGCAATGGATTTAGTTTCTTGGTTGTATATCTTTCAAGAGTCATGAGTTCTTATTTTATTAACGATACTGACATTTAACACATATATTGCAAATATGCTTCCTAATTTCTTGTTTACTTGTAATTTTATTGATGGTAACTCTTTGGTGCTTGATATATAGAAGTATTTTATTTAGGATGTTTTCATTTATAAGTAACAGAACAAGTGGCTAACTGGTTTAATCAAGAAAGACATTAATTACTTCAGATAACAAGAAGTCTGGAGCTAGACGGTCCTGGGTTGGATGTAGTCCTCACTGATACCATAAACAACTCCGATTCTTTCCCTCTTCACCCCCTCATCCTTTGCATATTGAGTTTTCAGTCTCATATTTACTGTTTCATGATGATACCATGGCCAATGCCATCGCAGACATTATAACATTCATTCAAGGCAGGAAGGAAGAGGGATGAAGGCATCAGCAGATGCTGTCCCTTTTTAGAGCAAAGTAGAAGCTTTTCCAGTAACAGCTCTACGTCTCCTTTGCCTTAATGGGGCAACATGAGCATCCATAGTCAAAAGTGTAGCTAGGAAAGCAAGTACCTTGCTTTCTTTCCTCCATAGCGAGAGACTTCAGAGATGAGAGTAGGAAATAGCAGTTAGTAAGTGAACCTGCCACAAAAAAATATCTTTGTAATGTAGTGGTTAAATCCATCCATCTTTTCCTTTTTAGTATCTTCCTTTTATGTCATAATCAGGAAAACTTTACCATCCCAAGATAATACTTAGATATTTACCTTTATTATGATTTCTTTTTTTTCATTTCTGTTTTTTCCCCTAAAGAAACAGCTCTGTTAATTACGGTCTCATTACCACTTTCAACAATAAGCACCAAATTTTAGATGATTAAGTTTACTAGCTATAAAACCAAAAACACCAACTCCCCTGCCGTCTAGTCTATTCCAACTCATAGTAACTTTATATGACAAAGTAGAACTGCCCCATAGGGCTTCCAAAGAGTGACAGGTGGATTCCAACCGCCGTCCCAGTGAGAAACCAGGGCTTCAATTTAGCTACATTTAAATGCTTTCTTTCTTTTTTTATTCAAAATGTGTGTGTTTATATGCTAACTACACACCATTTGCAACTATTTGGTTTATGTTATGAGCCAGAAATAAAACTCAACAAACTGTTGGTTACAACAATATCACTTATCAAATAATCTTTAATTTCTCCCCAAATGTGAAGTATTGCTATCTATCTATATATATGTATGTGTGTGTGTGTATATGTATACTTCTTAAAGCTTGAGTTTTTTTATTGGAATCAGAAATTTATGATTTAGAAATTAAGAAAACAACATGCTCCTCGGGTTATTTATTTTATTTTACATCCCATAATAAAACTATTGTATTCTTCATACAGAGCTACCACAATTGTTGTTTAAATTATTTGTAGGTAGTTGGAAAATTTGTTTTTTCCAGTATAATTCTTAGCTATAAGATGGAGAGAAGTTTATTATGCAATGTCATGTTATCCTCTTCCTAACTGTTGTAATCTTTAACTCATTAAGGCTTCCCAAATAGATAATTATATTACCCACATAATAGTAATTTGGTCTCTTTCTTTCCAATAAGTAGTGTAGTTTCTTTTACTTATTTTACTGCACTGGCTAAGACTTCCAATACAAAGGCAAATAGTAAAAGTATTGGAAACAAACCTTGTCTTGTACTTGAATATTGGTATTTTTATAATGTGCTGTTATTAAGTATGAAGTTAACTATTGGTATCCAAAATGGTTAAGTAATAACATCATTGCTGATGTCAGATGGATCCTAGCTGAAAACAGAGAATACCAGACAGGTGTTTACTTGTCTCTTATCACAGAAAATTATAGATAATATTGCAAAGAATGAGAATTCTAGAGCATTTATTGTGCTTACGAAGAACCTGTGCTTAACTTATTTCAGGAGCCGGTAGTTCCACAGAACATAATTTAAAGTCAACAAAGGTGTGCATCCGGGTTAGATACTTTCATCATACTTCTTCAATCTGTATGCTGAGCAAATAATCAGAGAAGTTGAATTATATGAGGACGAAGGTGGTATCAAATTTGAAGGAAGACCAACGATCTATGATACGCAGATGACACAACCCCGCTTGTTGAAAGCAAAGAGGACTTGAAGCTGTTACTGATGAAGATCAAAGACTACATCGCCTTCAGTATAGATTACACCTTGTCATGAACTGAATTGTGTCCCCCCCCAAAATATATGTAGCCATGTGGCTGGGACATGATTTCCAGTATCCTGTGACTGTCCTCCATTTTATGGTTTTCCTATGCTGTATGTTAAAGGATTAGGGTGGGACTATAAATCCCTTTATAAGATCACCTCCCTGCTCCACTGTAAAGGGAGTTTCCCTGGAGTATGGCTTGCCCCACCCTTAATCCTTTCATCCTGCAAGAGATAAAAAGAAAGAGAAGCAAGCAGAGATTTGGGAACCCCGTACCATCAAGAAAGCAGCACCGGGAGAAGAGCACATCCTTCAAACCTGAGTTTCCTGCACCAAAATGCTCCCTGGACAAAGACTGATGCAGTATCAGACTTTCCTCCAGAGCCAACAAGGGGAAAGCCTTCCCCTGGAGTGGACACCCTGAATATGGACTTGTAGCCTACTGGACTGTGTAAGAATAAACCTTCCTTTGTTAAAGCCATCCACTCTGTAGCATTTCTGTTAGAGCAGCCCTAGCTGTCTAAAACACACTTCAAAGTAAAGAAAACAAAAATCCTCACAACTGGACCAATAAGCAACACTACAATAAACAAAGAAAATATTGAAGTTGTCAATGGCTTCATTTTATCTGGCTCCACAATGAACTCTCATGGAAGCGGCAGTCAAGAAGTCAAATAATACAATGGATTGGGCAATCTGTTGCAAAAGATCTCTCTAGAGAAGTGTTAAAAACCAAATACATCACTTTAAGGACAAGGTGTCCCTGACTCAAGCTGTGGTGTTTTCTATCACCTCATATATATGAGAAAGCTAGACAAAGAATAAGGAAGACCAAAGAAGAACTGATGTGTTTGAATTATGGTGTTGACAGTGAATACTGAATACATCATGGACTGCCAGAAGAATGAACAAAATTGTCTTGGAAGAAGTACAGCCAGAATGTTCCCTAGAAGCAAGGATGGTAAGACTTCATCTCACACACTTTGGACATGTGTCCAGGAAGGACTAGTCCCTGGAGAACAACATCATACTTAGTAAAATAGAAGGTTAGTCAAGGAGAGGAAACACACTCAACACAATGGATTGACGCAGTGACTACAACAAAGTGCTCAAGCATTACAGCAATTGTGAGGAGGGCACGGGACCAGGCAATGTTTCACTCTGTTGTACATAGGGTCACTATAAGTTGGAACTGACTTGATGACACCAAACAACAGCATCTTACTAAAGAATTAAATCACGTATATTGAATTGTAGCAAAAACGTTCGTTTATTAGGATGATTGCAGAGCTTTCTCCTCTTTCAATTAGTGCAATAAATTACATTTACATATCAAATAATGTTGATGGTTGATGTGTCATTTCATTCCAGTAATGAACCCATCACGATTAATCATTAATTCATTCAATACAAATTTATTGAACATCTACTTTGCTGGGGGCATTGTGTAAACAACACCAAGTCCATACCCTTGTAGAGCTTTTATTCCAGAGGTGAAGACAGTGAATGACCTGCGGTTTACTCATGTTCATTTTATCTTTGCAGGTGTTTAATGTATTTTATCTCTCGACATCTACTGTTTATTTTTGTGCCATTGTATCCTGCAGGTTAACTTTTTTCGTGTTCTGTGGGTAATTTCTTAAGTCATTGCTTAGAGTCTACCTCTCCAACTCTTTCAGCTATTTTGTAAACTCGAAACCTTGTTTTCTAAATTCCTCTCTGCTTATGATGTTTAGAGAAGTTCTTATTTCTTGCTTCAAATCCTAACTGGCATGCCAGGTTTGAGTACCAGAGTTATACAAGCTCAATAAAAATTATCTTTAGTCTTTTGAAATAGTATAGGATCTCTGTTTTCTTGAAATTATCAGAACTTCCCTTTAACAAGTTATCTAATTTATTTGATGGTTATTGACTTATATTTAGGATTTTGATGTCTTGTTGAGTGATTTTTATTTTCATAGACAATTATTCATATCATTGATATTTTAAAATGTACCTGGTTTTCTGCTGTAAATTCAATTTTCTGTCTTTGAAATATTTTTCCTCCTTTCCACTGTTGAATATTTGATTTTTTCGTGTGTCATTTCATTTTTGTTTCTCAGCACTACTCCAGCTCACACACTCACCAAAAATATACTGATGACTTTCTGGTTTTTGTCGATTTACGGATATGAAGTTGTATCTTACTGTTATTTTATTTACATTTCTTTGCTAGTGAGATTGAACATGTCTTCAGATGCATTTTAATTATTTGGGTCCCTCTTTCAGTTAACCACTTACTCATAACACCTCTCAGTTCTCCATTAAGCTTTCAGCCTCTGAGGTGGTTATTTTGTTGCTGTGCTGTGCTGCTGCTTCTGTGCTGTTGCTGATGTTGATGATTTTCTGAAGTATCTTTTGTTTCATCATTGTTGTCTTTAGATGTTATAAGTATTAGTTCTTATTAGTTCTTAACATCATTTGTATGTAACTGTCACTGTTATTTTTTGTTGATTAGAAAGACTGAACTTTTTTATATAGTCAATTTGTTCTACTTTTGTACTTCTACATCTTATTTAAGACATCTTTCTGTCTTGGCTTGGCTTTTCTGTCCTCAAGATCACAAAGAAATTTCTCTGTGTTTTTATTATAGTTTCTTCTTCTATATTCAACTGCTTAAGTTATCTTGAGTTTAATTTGTAATACGGTCTGAGAGAGCAGTCCAGATTTTATTTTCTCTACAGAGTAATGCAACTTAATCACGCCACCAAATCTTTTGAAATATGGTAAGAAAAAAAAATTTCCTCAAATTTGGCCTACTACAGGAATTTCTCTGTATATGGTATAATTTATAATATTTCTAAGAAACAATAGATATTCTTGAGTGACTTTCTGATAGACTTTACAGACTAAGGGTGCCTTTTGAGAGGTTGTTGGTCTCGAGAGAAGCGTAACATTAACTTATTGGTGTTGTTAGGTGTCCTAGAATCAGTTCCGACTCATAGTGACCATATGCAAGATGGAACAAGGCACAACCCAGTCTTTTACCACGCCCATAATCATTTATATGCTTAAGCCCATTGTTGCAGCCACTGTGTCAATCTATCTTCTTGAAGGTCTTCTTCTTTTCCACTGACCCTCTACCACACCAAGTATGATGTCCTTCTCGAGGGACTGTTCCCGCCAACAACATGTCCAAAGCATATAACATGCAATCTTGCCATCTTTGCTTCCAAAGGAGCTCTCTGGTTGTACTTCCAGAACAGATCTGTTTGTTCTTTTGTTGGTCCTTGATACACTGAATATTCTTCTCTAACACCACAATTCAAAGGTGCCAATTCTCCTGTCTTCCTTATTCATTGTCCAGTTTGGGTCAGGTGTACCTTAGTCTTCAAGGTGACATCTTTACTTTTCAGTACTTTAAAGAGGTCCTTTGCAGCAAATTTTCTCAATGCAATGTTTCTCTCAATTTCTTGACTGCTGTGTCCATGGGTGTTGATTATGGACCCACGTAAAATGAACCCTTCTCCGTTTATGACAATGTTGCTTACTGATCCAGTTGTGAGGATTTCTGTTTTCTTGATGCTGTGGTACAATTCATACCGAAGGCTGTGGTTTTTGATCTTCATCAGTAAGTGTTTCAAATCTTCTTCACTTCAAGCAAGTGAGGTGGTGTCATCTGTGTAATGCATATTGTTAATGAGTCTTCCTCCAATCCTGATGTCTTGTTCTTCATACAATCCAGCTTCTGGGATTATTTGCTTGGCATACAGATTGAAAAGGTATGGTGAAAGGATATAACCTTTTGTGACTTTAAACCAGGCAGTGTCCCCTTGTTCTTTTCACATGACTGCCTCTTAATCCATGTGCAGATTCCTTAAGAGAGCAATTAAGTGTCCTAGAATTCTCATTTTACGCAGTGTTAGCCATCATTTGTTATGATCCACACAGTCAAATGCCTTTGCATAGTCAGTGAAACACAGGTAAATATCTTTCTGGTAATTTCTGCTTTCAGCCAAGATCCATCTGACATCAACAATGATACCCCAGGTTCCATATTCTCTTCTGAATCCAGCTTGAATTTCATTGTCAATACACTGTTGTGGTCACTTTTGATGATCTTCAGCAAAATTTTACTTGCATGTGCTATTAATGATATCGTTCACTAATTTCCTCATTTGGTTGAATCACCTTTCTCTGGAAGGGGCATAAATATGTATATCTTCCAGTCAGTTGGCCAGGTAGCTATCCTCCAAATTTCTTGGCATAGACAAGTGAGCACTTCCAGCACTGCATCTGTTTGTTGAAATATCTTAATTGATATTCCATAAATTCCTGGAGACTTGTTTCTCACCAGTGCCTTCAATGTAGCTTCTACTTCTTCCTTCAGTATCATCAGTTCTTGATCATATGTTATGTCTTCAAATGGCTAAGTGCTGATCAGTTCTTTCTGGTATAATGACATAATGACTCTGTGTATTCCTTCCATCTTGTTTTGATGCTTTTCTGAGTCATTTAATACTTTCCCTGTGGAATCTTTTACCATTGTAACTCGAGGCTTGAATTTTTTCTTCAGTTCCTTCAGCTTGAGAAATGAAAACCATATTCTTCCCTTTTGATTTTCTATTTCCAGCTCTTTGCACTTCTCACTATAATATTTTATTTTGTCTCCTCAAACTGCCCTTTGAAACCTTCTATTCAGTTGCATTACTTCATCTTTCCTTGCTTTTGCTTTAGCTGCTCAACATTTGAGGTTTCAGAGTCTTTTCTAACATCCAATTTGGTCTTTTCTTTCTTTCTTGTCTTTTAAAAGACCTCTTGCTCTCTTCATGGATGATGTCTTTGATGTCATCACAGTTCATCTGGTCTTCAGTAACTGGTGTTAAGCATATCAAATCTGTTCTTGAGACAGTCTCTAAACTAAGGTGGGATACACTCAAAGTCATACTTTGGCTCTCATGGACTTGTTCTAATTTTCTTCCATTTCAGTTTGAATTTGCCTATGAACAAATGATGATCTGTGCTGCAGTCAACACCTGGTCTTGTCCTGATGTGGAGCTTTTCCATCATGTTTTTCCACAGACATAGTCAATTTTGTTCCTGTGTGTTCTGTCTGGTGACATCTGTGTGTACAGTTGCCACTTGTAAGGTTGAAAAAGTTATTTGCAATGAAGTCTTTAGTCTTGAAAAAGTCTACCATGCAATCTCCAACATTCCAGCACTGTTTCTATCACCAACGTCATGTTTTCCGACTACTGATCCTTCTTCTCTGTTTCCAACTTTTGGTTTCCAGTCACTAGTAATTATCAATGCATCCTGATTGCATGTTCAATTAATGTCATACTACAGAAGCTGGTAAAAATCTTCAATTTCCTGGTCTTTGGCCTTAGTGGTTAGTGTGTAAATTTAAATAATAGTCGTATTACCTGGCCCTCCTTGTAGGCATATGGATATTATCCTATCACTGACAGCATTGTGCTTTAGGACAGATCTTGAAATGTTGTTTTTGATGATGAATGAAACTCTGTTCCTCTTCAAGTTTTCTTCCCTGGCATAGTAGACTGTATGATGGTTAGATTAAAAGTGGCCCAATACCGAGACAGGGAGCAGGCTAGGAAGATTGAGTAAAGGGAGAGCAAGCAGCCCCCATTTGTCTGTCAGTGGAGGCCTGCTTGTTGCTGTGATGCTGGAAGCTATGCCACTGATATTTAGGTAACAGCAGGGTCACCCATGGTGGACAGGATTCAGCTTAGCTTCCAGACTAAGACAGACTAGGAAGAAGGACTCAGTGGTCTACTTCTGAGAAGGATAAGCCAGTGAAAGTCTTATGAGTAGCTGTGAACTATTGTCAGATATAATGAGTCTCCCAAGCTGGAAGACACTCAGAAGACAACTGGGGAAGAGCTGCCTCCTCAAAGCAGAGCTGACCTTAATGATGTAGATGGAGTAAAGCTTTTGGGATCTTCATTTGCTGATGTGGCATGACTCTAAATGAGGAGAAACAGCTGCAAACACCCATTAATAAATGGAACATAGAATGTACGAAGTGTGAATCTAGGAAAACTGGAAATCATCAAAAATGAAATGGCATGCATAAACATTGATACCCTAGGCATTACAGAGCTGAGATGGACTGGTGTTGACCATTTGGAATCTGACAATCGTGTGGTCTAGTATCCTGGGAATGAAAACTTCAAGAGGAATGGTGTTGTGTCCACTGTCAAAAAGCAGGAATTAGGATGTCAATATGTCCTTTGAGAGGACACCATTCAATTCATAACAACCACCTTTTTTCCATAAAGGTGTTTCCCAAGAGAAAAACATTTTAAGTCAGTAGCTCAGGAGCCTTTTGCTTCATGACAAGCTTAAAATAAAACTTTGACATGGGCGTGTAATCATTTTTTCAGAGCCCTTGGTTTTACAACAGCCTGTCCATTCTTTAGTTCCTTATTTAAATATAATTATCACTTGACTAAAGTACTTCTTTGAGTAATTTTTTGGAAAATGATATGTGAATACTATCTTTTTTTTTTTTTTTTTTTTTTACAACAATATCACTGCTTCCATTCTGGTTCTTTTTGGCAATAATCTCCAAGAACTATTTAGAATCATTTTATAGAAAGCTACAATTAAACATTAGGCATAATGGTTAAGTGCTACATCTCCCAACCAAAAGATCAGCAGTTCAAATCTGCCAGGTGCTCCTGAAAAACTCTACAGGGTAGTTCTACCTTGTCCTGTAAGGTTACTATGAGCTGCAATCAACCTGGTGGCACTGGGTTTGGTTTTTTTGGTTTGGGGCACCAACATTTTGGAAGCCTTAGTCATGTAGTGGTTAAGAGCTATGGATGCTAACTGAAAGGTCAGCAGTTCAAATCCACCATATGCTCCTTGGCCACTTTGGGACAGCTCTACTCTGTCCTATAGGGTTGCTGTTAGTTGGAATTGACTCAATAGCAGTGGGAATTTTTTGACCAACATTTTGTCTGCCTAGGTTAAGATGGCAAATTAGGGTTTAAAATGTTATTTTTCTAGTAATTTTACACTGCTTCACCAGGTTGTTCTCTTCCTGTTAAACTACCAACTGTCCTTATATGTCCAAAGACTTCGCATATCTAGTGTTGGCACTTCCTACAGAGCCGAATCAATGTGAGTATCCAGGGCAAGCTACTTAACATCTCTGTGCTTCAGTTCCTTCATTGATAGAACATGGTAATGATCCATTTTAGCTACTTTTATCAGGATTTCAGGTGACGGGAATTGAGATGGAGTCTTGTGTGGATGTATCTGTTTTTCCAGATTCTCCAGTCCTGAATGGAGAAAGAAGACAAATGATTAGAATTTTTTAATTGTCGTACATTTTACTTTCTTAGATTTAAGCTCCAATAGTCTATGGAGAATAGGAAGACAACTTCAGCTAGAGGCAGTTGAACTAAACAGCCTTGCCTTTACACCTGAGAATTTAATTTCTTATTTTTTACGACAACCTAGTGTTGACTAGGGCAGTGACCTTTTATTTAGGGACACTTCTGCTTTCAATACAGGTCCCCAGGTGGCCCAAATGGTTTGTGCTTGACTGCAAGCCTAAAGGTTGGTGTTTTGAACCTACCCAGTTATACCAACCTACTTCTAGGCTTTCCAAGAAAAATCTACTGAGCAACTGTACTGTTTAACACCTGTGGTTACATGAGTTAAAACCAACTGGATGGCAATGGGTTTAATTTTTTTTTTCTGCTTTTGGTAGGTGTTTTACTCAGCTAGTGCTGCTCTAACAGAAATACCATAAAGTGGATGGCCTTAACAAAGGAAAGTTTATTCTTACGTAGTCCAGTTGGTTACAAATCCAAATTCAGGATGTCTGCTCCAGGGGAAGGCTTTCCCACTTGCCAGCTCTCAAGGAATGTCCAGAATTACATCAGTCTTTGTCCAGGGAGCATCTTGGCACAGGAATCTGAGGTCCAAAGGATGTGCTCTTCTCCCAGTGCTCCTTTCTTAACAGTGTGAGGTTCCCAATTCCCTGCTTTCTTTCCTTTCTTTTTATCATTTAGGTCATACTCCAGGAAAACTCTTTACAGTGGAGCAGGGAGGTGATCCTATGAAAGGATTTACAGTCCCACCCTAATCCTTTAATATACAGCACAGGAAAAATCACAAAATGTAGGACAGTCATAGAATACAAGGAATCATGGCCCAGGCACATGGCTACACATATTTTGGGGGGGACACGATTCAGTCCATGACAGTAGGTCCACACATTGTGCAACCACTTTGTGCTCAGCTACTAACTGAAAGATTGACAGTTCAAACCCACCCACTAGTACTATGAAAGAAAGGCCTGAAGATCTGCTTCCATGAAGATTACAGTGAAGAAAACAATGCAGTCGTTCTAGTCTATAACACATGGAGTTGCCATTAAAAAATTAAAAATAAAAATGAGGAAGATGGAGCCAAGACAGTGGACTAGACTCACGTCTCCTTAATTCCCTCTGAAAACTGAAGCCTAGATTGACTGTTGACTGAAACACTCTGGACACCCAGGGAGCCCTATTATACGTCATAGGGTTGTCAGACTGGAATACATGCTACTAAATGGGAAACTACCTCTCTCTGATGAGGCAGAGCACACTGAGTCCTGCTCCTGTTGAGATCCTCTTGGATGGACTGCAGGTACTATTGCTTTTTTCTTTTTTCCATATCTGGGAAGCAGGGGATGGCATGAGCTGGTAAATACACTGAACTGCAGTGCTAACACAAACAGCATATAGCATAGCAGAGGCCCAGTGCATGAGATAGTCACATTTTGAGAGCCCGGTTCCTGATGGAGGGCACCAATGCCCCCTCACCCTCTCTTTTCTGAGATCAGCCATAGATTCTGCTGTTTCATGGTGGAAAGGACAGCTCAGCCGGGACGACATCTTGGTCAGCTGGGAGGTGAAGTCACCCAACTAGAGGCCTCAGCAGGGGCTAATTCCAAAGCTGAGAAGTAGTGCCAGTCTAGAAATCACTTTTCCAGCAGAAAGGTTGTGTTAAGCATAGTGTTCCATTATGGGTAGGGCCTGACTGAGGTGGCTGCAAGGTCATAACCCTTGCCTACTTTAAACAACATCACACTATCTGCAGACAGCCAAAGAGGTTCTTATGTTGCCAGTCGGAAGGTGGGCCAGCCACACCAGATGGGCTGAAGGATTTTAGTAACTGTTGGATAGCTTCTAAATTTTTAAAATAAGACTGCCTGGAGAAATAACTGCCAAGTGGCCCAGCAGCATTGCTTCCAGCTTTTACTGACCCACATCATAGGGTCATTTAATGGCCCCCCAGTGACTCCATAAGTAAAGTGTTGTCTTTGCCAGATAGGAACCAGAGTTTGCCACCCCAGAGAGTCCACTAGGGCCAGTCACTAGAGTATACACAGAGGTGGCTGATAATCAATTCCCTTCTCAGCTCCTGTTGAGATAACACCACCAGAGAAAGTAAACATCCTCTAGATGGACCAAAGGCAATAATCCATCTCTAACCATTTAAAGAAACAACCCAGCATGGCTCCAGAAAACTCCAAAAATAAAGAATCAAAACCCTTATCAGGTGAAGAAGGATTTCTGAAACTATCAGAGGTTGAGTACAAAAGAATGATATATAGAATCTTCCTAGAGATTAGACAAAATGCAGCAGAGCAAAATAAAAAAATTAAGAAAGCTATTTGAACTGATGGAACATCAACATTTGAAATCCAACAGATCCATAACAAAATTACAAAATTAGACAATTCAATCCAAAGTCAAAAGAGCAGAATTGAAGAGATGAAAGTCAGACTTGGTCATCCTGAGGTAAAGCAACTGACACCAACATTCATGAGGAGAAATCAGAGAAAAGAAATAAGAAAAATGAAGAAGCATTAAGAAAACATGTGGGACTATATTAAGAGGAATAATCTACAATTAATCAGAGTACCTGAACAGGGAGGGACAGCTGAAAACACAGAGAGTATTGTTGTTGAGTTGCTGACAAAAAACTTCCCTGAAATTGTGAAAGAACAGAACACAGACATCCAAGACATGTATTGACTGCCACAAAAACTAGACCCAAAAAGAAAGACACCAAGACATGTTATAACCAAACTTAATAAAATGAAACATAAACATATTCTCTTAAAGGCACTGAGGCTCAAAGCAAAGCTATCATTCAAAGTGATACCTTGTATGTTTTTGTCTGACTTCTCAGAAGACATGATGCTGGCACGGAGGCAGTAGGATGACGTATTCAAAGCCTTTAAGGAGAAAAACTTCCAACCAAGAATAATATAACCTGCAAAACTATCTCTCAAAGCCAAGTGCCATCATGTTGGATCCGACTCAAATAGGAAGATTAAGTTAAGATGTTTACAGATAAATGGAACTTTAGAGACTTTGTGAAAACCAAACCAAAACTACAAGAAATACTGAAAGAAGCTCTTTGCTTAGAAAAACAAAAACATTAAGTGTATATTCAAGGAGATGACGCAGGACACAGCATCGGAAGCCTATTCAGTTAGGGAAGTCACAAAACTGAATCAAAGCTACAATATCAAAAGAAGGGAACCAGTGATCATATCACAAAAACTGTGACACCATCAAACTAAAAAGAAAGATAGACTGCAGTAGTTACAGTCCTTTCAGATGGAGAGGACGTTAAAAAGATATGCAGAAGTTAAACTTGGGTTTAAATTTAGAATATTAAGGGGGATTATAGCTGCAAGGCACAATAACAGTGGAACACATCAAATTAGAAACATGATACAGGAGTCTCAACAAGCACAAAACCAACACTGAAAAAGATGAAAAGTCAACTCATAAAGAAGAATGACCCAGAACAGAATATTAAGAAGCAGAGAAAACACCAACACTAAAACAAATACATCAAAATGACAGCACTAAACACATGCCTATCAATAATTACACTGAATGTAAATGGACTGAATGCTCCAACAAAGAGACGAGTGATATTCTGGATCAAAAGACACGACCCATCTACATGTTGCTTCAAGAAACACACCTTAGACTTAAAGGTATGAACAAACTGAAAATTAAATGATGAAATGATGTACACTAAGCTAACAACATACAAGAAACAGCAGGTGTGGCAACACTAATCTCAGATAAGATAGATTTTAATGTAAAATTCACCATCGTGGACAAGGATGGTCACTATTTATTTCTGAAAATTTCAAAACACAATCAGGACTTAACAGTATTAAATATTTATGCACCCAATACCAGAGCAACTAAATATATCCAACAAACACTGACTACACTGAAAAGTGAGATAGATCACTCCACAATAATAGTAGGAGACTTCAACACTCCACTTTCAGTAATGGATAGATCATCCAGAAAACAGCCCAGTGAAGACACAGAAGTCTTATTGTGACAATTAACCAGCTAGACCTCATTGACATTTACAGAACTTTTTATCCATCAACAAATAAGTACACCTTCTTCTCTAATGCACATGAAACATTTTCCAGAATAGACCATGCATTAGGACATAAAGCAAATCTCAACAAAATGCACACAAGTGAATTATTGCAAAGCATCTTCTAGGACCATAAAGCTGTAAAAATAGAAATCAATAGCAGAAAAAACATAGACATTTGAGCTCATGGAAACTGAATAACGCCTTGTTTAAAAAGCTATGGTTTATAGAAGAAGTCAAGGATGACATAATGAAATTTATGAAAGCAGATGAAAATGAAAACTCATCTTACCAGCATCTATGGGATACAGACAAAATAGTGCTCAGAGGTCATTTATCTCTATAATTACACACATTCAGAAGGAAGAAAGGACCCAAACCAAAGAATTAACCCTACAGTTTGAGCAAATAGAAAGAAAGCAGGAATCCCTCAGACACCAGAAGAAAACAGATAATAAAGATTAGAGCAGAACTAAATGAATTAGAGAATAGAACAATTGAAAAAAAAGTAATAAAACCAAAAGTTATTTTTTTGAAAAGATTGGCAAAACAAATCTGACAAGCCATTGGTTAAACTTACAAAAAACAAACAAACAAAGCAGAAAAAGAAGCAACCCAAATAAGAAACAATAAAGATTAGAGCAGAACTAAATGAATTAGAGAATAGAAGAACAACTGAAAAAAGTAACAAAACCAAAAGCTATTTTTTTATTTTTATTTAACATAACTGAGTGAAAATGTACATTCACATATAAATTTACATGCCCCCCTATATGCAGCTTCCACTGCTCTCCCTGTCCAGTGACAGCACACCATTCCTCTCTGCTCCATACATGTCTCATCCTCCCAACAGTTCCTTTTCCCCTCCTGTCCGTCCACTCCCCTTCCTCCAGCCAGAGGTCAGCAAGATGATATCCTATAGATGTATAGAACCACAAAGTCAAAAGCTATTTCTTTGAAAAGATTGACAGAACAAAACTGACAAGCCATTGGTTGAACTTACAAAAAACAAAAACAAAAATAAAAAACAGAAAAAGAAGCAACCAAAATAAGAAACAAGATGGGAGATGTCACAACAGACCAAACTGCAATCAAAAGTATCATAATAGAATACTACGAAAGACTGTACTCCAACAGATTTGAAAACCTAGAAGAAATGGACAAATTTCTAGATTCATGTCACCTACCGAAATTAACACAGGGAGAAGTAGAAGAACTTAATAAAGCCATCACAAAGAAAGAGATTGAAAAAGTCACCAAAAAACTACCACCTAAAAAAAGTTCTGGCCCAACTGGCTTCACCAGAGAATTCTAAGAAACTTTCAGAGAAGCATTAACTCCAATACTACTGAGACTATTTCACAGCATAGAAAGGGATGGAATACTCCCAAATTCATTCTATCGAGGCCAGCATGACCCTGATACCAAAGCCAGGGAAAGATTCCACAAAAAAGGAAAATTAGAGATCAATATCACTCATGAACCTAGATGCAAAAATCTTTAACAAAATCCTTGTCAATAGAATTGAACAACATATCAAAAAGATAATTAATCACGACCAAGTTGTATTCATACCTGGATGCAAGGCTGGTTTCACATCAGGAAAGAAATTAATGTGATCAACCACCTGAATAACACAAAAAATAAGAACCACTTGATTTTGTCAGTTGATGCAGCAAGGCATTTGACAAAGTCAAACACCCATTCATGCTAAAAACTCTCAGCAAAATTAGCATAGAAGGCAAATACCTCAACACAATAAGCAGTATCTACACCAAGCCAACCGCATACATCATCCTGAATAGAGAGAGACTGAAAGAATTCGCCAACTAGACAAGGATGCCCACTCTCATCACTTCTGCTCAACATTGTGCTAGAGGTTCTAGCCAAGGCAATTAGACAAGACAAAGAAATAAAGGGCATCAACATTGGCAAAGAAGTAAAAATCTCCCTATTTGCAGATGTTATGATTGCATATGCAGAGAATCTTAAAGAATCTGTAAGTAAACTACTCAAACTAATAGAAGAGTTGAGCAAAGTATCAGGATATAAGATAAACAAAAGTAAATCAGTAGGATTCCTTTACACCAACAAAGAGATCGTCAAAGAAGAAATCACAGAATCAATGCCCTTTACTATAGCTTCCAAGAAGATAAAATACTTAGGAGTAAATCTAACCAGAGAAGTAAGAGACCTACACAAAGAGAACTACAAGACCTTACTGCAAGAAACCAAGAGAGACTTGCATAAATGGAGAAACCTATCCTGCTCACAGATAGGAAGACTTAACATTGTGAAAATGGCTACTTTATTCAAAGTGATCTACATATACAATGCAATCCCAATACAAATTCCAGTGACATATTTTAATGAGATGGAGAAAGAAATCACGAACTTTGTTTGGAAAAGGAAGAAACCCCAGATAAGCAAAGCACTAGAAGAAGAGGAACACAGTGGGAGGCCTCATACTACCTGACCTTAGAACCTATTACACTACCACAGTAGTCAAAATAGGCTGGTACTGGTACAAAAAGAGACATATAGAACAATGGAACAGAGTTAAGACCCCAGAGATGCCACCATCCTCTTATGAACAACTGATATTCAGCAAATGCCCTAGGATTCTACACTGTGGTAAAAACAGTCTCTTTAACAAATGGTACTGGCAAAATTGGATATCCATCAGCAAAAGATTGAAATAAGACCCATATCTAACACCTCACACAAAAACTAATGCAAATTGGATAAAAGACCTAAATATCAAGTCTAAAATGATAAAGATCGTGCAAGTAAAAATAGGGTCAGCAATGGAAGTTTTAATACACAGCTGAGACAGATTTCAAAATCTAACAAAGAGCACGATAAACAGAAAGTAGATAAATAGGAACTACTAAGAATCAAACACTTTCGCTCATCCAGAGACTTTATCAAAAGAGTTAAAAGACCACCTACAAAATGGTGAAAAACACTTGGCAAGGACCAACGTTAATACTACAAAATATCAGCAAGAAAAAGGTAAATAACCCAATTAAGTGATGGGCAAAGGAGATGGGCAGACATTTCACCAAAGAGGACATCCAGGCAGCCAAAAGACACATGAGGAAATGCTCACGATCATTAGCTATTAAAGAAATCCAAATCGAGACTGAAATGAGATGCCTTCTCACCACAACAAGATTGGCCATGACCTCCAAAACACAAAACAACAAATGCCAGAGAGGCTGTAGGGAGATTGGAACTCTCCTACACTGCTGGTGGCATTGCAAAATGTTACAACCTCTTTGGAAATCTATCTGGCATTCCTTAAAAAGCTGAAAATAGATATAGCATTTGGTCCAGTAATCTCACTGCTCGGAACATATCCTACAGAACAGAGGGCAGTCACAGGAACAGATACAAGCGTACAAATGTTTATTGCAGCACAGTCCACAATAGCTAAAAGATGGAATCAACCCAGATGCCTAGCCAAGCCACGCCAAGTGCCGTCGAGTCGGATCCACCAACAACAGATAAATGGATAAGCAAACTATGGTACATATACTCAGTGGAACACTATGCAATGATAAAGAACAGTGATGGTTTTTTGGAAACATCTCATAACCTAGTTTCAACTGGAAGACATTATCCTGAACCAAATCAGTCAGTGGCACAAGTACAAATATTGTATGAGATCCCTACTATAAGGACTTAAAAATAGACTCATATACTGAAGAAAAGACTCTTTGATGGCTGCAAGGGAGGGGAGGGAGACAGATGGCTGGTCATAGGTTAGATAGTTAACAGAAATTTGTTTGGGTGAAATCAGTGACAGCACACAGTAGAAAGAAGATCAACTTAACTGGACTTCAACATAAATTGAAAACTCTTCTAATCTTAACCCAATATAGCAAGAACAGAGTAGCAGGGATGGGGATCTGGGAAGCGTGCTCTCAGGGGACATTGAGGCCAGTTGGCATAACTAGCCTATTGTTAAGAGAATCTTCTGCACCCCACATTGGTCAGTGGCATCAGGGGTCTTGAAATCTAGCAAGCTGCCATCTGTGGTACACCAAACTGTCCCAACTCATCCAGAACAGACGATCACCGAGAATAACAAAGACAGATGGGAAAAAGAGCCCAGGAGACAGAAGGACCCATGTGAATGGGTGACTGTATCAACATGTGACCAGATGAACTAGAAGGTGCCTGGCCACCACCAAAGACAGTAGTGATGGGGCACACAATGTCAAGTCCCAGTGGCAACACAAGAAAAACAGGGGCACATCTCAAGAACTCCACTAAAGGACCGCAATTTGTGGTCCAGTGGCCTGGAGGTTCCCCTTGGCACATGACTCCTAGACTTGCTTCTGCCCCTGACCAGAAAACATCACTGAGGTCAGCTCTTCAGACAGGAATGGATTGGACTTGGAGACACAAAATGACCATATGATGTGTGTACTTTGCGGTTCTAGGCATCTGTAGGATGCTGCCCTACTTAGAAGGGAGAGAAAAAGGTTAAGAGGAAGGGACAGGAGATTGTTAAGAAGAGGTGACATATATAGAATGAAAAGGAGGAGTGCGCTCTCACCAGGCAAGGAGAACAGAAGGAGCTGCAGATAGGTGGGCATTCAAATTTAATTTTAACCGGATACTTTCACTTAATCACAATAAAAACAAAACAATAACCAAACTCATTGCCATCGAGTTGATTCCAACTCACTGATACCGTATAGAATAGAGTAGAACTACTCCATAGAGTTTCCACACAGTGCCTGAACAGTTCAAACTGCTGGCCTTTTGGCTAGCAGTTGTAGCATTTAACCACCATGCCATGATGGCTTGCCATTAGTTGGAGTTAATTCAACAACAATGGATTCTTCACTTGGTAGGAACAGTCTCTGCAATGCCCGTGCTGTTATAGGCTATATCCTCAAACAGATGAATATGATGAGAGCAATACTCTCATACCGGAAACCCTGGTGGCTTAGTGGTTAAATGCTATGGCTGTTAACAAAAAGATAGTTCGAATCCACCAGATGCTCCTTGTATATTCTACGGGGCAGTTCTACTATGTCCTATAGGGTTTCTATGAGTCAGAATTTGCTCAACAGCAGTGGGTTTGGTTTGGGTTTTAAATCCCTCACTCTGAAAATCTTGCTGTGCCCAGTGCACTGCTCTGAGGCACAGGTAGGACCGAGACCTCCTTCAACCACATCGTTAGTTCTGGCTCCTCTGAGTTAGGGAGTGCTAGTAGGGTGACTTCTAATAGTCCCTAGGTAGCTTTTCATCTGCAGAAAATGCATGCAAAGGAAACACCTGCCTAGACAGACCCTGTCTCAATCCAGTCTCACATGTAATATATCCTAGAGAAATTCCTGGAAGTTTATTGTATGAGAATGGCACCTTTCTCTAGTTTCAAGCAGTAATATGTTTTTTTATTGTAATATTCTTTTGGCAATTTCAATAGGAATTTGGAACATGGGCTCACATGAGTGGAATATCTTACTCAGTTCTGAATACCAGTACCTAGTAAAATGTAAGAAGTGAAAGAATATTCACGTGATGAAGAAATGATGAATTAGTAGGGTGACCACACAATTTAAAGTCTAAATCACAGCCCTATTGGAAATGAAAAGGGATACTGGCCAGATGTGTTGCCAGATTAACAGGAGTAAAATGGGACTGTCCCCTGCAACCTGGGATATATGATGAACCTATGAATAAGAGAAACAGGAAAGAAAATCATAAAGATCACTCAGTGATGCTGTTGGCCACATGCAAGGCAATAGCCATGTATTTTTTCCAAAGAAACACAATGGGGTGAAAAAGTAACAGCGAATGTAATCTGTCTGGGTTGCAGGTTGGATTCTGGAGAAATTATCACTGAGATGGAGGTATAAATTTGTTGAGGGACACCCCAGTCAATAGCAAATGAGGGGAAGAAGGAGAAGCAAGATTGAGTAGAGGAAGCCAGCTCGATGGGCCGCAGGGAACTCTAACATTGGATTGATCCCTCAGAGATGTCTCATATCAAGGTAAGGAGGCTGAGCCTTTGTACTCCCACATCAGCGGGTCGTGGGATGTGTACCGCTGGAAAGGGCATAACTTTGAGTGAGGAGGCTTTCTTCAACTGAGGTCAAGAGAGGCCTCAGAGCTGCATCAGAGAGATGCAGCTGTAGCCTTCAACAGCTAAGACTCTTAGCTGGAGAAATCAGTGCTTAGTTCCTAAAAGAGGATCAGCATCTACTCCTATGCCACTCAGTCGCTGTCTTCTGAGGTTCAGTTTACTCCATCTCAGGCAGTGGCAGTGGAATTCTCAATAATCTCTTTTCCTGGAGAAACTTATATAAAGAAAGTTAGTGGGACAAACTACAGCCTCTGCCACTACAGCTGGTCTCAAACCCAGTGTCATCACTAGGGTTAGTGCCATCCAGTGCAGCAATTCAGGGTGTCACCCCCCTCTGCACCAGCTGGTGACTCTCCCCCTTGGCTGGAGCTGCCACCTCCAGGGCCAAATGCTGCTATGCAGCCAGCTTGCCCTCCTCAAATTTCCTCACTTCTCCCATTGACCATGACAATGAATGACCTCTCTGACCCCCCAAAGCAGGCACTGAGACATCACTACCTTAACCATAGACCCTGGTGTCTTTTGGGGTTACCCTCATTGACAAAATCTCTTTCCATCTCTGTCAGAGATATACCAATGCCCATCAGTCTATATATTTAGGTAGTTCTCACCTCACCCTGCACATACACAATCCAATGGATGATGAGATGCACTGCCCAAAGTATTTCCCATTGAGAGGATTTTTCCACAGTTCAACCAGCCACAGTTGTTCAAGACTGTAATGAAGCTAACAGTCCATTTTTGCCTGTACCCAGAATATCAGACTGACCCATCTGACGAATCACACTTGGTCTTAATGAACCCTCAAAACTTTGTGAAGCCACAGTATGAGGTGACAGAGAGGGACTGCTGCAAAAACAGCCCAGTAGAGGTATAGGCCCGTCTGCACATGCAGCTTTCTGATGCCCCTTGGCCTTGCCACAGGTATGCTACTTTCATGTCAAATGCATTGCTGTTTATCCCTTCAGACCTTGTGACTCAGTAGATCTCATGTAACTCAGCTCATAGTAGGCAGTTCTGGCTGCATGATCACTTGATGTCTCATCATCAGCTGACTTTTTCTACTAAAGTCCAGAAACAAGTCCAGCAGTTGTTTTTCAAACACAGAATTCTCTGCTGCAGACAGCATGGCTTTGTTCCAGAACCCTAAGTTTTGTTTTTTTTTTTATAGTGAATCTTCTACTGGGACTTTCTATAAACTCCATGTGGAATCTTTTTTTCTTTTCTTAATTGTGGTGAAAATATACACAACAAAGCTTTCACCACTTCATCTGTTTTCCATACAGCATCTTTTGACAATACCCACCAAGAACCTACTGCCATCAGGTTGATTCTGACTCGCAGTGACCCTATACAGAACAAAACTGTCCCATAGCATTTCCAAAGAGCACCTGGTGGATTTGAACTACCGACCATCTGGTTAGCAGCAATAGCACTTAACCACTACACCACCAGGGTTTCCTTTGACAACACAGTTATCTTTAACTACCTAGAGTCTTTTGGGTCATTTGGCCCAAATGTCAGCGCTGCTTGAACCTCAGCCGGGTCCAGCACTAAAGCGCTCCAGGTACCACTCAGGTACCACATGCAGCCAGCATGTGATAAGGAAACTTGTCTGAGCTATGATTCTCGGTGGTTTGGCAGTTATGATGTAGTTTGGCAGTTCTGTAATGATGTAATCATCTCCATGATGACATCTGATATAATGTGATCACCTTCCTGATGGGATCTGCTGTGTACAGCCAATCATTAGAAAGGGCGTTTCCTTAGGACTGTGACCTGGATTCAACATAGGTGAGTTTTCTGGCAAGGGTTGTGGGCTTTGGTTCACTTTGGATCCTGTAGGTAAATTCTCTGGTTCTTTGGACTTAAGCTAGCAGCTTAATTACTGTCTTGCCTGCCAATCTTGGTATTTGTCGATCTCCCACAGCCTGTGAGCCAGAGACTTGCTGTCTGACATGCCAATTTTGGGTTCACCAGTGCCTGCAGCTAGGTGAGTCAGGAGAAGTCTCCAGCCTGATCCAAGAACTTGGGGCTTTTCCGGGCTGTACAACTGAGTGAGAGCCATCTCCTTGATATAAATCTCTATTTTTGTCTACTTTACAAGATTTGTTTCAGCAAAGAACCCAACCTAAGACACAGTAAGAGTAATATACCTAGTGGTAGCAGCATGGGATTTTCAAGTGTAGAATATGACGTATTTGGAACACTGATGAGGCACATCAGGTACCATGCTCTTTTCTTAGTGGTGGGAGTACAAGATGCAATAATTTTTGTCCTTTACTTTGGAAGGAATATCCCATCTTGCTCCAGACTACTGAACCTTCAAAAACTTTACTGTTGTGGCAGGCTCTGAATCTTTATTGGATTTATCTCACACCCTCTGCAGCATATATATGTCACCATTACTTTGAACATAATTGCTACTTCTTTTTATTCCATGTGATTAGCATAATGTCATCAACATGAAGGACCAATGTAATGTTCTGAGAAATGTCCAAGTCCCTTCAACCTAAATTATGACAGAAGGTGAGGCAGTAAGCGTAGTGTTGGGGCAATACCAAAAGCATGTACACTTGTCCATCCCACTTGAATGCGAATTTTTTCTGGTCCTCCTTTCTAATACACAGTGGAAAAGAAAGCCTGATCAATGGCTGCGTAGTATGGTTCAGAAAAAAAAAAAGGCTACTACTGCCATGGAGCCATTTCTGACTCACTGTGACCCTATGCAACAGAGTAGAACTGCCTCATAGGGTTTCCAAGTAATGCCTGATGGATTTGACTTGTCAACTGTTTCGTTAGCAGCCATAGCTTTTAACCACTATGCCACCAGGATTTCCAGACCATGCTAAATTGTTCTAGCAAAGATATCTTATCCAGAACACCAGCTTTAATTGGTGCCACTGTTTGGTTTAGTTTGTGATTGGACACTGTCACTCTGAAAGTTCTGTCTAGTTTTTATAGAAGCTAGGCTGATGAATTACACTGGAATAGAACAGGAGTCGCTATCCCTTTACCTTTTAGGTGTATAAAGATGACATTAATCTTTCCCTTTCTCGAATGTGACAGTTTTTATTTCCTCTTTTGGCTGGGGGAAAGGTAAAGTTTCAGATGCTTCCATTTGGCCTTCCCTGCTACAATACCTTTTACCCACAGGCCAAAGAACAACGTGGACATTCCTCTAGCTTCCAACTACCAAATATCCCCATTATGATAATATATTCAGATGCAGAGAAAACAACTCTAGATGGATGACAGACTCAGTGGATCCAGGTAAGACACTTCCATTTATAACTATATTACTCCTGAATTCTGACTTATAGCCTCCTAGACTGCGAGAGAATTTTGATTTATTTAAATTTAAGTCATTCACTTGTGTTACTTCTGGATAGCAGTGCTAGATAACTTATACACTACGTGAGGCTATAAAATTTATCATTTATTTTCTACAGGACAGGAAGACATGTTATTCTGTAAAGCAAAAGGAAATGACCTGGTAAGAGAAGTACGCTCTTACATACTTCTACTCTGACTTTGGGTCCTGACGTATCAATGCCAACTGGGAACCTGTGTCCAATATTCTTCAAAATATCTAGTCATTTTTCCTCAGGGAACAATAACCCAAATAAATGACTACCTTTATATCTTAGAATTTAAGATATAAGCTGATAATTACATCAGATCACTGGTGTCTTTATACCATAGATACCTTCTAAAAAACGATGTGGAGGTGATTACTACGTACACTTTCCACAGTGTTGCATGGTCCTTTGTTTCTGAAGACTTTTCCTGTACTCTAGGCTCAGGGGTGGAAATGGCTGCCCTGCTTGGTTTCTGTTTATTGTCTATAGAGCAATACCCTATTGGCTGCTCATCTATCTTGTCCCTAAGGATATTATATTCTATTAACCATCTCTGTAGCTACTCATGGCCCCCTGGCTACCACTCTTTGCTGCTAATTATTATAACTTGCTCTACTTTGCCCTCTGATGGCTAAGTGTCATCACTTGGCTTCTCTTATTTAGGGATCATGTCATTTCCATTGCTATGGAAGCCCAGTTACCTAATTCCATCTCCTACCACCATCCCTGGCCTACAGAGTACAGCCACTTCAGAATATCTCAGTGAAGCTGGTGCCTCTCTTACCAGCTCATTTCTTCTTGCTTCAACCAACAGCATGTCTTTCTGTCCTGTAGAGAACAGGTGCATGGTAAGTTTTATAGCCTTACATGGCATATGAGTCATCTACTACTGCTATCACAGAACACCACAAGTGAATGACTTAAACAAGCAAATTTATTCTCTCACAGTCTAGGAGGCTAGAAGTCAGAACTCAGGGTGCCAGCTGCCGGAGAATGCTTTTTCTCTCTGCTAGTTCTGGAAGAAAGTCCTTGTCATCAATCTTCTCCTGGTCTAGGTACTTCTCAGCACATGAGCTCTACACCCAAAGGATGTGCTCTACTCCCAAGTTTCTTTCTTGATGGCATAAAGTACTTCTCTTCTTTGCTTGATTATTTCTTTAATACCTTACGATGGATTGAATTGCATCCCCTCCTCCCAAAATGTGTGCCCATTTGGCTAGGCCATGAGTCCAGGTATTGTGTGATTTTTTCCCATACATTGTAAATCCTGCTGATATGATGTTAATAAGAGAGAATGGGCAGCAGTTGTTTTAGTAAGGTGTGACTCAATCTATAAGCTTATATTGTGTCCTGAGACAATCTCCTGGTAGATGAAAGGAAAGGGAAGCAAGCAGATAGTTGGGGATGTCCTACCACCAAGAAAAATCATCACAAGCAGACTATGTCCTTTGAACTCAGGATCCCTGCACCTGAGAACCTCCCAGTTCAGAAGAAGATTGAAGACAAGGACCTTCCTCTAGAGTCAATAGAGAAAGCCTCCTCCTGGAGCTGATGTGCTGAATTTGGACTTTTAGCCTACACTTTCTGTGAGAAAACATGTTTCTCTTTCTTGAAGCCATTCACTTGTGGTATTTCTGTTACGGCAGCAGTAGATAGCTAAGATACACCTCAAAAGATATTGACTCAAGATGTAATCTAATATTGAGTCTTGTGTCATTAACATAATTACTTCTAATCCTTCCTCATTAATACCACAGAGGTTAGGATTTACAACATGTAGGATAATTACATCAGACCACAAAATGAAGGACAGTCACACAATACTGGGAATTATGATCTAGCCAAGTTGACATCAACTCAAATCAGACAGTGAATAAGGAAGATGGAAGAAGAGTTGATACCTTTGAATTGTAGTGTTGGAGAACAATACTGAATGTGCCCTGGACTGCCTAAAGAACAAAAAGATGTGTTCTGGAAGAAGTACAACCAGAGTGCTCCTTCGAAGCAAAGATAGCAAGACTGCATCTCACATACTTTGTACATGTTGTCAGGAAAGATCAATCCCTGGCGAAGGACATAGTGTTTGGTAGAGTGGATGGTCAATGAAAAAGAGAAAGACCCTAGACAAAATGCGTTGACACAGTGGCTGCAATGATGGGCTTAAGCATAAAAACCATTGTGAGCATGGTTCAGGACTAGGTAATGCTTTGTTTTGCTGTGCATAGAGTCACTATGAGTTGGAACCAACTTGATGGCACCTGACAGCCACAACAAGAAGCTGACACACATTCTTGGAGACACAATTCAATCCATAACACATAGCAGCCTCCCTTCACTGGAACTTTTGATTTCTTCTTTCACTGTCTTTTATGGCAGATCTGGTATTTTGAATTAATTTAATATCAATCACCACGTTATACCAGTTTCCACATGCCATTCTAACTGTGTTAATTAAAATTGCCTAGGATTCTATAGGCACAGTGTTCTTAACAAGGTATTAAACACTGTGATATGCCTCCACATCAACAAATTCTCCTTTTCCCAGCTTTATGATCCACCTTGGTGGTGATGTGGTGGTTAAGAGCTATGACTGTTAACCAGAAGGGTGGCAGTTCAAATCCACCAGGTGCTCCTTAGAAACTCTGTGGGGCAGTTCTACTCTGTCCTATAGGATCACTATGAGTCAGCAAAAAAAATTTTTATGATCCACCACCCCTCTAGGGTCCACTGCCATACAAACTTCTCTGGCTTCTGCTAGTAAAGTTTGGTTAGATCCTTTGAAACACATTCCTTTTCCTGTCTTAGCAGATCCAGTATTTTACTGGTTATATTATGTTGGGACCCGACCTTAGTTATTTGTCTGATGGCCAAAACCAATGTTATGGTTAAATTCTGAGAGGAAAATGTGTTGTCTTGAAGAAGAGAAGCTTCTAAATTGTCTTCAAACAAATGGAAATTGCTAGCCTTTAATGGTATTTAGTGAGCCACTTCTTTAGGCCCAGAGGTTCTAGGAATTTAAGATACTCACACTAAGTGTTACCATCCAATTTCTCAGGGTTCCATTGCTTCCCAATCAGGGCCTCTGACCTCTGGAGCTCTGTTACTCTTTCCATTAAGTCCTAGGCTGGTCCTTAGACTTTTCTGTCTCTGGGGATCCCTGGATTTCACACATAGCCTTCATTAGTGATTAATCACTCTTAGCCTTTCTCTATGGTACCCATCATCCCAGTGATCCAATCACAGAGAGCTTGTTAATACTACCACTGTGGCTCCTCTCAGAAGCCTGAGTTATTGCACCCACCAGTATTATCCTCTTCTATCATTTCCTTCCATTTTCACACCAGTGAACACTACAACAATTGTACAGTGGCAGCATGGCTAGGTCTCTCCATATGCCACATGTCACAAAAATGTGGTCCTCATTGCCTACCAGTATGTGATCCACATTCAAAGCCCCATTTTTAGGAGCTGCTTCCTAGGACTACTCCTAGTACCAGCTGTTATGGATTGTGTTTTCAGGAAAACAGATTCTGACACTCTGTGTACATGCAATTGCATACATTCACCCAGAAGGAAAATCTGTGAAGAAACTATAAATTGGAATTTAGCAGAGGAAAAAGCTGAATGGCTTCAGGGAGTGCTTAAGCTTGAATGGCACTTCAGAGATGTCCTGGATCAAAACAAGGGAACTGAGCCTTCTCTGTCTTACATCAACCAGTTAAGGGATGTAGGATCCTCCTGGGAAAGGCATAATCTTGGACAAGGCAGCTTCCTTTGGCCAAGAACAATTCACTGAGAAGTACATAGTTGTGAACATCAGCCAACCCTCCAAGCAGCTGAGTGAGTGGAGGACAGCACGCCCCAGCACCCACGGCATCCTGTGTTACAAATTACCTACCGCGAAGAGTTGCCCAATTCATCCATTAGCATTTCCTCTGATAAAAAAACAATCCCCAAAAAATATATATCACTTGCTCTCTGCTCTTAGTCACTTGGACTATTTGCCTCTCTTACTTAAAATTATCAACTGTTTCCTCCATACTCTTTCGCCTCATTCCTTATCTCTTCCATTTTTTACCCTCTCGTACTTTTCCCTGACACAAAGAATTTACAACACAAGACTGCAGCAAGTAAACAAAGTCAATTTAGAAGCAGGGAGTTTAGTAGATTTGGGTATTCACAGCAAGTGGCCTGTAAAAAGTCAAGACCGGAGGAAAACAGCATGTCTTCCTCAGTTTCGTTTGTCTGGTCCAAACTACTAAGTCAAGGTTACCTAGAATATATATATAGCTGATCAAGCTGGCTGGCCCTGTGAGTTTATGAGGGTACACTCTACAATACTCAAAGGCTCTTTCTGAGTGTTCTGTGAGAACAGGAACACCCCTCATAGGGCTGCAAGAATTTGTACAGAAAGAAAAGCCTTCATACTCTTGCTTCCCCTTCCGCTTGCCAAGACATTTTTTGCCAGCAGTGCTGCTACCTTGGTGAGAAAGGTTCTCAGGCAGCCATGAAGGACACAGTTTGCACATGTGCTGTACTCCTCTGTTTTCCCCACAGGCACTCATTTAGTGGTTGATGTGTAGGGAATTGGTTCTATGAACTGAGAGCCCTATGAGCCTTCATCTGTAAGAAAGAGAATAGCACCCTAATTGCCTCGACTACTGCCCTTTCTACCTTCTCCCAATTTTTCAAATAAAATGCACAGGCACATTCAGGGTGCAGGCAAAATCATTTCTTAGAATTTTGTTTGTTAAATCACCAGGAAGAATGGGTGATATTAGAAAGCATAGAAAAATTAACAGCAAAGTTGTATTTGTCTTGTGTGTTCTAAAGTGTTCAGACCACTTTGTCATCTACTATCTCACGTTACACGGTATCCATGTAAGATATGGAAATAAAGATTATTCCCCTTGCAAGTTAAAAACTGAGTTATAAAGAGTTAAAGGGGTGTGCCACTGTTACCTAGCGCGGCTGTAACAGAAATACCACACCACAGATGACTGACTTTAATGAGCAGAAATTTACTTTCTTATAGCTCTGGAAGCTGAAAGTCCCAATCAGAGTCTTAGGAGTATCAATTCCTTATGTGAGCTTTTCTCTAGTTTCTGGTGTCTTCCAGTAATCCTTGGCATTTGTTGGTGTTCCTTCACATCTGTCTTCCCCTGTGTATGCCTGCATGTCTATTCTGTTCGTTATAGAACTCAGATGTGATCAGATTTATGGTCCCCTGTGCATTGGTATGATCTCATTAATACAACAAAAGAAAACCCACCTTGGACTTAACCCCACAAACTAAAACTCAAAGGATAGAAAAAATATTTCAAGCAAACAACATTCAAAAGAGAGGAGGATTAGAAATATTGATTTCTGATAAAATAGACTTTAAAGTAAAATCTACCACATTGGATAAGAAAGGACACTACGTAATGATTAAAAGATCAATACTCCATGAGGATATAACCAGAATAAATACTTGCACATCAAATGACAGGGCTCCAAAATACATTAAAAACAAACTAACTGAATTGAAAAGAGACAGCTTCACAATAGTAAGAGACTTCTATAGTAAGATAGCTTCTTAACAGTAAAAGACTTCAACGTGTCACTTTTCAAAAAGGGTAGAATACCCAGAAAGAAGTCCCTTAAAGCATGGAAGAGCTGAATGCCACAGTCAACAAACTTGACTTTATAGACACATACAGAACATTCCACCCAACAGCAGACAAGTGAACTTTCTTTTCCAATGCATATTGAACATTCTCCAGAATAGACCACATATTAATCCATAAATCAAGCCTTAATAAAGTCTAAAGAATCAAAATATCTTTTCAGACCATAAAAGTAGAAAGCAAAAACAGAAGAAGCAAGGAAAACAAAAAAAAAACAAAATAGGGAAACTGAACAATGCTTTTCCTAAAAACTCTTGGGTTATAGAAGAAATCAAGGACAGAATAAAGAAATTCACAGAATCAAATAAAAATGTTTGGGACACTGAAAAAGCAGTGTTCAATGGTGAATTTATCTCAGTAAATGCAGACATTCAAAAAGAAGGGCTCAGATCAATGCATTAACCCTACAACTTGAGCAAGTAGAAAGGGATCAGCAAAAGAAGTGTTTCTGAACCAGAAGAAGGCCAGTATTAAAAGTTATAGCATACCTAAAGAAATTAGAGAACATAAAAATGATAAAAAAAAAAAAAAAAGAGTTAAAAAGGTCAAAAGCTGGTTATTTGAAAAGATCGACAAGATCAATAAACCGCTGGCCAAACTGACAAAAGAAAAACAGGACAGGAAGTAAATAACTCAAATAAGAAATGAGATGGGTGATATCACAATAGACCCAAGTAAAATCTTAAAAAAATTGGAACAGAATGCTATGAAAAAGTATATTCTAACAAATCTGACAATGTACAGAAAGGGAACATATTTGTAGGAACACACTACCTACCTAAACTAACACAAACAGAGGTGGAACAACTAAATAAGCCCATAACAAAAGGGGCTGAAAATGTGATTAATAAACTCCAAAAAAAAAAAAAAAAAAAAGCCCTGCTTCACTGGAGAATTCTACCAAACTTTTAGAAAAAAGTTATCACTATTACTAGCAGTATTTCAGAGCATAAAAGAGGATGGAATACTGCTAAATCCATCCCACGAAGCCAGCATAATACTGGTCCCAAAAGAAAACAACTATTTGAAAATAAGATTACCACCATCTCCATAGGTACCAACCCCAAACTCACTGCTGTCGGGTCAATTCCAACTCATAGTGACTTGACTATCAGGACAGAGTAGAACTACCCCATGTGGTTTCCAAGGAGCAGCTGATGGATTCAAATGGCTGGCCTTTGTGTTAGCAGCTGTTGCACTTAACCACTATGCCCCCAGCATTTTCCTCCACAGGTACAAGGGTACAAGGGCTAGGAATTCAACACATATTTGCAGACGTAACTGAGTCTATAATGGGATGGTCAAAGCTAAACAAAACAGCAAAACTAGGATTAAAAAGTTGAACTTTTGGTTAGACTAGTAACTCTATAGGCCATATTTGGTCAGACATACTGCATTACAAAGTAAGAGATCCAAGGATTTGTTAAAATATTTGTGTTTCCTTCAATCTAATACATATCAGATATGACGGTAGGAGGAGAATTGATGACTTTCCTAAGTCTACGATTCACAAAAGGCAGTCAGTCATTCAAAAAGAACAATGGATAATGCCTGCTTTAAAATCAGGAAAGCTGTGCAACAGTGTTGTAATCTTTTGCCAAGCTTACTCAATCTATAGACTGAACCAATAATGTGAGAAGCTGGAGTATATGAAGAACACGGCATCAGGATTGGAAGAAGACTTATTAACCTGTGATAGGTTGCAGATGATGTACCCTTCCTTGCTGAAAGCAAAGAAGACTTGAGGCACTTATTGATGAAGATCAAAGACTACAGCCTTCAGTATGGATTACACCTTAACATGAAGAAAACAAAAATACAACTGGAACAATATGATAAACAATCATGATAAATAGATGAAAGATTGAAGTTGTCAAGGATTTCATTTTACTTGGATCCATAATCAATGCCCATCGAAGCAAGAGTCAAGAAATCAAATGGTGCCTTACATTGGGCAAATCTGTTGCAAAAGACTTTTTTAAAACGTTAAAAAGCAAACATGCCACCTAAGGACTAAGGTATACAGGACCCAAGCCACAATATTTTCAATCATCTCATATGCGTGGGAAAGCTGAACAATAAATATGATCAAAGAAGAATTAATGTCTTTGAATTATAGTGTTGGCAAAGAATATTGAATATACTGTGGACTGCCAGAAGAATGAACAAAGCTGTTTTGGAAGAAGCAAAGCCTGAATGCTTCTTGGAAGTAAGAATAGTGAGAATTAATCTTGCTTACTTTGGACATGTTATCAGGAGGGACTAGTTCCTGGAAAAGGACATCATGCTTGGTAAAGTAGATTGTTAGTGAAAAAAAGGAAGACCATCAATGAGATAGATTGCCACAGCAGAAGCAACAGTGATCTCAAAGGTAACAACAACTTTGAGGATGGCAGAAGACTGGGTAGTGTTTTGTTCTGTTGTGCACTGGGTCATTGTGTGTTGGGTTATTCAATATTCTTCACCATCACTGTAAAGGTGTCAATTCTTCTTAGGTCTCCCTTATTCATGGAAAAATGGAAAAAACCGTATCTTGGGTCAATTGTACCTTAGTCCTCAAAGTGACATCTTTGCTTGTCAACTCTATGAAGAAGTTTTTTGCAGCAGACTTGTCTGATGCACTACGTCATTTTTAATTTCTTGACTGCTGCTTTCATGGGTGTTGATTGTGGATCCTAGCAAAATGAAATCCTTGACAACTTCAATATTTGCTATTTATCATGGTGTTACTTATTTTTCCAGTTGTGAAGACTTTTTCTTTAAGTCTTAATCCATACTGAAGACTGTGGTCTTTGATCTTCCTTAGTGTTTCAAGTTTCTTTACTTTCAGCAAGTATAGCTGTGCCATCTGCATATCACATGTTGTTAATGAGTCTTCCTCCAATCCTGATACCCTGATCTTCTTCATGTAGTCAAGCATATTTCTTCTTCATACAGTCTGGATTATTTGTTCAGCATACACACTGAGTAAGTATGGTGAAAGGATACAACACTGATGTATTTTTTCCTGTTTTTAAACCAAACATTATACTGCTGTTCTGTTAGGACAACTGCCTCTTGTTCTATGTACAAGTTCCTCATGAGCACAGTTAAGTGTTCTGGAATTCCCATTTTTCATAGTGTCATCCATAATCTGTTATGATCCCCGTAGTCAAATATCTTTGCATCATCAATAAAACACACGTAAACATCTTTATGATATTCTCGCTTTCAGCCAAAATCCAGCTGACATCAACAAAGATAACTTGTTTCATGTCTTCCTCTGAGTATATTTTGAATTTCTAGCAGTTCTTTGTTGATATGCTGCTACAATTTCTTTTGAATGATATTCAGCAAAATTTTACTTGCATGTGGTGTTAATGATATTGTTTGATAATTTTCCCATTCTGTTGGGTCACCTTTCCTTGGAAATATGGATCTCTCCCAGTTGGTTGGCCAGGTAGTTGTCTCTCAAACTTTTTGCATAGATAACGGAACATTTCCAGTGCTGCCCATCCACTTGTTGAAACATCTTAACCAAAACTCTGTTAATTCCTGGAGCCTTGTTTTTCGACAAAGTCTTTGGGTGCAGCTTGGACTACTTCCTTCAATACTTTTCATCTTGATTATATGCTATCTCCTGGAATGGTTGAAAGTCGACTGAGTTTTGGTTGTTTTTTTTTTTTTTTTGGTACAGTGGCTCGGTGTATTCCTTCCAACATATTTTTATACTTTCTATGCCAGTCAATATTTTGCTCATAGACTTTTTTAACATTGCAAATTGAAGCTTGTATTTTTTCTTCAGTTCTTTCAGCTTGAAAAATGCCAAGTGTGTTCTTCCTTTTCGATTTTCTAACTTCAAGTCTTTCCACAGTTCATTATATGTTATCTATATCTATTGTTTCATCTTCTTCAGATGCCCTTTGAAATCTTCTGTTTAGCTCTTATGTTTCATCATCTTTTCCATTTATTTTAGCTTTTTTACTTTCATGAGCAACTTTCTGAGTCTCATCTGACATCTATGTTGGGCTTTCCTGCCTTTTAATGAAGTTTTATTTTTTCACATGTGATATCTTCTATGTCATCCCATAACTTGTTTTGTCTTCTGTCATTAGTGTTCAAAGCCTCAAGTTTGTTTTTGAGATGGTGCCCAAATTCAGGTGGTATATACTCAAGGTTTTTATTTGGTTCTCATGGATTTCTTTGAATTTTCTTTAGCTTGAACTTGAACTTCCATATGAGCATTTGATAATCTGTTTCTCCATTGGCCCCCGGCTTTGTTCTGACTGATATTGAACTAACTGCTCCATCATCTCTTCCTACACATGTAGTAGATGTAACTTCTGTGTTTTACATTTGGTAAGAATCACCAATTATGTCATTGAAAAAAGGTATTTTCAGTGAATAAGTGGTTGGTCTTGCAAAAGTCAATCATGAAATCTATCATCAAAGCCACATTTTCCAACCACTGATACTTCTTTGTTTCCAGTCACCAATTATTATCAATGTATCATGACTGCACATTTGTTCAATTTTGCACTTTAGAAATTGTTTAAAAATCTTCAATTTACTGATCACTGACATTAGCAGTTGGTGTATAAATTCAAATAATAGCTGTATTAACTTATCTTTCTTGTAAGCCTATGGATAGTCTCCTTTCACTGACAGCATTTTATCAAGATAGACCTTGAAACATTCTTTCTGATGATGAACACATCACCATTCCTCTTTTACCTGTCATTCTCTGCATGGTAGAGTAGTAGAATATATGATGGTCAGATTCAAAACAGCTGATACCACTGCATTCCAGCTCACTAATGCCTAGGATATTGATGTTAAGCATTCTTCCATCTCATTTTTGATGACTTCCTATTTTCCTAGATTCACACTTCATACATTCCAAGCTCTGATTATTAATGGATGTTTGCAACTGTTCCTGCTCACTTTGAGTAATGCCACCTCAGCAAATGACATTCCCTGAAGCTTGACTTCATTGACATTATTAAGTTGAACTCTAAGGAGGCAGATGTTTCCCAGTCATCTTTTGAGTACCTTCCAGCCTAATGGGCCTTATCTTCTAGCACTGTATCACACAGTGTTCCAGTACTATTCATGATGTTTTCACTGGCTAATTTTTTTGGAAGTAGACCTTTGGGTCCTTTTCAAATGTGTCTTAGTCTAGAAGCTCCACTGAAACCTATCCACCACAGTATTTAGAATACTAACAGCATAGCTTCCAGCATCACAGTCACAAGCAAGATACCACAATAGGAAAGACTGATAGATGTGTCGCAGCACTAAAGGTACATTTGGTGTTTAAAAGGTATGTACCCAAGTCACTTTTTACTTCTAAACATTTGTAAGCCCATAAGACTTGTATGTCAAGTTTTCATCTACAACAAATATTCTTAAACTGTGTCATAAAAAGGGTAGGGGCAGTAAATTAACTTTTAGCTATGTTAATTAACTGCATTGTATCAATCTTTGTCCTTGCAACTTCACAAATTACAAACAAAATGTGATCACTGGGAGTTCACAGAATATTTTAATCTATTTTGAACCTTTTCCAGAAGTAATGAAGAAAGCCAGCGTTTCCTCAAACTATAGCAGCTGATTTTATTTGATAATAACTAATAGCTAGATGAATACTGTTTTGTTCCAGAATGGATGAGGGGGAAGATTCCCCTCAAGGTAACCATGCAAGTAAACTCTGGTCCACAACCTTATGTTCTAGATGAAAGAGGGAGGTAGCACGAATATACTTTAACTGCAATTGAAAGCGTTACATAGTATTAATCCTTTATTTCTCACTAAGCTGTCCTGTAAGAGCAGTGATGATCCTAGCAGGCTCCTAAATTCTTTGTAGGCCACACTGTTCTCATCTTTGAAGTGGATGCCAACGATGGAGGCTGGATGGCTTTGGTAACACCTTTGGACTGCTACCACTTGATGTGTATTTTAGCTAGCATGATAGAAGCAGAAGACCCATGAGAGTGACTTAAATTTAAAAAATTTAATGTTTATGTTTGATTCACAGTAAGATCAAAATGACAGTCATTGTGGCAAGAGCATTATGCTAATGAAGCTACAGGCCCAGACTGCTTATGACCTCAGGTTTACGGCTGGTGGCTGGTGGCTGTGGCCTTGTGGGAGATCAGTCTTTTCTGAGGGGTTCAGTACCTCAGAGAAAACTGCACCTTGGCACACAGGTTGGGGAGCTTTGCATTACGTCATTTAACCCTTACAACAATCCTGTGAGGCACTTACTGCTTTCTTGAATGTCAAAGAACCAGAGCCACTGCCCCTGAGTTGGTTTAGACTCAGTTACCCTGTAAGGCAGAGTAGAACTGCCCCATAGGGTTTCCAAGGCTATAAATCTTGACAGAAGCAAATAGTCACATCTTTCTCCTGTGCTAGTAGATTCAAAATGCCCACCTTTGTTTGGCACCTGACTGCTTAACCACTGCATCGCCAATGCTCCTTTAATACCTGTACTAGCAGCCCTGTTTTATCCATGAGATTTAGAATGGCTAAGAAACCTCTCAAGACCAGAAAGTTCTAGTAAGCCACTCAACTTGAACACAACTATCCACCAGCATTTGGTCCTGGATGTCATCCTCTGAACTGAAAGTATTATAATACTTGAGAAAGTAGCAGGGAAAACAATGTGTCTGTCAGCTGTAAAAGTGTGGGAAAATTCAGAGGGATAGTCTGAAAAGTACTTTTTAAATAACCATGTTCATAGCATAAAACTCAGAAGACTTGCCTAAATTTCATAATACAAAATACAAATTGAAGAAAAGGGTCTTCCATAAGGGCGTCCTTTTTTTGAACTTGAATAAAACAAGTTGCATAAATGATGAAGTTTTCATTATTTTATTATTTTGAAGTACTTTTGATGACATTGTGTGTAGAAAAGAACTCTGGGTAAACGGCCACTATGATACCTTCCAAAGAGGCCCATAAATAACTAGTTATCATAGGCCAATTATCTTTCACCACTGATGGTCACAGCCTCTCCTCGTTCATCTTGGAAAAGTCAAGGGCCAATGATTCCACTGGTCCCAAATCCACACCAAATGGCAACTTTTGGGGGATGAAGTGGGCTTTCTTGAATCTCTATTGGATTCTCATTGCTCAAAATGAGACAGTTTTGTTTGTTAATGAAACTATTGATCCCAAAATGGGCTCCATCCTGAAGATGATTTTTCTGCCAAAAGCAGGGTCAACTTCCAGTTGTTCCAAAGCCCAGTCAGCAAATGTATGGCATAATCTACGGCTGTTGGACTTCAGTTCTTGACTTAAAACAGTTTTGTTAGGGTAAAGCTTTAAACCTAGATGCAAAATCTGCCAAATGGTGATTGACAAGAGGCTCAGTAAGAAATTGATTGGGATGGATGGATTCTCGCATACACTCTGATGAGTGGTGGTGATGTTTTTCTTGGAACGTGTGGGTTGTTGATGCATGGGCATTGCCTGATGGGAAACAGATAAAGTTGTCTCAATTTTTTTGATTAAGCATTGCATTGTTCTCTCAGTGGGATAGTTATACCCACTGTGTATTTTACATAATGCATGGAATGTTTGGCAAACGGAACACCCATTTTGATGATAAACTTTAATAATTTCTACACTTTGTGGAATCACGAAACTTATCATGGCTATTTGTCAAGACTAATCAAAAAAACATGATGAATATGGCTGCTAGGGTTTCTCAAATATCACCACATGAGCTGTCAAAAACAAGACATCCTTATTGGAATGCCCATTATGTTCTAGCACTTTAATGGCACCTCTGAGATTTTAAGCACGAGACATGATTAGGTTGGACAAGTTTTGGTTTGTGAGAATGGGATGGCCAGCCCAGTAGCCTTTCAGGGAAGTGACCACAAGACTCTGAGCCACAGATCACAACCCCTCTTCATTGCCTTCCCAGCACACACACATATCAGCCATTGTCAGAGTAATGGTGAAAGAGGCTTGCTCAGCATGAGTCATGTTAGCTTTTTTGACTTGACTTGGACACAACCTTGTAAAGCCCGGGGATAAGGCGTGTATATACATACTTCCCCTCTAGCAATGTCTGTGTATTCATGCATGCACACACGCACATATACATACACACACATATATATACACCCACATACATATGCACACACACATATACACCTATTCACACACATACAGCTATATACTTATATACATACATACACACCCATATACACATACAATACATACATACTCACACATACACACACTCAAACAATACACATTCATATACACATACATACACACATATGCACATAAACAACATACGTGTACACACATAATACAACACACATGTACAGACACATATGCATACACACAGATGCATAGCTCTGGTGGAGGCTGGCTCTCCCAGGACAGCTGTAGTCAGATCAGCCATGTACCCCACTGCAGAACACAGAACTCTTTCTTTGACCAGTGTTTTCTCTATACAAAAACAAACTCCCAACTAAGTTCGAACTTTCTTTTGTTACTTACATGTAATCCTCATCTGGCTGTTGGAAAGTCTCTTGGAGTTGGTAAACAGCAAATATAAGAAGCTGCTTTCACTCCTCCTGTGGCTTGATGCAGATGTCGTGCATGCGGCCCATTGGGGAGGGTCAAAAATCAGACGCCTGCACTGGCCTACTCACACTCCTCGCGGGTCCTGGGAGGGGCCTCAGCACAGACTTCCCAGGGACCAAGGACCTGGATCTTTTGCTGTGCTGTTCACAGAGCCAGCTCTGTTCTCCAATGTCTCCCCCGATGGGTGGTTGTAAGTCTCCAGACTCTCTATTTCCTAAAGTGTGGAGCCTTTGGGGAACAAAGGCTTTTATGACAAGTTTTATTAGTGATGCCTCTTGTGCCAGCTTTCTGAGATAGGTCAATGCTATTAAAACCATTTTACAAAGAGGAAAACAGACCTGGAGAGGTCAAACTCTTCACTCAAGGTAATAGAGCATGTGTGGGTCAAAGGTAGGATAGCTAGCCTCAGCCTGCCTCCAGTGCCCTATAGACACATGTGCCAAAGCACAAGGAGGATTTGTGGTGTGCGACTCTATGCAGACCACTCTTAAGGTCCAAGAACATGTCCCAGGAGACCAGAGGTGAGTAGAAAGGCACCATCCAAGATCTTTATTGCTGTATGACAACCTATCCACCCCTCTCTGCCCCACCTCTACTGCCAGCCCCGCTTTCCTCTCATTATAGAGAATGTTTCAATGCAAAACTGTAGGATACTAATGTACACAACTGGAAGCAAGTACACTGATCACCCAAATGCAGCTACTTTGTAACTTACAAAGTACTTCAGCTATAGAACCTTCATATGCCGTCAACTATAGAGTCTAAAGACAAGGTAAAAAGAAACTGAATTGTCTTGATGTTGGAATGCACATATCTGCTGTATTGAATCCCTTGCCCCCTCCACCAAGGAATAAAGGATATTACATTCTCCACTGCATGCTCTGGTCCTAGTCTTATGGCAGCTTGGGCATAGCTAGCCATAAACAAGGGGCTAGTACCTACTCTGGGGAAGCAAATGAAAAAAATAAGGCTATAGACATGCAAGATGGGATAACAGAAAATTGCAAGGCCAAAAACCTCATCTCAGAAAGCAGGTCCCCTTAGCCAAAGCATGTGCATCTGCCTGACTCTCCTAGGAAGATTTACAATGGGCAAGTCAGCAAATGCACACCATACTGGTGTGTCCTGGGAGGGAGGCCAGGGCCTCGTGAGCTTGTGAGTTTCAGCTGCCAGAGGCATGTGTGTTTGCCAAATCTAAAGAGTCCCTGCCAGTTTTGGAGGTTCCCAAAGATACACAGACCCAGAATTTACAGACTTTTCAGAGGGATCAAAAGAAGTGCATCTGCAGGTTGTCTGCAGGGACCCTCAATGTCTTTCTACTTAAAACACTGGCTTTGCTCATCCTCCCAATTTTTCTTCTTAAGGTACCTCCCCACCCCCATGCTTCATTTTAGCAAATCTTTACCTGCTTTTGTAAGCAATAAAAAAGGACTGAAGGTGAGCTGGGGAGGGGTGAGCACACGCATCTTTGTCATTGACCTTGGCTCTGCAAAATCCAATCCCCTTCCTCTGCCTGGGACCAGGCCTTCATAGGAGTCTCAGTAGGAAACAGTGTCTGCTTTCTAGGGGAGGTGCCCAACTCCCTGTTCCAGCCTCCCTTGCAGCTAAGGCTGGGCTCTTGGCCTGGACTCTGCTGGTAGACATGTGTGCTCTTGATTTGGGCCCTGGAGTTTAATTTGGGGCAGAGGTGCTGCCTCCACCTTCAGTGCTGGTAGCAGCATGAAGAGGCCAAATCACTTTTATGGCACAGGAGAGGTGGCGTAGCAGGCAGAAGTGGCCATTTCAGTATATCTGTGCTCCTGGCTTCTAGGAAATAAACTTCCTGGCTCTTAAAAGAAAGCCATGGAAAGCCGGACTCTCTCTTCCTCTGGAATGTAGGGGGAAATATGCTGTCCTCAGGAGGGAGGCCAGGATGGGGTGGTTCTCTGAGAAAGAAGTAGAACCAGAGCTGTGATGACCCACTTGAGACCCACCCTACTTCTAGATATCCAGTTACACAAGCCAGGAAAATTCCTTATGCTTAAGTTGACTTAAATCAGGTTTTTGCTACTTGCGGCCAAAAGAATCCTCCGTGATTTATCTACCAGGACTGCTGCATAGTGAGATGACACACACATAACACACTTGGCATGATATCCAACACACTGGGAATGCTCAGCGATGTCTATTATCATTATCTTTATTAAATATGTGCCACAAGCATGGAAGAAAACCAACTGAATCTGGCTCAATTCTGAGCCTCCTGCCGTGAACACATACCATCACACTCTTTAGCTTTCTAAACTCTACCTCCCTGATTCAAAGGCCCACCTCAAGTCCAACCTCTTCTGACGTGCTATCGAGTGACTGAGTCCTATCTAGCCTCATGACTGAATTCTTGTTATATTCATTTATGTGTCTCAATATTATGCGGTTGGGCATATAGCTGTTATGTATTATTGGGTCAGTCTGTATACAGTGGTTTTGTATGTGGGACATGGTAAGCCTGTGTGTGTCATGTGTGTTTTCTTTCTCAGCTAGGGTACAAATTCCTTGGAAGCTGAAACTAAGTACTAATTCTTGTTTCTCTACAAGTGGTGCGGAATGCATGGTAGAAAGGAAAGGGTATTGATAATGTGAATGTCAGATACTATGATAACTCTTTACACACACTGCATTAGTGTACTGAACTCTTGCAACAATACTAAGATGTATCCTTTTATTTTATTTTATTTTTTCTGTTTTCCTCAGGGCCACACCAGCTTGGCAGTAAAGATTGGTATCAATAGAAATCTAAACAGACTATACTGTCTGGCCTCAAACTTACTGGGGAACTCCAGTCATCTCAGACACAAGGTTCCCCAGGCTGTGGTGTACCTGTGATCTGTGGACTGTTCTCTGGACTCACCCCTGTGTCTGCCATCTTCCTCCTTTCATCCTTGTTCTGGCCACTGCTAGGTCCTGTTGCTGCCAGTGTCTGAGATGTCAACCCACTGCTGAGACCTGTCCAACAATCCTTCAGTGACTGGTACACTCCAGCAGCCCATGCACTGTGTTGCTGTCTGGGATGGAGAACACTGTCTGGTATTGCTGCCAGAACTCCCAGTGTTTTGATTCATTGCTGAAGCCACAGATAGAAGTGCTACAGCTGCCATAGCGTAGACACACACCTTTCCTGCTTTGTCACTTACATAAAGGGGCCATCTTCCTTCCTGTAGCTTCCAATCCCCTCACTCACCTTGTGCACACACTCATGTCTGTGCTCCAGCCTTTGTTTTTGATGATTCTTACCCAGGGTTGCCTACACTGACTAATTACATCTCCTCCTTTCCTGGCTGCTAAGAGCACTGCGCGAGAAAAACCACAAAACCCCGCTGCTGGCATTCGTTACCAGTTCACGCTAACTTCAGCTGAGCTCTCACTGACACTTGGTAATTCTTTAACTCATTTCCTGTCAATTGTGTTAAGTTCTTCCAGATCTCATCCACTCATCTGGAGATGCCTAGGCCCTCTTTGCTCCCAACTCATGTGAATAATTTTGTCTCCTATTACACTGAGGCACTTGAGTCTCACTTTCCTCTTTTGGATCTTAAAATCTCCCTGAGTCTTCACTTGCCTTTCTGCTAATGTAGTCTCTGCCAAAGACGGCGGCTGTCTTCACCAGTGTCAACTTTTCAACCAGCTCTTCTCACGGTAGGCTATCCATTCGCCCTTCTCAGCTTTCACTCTCAATCTTCTCCTCTCTAGATTATACCTCTTTCTCTCCAGTCTGCACATTTGTTTACTCTTTGCTAAAATGAAACAAACAAACAAGAAAAACTATTCTCTGCATTACAGGAAAGATACAGACTTGCAATTTAAACACACTGGAACTGTATATCAGTATTCTTGTTCTTCAAAAACAAAACCAAATCCATTGGCATTGAGTTAATTCCAATTCATACTGACTCTTTAATACCATGTAGAACCTCCTCATAGAATTTCCAAGGAGACCCCGGTAGATTCAAATTGCTGACCTTTTGGTTAGCAACCATTGCACTTAACCACTATGCAACCAGGGTTTCTTGTTCTTAGCTGCATTTTAATCCAGTAAAAATTATCTTCTACAAGAAATATTCTATCTGTAACAGTACTTTGGAACTGTGAATGAAACTAAAAGACTTTAGTGTTTCCAAATAGCCCAAGGTAGCAATTGAAGTTGAACTGGAAAATTCCCATAAAGCATAACTCTTCAGCCAAATGCTGACCACGGGATATGGAAGGACTCTGGAGATTAATGACTTTGTGTATGTGTCTAATAATATTCAGGCTGGAGGCATGTGATTTAAAAATTCAAATAAAGTGTCAATTTTATTCTCTTCTATTTATCTACAAACTTCCAGAAATCATAGCCACCTTTATGGTCTCCTTCCTCACTGGTCTTCTGAAATTGTTTTCTTAAAGATCGGCAATGATCTTCTTAACACAGTCCACCTATTTGCTCTCCGTGGCTCTGACCCCATGGAGTAATATCTCCTTCAGGACAAAATTTTCCCTCTGCTTCATTACACTGCGGCATCCTGCCCCTTCCTTGCTATGCTTTCCTTCTCACTGGCTGCTGCTCTTCCTCAGCTCCTGTCCTAATGTGGGCATCTACTTGCTTCCACCCTCAGTTCTCTTCTTCTGTGCTTCCACTCTTTCTCCCATAGTTTCTCTAGGAAGACACTGCCCACCCGGAGCTCTTGTGTGACCTCTCCCAAACCCCAGATCTGCAGACTAGCTTCCTCAGGAAAAGACATCACTATTTCAATCTTCCTAAACTGAAGGACTCAAACAATGCATTGCACTGGGCAAATCTACTGCAAAAGACCACTGTAAAGTGTTAAAAAGAAAAGATGTTAACCTTGAGGACTAAGATATACCTGACTCAAGCCATGGTAAGGTTTTACCTATACTGCACTATCACATTTAACTCTCACAACAATAATTGGAGCTATTTTTTTTTGTTTTCCTCAGGCCACACCAACTTGGCAGTAAAGATAGCCTTAATAGGAATCTTAACAAACTGTATTATCTGAACTTAAACAACTGAAGAACTCCAGTTCATCTCAGACACCGTCCAGAGAGTTCCGAGATCCCCCAGTGCTGTGGTGCACCTGTGATCTGTGGGCTGTTCTCTCGGCTCATCCCTGCATCTGCCATCTACATATGCACACAAAATCTGGACCATGAAGAATAAAGACTGAAGCAGAACTGATACGTTTGAATTGTGCTGTTGAAGAATATTGAATGTACCATGGACTCCCAAAAGAACAAACAAGTCTGTTTTGTAAGTACAGTCAGAATATTCCTTAAATTGAGGATAATGAAACTTCCTCTTACCTACTGTAGACAAATTATTAGGAGTGACCAGTCCCTGGAGAAGGACATCGTGCTTGGTAAAGCAGAGGGTCAGCAAGAAGGAGAAAGCTCCTCAACAAGATGAATTGGCACAGTGGCTGTAACAATAGGCTCAAACACAGCAATGACTGTGAGCATGGCACAGCACTGGACAGTGTTTTCTTCTTTGCCAGCAGGGTTGCTATGAGTCAGAACAGACTCAATGGCATCTGATGACAGCAACAAAGTCAAGTTTAATCATAATACTCCCTTACCAGTGATCTTCAGCTTTTCTTACATGTCTGCAGAATAAAGTGGAATCATAGTGTCATGGAATTTTTAATTGGTGGGAGACTTACGACTACTAACTAAACTCTGATTCAATCTAGAAACTCCCATCATATAGGTATGTGTGTTGCCTTCTGATCTTTGCTTAAACTTTGTAGTGATCAGAAACTCACTGTTTCATGAGACACCTTGTTCCATTTAAAAATGGCTATTAGTTATTAAGTTATTCTAGCCCTTGGTCCTGTAAACTTGGCTCCCTTGATCTTGCTTTCTTCCTTTTCCTTGCATTTTCCCTTAGACTTCGGCCAAAGTGGATTACTTAGAGTCACCCTAACTCATCCCTCCTTTCCTGCATCCACATTCTTGCTCGTGCTGATTCTTATGTCTTGCTGCCTCCATTCACCCGGTCCATCCTTCAAGATGGTACAGATGTCAGCATCTCCAGGAAACTCTTTTTCCAACTAAAGGTCCTTTCTCTTCTCTTGCAACTCTAATAACACTTTGCCAATATGTCTGATCTACTTCTCTCTCACTCTACTCATTTGTTTATCCCACAGTTATGAGCTCGTCTTCTAGCCCAGAGCATGTTCTGGACACTGGAGACACAGCAGCAAATAGGACATGGAACTACTGCCTGAAAGAGCTTATGGACTCCCGGAGAGTGAAGGCAAGCATTAGGTGCTGGTTACCACAAAATGCTAGGAAAGAGAAAGTCAGAATACACTGGGAGGACAAGGCAGAGGAATTTAACCTGAGGGAAGTTCTCTATGACTGGTACTCAGATGAGAGGGAAAGTGGTTGGAAACTTTGGAGGAAATGCTATAGTTTTGCTTGTTTATTTAAACTTGAAGGTAATTGGGAGCCATTAACAGGGCTTTGGAAACCCTGGTGGCATAGTGGTTAAGTGCTACATCTGCTAACCAAAAGGTCAGCAGTTCGAATCCACCAGGCTGTCCTTGGAAACTCTATGGAACAGTTCTGCTCTGTCTTATAGGGTTGCTATGAGTCTGCATTGACTCAATAGCATGGGTTTGGGGTTTGGGGTTTTAACAGGGCTTTGCAGAAAAGTAACACATTTGAAATGTCACTCTTGTATTCTGCTTTTGTTATGGTTGTATTTATGGTTCTATCACACACATCCACCAATTTAATTTTTTCTTGTCTGATGGTCCACTTGGCTTGGCTGATGATCTGTGACTTTTTAATCCTCATAATGCTATGCCAAACGTTTGGGGAAGAGCAGGTACAGTAATTAGTAAATGTTGGTAAAACCGATTGTGGGAAAAAAAATCTTTCGTCTCCATATTCTGAAAGATGAAAGCCAATAGACTAAGTGCCTGTAGGTTATAAAATTTAAAAAGACAGCAATTAAATGACCATGTTCATTAAAATATTAAAACTTGGAAGAATTTCTAAAATTTGAAAGGCATTTGAGGCACATTCATTAACCATTGAGATAGATGACATGAGAGCAACTTTCTGGGTACACATGGGGCTTAATGGTGTCCTGTTGTCCCATCCCCCTTTAGGCAATCAGGACTGGGGCTCTAGATGGGGCTGTGGGTTCCAGAGGCAGGGGAGTCAGAAAGTGGGGAGGCCTCCCGCCAGGGGACAGATCAGTTGGAAAATACTGTTTCTATTCCTTATGAGCAAAGACCTTCCTTAAATACAGAGACCAAAAAAGTGGTGAAGGGGCAACTTGGAGACCCCAAATGAGGAAAGGGTAGCACTTAGGGAAGCAGAGCCTGGTAACATCCATGTAGCCAGCATGTGGAGAAAAGAGTACATCTGAAAGCACAGAGCACCAAAGACAAGGAGCAGAGGGTAGAACTGAACCGGGACAGCACTGCTAGTCCTTGGAACAATGGACTGATCAGTTCTCTCCTAGAGAAGCATTTTGACTAACTTTTGGTTTTTAATAATATATCAGCATCTGTATACTGTGACAATGGTATAAAATATTAATTTTTTTACTTAAGTCTGTACTGTCTTTGAAGAAGTACAGCCAGAATGCTCTGTAGAAGCAAGGATAGTGAGACTTTGTCTCAAGTGCTTTGGATGTGTTAGTAGGAGGTATCATTCCCTAGAGAAGGACATTGTGTTTGGTAAAGTGGAAGGTCAGCAAAAGATATGAAGACTCTCAATGAGCTAGCCTGACACAGTGGCTGGAACAACGGGCTTAACTATAGGAAGATTGCGAGGATGTCAAGGGACTGGATCCTATTTCATTCTGTTGTACACAGTGTCATTATGAGTAGGAATTGATTCAATGGCACCTAATAACAACAATACTGACATAAATAAATGATTGAATAAATTATTTATTTATTTTTTATTATGACTGAGTGAAAATGTACATTCCTGTATAAATTTACATCACCACTTATATGTAGCTTCCACTGCTCTCCTTGTCTGGTGGCAGCATATTATTCCTCTTTGCTCCATACATGTTTCATCTTCCCAACAGTTTCCTTTCCCCTCCTCTCCACTCACTCCCCTTACTCCAGCCAGAGTCAGCAGGATGATATCCTATAGATGCATAGAACCATAAAGTGCATCCAATATATGGTCACTCTGCATTGCCAAGTCCAATCCATTCGTGTCTGAAGAGTGGACCTTCATTATGATTTATGGGCAAGGGCAGCAGCAGGACCAGGGTCCATGCTCCCAGGGCAACCCCAAAGCCGCTGGACCATCAGTTGTGGTCTTTTAGTGGAGATCTCAGGTGCATCCTTCTTTATTCTTGTGTTGTCAGTGAGACTCAACTTAGTGAGTTCCATCACGGCTGTCACAGGTGGTAGCCGGGCACCATCTGGTTCTTCCGGTCCCAAGTCGATGTAGGCACCCATCCATGTGGGTCTCTCTGTCTTCTGGGTTGTCTTTCCCCCATGTCGTTTCGGTCCTCAGAGAGCAGCCGTTCCTGTGGAGTTGGGGCCATTGAATAAATTATTAAGTGGAAGATAACTGCCACATCCTCCTTACAGAAGAAATCCAAATAATAAGTGTGACACTATCCACTCCTAGGTTGTCATCAGTTGCTATCACATCAGCTCCGAATCGTGTACACAACAGAACAAAACACTGCCTGGCTCTGCACCATCTTTTGGACTGTGGGTTTGTTAAGCCCACCATTGTTGCTATTCTGTCAGTTCATCTCACTGAGGATTTTCCTTGCTTTTGTTGGCTTGGCTACTTTACCAAATGTGGTGTCTTTTTCTAGTGATTGGTTTTTCCTAATGACCTGGGCAGGTGAGAGTCTCAACATCTTCACTTTCATGGAACATTCTGATTGCATTTCTGCTAAGACTGAGTTGCTTATTGTCTTGGCTGTCTACAGTATATTCAATATACTTTGCCAACAATGCATTTCTAATGCATCAATTTTTCTGTCTTCCTGTTTTGTTCTCCAGTTTTCACACGCATATGAGACAATTTGCATTGGACAAACCTGCTCTAAAAGCTCTCTCTAAAGTCTTAAAAAAGCAAATATGTCACTTTGATAACCGAGGCACAATTGACCCAAGCTTTGGTCTTCTCAAACTTCCTTCTATGAGCTGAAGCATAATAATCCTTTTCTCTTTTAAGTCTAGGCTTGACTTAGTGACTAGCTTCCCAAGAATAACGAAAGGAAAAAAACTTCACAGTGGAGAAGCGTGGCAAACATGATCTTAACAAGAAGATGAAGGTTAATATCGCCAGTGGTGTCATTTGATATCATGTTTCCCTGATATGATGTCATCAGAGGGGCACTTCAATTCTGGTGGAATTCATTGAAAATCCCAAAGTCTCTGTCTAATCATGAGGAAAACATCATGCAAACCCAGATTGGAGAATATTCTACAATAATCTTGACTAATACTCTTTAAAACTATCAAGTTCATGAAAAACAAGGGAAGACTAAGAAACTGTCACAGAACAGAGGGAACCAAAGAGACACAATGACAAAATGTAATTCAGTGCCCTGGATGGAGCCATGGAACAGAAAGAGGATATTAATGGAAAGACTGATGAAATCCAATAAAATCTTGAGTTTAGTTAATAGGATCAGGCGGTGTTTCACTGCACAGGCAGTGATCCTATGTACTTAGGGTCACTATGAGTTGGAACCAACTTGACAGCACCTAACAAAAACAACAATGTACCAGTGTTCGTTTCCAGTTTTGACAAACTCACTACAGTGATGTTGGATGATAACATTAGGGAAAACTAGGGAAACTCTGGTGGTGTCGTGGGTTAAGTGCTGCCACTGCTAACCAAAAGGCTGGCAGTTCAAATCCACCAGCCATTCCTTGGATACTGTATGGGGCAGTTCTACTCTGGCCTCTAGAGTCACCATGAGTTGGACCCACCTCAACGGCACTGGGTTTTTTGGGGGGGCGGGGGGAGAGTGAAAAATATATACAAAGACTCTCTGCTATCTTTGCAAGCTTCTGTAAATCTAAAATTAATTGGAAACAAAGTTTATTAAAAATGTAGAAGAAAGCATAAATTATGGCACTAAGTAGTCACTTGAATTATGAAAGTGACAAATGTTTATGATTAATGGTCTTTTTCTTTGAGAAGACTCTTCTGAAGACCAGGGAACTCCCTTCTTGTAACACCCTGGCACTATAACGTGAACATGGTTGTTCTGTTTTTTGACTATTTTATTTTTCATATGATAAAAGTGCCAGGCAAATTTCTTCACCCCACAAAAGGAACTATCAAGCTACGGAAAGACACAAAGGAACTTCAAATGTGTATTGTTATGTGAAAAAAACCAGTCCAAAAAGACTTCATGCTGTATGATTCCAGCTATATGGTGTTCTAGAAAAAACAAAACTACGGACAGAATAAAAATATGCATTACTAGGGGCCCAGGGGCAGGGAAACAGGGATGAGAGGTAGAGCACAGGGCATTTGAAAGGGAATGAAACTATTCTGTATGAAACCATGGTTAAAACAAAAATTACATTAAGCCAGTAATAGAAATTAAAGTTTACTTAATACACTGTTTACTAATCAGGATAACATTTCAGCATGGGAATCAAAAATACTCTGAAGATGAGAAAATCTGTAAAGACTCTTTCATATCACCTTATCTACACTACCATGCAAAACAGGTTGGAACAGAACTGATAATCGATTTGTGGAAGGAGTTCATACAGTGTTGTCTTAAAGAGCAATTAAAAGAATTCTTACCTCATTCTAAAATATCACTCTAGTCCTACATTTGGAATCAATTTCCTAGAATTCTAGGAGCACAATACTGAGGGTAAAATAGTTTTGCTAGTTTATCTAGACTACTGTTTGACTCAAAGGTGATTTTCAGAGGCCAGTTTCTTCAAGGTTCCAAGTTCAACAGGACAGGTAAGGGCAAATATTCTGGGAGGGTCACATGCTCTCTGGAGGCCCCAGAAGTATGGGTCCAGGAGAATTAAAACAATTTCTCGTTGTAATGGTAGACACATGACATCACGCATTTGTTAAAACCCCAGAGAATATGTAATACAATGAATGAACCCTAGTGTAAACTATGGGTTTTCATTTATGAAAATGTATTACTATTGGCTCACTGATTGTGCAAATACTCCACATGAATGCAAGATGTTAATAACAGGGGAGAAAATGTGCAGGAGGAACGATATGGGAACTTTTTGTACTTTCTGCATAATTCTTCTGCAAACCTATGGCTGTTATAAAAATAAAGTCTATTTTTTTAAAAATCATGCAGTAGTGATAACAGACAGGGCAGAGTGGTGTGGTCACAGCTCGATTGTGTATCTGATCTGCAACCAGGACTTTAAATCTTCCAGACACGGTTAATCAAACAACGTGGTCCCTAAAGCAGAGCTGAACTGTCTAAGAGGGGCCACCGTGCGCATATGGAGAAAGAAGGCACTGCTGAAGTAAATGCAAAAGGATATTTCACATTTTCTTGACACTAGCTCTCTACTGCTTCATGTGTCTTCTGATTTAAAAACTCTATTCTACATTCTGGAGGTCCAATTTTAGGTGGTACAAATAGTTTGCGCCCACCCACTAACCTAAATGTCAGTGGTTCGAATCTGCCCAATGGTACCATGAAAGAAAAAACCTGGCGATCTGCTTCGGTAAAGATCCTTGCTGTTGCTGGGTGCTGACCGGTTGATTCTGACTCATAGTGACCCCATGTGAGAGTCGAACTGTCCCATAGGGCTTTCCTGTCTGTAACGCAGAAGGAAGCAGATCACCAAGTCTTTGTTCGCAGACCTGCTGAATGGGTTCCAACCACCACCGTTCCCGTCAGCATCTGAGCACTTACCCATGCTGTCAGCAGGGCTCCTTCAGTAAAGACTGGAGCCAGGAAAACCCTGTGGAGCAGTTCTACTCTGTAACACATGAGCTCGCTGTGAGTCAAAACCCATGGACAGAAAGAACAGTACCATTCTACATTTGGAGTTCCTGTCTGGTGTCGGTGGTTAACATCTTGGCTGCTAACTGAAAGGTTAGAAGTGCCTTAGAAGAAAGTCCTGGGAGTCTACTTCTGAAAACATCAGTCACTGAAAATCCTAGGGAGCACATTTCTTCTCTGACACCTGTGGGGTCACCGTGAGTCAAGTCTGACTTGACAGCAACTGGTTCATTCTACACTTTAAAAACTGCAGTTCTATAGGGATAATTCTAACTGAGAAAGGAACTTTACCAAATAAAGTTAGTGTAGAATGAGTGCCCCTAATGCACTGAAAGGAAATCTGATGGCTTCGTGGTTAACAGCCACAACTGCTGACCAAAAGGTCAGTAGTTCGAAACCACCAGGTGCCCTTTGGAAACCATATGGGGCTCTTCTACTCTGTCCTACAGAACCTCTGTTAGTCAGAATAGACTCGATGACAACGGGCTTTTTTTTTTTTTAATGCACTTAAAAGCTGTTCACTGATGTATTTAACATGCATTTACCGTTACTGTGCTCTGCGTCAGGCACCATTGCTCATTGTTTACATTCTAGCTGAGGAGTCGATAATAAGCATACAAATAAACAGGGAGGATAATTTGTAGTAGCGATAAATACTATGATGAAAATAAATGTAAGACTGATGGTGAGGCTCTAGGGTGAGCATGCAGAGATGGCGTCAGGGAAAGCTACGGCCTGTCCGGAGGTGCACGCGATTTACAAGATGGGCGGAGATGAGACGCGCACAGAAATCAGATGGGGGAAGAATGGCACAGTGCAGCCAGTTCAAATCCCTCATTTTACAGATGACCGTAAAGCAGAAAAGGCAAGAAGTAACTTGCAGTCGTTCAGCACTCGTACCATCTTATTTCACCCTTACACTAAACAACTCGGTGATTGTTGTAACTTTGTAGTATGAGACATTTTAAACACACACAAAAGTAGACACGCTAGCATAGTGAATCCTCCCTCATCTTCAAAACCTTGCTAATCTTTTTTCATTTACTCCCCACACCCCTCTTGGGGAATAATTAAAAAGAAATTCCACATCTCTTTGCACCAGTAAATATTTCAGCCTGAATCACCAGCTGATGAAAGACAGTTCTAGTTGTGATTGCCATTGTTTCATAACTAATAAGGCAAGTATTATTGTCAACCTCGGTGTGGAAGCTGAGAGTTCAGAACCTGGCTAATGTCACACCAGGGGAAGTCCCCAAACTGCCTTTTCTGACCCTAAACTCAAAACCATTTCTACTACACGGCGGAAGTGGTAGGTATCGGTGCAGATAATCTAAAAATAATCTCCCTAAATGTGCAATGTATAATGAGTGAGATAAAATGGTTACACGGCAACCACGCAATTAACGTATATCTTTTCAGAAACACAGTTAAATGCTACCTAAACCAAGAACATAGATTCTTTCTTGCTGACTTTTTTTCAGGTTGAATATGGGAGAGCAGAGAGAAGGAATTGTTCCAGCAGTAACTGAAATATCTGGGTGAAAAAGCAATAGGCCTTGTGTTAATTTGCCTCCAGGACATTCCCATCCATGCCAAAATCTGTCTCTGCCAAGATTGGGGGCAATTTTCCTGGATTGGGGCGCCATCTAGTGGCCATTAATACATCCTCTTTGGATTAAGTATTGCCGTGCTCAGGCGCTCACTGAACGCAAGATGGCCTGCTTGGTTTCTGAAGAGTTCCGCAGGGTACGTTTGGAGGAGGAATGGATTTTTTTTTTTTTTTTTTTTTTTTAAGCTGCAGCGGCACATCAATGACCATTTGGTTTTGCTTTTCTCGAACATTAGCTCTGAAGTCTACTTCCCTGTATTGCCTATTAAAAAGAAGTCCCCATTGCTTCTGCTACAGCAGATGCCAGGCAGGTCCAGCTGTGTATGGACGTTGTGAGGCTACCATAAGCAGAGTAGTTAGTGCTGCCCACCCAGGACGACAGCTGTCACACAGGAGCATGTGGGCCCGAGCGCTGGGATACTGCTCAGGTTTCTCAAGCCAGACCGGAGATGTGTCCGTTTTGATCTTTTCCAGAGGCACATGTATTCCCTGCAGTGGGCTGTGCCACTGCCACAGACTATTTGCACAGAGGTGTGTCACCTCAGATGGAAGTGTTTAGATATTTCTAGACTAAAATCGTGGCTGATACGCTGTTAAGTCGCTGTAACAGGTGAGAATAGGGGATGCTTCCAGCTGGTTAATCAATCTAACAAATTTTATTGCACTTACCTTCCATCTGGGCTCCTTCCTTCTTTTTTTCAAATCAATAACCTCTAAAGCAGTTGGACGGAAACGAGGAGAGAGCACTTTTTCAAACTCCTCTAGATAAGAGTGATACTCCTTTGCTAAATATGCCACCCGCCGTCCTGAAATGTCAGTCTTTTTTTTAAAGATTTTTTTCTTTATTTGCTGGTGTTCTACATCTATCTGGATTTTTAACAAATATCTTACATATCCATTTACATCACAAAATCTCAACAACCAGCAAATTCCTCTTCTAATTATTGTTAATTACTTTGCTCCGCTCTGGTGTTTTCTTTTTTCCTAAATATTTTACTGTGATTGAGTGAAAGTAAACAACCTAGCTTGAATTTGCCTCCCCGCCTATCTGCAGTTCCTTCTGCTCTCCTTGCCCAGTGACAGCACACTCCTCCTTTTTGTTCTGTGTATGTCATACCCCTTAACAGTCTCCTGTCCCCTCCTATCTACCCTCTCCTCTCCCTTCTAGTAAGAGGCTAGTAGGACAGCATCCTATAGATGCACAGAACCATGAAATACACGCACCTTATGTTCACACTGTGTCCTCAACTCTAGTCCGTTCCTGCCAAAGAGTTGACCTCAGTAATGTTTTCTGGTCAGGTCTAGGGGCTATGTGCCCAGGGGAACTCCCAGGCCTTTGGACCATCAACTGTGGTCTTCTAGTGGAGTTCTTGAGGTGTACCCGTCTTTTTCCAGTGTTGTCACTGGGAGTCAACATTGTGTGCCCCATCACGGCTGTCTTTGGTGGTAGCTGGGTACTATCTGGTTCTTCTGGTCACGTGCTGATAGTCACCCATTCATGTGGGTCGTTCTCTCTCCTGGGATCTTTTTCCCTCATGTCCTTGTTTTCCTTGTTGATCACCTGTTATGGATGAGTTGGGACCATTAGATGTACCTCAGATGACAGCTTGCTAGCTTTTAAGACCCCAGACACCACTCACCTATATGGGGTGCAGAAGCCTCTTAGCAATAAGCTAGTTATGCCGTTTGGCTTTGACATCCCCTGAGAGCATGGGCACCATGCTCCCACCCCTACTATTCTATCCCTGCAACATCTGGTTAAGATTAAAGGAGTACTGCGTTTATGATGAAGTCCAGTTAAGTTCATCTTCTTTCCATTGTGTGCTGTCACTGCTTTCATGCAAACAAATTTCTATCAACCAGCCCTCTCCCTCGCTCCCCACCCTTGCAGCCACCAAAGAGTCTTTTCTTCTGTACATGTGTCTATTTTTTAAGTCCTTGCAGTAGAGGTCTCATACAATGTTTGTCCTTTTGCCACTGACTGATTTCACTCAGTATAATGTCTTCCAATTGAAACTAGGTTATGAGATGCTTCCTAAAATCGCCGTTGTTCTTTATCATTGCATAGGGTTCCATTAAGCATATGTACCACAGTTTGTTTATCCATTCATCTGTGGTTGGGCATCTGGGCTGATTCCATCTTTTTGCTATTGTGGACTGTGCTGCAATAAACACTCATGTGCTTGTATCTGTCTGTGGGACTGCCATTGATTCTGCAGAATATATTTTGAGCAGTGGCATTACTGGAACAAATTATGTATCTATTTCCAGATTTTTAAGGAAGCACCAAATTGCTTTCCATACAAACCACCATTTTGCAACCCCATCAGCAGTGGAGGAGAGTTCCAATCTCTCCACAGCCTCTCTTAGCATTTGTTATTCTGTGTTTTGGGGATCATGGCCAACCCTGTTGGGGTGACATCGTGCCTCATTGTGGTTTTGACTTGGATTTCTCTAATAGCTAATGATCGTGAGCATTTCCTCATGTGTCTTTTGGCTGTCTGGGTGTCCTCTTTGATGAAGTGTCTGTCCATCTCCTTTGCCTATCACTTAATTGGGTTATTTACCTTTTTATTGTTGATATTTTGTAGTACCTTGTATATTATGGAGATCAGACATCAGTCTGACATGTAGTTGTCAAATATTTTTCTTCCATTACGTAGGGGGTCTTACAATTCTTGTGATAAGGTCTTTGGATGAGCAGAAGTGTTTGATTCCTAGAAGTTTCCCTTATCTATTTTCTGTTGATCATGCTTTCTTTGTCAGATTTTGAAGTCTATCTAGGCTGTGTATTAAAACTTCCATTGTTGACTCCATTTTTTCTTGCATGATCTTTATTGTTTTAGGTTTGATACTTAGGTCTTTTATCCAATTTGAGTAAGTTTTTGTGTAAGATGAGAGCTATGTGTCCTGTTTTAATTTTTTGCAGATGAATATCCAATTTTGCCTGCACAATTTGTTAAAGAGGCTGTCTTTACCCCAGTTTACAATCTTAGGACCTTGTCAAATATCAACTGTTCACAAGAGGATGGTGGTGTCTCTGGCATCTCAACTGTTCCATTGGTCTATATGTCTCTTTTTCTAACAGTATCAGGCTCTTTGCCTACTGTGACAGTGTAATAGGTTCTAAGGTCAGGTAGTGTGAGGCCTCCCACTGTGTTCCTCTTCTTCAGTACTGCTTTGCTTATCAGGGGTTTCTTCCCTTTGGTAATAAAGAGTGTGATTGTTTCCCTATCTCATTAAAAAATGCCACTGGAATTTGTATTGCCAAATGCCACTGGAATTTGTATTGCCAAGTGCTGTTGAATTTGTATTGGGATTGCATTTTATATGTAAATTGCTTTGGGTAAAATAGACATTTTCACAATGCCAACTCTTCCTATCCATGAGCAGGCTAGGTTTCTCCATTTATCCAAGTCTCTTCTGGTTTTTTGCAGTAGGTCTTGTTGTTCTGTTTGTATACGTCTCTTGTTCCTCTAGTTAGATATATTCCTAAGTATTTTATTTTGGGGGGGGGATATAGTAAATGGCATTGATTTGGTGATTTATTCTTTGATGATCTCTTTGCTGGTATGAAGGCATCCTACTGATTTACTTACATTTATCCTATATCCCGGATACTTCCCTGAACTCTCCTATTAGTTCCAGTAGTTTACTTATGGATTCTTTAGGATTCTCTGTGTATACAATCATATCATCTGCAAATAGGGAGATTTTTACTTCTTTGCTGATGCAAACGCTGTTTATTTCTTTCTCTTATCTAATTGTCCTGGCCAGAATGTCTAGTACAACGCTGAATAGAAGTGGTGAGAGTGGCATCCTTGTATAGTCCCCGTTCTCAAGAGTTCTTTCAGTCTCTCCATTCAAGATGAGGTAGGCATTTGGCTTTGTGTAGCTGCCACTTAACACATTGAGGGATTTCCCTTCTGTGCCTATTTGGCTGAGAGTTTTTGGCATGGATGGGTGTAGGAAATTGTGAAGTGACATTTCTGCATCAATTGACAAAATCAGATGATTCTCATCTTTTGTGTTATTTAGGTTGGTTGATCACATTAATTGTTTCTCTGATGTTTAACCAGCCTTGCATCCCTGGTATGAATCCAACTTGGTCATGATGAATTATTGTTTTGATATGTTGTTGAATTCTATTGGCAAGAATTTTGTTGAACATTTTGTATCTAGATTCATGAGTGATGTCAGTCTGTAGTTCTCGTTTTTTGGGGTCTTTCCCTGGCTTTGGTATCAGTGTTATGCTGGCCTCATAGAATGAATTTGTGAGTATTACATCCCTTTCTATGCTGTGAAATAGTCTCAGTAATATTGGAGTTAACTTTTCTCTGAAAGGTTGGTGGAATTCTCTAGTGAAGCCATCTGGGCCAGGACTTGTTTTGGTTGGTTGTTTTTCACAAAGTCTTTGAGCTTCTGTTTATCGAAAGATAGTTTTGCAGGATATATAATTCTTGGTTGGGAGTTCTCCTTCAAAGCTTTGAATATGTCATCCCACTGTCTCCGTGCCAGCATCACTTCTGCAGAGAAATCAGGCAAAAAGCCTGCAGGATTTCCTTCTGAATGTTAGCTTTGCTTTGAGTCTTGCTGTCTTTAAGAGTTGCTGCTTGTGTTTCATTTTGTAAAGCTTGTTAATAATATGTCTTGGAGTCTTTCTTTAGAGATCTACATTGAGTGGTGTTTGATATGCATCTTGAATATCTATAATCTGTTCTTTCAGAATTTCTGGGATGTTTTCTGTCAGCAGCTCAGCAACAATACTCTTTGTGTTCTCAGGTGTATCACCCTATTCAGGAAGTCCAATCAATCATAGATTGTTCCTCTTAATAGAGTCCCACATGCTTCTTAAGTCTTCTTCATTTTTCTTGTTTTTTTTTTTTCTGATTTTTCCTCATAGATGTTGGAGTCAGTAGCTCTGTCTTCAAGTTAGAAAGTCTATTTTCCATCTGTTCCATTCTGTTTTCTTGATTTTGATTGAAGTTTCTATCTCTTTGATTTTGTTCTTGATCTGTTGGATTTCAGAGCACTGGTGTTCGATCAGATCGAGCAGTTTGCTTAATTTTTCATTTTGCTCTGCTGCATTTTGTATAAGGTCTAGGAAGGCTGTATACATAATCCTTTGGTAGTCACCTTTCAATGGCTTCAGAAACATTTCTTTGTCTGGAAAGTTCTGAGGTGCTTTCTTTTGGGGCCTTCTGAAGTCATGGGTGATTTCTTCATTATGCTTTTATCCAGAGTTTGTTGCTTTGGGGGCATCATGTGAGTCAATAGAGGCTGGGAGAGATGCTGTGAGTATAGACCATAATTATTTCTCTAGGCCCTCTTAAAATGAAAGGTAAAAGATATCTGACAACTTCCAAAGTCAGTCAGGTTTTCAGGTGTAGAGGGCCCTCTTCTCAGATGGCGACGTAATCACCTCTATATCCAACCTCAGATGTTATAAAGTAGTTCAAAATACAGAAAGGCTACTGCCCTGCTAGCATCTGTAGGCCCCAGCTGTAGGCAACACTGTGTACAATACTGCTTTTCTTCTGGAAAACACTCTCCTCCAGGCAGGCCCTGCCTCCCAGCCTAGAAATTGGGTCCAGCTAAGGCTTTCATATGGGTATATCCACCTCCCAGTGGAAGAAGATGGGGTCCCACACAAACTCTCCACCTGCCTTTGTACAAGCTACTCAATGGCAGAGGCAGAAAGAGAAGCCGAAGGCGCCGAGATACACAGAGTCCAAAGCCAGGCTCTCAAGACATGGCAATTTCATCTGCCAATTCCACCAGCAGTGCATCCGAGATTAGCTGCTAGTCAAGTCCCAGCTCCATACGCTGGCTATGACAGAGAAAAGAAGTTAAAATGGCAAGTTACCTTCAGTCCATGAAAGCCAGCACTCACCAAGAGTGGGGGTCAGAAAAGAGATGAAGTTTTCTGTTCAGTGGTATGAAGTCCAAATTAACAGCCCTATGCCATGTCCTAGGGCTCACTAGCTGTCCAGAAGGCACCATTTATTTATCAGTTCAGGTCTTGGTTTCCAGAGGGATTTAGGGAGATGTGTCTCTAGTCTGCCATCTTGACTCTGCCCTTGGTTGGTTGTTTTTTGATGACTTTTTCCATGTTTTCCTTTGTGATGAGTTTATTAAGTTGTTCCACTTCTTCTTGTGATAATTTTGGTAGGTGATGTGAATCTAGAAATTTGCCCATTTCCTCTAGGTTTTCAAATCCATTGGAGTACAGTCTTTCGTAGTATTCTGTTATGATACTTTCAGTTTCAGTTAGGTCTGCTGTGACATCTCCCATCTTGTTTCTTATTCAGGTTATTTGTTTCCACTCCTGTTTTTCTTTTGTAAGTTTAGCCAGTGGTTTATCAATTTTGTTGATCTTTTCAAAAAAACCAGCTTTTGGTTTTGTTAATTTTTCCAGTTGTTCTATTCTCTAATTCATTTAGTTCTGCTCTAGTCATTATGATCTGTTTTCTTCTTGTGTCTGAGAGGTTCCTCTGTTGTTCTTTTTCTACTTGTGCAAGCCATAGGGTTAATTCTTTGGTTTGGGCCCTTTCTTTCTTCTGTATGTATGCATTTACACAGCTAAACTGACCTTTGAGCACTGCTTTTGCTGTATCCCATAGGTTCTGGTAGTATGTGTTTTCATTGTTATTTGATTCCATAAATTTCTTTATTTTGTCCTTGATTTCTTCTATAACCCGTGGCTTTTTGAGCAAGGTGTTATTCAGCTTCTGTGAGTTCCAATTTCTATCTATGTTTTTTTCTGCTATTGATTTTGACTTTTATGGCTTTATGGTCTGAGAAGATGCTTTGCAATAATTGAATGGTTCAGATTTTGTTGAGATTTGCTTTATGTCCTAACACATGGTGTATTCTGGAAAATATTCCACGTACACTAGAGAAGAAGGTATATTTATCTGTTGATGTATTTAAAAGTTCTGTATATGTCAGTGAGGTCTAGTTGGCTAATTCTCTAAAGAAGAGCTCCTGTGTCTTTACTGAGCTGTTTCTTAAATGATTTGTACATTACTGAAAGTGGAGTGTTGAAGTCTCCAACTAATATTGTGGAGTGATCGATCTCATTTTTCAATGTAGTCAGTGTTTGTTCAATGTATTTAAATGCTCTGGTATTGGCTACATGAATGCTCAATATTGTTAAGTACTGCTTGTGTATTGAACTTTTCACCAATAAATAGTGACTACCCTTGTCCAAGATAGTCGATTTCACATTAAAATTTATTTTATCTGAGGTTGCTGTTAACACACCTGCTCTTCTTTGTATGCTGTTAGCTTGGTATATATTATTCCATCCTTTAATTTTCAATTTGTTCGTATCTTTAAGTCTATGATGTGTTTCTTGTAAGCAACATATAAATGGATCATGCCTTTTGATCCAAGATGTCACTTGTCTCTTTCTTGGAGCATTTAGTCCATTTACATTCAGAGTAATTATTGATAGCTATGTGTTTAGTGCTGTCATTTTGATGTATTTGTTCTAGTGCTGGTATTTTCTCTGTTCTTAATGTTCTGTTCTGGGTCAGTCTTCTTTATGGATTGACTTTTCATCTTTTTCAGCCTAGTTTTTGTGTTTGTTGAGACTCCTGTCTTAGGTTCTTTGTTTTGATATGTTGTATTGTTACTGTACTGTGCAGCTGCCCCTACGATCCCCCTTAATATTCTAAGTTCAAACTCAATTTTAACTTCTAAACCAAAAACCCACTGCCGTTGAGTCAAATATCTTTTTAACTTGCTCTCCATCTGAAAGGACTATAACCTCTTTTCAATGTGATGGTGTCATAGTTTTCACGGTATGATCACCACTTGCTTTCTTTTAATATTATAGCTTTGACTGAGTTTTGTGCCTTGCCTACCTGAGGAGGTTTCTAGATGTTGTGTCCTGCATTGCCTCCTTCAGTATACTCTTAATGGTTTTGTTTTTCTAAGCAAAGAAATTCTTCCAGGATTTCTTGCAGTTTTTTGTTTGATTTTTACAAAGTCTCTCAGCTTCTGTTACTCTGTGAATGTCTTAATTTCATCTCCACATTTGAAAGCTAGTTTTTCAGGATATATAACTGTTGGTTAGAAGTTTTTCTCCTTCACTGCTTTGAATGTGTCATCCCCTTGCCTCCTTGCTGATATCGTTCCTGCTGAGAAGTCAGACAAAAGACTGTAGTCTCACTGCCTTTAAGAGTTTCTGTTTATGTTTCATTTTATTAAGTTTGATTATAATATGTCTTTCTTTTGGGATCTGGTTTTTGTGGCATTCAGTGCACATCTTGGATATCCATGTTTTCTTCTTTCATAATTTCAAGGAGGTTTTCTGTTATCAACTCAGCAACAACATTCTCTGTGTTTTCATCTATCCCTCCCTTTCCAGGAACTCCAAATAATCATAGATTTATTCCTCTTAATAGACTCCTATATGTTTCTTAATGCTTCTTCATTTTCCTTATTTATTTTCTTTGATTTTTCCTCATAAATGCTGGTGTCAGTTGCTCTGTCCTCAAGGTCACTAAGTCTGACTTCTGTTTCCTCAATTCTGCTCCTGTGGCGTTCAATTGAATTGTCTAAGTCTGTAATTTTGTTATTAATCTGCTGGATTTCAGATCATCGATGTTCCATCAGTTCAAATAGCTTGCTTAATTTTTCATTTTGTGCTGCTGAATTTTGTTTCATCTCTGGGAAGGCTCTCTATTTAATTCTTTTGTGCTTGAACTCTCATAGTCTCAGAATGGCTTCTTCATCTGGTAATTTTTTAGTTCTTTATTTTGGTAGTTTTCCAGAGCCATGGTGGACTCTTTCTTTAAATGGCTAGGAATGAATTTTTTGCCCTTGGGCCATCCAGAGGCTCTGGTGTCACCTCAACAGGAGCTGAGGCCTAGTGCTTAGAAGGGAGTTGGTCACCAGCCATCTTTGCATACTCCAGTGACTGGCCCCAGTGGACAGCCTGGGGTGGCAGGCTCTGCATCCTGGCTGTCAAAGATGGTGCCCTGCTTATGAATTCACTGGGGGACAGTCAAGCAACCCTATGATGTGGATCTGTAAAGGCTGGAAGAGATGCTCCTGGGCCACTCTGCAGTTATTTCTCCAGGCAGTCTTATTTTAGAAGTTGAGAGCTGACTGACAGCTGCCCAAATCAGTCAGGCCATCAGGTGTGGTAGGCCCTGCCTTTTGGCTGACAACAGAGGCACCTCTTTGGCTGTCTCCAGATGGTATGATGTAATTCAATTAGAGAGGAGTTATAGCTGTGCTGCCACCCTCAGCTGGGCCACCCCCTTAAGATAACACTGACCTACACAGCCTTTCTGCTGGAAAAGCACTTTCAAGATGGGCACTCCTTCTCAGCTTGTGTATTAACCCCTGCTGAGGCCTCTAGTTGGGTGACTGCCTCCCGACTGACCAAGATGGCATCCTGACCAAGTTGCCCTTTTCATTGTGAAATCACAGAATCTATGGTGTAGCTCAGAAAAGAGAGGTTGGAGGGGTAGTGGTGCCCTCAGTCGTAAGCCAGGCTCTCAACATGTGACTGTCTCATGTGCTGTCTCTCTGTTGCACTAAACGCTATTTATTTTAGCCCTGCAGTTCGGCGTATTTGTTGGCTCATACCCATCCCCCACCTCCTGGATAACAAAGACAGTGTCAGTACCTGTGGTCTGCCTGAGCAGTGAGTCAGCAGGAGCAGAGCTCAGCATGCACTGCCTCATCAGAGCGAGGTAGTTTCCCATTAAGTGGTGCATAGTTCAATCTGACAACCCTATGCTGTGTTCTAGGGTTTCGTCGGTGTCCAGAATGCTCTGTTCAGTTATTAATTCAGGCCTTGGTTTTCAGAGGAAATTGAGGAGACATGTTTCTAGTCTGCCATCTTGGCCCACCCCTCTGAAAAGTATGTCTTAAGGAGTGATTAAGTGAATAAAACAATATGTTGTTTAGTGTAATCCTAATCCTAAGAATCCTAATCCTAAATCCTAAAATACAAGTGTGTCTAAGTAAGGATAATGTTTCTTAATTGGGAGTAAAGGTGGCTAGAGAATATTCTGAGAATTTGATTTTAAAAAATAAGACTTCTTACTCTAGAAACGTAGGCAAAAATACTCATTTTGGTCACTGCCACTGCAAAGAGACATAAACACTTTATCACTAGAGAAAGGGAATATGTAATCCTGTGGCTTTTCATCATCAAGAACTTCTTTTCAACTCAGTTTTATTAGGTATGCCCTGAAGGGCTTGTTGTTGCCAGGCACTATGGTAGATTCTGAGTGCAACAAAAGATAGGACACAGTCCATGACTTTAAGAAATCACATAATATATTTTCATGTTATTTCTTTTCCTTCATAGACCTCATGTTTTGACAAAATTTACTCATCAAACTTTAATTATTGGTTATTCTATATTTGTTTTCCAATATTGAGAGTGGAGTGTTGAATTCTCCCATTATTATTGTGGAATGATCTATCTTGCTCTTCAGTGTAGTCAGTGTTTCTTCAATGTGTTTAGATGCTCTAGTATTGGGTGCATAAATATTTAATACTGTTAAGTTCTGCTTGTGTACTGAAACTTTCAGCAGTAGTGTCCATCCTTGTCCATGATGGTGGATTTTACATTAAAATTGATTTTATCTGAGATTGGTATTGCCACACCTGTTCTTTGTGTATTGTTAGCTTGATATGTGTTCTTCCATCCTTTAACTTTCAGTTTGTTCATATCTTTTAGTCTAAGGTGAGTTTCTTGTAAGCAACACATGGACGGGCCGTGTCTGTTGATCTAAGATGCCACTTGTTGTCTCTTTATTGGAGCATTCAGTCCATTCACATTCAATGTAATTATTGATAGGTATGTGTTTAGCACTGTCATTGTGATATGTTTATTTTTGTATTGATGTTTTCTCTGTTGCTCTTATTATTCCGTTTTGGAACACTCTTCTTTATGAGTTGATTTTTCACCTTTTTCAGTGTCGGTTTTGTGGTTGTTGAAATTCCTCTACTACGTTTCTTGATTTGATATGCTGCATCTTTATTGTGCTTTGAGGCTGCCCCTGTGATCTCCCTTAAAAGTCTATGTTTAAACCCAATTTTAACTACTACAAGTCTTAACTTCCTCTCCATCTGGAAGGATAACAACTGTAGTACATCCCTCTTTTTAATATGATGACATCATAGTTTTCATGATACAATCACTAGAGCACTTCTTTTACTATTACAGCTTTGATTGAGTTTGGAGCCTTCCCTAACTGAGTAGGTATCTGGGTGATGTGTCCCGTATTTCCTCCTAAAACATAAAATTAATGGTTTTGTTCTTCCAAGCCAAGAGCTTCTTTCAGTATTTCTTGTAGCTGTGATTTGGTTCTTACAAAGTCTCTGAGTTTTTGTTTACCTGAGAATGTCTTCTTTTCGTATTTGAAAGATAGTTTTGCAGGATATATAATACTTGGTTGGGAGTTCTTCTCCTTCAAGGCTTTGACTGTGTCATTCCACTGTCTCTGTGCCAACATCATTTCTGCTGAGAAATCAGACAAAAAGCCTGCAGGGTTTCCCTCTGAATATTAGCTTTGCTTTGAGTCTTGCTGCCTTTAAGAGTTTCTGCTTGTGTTTCATTTCGTTAAGCTGATTATGATATGTCTTGGAGCCTTTCTTTTTAGATCTGTATAGAGCGGCACTTGCTATGCATCTTGGGTATCTAACTTCTCTTCTTTCATAACTTCTGGGAAGTTTTCTGTCAGCAGCTCAGCAACAATACTCTCTGTGTTCTCAGATGTCCTACCCTGTTCAGGAACTCCAGTTAATCATAGATTGTTCCTCTCAATAGAGTCCCACATTCTTCTCACTTCTTCATTTTTCTTGTTTCTTTTTTCTGATTTTTTCTCATAGATGTTGGAGTCACTAGCTCTGTCTTCAAGTCAGAAAGTCTATTTTTCATCTGTTCATTCTATTTTCTTGGTTTTGAACTGAATTTTTTATCTCTTTGATTTTGTTATTGATCTGTTGAATTTCAGAGTACTGGTGTTCTATCAGATCAAACAGCTTGCTTAATTTTTCATTTTGCCCTGCTGCATTTTGTATAAGGTCTAGGAGGGCTCTCTATATAATCCTTTTGTACTCGCCCTCTGGTAGTTTCAGACAGGCTTCTTCATCTGGGAGGTTCTTTGGATCTTTCTTTCATGGGTCTTCTGAAGCCATAGGTGAATTCTTCCTAATGTTCCAGTCTAAAGTTTCTTTCTTTTTGGGCATCTGGAAGTTGTTTTGTTTCTCTGATGTTACCTTAATGGGGTTAAAGCTCAGTCTGAAAAGGAAGTTGATCACCAGACACCTCTTTGTACTCCAGTGACTTGGCTTGGTGGAATCTCTGGGGTAGCAGTCTCCATCTCGTGATTGGCTAAGACACAGCCCCACTTACAGAGTCACTAAGTAGCTATCAGCTGACTCTGTAACGTGAGACAGTAAAGGCTGAAAGAGAAGCTGTCAAATGTACTGCAGTTATTTTTCTATTGTAAGATAAAAGGTATCTGATAGCTTCCAAAATTAATCAGGCTTTCAGGTGTGGAGGTCCCTCTTCCCAGCCAGCAAAGTAAGCACCTCTATATCAGTTCAGGCCTTGGTTTCCAGAGGGATTTAGGGAGACATGTGTTTTGTCTGCCAGCTTGACTCCACCCCTGTTTTCCAATGAAGAACCAGCATAACTACCTTAAGGATATGGGCCCTTGCATATGAGTTGGTGCAGATTAGGTGCTCAGTAAATGTTGGCTCACTCACATATTATCGAGTGGAATTGATAATACTCTAATAATAAAATTAATATTTTGAGTTCTATCATGAATAAGCTTTTTTATAATGGATAAATGGATTTCAGTGGGACTTTTGAACTATTAAAAATTAATCTCTTAGGTACAAACTTGAACTCATGGAAACTAAACAACACTTTGCTAAAAAATCTTGGATTTTAGAAGAAATCAAGAATGCAATAAAGAAATTCAAGGAATCAACAAAAATGAAAATACATCCTACAATAATCTATGAGATACAGCACAAGTACTGCTCAGAGTTCAATTTATCTCAGTACATGCACACATCCAAAACCCAAATCAAAGAATTAACCGTACAATTTGAACAAGAGAACAACAAAAGAACCCCTTGGGCACCAGAAGAAAACAGATAATAAAAATTAGAGCAGAATTAAATGAATGAGAGAATAGAAAAACTAATCTCTGGACACTCTATTAAACTTGAAGACACCAGTTGCCAATAACCTTGAACTAGAAACTCAGATCTGTTCTCTTTGGAAAAGCATTTCACTTTTTGATAAATTCAGCTATTTAATAAGTCATTAAGATATTTGGTTAAGAATATGCATGCTATAGACAGGAGCACCATGCCTTCTTTTTTAGCAAAGACTCCAAAAACTACGTAATACATGTATAAATGTCAGCCCTAGAGCCTTAAACATCAGATGAAGGGATAAAGAACTTGATGAAGCACTGACTGGACTAATAAACAGAGAATGAGGAGAGCTACCGAGTGGAGGTCTTCTACCAGCTAATGTGGCATGGATTCACCATCTTGGACTACAGCCACCAAGGAACACAGACAAGCAGTACAGGAAGACACCTTAACGATGTTCCCAAGAGAAGAGACAAAATCCATTAACCAAAAATTCATGCTTTTCTACCTCTCACCCTTCTTCACTGTTCAAGGCCTCTGCCACTTTCCAGTGAGTCATGGTTGCTTGGCTAGAGAGAGCCGCATCACTGCCACCTGAGTTTGCCCTGCTCCCACTGGCCAGTTCCTTCAGTGCCAGTTTCTGCTGTTATTGTTTTGGGATTTTTTTTTTTTTTGGCTTTTTATTGTTTTTGTTTCTTCTCTCGCTCTCCCATCCTTTTCCTTTCCCCTGCCCACCTAGCCCTGCAAGCTGCCCCTACCCCTTTTGGATGGACAGAATCACATTACTTGGCCAGAAAGTCACTGGCACAAGTTCTGGCTAAGGCTGTGCTGCCCCACCATCTGGCTCCCTAAGTGCTACACTTTTTGCTTGTTTTTGTTGTTAATGTTTTCTTAGCACTTTTGTTTCTTCTCTTTTTCCCTTCTTTGCTTTTCTTTCTTCCCCTTCTTTCCCTTTCTTTCTTCTGCCCGTCACTCCCCTTCTTGATGGGTATGCTACACTACTCAGCTAGAGCCACCAGTACACAGACTTCCCTGCACCATCCCAACTGAAAGACTCTCTCAGCACCTTTTTGGTTTGTTGGTTTCTTCTTTCTCTCTCTTCCTTTCTCCCCCTCTCTCTGCCCCTCTTTTCTCCATTCCTTTCCCCCTCCCACCTAGTCCTTGCTGTGAGCTGCTCCTGTACCTTCTGGATGGGCAGCATCACACCACTCAGCTAGAGTCACCAGCACGAGTCCTGTGCTACCCTACCAGCTGGCTCCCTCGGAGCTACGTGTTTTGTTTGTTTTGGTTTGGTTGTTGCCATTGTTTTCTTGGCCTTTTTTTTGTTTCTTCTCTCTCTTTCCCTTCCTTCTTTTTCTATCTCCTGTCCACTGTCCTCTTCCCTCTTGAAGGACCTTACCATCAGCACACAACTTCCCCAGATTTGTACTACTCTCATCAACTGACTTTCTATCATATTTTAGTTTGTTTGCTTTCTTGTTTTCTGCTTCTTTTCCTTCCTTCCTTTCCTTTCTCCCACTCGTCCAGACCTGCCACTTCAGACCCTTCTCAATGTGTTGTGCTGTGCCACTCAGCTACAGAGTCACTGGAACACGGGCTCCCCTGGTCTACAGTGCCATCACTAACCAGATCTCTTGGCACTTTTTTTTTGTTTGTTTTGCTTTGTTGTTGTTGTTGTTGTATCTCCCAACATTTCTTTCCTTTTTTCACCCACCTAACCCTATGCACCAACTTCATCTTCTAGATGGGCTGTGCTGTACCATTTGGCTACAGAGCCTTTAGCCCTCAAACCTCCCTGGGTCTGTGCTGCCACTACAGGCCAGTTCTCTCAGGCCATAGTTTTAATTTTTTCTTTTCCCTTCCTATTTTTCTTTCTCCTTCTCTCTCTGTGCTGCCTCTACCCTTCCTCACCAACCACCTTGTGAGAGAGAAATCAGCTCACCACCACCCAATTCTGCCACACCCTGAATGGCAGCCTCTCCCAGGACCATTTTTATTTTTGCTGTTTTTGTTTTTCTCTTGTCTTCTCTCTCTTTCCCTTCTTTTCTTTCATATCTACTGTCCACCTAACCCTGTATACTGCCCACACCCCTTCTCAACAGGTCAAGGTGCACTGCTCAGCTAGACAGTCACTGGCATAGTTTGCTGATCTAACCTCAAACGTCAAAATCTATGATACTACTGTTTAATTTGTTGTTTAATACTTTTTTCCTTCTTGTTCCCCTCTCTCTCTTTTTTTTTTTTTTGCTTTTGTCTATTCTGTTTCTTTCCTTTCTCACACCCAGTTAGCTCTACACATCACATTCTACCCATTTCCTCATGCTTCCTTGCTCTGTACACCAGGCTTGGCATCCCTGAGCAGCAGCAGCATGGAATCCCCAGACCCTGGAACACTACTTTACACTGCTCCTGGGTCTGGAAGTATTATCCACAGATTGTGCTGAAAATGACCCATCCCTGCCTCTTCCTCATCACATTCTGCCCCCACCCCTGCAGATCTGCTCCACTTACTGCATCATAACTAAGTAAATGCACCATAGCTGAGCAACCAGACCTGCCCACCTGAGCAAAACAAAATATGCCCACCCTGCTTGTCCACACATTGCTAAATAAAACAAAATGGCAGGATGAAACAAACAAATCTACAATCAATAAACAAACAAAATAATTCCTAAATGTTTCACAGGCAGCAGACAATATTGAAACATGTGGGGTTTTTTGTTAAAGAGAGAGAGACAGTTCCAGAAGCTGAAATACCAGATGACCTGCCAATAGAAGAAAAGTCACTAGAACCACCTGATAAGGAATTCAAGACTCTAATACTCAGGGCTTCCCAAGAGATTGGGAAAGTGATGAAAGGAAATGCTGACAGAAACAAGGAAAAAGTAGACAAAATTGTGGAAAACTACAGAGAAAACACAGAGAAAGCCATGGAAGGATTCAGGAAAGTAATAACAGAACAAAATGTCAAAATAAATGGAAAACCAGGCATTGTAAAAAAAAAAACAGCAATTAGAAATGTGAAAGATAAATAACAAAATTTAAAAAATGGACTGTAATAGAAGGTTTTAGGAGCATATTTGAAACAATGGAAGCAGAATAAGTGAAATTGAAGACAAATCCATGCGTCTCACTTTGTGTGAGGAATAATCAGAGGAAAGAATGAAGAAAACCCAAAAACTATGTAGGATAAAATCAAAGACAGAAGTTTACAAACGACTGCACATCCAGAATGGGGGATAAAATGGAAACACAGAGATGATACTAGTAAGACTTCCTGACAGAAATCTTTCCTAATATCATGAAAGATGAAAAGCTTGCCATCCAAGGAGCTCAGTGAACCCTGTGTATGATAGACCCTGTTTCAGTCAGCTAGTGCTGCTTTAACAGAAACACCATGAGTGGATGGCTTCAACAAAGGAAAGCTTATTCTTACATAGTCTGGTAGGTTACAAGTTCAAATTCAGGATGTCCACTCCAGGGCAAGGCTTTCCCTCTGTCAACTCTAGAGGAAAGTCTGATATTGCTTCAGTCTTTGTCCAGGGAGCATCTTGACACAGGAACCTCAGATTTAAAGGACTTCCTCTTCTTCCAGTACTGCTTTGCTGATGGTGTGAGGTTCCCAATTCTCTGTTTGCTTTCCTTTCCTTTTGTCTCTTGTAAAATGAAAGGATTAAGGATGGGGCAAGCCATAGTCCAGGGACACTCCCTTTACAGTGGAGCAGGAAGATGATCTTATGGAGGGATTTATGATCCCACCCTAATCCTTTAACAGACAACACAGGAAAATCACAAAATGGAAGACAATCATGAAATACGGGAATCATGGCCCAGACACACAGCTACACGTATTTTGGGGGGAACACAATTCAACCCATGACAGATGCCAAAAGAAAACCACCAGGAGATATTATAATCACACTCCCTATAATCAAAGACAAAACCTTGAGAGCAACCTGAAGCCAAAAATTCATGTACAAAGGGGAAAAATAAGTTTATTCAGCAGAAATCTCATAAGCAAGAAGGCAGTGAAATAACACTTATGGAAACTTGAAAGAGAAAAATTGCCTACCGAAAATAATACATCCTGCAAAACTTTCACTTAAACATGATGATGAAATTAGGGCATTTCCAGATAAACAGAAATTAAGAAACTATGTGAAAATCACACCAAACTTTAAAAAATTATCATGATAGTCCTTTGATTAGAGAACCAATAGCATCAGACAACGTGAATCTAAGACACAGGATAGCATCAGCTATATGCCAACTTAAGTAATGAACTCTCAAGGATAAAACAAAACTAAAAGGTTGCCAACAGGGACCCAGAAAGATCAGTCGGTAAATGACAACAGCATCAGAACAACAAAAGAGGCAATAAACAGTATAAATACAGAACTTTCAAATGTACAGAAAGTCAAGGTGATATAAAGTATAAGGGATTGGTTTAACACACACTACACAGAAACTAATTGTAAATGGAGCAAAAACCTAAGTATGAAGCAAAAATCCATAAAGATCATAGAAGAGACAACAGGGTCAATGCTAGAGCCTTAATGTATGCAATAAACAGAGTACAAACCATAACAGACAACACACAAACCCCAAAAGAGTAAGCTACATAACTAGAATCTTCTAAAAATTAACAGTTACATTCATCAGAAAATTTTGTCAAAAGACTAAAAAGATAACCTACAAACTAGGAAAAAAATTCGGCTGTGACAAATACAACAAGATTCTAATTTCTAAAATCTGCAGGAAAACATAACATCTATATAAGAAAAAGAAAGATAATTCAATTAAAAATGGTCAAAGGGGGGGCAGAGCCACAGTAGACTAGATACGCAATTCCCTCTGAAAACTAAGGCCCAGATTGATAATTGAACAGAGCATTCTGGACACTCAGGGAGCCCTAGGATACAGCACAGGGTGGTCAGATTGGACTAAGTGCCACTAAACAGGAAACTTCCTCTCTGTGGCATGAGCCAGCGAATGCTGAGCCCCACTCCTGCTGACTTACCACTTGGGCGGACTGCTGGTACTGACACTTTTGTCATTGTTGTTGTTATCTGGGAGGCAGGGGATGGGCATGACCTGCCAAGTATGCTGAATTGCAGTGCTAAAGTAAATGACATATAATGGAGCAGAGATACAGTATGGGGGATACCCACATATTGAGAGCCTGGCTCCTGACTGAGAGCACCACTGTTCCTCCACTTTCTCTTTTCTGAGTTGCACCATAGATTCTTTTATTTCATGGCAGGAAGAGCAGCTTGGCTGTGATGCCATCTTGGTCAGCTAGGAAGTAGAATCACCCAACCAGAGGCTTCAGCAGGGTCTAATTAACAAGCTGAGAAGAAATGCCAGTCTGGAAAGCATTTTTCCAGCAGATAGGCTATGTTTAGCAGAGTGTTACCTTACAGGTAGGTCCTGGCTGAGGATGGCAGCAAGGCCATAACCACTCTACTTTGAACAACTCATACCATCCGGAGATGGCTGAAGAGGTACGTCCATTGTCAGCTGGAAGCTGGGGCCACTAACACCTGATGGCATGACTGATTTGGGCAGCAGTCAGAAAGCTCCTAGCTTTTTAAAATAAGACTGCCTGGAGAAATAACTGCTGAGCAGCCTGGCAGCATATTTTCCAACCTTTACTGACCCACGTTGTAGGGTTGGTTGATGGCCCCACACTGACTCCATAAGTAGCACACCATCTTTGCCAGCCAAGAGGCAGAGCCTGCCACCCTAGGGAGTCCAATGAGGCCAGTCACTAGAGTATACAGAGGTGGCTGGTGATCAACTGTCTTCTCAGAACTAGGCTTCAGCTTCTGTGGGGGTTACATCAGAGAAACTAAACAGCCTCTAGATGGCCCAAAGTCAATAAACCACTCTTAACCATTTAAAGAAACTGTCCACAATGGCTCCAGAAAAGTCCCAAAATGAAGAACCAGAAAACTTCCTACATGAAGGTTTTCTGAAACTATTGGAGGTCGAGTACAAAAGAATTATATAGAAAGCTCTCCTAGAGATTAAATAAAATGCAACAGAGCAAAATAAAAAAATTAAGCAGCTGATGGAACATCAACAATCTGAAACAAGCAGATCAATAACAAAATTACAGAATTAGACAATTTAGTCCAAGGCCAAAAGAGCAGAATTGAGGAGAAGAAAGTCAGATTTATTGATGTTGAGGACAGAGCAACCAACATCAGCATTTATGAAGAGAAATCAGAGAAAATAAATAAAAATTAAGAAGCATTAAGAAACATGTGGCACTCTATTAAGAGGAATGATCTATGACTAATTGGAGCTCCTGAACAGAGAGGGATAACTGAAAACACAGAGTATTGTTGTTGAGTTGCTGACAGAAAATTTCCCTGAAATTATGAAGAAGAGAACATAGATATCCAAGACATGTATGGAACACAACAAAAACCAGACCCCAGAAGGAAGACACGTTATAATTAAGCTTAATAAAACAAAAAATAAACAGATGCTCTTAAAGGCAGCAAGGCTCAAAACAAAGCTCGCATTCAGAGTGAAACCCTGTAGGCTTTTGTCTGACTTCTCAGCATAAATGATATAGGCAAGGAGGCAGTGGGATGACACATTCAAAACCTTGAAGGAGAAAAACTTCCAACCAAAAATTAGATATCCTGCAAGATTGTCTCTCAAGTTTAAAGATGAAATTGAGACATTTGAAGATAAACGGAAGATAGAGTGCCACATTATTAAAAGAAGGAAACCAGTGATCATATCATTAAAACTACGACACCATCACAGTAAAAAGATTGACATATTATGGTAGTTACAGTCCTTTCAGATGGAGAGGAAGTTAAAAAGATACATAGAAGTTAAAATTGGGTTTAAACTAAGAATATTAAGGAAGAGTATAAGGGTAGCCACAAAGCACTACAACAAGGCAACATATCAAAACAAGAAAAGTAATGTAAGAGTCTCAACAAACGTAAAACCTACACTGAAAAAGATGAACAGTCAACCTATAAAGAAAAATGACCCAGAACAGAATATTAAAAGCAACATATAAAACATCACACAAAAATAAATACATCAAAATGACAGCACTAAACACATATCTATCACTAATTACACTGAATGTAAATGAACTAAACTCTCCAATACAGAGAACAAGTGTCCTCCTGGATCAAAAGACACAACCAGCCTATATGTTGCTTACAAGAAGCACAGCTTAGACTTAAAGACGTGCACAACCTGAAAATTAAAAGATGGAATAATATATACCAAGCTAACAATATACAAAGAAGAGCAAATGTGGCAATACTAATTTCAGATAAAATCGATTTTAATGTAAAATCCACCACTGTGGATAAGGGTGGTCAGTATTTATTGATGAAAAGTTCAATACATGAACAGGACTTAACAATATTAAGTGTTTTTGCACCCAATACTAGAGCATTTAAACACATTGAACAAACACTGACTACATGGAAAAATGAGATAGATGACTTCCACAGTAACAGCTGGAGACTTCAACACTCCACTTTCAGTTATGGACAGATCATCCAGAAGAAAGTTCAGTAAAGACACAGAAGATCTTATTGTGACAATTAACTGACTAGATGTCATTGACATATACAGAACTTTTCATCCATCAATAGATAAGTACACCTTCTTCTTCAATGCGTATGGAACATTTTAGCAAATCTCAACAAAAATCAAACCAGTGAATAGTTGCAAAATACCTTCTTAGAACATAAAGCCATAAAAGTTGAAATCAACAGCAGAAAAACATAGATAGATATTGGAACTCATGGAAACTGAATAATACCTTGCTCAAAAAGCCATGGGTGATAAAAGAAATCAAGGACAAAATAAAGAAATATATGGATTCAAATGAAAATGAAAACACATCTTACCAGAACCTATGGGATACAGCCAAAGCAGTGCTCAGAGGTCAATTTAACTCTACAAAAGCATATGTCCAGAAGGAAGAAAGGACCCAAACCCAAGAATTACCCCTATAGCTTGAACAAGTAAACAGAAAGCAACAGAGGAGTCATTCAGGCACCAGAAGAGAACAGATCATAAAAAGATTAGAACAGAACTAAATGAATCAGAGAATAGAAGAAGAATTGGAAAAATTAACAAAACCAAAAGCTGGTTTTTTCAAAAGATCAGCAAAATTGACAAACCATTGGCTAAACTCACTAAAGAAAAACAAGTGAGGAAACAAGTAACCTGAATAAGAAATGAGATCAGAGATGTCACAAGAAACCAAGCCGAAATCAAAAGTATCATAGCAGAATACTATGGAAGACTGTACTCTGACGGATTTGAAAACCTAGAGGGAATGGACAAATTTCTAGATTCACATCACCTACCAAAATTATCACAAGGAGCAGTAGAGCAACTTAATAAACCCATCACTAAGGAAAACATTGAAAATGTCATAAAAAAACTACCAACCAAAAATAGTCCTGGTACAGATGGCTTCATGAGAGAAATCTATCAAATTTTAGAGAAGACCTAACTCCAAAACTACTGAGACTATTTCATAGCATAGAAAAGGATAGAATACTCACAAATTCATTCCATGAGGCCAGCATAACCCTGATACCAAAGCCAGGGACAGATCCCACTAAAAAGGAAAATTACAGACCAATATCACTCATGAACCTAGATGCAAAAATCTTCAACAAAATCCTTACCAATAGAATTTAACAATACATCAAAAAAATAATTCAGCATAATGAAGTTGGATTCATACCAGGGGTGCAAGTCTGGTTCAACATCAGAGAAACAATTAATGTGATCAACCACATAAACTACACAAAAGTTAAGAATCACTTGATTTTGTCAATTGATGCAGAAAAGGCATTTGACAAAGTCCAGCATCCATGCATGCTAAAAACTCTTGCAAAATAGGAATAGAAGGGAAATTCTTCTACACAATAAGGGGCATCTACGCAAAGCCAAACGCCCACATCATCCTGAATGGAGAGAGACTGAACCAATTCCCCTTGAGAACAGGAATTAGACAAGAATGTCCACTCTCACCACTTTCATTCAACATTATACTAGAAGTTCTGGCCGGAGCAATTAGACAAGACGAAGAAATAAAGGGCATCTGCAACATCAAAGAACATCCGCATTGTAGATAAATGGGAACTACTAAGAATCAAACACTTTTGTTCATCCAAAGACTTTATCAAAAGATAAAGAACGGATCCGACTTGACAGCACTTGGCTAGGCTTGGCTACAGAATGGGAAGAAATATTTGGCAACTGCATGTTGGACTGATGTCTGATCTCCATAATCTACAAGATACTGTAAAATATCAGCAAGAAAAAGGTAAGTAACCCAACTAAGGAGACAGGGAGACATGTCACCAAAGTGGACATCCAGGCAGCCAAGAGACACATGAGGAAGTGCTCACGATCATTAGCTATTAGAGAAATCCCAATCAAAACTGCAATGAGATACCATCTCACTCCAACAAGTTTGGTTAAAACACAAAACAACAAATGCTGGAGAGGCTGTGGAGACTTGGAACTCTCCTTCACTGTTGGTGGCATTACAAAATGGTATAATCTCTTTGGAAAGCAATCTGTCACTTTCTTAAAAGCTGGCAATAGATATACCATTTGATCCAGTAGTCCCACTTCTCAGAATATATCCTACAGAATCAAGGGTTGTCACACAAACAGATGCAAGCATATGAATGTTTATTATAGCACAGCCCACAATAGCAAAAAGATGGAATCAATCCAGATCCCCAAACACAGATGAGCAGATAAACAAACTATGGTACATGTGCTTAATGGAACACTATGCAATGGTGAAGAACAATGATGATTTTAGGAAGCATCTCGTAACTTGGTTTCAATTGGAAAACAGTATACTGAGTAACATCAGTCAGTGGCAAAAGAACGAATATTGTATGAGACTCCCAGTATAAAGACTTAAAAATAGACTCATGGACAGAAGAAAGGGAATTGCAAGGGAAGGGAGGTAGGGAGAAGGCTGGTCATAAATTAGATAGTTGATAGAAATTTGTTTGTGTGAAAGCAGTGACAGCACACAGCAGAAAGACGATCAACTTAACTGAAATTCAACATAAACTAAAAACTATTCTACTCTTAAGCCAGTGTTGCAAGGATAAAGTAGCAGGGACAAGGGTCTGGGAATCATGTTTTCAAGGGACATTGAGGCCAGTAGGTATAACTAGTCTATTGCTAAGAGAGTCTTCTTCACCCCATATTGGTGAGTGTTATCTGTGGTCTTAAAAGTTAGCAAGCTGCCATCTGAGGTACACCTAATGGTCCCAAATCATCTGGAACAAACAATCACCAAGAACAACAAAGACATGAAGGAAAAAGAGCCCAGAAGACAGAAGGACTCATGTGAATGGGTTACTGTGTCAACATGTGACCAGAGGAACCAGGTGGTACTCAGCTACCACCAAAGACAACCATAGCCATGATGGGGCACATAATGTGAAGTTCCAGTGGCAACTCAAGAAAAAGAGGGGTACACCTCAAGAACTCCACTAAAAGCCCACACTTAACGGTCTAGAGGCCTGGGGGTTCCCATAGGAGCATGGCCTCTAGGCCTGCTGTTGCCCTTAACCAGAAAAACATTACTGTGGTCAACTCTTCAGAAAGGAATGAACTGGACTTGGGGACACAATGTGACCATATGGTCCGTGTACTTTATGGTTGCTTGCATCTATAGGATGCTGTCCTATTGGCCTCTTACTAGAAGGGAGAGGAGAGAGTAGAGAGGAGGGGACAGGAGATTGTTAAGAGGATATGACTCGTACAGAATGAAAAGGAAGAGTGTGTTGTCACCAAGCAAGGAAAGCAGAACAAGCTGCAGTTAGGCAGGCATGCAAATTTAATTTGGATTGTATACTTTCACTTAATCACACACAGAAAAAATTAATTTAAAAAAATGGGCAAAGGATATGAACAAACACTCCACCAAAGAAGACATTCAGTTGGCTAAAAGACAAGAGGAAATAAGTGCTCATGGTCACTAGCCATTAGAGAAATGCAAACCAAAACTACAGTGAGATATCATCTCACCCTGACATTACTGGCACAGTTTGAAAAAACAAGAAAACAAATGTCAGAGAGGCTGTAGGGAGCTTTAAGTTTTTAGGCACTGATGCAACATGGTGCTACCATTTTGGAAAATGATACACTGCTTCCTAAAATGCTAGAAATAGAAATAACATACAATGCAGCAATCACACTGCTAGTAATTTATCCTGCAGAAATATGAGCCATCACATGACTAGACATAGGAATATCCATGTTCACTGCAACATTATTCACAATAGTAAAAAGATGGAAATCACCTGCATGACCATCAACAGACGAATAGATGAACAAACTATGGTTCACAAAGACAATGGAATACTACTCAACAATAAAGATGATGAATCTATTCACAAAACATCTTACAGCATGTATGAATCTGGAGGGCATTATGGTTAGTAAAATAAGTTAAGGACAAATAGTACATAATACCACTATTATACAAATTCACAGAAAGGTTTGCACACAGGGTCTTTGATGGTTCAAGTGAGGTGAGGAATGGAAAGTGAAAAATAGTAAATAGACAATACATAAATGGTAATTTCAGTGAAGAGTAACACAGTACAAGACTGCGTACATCAGCACAACTTGACCAAAGCAATGTCATGGAATCTTCACAGACACATCCAGACTCTTCAAGGGATCAAATTACTGGGCCGAGGTCTGGGGACCACAGTATTGGGGAATATCTAAATGAATTGACATAATACAGTTTCTAAATACAACATTCTATCTCCTACTTTGGTGACTAGTATCTGAGGTCTATAAACCTTGTGAGTGGCCATCTAAGATACTACCGATCTCACCCTGTCTGGAGCAAGGGAGAATGAAGAAAACCAAAGACACAAGAGAAAAGATGAGTCCAAGGGACTAATGGACCACAACTACCACAGCCTCCACCAGATTGAGTCCAACACAACTAAATGGTGAAGCTACCAACATCCACTGCTCTGACAAGGATCCCAAAGTAGGGTTTCAGACAAAGTTGAGGAAAATGTAGAACAACCTGTTTAACTAAAAAAAAAAAAGACTTACTTGTCTGACAAAGACCAGAGAAACTCTAAGGTTATGTCCTCCAGATACCCTTTGAACTCAGTATTGAAGTCACTCCTGAGGTTCACCCTTCAGCCAAAGATTAGACAGGCCCATTAGAAAAAAGACTAAATGGACGCAGCAGCCCAGGGGCAAGGATGAGAAGGCAGAGGGGACAGGAAAGCTGATAATGGCGAATCCAAGGTCAAGATAGGGACAGTGATGTTGGGTTGTCATGTCATTGGATTGTCAAATGTTATGGATTCAATAGTGTCCCCCTCAAAATGTGTGTGTAAAGTTGGCCAGGCTATGATTACTGGTTGTCTTCTATTTTGTGACTCTAATATTCCTGCGTTGTAAATACTAGTCTCTTGCCTGTGGCTAATGGGACAAGAGTGGATTATGTTAAAGAGGATTCAGGTGGGACTGTAATACCTTTATTAAGATCACAGTCCTGATTCAGGTAAAATGTGTTTCCCTGGCGTATGGGTTGCACCACCTTTTAGCTCACAAGAGATAAAAGGAAAGGGAGGTAGGCTGAGAGTTGGGGACCTCATACCAATGAGAAAACAAATCTAGGAGCACAGCACCTCCTTCTGATACAGGGTTTCTGAGCCTCAGAAGCTCCTAGAGCAAGAAAGACCTTACTCCAGAGCTGAAAGAGAGAGAAACCTTTCCCTGGATCCAATGCCCTGAATTTGGACTTCTAGCCTAGTAGACTAGGAAAATATATTTCCCTTTCTAAAGCCATACACCTGTAACTGTTACAGTAATTCTAAATGACTAAGACAGCAACCACCACCACAAAACAATATGTGTATTAATTCTTTAATGAGAAATATATTTGCTTGGTGCACCATCATCTAAAGCACAATAAAAAAAAATTTTAAGTCTGGTTTAAACATAGGAAGATAGAGATAAATTTCAAGGTAACCACAAGAAAGTCAACAAACTTACTTATCAAAATGAAGAAGAAAAACATAAAGTCTCGGTAAACACAAAATCTACAAAAAAAAATCACTAACCAAAGGACTTTGGCACAGGAGAGTAAGAGGAACTAAGTAAATGTAAGCAGCACAAGAAAAACAAAAAAACAATTAACAACTACAAAATGAAAGAAACCCACATCTATGAATAATCACACTGAGTTCAAATAACTTAAATACACCCACAAAGACACAGAGAATGACAGAAAGAATAAAAAGGACAGGATCCACCAATACACTGTCTATAAGAAACACACATTAGAAACAAAGACATAAACAGGTTTAAAAAATCAAAGGATGTTCCTGTTCTCAAAGGGAATGTTTTCAACCTCTCTCCGTTAAGAACAATGATAGCTGTTGGTTTTGTTTAGAGGTCCTTTGTTATGTTGAGGATTTTCCCTTTTATTGAGTTTTCCTTTATTGATTTTCCCTATTTTATTGACAGTTTTTAGCAAGAATTTTGGGATTTTGTTAATAGCCTTTTCTGCAATGGTTGCAATTCTCATGTAATTATTTTATTTATGTGGTGAATTATGTTGATTCATTTCCTAGTGTTGAATCATCTTTGCACACCTGGTATGAATCCCATTTGATCATGGCATCTTATGTTTTTGATATGATACTGAATTCTATTGTCTAAAATTTTGTTGGGACTATTTGCATCTCTCTTCATGAGAGACACTGGTCTGTTATTTGTTGTTGTTGTTGTTGTGATGTCTTGCCTAGTTTGGGTATCAGCACTATACTGGCTTAATAAAATGAATTCAGATGTATCCCTTACTTTTCTATGACCTGAAATCTTTTAAGTAGTACTGGTGCAAGTTCTTCTTTGAACGTTTGGTAGAATTCTCCAGTGAAGCCATCCAGACCAGGGCACGGGGTGGGGGGAAAGGGGGGAGGGGAGGAAGTTTGTTACTATTATTATTACTTTTAAAGCCTATTCTCTTGTTATGGGTTTATTCAGATATTCAACATCATTTTGTGTTAATTTGCATATGTAGTGTGTTTATAGGAATTTACAAATTTATTGGAATACAGTTTTTATACTGTTCTGTTATGACTTTTTATTTCAGCTGGATCTATTGTAATGTATCCCATTTCATTTCTTATTCAGGTTATTTGTATTCTGTTTTTCTTTTGTCAGTTTGACCAGTGGTTTGTCAACTTTGTTGATCCTTCCAAAGAACCAACTTTTGGTTTTATTGATCAGATAAAATAGACTTTAAAACAAAATCTACCATAAAAGATAAGGAAGAATATTGTATAATGATTAAAGAGACAATTCACTGTGAGGACATAATCATAACAGATATCTATGCACCCAATAACAGGGCTCCAAAATACATAAAACAAACTCTAACAGGAGTGAAGGAGAAAATGACAGTTCCACAATAATAGTGGAAGACTTTGATGTACCATTTTCAGCAAAGGACACATCTATAAAGAAAATCAGCAAAATTACTGTAAATCTAAATGCCATACTCAACCAACTTGACTTCATAGACTTGTACTGACCACTTCATTCAACAACAGACAAGAATATCTTCCTTTCCAATGCACATGGAACATTCTCCAAAATAGACTACATATTAGACCATAAAGCTAGTCTTAACAAAATCCAAAGCACTGAAATAGTGCAAAGCATCTTCTCAGACCACAAACCTATAAAAGTATAAATCAATAGCAGAAAAAGCAGGGGAAAGAAATCACACACGTGGAACCTGAATAACACCTTGCTGAAAAACTTCCAGGTTATAGAAGAAATCAAGGACAAAATAAAGAACTTCATAGAATCAAATGAGAATTAAAACACATCCTACCAATGCTCAGAGGTCAATTTATCTCTGTAAATACACACGTCCAAAAAGAAGAAAAGGTCAAAATCAAAGAATCAACCCTGTGCTTTGAATAAGCAGAAAGAGAGCAGCAAAAGAACCCTTCAGCACCAGAAGAAAGCAAATAATTAAAATTAGAGCAAAACCAAATGAGTTAAAAAATAAAAAAAATAATTGAAAGAGTTAACAAGACCAAAAGCTGGTTTTTGAAAAGATCAATAAAATCAATACACTATTGGACAAACTGACAAAAGAAAAACAGAAAAGGAAGCAAATAACTCAAATAAGAAATAAGATAGGTCATATCACAACAGATCTAACTGACATTAAAAGAATCATAACAAAATGTTATGAAAAATTGTACTCTAATAAATTTGAAAACTTAGAGATAATAGACTAATTTCCAGAAACATACTACCTACCATAACTAACACAAACCCAAGTAGAACAAGTTAATAAGTCCATCAAAAGATATTGAGAAAGTAATTTAAAACCTCCCAACGAACAGAAGAGATTTCTACCAAACTTTTACAAAAGATTTAACGCCACTATTAACAAATGGCATTTAGAGTACAGAAAAGGGTGGAATACTCCCAGACTTATTCTATGAAGCCAGCATAACCCTGATACCAAAACTTGGTAAAGAGTCACACAAAAAAGGAAAATTATAGGCCAGAATCTCTCATGAACTCAGAAGCAAAAACCCTCAACAAAATTCTAGCCAATACAATTCAATGACATATCAAATAAAAACATTCACAATGACTGAGTGGAATTCTTACCAGGGACACTGGGATGATTCAACATTAGAAAAACAATGAATATAAACAACCACATAAATAAAACAAAAGATAAGAATCACTTGGTTTTATTGATTGACACAGAAAATCATTTGACAAAGTCTAACACCCATTCATGTTAAAAACTCTCTGCAAAATAGAAATAGAAGGGAATTTTGTCCACATAATAAGGAGGATCTACAAAAGCCAAGATCATCCTAAACGGAGAAAGCTTGAAAACAGCCCCTTTCAGAACAGAAACTAAACAAAAATGCCCATTGTCACCACTTTTATTCAACATTGTGCTGTATATTCTAGCCAGAGCAATCAGACAAGATAAAGAAATAAAGACATCCAGATTGGTAAGGAAGAAATGAAAGTATCTACATTTGCTGATGATATGATCTTATACATAGGAAACCTTAAAGCATATGCAAAGAAACTACCGGAGTAAATGGAAGAGTTCAGCCAAGTATCAAGATATAAGATAAACATGCATAACTCAGCTGGATTCCTTTATACCAACAAAGAAGCCGTCAAAGAGGAAATCATCAAATCAATATCATTTACATTGCCCCTCCCCTATGAAAACAAAATATTTAGGAATAAATCTAACCAGAGATGTAAAAGACACACATTCAAAGAATATCATAAGACTCTACCGCAAAAACCAAAAGAGACCTACAGAAGTGGACAAACCCACCTTGCTCAAGGATAGGAAGATTTAACATCTCGAAAATGACTGTCCTTCACAAAGTGATAGATACAATGCAATCCTGATATAAATTTCCATGTCCTTTTTTAATGAGATGGAGAAACAAATCACCAACTTCAAATGGTAAGTGGGGAAGCCCCAGATAAGTAAAGCATTACTAAAGAAGATTAAAGCAAGAGGTCTCACATTACCTGACTTTAGAATCTATCATACTGCCACGGTAATCAGCCATGATAATCAAAACAGCCTGGTACTAGTACAAAAACAGATATATAGACCAATGGAACAGACTAGAGAATTCAGATATAACATCATCCACCTATGAGCAGCTGATATTTGACAAAGGCCTAAAGTTCGTGAACTGGGGATAAACAGTCTCTTCAGCAAACGATGCTGATTAAACTGGGTATCCATCTGCCAGAAAATGAAACAACCATGCACAAAAATTAGCTCAAAGTGGACCAAAGACCTAAGTATAGAATCTAGAACAATAAAGATCATGGGTGAAAAAAAAAAAAGGTACAATGTTAGGAGCCCTAATACAAGACATAAACATGAGAAAATATTACTAACAGTGCATAAACACTGGAAGAGAAATTAGATAAATGGGAACTACTAAAAATCAAGCACTTAACGCTCATTTAAAGACTTTACCAAGAGAGCAAAAAGGCTACTTACAGACTAGGGAAAATTTTTTGGCAACTAAAAATCTGATTGACATCTAATCTCCATAATCTATAAGGTACTATGAAACCTCAACAAGAAAAAGACAAATAACTCCATTTAAAACTGTGCAAAGGATATGAACAGACACTTCACCAAAGAAGACATCCCAACAGCTAAAAGATAAAATGAGGAAATGTTCGTGATCACTAGGCATTAGAGAAATCCAAATAAAAAATGGCACAACTACTCTGGAAAACAATTTGGCAGTTTGTTAAAAAGGTAGAAACAAAAATACAATCCAGCAATCCTACTGCTTGGAATATATCCTAGAGAAATAAGGGCTGTCACAGGAATAAATGCATGTACATCAGTGTTTATTGCATCACTGTCCACAGTTGCAAAAACTGGAATTAACCTAGGTACCCATCAGCAGATGCCTGCATCAACAAACAATGGTAAATTCACACAATAGAATACTATGCAATGATAAAGACAATGATCTTGGGAAACATCTGATAACATGGAGTCAGAGAGGAGGGAGTGAGGCAGGTGTGCACAAATTAGTAGATGGAAACTGAGTAGATGGAAATGAGAAGTGTGCTATCACAGGGTGGGAAGAGCAGCTAGAGTTGCATAAAGGTGTGTGTGCAGGATTTTATACAGTAAATTGTAAAGTTTCACTTAAAGCACAATGAAATATATTTTTGAAAATCAGTTAGATTCCCATACTCTGGTAAAGAGAATGACAAAAAGGAAATCGGGAAAAGAATACATTTATAATAGCCCCTACAAAAAATTCTTAGGAAGAAATCTAACTAGGAGTGTGAAAGACCTATACAAAGAAAACCACAAAACAGTACTACAAGAAACAAAAAAAAAATCTATATAAATGGAAAACCAAACATGCTCATTGATAGGTAAACTCCATATTGTGAAATGTAAATTCTACCCAAAGCAGTTTACAAACACTGAGCATTCCTTATTCACATGCCAACAACATTCTTTAAAGAGATGGAAAAACTAATCATATCTAGTAAAGAAACCCCAGGTAAGTAAAGTACTCCTGAAGAATAAAGTAAGAAGACTTGTCCCACCTGACCTTAGAACCTACAACTGTGGTAGTCAGCACAGTTTGGTACTGGTACAGCTACAGACACATTGACCAATAGAACATAATTGAGAACCCAGATGTAAATCTATTCACCTACAGTCACCTGATCCTTGACAAGATCCCAAAGTCCATCAGACGAGTAAAACAGTCTTTTTAACAAACAGTGCGGCCAAAACTGATGTCCATCTGCAAAAAAATAAAACAGGACCCATACCTCATACCATATGCAAAACTGATTCAAATCCATCACAATTATCTACATAACAAATACCTAAATAACCCCACAAGTGCAACTGAATTCAAAATTTAAAATCATGCCACAAAGAAAACTGCAGGTTCAAATGGCTTCATATAAATTACATTAAAGATTTGCAGAAGAAATAAAACCAATCTTTCATATCTTCTGCCAGAAAATAGAACAGAGGTGAACACTTTCCAAAGCATTTTTCTTTGTCAGGCTTCTCTAGAAAAACAAAATCAGCAACGCGTGTGAGTGTGTGTGTGTGTGTGTGTTTCCTATTTATTGGTTTGCATGTATACATACATATTCAATTGGAATACTGACGGTGCAGTGGTTATTAGCTCAACTGCTAACAGAAAGGTCAGCAGTTCAAATCCACCAGCTATTCTCCTTGGAAACCCTGTGGTGCTGTTCTACTCCATCACTACAGGTCGGAATTGACTCAACAGAACATAATGACAACGACCAACAAAATGTGATCAATTATTTCCTACAGAAGTTCTAAGAAATTTCAGTGGGGGAAAGAACAGCGTTTCATCAAGACGTACTGAACCAACTAGATATATCTGAGTCAAACCCACTGTTATTGATTCCAATTACAGTGACCTATGGAACAGGACCTATAGAACAGCCCCACAGGGTTTTCAAAGCTATAAGCTTTATGGAAGCAGGCTGGTGCATCTTCCTCCCTCAGAGAAACAAGTAGGTTCAAACAGATAAGCTTTTGGTTAGCAGCCCAGTGCTTAACCACTGTGCTGCCAGGGATCCTATGACTAGATCAAAAAAATATCAAACCCACTTCCATTCAGTCAATTCTGACTGATAGTGACTCTATAGGACTGAGTAGAATTGCCCCAAAGAGCTTCCAAGGAGTGCCTGGAGAATTTGAATTGCTGACCTTTTGGTTAGCAGACATAGCACTTAACCACTACACCACCAGGGTACCAACTAGACAGACAGGAAAAAAGTTATCCTTGACCCATACTTGACACCATACACAAAACTGGAACTGGAAAATAAATCTAACATAAGTGCTAAAACTACAAATCTTCTGGAAGAAAGCACTGGAGGAAGTTTTCAAGATCTTGTAGTTGGTGATGATTAAGTGCTTGGCTGCTAAACAAAAGGTTGGCAATTTGACTGCACCGGCTTGTAAACCCCATGGGGCAGTTCTACTTTGTTCTGTAGGGTTGCTATGAGTTGGAATTGACTGGACAGCAATAGGTTTGGTTTTTTGTTTGGGTAGTTGGTGAAGATTTCTTAGATGGACTTAAGAAGTGTGTACTGTAAGAAGAAAGTTTTTATTAAATTAGATTTAACCAAAAATTTTAAAATTTGTTCCTTAAAGGAAATCCTTAAGAAATGGAAAAGATAAGACACAGATTGAGAAAAATTATTCATAATACATAGATATATCTATGTCCAAAATACATAAAGAAGTCTCACAATTCAATAGCAATAATTAAATAAGTAACCCATTTTTTAAAATGAGAAAATATTTTAATAAACAATTAACAAAATGCATCTATGAAAGGTGACTCAGCAGAGGAAAAAATGCTCAATATCATTAAATCACAATGAAATACCATCACACAACCACTAGAATGGCTCAAATTAAAAAGACTGATAATAGTAAGTGTTCATGAGGGTATAGTACAACTGAAACTGTTACATATCAATGGTGAGAATATACAACAATTGAACTTTGAAAAATAATTCAATATTGTCTTATAAAGGTAAGCATGTACTTTACATGCAACTCATCAATATAAACTGCTTTTCTCCTAGGTAAATTTCAAAGATGAAATGAAAACATACATCAGTGCACAGACTTGTAAACAAACGTTTGTAGCAGTTTTACTCATAATAACCCAAAACTGAAAACAATCTAAATTTACATCAACTAGTGATATATCCCTGTATTACAATATCACTGAACCATAAAGAGGAATGAACTACTGATAAACACAGCAACGTAGATGAATCTCAAAATAATTCTACTGAGTTGAAAAGTCAGACACAAAAGAGTTCACACTATATTACCATGAAACTGTAGAGAAGAAAAATCCAATATACAGTAACAGAAATAAGATCAGCCTTTGTCTGAGCCCAGAACTGGGGAGATTAACTGAGAAAGGGGTAGAAGAGAGCTCTGAGGGTGATGGAGATAGTCTGTATCTTGTTTGTGATGCAGGTTACATAGATGATTATACTTGTCAAATTTCATTGAAATGTAAAATTGAAATTGGTAAATTTTAAAAATCAGTCAAGCTACTTTTCAAAAATTATAATGAGGTACCACTTCACTCTATTATAATGGGAAACCTTGGTAGCTCAGTGGTTAAGTGCTATGGCTGCTAACCAAAAGATCAGGCAGTTCAAATTCACCAGCTGCTCCTTGACAACCCTATGAGACACTTCTACTTTGTCCTATAAGGTTGCTATGAGTCAGAATCGACTCGACAGCCACAAACTTGGTTTGGTGTTTTTCTTTTCCTCCATTATAAAGACTATAAATAGGAAGACTGACAATACCAAATGTTGGCAAGGATGGGACATAACTAGATCTCTCATACATTTTTGGTAGGATATAAAATGGAAAAATCATTTGAAAACCCGTCTGGCAGATTCTTATAAAGTTAAAAATATACTTACCCTATGATAGAACTATTTCACGATGTACTAGATATGTACCCAAGAGAAATGAAAATTTATTCCACAAAAAGACTTGTATAAGAATATTTATAGCAGCTTTAATCAAAGTAACCCCCAAACGGAATCAGTCCACATGTCTATCAACAGAGAAAGGGTAAACAACTGTGGTATGTTAGTACTGTGGAGTACTTCTCAGGGAAAAAAAAATTACTACTGACACACTCAACGAAGCAGAGAAATCTCAAGTCATCATACAGTAGGTGTTTTTATACTGGGTAAAGAAAACATGATTTCACCTCTATGAACTCAAAAAACAAGCAGAACTGGTAATAGAGAGCACAACAAGGGTTCCCACTGGGATGAAGATTGAGTAGAAGGGAATATGGGGAGCTTTCTGAGTGATGAAAACATTTTCTATCTTCATTGTGATGTGGGTTCACACATAATTACTGAAATCCATGAAATTATTCACTTAACATCTGTGATTTCACTGTACATGTTTATTTTATCTTAATTTTTAAAAAAGACATCTCAGTGTTATTTCTTGTCTAAACGTATGTGGATGTGTATTATTTTAAAATACATCATTTATGAAATAGTAGGAAACTTCAACACTGACTGGATATATGATACTATTATGGAATTATTATTTATTGATAGATGTAATAACAGCATTTGTTTTGTTTTTTTATTTAATATGACTGAGTGAAAATGTACATCCCCGTATAAATTTACACGCCCACCTATATGCAGCTTCCACTGCTCTCCCTGTCCGGTGACAGCACACTATTCCTCTCTACTTCATATATGTCTTATCCTCCCAGCAGTCTCCTTTCCTCTCCTCTCCACCCACTCTCCTTCCTCCAGCCTGAGGTCAGCAGGATGATATCCTATAGATGTCTGGAACCATAAAGTGCATCCACTATATGGTCACTCTGCATCGCCAAGTCCAATCCATTCGTGTCTGAAGAGTAGACCTTCGTTATGATTTATGGGCAAGGGCAGCATCAGGGCCAGGGGCCATGCTCCCAGGGAAACCCTGAAACCACTGGACCATCAGTTGTGGTCCTTTAGTGGAGATCTCAGGATGCACCCCTTTTATTCTTGTGTTGCCAGTGAGACTCAACTTAGTGAGCTCCATCGTGGCTATCACTGGTGGTGGAATCGGAAAAAATATTTGGCAACTCTATGTCAGACCAACGTCTGATCTCCACAATCTATAAGATACTACAAAATATCAATAAGAAGAAGATAGATCATCCAATTAAGTGCTGGGCAAAGGAGGTGGACAGACATTTCACTAAAGAGGAGATCCAGGCAGCAAAAAACACATGCAGACATGTTCACGATCTTTAGTTGTTTTTGTTTTTTAACAGTACTTATCTTTCAGATATACATCCAGAAATAGTTCTAAATGACATAAAACAATAGAGTTTATTATAGAACTATAAAATAAAAAAAGAGAAAAAAAAGCTGAAAGGATATATATAAAATTCATCCAGATATGACTGCAACTTATTTTGTCCGTTATTTTAAGTTTTTCTAAGCTGCACCTGATCCAAGCCGTGGTATTTTCAATCTCATCATATGCATGCAAAAGCTGATGATGAATAAGGAAGACAGAAGAAGAATTGACACCTTCAAATTGTGATGCTGGAGAAGGATATTGGAAACCCTGGTGGAATAGTGGTTAAGTGCTACGGCTGCTAGCCAAAAGGTCAGCAGTTCAAATCCACCAGGCGCTCCTTGGAAACTCTATGGGGCAGTTCTACTCTGTCTTACAGGGTTGCTATGAGACAGAGTCAGCTCAACAGCAGTGGGTTTGGTTTGGGACTGCTAAAAGAACAAACACATCTGTCCTGAAAGAAGTACAACAGAAGTGTTTCTTGGAAGAAAGGCGGGAGACACTGCGTCTTACATATTTTGGATGTGTTGTCAAGAGGAATCAGTCCCGGCAGAAGGACATCATGCTTGGTAAAGCAAGGGTCAGTGAAAAAGAAGAACCTCAAGGAGATGAACTGACATAGTGGCTAACACAATGGGCTTAAGTACAAAATCAACTGTGGGCGCGTGGCACAGGACCAGGCAGTTCTGCTCTGCATGAGTCACTATGGGTTGCTGTGAATAAGAACCGATTCTATGGTAACTAACAACAATATTTTGATAAACCAAACAACACTATAATTTAAAAAGCAGAAGGATAGTTTAGATCACAGGTCAGTAGACTTGTTCCGTAAGACGCTGGATAGCAAATATGTTCCACCTTGTCTCTGTCACAAAAGTCAACTATGCCAAAGATACACAAAAGCAGGTTTTCCCAGTTATAAACCAATGGGCCATGCTGGATTCCACTAAGACTTTATTTTTAAAAACAAGCAGTGGGCTGGGTTTAGCACAGAAGCCGTAGTTTGCTCACTTCTGGATTTGACTGCTCTTGAATTCTTTTCTGAGCTGTTCTCTTCTACGTAAGTTTGGCTTTGGTTGCCATTGACACTGAGTCCATCAGAGAGTTTGGATGGTCCAATGCACCTTGTTTCACTCTATGCTCAAAATAATAATGTGGTCAGTTAAATGGTCAGTTTTATAAAGAATGAGAGATTATAATGACAAGGAGGCAACTGCCACAAGTTAAACAAAATGTGTATCTTTACATGTTCTCTGATCAGATATACAAACACTGTCATTAGTATGTTTCCCTTACATACAGTTACAGCAGCCAGGAGTCTATTTATATTGGGTGTCTTGTTGTCGTTGTTGTTGTGTGTTGTTGAATAAATTTTGATTTATAGCAAACCTATATGACAGAGTAAAACCACCCCCATATGGCTTCCCAGCCAGGTGTTTCCCCTGCGGAGCCACTGGGCAGGTTTGAACCACCAACCTTTCCGTCAGAAGCTGAGAATATAACTATCATGACCCCAAGGCTCTATACTGGGCACCGTCATCGTTTCTATTATTTCCTATTTCTTTGCATCCTTTATTTCCCATCTTTAGAAAGTAGAGTCACAGGCAACGCACTGGTTTTCAAATACTCTTCAGCAAAAAGAGGGCACCAACCATTCCGCCTCTCCAGTGGGCCGAGGGACAGGGCGGCTGGTGGGGGGTGTGACATGGCAGACAGTTGGGTGAGGAGTCCAGGCCCTGCTTCCAGTTGCATTCAGGGAGGAGAGGATAACACTCCTATCAGCAACTCTCTCAACAAGTAGATAGAAGCCTCTACCACTGTCCCAGTTTTCTGCTGCAGTGTCCTACCACAAAGGAGAACAGACGGTATAAAGGGAAGATAAGAGGTGGGGAAGAGAAGGAACCAAAAGCCAACAGCCTAAAGGTAAAAGACCTGTTTTGCTTATTTTTTAAATTATAGCAATTATTGTGATATTTAGAGTTCACTAGTTGCTTGATACAGGAATACAAAATATCCTACTGAAGATAAAGTCTGTGTTGTTTGGTCTTTACCCTGGAAATAAAGGTGATGATGCTGGCTGCAGTGGGAAGGCAGATGGTTGTAGGCCTTTTATGACTAAGAGTCCAAAAAGAGAAGCAAAGCAGATGAATGTTCTGGCTTTGGTGTTTTAAAGGTCCAGTCCTTATTTTCTGAGACAACTGTGTTCCATCTTCTGAGAAAAAGTAGGACCTGCCCTGGTTGAGAAGAACCTCAGCAGACAGGAGACATTACTCTGGGACAAAATGGAACCGAGGCAAGGGAATAAAGGGAGCCCTAGGCTCCTGAGCCCTTTCCTGAAACCTCAGTTCTAATATTGTTCTGTGCCCAAGTGGTGCCAGAGCTTTTTTTACGGATTGTTAGGATTTATTCTCAGCAATGTGAATGCTTCTGAATACGTGGTTGCCAGGAGACCATCCAAGAGACAGGGGTTTATTCATCAACTCACTAGCCAGGGCAGCAGTACTGCATCCAGCAGTGCCTGGCTGGACAGGCCGTTAACCGTGCACACGTGGGAGCAGCTAGGTTGTTAAGGGTGCTCCCCCCTCCTGGGTCGTACTGGCTCTGGTACATAGGGGTGTGTCATACGTCAATCAGGGCAATGCGGTTGATTGTCCAATGAAGGTGGTGATAACATGTTGCTACTTAGGTCTGCCACTACAGATGCCAGCAACTGGAAGGTGGGTCCCCACCCAGTGAGTATTGTAATAATTTGTTTTACATCAAAGGGTCAGCATAGCGGCATGCTCTAGTGAGTGTGCACATGAGCTGCTTGGGGTTTTTCAGCTCACTTTTCCAATATCCTTCTCTTAATCTGACCAGAAAGCAGGAAGGGTTGTGGTCAAGGTTTCTTTGATAGGTACATTGCAAGGGGTCCCTATAGAGTGTTATTGTTCTGGTTCCACACATTTTGAACAGTGTAAACTTGGAAACAGGCATACTGCGGCTGAGGCCCAGAATTGTCTGTACATCTACAGGTTGTGCACTGCTCAAGATAAGATTCATATTGGAGCCTACATAAATGATACTCCCCGGAGATAAGCACTGCATAAACTGCACAGCCATAAGCAACTACTTAACAGGGATGGAACAGCAAAGGCCAGACTAGAGAATCCATACTCTGGGACATGACAGGACCAAGCAAGTAGCCATTCTACAGTTTCTGAGATCTAGAGACCCTAGTTGTCAGTCTTTACTTATTGAAATTTGGTACTCTCCAGCATTATGCCTTCCACTTACAAGCCATAGAGGCCGCCAAACATCTAAGTAACACAGGAAAACAAAATTGGGCTCCTGGGGCTTTTTACATGGACTGAATTAAACAAACAACAGCAGCAGCAGTAGCAATAGCAGAAAATAGCCAGCTAAAGTGGCAGGAGTGGTCCAAAACCATGGCAAGCTCAGTGATGTTTAAGAAAAACATTGATATTAAAGGGTGAGAATGGCAACGAGACCTTTGAAGCAATAATGGAGATGCAGGCATAATAGTGTGGTCATTCTGGGAGATCTGCTAAGAAGCACCATCTGACCAGCTAGTGAAGAACAGTAGATGCAGCCTTATATTAACCCTCCTGCCTCAGAAGAGGGGAGCAGCAAGAACTAGTCAGGGAATCAGAATCATTGCCTAGTAGCAATCATAAAAACTGATAAGTGAAGCAAGACGGGATTCCAATGGTGTGGACTGGGTGGACACTGGGAGAAAGGTGTTGTCCTGTGAAATGAAGCTCATTCCTCATACAAGTTGGATACTGGAGGTAAGGAAACTACTATTCATGAATTAGGCATATAGTGGAAACTATTGTGTAGATCCAGTAGCCAGGAGCTAGAAACAATAAATTCTGGGGAAATTAGATAGACAATGACACTACTTATAAATTGAGTAAATATGAAAATGATAGACTCAAGAGTAGTCCTCAGGAGGAAGGAAAATGTAATTTTGTAAGGGGAAGAGGAAATGATCATGAGAGAAAAAAAAAACTTCCTTTGCGAGTATCTAGTCTCCTAAAGGAGGAAACAGAAGGTGCCCAAAGGAAATCACACTAAAGAATGATGCCAGCAGTCTTACTGATCAACTAAAATTTAGAGCTATCTTACCTCATCTCACTGCCATCAAGTCGATTTCAACTCAGCAATCCTGTAGGATAGAGTATAAATGCCCTATAAGGTTTCCAAGATAGCAATCTTTATTGAAGGAGCCCTTGTGGCCTTGGGTAAAGCACTTGGCTGCTGTCAGAAAGGTGTTGTTGTTAGACGATGTCAAATCAGTTATGACTCATAGAGATCCCGTATACAACAGAATGAAACACTGCCCAGTATGGCACCATTCTCTCAATCATTGTTACATTTGAGCCTGTTTTTGCAGCTCCCGTGTCAATCCATCTCATTGAGGGTCTTCCTCTTTTTTGCTGATCCTTTACCAAGTATGATGTCCTTCTCCAGGGACTGGTCGCTCCCGGTAGCATGCCCAAAATATACGAGATGGAGTCTCGCGGTCCTTGCTTCTAAGGAGCATTCTGGCTGCACTTCTTCCAACAGATTTGTTCATTCTTCTGGCCCACCCACTTCTATCAAGTCAATTCCAACTCATAATAACCCTATCGACAGAGTAGAGCTGCTCCATAGAATTTCCTAGGAGGGCCTGGTAGATTTGAACTGCTCTCCTTCTGGTTAGCAGCCATAGCACTTAACCTCTGCACCACCAGGGTTTCTGTTCTCCTGGTAGTGCATGGTATATCAAATATTCTTCACCAACACCATAATTCAAAGGCATCAGTTTTTCTTCACTCTTCCTTATTCATGGTCCAGCTTTTGCATGCACATGAGGCAACTGAAAAAAATCATGGCTTAGATCTGGTACATCTGACCCAAGTACAGCACTGTCAGTGACAGGATAGTATCCATATACTTACTAGGAAGATCAGTTAATATGAATATTATTCAAATTTATGCACCAACCACTAAGGCCAAACATGAAGAAATTGAAGACTTCTAACAACTTCTGCAGTCTGAAACTGATCAAATACGTAATCAAGTTGAATTGTGTTGATAATTACTAGTGACTGGAATGCAAAAGCTGGATACAAAGAAGGATCAGTAGTTGGACAATAAGACCTTGATGACGGAAAAATTCCCAAAGATGACACGACAGAATTTTGCAGGACCAATGACTTCATTGAAAAATCAGCAACAAAAATGCTGACTACACACGTGGACCTCACCAGATGGCATACACAAGAATCAAGTCAACTACATCTGTGGAAAGACACAACAAAAGAGCACAACATCATCAGTGATAACAAGCCCAGGGGCTGTGTTACTGGAGAAGCACTACAGTTCATGCCACCTGCCCCAAGGCCAATCACTGAGACAGGAGGTTAGGGTGAATTAAATCAAAGATTCTATTTGTGTGCACTAGCTTACCGAGGGTGGCAGAGAGGATAGCTCCTCTGAAAACCTGCCCCTCCTATGGTTTCATGCAAGGGTATTAAAAGGGTGAGGCTACGTGCTACAATCAGACGTAGGGAACTCAAGGGGTTAGGGAATATGCTTTGAAGAGGAATCTGGGCTTCTTCAATCCTTTTGCTTTTTCTAGGTTATTTGAGGGATAGGGTACCAGGTGCCACCAGAGCCTGCAGTCTCACAGGCCATTATCAGTCTTCAGAGCCGTGAGCATCGGGTTCAGGCACCAGTTCAGCCACCTGGAAGGGAAAACTCAAAACAAATCGTAGGCTGTGCCCTCTCTAGTTTCTTGTCTGAGTCGTCAGCTTTTGGCACGAAGCCCAATTACCAGCCTGGAGCCAATTACTGGGGCAGCAGGTACTATTCCTGGCCCACAGTGAAGGTTTTGAATTCTTGCCAGTGTTTGTCAAGGCTGTGAGTTCTCTTCTTAGCATGGCCATCTGGGCCCTATGGAATGTGAATGTTATGTTTCCAAAAGGTGGTTGGGGCAATTGCTTTGTAGCAAAGTTGCTCAGTCTCAAGCTTTTGTTTCTCCCTGTTGCTAGAGAAACTATGCTTTTTAGGCTTTCAGTTTCAATGGCAAAACAGACGGTCAATCACTCATATGCAAGTTCAAGTTGAAGCTGAAGAAAATTAGCCCAAGTCTATGAGTGTCAAAGCACAACCTTTAGTATGTCCAATTGAAAAGTAGATGGTTCAAGTCCACCAGCCGTCCTGCAGGAGAAAGAAATGGCAGTCAGCTTCTATGAAGAAACCCTATTTGGCAGTTCTACTCTGTCTTATGGAGTCATTATGAGTCAGAATAAACTTTAAGTTTTGATGTCAGTTTAATCTTTCAGGAAGCAGAGCGCTGTCGGGTAGCTGGGAGGTTCGAACCACCAATGTCTCAGTTAGCAGCTGAGTGCTTTACACACTGTACCGCCAAGGCTCCTTAGAGCTATCTTAAATTCTAAAAATCTTCATCTCTTGAGGTCATATTGATTTGGGCACCATTTAGTACAGTGTTTTGAAATATTACGAAGCCTTAATTTGTCGGTGTTTCTTTTAAAGTCAATCCATTTCTAATAGATGTGTGAATATTACTTGCAAGAGGCACATCTAGGCACTGAGTAGAATGTATCCCCAGTTTCTGATTCAGAGCTGTAGTCAAGCAGCCAAGCATAACAGTAGATACTAACACCCACCAAGGTCCTGCAGCTTGATGTTTACCTGGCACTTTGCCTGGACTTTACCTTTGAATCCTAGTTCTCATGCCTTTCACTCCATTTGTCTTGAAGGCCTGTGTCCTGCCCTGAATCTAACCTGCTTTGTTTCTTCGTTAGCTCTCATTGTTCTCCCGGGTGTCAAAGCTCACTGCCTATTTCCTGTCTTTACCAGCCTTTGGTGGGATAATGTCATCGGTGTGTATTTCTTCCAGAATCATGACACAACTCGACCTCATGCCACATTGTCGCCTGCTGTTTGCAGCTGTCCCATACCGTCCTCTGAATTACACATGCAAATTTTGACTCTTACAAGAATAAGGCCTAAGTCTGCCATGTAGCTGGAACATCATACCTTATTCTGCCCATTTGTACTTGATGGAATGGTCTCTGCAATGGGTCAGTGCTGCTACCAACCTGTACTCTAAATCCTGGACAGTGGAGCTTCATTAACACTAACTCATCCCTCCCTATGCTATCTGCCACCTTATTCCAGTATCATTAGTTCCAGATCACAAGAACTATGTCTAAGCAAATGGCTTTCTTTAAAATTCTTTGAGAGATCCAGATTACTTCCAACTTACTACGTAATCACGTCTGAGAATAAAAAATATGTTCAAAACAACAAACAAATGCAATTGTAGACCTGTGTGTACTTTGTTCTCATGCGTGACCCTCCTAAATTTAATCCAGCTCAGAAACGCTGGTGGCATAGCGGGAAAGTGCTATGTCTGGTAACCAAAAAGTCGATAGTTCAAATCCACCAGGCGCTCCTTGGAAACTCTATAGGGCAGTTCTACTCTGACCACTAGGATCTGAGAGTTGGATCCTAGGATCTGACTGGACTGCACTGGGTTTTTTGTTTCAGTGTTTTGCCAAGACAGCACCATCTCGTGAATAATAAACTGCCTTCCATGGAGGTGCGCGAAGAAAATAAAAGTGGACCAAAGTGGGCTCAAAGGATGAAATGGTGTCTATAATTAATAGTAAGTTACATTTGAAATCCCACAAGAACAAATAACTCTGCAAAAACAAGACAGAAAGTGAATTTCTCGAAAACACAAAAAAACCATTTGGGTAAAAATATTCTGGTACTTTTAAAGAATATGCCTGTATTTTCAGATGACAGTCAGGTACTTTGTCAGGATATTATATAATTGAACTTTATAATCCCTATTTTTAGGCAAATGGGGCAAATTAAACCTATGGTGATAGTTATCTACAGAAGGAAATTAATTTCAGTGTGTCAGGGAATCAACACAATTTAGGTTCAATCTCCTACTTTCTATAGCTTTACTATAGTAATATGATACATACAGTGATAGAGCAATTGTTAATGTTCACAGTGAAAGTAAAACAGCGGTTCTCAAGTGTTTATTTGAAAGTCTCGGATGTGTTGATTGAGATCCAGTAGTCAGGATTGGATCCAGAAATCTGCATTTTTGTTAAGCACAGTAAATTATTGTAAAATAAAACTAAAAAGTCAAACCCCTTGCTGAGCAGATTTTGACTCATAGAGACCCTATCTGCAGAACTCAACAACTTAGCTACCAAGGTTTCCATTCTAACATGTGTGCTCTCTTAGCAAGATTGAGAGCTGATTTAAGGCACTGTAAAGTGACACATTTCCCTCTGAATCATTAAAGAACAATGGAATAATTTGCATTCAAATATATTTTAATACTTGGGATGTGACTAATCTGTGCATCTGTCACCCACAATAGCTCTCCGTAGTTTTGCAAGGTCTGACAATTAAATTCACAAACATAATTGTTCTAAGTGCTACAAACCTCATTGTTGAATATCACTACAGTCACCTTCAAAGTACTCCTTGAGAAGCTTTGCACCAACACCAGCACCTAGTACACCCTTCAGAGTAATCTTGGAATTCTTTCTGGAATGGCCATTGCACACAGTAGCAAGTTCGTAAACTTAATTGTATAGTTGTCTGTGAGGGACTTTTTAGCCAGTGAACAAATAACTGTATCAGAACCCCTCCCTACTCACCTGACCTGGCCCTCAGTGACTTTTTTCTTTACTCGAAGATAAAGGAAATATTGAAAGGAAGACATTTTGATGACATTCAGGACATCAAGGGTAATACTACCACAGCTCTGATGGCCATTCCAGAAAAAGAGTTCCAAACTTTCTTTGAAGGGTGTAGTAGGTACTGTCATCCATGCATAGCTTGCCAAGGGGAGTACTTCAAAGGTGACCATAGTAATATTCAGCAAAGAGGTATGTAGCACTTTTTCTAGGATAAGTTCATGAACCTAATTATCACTCTAACATACTTAATAAGGCAAAATAATTCACTGCCTGAGCACCTTGGGTGACAGGTAACTCACCTCTGTTGTTTTCATTGCTGCTGGTATTTTAATAGTTGCTAATGTTATCAGATTTGCTGGTGTTTTAACTATAATATGATGATAATTACTATTTATGAACCTGTATCAATAACTTTTTGAAGAAAGAAGTAGTAATTAAAGGAAAAGAAGAATGATATAAGGGAAGTACAGTTTTACTAGTAGTACTAGTACAAAAAAATTACTAAGGATCCTATATATGATCTGGTATAAGGAGGTGACGTTATGAGTTACCACACTGGGTAAAACCAACCCTAATGACAACACTGGCTGGCACCCAGACCCAGTACATATTAAAACTCTTTAGGTAATTGCTAGTACAGACTAGGTTAAGAGTCAGTGAGTCAGAGAGTCACAGGCTAGTTTATGTCTAGCCTTTCCCAGAGTCTCACAGGGATTTGGCATCAGTAGAGTTTCTCTGATGCCTAGAAATGCCTGGGAAGCATTCTTTTTTAAGCACACCATGGACATTTTAGAAGAAAGGCCTGGTGATCTACTTTTAGAAAATCAGCCTCTGAAAACCTTGTGGAGAGCAGTTCTACCCTGACATATGTAAGATCACTAGGAGTCCAAATAGACTGAAAGACAACTTTTTGTTTGTTTTTTTCCCACTCTTGCAGTTAGGCCACATACATGTGACTCAGCCAATACAAGAAGCCCCACTCTTGACATTGAAAAGACCTAGTGATGCAGATAAGCATTAGCAGGAGATACACTAGGAACAGTTGTGGTCTCTCAGTGGTAGTTGCCCAGAGCAAATTGAGTCAATAGTTTGAGCTACGGAATCTTGACAGCAAGGAGAGCATGACATCCAGCCAGTTCAATGCATGGCTTTAGGGTGGTTTCTGGCTATGTAGCCTCTGCTATTTTATTACGTTCATTTAATTCTTAAGTTAGTTGATTTTCTTTGCAGACGTTTCTCTGTTCATCTCCTTAAGATTCCTTCCCTTCCCTTCCCAGCTGGGCTAGACTTACCGTTTTCGCCTGACCTTGGTGGTGGAGAGTGCGGAGAAGCACTTCCACATCCAGTTTTTAACATCAGCTCTGACTGACCCCTTGTCTTGCTGGATTTGGCTTCCTCTTGCTCTTAGCAGGCAGGTATCCCAGCTCCGACAGTTAAGTGGTGAATTCCTCAGTGGAGCACAACTAGGGGATAAGAATGCTAGCCTTAACTTTAGAGCTTTGGAGTTCTCTGTAAAAACAGTGTGGTTGATCTAATATCTTCAACAACCCATCTTTCTACTTGGTTTTGCAACCACTGATTCACTCATCAGATTTTTTTAGTACCTACTGTGTTTTTGTTGTTGTTTAACTGCCTAGAGAGCCAATGAATACTATCATGTGACCAAAGTCGATGCCTTGCCTAAATTCTTGACTGTCGTATACTCCTAGGATTTCCATAACAAATTAGATGGATTGACTCAATAGCCACACGATAGACTCATATCAGTGATGGTGAAGACAGTAGAGGACTGGGAATAATTTTGTCCTGTTACGCATACACTACCATGAGTTGGAGCCAACTCAATAGAAACTAAAAACAACAGCAACCATATGCCAGACACTGTTCTAGGCACTTGGATGAAAGAGTGAACAAGACAAGGTCTCTGCTCACATAGAACACAAATTTTAGTGGGAAAAGACAAATAAGCAAATTAATTTCAAATGATAACAGGAGCCACAAAGATAATCAAAGAGGATAAATGACATACAATGTAAGAACACAAAAACATGGATGGGCATTTGAGCTGAGAACTGAATCATGAAAAAGAGCCAAGTAAGTGAAAGTCTGGAGGAAGAACATTCCAGACAGCACAAACTAAGGAGTTCTATGAATTTCTTGCTTTTCTTCTTATCAAGAGATGAGGTCTATCCTTTCTCCTCTGAAGTTAGCTGGGCTCCCTAAGGCCCTTGACCAGTAGAACAGAGTTGACACTGTGCCCATTTTCGGGCTGTAAGAGACTTACAGCTTCCACTTTCTGGCTCTTGGAGTCATTTTTCTCAGGTAAGAATCTTGTCTACCCTGTTTTGTAGACCACGTGGGGATGCCTTGAGAGCACAAGGCATGGGCAAGGCTTCTAGCTGAGTCCAGTCTTCCCAACATCCCTGCTAGTCACAATATTGAGTGAAGCTGTCTTAGACCCTCAAAAATAGCCCACCTACCAATTAAACACCAGCACATGACCCAAGTCAATAACATTTGGAACAGAATTGTCCAGCTGAGACCTTCTTGACTGTCATTATCCTAGGGCTTCCATAACAAAATACTACAGGTAAATGGCTTTAAAAATAGTCAGATGTACTTAGCTATCCTGCTATAACAAAGACCTGAAAACAAAAACAAGTAAAACAAATATAAACATCAACCCTAGAACCCTTAAACAAAAGGATAAATTATTATGTTAGAAGGCACCGAGAAGAAAAAATTGATAGAAAATGGAGAAAGAGTATAGACAAGGAGGGGTGCTTCCCAGTCAAATGGCATGACTTAGCATGGTTATCTTGGAATAAAGCCAGCAGTCCTGCACATAGAAAGGTACTTCCACTGAATTCCCAGTAGGAGATAGAGGTATGCTGCAGACCTCCAGCTAAGTAAGACCATGTTTGATGACTATTACTCAAAGAGAAGCTCAGGCTCCCTCACCGAGTAACACAAAAGTATGTCCCTACAACCCATACCTTTGGTGAATAGCAGAAAGGACACCCTCATCCCAATGGCACAGGCTACCAGGAACCACAGTATCCTATTGACCTCCATTATCTAGCCCACTCTGCCTCTGCAATCACACTCCTTCTGTCTCTTTCCCCAGCCCCCTAGTCAGACCCCCAGACCCTTACCAGTTGGCTCAGTCCCCATGTCACAGCACTCATGACCCTAAGGGAAACTAGCCTGGATGTCCAGCCTTCCCAGCTGGCTTGGCCCCTGCATTGCCATACTGTCTGAGTTACCTAGTGCTACTATAACAGAGATATCACAAGTGGATGGCTTTAAAAAGAGAGATTTTATTTTGTCACAGTCCAGTAGACTTCAAATCTAAATTCAGGGCATCAGCTCCAGAGGAAGTTTTTCTCTGATGGCTCTGGAGGAAAGTCCCTGTCATGAGTCTCGACCTGCATTAAGAACTTCTGAGGTGCAGGGACCTCAGTTTCTTTCCAAAAGAGGCTTTCTGCTCCCAGCACTGCTTCTTGGTGGCATGAGGTCCCCAAACTCTCTGCTAGCTTCTTTCTTTTATAATCCAAGAGACTGTCTCAAGACGTATACGGTCTTACACACTGAGTCCTCCCCACCAACTCAACTGCTGCCCATCCTCCCTCACTAACATTGTGGAGGCAGGGTTTACAGCATATAGGAATATCATACAATACCAGGAATCATGGCCTAGCTAATTGCCACACATTTCTGGGAGATACAATTCAATCTATGACATATATCCTGTGGCCCCAAGGGGAACCAACCTAGATCTCTGACTGTTCCTGAGTAGACCCCTCATTGTGCCCCACAACCCTGAGGGAATATGGCCTAGACCCCCAAACCTTTCCCAACACCTTGGGCCCTGCTTTGTCACCCAAGAGGAACTAGCCCACCCTGCCATGAGCATCACTCCAGCGCTCTGCCTCAGCCCACTGCTTCCTCCTGCTGGATTTACCATGCAGTATCACAGCTGAATGGCTGACCTTGAACACCCAGAGAGGTGGTGAGAATTATGCCCATAAACAAGCATACAACAAAACATAGCCAGCTTACCTGCCCATACATAACCAAATGAAACAAAGCCAGGATAAAACAAACAAATCTACAGTCAGTAAATAAGATCTGAAGGTCTTAGAGACAACAGACAACGTATTTTTTTTTTTAAAGCACGAGATGATTCCAGTAAGTGACCAAAATAAAGCACCAGATGACTTTCCAGTGAAAGAAAAAGTGAAGGAACCACCCAATAGGAAATGCAAAAGTTTGATATTCAGGGCTGTCCAGAAGATTAGGAAAGAGTTCAAGGACAACACAGACAAAATCATGGGGGAAAACACACACACACAAAACCATTCAAAAACCCAAAGCCAAGAAAAACAAAGACAAAGCAGCAGAGGAATTCAGGAAAATAGTACAAGAACAAAATGTCAAAAGAAACAATCAATCAGAAATCATACAAAATTAGCAATAAGAAAAACAAATAACGAAATTTTAGAAATGGGCAAAACAACAGAAGGTTTAAAGAATAAATTAGGAATCAGTGAAACTGAAAACAACACTATGGGTGCAAATTTGAGGAAAAATTCAGAGAAAAGAATAAAGAAAATCTAACAACAATGTGGGCTACAGTCAAGAGCAGAAATTGGCATGTAATCTGACTTCCAGAATGGGGAGAAAATGGAAAACATAGAGATAATAATTTAAGATTTCCTAACAGAATACCTCCCAATGTTACAAAAGATGAAAAGCTGACCATCCAAGAAGCTCAGTGAACCCTATATAGAAAAGACATAAAAGACAGTCACCACGACAGATCATAATCACACTTGCCAAAATCAAATACAAAGAATTAATCCTGAGAGCAGCTTGCTAAAAAAAAAAAGGCACAGTGGGGGAAATAAGACTAAACTCTGATTATTCTGCAAGAACCAAGAAGGCAATGGGATGATACATAAAAACATTAAAAGAAAAAAAGGTCAACTAAAAATAACATATCTTTCAAAACTCTTGATTAAATATGGCAATGAAATTAGGATAATTCCAGATAAATAAATATTAAGGAAATTTGTGAAATCAAACTGAACATATGGGAATTATTAAAGGGAGTCCTTTGGTTAGAAAATCAACATCAGACAATAACCTGAATCTAGAACACAGACTTATATCAGCCACATGCTAATCTAAGTGATGAACTCTCGAAGACAAAACAAACTAATAGATTTAAAACACAAAACTGGAAATGTCAGTCTATAAATGACAACAACAGTAGAAGAGCAAAGGGGGGCATATATGATGTAGGTATAGAACTTTTAAATTGCAAGGAAATCAAAATGATATCAAATGATAAAATACCAGATCAAACTTAGGAAGATAAGGAAAAATTTCAAGGTAACCACAAAGAAAGTTAACAAACTTATTCATCAAGATAAAGAAGTCATAAAGTCTCAGCAAACACGAAATCTACAACAATGAAAGAAACAGAAAGAAATTCCACAAACAAAAGGAACCCAAGATGGAAGAGTAAGAGGAAAAAAGAAAACATCAGCACCACAAAAAAATAAAAAACTACAAAATGACAGCAGTAAACTCACACTTATCAATAATCACAACAGCCTTCATATTGCAGTGGTTAAGAATGCAGCTGCTAAACAAAAAGTTGGCACCTCAAATTGACCAACCACTTGGAAATACAATGAGGCAGTTCTACTCTGTCCTATAGGGTCATTATGAGTCAGAATCAACTCAGCAGCAATTAGTTTGGTTTATCAATGATTACACTGAATATAAAAGGGTTAAATGACTCATAAAGAGACAAATTGACTAAAAGAAAGATGACTCATTAACATGCTACTTACAAGAAACACACCTCAGAAACAAAGACATAAATATATTAAAAATCAAAAAGGGGGCGGAGTCAAGATGGCAAACTAAGCACACGTCTCCTTATATCCCTCTGGAAACCAAGACCTGAATTGATAATCAAACGGAGCCTTCTGGTCACCTAATCAGCCCCAGGACATTTGGACTTCATACTACTGAGCGAAAAACCTCCTCTCTTACGCTGAATCCCGCGCCTGGCTATCCCTGGCTCTCACGAACTGAAGGTAAATGCACCATTTTGACTTTTTTTATCCTCTGACTTGGCCGGCAGGCGGAGCAGGTCTTGCCTAGTAGCTAGACTCAGACACGCTGCTGGGGGGACAGGAAGGCGTAATTCCCATATTTTGAGAGCCAGGCTTGGGACTCTGTTAATCTAGCCACTTTGAGCTTGTCGTTTTATATCTGCCTCAGCGGCATTTGTAGAGAGTTTCGCAGTCAGTGTGCGAGACGCCATGTTGGATACGGAGATTCTAGCAGGACCTCATTCTTAGCCTGGGAGCCAGCGCCTGCAAACAGGACAGTGCTTCTCCGACAGAAAAGCAGTAATTTACCTAGTGCCACCTGCTTTGGGGGTCCTGCAACAGAATCAGAGGAATCACTACCTCTAGGCACCTTTAGCCCTTCTGTCTGCTGCCTGTGTGGAGGGCGCCATCTTGGATACGGTGGCCACAGCTGGACCTAATTCTTAGCTTGGGAGCCAGAGCGTGCCCTCAGGAGAGCACTTTTCTATCAGAAAAGCAGTACTCTACCCAGTGTCGTCTAAGGCTAGGCCCAGTCAGGAGAGGCCAACAGCGCAGTAGCATTGCTGTATTCTGAACTAGTTTGTATCATCTGGGGTTGGATACAGTGGCACTTACTATGCCAGTTGAGAAGAGGGACCTCTACACCTGAAAACCTAACTGACTTGTGAAGCGGTCAGATATCTTTTGCTTTATATTTTAAGACAGCCTAGAGAAACATCTGCAGTCCCTCCTCACAGTACCTCTTCCAGCGTCTACATACTCACATGGGTCCAAAAAAGCAACAGACACTTGTGGCACACAAGAAATCAGTGATGGCTTCAGAAGGCTCCCAAACAAAGCAACTAAGGAGTTTTCCAGATGAAGAAACTTTTATGAAAGCGTCAGAAAGTGAATGCAAAATGATTATATACAGAGCCCTTCTAGACCTTATACAAAATGCAGGAGAACAAAATGAAAAATTAAGCAAGATGTTCGATCTGATGGAACATCTGTACTCTGAAATCCAACAGATCAAGAACTAAATCAAAGACATAGAAACTTCAATGCAAAGCCAAGAAAACAGAATGGAACAAATTGAAAAAAGAATTTCAGACTTGGAAGACAGAACTACAGAGGCCAGCATCTAAGAGCAGAAATCAGAAAAAAGAAACAAGAAAATTGAAGAAACATTAAGAAGCATGTGGGACTCTACTAAGAGGAACAACCTTCAATTAATTGGAGTCTCTGAACAGGGTGAGACATCTGAGAACACAGAGAGTATTGTTGCTGAGCTGCTGAAAGAAAACTTCCCAGAAATCATGAAGGAAGAGAATATAGACATCTCAGATGCATATCGTACACTACCCAATATAGATCTCAAAAGAAAGACTCCAAGACATATTATAATCAAGCTCAACAAAATGGAACATAAGCAGCAACTCTTTTTCTTGGGGGGGGGAGTTTATTTTTATTTATTTATTTATTTTTATTTTTATTTGACATAACTGAGTGAAAATGTACATTCACATGTAAATTTACATGCCCCCCTATATGCAGCTTCCGCTGCTCTCCCTGTCTGGTGACTGCACACTATTCCTCTCTGCTCCATACATGTCTCATCCTCCCAACAGTCTCCTTTCCCCTCCTCTCCGTCCACTCCCCTTCCTCCAGCCAGAGGTCAGCAAGATGATATCCTATAGATGTATAGAACCATAAAGTGCTTCCAACATATGGTTACTCTGCATTGCCAAGTCCATTCCATTCCTGTCCAAAGAGTGGACCTTTGTTATAATTTATGGGAACGGGCAGCATCAGGGCCGGGGGCCATGCTCTCAGAGGAACCCCAGAACCGCTGGACCATCAATTGAGGTCTTTTAGTGGAGATCTCATGATGCACCTCTTTTTATTCTTGTGTTTCCGGTGAGGCTCCTCTCTGTGAGCTCCGTCATGGCTATCACTGGTCGTGGCCGGGCACCATCCAGTTCTTCCGGTCCCAGGTCGATGTAGGTACCCACTCTTGTGGGTCTCTCTGTCTTCTCGGTTGTCTTTACCGCATGCCATTTTGGCCCTCGGTGAGCATCCGTTCCTGCTGAGTTGGGACCATTAAGCAGCAACTCTTAAAGGCAGCAAGACTCAAAGCAAAGCTAACATTCAGAGGGAAACCCTGTAGGCTCTCTTCAGATTTCCCAGCAGAAACCATGCTGGCAAGGAGACAGTGGCATGACACATTCAAAGCCTTGAAGGAGAAGAAGTTCCAACTGAAAATTATATATCCTGCAAAACTATCTTTCAAATACGAAAATCAAATTAAGACATTCGAGATAAACAGAAACTCAGAGGCTTTGTAAAAACCAAACCAAAACTACAAGAAATATTGAAAGAAGTTCTTGGCTCTGGCTTAGAAGAACAAAACCACTAACTTTATATTTTAGAACGACTTTACTACTCAAAACTCTACTCAGTTAGGGAAGGCTCTAAAGCCAATCACAGCTTTGATAAGGAAAGAAGCAATCCAGTGATCAACATGAAAACTATGGTGTCATCATATTAAAAAGAGGGATGTACTACAGTTGTTATAGTCCTTCAAGATGGAGAGGAAGATGACAAGACTGGTAGTAATTAAAATTGGGTTTATAAATAGTTTATTAAGGGGCATCATAGGGGCAGCTGTAAAGCACAGCAACGATGTATCATATCATTTCAGGAATTGTAACACAGGAGCCTCAACAACCACCAAACCAGCTCTGAAAAAGGTGAAAAATCAACTCACAAAAAAGAACACCCTAGAACAGACTAATAAGAACAACAGAGAAAACATCAACACAAAAAGAAACCAAATCAAGGAACTAACCCTACAGCTTGAACAAGTAGAAAGAGAACAACAGAGACCCCTCAGGCACCACAAGAAATGAGATCATAAAGATTAGAGCAGAGCTAAATGAATTAGAGAATAGAAAAACAATTGAAAAAATTGAAAAGACCAAAAGCTGGTTTTTTGAACAGATCAACAAAATTCACAAACCACTGGCTAAACTTACTAAAGAAAAGCAGGAAAGGAAACAAATAACCCAAATTAGAAATAAGAGGGGGGTTGTCACCAAGGATGCAACAGAAATAAAAAATATAATAGAATACTATGAAAGACTGTACTCTAACAAATTTGAAAACCTAGGGGAAATGGACCAATTCTTTGACTCATACCACCTACCCAAATTATCACAACGTGAAGCAGAACAACTTAATAAATCCATTACAAAGGAAGAGATTGAAAAGGTCATCAAAACACTGCCAACCAAAAAAAGTCCGGGTCCAGATGGCTTCACAGCAGAATTCTACCAAGCATTTAGAGAAGAGTTATCTCCAATACTACTGAAACTATTTCACAGTATAGAAAGGGATGGAGTACTCCCAAACTCACTCTATGAAGCCAGCATAACCCTGATACCTAAGCCAGGGAAAGACCCAACAAAGAAAGAGAACTACAGACCGATATCACTCATGAATCTAGATCCAAAAATCTTCAACAAAATTCTTGCCAGTAGAATACAACAACATGTCAAGAAAATAATCCATCATGACCAAGTGGGATTCATACCAGGGATGCAAGGCTAGTTCAACATCAGAAAAACAATTAATGTGATTAACCACATAAATAACACAAAAGACAAGGGTCGCCTGATTTTGTCCATTGATGCAGAAAAGGCATTTGATAAAGTCCAACACCCAATCATGCTAAAAACTCTTAGCAAAATGGGCATAGACGGCAAATTTCTCAACACACTAAGGACCATTTATACAAAGCCATTAGCCCACGTCATCCTCAATGGAGAGAGACTGAAAGACTTTCTCTTGAGATCAGGAACTAGACAAGGATGCCCACTCTCACCTCTTCTATTCAACACTGTGCTAGAAGTTTTAGCCAGAGCAATTAGACAAGACCAGGAAATAAAGCGCATCTGCATTGGCAAAGAGAAAGTTAAAATCTCCCTGTTTGCAGATGATATGATTGTATATGCAGAGAATCCCAAGGAATCTATAAGTAAACTACTCAAACTGATAGAAGAGTTCAGCAAAGTCCCAGGATACAAGATAAACATAAGTAAATCAGTAGGATTCCTTTATACCAACAACGAGACTGTTAAGGAAGAAATTATCAAATCAATACCATTTACAATAGTCCCTAAGAAGATAAAGTACCTAGGAATTAATCTAAACAGACCTTTACAAAGAGAACTACAAGCCCTTACGCCAAGAAACTAAGAGAGACTTAGATAAATGGAAAAACCTACCCTGCTCATGGATAGGGAGACTTAACATTGTGAAAATGCTTATTTTACCCAAAGCAATCTATTTATATAATGCAATCCCAATACAAGTTCCAGTGACATTTTTTAATGAGATGGAGAAACAAATCACCAATTTTGTTTGGAAAGGTAAGAAGCCCCGGTTAAGCAAGGTACTGCTAAAGAAAAAGAACACACTGGGAGGCCTCTCGTTACCTGACTTTAGAACATATTACATTGCCACAGTGGTCAAAACAGCCTGGTACTGGTATAAGAACAGACAGATTGATCAATGGAACAGAACTGAGACCCCAAAGATGACACCATCTGCCTGTGAACAACTGATATTTAACAAAGGCCCTAAGACATTAAACTGGGGTAAAAACAGTATCTTCAACAAATGGTGCTGGCAAAATTGGTTATCCATCTGCAAGAAACTGGAACAGGATCCATATCTTACACCTTATACAAAAACCAACTCCAACTGGATAAAAGACCTAAATATCAAAGCTAAAATGATAAAGCTCATCCAAGAAAAGGTAGGAACAACAATGGAAGTTTTAATACACAATATGGACAGACTCCAAAATCTGTCAAACAAACCACAATCATCAGAAGAGAAAATAGATAAAAGGGAACTATTAAGAATTAAACACTTCTGCTCATCTGAAGGCTTTATTAGTAGAATTAAAAGAACATCTACAGAATGGGAAAAATATTTGGCAACTCTATGTCAGACTGACGCCTAATTTCCATAACCTATAAGATACTACAAAATATCAACAAGAAGAAGATAAACCATCCAATTAAGCAATGGGCAAAGGAGATGAACAGACATTTCACTGAAGAAGAGATCCAGGCAGCCAAAAAACACATGTGGACATGTTCACGATCTTTAGTTATTAAACAAATTCAAATCAAGACGACAATGAGATACCATCTCACCGCAACAAGGTTGGCCATGATCCAAAAAACACCAAACAACAAATGCTGGAGAGGCTGTGGAGAAAGTGGAACCCTCCTACACTGTTGGTGGGGTTGCAAAATGGTCCAGCCTCTTTGGAAAGCAATCTGGCGCTTCCTTAAAAAAATGGATATTGATATACCATTTGACCCAGTAATTCCACTATTTGGAATATATCCTACAGAATCAAGGCCTTTCACACCAACGGACACATGCACCAGAATGTTTATCGCAGCACAGTCCATGATAGCAAAAAGATGGAATCAACCCAGATGCCCAACAATAGAAGAAAGGATAGGTAAACTATGGTACATATACTCAATGGAGCACTACGCAATGATAAAGAATAACGATGATTCCAGGAAACATGTCCTAACCTGGTTTCAACTGGAAGACATTATGTTGAGTGAAAGTAGTCAGCGACAAAGGGACAAATACTGTACGAGACCTCTATGATAAGACCTCAAAAACAGACTTGTGTATGGAAGAAAAGACTCTTTGACAGCTGCAAGGGAGGGGAGGGAGGGGGAAAGGGTTTAGATTAGATAGTTGCTAGGTATCTGGTTGGGTGAAATTGGTGATAGCACACATTAGAAACAAGAACAATATTAAGTGGACTTAAACATAACATGAGTACTCCTTCCATCTTAACCCAATATTGCAGGGATAGAGTAGCTGGGGCAGGGGGTGGGGGACCATGCTCTTAGGCGAAATTGAGGCCAATTGGCACAACTAGCTTTTTGTTGAGAGGGCTCTCTGCACCCCATGTTGGTGAGTGGCATCTGGGGTCTTAAAAGCTGACATCCGAGGGCACAGCAAATGGTCCCAACTCAGCAGGAACGGATGCTCACCGAGGACCAAAATGACATTGGGGAAAGACAACCCAGAAAACAAAGAGACCCACATCAGTGGGTGCGTACATCGACTTGGGACCGGAAGAACCAGATGGCGCCAGGCCACTACCAGTGACAGCCGCGATAGGGCTCACTAAGTTGCATCTCACTGGCAACACAAGAATAAAGCGGGGTGCACCCTGAGATCCCCACTAAAAGACCTCAACTGATGGTCCAGTGGTTTCAGAGTTCCCCTGGGAGCATGGCCCCTCACCCTGATGCTGTGCTTGACCATAAATCATAACAAAGGTCCACACTTCAGACAGGAATGGATTGGACTTGATGATGCAGTGACCATATATTGGATGCACTTTATGGTTCTATACATCTATAGGATGTCATCCTGCTGACCTCTGGCTGGAGGAAGGAGAGTGGGTGGAGAGGAGGAAAAAAGAGACTGTTGGGAGAATGAGACATGCATGGAGCAGAGAGGAACAGTGTGCTGTCACTGGGCAGGGAGAGCAGTGAAAGCTGCATATAGGTGGGTATGTAAATTTATACGGGAATGTACATATGCACTCAGTTATATTAAATAAAAAATTTTTTAAAAAAATCAAAGAATGAAAAAAATGTATCTATTAAGCAAACAGCAATGTAGGAGTAGGAGTAGCAATACTGGTCTTAGATACAGCACACTTTAAAACAAAATCCACTACAAAAAACAAAGAAGGACATCATACAATGATTAAAAGGACAATGCACCATGATGATATAACCATGAAATATGCCTATGCACCCCAATGACAGGACTCCCAAATCATAAATCAAACACTAACAGCACTGAAAAGAGAAACTGACAGTTCCACAGCGATAATAGACTTCAACACACCATTCTTGGTAAAGTGCAGAAGATCTAGAAAGAAATTCAGCAAAGATACAGAAGATCTAAAGGTCTCAATCAACCCTCTTGACATCCTAGACGTGTATTAAACACTCCACCCAACAGCTGCAAAGTGTACATTTTTTTCCAAGGCACATAAAACATTCTCCAGAGTAGAGCACGTCTTAGACCACGAAACATCCTCAACAAAATACAGAACACTGAGAAAATGCAAAATATCTTCCTTGATCACAAAGCAATAAAAGTGGACATTAATAATGGGAAGTACAAGGGAGAAAAATCAAAAACATGAAAACTGAGTAGCATTTTGCTTAAAAAACGTTAATTATGTCTTAGGTTGTGTTTTCTAGAAAAGCAAAATCAGTAGTGTGTGTATACACACATATAAAGAGATTTCTATCAGGGAAATGGCTCACATAATTGTAGAGGCCAGAATACATCTTAAGTTCATGGCTCAGGATAGAGGCCTCTCTGATTCACGTAGCCACAGGTGTTGGTGAACCCAAGATCAGCAGGTCAGACAGCAGGTCTCTTGCTCACATACTACAAAGATTGATGAATCCCAAGACCAGCAGACTAGACCACAGGCCAGCTGCTAGATCAAATCCCAATAACCAGAGGTCAGACAAACAGGAGCCAGCTACAAGATTCAGCATGAACAACAACAAAAAGTCTCCAAGCCTTACCAGACTATCCACTTATATAACACTGCAGGCCACGTGCCCAAGGAAATTTCCTTTCAACTAACTGGTCAGCTACTCATAGCACATCCCATCAATGAGGCCATCATATGATATCACATCTCATCATGAAAGTGATCTCAACATTATATGATTATCAAACCACTGAAAATCACAGCCCAGTCAAGTTGATGCGCAGCCTGAACCAACGCACAGTGATAGAAGAAATCAAAGATAGAATCAAAATAATTTTAGAGTCAAATGAGAATGAAAACAAGTCATTCCAAAATCTTTGGGTCACAAAAAAGACGGTGGTCGGTGGTCAATTTGTAGCAATAGACGCACACATCAAAATAGAAAAAAGGGACAAAATGAAAACATTAAAAACTGAAACAACTGGCGCTTCCTTAAAAAAATGGATATTGATATACCATTTGACCCAGTAATTCCACTACTTGGAATATATCCTACAGATTCAAGGCCTTTTACACCAACGGACACATGCACCAGAATGTTTATCGCGGCACAGTCCACAATAGCAAAAAGGTGGAATCAACCCAGATGCCCAACAATAGAAGAATGGATAGGTAAACGGTGGTACCTATACTCAATGGAGCACTACGCAATGATAAAGAATAACAATGATTCCAGGAAACATCTCCTAACCTGGTTTCAACTGGAAGACATTATGTTGAGTGAGAGTAGTCAGCGACAAAAGGACAAATACTGTATGAGACCTCTACGATAAGATCTCAAAAACAGACTTGTGTATAGAAGAAAAGACTCTTTGACAGCTGCAAGGGAGGGGAGGGAAGGAGGGAGGGCGAGGGGGGGACGGTTTAGTTTAGGTAGTTACTAGAAATCTAGTTGGGAGAAAGCGGTGACAGCACACATTAGGAACAAGAACAACATTAAGTGGACTTCAGCATAACTTGAGTACTCCTTCCATCTTAACTCAATACTGCAAGGATAGAGTAGCTGGGGTAGGGGGCAGGGGACCATGCTCTTAGGCGAATTCCAGGCCAATTGGCACAACTAGCGTTTTGCTAAGAGAGCTCTCTGCACCCCACATTGGTGAGTGGCGTCTGGGGTCTTAAAAGCTGCCAAGCTGCCGTCCGAGGACACACCAAATGGTCCCAACTCACCAGGAACGGATGCTCACCGAGGGCCAAAATGGCATGGGGTAAAGACAACCGAGAAGACAGAGAGACCCACAAGAGTGGGTGCCTACATCGACTTGGGACCGGAAGAACCGGATGGTGCCTGGCCACCACCAGTGATAGCCATGACGGAGCTCACAGAGAGGAGCCTCACTGGCAACACAAGAATAAAAAGAGGTGCATCATGAGATCTCCACTAAAAGATCTCAATTGATGGTCCAGCGGTTTGGGGGTTCCTCTGAGAGCATGGCCCCCGGCCCTAATGCTGCCCTCTCCCATAAATTATAACAAAGGTCCACTCTTTGGACAGGAATGGATTGGACTTGGCAATGCAGAGTAACCATATATTGGAAGCACTTCATGGTTCTATACATCTATAGGATATCATCTTGCTGACCTCTGGCTGGAGGAAGGGGAGTGGACGGAGAGGAGGGGAAAGGAGACTGTTGGGAGGATGAGACATGTATGGAGCAGAGAGGAATAGTGTGCAGTCACTGGACAGGGAGAGCAGTGGAAGCTGCATATAGGGGGGCATGTAAATTTACATGTGAATGTACATTTTCACTCAGTTATGTTAAATAAAAATAAAAAATAAAAAATAAATAAAAAGAATTTACTAAATAATTTTGGAAAAATAAAAAAAAAAACTGAAACAAATAGAAAGAGAACAGCAAAAGTAGCTCACAGCCTCAGAAAAAAAAGGAAGTAACAAAGGTTGGAGCATAAATAAGTTAAATAGATAATAGAAAAACAATAAAAAGAAAAAACAAAATGAAAAGTTTGTTCTTTGAAAGAATCAACAAAGTTGACCAACCATTCAATAGACAGACAAAAGAAAAACAGGAGAGGACTCAGATAACCCAAATGAGAAATGCAATGGGGGACATTACAACTGACTCAACTGAGATAAAAAAGATCATAACAGAACACTATGAAAAACTATACTCCAACAGATTTGAAAACCTAGAGGAAAAGGACAAATTTCTAGGAACACACTGCCTACCTAAACTAACATAAACTGAGGTTGAAAATCTGAACCAACCTGTAAGAACAGAATAGACTAGAAAGATAATAAGAAATCTCTCAGGAGCTGGGGAAAAGGAAAGGAAAGTGTGAGGAACTGCCACCAACACTTCTACCTGCACCAACTGTGCGGGACCACAGATCCCACTACCCAGCCTCTGTTCCTCCCTGTCACTGGATGCCAACCTTTCAGACTTGGTTCAACAATCTGTTAAAACATGGTAAATTACTATGAAGTTCTAGGTGTGCAAAGAGACACCTCACCCAAAAATATTAAAAAAGCATGTCATGATTTGTCACTGAAATTATATCCCAACAAAAACTCTGAGAATAAGGAAGAAGCAGAAAGAGAATTCGAACAAGTAGCTAAGGCACATGAGGTATTATTAGATGCTAAAAAAACAGAGCATCTATGACAAATCTGGCAAAGCAAGATTAAATGATAGAGGTGGAGGTAAAAGTTGGTTTGACAGTCCACTTGAGTTTGGCTTCACATTCTGTATTCCACATGATGAATTCAGGGGATTTTTTTGGGTAGAAGGAATTCACTTTCATTTGACTTCTTTGAAGATCCATGTGAGAACTTTTTTTGGGAATTGTAGAGGTGCCGTGGAAGCTGGAGCAGAGGCACAGGATTCTTTTTCTCTGCCTTCAGTGAGTTTCCATTTTTGGAGGTGGATTTTCATCTTTTGATACAGGATTTACTTCCTTTGGTTCACTAAGTAATCTACTTCGTTCCCTTCCCCATCATTTGCTGTTAATGGGCTGGGCAACTTCAAATCTACACTAACTTCTATTAAAATAATCAATGGCAGAAAAATCACTACAAAGAGAACTGTTGCGAATGCTCAAGAAAGAGTGAAAGCTGAAGAGTATGACCAGTTAAAGTCCTTATTAACAATAAATAGTAAGAAGCAGCTGCCATCCTTAGATAAAAGTAATCTAACGCACATGTTTAACAGCAATGTGAAACCATTACAAGCACTGTTTGAGGATTAATAGAAACTTGTTTTGCAGATATTAAACAAACTCTACTTTCTGTATAATTGTACCTAATCTATTTATAAACAGCTCATCAGAGCACCTATTTGTCATAGACTTTTTAGGTTATTGTTGGAACCACATTAATAAGACCATTTTTGTTAGCTTGTTTTTAAAATTAGTGTACATTAATGTATACACTGCTTTTTTATAAAACTTAATCCAAGGTGAATTGTGATTTTTTTTTTTTTTTTTTTTTGGTAGAGCTAAGAGTAACCTGTACACTTACACCAGCATGGATCTTGCTTTTTCCATTTTGAAATGTCTAAACTGTAATCCAAATAGTTTCAGTCTGCTGTAAAGTTAACACTGGTAGTGTGACTTGCCTACAAAAGTAAGTTCCATTTTTTTTTTTTCTGATATCCGGTAGTGAAAGACACTAATTCACTGATGATAATATGTTTCTATTTTAATATAAACTAAGGATGTTATTTAGTTGTACATGAATGTTGACAACTTGGCAAGTTTTGAAAATTGTTTAAGTATGTAATATTGAGCTTAGGTTTAAAAGCAAAGCTAGTAAACTGGGTCTTTGTCATTTGCCAAAAAAAAAAGTTAATGTGTTTGGTATATTTGTTTATGAATGAGATTTGTAACCTTCTCATGTCTGTGTATGATTTTTGTACCTGAGGTTCCAGGATCACTTTATTAACACTTTATTCATCATAAGTGAATGTAGAACCGAATTTACAATAAGACATTTAAGTCAGTATATTCTGAGTGTCTGAAAATTTTCCTATTGATGTTAATCAGTGACTTAGCAATTTATTAAACATTTAATTACAGTAATATATGTATGAGGGTAGGGGAAAAACAGCTTCTTAAAAGTACATGCTAATTCTTTAGAACATATGATTTAAAGTTCATTTAAAGAAGGTATACATGATAAAATCCACTGCTATTGAGTCGATTCCAACTTACAGCGTCGCTATGAGTAGGAATCAGCTGTCATGGAATGATTTAGATGTTGAACAAGTTAAAGGTATGGCTTCTGTTTTTCAATCTATAAAATGATCACCATTGATAATTAGAATTACAGCTGCAAAGAATATTAAACTAGACTTTGGTTACATTAAAAAAGAAGAAAAAGAAAAGAGAGAAAGAAACAGGGAGAAAAAAGAGAGGGAAAGAAAGAAAGAGAAAGAGGGAGGGAGGGAGGAGAGAGAGAAAGAAAAAGAAAAAAATGCCTAACCAGAACAATGTCCTGGCCTAAATGGCTTCTGTCTTAGTAATCTAGTGCTACAATAAGAGAAATATCACAAGTGTATGCCTTTCTACAGAACTGACCATGTGATAGGCCATAATGCAATGCTCAACAAAATCCATACCATTGAATTACTGCAAAGCATCTTCTCAGATCATAAAGCCATCAAAGTTGAAATCAATAGCAGAAAAAACATACATAGAAAGTGGAACTCTTGGAAACTGAACAACATCTTGCTCAAAAAAACATGGGTTATAGAGGAAATCAAAGATGAATTAAAGAAATTCATAGATTCCAATGAGAACGAAAACACTTCCTACCAGAACCTATGGGATACAGCCAAAGCAGTGCTCAGAGGTCTGTTTATCTCCATAAATGCACACATCTGGAAGGAAGAAAGAAACCAAATCAAGGAACTAACCCTACAGCTTGAACAAGTAGAAAGAGACCAACAGAGGAACCCCTCAGGCACCAGAAGAAACGAGATCGTAAAGATTAGAGCAGAGCTAAATGAATTAGAGAACAGAAAAACAATTGAAAAAATTGAAAAGACCAAAAGCTGGTTTTTTGAACAGATCAACAAAATTCACAAACCACTGGCTAAACTTACTAAAGAAAAGCAGGAAAGGAAACAAATAACCCAAATTAGAAATGAGAGGGGGGTTGTCACCACAGATGCAACAGAAATCAAAAATATCATAACAAATACTATGAAAAACTATACTCTAACAAATTTGAAAACCTAGGGGAAATGGACCAATTCTTTGACTCATACCACCTACCCAAATTATCACAACGTGAAGCAGAACAACTTAATAAATCCATCACAAGTGTATGTCTTTAAAAAGAGAAATGTTATTCTGTCACAGTCCGGTAGGATTTCAGTTCAAATTCAGGGCATTAGCTCCAGGGGAAGTCTTTTCTCTGTTGGCTGTGCAAGAAGTTCCTGTTGTCAATCTCCCCTGGACTGGGAAGTTTTGAGGCACAGGGACCCCAAGTCTTTCCCAAGGATGCTGAGTCCTTTTTTGATGATATGAGGTCCCCAACTTTCTGCTTCCTTCCCTCTCCTTTATTTTCCTGGAGACTGTCTGAAAGCACAATGCAATATTATACATTGAATCCTGCCCCACCAACATAACCGACTCTCATCCTCCCTCACTGACATCATAGAGGCAATGTTTATAGCACATAGGAATATCACACAATACCAGGAATCACGCCCTAGTCAAACTGCTACACCCATTTCTAGGGGACACAAGTCAATCCACGACAGCTTCACTAGAGAATTCTATCAAAAATTCAGAGAGGAGCTCACCCCAATACTACTTAAACTATTCCAGAGCACGGAAAAGTAAGGAATACATCCAGATTCATTTCTATGAAGCTACCATTTAACCCTGATACAAAAACTAGGCAAAGATACCACAAAAAAGAAAATGATAGACCAGTATCACCCATAAATATACATTCAAAAATTCTCAACAAAATTCTAGCCAAAAGAATTCAGCATCAGATTAAAAAAAAAAAAAAAAATTACGCTGAGACCAGGTGGGATTCATATCAGGTTGATTCAATACTAAAAATCAATTGATATAATCCACCATGCAAATAAAGCAAAAGAATCACGAGATCAACTCAGTCAATGCAGAAAAAACATTCAGTAAACTACAATACCCCATTCCTGACAAAAATTCTCAATAAAGTAGGAATAGAAGGCAATTTCCTCAACATAATGAAAACCCTGGCAATATAGTGGTTAAGTGCTGCAGCTGCTAACCAAAAGTTCAGCAGTTTGAATCTGCCAGGCACTCCTTGGAAATTCTATGTGGTAGTTTTACTCTGTCCCGCAGGAAAACTATCAATTGGAGTTGACTTGATGGCAGTCAGTTTGGGTTTGGTTTATAGTGCTATGGCTGCAGTTCAAATCAAGCAGGTGCTCCTTACAATCTCTATGGGACATTTCTACTCCATCCTATAGGGTCACTATGAGTCAGAATCAACTCAAAAGCAATGGATTTGTTTTCTTTATAGGATCACTATGAATTTGAATCAACTTGACAACAGGTTTTTACACAAAACAAATAGCCAACATCATTCTTATGGAGGCTGAGAACATCCTCTCTCTGAGAACTGAAACAAAATAAGGGTGACCTTTATCACCAGTCCTATTTAACACTCCGCTAGAGCAATAAGGCAACAAAAATAAATAAAATATATCCAAATCAGTACTGAAAAAGTAGAACTATCACCATTTGCAGATGATATGATGTTGAACACTGAGAACTCTCAAGACTCCACAAGAAAACTGCTGGAGCTAACAGATTCATCACACTAGCAGAATACAGATAAACATACAAAAATTGTTTGGATTTCTGTATACTAATAAAAAAAAAACTGTGAAAAGAAAATCAGAAAAGCAGTACCATTTATAATAGCCTCCAAGAAAAAAAAACTTAGGGATAAATCTAACCACAATGTAAAAGACCTATACAAAGGAAACTGCAAAAGACTTCTGGAAAAAAACCAAAAGAAGCGTACATAAATGGAAAAAAGACATAACATGTTCATGGACAGGTAAACTCCACATTATGAAAATGTGAAGTCTACCCAAAGCAATCTACAAATACAGTATAATCTCTATCTAAATATCAATAGTATTCTTTAAGGACATGGAAAAGCTAATCATTCACTTTATAAGGAAAGGGAAGAGTCTCCAGATAAGTATACTATTACTGAAGAAGGATAAAGTAGGAGGCTGTGTATTACTTGATCTTGGAACTTATTATACAGCTATGGTAGTCAAAATGGCCAGGTACTGGTACAGTGACAGACACATTGACCAATGGAACAGAACTGAGAATCCTGATGTAAATCCATCCACCTACTGCCACCTGATTTTTCGCAAAGGCCTGAAGTCCATTAAGCAGGGGAAACATACTCTTTTTAACAAATGATGCTGAGAAAATTGGATGTCCAACTGCAAATAAATGAAATAGAATTTATACCTCATATCATATACAGAAACTAATTCAAAGTGGATCAGAGACCTAAATATAAACCCCAAAACTGTATAAAGATCACAGGAAAAAAATATGATCAACACTAGGACCCCTAATGTATGGCATGAATAGGATGTAAATCATAACTAATAATATACAAACACCAAAATAATAAGCTAGATGACCGGCAACTTCTAAAAATTAAACACTTATGCTCATCAAAAGACTTCACCAAAAAAGTAAATACAGAATCTACAAACTGTGAAAAAAAAAAATTCTGTTATGACATATCCAACAAATGTCTGATTTCTCACATCTGTAAGAAAACTCAGAGAGGACCTCATTTCACCAAGATGCAGTGCTAGGAAACAAACACATCCTTCAGAAAAGATTGGGATCCCTGTGCCTCAGAAGCTCCAGACCAGGAGAAGATTGATGACAAGGAACTTCCTCCAGTGCCACCAGAAAGCCTTCCCCTGGAGCTGACACCCTGAATTTGGACATGTAGCTTACAAGGCTACAGGATGGATAGAAGACTCAGAAGGAACCAAGGAGAACTGCTAGCACCAATGAAGGGGCAGATGGTGAGCAATGGGCAGCAGAGGACCAGCAGCAGCAGTAAAAGACAGGTAGCACCAGAACCAGACTAGAGCAAGGCAGAGAGTGAGACACTTTAGTGCCAGTACCCAGCGTTTTCCTGGCAGAGCTGGATGCCTCTGGGCACTTGAATCAGTGGAACTAGAGCTTTGGAAAACTTGCCCCAGTAGGGTGGATACAGGCCTAAGGCCCGGGCCATGAGGCTATAGGAAGCAGAAGCTGAAGGGACAAAGAACATGAGGAGCTGAGCTACCTTAGTCTCAAAAGATAATTTTTGAAGTCATTAGTGAAGGATCAATAAAAAATGATACTGCCATTGATGATGTTAATTTCAGACAGGACCATGTGCATAAATAGAAGATACAACTCAACAGTCAAGAATTATGTATCCTGAAAAATTGTCTCTCAGATATGATAGTGAAATTAGGATATTCCCAGATAAACAAAACCTTAGAGACTGCAAAAACCAAACTAAAATTACAAGAAATACTAAAGGAAGTTCTTCAATTAGAAAATCAGTAATATTAGACATATATTCAAGGATGCAATGCAGGACACAACATCCAGAGTCCTACCTGGTTATGGAAGTCACCAAGCTCAATGAAAGTTAAAATAATAAAATTAGGGAAACAGAGATCTCAGTATGTAAAATATGACAACATTATACAAAAAGAAGGACGTATTAATGTATTCATGGACCTTTTGGATAGAGAGAAAGCCGAGGTGATACAAAGCAGTTAAAGACTGGTTCAAACTTAGAATGTTAGAGGGGACGAGTGGGGTAGCCGCAAAGCAGGCTAACAATACTACACATCAAAACAAGAAACACAACCTAGAAGTCTCAAAAGATGCAAAACCAGCATTGAAAATGATGAAAACAAAAGCCGTACAGAAATTATCTGAATTGGAGGATTTTAGCTAAGTAAACAAAAGCTGTTTACTCTTCAGTCAAAATGAAAACAAAACAAGTGAATGCTGGGCAATCTTAACAATTTCATAAATTGTAAAATAACTTGAAAGCGTCTTTCTTTACTACTTTAGCAAAAAATACTGACAGGGTTTTCTTTCTTTTTTTTCTTTTTGGCACATGACAACTGTTACTAGAAGCACGGGCTGCCAGTTTTGCATAGATCATTCATCTTAATGTTGGTACCAGTTAAAAATACCAGAGTACTACATTGCAGACATTTTAAAGTATGCAAATAAAGGGCACAATCAAAATGGCAAGTGCTCACTTAAGTCTGCATTCAGTGAATGTACTGGGAAGAGAATAGCTCTTGTGGGTTTCCTTTTGAATTTTAACTGTCATAAATAATTTTAAGGTAAATCATGTGAGATGTTTATCATATCTGTAGGCCGAATGTAGTTTTTCATGATAACAAGTCAGTTTGAGAAAATAAAGTCTTATTTTCTAAGGTTTTTCCTAGAAAGAAAATTTTAATGCTTAATATTTTCACCATGTATAATAACAAAGGATCTGTCTTTAAAGTCCCAGAATAAGTCAGTATTAGTAGATGCTGCATTACAAGGCAATACTACCGCCTTTTATTCCCCTTTACACCACTTTTGAGAGTTACTATGAGTACAAGGATAGAAACTGTGTTGTTTGTATAAGGCAAGCTTAACAATCTTTAAATGCACACATCTAGTAATTATTACAAACATGTTAAACAACTTTGTTGATTTTTATAATAAATGCTTTGTTTTGATAAGATTTAGAGAAATAGGAATTCAAGCAGATATCCAAACTGTTGCTTTTTATTTACATGCTTAGAAAATTGTAGGTAATTTTTTGAACAAAAACAGCTCTCATGAAACTATAAAGGTACCTAATAAAGGAAAATTTGAATCTTAAAAAAAAAGAAAATCCAACCCCTCTACAACAAAAAGACAAATAACTCAACTAAAAAATGGGCAAAAGATATGGACAGATACTTTATCAAAGAAAATATTCAGGAAGCCAACAAATACGTGAGGAAGTGCTCGTGACCACTACCCATTAGAGAAATGCAAAGTAAAACCACAATGAGACAGCATCTCCCCCTGATGTTAGTGGCATGAATGAAAAAGAAAATAACATATGTTTGAGAGGCTGCAGGGAGATCAGAAACGTTATGTATCACTGATAGGAACATGAAATGATATGGAAAACAATATGGTGCTTCCTTACAAAGCTATAAATAGAAATACCACATGATCCAACAACCCCACTCCTAGAAATATATTCTAGAGAAATAACAGCCATTAAACAGACCTATGCAAATCCATGTTCACTGCAGCAGTATTCACAATAGCAAGAAGATGGAAACAATATTTAAGTGTCCATCAACTGATGAACTTATAAACTGTGATACATATACACAACGGAAATCTACGCAACAATAAAGAATGCTTCAGTAAAGAGACAGCAAGTGACATCCTGGATCAAAAGACACAATCTGTCTATATGTTGTTTACAAAAGCACACCTTAGACTCAAAGATATGAACAAACTGAAAATCAAAGGATGGAAAAATATGTACCAAGCTAACAACATACAAAAAGAGCAGGAGTGACAGTACTAATCTCAGATAAAACAGACTTTAATGTAAAATCCACCATCATGGACAAGGATGGTCACTATTGCTGAAAGGTTCAATACATAAGCAGAACACAGCAATGTTAAATATTTCTTAACCCAATACCAGAGCATCTAAATACATTGAACAAACACTGACAACATCGAAAAATGAGATAGGCAACTCCACAATAACAGTTGGAGACTTCAACATTCCACTTTTAGTAATGGACAGATCATCCAGAAAAGTGCATGTAAAGGTTTACACACAAAAGGAAACGGTCTCTGATAAGGGAGGGCAAGTGGGGAGAGAAAAACACTAAACAGTCAATGGGTAACTGGTAATTTGGGTGAAAGGTAAGACAATACACAAGACTGGGGAAGTCATCACAATTTAACCAAGGCAAAGTCACAGAAGCTTCCATACTTCCTGAGGGACCAAGTTATCGGGCTGAGGTATGGGGGCTATGTTCTCAGGGGACACCTAGATCAACTGGCATAACACAGTTTATAAAGAAAATGTTCTACATTTAGACTATAGTGAGTGGTGCCTGGGGTATTAAAAACCTGAGGGCAGCATCTAAGATATAGCTAATGGTCCTGTCCTGGCTGGAGTAAGGGAAAATGAAGGATACCAAAGACACAAGGAAAATATTAGTCCCAAGGACAAACGGACCACAACTACCATAACCTCCACTAGACTGAGCTCCAAACAACTATACAGGGCCAAGCTACCATCACTGACTACTGTGGTATAATCACAATAGGAGGTCCAACACAGAACAGGATGAAAGTGGAGAACAGTACTCAACTTGACACACATACACACACAAAAGACCAGACTTACTGGTCTGACAGACAGTAGAGAAACCCCCAAGACTATGGCCCCTGTACACCATTTTAACTCAGTACTGAAGTCATTCTCAAGGTTTACCCTTCAACCAAAGATTAGACAGAAATGTAGGCTAAACAACACTACACTTGAGAAACGTGCTACGTAGTTCTATCTTGTAAAGACAACTAAATGGGCACACCAGTCAAGAAGCAAAGATGAGAAGGCAGGAAGAGACAAGAAACCTGGACAATGGAAAGAAGAAACCCAGGTAGAGAAGGGGAGAGTGTTGACACATCAAGGGGTTGGCAACCAACGTCACAAAACAATTTGTGTATTAATTGCTTAATGAGAAACTACTCAGCAAACGTTCACCTAAAGCGCAGTGTGTGTGTGTGTGTATACATATACATACATACATACATATATATACATGTTTCTCACAGTTCTGGAGGTAAGAAATCCAAACCAGGTATCAGCCAAACTGAGTCCTTTTGAGTGCTCTGAGAAACCGTTACGTGCCTCTCAGTTTCTGGTGACTCCGGCCATCCGTGACTTTCCTTGGCTTATAGCTGGATCATCACATGCTGTTGTTACTACAGGCTTAAGTGGAGTTCCTGCTGCCTGCTGCACTCAGTCTTTGAGACAGGTGACGAGAAGCAAGATGCTTTATTAGGTACTGTACACAAGGAGACAGAATGGGTAGATTCCTCCCAAGTCTGCCTCCCTGAAAATGAAGGCTAGCTAGAGGTTTTACAGGAAAAGGGGATAAGGTCTTATGAGTCCTAGGAATTTGTAGAACATTAATTCTTTGGTGGTCAAGGCGGTCGTGTCCCAGATAGGCTGATATCTTGAGTGGTGTTTTCGGCCTGAAGGTGATCTGGCCATCATGTGAGTTCTGGTCAGAAGGCAGACTTCTTCTATGTTCTTTCATGGCTTTAGATTATCACTTGTTTTTCCACCATTCTAAAGAGAACATAGTCTTTACCTTGAGAGAAACTAAAGGAACAATGAATTCACGCCTGGAGACAGAATTAAGAAACAAAATGAAAACACAAAACGGACTCGTGCCAGTGATGTTCAAGATGTGGCCACTTAGTTTACTCGGCCTGTCCCACTGTCTTCCCCTTTGTGTGACTCGCTTTCTATGTTTGTCCCCCTCTTTGTGTGAGACACCAGACACCCCGGATTAGGACCCACCCTACTCTGATGTTACCAGCTTTAACTTAAGTGATAACAAAGAAACACCTTATTTGAAAACAAGGTCCCGTTCACCTGCACAGGAGTTAGGACTTTAATATACCTTTTCAGGGGACACAATTCAGTCCATATCACTAACCCTCAAAACTGTGATATATGATAAAATGGTCGCTGTTTTAATCCATTACAGTTTTTTTATTTTAAAATACATTTAATAAAAATAACCCTTAGTTTCATATATTTTGTATGTATAGAGTATTTACAGGTTCAGTTCTGCAGCATCTACTTAATGTTTACCATTTTTCCATTATTTGTCTCTCTCACTGTTTCCTTAGCAGTGAAATGCTGTGCAGTGTTTCCTGTAATTAAAAAATTAGTTTCATGGATAATCCTCCTTGTTCCAAGGCCTTAGTTCCTCTCTGTTTTGTTGCCACAGCAGAGTCTGGTTATTCTTTTAAAGTCTCCACTGGACAGTTTGGTCTTGGCCACTGACACCTAGGTGTAAGGGTTGGCCTGTTACGAAAATACTTAGTTTTCAGTGTCATGCAAGTGCACGGATTAAATAAGAACAAGCCTTATACAAGGTGTAGCAAGTCCTCTCCTGCCACAGTGAAGATGTGCTGTAATGGGATTCCAGGGAAACTCTTAAATGTTGCATAATCTGGAAGACTACACAAGCCAAGCCATGGGTCCACTGCTGGGGTGACCAAAGTTTCAGATATTCTTGTTAGCTGATCAAGGTCTGAATCTCCTGGCAGAAAAGGAATTTTAGAAGCAACTCTGTTAATATACAGCCACCAGCCCACATGTCCACGGCCACTCTATATATCCTTGCTCCAGAAGGTAACTCAGGGTCCTGAATCCACCTGGTTACAACCTGATATGTAAGCACTATTGGGGTTCCCAAATTATCAGTCCAGTAGGCTAAATTTTTAGTGTGTGTTCTGTGTCTCCATCCAAATTATTTCCTTCTTAGTTTTATCATACTCTGCCTTTACCCCCTTATATTGGAGGTCATGATTGAGTGTACAGCACATAGTACGTGCTTATTGCACATTTGTGGTTGTATAAGGTGACAGGATCGCTCTAAGTGAGCACCTTCAATTTGGGGTCAGTTTCTTAGCACCCAGTCCCACTCATCTATGGCTGTACCAGCTCCACTGAACATGGTCCTCAAATACTTTCTGCGATGCTGCGTACCTTTTAGTCTCGATACTGAAAGTAATGCTGAAAGCACAGCAGCGTGGCCAGGCCAGGAAAAGGACAATCCAGAAATTTTCCTTTCAAATACGTGTCAGATGAGTGCATGGGGCGGGGGGCGGGGGGAGGGCGTGGAATCACAGCTGGAATGTGGGACATGGCATCAGGGTGCTGACCAGCAATAGCATCTGTGTTCTGCTTCCTCTGTAGGAGCTGATGATGTTGTTAGTTGCCATAGAATTCAGCTCCAACTCATGACAATCTTAGTGTAACAGAACAAAATATGACATGGTCCTTGTCAAAGACTGAATTGTGTTTCCTCCAAACTGTATGTAGCAGTGTGTTTGGGCCATGATTCCTGGTATTGTGTGATGTTCCTTCATGTTGCAAATCCTGTCTCTATGATGTCAATGAGGGTAGATGGGCAGAAGTTGTGTTGGTGGGACAGGCTCAGTGTGTAACATTGTCTTGTGTCTTGAGGAAGTCTCTGGAGATATAAAGGAGAGAAGCTAGCAGAGAGATTTGGGGACCTCATACCATCAAGAAAGCAGCACTGAGAGAACATCCTTCAGACCCGAGCTTCCTATGCTGAGATGCTTTCAAACCAAAGCAGACTGATGTAACACAAGAACTTTCCTCCAGAGCCAACAGAGAGACAGTGTGTTCCCTTGGAGCTCGTGCTGCATATTTCAACTTTCAGCCTACTGGACTGTGACCAAGTGAGATTTCTCTTTTAAAGCCGTTCACTCGTGGTATTTCTGGTAGAGCAGTACCAGATGACTGAGACAGTGCTGTACCATCTTTGTGATCACTGGTATGTTTGAACCCACAGTTGTAGCTATTGTCTCGGTCTACCTCACTGATAGTATCCCTTGTTTTCATCAGTCGTCTACCAAACACGGTGTCCTTTTCTAGTGACTTGCTTCTCCTGATGATGCGTCCAAAGTGAGTGAGTTAAAATCTTCCCATTCTGATTTCTAAGGAACATTCTGGATCTGTTTCTTCTAAGACTGATTTGCTTCTTTTTCTGGCAGTCTGTGATATATATTTAGTAAACTTTGCCAAGACCGCAATTCAAGTGCATCAACTATGCATCTTCCTTTTTCATTGTCCAGGTTTTTTATGCATTTAGGTTATTTGAAAAGACTAGGCTAGGGAGCATGTTAGTCATCTAAGTGACATCTTTGCTTTTTAAATCCTCAAAGAGGTCTTTTTGCAGCAGATTTGTCCAATGCCAGGCTAGTAGAACTGAGTAAAGTTGTGACTGTAATTAGAGGGTCTGCTCTTCTGCCACTGAACAAGGAAAAAAACAAATTTGCCAGTGGAAACTAAACAGCCTCCTTGACGGAGGTGCAACTTTATCTTCCCTGGGGCCACGGAGCCCCAGATGACTTGAGAGGCTTTCTTTGTTACATCAGCTCAGTTGAGCCTGAGAGCACTCAAACTCCTCATTCATCTTTGTAGTAACTATTTCTTCTGTAATTACTAAGCTCCTTCATTATATTTTTAATAATTTTTGTGACATGGAAGTTAAAAATATACAAATGAAGCAAAAGAAAAAAATGTGCCCATAATCTCACCACCTGAGAACAGCATAGGTTCATGTCTTTCCAGCTGTCGCTGGGTATATTTTTAGTGCAGTTGAGATCACTCAGTGATCAATATTATATATGTAATATGTATGTATGTATATATGTATATACATATTTATATATACTCAGTGTATGATATTATGTATGTAAAATGTTAGACATCATTTTTCTAACTATTAAAAAAGTACATATGTATCTATTGCCATCAAGTCAATTCCACCTCATAGTGACCCCTATAGGACAAAGTAGATCTACCCCATACAGTTTCCAAGGAGCACCTGGTGGATTTAAACTGCTGAGCTTTGGGTTAACAACCCTACAGCTTCTCTTAACCCCTGTGCTACTAGGGTTTCCATTTTCTAACTAAAGAAGTACAGTAATATACACTTACTATAAAAAGTTTGGAAACACTGGTGGTACAGCGGTTAAGTGCTATGTGAAATGTCAGCAGTTCAAATCCATGAGGCACTACCTGGAAATTCCAAAGAACAGTAAAGAGTTGAAAAACTTTTAAAATGAAAGAAGGAAGCAAAAATCATTTAAGTTCAGCCACCCAGAGCCACAGATTGTTAACACTTTGGTTTACACCCTCAAAATCTATTTCAGCAATACAACTTACACTTCTTTTAAATTATGTGATTAACACAGTAACATTCATAAGACCTAGATGTACAGTAATATAGAAAAGGAAACCCTGGTGGCATAGTGATTAAGTGCTGTGTCTGCTGACTAAAAGGTCAGCCCCCAGATGCTCCTTGGAAACTCTATGGGGCAGTTCTACTTTGTTGTGTAGGGTCACTATGAGTTGGAATTGAATTGACTTAGCTTTTAATACAGAAAAATATGTATTAAGAATCTAAAATATAAAGAGTAGTTATTTCTTGCTGTTGGGATTATAAGTGATTTTTACTTTTGTCTTCTCACTTGTCAAAAGTTTCAAGCCTTCTACAATGTATACTAATTTAGTAAGAAGAAAACCTCCCAATCATTTAAGAGCCAGATACCCAAATTCACAAAAGTGTTTCAGAGCAGGACTTTTTTTTCCCTTGCTTGTCTTGCCCTAAATCCCATGTTTCATCCTCTTCTCACCCTTTGCTGGAAGCAGGTCTTTGATGGGAAAGTCTTGGTAGCCCCTGCACATCTAAGGCTCACAGTGAGAGGAAGTAAAGAGAGAAGGTAGTGAGAAGAAGTTAGTACAAGCTGGTTAAATCTGTCATCTTGATGATGCTTCCTTCTAAAGAATCTGAGGGTCTTGATGCCCCTGCAGAGACACAGGACTTGGGGAGCTAATGCTGCTTCCACACCTACTCCCAGATTGGACGTAGAATACGGGCAGAAATTGCTGGGGACAGGAATAAGGCCACTGGGATGAGAGAACACAAGGAAGGGCATCCAGGGAGAAGCATTTAAATGCCTCAAGGAAATAGATTTCTCAGGGTCTTACAGATGACTGATGGGAAAAACTCAGGCAGTTTGTGATAAAATAATAATAGAATCACTAAATATATTTAAAATATTCAAAAAAGGGGGGACATGGTGATCACTCAATGGTATATTAGTTTATCAGTGTTAAAATACATAAAAAATAAAATTAAAATAAAGTTAAGTAACTTAAAAATTAGTAACTCCTGTAACATGGGCTGTTTTAAAACGTAAAAAAAAAAAATCATTACTTGACTTCCAAACCCATGAAACTGTCTACTATTTAGTCTAAGCAGCTCTGTCTAGAAGGACAGGGGAAATGTCCCTTTTTTCTAATTATCTTAGTCCAGGGTTCCAAGAATGTAACATAAATAATCAGTATCAATGATTATTTTAAGTGATCATAGCAACAATGACAACAATAATAATACATGCTAACTGTGGCAGGGGATAAAAGCCACATTCCTGGCACTGGGAGGGAGGTAAAGCAGGAGAGGAATCTCTAGAGAAAATTCTGGAGCATCCAGTCTCTTCCCAATGTGCAGAGCTCACCTGAAAGCATGCTTTGCTTTTCCGGAGTTTCTTCCCTTTCCAAACAAAATTGGTGATTTGTTTCTCCATCTCATTAAAAAAGCATGCAGTCCATATGGATTCCTGAATTTGGGCCCAAATCAAGTAAGATCTTCACTTGGAAATCTTTTTATACAAGAGGAGTTCTTGATTAGTTTGATTTATCTTTAAATTGGCAGGATTAAGCATTTTCTTTCAAGAATAATACGTGGGTGGTATATTTTGTGAGCTCTGCATATCAAAGAAAATATTTGTGTTACCTTCTCATGTGATACAGCTTTGTTACATGTAAAATTCTCAGCCACACCTCTCCTTCAAAACACCGTGCTTGCTGTTACCTTTCTAATTCAAACACTCTGTTTTATGAAGCAGAATTCCTTGGCCAGTCTGGTGCTATTCCTTTTTAGAACACCAGGTTTTTTTAAACCAGATTAATACATTTTTCTCTGTTCTTATAACTAAAAACGTTTTCCCAGATACGAGATGTTATTTTCAAAGGCCATTTGGAAACACAATGAGGTTTTTCTATTTGTGCACTTAATTCTGTTTTCAGCTGGGAAAATCTTTCCTCCATTTAGTCTTTTTGATGATTGCTTCTATTTCAGTTGTTCTAGTTCTTCAGGAGTCCCTGTAAACTTTGAAGAACTCTCATTTGTATCTTCTCCCTTTATGTGTTTCAAAAGCTATCCAGATTTAGATTAGTCACTATTCTAGGTCTGTTCCTCTACAGCTTCAACTAAAGATGCTAATTTTGCTGCTGCTCTGATTCTTTTTTCCTACCTTAAACTGTCATAGACTGCAGTTAACAGAAAACTGGCTTAATTCAACATGGACAGTAGGGAAATCTCCTATTTAACATAAGAAAGACTTCTAAGATTCTCAGCTGTATATTAGGATGAAGGGCATAGCTACTAGCCCAATCTCCACTATCTGATATGTTACCCTCTACTTAATCTTTGCTAGACTTGAATGGAATTCTCTCCCAACTCCTCTATGATTCAATTAATAGTTGAAATAGGTGAGACCGAAAAAAAAAAACAGTCCTGTGGACCTGCGACCAGGGTTCTTGTTGCCTCTCACTCTAGCTATCGTCTTTTGCTTATGGCAGCTAACTGTACTTTCCAGGAGATGATGCAGTTTTTCCTACTTTCAACTCATTCATTCAATCATTATCTCTCACAGCACCCACAAACACACACTTTTTTCCCTCTCTATGAGCTGCAGCCATGGCATGTATGTGTTATAAACTTTACACCAATAGGAGGTAGAAACTGAGACAGTGGACTAAACGGCAATTGTGTTTGTGCTATAGCTGCTTCAGAAAACAGTCTTATAGCGACAGTTCCACCATTTTTTCACTGATTCATGTCTTGAGTTTTTGATCCTAGGGAAGGATTTTGAGGCCTTCTATCTTATTCCAAGATGTCAGCATGCTGACCATAGAAGGATCATTACTTGTACTTTTCAATGTAATTCTACTGGTCTTGTTCTTAGTAGACATTTCTCCCAAATGCAGCCACTAGACTAACTGCTGGTACTATTTACAGTGATTAGTTAGCTTTGATCTTCTTCTGTGTCTAAGTAGATATAGATGTCACTTCCTAAACTTATGCTTTTATAAAGGAAAATACCTTTGGCAAAAAAATATTTACCTGGAGTAGGCAGGCCAAGATGGCAGACTAGACACACATCTCCTCAATTCCCTCTGAGAACTAAGACCTGGAACGATAATTCAGTGGAGCAGCACCGACATCCGGGGAGATCTATGGTTTGTCATAGGGCCGTCAGACTGGACTATGCGCCAGTAATGGGGAAACTACCTCTCTCTAGCATAAGCAGCAGCATACTGAGTCCTGCTTCTGCTGACTCACCATTTGGAAGGACTGCAAGCACTGATGCCTTCTTTGTTATCCAGCTGAGGAGGACTGGACATGAGCTGACAAATTCACTGAACTACAGTTCTTAAGTAAACAGTGTGCTTGGGATAGCCACATTTTGAGAGCCCAGCTGCTGACTGAGGGCATCACCGCCCTTCCACCCTCTCACTTCTGAGCTGCACCATAGATTCTGCTGCTTCATGGCAGGAAGAGAAGCTTGGGTAGGACGCCATCTTGATCAGCTGGGGGTGGAGTCACCCACCTGGAGGTCATAACTGGGGCTAATTCTCATGTTGAGAAGCAGTACCTGTCTGGAAAGTGCTTCTCCAGTGGAAAAGCTGTGTTTAGGATAGTGGTACCCAGAGTTATGGATGGGGGCTGGCAGAGGAGAGCAGCAAGGCCCTAACCCCTCCATACTTTGAACCACATCATAGCATCTAGGGTCAGCCTATGAGGTGCTTTAGTTGTGAGCCAGAAGGCGGGGCCTGCCACACCTGAGGGCCTGACTGATTTTGGTAGCTGTTGGACAGCTCCTTGCTTAGCAGTAAAGCGCATTTTTAAAACAAGACCACCTGGAGAACTGACTATTGGTAACTGTCATTACCTGGCAGCATCTCCTCCACCCTTCACTGATCCACATTTTAGCAATGGCTGACAGTGCCATCTTTCCAGCCAGGAGGCAGAGCCTGCCACTCCAGAGAGCCCACCTGGAGCAAGCCACTGGAATACACAGAGGTGGCTGGTGACCAACCCCCCTCTTAGAACTAAGCTTCAGCTCCTGCTGAGATAACACCACAGAAACTAAACACCTTCTTGATGGCACAAAGACAACAATCAATAGCTAACCATTTAAAGAAGCGGCGCATCATGGCTCCAGAAAACTCCCAAAATAAAGAACCAAAAAACTTTCTAGGTAAAGAAACCTTTAGGAAACTATTGGAGGTTGAATACAAAACAATCACGTACACAGCCCTCTGAGAGATTAAACAAAATGTAGCAGAGCAAAATGAAAAATTGAGTAAGCTTTTTGAACTGACAGAACATCAACTACATGAAACCTAGCAGATCAATAATAAAATTACATAATTAAACAATTCAATCCAAAGCCGAAAGAGCAGAATGGAGGAGATGGAAGCTAGAGTTAGTGAGCCTGAGGATAGAGCAATTGACACCAACATTCATGAGGAGAAATCAGAGAAAATAAATTGGGAAAATGAAGAAGCACTAAGAAACATGTGGAACTCTATTAAGAGGAATCTCTATGAATAACTGGAGTTCCTGTACACAGAAGGATAGCTGAAGATTTAGACAACATTGTTATACAATTGCTGACAGAACACTTCCCTGAAATTATGAAAGAAGAGAACATGGATATTCAAGATGTGTATCAAACACCACAGAAACTAGACCACAAAAGAAAGACACCAAGACATATTATAATCAAGCTTAATAAAACGAAACATAAACAGAGGCTCTTAAAGGCAGTGTGGCTTAAAGCAAAGCTAACATACAGAGGTAAGCTCTAGAGGCTCATGTCTGACTTCTCATCAGAAATGATGCTGGCAAGAAGGCAATGGGATGACACATTCAAGGCCTTGAAGGAGAAAGCCTTCCAATGAAAATTATATGTCCTGCAAAACTGTCTTTTAAACATGGCAGTGAAATTAAGAAATTGACAGACAAACAGAATCTTAGAGACACTGTAAAAACCAAGCCAAAACTACAAGAAATACTGAAAGAAACTCTGCCTAGAAAAACAAAAATATCAAGTGTATACTCAAGAAGGAAATGCAGGGCATAGCACCCAGAATCTGACTCAGTTAGGAAAGTCATAAAGCTCAATCAAAGCTACAATATTAAAAGAAAAGAATCAGTGAACATAACACAAAAACTATGGCATCATCACACTAAAAATAAGGATATATTACACTAGGCATAACCCTTTCAGATAAAGAGGAAATTAAAATGATATTCAGAAGTGAAAGTCTGGTTTAAACTTAGAATATTAAGGGGGATAACAGCAGTAACCACAAAGGAAAATAATAAAGTGACTTGTCAAAACAAGAAAAGTAATATCAGAGTCTCAACAAACACAAAACCAACACTGAAAAACATGAAAAGTCAACCCACAAGGAAAAATAACCGAGAACAGAATATTAAGAGCAGTACAGAAAATATCAACAACACAAAAACAAATGCATCAAAATGACAGCACTAAACATATACCTGTCTATAATTACACTGAATGTAAACGGACTGAATGCTCCAATAGAGAAACAGTGAGTGACATCCTGGATCAAGAGACACAATCTGTCTATATGTTGTTTACAATAAACACATCTTAGACTCAAAGATATGAACAAATTGAAAATCAAAGGATGGAAAAATATATAGCAAGCCAACAACATACAAAGAAAAGCAGGAGTGACAATATTAATCTCAGATGAAATAGACTTTAACGTAAAATCCACCACCATGAACAAGGATGTTCACTATTCACTGCCAAAAGCTTCAAAATATAAGCAGGATGTAACAATATTAAGTACTATACACCCAATACCAGGGTATCTAAATACATCAAACAAACACTGATTACACTGAAAAATGAGATAGACCAGTCCACAATAATAATTGGAGACTTCAAGACTCCACTTTTAGTAAGGAACAGACCATCCAGAAAAAAGCTCAGTAAAGATACAGAAGATCTTATTGAGATAATTAACCATCTAAACCTCATTGGCATACACAGAAATTTGCCACTGACAGATAAGTATACCTTCCTCTCCAGTGCACATGGAACAGATTGTGTGTTAGGACATAAAGCAAGTCTCAACAGAAGCTAAGCCATTGAATTATTGCAAAGCATCTTCTCCATAAATCATAAAAGTCAAAATCAATAGCAGAAAAAATATAGGTAGAAATTTGAACTCATGGGAACTGAACAACACTTTTCTAAAAAATCCATGGTTTATAGAAGAAATTGAGGATGAAATAAAGAAATTTATTGAAGCAAGTGAGAATGAAAACGCATCCTACCAGAACCTATGTTACACAGTCAAAGCAGTGCTCAAAGGTCAATGTTATCTCTATGAATGCACACCTCCAGAATGAAGAAAGGACCCAAACCAAATAATTAACCCTGCAAATAGAAAGAGAGCAACAAAGGAACCCCTCAGGCACCAGAAGAAAACAGATCATAAAGATTAGAGCAGAACTTAATGAATTAGAGAATAGAAGAACAATTCAAAAAATTAACAAAACCCAAAGCATATTTTTTATAAGATCAACAAAATTAATAAATGATTGGCTAAACTTCCAAAAGAAAAGCAGGTGAGGAAACAAATAACCTGAAAAAGAAATGAGATCGGAGATGTCACAGCAGACCCAACTGAAATCAAAAGTATCATATAACAGAATACTACAAAAGACTATACTCTAACACATATGAAAGGTTGTAGGAAATGAACAAATTTCTGGATTCATATCACTTACCAAAATTATCACAAAGAGCAGCAGAACAACTTAATAAATCCATCACAAAGGAAGACACTGAAAAAGTCATCAAAAAACTATCAACCAAAAAAGGTCCTGGCCCGGATGGCTTCACCAGAGAATTCTACTGAGCTTTTAGAGAGGAGTTAACTCCAATACTACTATTTCACATTATAGAAAGGGATGGAATACTCCCAAATTCATTCTATGAAGCCAGTATAGCCCTGATACCAAAGCCAAGGAAAGATCCCACACAAAAAGGAACTTACAGACCGATATCACACATAAACCTGACGCAAAAGTCTTCAACAAAATCCTAGCCAATAGAATTCAACAAAAAAATAATTCATCATGACCAAGTTGGATTCATACCAGGAATGCAAGGCTGGTTCAGCATCAGAAAAACAAATAATGTGATCAACCACATAAATAGCACAAAGGATAAGAATCACATGATTTTGTCAATTGATGTAGAAAGAGCATTCGACAAAGTCCAACACCCATTCGTGCTAAAAACTCAGCAAAATAGGAATAGAGGGTAGATTCCTCAATGCAATAAGCAGCATCTACACAAAGCCAACCACCTACATCATCCTGAATGCAGAGAGACTGAAAGAATTCCCCATTGATAATGGAAACTAGACAACGATACCCACTCTTACCACTTCTATTCAACATTGTGCTAGAGGTTCTAGCCAGTGCAATTAGACAGGACAAAAAAAAAATAAAGAGCATTTGCACTGGCAAAGAAGAAGTAGAAATCTTCCTGTTTTCAGATGATATGATTGTATATGCAGAGAATCCAAAAGAATTCATAAGGAAACTACTTGAACTAATAGAAGATTTCAGAAAAGTATCAGGATATAAGATAAGCATAAGTAACTCAGTAAGACTCCTTTATACCAACAAAGAGATCATCAAAGAAGAAATCACCAAATCAGTGCCACTTACTATAGCCCCCAAGAAGATAAAATCCCCAGAAATAAGTCTGATTAGAGAAATAAAAGACCTATACAGAGAGAACTATGAGAAATTACTGCGAGAAACCAAAAAAGACTTACATAAATGGAGAAGCCTACCCTGCTCATGGATAGGAAGACTTAACATTGTGAAAATGTCTATTTTACCCAAAGCAATCTGCATATACAGTGCAATCCCAACACAAATTCCAGTGACATTTTTTAATGAGATGGAGAAACAAATCACCAATTTTGTTTGGAAAGGGAAGAAACCCCAGATAAGCAAAGCAATACTGAAGAAGAGGAAAACAGTGGGAGGTCTCATACTACCTGGCATTAGAACCTATTACACTGGCACAGTAGTCAAAACAGCTTGGTACTGGTACAAAAAAAAAGACATATAGGCCTATAGAACAGAAGTGAGACCCCAGAGACACCTCCATCCTCTTACGAACAGTTGATATTCAACAAATGCCCTAAGATTGTAAACTAGTGTAAAAACAGTGTCTTTAACAAATAGTGTTGTCAAAATTAAATATCCATCTGCAGAAAAGTGAAATAAAACCCATATCTCACACTGTACACAAAAACTAACTGACCTAAATACCAAACCTAAAACGATAAAGATCATGCAAGAAAGAATGGGATCAACAATGGAAGTTCTAATACACAGCTTAGACACACTTCAAAAGCTGACACCCAAAGTACAATTAATGGAAGAGAAAATAGATAAATAGGAACTACTAAGAATCAAACACTTTCACTCATCCAAAGTCTTTATCAAAAGAATTAAAAGACTCCTACAGAATGGGAAAAAATATTTGGCAACTACGTGTCGGACCAATACCTGATCTCTATAATCTACAAGGTACTGCAGAATATCAACAAGAAAAGAATAAATAACCTAATTAAGCAACGGGGAAAGGAGATGGACAGATACCTCACTCAAGAGGACATCCAGGCAGCCAAAAGACACATGAGGAAATGTTCACAATCATTGGCTATCAGAGAAATACAGTCAAAACTACAGTAAGATACTATCTCACCCCAACAAGATTAGCCCATGATCCAAAAAACACAATACAACAAATGCTGGAGAGGCTGTAGAGAAATCCCTGCTGGTGGAATTGCAAAATGCTACAACCTCTTTGAAAAGCAATTTGATCCTTCTTTAAAAAGCTAGAAGTAGATATACCATCATTTGATCCAGTAATCCCACTGCTTGGAATATATCCTACAGAAGTAAAGGCTGTCACATGAACAGAGACATGCACATGAATGTTTATTGCAGCACACGTCCACAATAGCAAAATGATGGAATCAACCTAGATGCCCACCAACAGATGAATGAATAAACAAACTATGGTACATACACTCAATGGAATATTATGCAGTGATAAAGAACAATGGTGATTTAGGAAGCATCTCATAAGGCTTCAACTGGAAATATTATTGCTGAGTGAAATCAGTCAGTGGCAAAAGGACAGATATTATATGTGATCTCTTCCATGAGGATTTAAAACTAGACTTAGGTACAGAAGAAGACTCTTCGACAGCTACAAGTGTAGGGAAGGGGGGACAGGATTGGTCATGATTAGACAGTTGATAGAAATTCGGTTTGGTAAAAGCAGTGACAGTAGACAATAGATCAACTTAACTGGACTTCTTTGTAAACTGAAAGCTCTTCTAATCTCAACCCAATATTGCAAGGATACAGTAGCTGGGGCAGGGTCTGGGGACCATACTCTCAGAGGACATCAAGGCCAAGTGGCAGAACTAGAATACTACTAAGCTAATCTTCTGCACCCCACATTGGTAAGTGGCATATGGGGTCTTAAAAAGCTAGCAAGCTGCTGTCTGAGGTACACCAAATGGTCCCAACTCATCCAGAATGGATGATCATTGAGAACAACAAAAATACAAGAAAAAAAGAGCTCAGGAGACAGAAGGGCCAGTGTGAACGGGAGACCGTTACCAACATGTGACTAGAAGAACCAGATGGTGCCTGACCACCACCAAAGACAGCACACAATTTTGAGTCCCGGTGGCAATACGAGAAAAAGAGGGGTACAGCTTAAGAACTGCACTAAAAGACCACAGTTGATGGTCCCATGGCCCCTAGACCTGCTGCTACCCCTGACCAGAAACCACTACTGAAGTCAACTCTTTGAACAAAAATGTACGGTACTCGGGAACACAATGTGACCATCTGGTGTGTGTACTTCATGGCTCTATGCATTTATAGGAAGTAGAGTGCTATCCATCATCTTCTTCCCTCTTTCCTAGGGTTGCACACTTTCTGTTTCCATGTTAAGTTCCACGGGCACCCGAGTACACTGCCTAACTGGGCCTATTGTACAGACAATTTTTAATGTTTTCATCATATTATTTCATTAATAATGCACATCGTAGTATGTGTTTACAGCCATGTAGAGGAAAAATAGACTTTGTAATTGACTCCACTCAGTTAACCTGAACTTCCCACAGAGACCTACTAGTGAGTTCACTGTTACATAACTGATGCTTTAAAATGCTTCATTTTACTTTTTATAAAAACTGTACTTTTATATAGGTGTCCAAGAGGATTTCACTGTTTGCTTTTTGATTCTCAGAAAAAAAAAATTGGAGTTTAGGGTAGCCAAGAGTCTTAATCATCTAGCACTGCTACAGAGATACCACAAGTGGATGGCTTTTTTAAAAGAAACTTTATTTTGTCACAGTCCAATAGGTTAGAAGTTCAAATTCAGGATGTCAGCACTAGGGGAAGACTTTCTCTGCCGGCTCTGGAAGGAGGTCTTTGTCATCAATCTTCTCCTGGATTGAAAGCTTCTGAGGAACAGGGACCCCACTCCTTTCTAAAGGATGTGCTCAGCTCCTAGCACTGCTTCTCGGTGACAGGAGGTCCCTAAACCTGTCTGTTAGCTTCTTTCCTTTGTATCTCAAGAGACTGCCTCCAGGCACAAAACAATAAAACACATTGAGTCCTGCCCCCCCAACTCAAATGCTGCCCATCCTCCCTATTTCAATCACAGAGACAGGGTTTAAACAGAGCAGAACCTCATACAACACAGGGAATCATGGCCCAGCCAAGTTTCTACACACATTTTTTTTGGCAAACACAATTCAATCTCCATGACACCAGGGAAGCATTATTATGTTTTCCCCTGTAAAACAATAGAACAAGGCTCCTCTCATCCTCTAAAAAATTGTTTTTAAGTACATTTGAGGGAAAAGAATTAATTTAGGTATCAAGGGATGGATGACCATATTTCTGTGAGAAATTCAAACTGCATCCAGGATTCCTAGCCAAGTGGTGTGTTTCCTCACTTCTTGAAATGCTCCTCTTCCTTTCTGGCCAGCACAACTGCATGCTTCTAAATTTTCATCTTAGTAATATCTTGACACACTAGGGCTGTATTACTGTCAACTTTGGTCTAATTACTGACCACAGCAGTCAGTTTTACTTCTGGAGGAGGAGTCAATGGGCCAAAGTGAGTAATAAATAATGATGGTCTTCGGGTTGCACAATAAACAGCTGACACAAAGCCCAGATTGGATGAGTGCCTGTAAGAAGGAAAAGATACCCCCTACACACTAGCACACTCCCTTAGTCACATCTCAATCTCCCACTGTCTCACTCACACACGGAGACACACACTTGCACACATGCTTTTCACGGCACAAAAAAAAAGCATAAAGAATTAAAGAGAATTCAGGGAAATCAATCAATTTCCAACTTTTCTAGTCCTCCCAGGTCTTGTCAGCCAGTGAAAGTTACTATCGTAGACATCATGTGTCAGTGATCTCATTATTTCCTCATCAAAACAGAATTTTCTAACATCACCACTGGCAGAAGCAAGCTTTGGAAAAGGCAAACAACTCTAATGCAACATCTGATTTATGTGTTTAATCAAATGTCCAGGCTTAAAACAAAACTGGTAACAGATTTTTGTACCCCTTTGGGCTCCCAAAATATTTATCTGCCGTCTTATTTTTGAACATTTAGGGAGGTAGCAAACGTAGTAAAATGTTCACATGTGTTATGTTACCCAAACCAAACCAAACTCGTTGCCAGAGAGTTCATTCCGACTCATGGTGACAGAGTAGAACTGCCCCCACAGGGTTTCCAAAGTGTGGCCAGTGGACTGCAATTGCCTCCTTCGTGGTTAGTTGCTGAGCTCTTAACCACTGCGTCACCAGGGCTCCGTATGCTGCCCGAATCCATTGCCAGGGATTGGGAAACTATAATCCACAGGCCAAATCCAGTCTACTGCCTGATTTTGTGTTGTTTGCTGTTGCTTTTTGCACAGCACTCAACCTAAGATGTTTTCACATCTTTAAACGATAACCAAGTCCAAACCAAACCCAGTGCTGTCAACTCTATTCCAACTCACAGGGACAAAAAAAAAAAAAGAGAATATTTCATGACATGAGAAATACATGCTTTCAATGGGAAATAGATTATTTTAAACAAGGTTTTGAAGGTGCCTGGGTGGCACAAATGTTTGTTCTCAGCTACTAACTAAAAGATGGTGGTTCAAATCCCCTCAGTGATGGCTGGCAGTCTGCTTTGGGAAAATCAGCTGGTGAAAACCTGTGTCTGACATACACAGGGTTGTTATGAGTCAGAATTGACTTGATGCAACAGATTTCATAAGGTTTTACTGGAAGGCAATCAGGCCTATGTGCTTACATCTCATCTATGGCTGCTTTTGCACTACCGGGGTAAAATAGCATAGTTGCAACAGAATATAGCCTCCAAAGCCTAAAATATTTAGTATTTCACCCTTTACAGAAATGATTTGCCAGCCCCTACAGGGTCGCTTGATGGCACTTGGCTGGCTATAGTCACCATGAGTCAGAATTGACTTGATGGCAGTGGGTTTGGTTTGGGCTTAATGGTTAAGACTGAGTCGGAATTGACTCAATAGCAACATGTTTGGTTTGTTTCTTTGTTTGGTTTGGTTTTAATGAATAAGAGCTGAGGCTACTAACCAAAAGCTCAGTCATTCGAATCCACTAATCGCTTCTTGGAAGCCTTGTGGTTCCTATAGGGTTGCTGTGAGTCAGCCTCAACTTAATGGCATACAGCAACAACAACTTTAGTCTACTAAGATAAATCAAAAGATCAGAATGTTCCTTGCTTAATATTACTAGGATTGTATGAGATTTAAAATAACTGCACACCACAGAGCATAGCTGTCTAAAATCAGGCATTCCCAGGAAAGTAATCACCCTCTATTTGTTTTACAGTTTTTCAAAGCTCAACATTTGCCCTAGCTTGGGAATAAAAACAAATATAAAAATTATTAAAATGATATGTATTTTAGGTGGCATTGTGCACACTAAGTTAAATTGAATTGAAAAAAATATTAATTGCAATTTGTGAATGTTCAGACATGGTTATACTAGTAAAAGTATTAAAGTATCAATTCTTGCAGCCACTCTTAATGTGAAAGTTATAAATGCTGACTAATACACACAAATTTTACTTATGATTCAAGCATCATGAATGGTGATGGTGGTTTTCCAATATGATGAACAACTCTTAGTATTTTGATGAAACAAAGTACAGTCTTACCTCTACTTGCATGATAGTTTCATTCAAGAAAATTTATTTTAATTAAAACATGCAAAAAAAGGCATTTGTTTGCATATAAAATGGAATTAGGTCCTAACTCAAATAATTAATAGTAAAAGGACCTTTTTTATATATGAATGCTCAGCCAGACATTTGAAATTAGTGCATCCAATTCTTTGTAGTGCAGGACTGCCCCACACTTTGCAGGAGGGCCTAGCCTCTCTGGCCAACCTTACTAAATGCAAGTAGAGCTCTTCTTTATTGTGACAAAAATGTCCTCACAAGTTTCCAGTTGCCCCCTACCAGTACTATAGAGTTCACTGAAAGTCACGGCAATCTCATGTGTGTCAGAGTAGAACTCTGTTCCACAGGGTTTTCAGGAATCAGCCATTTTTCAGAAATATTATTTGTCTTCATTTAGATTGCCAGACCTTTCGTATAACGCATCTTCTGGTTAACAGCCTAGCCCTTAACCATTTGTGCTACTCAGGGACTCCCAGTAGCCCCCCGGAGTGTAGCCTTGCTCCTCCTGAGAATCATTAAAATACAGAAGGAAGAGCCAGGTAAGTTGTCCCAGTTCCGGCCAAGTGAGTGATCGCAGTCTCATGGTAGAACTAGAGTGCTCAACAAGGAAACTAAGAAGAAATCAGTTCCTTGATGAATCAACGAGGAAGGTGAGGAACAAGAGGAAGAAGGAAGCAAGAATTCTAGCTTGAAAACGTCTTCCAGTTTTGTCTGATGCCTGGCACACTGGATCCTGTTTCCTTGGGCGGCATGACTTATTCCAGTCCCCTCCCAGGTGGTGGCGCTGAAGAGTCTCTTACTCTTCTGGGTTGCCTCAGTTGCGTCGGGATTAGGCAGGGCTGAGTCACCCATCTAGAGATGATGCAGCCACAGCAGCTGCCCACGACAGCTATTAAATAACATTCGTTATTTTTGAATTTCTGCTGAATAATTCCTAAATACTGTTAATATGATTATCATCATTTTGCCTTCATTTAATTTTCACAACAACCTTTTCCAGGTGAGAAAAAAGTTCACACTTGCAAGGAGCTTCATAAATTATTCAAAAAATTATTGCTACAAGACAGGGCACTGTGAGAACCCTAAGCTCCTGCACACTCTGAAGTCTCCCTTGGCCGACCTCCAAGCGCAGTGGCCACGCAGCTCCTTCCTGCCTCCCGCGCTTTGCGGGAACTGCCTTTGGCCCGGGGCAGGGAGAGTGCCTCATGCCGCCGGTCGTGCAGGGGGCTGGACCGCTTCCCTGTCAGCCCAGGGGCCCCGAATGCCAGTGCCGAGTTCTCCTCTCCTCCCTACCACAAGGAAGTAGGTGACAGAGGTGGACTCAGCCCATCACCCAGATGGGCTCTGAAGGGTGATTACTTCTCACCAGATGTTTCAAAATCTCCTTCAACTCCCTGTAATCGAGGACTCTGCTGCTGCTGCTCGCTGCTGCTGCTGCTGCTGCTGCTGCTGCTGCTAAAACAAAGCTGATTGCTTGGTAGGAGCTTCCACTGCTTATTAAACTTGTGTCTTTTTGCCTCTGTGGCACTTCCACGATTTTACCTGCGATGTCCTGAGGTGCAGAAGTAGGGCTGTGTAGTCCTGTTATTATCCCTTCTACCTCTCAGCCACCAGCAGCCACTGCCATTGAGTTGGTTCCAACTCATAGCGACCTTATAGGGCAGGGTAAAACTGCCCCATAGCTTACAAGGAGCACTTTTTAGAGGGGACCGGAAAAACCCACCTGGCACCCACCTGGCTGCCTAGAATGGTTGTGGGCAAAGGTCATGCCATCTACATCATCTTAACCCCAGCCTGTTCTGCACTGTAACGAGCACAACGCTTGGGACAGAGCACTAACAAGAAGGGTAATTGCCGTTTTTTACTACGCTTTCACAGCACTGTGTTTGATAGTGGCGGCAGCAGGTAGGTGAGGCAGGTGTTACCATTATTTCCATTCTACAGAGCCGGAAGTGGGAGGCCCAAGTCACACGTCTGGAACGTAGCAGAACTAGATCTTGGGTCAAGGTCTTCTGACTCCAAGCCATGGTGCTCTCAGAAGGGATTGATGTTGACGTGCTCGTTGGTAAGTTCTCTGAGTGACTGTCTTAAATAATTGTACTACTGGAGAGCACAAGTGTCTGTAACGGGATGAACAACCAAACAAAAACGACTTGATATCAGTCATGGCGCCCCCATGTGTTAGAGAGTGGAACTGCTTGATAGGCTTTTTGTTTTTTTTGTTTGTTTTTGCTTACTGTGATCTCTGCGGAAGTAATCTCCGGGCTTTTCTTGTGCTGCCCTTCTGGGTGAGCTTGGATTGCCAACTTTTAGGTGGGTAGTCGAGTGCAAACCATTCATACCACCAAGGGACCTCATGGGATGACTACTACCTCCCCAAAGTTCACATCTACCTGGAATCTCATGAGCATAGGGTCTGTGCCAATGTCATTAACGTAAGATGGGGTCATACAGGATTAGTGTCATCCATAAGTCGGTGACTGGTCTCCTTACCGTAAGAGGAGAGGATACACAGAGACAGGAAAGACGGCGATGTCAAGATGGAGACAGAGACTGGAGTGATACGTCTACAAGCCAAGAAACGCCAAGGACTGCCAATAACCACCAGAAGCTCTGAGGGACACAGAAAATGTCTCCCTGAAAGTCTTCAGAGGGAACTAAGCCTCCCAGTACCCTGATTTCAGACTTCTAGCCTCCACAACTATGAGGAAATAGAATTCCATTGCTTTAAGCCTCCTAGTTTGAGGCACTTTGTTACAGCAGCTGTAATGATGCAATGTACAAACAGCATCAGCAGACCTCTAGAAATAGCAAGACTTTGTACTTTCTTCTGAAGAGTTAGAATAACTTCACACCCATGAACCACGGGATCTGAGTAAGTCTCACAAACCAAGTGTTATGTTCCCTGTTTCACTGAAGAAGCAACAGAGGGTTCCTGCTAGTGTAAAGCCCAATCTCTCTGCCTGTGCGAGACACCAGCTAGTGATGGCCCAGCCCCTTTGTGCCTCAAAGCTTGTATTTGAAGCCAATGGACAGTTATAAAGGAGTCCAGAGGAAGGTGCACAGGTCTAAACAGGCAGGACAAGAAGGAAGAGTCAAAATACAAAGCCAAGTGCATAAAAAAAATGTCAGGGAATCACACAAAGACTAGAAAGAGACAGTTTTGTTTTTCTTTCCTATAGGAATTTCTATAGTTGAAAGCCACAAATCTGGGAGCTAGGCTCCACGTGGGAGGTTGTGTACTCTTAGCAGTTGGGGTTCACGGTTCTCAAGACCCAGTCCAGCTTGGCTCTCCATACTGCTGCCCTGTGATGAGGCTGATGAGCCACCAGCCTCATCGCAGAGAAGGACAACACATAGAGCTAGGAAGAGTCAGCAATAATTTTCTACCAAAGCCCAAAGGGCATCTAAAGGGCCATATAGATGGTAAAATGCAGATGGGAGTGCAAACCGAGGAGAGAATACTGATTCTGAGAAACCCATTTCCTAGGAGGAGGTGGAGTCCTGGTGGCTCAGTGGCTAAAACAGTTGCCTGCAAATCAGAAGGTCAGCAGTTCAAACACACCAGCTGATTCCCGGGAGAAAGATGTGGGTGGTGGTGTGCTTCTGTAAAGGTTTACAGCCTTGGAAAGCCTATGGGGCAGTTCTACCCTGTCCTATAGAGTTACTGTCATGGATTGAACAAATTGTGTGCACCAGAAGTACATGTATCATTTTGGCTAGGCCACAATTTCCAGTACTGTGTGATTGTCCACCGTTCTGTCTTCTGATGTGATTTTCCTATATGTTATAAATCCTATCTCTGTGATGTTAATGAGATGGGATCAGTGGCAATTGTACTAATGAGCTAGGACTCAATCTACAAGATTAGATTGTGTTTTAAGCCAATCTCTTTTGAGATATAAAATAGAGAAGCGAGCAGAGATATGGGGACCTCACACCACCAAGAAAACAGTGCCAGGACATAGGCGTCCTTTGGACCCATGGTTCCAATGCCAAGAAGTTACTAGACCAAAGGAAGATTGATGAGTAGCACCTATGCCAGAGCTAACAGAAAGAGAAAGCCTTCCCCTGGAACTGGCACCCTGAACTTGGACTTCTAGTCTCCCAGGTTGTGAGAGAATTCATTTCTCTTTGTTGAAACAATGCACTTGTGGTATTTCTGTTATAGAGGCACTAGATGACTAGGACAGCAGCTAAGAGTCTAACTCAATGGCAGTGGGTTTTTGGTTTTGGTTTTGGTTTTCAGTTTTGGTTTCAGCTTTGGTTTTGGTTTTGGTTAGTGGAAGAATAGGGCCTGTAATAATTATTGATGTGCAGAGCAGGTTTGAATGTGTCATCAGGAGTGATCGATCTCTGGAGGTACACATCACATTTGGTGAAGCAGAGGGCCAGCAAGGGCATGAGAGACCCTCGGTGAAATGGATAGGCATGAAGGCTGCAACAGTGGACGCAGACATGAAGATGGCATGGGACTGGGCAGTGTTTCTTTCTGTTGAACCTAAGATAGCCATGAGTCAGTCAACTCAATGGCAGTTAACAACAAAACAAATGTATACATAAGCAAACATTTGCCACTATCACAATTTTTTTTATTATGATTGAATGAAAATGTATATTCCCATATAAATTTGCACACCCGCCTATATGCATCTCCCACTGCTCTCCCTGCCCGGTGACAGCACACTCTTCCTCTCTGCTCTATACATGTCTTATCCTCCCAACAGTCTCGTATCCCCTCCTCTCCACTCACTCCCCCGCTTCCAGTAAGAGCTCAGCAGAACATCCTATAGATGCATAGAACCATAAAGTGCACACATGATATCATCACTCTATGTCATCAAGTCCAATCCATTCCTGTCAGAAGAGTTGACATCCATTATGATTTATGGACAGGGGCAGCATCAGGGCCAGGGGCTATGTGCCCAGGGGAACTCCGAGGCCCCTGGACCATCAACTGCAGTCTTTTAGTGGAGATCTCAGGGTACACTCCTTTTATTCTTGCGTTGCCAGTGAGACTCAACTTTGTGAGCTCCATCATGGCTGTCGCTGGTGGTGGCGAGGCACCATCCAATTCTTCCGGTCACAAGTAGTTGTTAGTCACCCACTCACGTGGGTCTCTCTGTCTTCTGGGTCTTCTTCCGCCATGTTGTTTTGGTCCTTGGTGATCTTCGGTTCCTGCTGAGCTGGGACCATCTGCTGTAACCTCAGATGGCAGCTTTTAGAACCCCAGATGCCACTCACCAGTGTGCCACTGCCACATTTTTACACATGTAATTCAGTGACAGTTACTTCCATTGAGCTGTTCAGCCATTACCATTACTCATTTCTACATTTTTCTACCACCTCCTAGAAAGGTAACTTTTTTGAGGAATGCTTTTATGAGACTCAGCATAAAGCAGTGTCACCCGTAGCAGATGTAGAAAGCACAGTAGCAGCATCTAGAGGAGCCTGGGGAAGCAAGCAGCTTTGGCGGCGCAGGCCAGGCCTGTGGAAAGGCCCAGATGCAAAACACACATGTAGCCAGAGCAGCAGGTGCTTCCAGCCTGAGCACTGCCACAAAGGGGCCGGAGCAGCACAGAAGCTCCTTAGTACATGTGAGACGTTTGCCCGGCACTTCTCAGGTGCCATCAAGTTGATTTTGACTGAAAGCAACTGTGTGTGACAGAATAAGACTGTCCCCAAGAGTTTTCAAGGCTGTAATCTTTACAAGAGCCAGTGCCAGGCCTTTCCCAGAAGGCACTGGGTGGTTTAAAACATCAGCCTTTTGGGCTTGATCATTTGATTGCAGGGAACTTAGGCTTGATTACAGGGAATTAGCAGAAATAATTGGTGAGACTCTGCAGCAAGTCTTTGAGGTCTTCTGTGCAGGGGGTGCCAGTGAGTCCATGGACCCTAGGCATCAAGGTTATGGGTTTGCATCTACAGCCACAGGCCAAGCAGGCTAAACAAAAGTCACATGATTTAGTCCCCCCTCCTTTTAGGTTCTTTTCCCGGAGTAGGTTCCTAGAAGCGTCTAGGAATGGGTTGAAGGCCATCAAAGGGCAGTTCTCAGGCCCATACCAACTCCCCCTGTTCTTTTTTTGTCTCCCCTGCCACAATCCGAGGGACTCAGCTGCTTGGTTTTCTCTTTACGCCCACCCCACAGGGTTCTTCTCTGCCTTTCTTATTGCTTCTGAAGACAAACTCATGGCTCTCTTCCTTCTGGAGGCAGTTCTACTCTGACCCGTAGGAGGTTGCCGTGAGTCAGAATCAACTCCATAGCAACGGATTCCTTTCTTTTTGCTTTCTTTTTTTCTGTTTTTTTTTTTTAAAAAAAAAAAACAAGGACAATATAAGACAGTAAGTGAAACTTTTTTTAAAAAAAGACAAAAACTACAAAAACTTTAGATGTCTAAGTTCTGATACTCATAAATTCTCCCTTTTAAACCCAGATTGCTAATGAATAATTACTAAATTTCCATTTCCATCAGGATCTGTGTTGAAGATTTAAAGGTAATGTCATGAGGATTGGTTGGGAAACGAAATCAAACCAGTTACTCTAAAAGAATATGGAACATTAAAAATAAAAAAAGTTGATTCCAACTCATAGAGCCCCTATAGGACAGAATAGAACTGCCCCATACAGTTTCCAAGGAGTACCTGGTGGATTTCAAAGGCTGACCTTTTGGTTAGCTGACTTAGCACTTAACCTACTACATAACCAGGGAACATAAGAATTGATTAAACGGGCACTATGTTCTTTTAAGATCTAGCTATACAAGATCAAATTAACAATAGCAACTTGAACGACAGAAATCCTAGAGGCTAGTGACTTTATGATAATGGGGGACAAACAACTCAGAAACAGAAGGTGAGAATGGTTGTGCAACTTGAAGAATGTCATCATGTCACTGAAATGTACAGGCAGAAACTTGAATTGGTGTAGGTTTTTGCTGCTTATATTCTCAACAACAAAAAAATAAGTTATTTTTAAAAAGAGTTGGTTAAGCTGGAACTGAAGAACTGAAGAGACAAAAAGGGAACACTGTTTTGAGGTGAAGCAGAAATAAATGACTACAGGAAGCAGTTATCCTGCAGGGCTGGGGAACTAGAAGCTTGAAGACATCTTCTGCAGAGTGCAAACTCAGACCTCTGAGGAGCGGTGTCGTGTCTCTGAGGAGGTGTAATGAGATGCTTTTGAGAATGTAAAAGAAACTGGATACTAGAGCCAACTGCTAGGGCTAGGATGAAACGCTACTGATGGGATAATGCAGACAGAAACCAGGAGCAAAACATAAGGCCTTTCTCTCTCTTCCATCCTTCCAGTTTCCCTCTGGTTTGCACTGTTGGTCAACGTGGTCTTAGCACGGGGCCAGCTGCCGGGGAGAAGTGGGCTTTACAGAGTCGTAGCCTAGCATCGCAAAGCTGAGTGGGGCCAGGCTAGCTTTGGAGCTGAGAGACAAGAACTTAATAACCAGCATATGATTTGTGGGCTTAGATGGGGAAAAAAATTACAACTTTATTTGTATTAACCTCTATAAAAAAATATACCATTTTTTGTCTATCTTAGTTGCCTGGTGCCACTATAATAGAAATACCATAAGTGGATGACTTGAATGAACCAAAATCTATTTTATCGTGGTCCAGGAGTCTAGAGGTCCAGATTCTGGCCCCTGAATCTAGGGAAAGGGGAAAAAAACCACTTTGTCTCAGCATCTCCAGCCCTGACATATTTTGGTCCCTTGGCAATCTCTCTGTGGGATCTATCTGTCCCCAGTTTGTACTTGCTTGTCTTTGTATCTAACCTGCTCTTATCAGTATTTCAAAAGTTATTAGGCTTAAAACACACCCTACACAGATATGGCCTCAGTTACTTAACAAGGAAAACTTGATTTCCAAATGTGACTACATGCACAGGTATGGGGTTAGGATTCCAACATCTATTTGGGGGGTGAGGGACACAGTTTAATCCATGACATCCTCCATTATAAATATCATCAAAAAAATAAATAAGCACAGCTGTACTGGCAGTATCTGAAACTCCAGTAGAAATCACAGATGTTTCCTATCATATCAGAGGTGTTACAGATATTTCAAATAATCACTGATGCTCATCACTACTATTTGAAACTTTTAAGTGTTATATTTGCTGCTTTATCTAGAAATTGAATATGCTAATAAAGAAGGAAATATTAGCACAAACTTGTAATGTTCATATTTCATAGCTTTATTTTAGTATATGACTTCCTCTTAAATGTCTATTCTTGTACTTTCCGTGTTTAAAAATTTTGGTTTGGAAGACATCTAAAGGCTTCACCCGACAGACAAGGGGGTTCATACCACCAAAAGTAAAAATAAAAAATTGAGTTCTTCTAACATAGGTTGATTCTTTCTGGTTTGTTCCAGAAGGCAGATCTCATCCAATAGCACACGTAAACATTGGATTTTAACGGGTAAAGGGTGAAAACTCTTGTTTGGAGCATAGTCATGAAAACCTAAACCAAGCCAAACCCGTTGCCATCAAGTTGGTTCCAATCATAGTAACCCTTTAGGACAGAGTAGAACTGCCCCATAGAATTTCCAAGGAGTGCCTGGTAGATTTGAACTGCCGACCTTTCAGTTAGCAGCCATAGCACTTAAACCACTGCAACACCAGAATTTCCATAAGCATGAAGAAAAGCCGTAATTCAGAGGGAGTAAAGTGGTTTTTCTTTAGTGTGAGCTGGAGCAAGACTGCTTTCCTCCAGGGCACCCACAGTTAGCTTAGGAGCTTATCTCTCCCATCCTCGCAAGTCCCAGATGTGGGCCTCCTGGGTTCTCCCAAGCACAGCTGGCTTCATGGACAGTGACTCAGGACTCCACACTCAGCTGGGCCAGGTACTTAGTTTAAAGCTGTGCTGCAGCCATCTTGAAATTCTTAACGATTTTGAACAAGAGGCCCTGTATTTTTGTACTGCCCGGGACCCCCAAAATTGTCTAGCAGGTCCTACTTCCAGTACAGACTGGCCTCTAAAGTTCCAAGTATTCATGGTGTGACAGAGATGATGCTGTCATTACTCGTATGAATCAATTTATTGATATTGTCTGCTAAAAGCAAATTCATTGATATTATTTGCTAAAAACCAAGCTCACCTCTTCGACTTCCCACAATAATTCTAATGCAAATTTTATTTTTCATCAGAGGAAAAGGGAAATAGGTGACAGTATTGGGGTTTTGTATATGAATGTATTCAGATTTTTTTATCTCTTGAACTCTTTGAGAACCCTCACTGAGAAATATATGAAATACTTTTCAAAACAGTTATCTGTAACTCCAGGATTTATGGCAGATAAGAAATTTGAGAAAACTGTGCAATCTCCCAGAGCCCTGGTGCCATAATAGTTAAGTGCTACAGCTGCTAAACAAAAGGTCAGCAGTTGGAATCCACCAGCTGCTCCTTGGAAACCCTGTGGGGTAGTTCTACTCTGTTTTACAGGGTTGCTATGAGTCAGAATTGACTCAACAGCAAGGGGTTTGATTTTATGCAATCCCTAAGCTGTGTGGGGTTTGTTTGGCTTTTGTTTTGTTCATATTTTTGATTGGAGATGCTATTAAAAACTCAGAAGTACAACTTCCCAGGTACTGACGTTTGAATCCTCAAACTTCTACTGTTCTCAGGCAGACTTGGCCCTAATCTTTCAGCAGCCTGGGAAGTTTAAACTCTTTCCTTTTGCATCTGGGTTGGACAAAAGAACTGTGGTGAGACATTCCAAGCTTACAGAGGCAATTAACCCCACCCATTAGAGAGGGCAAGAAAAATAAATAAACGAAGCTTTAAAAAAATAACAGTAGTATTGTTTCAGTGGTTACTTCAGCTCAGGTATGTGTTTTCAGCTGAGGGATAAATACAAACCAGAAGCACTTTCATTCTTTTGCATCACGGTCTATCCCCACTGATGAATGAACTCTCAGACAGGGCAGTTGGGTGAAGTTACCACAGAAATCATAGGACAGTGAGGGTTCTCAGACTAATTCCAATGCTCTAAGGCTTTTCTAGAAACCCTGGTGGCATAGTGGTTAAGTGCTGTGTCTGCTAACTGTAAAGGTTGGCAGTTCGAATCTACCAGGTATTCCTTGGGAGCTCTATGGGGCAGTTCTACTCTGTCCTATAGGGTTACTATGAGTCAGAATCGACTCAATAGCACTGGGTTTTTGGGTAAGGCTTTTCTAACTTATAAAGGTACGTGTTCCTCATCTGATGTCACATGAATTGCAAAGACGTAGGTAGGGTTTAGGGAATTCAAGGAAGAGTAGCAGGATACCCTGAGTCACTACCACTCTGTTTAGGTGCACATGAGAACACAGGCTCGAGAACCAAACTAGATATGTCAGCCACGTGACTGTGGGCACATTGTTGAACCACACCTGGCTTTAGTTTCCTCATTTGTATATCTGGACAATGAAAATACCTCAGAGGGTTGTTATGAGAATTAAAGGAATGACCAATATAAAGCACTTAAAACAGGGCCTAGCACACAGCAAATCAGTTGCCATTGAGTCATGTCCAACTCATAATGATCCCATGTGTGTCAGAGTAGAACTGTGCTCCACAGGGCTTTCAATAGCTGAATTTTGGGGAATAGGTTGCCAGACACTTCTTTTGAGGCACCTGAAATGAACATCTAGCCTTCTTGTTAGCAGGAAAGAGCCATAAGCATTTGCACCACCCAGGGACTGTATAAATAGTAGCTTAAAAAAAGAAAAAAAGATGCCTTTAGTTTATTCACATCTCCTTAGATGCCCTGGGAAATACAAGATACGGCTTCTACCTCTAGGAATGCGATACTTACATTGTGCTTCTTGGATTCTTGGAGGTTTTGCAGAATTACACCCAGGACCTCTGTTGGGCAAGACAAAGCATGAGTAGCCAATACTTTAGCTCCAGCCCCACTTAAGACAAGCATCTTTACTTTTATTTAATGAATACATTGAGTTTTCAGGTAAGACTGCATTTTAAGCAATCAAGCAAGGCTTTACCGAGTTTGAAAACCACATCTCTTGGAACTTACTGTCTAAATGAAGACCCAGGAAGTGCAGTCAGAGAAAAAGTAAACAGTCTATACAAGTGACTGCCATTAAACTGTGTTAGTCAGGTGGCACATAGTCAAATGGTTACTACAGAGGAATGTAATAATGGGACCATTAACAAAGACGTAGATAAGGTTTAGGGGATTCAAGGAAGGGTAGTGTGATATTCTGAGACACTACCACCCATAGATCTGAAAACAAGGGAAAGAGTGTCTGAAGTTCAAAGGGGACAGATGTAAGGGGAGAGTCTGACAGCAGCTGAAGACTCTGGTAGGGGGATTCAAGCAATTTGTGGGAACCTGTTAAGGAGAGCACTAGGAGAACTGATACTCTGGCCACACTCTTGCCACCCTTCAGTCCCCTGCAAGTGCTTCTCATTGTCCAAACTCAACCAGAAGCCAGATGGCAAGAGAGTCTGTTGATGTAGCCCCAGTGGTATGCTGGTGAATACATGCTTAACAACTAGTCTGAGGAGGGATGTGGGGCAGAAGGGTATTTATTTGTAGTGTCTGCCAATTTCCATGGTGTAAATATTCCCACTGTGGTCACTAAACGTGGAGTTAGAAAGAAATGCACACCACTGAAATAGAACAGAAGGTTCAGCTCCCAGGGCACAGAACGGGTTGGACAGGGGTGAAGCATGGATCTGGGAGAGCTAACAAAAGAACTCCATTTTATACCTAAAATGTGAAGAGAGAACACCCACAGTAAGTGTCCCTGCTGCAGCTGCCAGGGTGGGCCTGACATCTGGACCAAGGGCACCAGTGCCTCTACCGTACTCATCAACATATCTGCCATCTCCAAGGCTAGTATAGAACGGTAGGCAAAATAAAGATTCGGTGGGTCAGAAATGTTGGCAAGGGGGGGGATGAGACAGAGAGACAAATAGATGTAAATCCCATACTGGGCTAAAGCTGGGAAACTTCTGCATCCCTCTCAAAAATCATGTTAGTAATAAAGACCAATGTTAGGGAGGAACCTTGCTCTTCTCTGACTTCAATTAAATTCTTCTGGCAGCTTAACAGTATCCTATGGACAGTTAGGATGGAGGAAGGAGAGGAGACACATCAGAGATGGTGTTATAGGGATGCAGCCAAGTTACAGCATTCCATATAGCATTGAGCTCCAGTTCTTAGGAGCCACAGTTGTTGTTGTTGTATGTTGTTGAGTAGATTTCAACTCATAGTGGTCCCATGTGACGTGGTAGAACCACCCCATTTGTTTCCTGGGTTGTAATCTTTATGGAACGGATTGCTGGAGACCAGCTGGGCAGCTGTGAACCTCTAGGTTTTTGGTTAGCTACTAGGGCTAAAGCTTCAATAGAAATTAAAATCTGCCAACAACAGATGAATGGGTAAATGAGCTATGGTATATATATTACTCAATGGAACACTATGCAGTGATGGTTCTATGTGTCTGTAAGGTGTCGTCCTATAGGCCTCTTACTTGAGGAGAGTGGAGAGGGTGGAGAAGCGAGAAAAAGAGATTGGTAAGAGGATATGACATGTATAGAACAGAAAGAAGGAGTGTGCTGTCACCAGGCAATGAGAGCAGAAGAAGCTGCAGATAAGTGGACATGCAAATTTAAACTAGATGGTACACTTTCACTCAACCACAATAAATGAAAAAAAGATAATTAAAATCTGTATTAGAGTCAGTAAACAAAAGGCAGAAAACATAATTTGGATACAAAGAATAAATTTGCCAATCTCTACAATACTATAATAGGGAAAGATGGCAAACTAGAAACTACCAGAAATAAAGACTAGACAGACCCAGTATATAGGCCATTGTCTTGTCTCTGAAGGAGAATCAGGAATCAAAAGAAAATGAAGCCAAATCCTAGATATACAATAAAAGTTATTTGGTATTGTTTTTCTTGGAACAGATTTGCATTATGTAATGGCTGAAAGCTCAGACTCTAAAATGAAGATCTAAATTCAAATCTCAACTGTATTGTTGACTACCCATGAAGTTTTGAGTCTTAATTTCCTTACCTGCCAACTGGGAGTGATAATAGCTGTCACCTCCCAGGGCCACTAAGATAATGCATACAGAGTGCTTGATATTGTGCCTGGCAATAACATCAATGTTTCAAAAGAGCTCATTAAGTAATACCTAAAGTTAATGAAAAGAAACAAACCCATGGATGCATCTGATAGAATTTCTAAATATAAAGCTACCAAAAGAAAAAAAAAATCTTGTAAGTATGGGGGAGTCACGTAATTTCAAAAGGAAGATAAATCATCAAATTTTCAACTTCCTCCCAAATACCACATTAAATGCTAAAAGAACATGTGCCAACAAATAGTGAGTCAGTCAAGATTATGAACTCAGTAAAACCTCTGTTCCTGGGCAAAAGCAACAAAGAAGTAGTCTCAGTTATCCAAGGACTCAGAAAGCGTATCTTCTCTATAAAAATAAAAAATAAAAACATGCCATCAAATTGATTCCAACTTATAGCAACCCTATAGGACAGAGTAGAAATGTCCCATGAAGTTTCCAAGGAGTGCCTGGCAGACTCAAACGGCCAGCCCTTTGGTTAGCAGGCGTAACACTTTAACCACTGTATGACCAAGGTTTCCATCTTCTCTGTGCCACCATACACCACCCATTGCCCGCTGATTCTGACTCACAGTGACTCTATAAGACACAGTAAAACTGCCCACAGAGTTTCCAAGGAGTACCTGATGATTGGAACTGCCAGCCTTTGTGTTAGTAGTCAGATTCTTAACCACTTCACCAGGGTTTCCATATTAGCTGTAGCATTTTTAAATAGAAACCAAGACACGCAACAAACGAAAACTCAACAAAGGCTACTTTGTTATATAAAAACAGATACTGAGTATTAAAGTCTACTATATATGGAACTAAACCTAAATAATTATTGTAAATATGGTTACAAAATATGGTGACACTGTAAAAAAAAATTAATTGTAACCTGGTAGTAACTTCTAGATTATACCAATAAAGATAATAGATACAAGTGAGAGATGGATGGATGTAACAGCCTGGTAAATTTTTCATCTGACTCAGAAGGGAATCATTAAACACTACTGTCACTGGTGATTATAGAATTATGACTCGAGTATATTTTTTTAAAAAGTCGGGTGATAAAAGACATTAGTAAAATTTTAAAATATTTTTTCTATTGGTGCTGTAGACTAGCTGTTAAAACAAAGAGTCCCACAATCTCAGTGGCTTATACACAGTAAAGTATGTTTTTTGCTCATGTCCAGTGCAGACAGTAGGGAAGGAACAAGGAAAGGTTCTAGTTACAAGGCTCCACTTAAACACAAGGAAAGCAAGCAATGTAGTCTAGCTGTACTCCCATGAAGAAACAAACATGGATTTTGCTAAACACCAGCGGTATTATTACCAATTATTTGTACTTTCTTCTCACGCAGAGAAGGCACACCTTTTCCGGTTATCAATATTGTTTTCATTGGACAAACAGAAACCAGTCTAGTATTTCAAATAAGGAATGCGATAGAGGGAATTCAGTGCTCTGAAAATCACTGGAATGTTTAAGGAAGCAGAGACAGGGAAACTGTTGCTGGCTGTAAGGAAATGATACGCAAAAGTTGCAGGAAGCTGGCACTAATGATCTCAGCTGTCTGAAGCATCAAAGCAGACAATGTGCAGGATCTCACTATGAAGCTGCCGCAAACCTCTCCCACGAAAAACATGTCAAGAAGCTGCCATCTGTCTGCTCCACCTTCCTGATCTCACACAAGTACTTGGCATTGGCAGAATCTAAACTGGAGCCCTGATGGCAAGGGAGTCTGGGAAATAAGTGTTCAGAAGGGCGTGGAAATGATGATGAGCCAATTGCAGACCTTCTAAATCACTGAGGGAAAACTCACAGAAAACACAGTACACATAAGGAAAGACAAAATGCAAAGGAAATAAAGTACTCAAAATAGAAAGCAAAAATAAATATTTAAATACTCAGGCAATCAAGGCAAATGCAGGCTGATGAGTTTCTATTAACCATTTTTCCAATTGTCAGAATAGGTTAAACTGTTAACAAGTGTGGAAACAGCAACTAACACTGAGAAAAATATAGTAAATACTGAAAATCTTAGAAATGTTCAGACTCTTTGACCTCCTGTTGCAAATCTAGGAATTTTAGCCTAATAGGCCTACTTGTGCACCAATATGTAATTGTAACTATGTTTGTAATGGCAGAAAAGAAAAAGGGCAGATAACGCAAACATATATAATACAGGATTGGTCAACTAAATTACTGTACCTTCATAAAATAGAATACCATGAAACCTTCAATCATAATGTTACAGAGTATTGAATACTCGGGAAAATATTCATCATAAGGCGGCAAGTACACAAAAAGTATTGTACATGACCCTGAAGATGAGTAGGGTACTGATTCCTCCATCTGTACTGTATCTAGATGAGCTGACCTTAGAATCTGGGTTCAGATGAAGAGGAAATGTAGCCTTATCTACATTCTCTAACTCCAACACTAGTTCCAACATGAATAGTTCTGCTGCTACTGCATCTTGGCAACTTCAGTGGAGCAGTATGGGTGAGTGACAAGGCTGGTTTCTCTTTTTTCTCTTCATTAGAGTGCCATAAACCCCCTTCGCCGGAAGTAAATGCAATCTACTAAAAGAATACTCTACAAGACAACCTTTCTCTTTTAAGAAAGTTGAGAAAATAAAGCAGCATGGCAAAAGGAGACCTACAAAGGAAATCTTTTTCTTTGTTCTTTTTATCTCCACCTTTTAGAGGGGCGATGTTTGTGTAAATAAGGCAGATGCTGAATAAGGAAAGAGGGAATCATGTCTTGATCTCCTTGCTGGTCTGCAAGCTCACTAGAGCTATGGCTGGCCCCTGGCCTTGTCTGTCCCTTCTCACTCAGCCTGGATGCCTCCTCCTGCTGCCTTCTCTACCTCTGCACTTCCTCTCCCACATGTCAAGGTTCTGTGGAAGCCGTGACTTCTTCAGAGTGCCCCAACAGCTGTTTTGTGTTCACCACATGCTCCCTTCTCTGGTAGCCCTTCAGCACATGCCCTCTGGTGTACTGCATGAATGCACTATACCTGTAGATATGTCTAAAGGTATAGTACATTCCTATGCACTACCTAACTTGCCTGTCAGTTTATCATACAGTGGGTGTTTATGTGTTGCTGTGGTGCTGGAAGCTATACCAACGATATTCTGAAACCAACAGAGTCACCCATGGAAGACTGGTTTCATGTGAACTTCCAGACTAAGACAGACTAGGAAGAAGGACCCAACGGTCTACTTCTGAAAAGAATTAGCCAGTGAAAACCTCATGAATAACAGCAGAACATTGTCAGACAATGCCAGAAAATGGGCCAGGTTGGAAGGCACTCAAAAGACTACTGGAGAAGAGCTACCTTCTCAAAGAGTCACCTTAATGACATGGTTGGAGTCAAGCTTTCAGGACCTTCATTTTCTGATGTGGGATGACTCAAAATGAGAAGAAACAGCTACAAATATCCCATTAATAATCAGAACATGTAATGTACAAAGTGTGAATTTAGGAAAATTGGAAATCATCAAAACCGAAATGGAACATAAAAACAATGCAATTCTAGGTGTTAGTGAGCTGAAATGGACAGGTACTGGCCATTTTGAATTGGACAATCATATAGCCTACCATGCTTGGATTGAAAACATGAGGAGAAGTGGTGTTGTATTCATTGTCAAAGAGAACATTTCAAGATCTGTCCTGAAGTATAATGTGGTCAGTGATAGGATTATATTCATATGCCTACAAGGAAGGCCAGTCAATACAACTATTATTCAAATTTATGCACAAATAACTAAGGCCAAAGATGAAGAAATTGAAGATTTTTACCAACTTCTGCAGTTCAAAATTGATCTAACATGCAATCAGAATTTGTTGATGATCTCTAGTGCTTAGAATGCAAAACTTGGAAGCAAAGAAGGAGGATCAGTCAAACAATAAGGCCTTGGTGATAGAAATGATGCTGCAGATCACACAGCAGAATTTTGCAAAAACAATGAATACTCCACTGTAAAAGCCTCTTTTCATCAACATAGTGACTATACACATGGACCTCACCAAATGGAATACCCAGGAATCAAATCGACTACATCTATGGGAAAGCTCAACATTATGAGTCAGAACAAGGCTAGGAGCTGATTGCTGCACAAGCCATCAACTGCTCAAATGCAAGTTCAAATAGAAACAGGAGCCAAAATACAACTTTGAGTATATCCCACCTGAGTTTTAGAGCCCATTTCAATAATAGATTTTATGTGTTAAACACTAATGACTGAAGACCAGATGAGTTGTAGAATGACATCAAAATACACCAAACGTGAAGGAAACAAGAGGTCAGTAAAAAGACAGGAAAGAGAGAAAAGACCAAATTGCATGTCAGAAGAGATTCTGAAACTTAATCTTGAATATCGAGTAACTAAAGCAAATGGAAGAAATGATGAAGTAGAAGAACCAAACAGAAGATTTCAAAGGCCAACTCCAGGAGACAAAGTAAAGTATTACAACGACATATGTAAAGAGCTGGAGACGGAAAACCAAAAGGAAACAACATGCTGTGCATTCCTCAAGCTGAAGGAACTAAAGAAAAAGTTCAAGCTTCAAGTTGCAAAAGTAAAGAATTGTCCAAGGCAAATACTAAACAACTCAGGGACTATCAAAAGAAGATGGAAGGAATACACAGAGCCATCATACCAGAAAGAACTGGTCAATGTTCCACCATTTTAAGAGGTAGCATATGATCAGTGCCAAACACTGCTGGAGGAAGAAGTCAAAGCTGCACTGAAGGCATTGGCCAAGAGTAGGCCTGCAAGAACTGATGAAATATCAATCAAGATGTTTCGGCACATGGATGCAGCACTGGAAGTGCTCATTCAACTGTGCCAAAAAATTTGGAGGACAGCTACCCAGCCAACTGACTAGAAGAGATCCATATGTATACCTGTTCCCAAGAAAGGTGATCCAGTGTGACATGGAAATTATTGAACAATATCATTAATATTACACACAAGTAAAATTTTGCTGAAGACCATTCAAAACCAGCTGCAGCAGTATGTTGATGGGGAACTGACTGAGATTCAAGCCAAGTTCAAAAGAGTGTGTGAAACCATGGATATCATTGCTGATGTCAGATAGACATTGGCTGAAAGCAGAGAATGCCAGAAAGATGTTTACTTATGTTTTATTGACTATACAAAGGCGTTCAGCTGTGTGGATCATAACGAATTATGGATAACATGGAGGAGAATGGAAATTCTAGAACACTTAATTGTGCTCTGAAGACTCTGTACATGGATTAAGAGGCAGTCATGTGAACAGAACAAGGGGACACTGCATATTTTAAAGCCAGGAAAGGTGTGTATTAGGCTTGCATCTTTTCACCATATCTTTTCAATCTGTATGCAGGGAAAATAATCTGAGCAGCTGGACTATATGAAGAAGAATGTGTCATCGAGATTGGAGGAAGACTCATTAACAACCTGAGTTATGCAAATGATATTATCTCGCTTACTCAAAAGTGAAGAGGATTTGAAACACTTACTGATGAAGATCAAAGACCACAGCCTTCAGTGTGGTTTGCACCTCAACATCAAGAAAACAAAAATCCTCACACTTGGATCAGAAAGCAACATCAGGAGAAAAGATTGAGGTTGTTCAGGGATTTCATTTTACCTGGTTCCACAATCAATGCCCACAGAAGCAGCAGTCAAGGAATCAAAAGACACATTGCATTTGGAAAATCTGCTGCAAAAGATCTCTTTAAAGTGTTGAAAAATAAAGATGTCACCTTGAAGACTAAGATGAGCATGACCCAGGCCATGCTATTTTCAATTGTATCCCCTGCATGCAAAAGCTGGACAATGAATAAGGAAGACAGAAGAAGAATTGATGCCTTTGAATTGTGGTGCTGGAGAACATTCAGTGTACTGTGGACTGCCAAAAGAATAAAAATCTGTTCTGGAAGAAGTATAGCCAGAGCAATCCTTGGAAACAAGGATGGCAAGACTGCGTCTCACATAGTGTGGACATGTTGTCAGGCGGGGTCAGTCCATGGAGAAGGACATCATGCTTGGTAAAGGAGACAGTCAACAAAAAAGAGAAAGATCCTCAATGAGATGGATTGACACAATGGCTGCAACAATGGGATTAAGCATAAAAATGATTGTGGGCATGGCACAGGACTGGACAGTGTTTTGTTCTACTATGCATAGTGTTGCTGTGAGTTGGAACCACCTCAGTGGCACCTAACAACAACAACAACATAAATGCTACAGAAACCCTAATGGCATTGTGGTTATGTGTTGTGTCTGCTAATCAAAAGGTTGGAAGTTTGAATCCACCGGGCAGTCCTTGGAAACCCTATGTAGCAGTTCTACTCTGTCCTCTAGGGACAGAGTTGGAATCAACTTGATAGCAGTGGGATATAGATGTTTCAGAGGCCAGCAACTCAGCTGCTAACCAAAATGTCAACAATTCAAATCCACCAGCTGCTCTTTGGAAATTCACTGGGACAGTTTTACTGTTTTCTGTAGGGCCTGTAGTCATTTCACAGCAGGAAGTCCCTCAACACTAAGCCTCTCAATTGTTTGCAACTCAAAGACGCGGACTTTTTACTTCTACGTCCCCTCATGTTCCTCGGTACCCAGGAGAATGCCGTGTCCTGGATAAACCCCAGCTTTGGCTGAGACAGAAAACTTCTGAAATATACAAGCCCTTTGCCTCTTGAGTTTTCTCTGGGGAAGAAAAAACGAAGAAGAAAATGAGGAGCAAGTTTGTCTGGTTGGGGCTGTTTTAGCTTCTGCTAGGTCCGTGAGCTCAGGACCAAGGTTGAAACTGGTTGGAGGCTCTGGTCCTTCCACTGTGCCTTCTGATGAGTTGAATAGAAGTCCCTGGGTGGTGCAGTTAATGTTCTTGACTACTAACTGCAAGGTTGGATTTCTGAGTCCACCCAGAGTCATCTTAGAAGTAAGGCCTGGTGATCTTCTTCCAAAACCAGCCACTGAGAAACCTATAGAGCACAATTCTACTCTGACACACATGGGGTCACTTCAGTGCCATCTGGGCTTTTTGAGGGCATGAGCGGGCTTGAACAAGGCATTTCTAGACTTTGGTTAACGTCTTCATGTCAGCCTGCAGAGATGCGCCCCATCCATGTTTGCTCCAGCAGATCCTTCTGTGAGACCTTGACACTGGAGCTCTCCAGTGGAACTCAGGGCACCACCCCAGCTGAAGGCTACCAGTAGTTCCCTTCACCCGCTCACCTGTAACCAAGCTCAATGCCACTAAGTTTATTCTGACTCGCAGCAACTGCATAGGACCCAGCAGAACTGCACCAGTGGGTTTCCAAGGAGGTGGACTCAAATTGCCAACATTTTGGTTCACAGTCAAACTCCTCACCACCGTATCACCGGAGCACCTCATCCACTCAAAGTGATAGATAAATAAAGTAGCCACATATCTCAGGTTCCCTATGGTGTTGCTGCTCTGCTCTGTGTCTATTGTCTCAGTGTGATTTTTTTTCCCTTTTTTCAAGGCCAGTTTTTAACACTAATTTCTAACTGGACTACTATGAAGCCAAACCCTCTCCCCTCCATAATTCATTGAAACATTAAGTCCTGTTGTTCATGTCACTGGAGCACACGGCCTTTTCTCATCCTCAATCTCTCACTAAGACCCTTCTCAATCTGTGTCCAGACATTTCAACAGACTCCTGTCTGGGGTCATAGGTTTCTATCTCAACTCTTGCCAGTCCATCTTCTGTGATGCTGCCCGTTAAAGGGTTTCATTATGGCCTTTGCCATGAAGCCCAGATTATAGGTCTGACATACAAGGCCTACCATGATCAGGTGCCTGCCTTTACCTCCAGCTTCCCCCCAACCCCACCACCATGTTTCCCACCATGAACACTTGCACAATGATGTTTCATGAACTCGTGGGCACACATACACTGCTCCCTCCCTCTAGGAGGTTCTCCCCACATTCATCTTTTTCTCTTTCCAGATCAACTTGCCCAGGCAGGGCTGACTACTCTTTTCTAAATATCTTCATTGTTTCTTGTAAAATACCTCCACAAAGACACTCAGAATCCTACATGGAAACTGTTTATTTCAGTGTCCAAATCCCCTACTAGACTGTTTACTCTTTGTGTTCAGGGAGATGAGAATGATATATTCATTGTTATATCATCATAATTATCACATGGGATGTGACACAAAACAGATACTAGGCAAACATAGGTTGGTTAAATCCATGAAATAAATGTAAGTGAAAAAACACTGGACTTGAATTCAAACAACCTGGGTTACAATCCTAGTTCTATGACTTATTAGCGAAGTGACTGAAAACAATTTTCTTGAACTGTCTGGTTTAGTTATCCAGTGTTGCTATAGCAGAAATATGACAGGTGGATGGCTTTAAAAAGAGGAATTTTATTCTGTCACAGTTCATTAGGCCACAAGTCCAAATTCAGCTCCAGGAGAAGATTTTCTGTATTGGCTCGGGAAGGAGGTCCTTGCTGTCAGTCTCCCCCGAACTGGGAGCTTCTGCGGCACAGTGCTTTCCAGAGGAGGAGTTCTGCTCCTAGCACTACTTTCTTGGTATTGTAAGGTCCCTAACTCTCTGCTTTCTTTCCCTGTCTTTATCTTCTAGGAGATTGTCTCAAGGCACTGTATGATCTTACACATTGAGTCTTACCCCACCAACACAATTGCCATCTATCCTCCTTCATTAACACCGTAGAGGCAGGGTTTACAACCTATAGGAACATCATAAAATACCAGAAATCATGGCCTTGCCAAATGGCTACCTACACACATTTGGGTGGGGACATAATTCAATGCATGACACTGTCTGACACATATTTACTTTCACCTGAAAAATAGATGGAGTTATAGCTTGTCTGAAAGATGACTCTAAGGATCAAATGAGATAACAATGTAAGATATGTAAGACAGCTCCTGCTGTTTAAGCAGCACTCAGTGAAGCTTAGCTTCCTTCTCTTCTCACTTTTCTACCTTTTCTTCTCTCCCCTCCTCATTCCCTGCTTTTTTTCTTCTCCTTCCCCTCACTTCCTCAGGCCTTTGGAAACTGCAGCCAAGGGAAATAAAACCAATTTACCCGGGTCTAACCATCACCAGCTTCAAAATGCTCCAACCCCTACCTATGACTCAGCCTGTACTCACCTCATCATTTCTCCACCTTAACAAATAGTTGACCTTTTAGCTCATCAGAAAGGGTTGCTGGAAACAAATTAAATGTACTCATCTGGGTGTGTCTTCGAGTCAACCTCGTAAGGATCCATTAAGAATCTAAGCACTTCACTCAACAAGTCTTAGGGGAAAGAAGCTGTGGAATTTCCATTGTTGTTTTATAAATATATATACGTAAACACACATATATGCATTCATGTATATACACATACATTTATATATACACACATAAGGAGTTTGAAATTATTCTGAAGATTCAAAATACACTGGAAACAGAGAAATCACCTATTTATGAATACTAGTCAGATCTAAGTTTGTGAAAGGGTTTCCTTCGTGCCTGGTAAAGGACAAGAAATTACAGAATAGGCCTGTAGATTATATCCTTATATAAAAACAAGGATGACACTGAAGGCTTCACATGCAAGAAAGGATAAGTGGCAGACCCAGTTACTGTTAGAAGTGAATAAGCATACCAGATGCAAAAGAAACATAAGGAAACAGAAGAGTGGAAGGATTTCCTCACTAGCTCTTCCAACTTCCTCCTGTTTTATAAATTAGGAATACAAATAATAGCAGTCATACAGCAATTATGTAAAGAATAAGAAGTCCTTGGTTGATACAGATGCTTAACACATGCTACCGCTTTAAAAAAAAGAAAAAGGTTGGAAGTTTCAGTTCACCCAAAAGTGTCTCAAAAGAGAGATCTGGTGATCTGACTTCCAAAAATTCGGCCATTGAAAACTACATGGAGCACAGTTCTATTCAGAAGGTAGTACACGATCAAGAACTGATGATACTGAAGGAAGAAGTGCAAGGAGCACTGACAAAATTGGTGAATTAAGTGAATACTATTAATTAATTTACAGTCGGTACACAAATCAGGAAAGGTGTACATCATGGTTGCATCCTTTCACCATATCTATTGAAACTGTATGCTGAGTAAACAATCTGAGAAGGTAGACTATATGAAGAAGAACTAGGCATCAAGATTGGAGGAGGATTCATTAACAACCTGCATCGTACAGATGACACAACCTTGCTGCTAAATGTGAACTACCTACTGATGAAGATCAAAGACTACAACCTTCAATACGGACTACACTTCAACATAAAGAGAATAGAATGTTCACAAATGGACCAACAAGAGACACCATGATAAACTGAGAAAATGTTGAAGTTGTTGAGGATTTCATTTTACAGGGATTCACAATCAATATCCCTAGAAGCAGCAGTCAAGAAATCGAACAGCAAATTGCACTGGGCAAATCTGCTACAAAAGACCTTTTTAAAGTGTTAAAAAGCAAAGATGTCACTTTGAGTACTCAAATATACATGACCCAAGCCATGATATTTTCAATTATCTCAAATGTATGCAACAGTTCAACCATGAATAAGGAAGACTAAAGAAGAATTGATGTCTTTGAATTGTGGTGTTGGCAAAGAATATTGAATATTCAATGGACTGTCAGAAGAACGAACAAGTCTATCGCAGAAGAAATTCAGCTGGAGTGCTCCCTAGAGGCAAGAAGGAGAGACCTGGTCTCCACAAACTCTAGACACATTATCAGGAAAGATCAGTTCCTGGAGAAGGACATAGAGCTTGCTGTTACAGATTGAATTGCATTCCCCAGAAACATCCATCAACTTGGCTAGTCATGATTCCCAGTATTGCATGATGGCCTACTTATTTTGTTAACTGATGTGATTTCCCTGTGTGTTGTAAATCCTATAACTTTGATGTAATGAGATGGATTACTTGAAGTTATATTGATAAGATCTGCAAGATTAGAGTCTTAAGCCAATCTCTTTTGAGACATAAAAGAGAGAAGAAAGCTGAGAGAGAAAAGCAGCACCAGGAGCAGAGCATGTCCTTTGGACCTAAGGTCCCTGTGCTGAGATATTCTCATGCCAAAGAAAGATTAATGACAAGGACCTTCTTCCAGAGGAAAGCCTACAGAGAGGGAAAGCCTTCCCCTGGAGCCAATACCTGAATTTGGACTTCTAGCTTACTGGACTATAAGGGAATTAGCATCTCTTCTTTAAAGCTATCTGCCTGTGGTATTTCTGTTGTTGCAGCGCTAGAAAACTAAGATACTCGATAATGTAGTCCTTCAGTGAGATTAATTGACGCAGTGACTGCAACAGTGGATTCAAACATAGCTACAGTTGTAAGAATGGTACAGGACCAGGCAATGTTTTGTTCTGTTTTACACTGAGTCGGTTATGAGTTGGTCCTGACTGGCTAACACCTAGCAATAGCAACAATTTTATCAACTATCTCCAAAATATTCTTATTAGCTATCTCCACTCCTCCACCCCCATACTCCAGTATCCAACCCTAACACCAGTTATTGTTTATTATCTTTATTATTATGGTTAAGCATATGTAACAAAAATTTTTGCTATTTTAGCCATTAAAAGTTTTTTTTATTATGGTTAAGTGAAAGAACACAATCCAAGTCAATTTTGCATACTCGCCTTTCTACAACTCTATCTGCTCTCCTCCTTTTCACTCTTTACCTCCAGTATCAACTTAACGAACACCTGTCCCCTCCTCTCTACCCTCGGCTCTCCCCTCTAGTAAAAAGCCAGTAAGACAGCCTTCTATAAAGGTATAAAATCATAAAGTACACATACCACATGCTCAGTCGGTGTCCCCAAGTCCAGTCCATTCTTTGTTTGTAGTGCTGACCTCAGGATTGGTTTCAGATCTGGACAAGACTATTTTAACCATTTTTAAGTGTACAATTTAGTGACATTAATTTACCATGTTGTGCAACCATCACTGATATTTATTTATTTCCTTACTGTCAACAGAAACTTCACCTATCCCTGGTAGCCATTAATACACTTTGATCTCTATGCATTTCCCTATTCTTGTTATTTCATACAAATGGAGTCACACAGTATTTGTCTGTCTGTGTCTGACTTATTTCATTTAGCATAATGTTTTCAAGGGTCATTCAAGTCATAACATGTCGGGACTTCATTTTCTTTGTGGTCGAACAATATTCCATTGTATGGATGTGTTACATTTTGTTTACTCATGCATCTATTGATAGATACTTGAATTGTTTCCACATTTTTGGTTATTGTAAATAATGCTTCAAAGAACACAGGGTGTAAAGTATCTGTTTAAATTCCTTCTTTCAATTCTTTTTGAAATATACCTAACAGTGGAATTGCTGAGTCATATGATAATCTCGTGTTTAACCTTTTAAGAACCCAACAAACTGTTTTCCAAAGAGACTACACCATTTTACATTCCCATCAGCAATGAACGAAGGCTCCAGTTTCTCCATAACTTTACCAACACTCGTATTTTCCATTTTTCTGACAATTGTCATCCTAGTTGTGGTGAAGTAGTATTTCATTGTGATTTTGATTTGCATTTACCTAATGACTAGTGAATAAAGAAGACCAAAGCCTGAATTAATGCCTTTTAATTGTGGTGTTAGTGAAGAACACTGAACGTTTTATGGACTTCCAGAAGAATGAACAAAGCTGTCTTGGAAGATGCACAGCCAGAATGTACCTTGGAAGCAAGAATGGCAAGACTTCATCTCACATACTTTAGACATGTTACCAGAAGAGATCAGTCCCTGGAGAAGGACATCGTGCTTGGTAAAGTAAAACGTCAGCAAAAAAGAAGAAAACCATTAATGAGCTGACGCAGTGGCTGCAACAGTGGGCTCACACATAACAATGACTGTGAGGATGGTGTAGGACAGGCCAGTGTTTTGTTCTGTCATAGGATTGCTATGAGTCAGATACTACATGGCTATTTGTTTATTTAGGTCTTCTTAAATTTCTTTCAACAATATATTAAGTTTTCAATGTGCAAGTTTCTCACCTCCCTGGTTAAGCTTATTCATAGATATTTTATTCTTTCAGATGCTTTTATAAATGCAACTATTTTCTTATTTCCCTTTTAGATATTTTATTGTTGGTATATAGAAACACAACTGATTTTTATGTGTTGGTGTTGTTCTCTGAAAGCTTGCTAAATTCATTTATTAGCTCTCATAGTTTTCTTGTGAATTTTGGGGAGATTTCCTATACTAAGAATCATATCATATGCAAATAGAAATAGTTTACATCTTTGCAATTTGGATACTTCTTATTTATTTTTTCTTGCCTAGTTGCTATGGCTAGAGACTCCAGTACAATGTTGAATAGAGTGGTTAAAAAAAAAAAAACTACAACAACAGGATTTTGTTAGAACATTCAGGCCTGATGAGGCTATGGACAGAGATTTGTGGTTATTAGAGGTACTTTAAAATGTAGAGGGGCTTTGGAAGAATAAGAGGAAAGGCATAGGGATGCTATTTAGGTGATTCTGTGACCAGAGTCCATGCCTAGAAATAGGTTACAAGGACAATTACCTGCATCATGTGTTATTAAATTTGCTCCCCAGGTTTTCCCCACATTTCTCTCCATTTTTGTGGAAGTTAGAACTACTATATGACATTTATATTTTCTTTGCCATCCTTCTTAGTGCTCATTATATTAGGATAATCTTTTTTTTAAAAAAAAAAAAAAAGCATTGCTTACACTGCTGCTTTGAAGTACCCTGCACTCTTTTCACCGCAGAGTTATGAAAGTCCAGCCATCTTGCCTTAAATTTGGACCATTCTAAAGCTTCATTCCATTTCCAGAGCTTGCCATAGGATGGAATGAGTTTTCTTCTGCAAGTGGGATGCAGTTCTACTTCTGTCTCAGCCCATTCTTGCTATTTCAGGAGCTTCCCCAGTAAACCATATGCATGCAAATCTCTGCCTCAGTTTCCTATAAACACATCCCACAACACCGAACATTATATTTCAGTATGTTTGTGTACACATATACACGTACATATGTGTATATCTATACATACATGCATTCATATATAATTTGTTCATATTTTAGCCCCTTCCTGGCAAATTAGGGAAGACCAGCGGAAGTATATAAATATTTAAATATTGAGCACCCAATCAAAAAGTGACATTGATATAGTTCTACTATTCCTCACCATCCTTGTTTTAGTTCCCTTATGCTGTAAAGAATAGAGAGCCATGTGGAATTCCCCGTCATGATGCCATGGAATAATCCATCAGTGGTCAGTCCCTGTATTTCCATACTGCTAGTAAAAATATCTTATGAAATTACCATTCTTTCTGAGCATCTAGGGGCTTTAGGAAAAGCCCATGAGTTTTCCAGTTTTTGTGGGAGGCATTTGATATAAATATTTGTTGAATGAATGGATGAATCCACAATATAAAGTAAAACCTGCAGGATCTTGAGTATAAAGTGACATGAAAGAACAGAGCATTAGGCTTGCCAATAAATGTATCCAGTGGATATACTATTTAAATATTGACCCAGCAATAAAGTTGATTATACCACCATATGTTCTAATAAAATGAACACTAAGAGAACCGAGTGTGGACTATAGCTGGCTCATTTTAAAAATATAAATATGTATATATATATATATATATATACACACACACACATATGTAATTGTGCTTTTGGTGAAAGTATACACATTAAATTACATTCCTATAGCTGGGTCTTGAAAGAGAGATACAGTCTGGATGGCAAGAGGAAGAGTGGAGGTTATTCAGAACCACATAGTTATTGTACATAATATAGCCTAAATGCTGTGAGTCGTCCACAAAAATACAGTGCTGCAGTTACAAGAGACCAAACATGACACAGTAACTAGAGCCAGTCTTGCTGTTTAAGGAGCCTATCTTAATAGCATTGGCCCACTTGGAAGGGAATGAACCACTAGTTAACTGCTGGGGTGAGTGTGTGAATTTCTCTATTTCCTAAATATGTTCCCACCAACACCACATTTAAAATATATATATATTTGAAGCAAAAACTTGTGGTTGAAACAAATAATTATGGAATATTTAACAATAGTTACAAAGTAGATTTATTTCCCCCAGGAACTACTAAGTAAAAAGTGGGCAAAAGAAGGAAGGAAAAAACAAAGCCAATTTTTCTCCTTTCCCACATAGTTTCATAAATCTAGCTGCTTACTGGAGTAGAAAGGTTTAGTTTTTGAAGCACAAAATTTCTTTTCACATTTTGGTTTTCTCATAGAGTTGTTTTTATAATAAATAATTTTTTCTATTGAACAGATAGGAGTATGTCTTGCAGTGACCAAAGAGAATTACTAAATAATGTGTAGAGAATACAAAGAAAATTAAACTGCAGACTAATGAATACAGAAAGCCAATGAAAATCTAAATGCATTTGGAGAAATAAATGTGTTGTGATAACAATTGAACCCTATCAAGTAGAAGAAAGAAATCCTAATCACCCAAATGAATTTAGGTATCTGAAAGCTCACTCTCTGTAGTGCCAAATGTATAATCAAACCCATTGCCATTGAGTCAATTCAGATTCATAGCTACTCTATAGGACAGAGCACAACTGCCCCACAGGCTTTCCAAGGAGCAGCTGATGGATTCAAACTGCTGGCCTTTTCGGTTAGCATCCAAGCTCTTAACCACTGCACCACTAGGGCTGAGCATATAGGAAACACTAAATACTCATTGACTGGTATTGAATTAGATTAGAAGAAAGTCTTTAAAAGCACAGTTATGCTGTTATGAATCTTACAAAGCTAAGAAGATTGTTTTAGACTGAGTCATATACCCCCAAACATGCATTGGAATCCTAACCGCTATACAGGTCAGAGCCCTAGTGGCACAGTAGTTAAAAGATTGGCTGCTAACTGAACGGTTACTGACTTGAACCTGCCAGCTGCTCTGTGGAAACCCTGGTGGCATAGTGGTTAAGTGATACATCCACGAAACGAAAGATTAGCAGTTCAAAGCAGCCAAATGCTCCTTGGAAACTCTATGGAGCACTTCTACTCTGCCTAACAGAGTTGCCATGAGTCAGAATTGACTAGATGGCAGCGAGTGGGTTTAGTCACTCTGTGGGAGAAAAGATCTGGTGATTTGCTACCATAAAGATTACAGCCTAGGAGACCTTATGGGGCAGTTCTATTCTGTCCTATAGGGTCTCTATAAGTCCGACTTGACAGCAAATAGCCTTTTGTTTCATTTTTGTTTTAAATACCTGTGGATATAATCACATTTTCTTTGTTATGCTAAAGAAAGAATATCAGTGCAGAGTGCATCTTAAGCCAATCATTTTTAAAATATAAGAGGAGGAGATTAGGTACAGAAGCCAGCAAACTCAAAAAGGTGAAAGATAGATATCACGTGGAATTCTCCAGAGGCTGAGGGAAGGATTTTCTCCTAGAGAAGAGATCCTTCCAATAGAACCAGCACCTTGTACCTGTACTTCCAGCTTCCTAAATTGTGAGAAAGTAAATTCCTATTCTTTAAAGCCACCCATTTCTGTTACAGCAGCACTAATAAACTAAGATACTCATTCAAGCAGGGGATAGTGGTTTACTCTTTGAGAGTTTAAACCAAGCACCTTCTTTCATCACAGACACTAGGCCCAGCTGAGGGAAGGAAGGAAGGGCCAACTGAAAATGGGAAAACTGAGTCCTGGTTTGTGTACAGTTTAGCGAGGTTCCCACCTCCCAGTCCCCTTCAGTAACTCAGTTCTCTGAAAGCTGGCAGAAAGGCTAATACTCCTGGTTAGGATACGTGACCTTGATCTCTAATTGAAATAAAACAGGTGGCAAAAGAAAGATCTACAGAGACTGGCATCCTGTTCCCCCTGAAAGCAAACAAATACTGATCTTCATGCAGTTATCCCAAAGTGAGTTCCACCACTCAAGAAAATGGATCTTTTTACCTGCCCAACAATCAGAGAGATTTCAATTAGCCTTTTAATATTTACTTCATAAATTTCAATGGGTACATGCCTTATACCATACAGGACAAAAACACATTTGAAATGGGTTAAAGACCTAATTATGAAAACTAAAATCATAGAATTCTTGGAAGAAAATGGGGTAACACTGTAGAACCTAGCTTGCTGCTTGCTTGCTTGCTTTCCTTTTCTTTTCTTTATTCTTTTGTTAGGGGAAGAGTTAATTATGTTTCTCTATTTACTTATTTATTGTGCTTTAAGTGAGAGTTCACAGTTTGTTTCTCCTTCAAAAATTTACAAACACATCATTACGTGACCTTAGTCGCTCTCCCTATAATGTGGTAGTACACTCCTCCTTTCCACCAGAGAGTTCCTGTGTCCATTCTAGATCTTGCCCTTTACTTCCTTCTCATCTTGTCCCAGAACAGGAACTACCCATTTAGTCCTCATGTATCTACTTGAGCCAAGCAGCACACTCTTTAGAAGTATCATTTTATGTCTCTTACAGTGCAGCCTTATCTTTATCTGAAGAGTTGGCTTAAGGAATGGTTTTAGTTTGGGGTTAACAGAGAGTTCAGGATAGTGTCTCCCAGGGTCCTTCCGGTCTCAGTCAGACCATCAAGTCTGGCCTTTTACTAGAATTTGAATTCTGCACCCCACTTTTCTCCTGCTTCATCAGGGACTCCCTGCTGTGTTCCCTGTCAGAGCAGTCACTGATGATAGCCAGGTGCCATCTAGTTCTTCTGGTCTCAGCCTGATGGAGTCTCTGATGTATGTGGCTCTTTCTGTGTGGCTTAACTATATCATACCAGTATTACATCTATTGTGTAATATACAATAACAAAAGCACAAACAGCAAAAAACAAAATAAATGGGGCTTCACAAAAAATTAAAAATTTTTGTTCATTAAAAGGCTAACAAAAAAGTGAAAGACAAATTACCAACTGGGAGAATATCTTTGGAAAACATCCATTAAGTATCTAACAGCCAAAATATATATAAAACTTCAACAAGTTAACAACAAAAAGGCAAGCACCCCGTGATAAAATGAGCAACAGACTTGAATATACATTTCACTGAAGAGGACATTCAAATGGCCACCAAACACATGAGAAGATGTTTAACATCATTAGCTACTGGAGGGACACAAATCAAAACCATAATAAGCTACCATTTCACTCCCACTAGGATAGGTAAGATTAAAACAAACAAACAAAAAAATGAAAATAACTAATGTTGGCACTAATGTGAGGAACATGGGACCCTTATTCACGCTGGTGAGAATGCAAAATGACATTGCTGTGAAATATGGCAGTTCCTTGGAAAACTAAAAATAGAACAGTCATATTACCCAGCAATTCCACTCTATGTATGGACATAAAAGACCTGAAAGCAGAGACTCAAACAGATATTTGTACACCAATGTTCACTGCATTACTAGCTGCAATAGACCTAAGGTGAAAACTATCTAAATGCCCATCACAGATGAACAGATATAAAAATGTGGTATACACATATAATGAAATGCTACTTGGCCAAAGGAGAAATAAAAGCTTGCAACATGCTGCGATATGGATGGAGTTGTAAGACATTATACTGAGTGAAATAGATCAATTACAAAAGGAAAAATATGACCTCACTAATAAAAAGAGATAAGAACCAGCAAATGCATAGGAAAAAAATTTATTAGTGGTTACCAAGAGGGAGAGGGAGAGGAAGGGGGGAGGTTATTGCTTGTAGACTACTGAGTTTCAATTTACAAAGACAGAAAAATCACACTGATTAAGGATAAGGTTACACAGCCAATTAATGTAGTTGTTACAAGTAAGTTGCACACTGTAAAAAGTTAAATTGGTAAAAGTTGTGTGATAGATACATTTACAACAGTGACCCAAACAAATTAAACAGTAGCTACTGAGGCTGCTTATTTATGATCAAACACTTTGTGGCATTTCTTTGGTTTGGAGGATTAGGGTCATGGTTTCATGGGACATCTCAGTTACCTGGCCTAACAAAGTGTTTAGTGCTTTTGTTCTATCTCCTGGTTAATATTGTAGTGCCTGAGATCTTAAATGTTTGCAAGTGCCATCCGAGCCACAGCAATTGGTCTTTATTCACTTGGAACAACAGGGGAAGAAGGAGAGTTAGCAGCAGGAGAAAGAAATGGATGGTGGAGCTAACAGCCTTTGTGAAAAATTGCCTCCTTTGTTATGAAATCAGAAGAACTTAGTAGTGCCCAGCTACCATTACTGAACATTTTGATCAAAGATTCTGTAGAAGAATTCCAATCAAAAGAAAGAGAACGTAAAACAGAAATTCAAATTCTCATGGCCACTAGCATTTCTAGAACTGTGGAAGCTAGGTGTTGTTGTTGTTAGGTACCATCTAGTCTGTTCCTACTTATAGGAACCCTATGTATGACAGAACACTGCGTAGTCCTGTGTCATGCCCACAATCAGTGTTGTGCTTGAGTCCACTGTTGCGACCACTGTGTCAGTCCATTTCACTAAGGTCTTCTTCTTCTTCTTCACTGACCCTTAATTCCACCAACCATGATGTCCTCCTCCAGGAACTGATCCCTCCTGACAACATGTTCAAAGTATGTGAGATGTAGTCTCTCCATCCTTGCTTCTAAGGAACACTCTAGTTATACTTCACCCAGACAAATCTATTTGTTCTTTTGGCAGTTCAGAGTATATTCTGTATTCTTCCCCAGCACCACAATTCAAAAGCATCAATTCTTCTTCTGCTTCCTTATTCATTATCCAGATTTTGCAAGCATATAATGTGATTGAAAACACCATGGCTTGGGTCAGGCATACCTTAATATTCAAGGTGATATCTCTGCTTTAACTGTAAAAAAATTTTTTGCAGCAGTTTTGCCCATTGCAATGTGCTTTTTGATTTCTCAACTGCTGTTTCCATGGACATTTATTTTGCAAACAAATACTGTAAAATTCTTGACAACCTCAATCTTTTCTCCATTTATGATGATGTTGTTTACTGGTCCAGTTGTGAAGATTTTTGTTTTCTGGAGGTTGAGCTGTTATCCACGCTGAAGGCTGTGGATCTTTATCACTAAGTGTTTCAAGTCCTCTTCACTTTTAGCAAGCAAGGTTGTGTCAACACAGGCTGTAAATGAGTTTTCCTCCAATCTAATGTCCTGCTCTTTTTCAAATAGTCTAGGTTTTTGGATTATTTGCTCAGTTTACAGATTGAATAGGTGTGGTGAAAGGATACAACCCCCATGCACATCTTTCCTGACTTTAAACTATTCATTGCTCTGTTCAAATGACTGCCTCTTGATCTGTTATGGCTTCTTCATGAATACAATTAAGTGTTCAGGAAATCCCATTCTCCACAATGTTGTCCAGAATTTTGTTATGATCCACATAGTTGAAAGCCTTTGCACAGTCAATAAAACACCAGTAAACATCTTTCTGGTATTCTCTGTCTTTCGCCAAGATCCATCTGACGTCAACAATCCCTGGTACCACATCCTCTTCTGAATCTGGCCTAAACTTATGGAAGTTCACTGTCAATATACTGCTGCAACTGCTCTTGAGTAATCATCACAAAATTTTACTTGTGCATGATACTAATACTGTTATATAATTTCCACAGTTGATTGTATCACCTTTCTTAGGAAAGAAAGTAAATAGTTAGCCAGGTAGCTATCTTCCAAATTTCTTGGCATAGACGAGTGAACACTTTCAATGCTGCATTCCTTTGCTGAAACATGTAGTTGATATTTCGTCAATTCGTGGAGCCTTGTTTTTCACCAGCGCCTTCAGTTCAGCTTTGATTTCTTCATTGAGTACCATCCATTCCTGATCATATGCTATCTCTTGAAAGGGTCACGTGTCAGCCAGTTCTTTTTGGCATAATGACTCTGTGTATATCTTTCACCTTCCTTTGATACTTTCCTCTTTGTTTAATATTTTCTCCATGGAAGCATTCACTGTTGCAGCTAGAGGCTTGCGTTTTTTTCTTCAACTCTTTTAGCTTGAGACATGACGAGTATGTTCTTCCTTTTGGTTTTCTTTCTCCAGCTCTTTGCACATGACATTAGTTACTTTGTCTTCTCGAGTTACCCTTTGAAATCTTCTATCCAGTTCTTTTACTTCACCATTTCTTCCTTTTGCTTTAGCTACTAGATGTTCAAGAGCAAGTTTCAGAGTCTCTTCTGACATCCAGTTTGGTCTTTTCTTTCTTTCCTGTCTTTTTAATGACCTCTTGCTTTCTTTGTGGATGATGTATTTCATGTCATTACACAACTTTTCTGGTCTTTGGTCATTAGTGTTCAATGCATCAAATCTGTTCTTGAGATGGTCTTTCAACTCGGGCTGGATAAACTCAAAGTCATACTTTAGCTCTCACAGACTTGTTCTAATCTTCTTCAGTTTTAATTTGAATTTGTATGTAAGCATTTGATGGTCTATTCTGCAAATAGCCCCTAACCATGTTCTGACTGATAATATTGAGCTTTTCCATCATCTCTTTCCACAGATGTGGTTGATTTAATTCTCATGTATTCTAGATGGCAAGATCTGTGTATTTATGTTGCTGGAAAAAGGTGTTTGCAATGAAGAAGTCATTGATCTCGCAAAATTCTATCATGTGACCTTTAACATTGTTTCTATCACCATGGCAGTATTTTGCAACTACTGGTCTTTCTTTCTTTCCAATTTTTACATTCCAATCACCCCTAATTATCAGTGCATCCTGTTTGCTTGTTGATAAATTTCAGACTGCACATGTGGTAAAAAAAAAAAAAAAAACTTCAATTTCTTCATCTTTGGCCTTAGTGGTTACGTTTTAGTCATCTAGTACTGCTCTAATAGAAATACCACAAGGGGATGCCTTTAACAAAGAAAAAATTTATTCTCTCACAGTCCAGTAGACTGGAAGTCCAAATTCAGGGTGCTGGCTCCAGGGGAATGCACTCTGTCTTTGTTGGCTCTGGGGGAAGGCCTTTGTATTGCATCAGTCCCACCTTGGTCTGGAAGCATCTCGGCACAGGGACTTCAGACCTGAAGGACGTGCTCGGCTCCTTCCTTGACGGTATGAGGTCCTTCCTGCTGCTTTCTTGATGGTATGAAGTCCTTTCTGGTGCTTTCTTGATGGTATGAGGTCCCCAGTTCTGCTTGGTTCCCTTTTATCTCTTGTAGGATAAAAGATGGTACAAACCACACTCTAGGGAAACTCCTCTAGTAAGTGTGTTACAGTCCCACCCTAATCCTCTTTAACATAATCCAGAGTTGCCCTATTACCCACAAACAGAGATTAGGATTTACAATATGGAAAAAAATCACAGAATGGAGAACAGTAACGCAACACTGGGAATCATGGCCCAGCCAAACGGCTACACAGATTATTGGGGGACACAGCTCAGTCCATGATAGATTGGTACAAAAATTTAAATAAAAGTCAGATTAACTGGTCTTCCTTGTAAGCATATGAATATCATGCTACCACTGACAGCACTGTACTTCAGAATAAATGTTGAAATAATTTGATGATGAATGTAACACCATTCCTCTTCAGTTTGTCATTCCAGGCACATTATTATATCATAGTAGTCAGATTCAAAATGGCCAGTATTCCAAAATGGCCAGCCATGGTCCTTTTCAGTTCATTAATGCCTAGGATATCAATATTTATGTGTTCATTTCATTTTCAATGATTTCCAATTTTTCTAGATTCATACTCTGTGCAGTACACATCCTGATAACTAATGGATGTGTCTGTTTCTTCTCATTTTGGGTCACAGAGGCCAGTTGAATCCCCAAAATTATTGCTCTGAGATAATCTTTCAATTTTAAACAAAAAATATCACCTGAAGTCTTCTTAAAACCAAACAGTAGTTTCTTTGAACTAGTAAAGTGTATCTGCCTGGAATATTATGCTGTGTCTATGTGTGTTTTAGTCATCTAGTGCTGCTCTAACAGAAATACCACAAAGTGGATGGCTTTAACAAAGAAAAGTCTGTTCTTACACAGTCTGGTAGGCTACAAGTTTGAATTCAGGTTGTACACTTCAGGGCAAAGCTTGCCCTTCTATTGGCTCTGGAGGAAATTCCTTGTGCTACACCAGTCTTTGGTTGGAGAACAACTTGGCCCATGAACCTCAGGTCTGAAGTACACGCTCTACTTGCGGTGCTGTTTTCTTGACAGTGTGAGGTTCTCAACTCTCTGCTTCCTTCTCTTTCCTTTTATCTTTCATGGGAAAAAAGGTGGTGCAAGCCACACTCCATGGAAATTCCAGTGGAGGGAGGTGACCCTAGGAAGGGATTTACAGTTTCACTCTAATCCTCTGTACCATAATCTGCTCTCTTAATCATAAGAAGAGATTAGGATTTATAGCATAAGAAAATCACAAATGGAGAACAATCACAGAATACAAGGAATCCCAGCCCAGACAAATTATTAAGCAAATTTTTGGGGGAACATAATTCAATCCATGACAATGTGGGATCAAATTGACAACAGCAACTGGAAAGATTAGATAGTAACCCTAGGGAACAATGAGTTTATTATGTTCATGGGAGAGGAACAACTCAGGAAATGAGGGTGAGAATGGTTTTGCAATTTAGAAAACATAATCAGTGTCCCTGAATTGAACACGTAGAAACTTGAATTGATGTATGTTTTTGCTGCATATATTCTCAGCAGCATAAATTAAAAATATATATATTAAATAAAGAAACAAGAGAAAGATTTTGACTGGACAATCAAAGATAATACATTTGATGAGAGCCCAAAACAAATAGAAGAAAAGAAATTCAAAGAAATCAGACAATCAATTCAGAGAAAAGAAGAAAACAAAAATAGAACAAAATATGCTGTATTTTCTCAGACAGAAAACAGAAAATACTTCCACTAAGCAAAAACAGGAGAAACAAAAGCAGCAACTAGACATCTGTTAGTTACAGTACAAAATGAGATACAGCATCTTAATAACTTGAGTGACCCTCCTACTCATGACAACTGAAACTGCTAAATAAAATGCAGCAAAATCAAATACTTTTAGCTAAGCAGCAAAACCAAATACTTTTAAGTACTTATTAACTAGTAAGAAAATAAATCCGCAATGGCCAGAAACAAAGTGGAAATGGAAATTCTGGTATTGTAAATAGAGCTGAAGTAGTCCCTGGATGGCATGAACAATTAAAAGGTATGCTGCTAACCGAAAGGTTGGCAGTTTGATTCCACCCAGAGGCATCTTGGAAGAAAGCCCTGGTGACCAACTTCTGAAAGATCACCGCCAATGAAAGCCTACAGAGGCCAGTTTTCTGACACACGTGGAGCCAACATGAGTCAGAACTGACACGATGGCACATGAAGGGAAATAACTGACATTTGCTCTGAGGATATCTACCAAAACTTCGTGCCATTAATTGGATTGTGTCCCCACAAAATGTGAGTTGTAAATCATAACCTCTGTGCCAGTGGTTAGAATTCCCTTTGGGAAAGGACTGTCTTTGTTATGCTAATGAGGCAGGATTAGTGTAGGATATGTTTTGAGTCTATCTCTTACAAGAAGAAGCCGATTAAGCAAGCAGAGCTGGGACAGGATAAATTCCAAACCATATACTATCTCTAAGGAACCAGGAAACAAGCCTAAGAGACAAGGACCTTTCCCCAGGCCAACAGAGAGAGTAGAAAACCTTCCCCTAGAGCCAGCTTTACAAAGCTAGAAGTCCAAATTTGGGGTGCTGGCTCTAGGGGCAGGCTTTCTCTGTTGGCTCCAGAGGAAGGTCCTTGTCTCTTTGATTTGTTTCCTGATTTATTGGAGATCACCATGTGGCTTGGCATCAATAACTCTACCCCCCATGTCTGCTGTGCTTGCTGGTAAATCTCTTTTATATCTCAGAGTCTACACTGATCCTGCCTCATTAATGCAACAAAGATAACCCATTCCCACATGAAATTAGAACCACAGACATAGAGGTTAGGACTTACAACACATATTTTTCTATAACACAATTCAATGCATAGCACTGGCCAATATTCTTCAGAAGTGTTAGTCATGACAGTTAAGGGAATACTGAAGAACTGTTCTGAACTAGAGACATCATAATACACTACGGATTGAATTGTCTTCTCCTAACCCATGACACCTATAAACACGACTTCATTTGGAAATAGGGCACCTGAAGATGTTATCAGGTTACACAAGGTCATACCAGCATTAAAGACGCAGTGGTGGTTTAGTGATAAAATTCCTGCCTTCCAGGATGTGGACCTGAGTTCGATACCTGGCCAGTTCACCTCATGTGCAGCTGCCACCCATCTGTCAGTGGAGGCATGTGTGTTGCTCTGATACTCAACAGGTTTCAGCACAGCTTTTAGACTGAGAGGGATGACCAAGAAAGGCATGGGGATCTATTTCTGAAAGTTAGTCAGGGGAAAATGCTGTAAATCACAACAGTCAGATCCACAACTGCTCGTGGGGGTGGTGCAGGACCCGCATTTTGCATCACGCATAAGGTCATTCCGACTGAGAACAACCAGAGTAAGGCAGGTCCTAATGCGTTCTGAATGGTTTTTCTATAATACAGACATAGGAAGACAATGAAACAGCAGACACGTGATGTGGAGCTATGCTACAGCGCAAGTCAGGTGCCCCAAGGCTACCAGAAACTGGAAGAGACAAGAAAGGATCTTCCCCTAGATCCTTTGGAGAGAAAGTAAATTGAACTTAGACTACAAACCTCTAGAACCATGAGGCAATAAATTTCTGTTGTTATAACCCACCCAGTTTGTAGGACTTTGTTATAGCAGCATTAGCAAACTAATACACAACTGAATGCAGAATGTGATTCTGACCTGGATCTCTTCCTGTACAGTACATTATTAGAGAAAGTTGAATGGAATCTAAGAATTAGATGGTAAGAAATGACCGTGGCCTAGAGAAATTTGAATGGAATCTAAGAATTAGATGGTAGGAAAAACCAGTGGCCTAGTGGTTAAGAGCTACAGCTACTAACCACAAGTTCAGCAGCTCAAATCGACCAGGCGCTCCTTGGAAACTCTATGGGGCAGTTCTCCTCTGTCTGTAGGGTTGCTGTGAGTCAGAATCAACACTCAATGGCAATAGGCTTGGTTTGGTTTAATGTGTCAGTGGAAACCCTGTTGGTATAGTAATTAAGTGCTACAGCTGCTAACCAAAAGGTCAGCAGTTCAAATCCACCAAAAGCTCCTTGGAAAGTCTATGGGGCAGTTCCACTTTGTCCTGTAAGGTTGCTATGAGTCTAAATCAACTCCACCGCAGTGGGAATGTATCATTAAAAGGTCCCTGGGTGATGTAAGCAGTTTGCAATCAACTACTAACCAAAAGGTTGGCAGTTTGAATCTACCAAGTAGCACCACAGAAGGAAGGCCTGGCAGGGAAGCTCAGCTCTACTCTGTAACACACAGGGTTGCCATGAATCAGAATTGACTTGATGGCAATGAGTTATCTAAAAAAAAACGTATCAGCACGATTAACATACTCAGTTGTAGCTCCATGAGCTGAATTGACTCCACAGCAACTGTTAATGTATTGTTATTAATTTCCCTGATTTTGAAGGTCAGGTTATCAGTTGTGTACGAAAATGTCCTTGTTTGCAGGAAATGCACACAGAAGTTTTCAGGGGAGTGGTGAGTGGTGAGTCAGTAATTTACTCTCAAATAGCTTATTTGTACAGTACTTCCAACTTTTCTTTAAGCTTGTTTTTGTTTTAAGAAACAGAAAAACAAATATGCTCAAAAATTGTTCTGACACTTACTGCATAATTCTTTTTAAAAAGTGAAGACAAGGGAAAAACAAAAATATCTAAACCAGTTGCTGTTGAATCAATGTCAACTCACAGTGGCCTCACGTGTGTCATGGTAGGGCTGTACTTCATAGGATTTTCAGTGGCTGATTTTTCAGCAGCAGATCACCACACCTTTCTTCCAAAGCACCTCTGGGTAGACTCAAATCTTCAGCCTTTTGGCAAAGAGCCATTTGTACTGCCCAGAGATTTTGAAGACAAGCGAGTGATAATACTTTATAAAGGTTCACATGGAAATCTGTGAATGATTCTATTCGTGAAGTGATAATCCTTAGTTATTTTAACGCTGCAGTTAAGTGGAGTACTTCACATCTTGTAGATACTGAATACATGATGTATTATAGAATCGATGTTTTCAGTGTAAGTAATTATCAGGTCCCTTCTGATTTCCCTTACACAGTTAAGCACAGGCCTTTTCACTGATCATTGTGCTTATTTCTGAAGTGGTATCTTACGTCATTTAGGGCTCCTTCAACAGGCTACCAGCTGCGTGAGCCTCCTACATAACCACAAAATACATTAACTGGCAGCAGAAGGAAAGGGAAGTGTAAAGGAGAGTTTAATTTAATGTGACTGGGTTTTGCCAAATCATAACATCATACCATATGGTGTACATATGATGGTGTTCCATCTGGAAAAGGCAGGTGAAGTTGAAAGGAAGGTAACTGGCATGTGGCACATGACTGAAGGGGCCAAAGGGAAAGGAAAATCACTGGGGAATACCCAGGGAAGATTAACATCACTAGCCCTTCTTCAAGTCTTCACGGCCAGCCCCCTTCGCTGCTAGCCCAAGTATGTACCCCTAGACCGACATCCTCCCCTATGCTGCATCCCTGTGTGATCTCATGTGGTCGAGGAACATTCCTCAGTCAAAAGTGTGTTCCTTGTGGGTCTCTGCTCAAGGCATGAAATTGCATTGTGAAGGAAGAGTCCTTTAAATAGACATTGTGCTTTTAGCATTTCCATCCTTTTAAGATGTAAACAAGTATAGGGAAAGTAGTGATTTAAGACCTTCTCTTTCAAATCATCTTAAAATGAATCTGTTTGTGAGAACAGCTTCACAGAACAGCTGCCAGAGATCAGATCTGAGAGGAAAACCAAGGGAACTGGTAAGAGCTGAGACTAGTTCAGGTGGCTAACCACTTTTTGCATTCTTTTTCTGTCTGTCTGTCTGTCTCTCTCTCTCTGAGTAACTACATGCCTCTACTTCCCTCACATGCTGATGATCAGGGAAACTGAATTAAGTAACATTTGGCCAAAATCCTCTGCATGTTCCACATCTTATTAGCATTTTTTTCTATCTAAATGACCTATTCCATGCCCAAACTAATTCAATTACAAGGCTTCTGTCCTTTAAGAGAAACTCTGGTGGCTTAGTAGTTAAGTGCCGTTTTAGTCAGCTAGGGCTGCTCTAACTGAAATACCAGAGTGGATGGCTTTAACAAAGGAAGGTTTATTCTTACACAGTCTGGTAGGCTACAAGTCCAAATTCAGGGTGTCCACTCCACGGGAAGGCTTTCCCCCTAGTAGGCTCTGGAGGAAAGTATGATATTGCATCAGTCTTTGTCCAGGGAGCATCTTGGTGCAGGAATCTCAGGACTGAAAGAGGCAATCTTTTCCCAGTGCTGCTTGCTTGAAGGTGTGAGGTTCCCAATTCTCTGCCTATTTCACTTTCCTTTTATCTCCTGCAGGATGAAAGGATTAAGGGTGGTGTAAGCCACACTCCAGGGAAACTCCTTTTACAGTGGAGTAGGGAGGTGATCTTCTGAAGGGATTTACAGTCCTACCTAATCCTTTAGCATACAGCACAGCAAAATCACAAATTGGAGGACAATTGTAGAATACAGAGAATCATGGCCTACCCACCTATTTTGGGGGGACCCAATTCAGTCCATGACAAGTGCTATGGCAGCTAACCAAAAGGTTGGCAGTTTGAATCCTCCAGGCACTCCTTGGAAATTATGGGGCAGTTCTACTCTATCCTACAGGGTCACTAGGAATTGGAATTGACACCGTGACAGTGGGTTTGGTTTTTACCCTTTAAGATGCAACTAAAATGTCTTTTGTTCTATGAAGTCTTTATCCACTGTACCATCTACTTTCCTGTCTCTTTTTTGACAACACTGTTTTAGTACCTTACTCGGACACATATGTGTGTCCTTGTCAATTCTATCACCAGATTGTAAACTAATTTAGTGCGTGGACAATGTTTTGCTGTTCTGTGTCCTCAACACCTACTACAGTGCCTGGAATACGTTGCTGTTGTTAGATGCCATTAAATTGATTTTGATACAAAGCAACCCTATGTGACGGAATAGAAGTGCCTCATAGGTTTCCTAGGCAGTAGTCTTTACAGGAGCAGATCACCAGGTCTTTTCTCCTACTGGTGTTCAAATCACTGACTTCTCAGTTAGAAGCTGAGTGTTTAACCATTGTGACGCCAGGTTTCTTTGCCTGGATTATAGTTCTTGTTAGGTGCTGTGAAGCTGGATCTGACTCAAATTGACTGTATATATGACAGAACAAAATACCGCCCACTCTCACAATTATTGCTAAGCCTGAAACTGTGGTTGCAGCCACTCTGTCAGTTCATCTCATTGAAAGTTTTCCTCTTTTTCACTGACCCTCTACCAAACATGATTCTCTTTTCCAAGGGACTGGGCTCTCCTGATAACATGGCAAGCATAGTAGACTATATGACTGAGTGATTCAAAATGGCCAATGTCAACACACTTCAGTTCACTAATGTCTGAGATATTGATCTTCACACATTCCATTTCATTTTTGATGACTTCTAACTTTCCCAGATTCATAGTTTGTACATACCATGTTCTGGTTACTAATGGATGTTTGCAGCTGTTTCTTCTCATTTTGAGTCAAATCATGTCAGCAAATGAAGGTCCCAAAAGCTTGACTCCACTCATGTCAGTAAGTTGACTCTGCTTTGAGGACATAGCTCTTTCCCAGTCATATTTTGAGTGCCTTCCAACCTGAGGAATTCACCTTCTGGTACTGTATCAAAGATGCGCTACTATTCATAAGATTACCAATTTTTTCAGTAGACTGCCTGGCCCTTCTTCCTAATCTGTCTTAGTCTGGAAGCTCAGCTGAAATCTGTCCACAAAGGGTAACCCTGCTGGTATTTGAAATACCAGAGTCAAAGCTTCCAGTATCAGCAACATATAAGCCACCTGTCATGGATGGAACTGTGTCCCCCAGAAGTGTTTGTGGCTGTTTGGCTGGGCCATGATTCCTAACATTTTATGGTTTTCCTCCAATTCGTGATTTTCCTATGCCGTGTGTTAAAGAGCATTAGTCCAGGACTGTAAATCCCTACCCAGTGTCACCTCCTTGCTGCACTGGAGTTTCCCTAGAGTGTGGCTTGCACCACCTTTAATCCTTTTATCCTATGAAAGATAAAAAGAAAGGGAAGCAAGCAGTGAAGTGGGAACCTCACACTATCAAGAAAGTAGCACTGGGAGTAAAGCGTGTCCTTCAGACCTGTGGTTCCTGCGCCAAGATGTTCCCTGACCAAAGACTGATGCAACACAAAGAACGTCCTCCAGAGCCAACAGAGGGAAAGACTTTCCTATGGAGCAGACATACTGAATTTGGACTTGTAGCCTACTGGGCTGTGTAAGAATGAGCTCTGCTTTGCTAAAGCCTTCCACTCTGTGGTATTTCTGTAAGAGCAGCACTAGCTGACGAAAACACCACCACAGTAGAGTAAACTGACAGACACAAGGTAGTGGAATATAGTAAGTGCTTAGTAAACATTTGTTGAATTAAATACACTCAGAGTTAATGAGACTTTTTATTCTGAGCTACACATTCTTTACATAGTACAGCACAGGATATGTGGGCACTGAACCAAAAGCCTCTTTGTGCAGTAAAATAAGTTTCAAAAACATTAATTAGAAAGCATTTTTCTCATTAAAAAGAAAGAATAGATCCAAGGCGGGAACTCCATCCTCGTACTCAGTTAATTTAAAAAAATCTGTGATTTTGTGCCATGGATTTGAAGTTGTAACCTTGAAAATCAGTTTCCCTCTCAACTTTTGTAAGCTTTGAATTGTGTTCCTGGTTGTAGCTGATTTGCTTGAGATCAATAACAAACAGAATAACGCCAAGAGGGGCTTCTAGGGGTGCTTCTGATGCTATCTGCAGCGGCAGGGTAACCAAACTAGCAGCCTGAACTGGGGCCTAGCAAGAGAAATTACATCTCAGAGGACTGAGTTTGCAATACTTGTTCATTATTTGAACTGGATTTTGAAAGGCCTAATTCTGCATTATTTTTTCAAACCATACACCAGAATTTACTAATCCAAACGAGTATTCTCCTGTAAGTGTGCACATCTATTCCATTATTCCAGTGACATTGGGTTGCCCACAGCAGATTTGGACTTTCTACTTAGGGATTGTCTCTGATTTTGAGTCTTCCAGGGCTTTGTTTTACCTCTGCAATGGCACCCTACAGCTAGGTCCTTCACCTGCCTTTGGCAGACTTTGCTCCAAATGACTACAGCTGATTGCAGAAATTGACTGCTCCAAAATAACAAACTGTGCACCTGGCCCAAGCCTTAGTATTCTCAACTGCCTAATTAGCATGGGAAAGCTGGACAATGAAAAATGGAATACTGAAGAATTGATGTCTTTAAATTATACTGTTGGTGAAAACTACTGAATAAACCACAACTGCCAGAAGAACAAAAAAGTCTGTCTTAGAAGAAATACAGGCACAGTGATCCTTGGAAGAGAAAATTGGGGGTCTTTCTCTCATGTGCTTCGGACATGTTCTGAAGAGGAACCAGTCTCTGGAGAACGACATCATGCTTCGAGAGACAGAGGGTCAGTGAAAGAGAAGAAGGCCTGCAATGAGATGGACTGACGCAGTGTCTGCAACAACGGGCACAAACACAACCACAGCTGTAAGGATGGTGCAGGACTGGGAGGTGTCTTGTTCTGTTGTACATAGGGTTGCTGTGAGTTGGAACTGATTCAATGCCACTAACAGCAATAAAGAGACCATTGAGGGTATGTAAGAGAATGTGTTCCTCTGTTACTAAGGTCTACAATAATAGTTTCCAGCAAAAGTTCGCTGTAGAACCAACATTCAGTAATCTAAGCTGATGCCTTAAGAGAGGTGTTACTCGTTTGGATATACCAAAATTCTGGCATGTTTATTTACAAACTGGCCTCTTCCATTTCATCTCTAAAAGAATAATGATCAGCTCACATTTACAAAGGAATGGCTCTCAACAATTACTGCTCCAGGGGCTGAGGATGCACAGACATGTGATACTTGGCTCTTGCTCTCTCAAAGTATTTGTATTCCAGACAGAGAGACAGACATGCAGCTAATTCCCAAAAAATTCTCATACTTCCAAGGAAGTATGTGCAGAGGAGCTGAAGGGAGACATAAGAGCAGAGCTGACCCTAAATGCAGCTTGTTTTGAGTACAAAGCATGAGGGAAGAGGCAAGATGGGCTTTCTAGAACAGGGAAAACTCATTACGTAAATATGAGCACTATTTGTAAAGTTGTCACTGGCCAGTTTTTGCAGAAGTAAATGGCCAAGCCTTGGAAGGAAAACAGCTTAAATACTTATTAGAAGCAGAGATGGTGAGACTTTGTCTCACGTACCTTGGACAGGTTATCAGGATCCGTGGAGAAGGACATCATGCTAGGCGAAGCTGAGGGTCAGCAAAGAGGAGGAAGACGCAATGACATGGATTGACAGAGTGACTACAACAATGGGCTCAAGCGCAGTGACGGTTGTAAGGATGGCACAGGCCCCGGCAACGCACACAGAGCAGCTCTGAGGTGGAACTGCCTTGAGGATGCCCGACGACAACAAATACGGGTACTGGTTTAAGACAGATCACACCGCAATATCCTCATTCCGGATTAAAATATCCCAACACCTCGGAAAGGCTTTAAGCCTAAAATGGCATGAAATATGATAATATGTGTAAAGAACTGCATATAATTAATAAAACATAGTCCCTATTCTATTTATTCCACAACACTGCAAAATATCTCAGGTTTTTACCAAGACAGAAACAACAGCAATGAGGAACACTTGCCTCTGTCCGCTGCTGCACTGGACCGTTCGTTCCCTACCTGCTTCCCCCTTTCCATTGCAGGCGCTTCAGTCTGTAGTGTGGGGCAGATGGCAAGGAAAGTCTGCGACATCTGAAAGTGAGGCATTGTTTCTAGCTTCTAATTATAATTCCCAAAGAGGAGCTGCTAATTCGCTCTGACCGGTTCTCAGTCACTGTCCACTACGTCGTCCTTATACTGCAGTGCTCATTACCCAGATTCTAATCTGCAGCCAATCCTACAAGCAGGTTGGGCCCAAATCTATCAGATTTCTGGTGTTTCACAGTTAGCCTGGCACACATCTTCTCCTTGTTCTGTTAGCTGGACTTTTGACCTATACCGTAGACCTAACCACCAACTCATAACAAATTTAATCTATAACAGCTCCATGAGATAGATGTTATATTGTTCATTTCATAAATAAGAAAACTAAGATTCAGAAAAATCAAAATATCTCCCAAGGTCCCATAGTTAAGAAAAGACTATAGAGTAAGGATTTGAAGTTGGGTCTAATTCAAAATGCACCACTTGCTTTTCTATTTCACCTCGACTCTGAGTAAACTACTTCATCTCCCTGGACACTGTTCTCTTCATCTATAAAAGGAAAGAACTGTATCAGCATTTTTAAAATTTATGTCTCCAATACAATGAACATAGGGCAAAACAGGGAGAGTAGAAGAGGCTTCCATAGTCAAATACATCTGAGAAAGAGATGTAGCTTGCAGCATTCTTCTTGTTTAACCATGGAGCATCATTTTCCCTGTAACACTTGTGCTCCTTACAACTAATTTGATAACCATTGTTCTGGATGATACATCAGGTATTTCTAGTTTCTACCTTTAGTATCTGAACGCAGAGCCTCTGCATCTCACTTTGATACTTGTTGGGAGCTATCAAGTCAATTACTACCCATAATAACCTCATGTGACAGAGGAGAACTGGCCCCACAGATTTCCTTAGGCTGCAGTCTTGATGGGAGCTTAGAGCCACTGGGTGGGTTCAAACCATCAACCTATAGTTAGCAGCCAGGTGCTTAATCATTGTGCCACCAGGGATCCTTCTTGTTAATACAAGACAGTTTTATTTACTTGTTTATTTTTCTTTAAATGTTTAATTGTGATTTTGGTGAATGTTCACACAGCAAATTGCATTCCCGTTTAATGATTTCTATACAGATTGTTCAGAGATAATTTATTTTATTTTCCACCTTGTGTCAACATTCTCATTATTTCCCTTCTAGTTTTTCCATTTCCATTAATCTAACTTCCCTGTTCTCCTCTCACCCACCCCCTATGCCCATCCCCTGCCCCACCTCACTTTCTCATCTTTGCCTCAGGGTAAATGTTGGCTGCTTGGTCTCATAGAAATGATTGTCTTTTAAAAGGAGCACAGCAGTCACAGGTGGTTTCAGCTTATAGTTTAAAGAATATCTCAGGACGATAGTCTCAGGGGTCCTTACCAGTCCTTACCAGTCCACTAAGTCTGCCCTTTGTTAAGAATCTGAGTTTTGTTCTACAGTTTGCTCCCATCCTATCCAGGACTTTCTATTGTGTCCCTGGTCAGAATAATAGATAGTGGTAGCCAGACCCCATCTAGTTCTTCTCGTCTCAGGTGAGGCCACTGTTTGTATAGGCAATTAGTCTTGTAGACTAGATTCTCCTTTGGTTCTTTGGTTTCCCACTTTCTCTTTTGCTCCAGATGGGTAAAGATAATACTACACAGTTTTAAAGGCCTCTAGGAAAGGGTAATCCCAAATGTCATTTTTTAGTGACCTATGTTTAATGACAAGTCCATGAGGTTTCCCTATGGCCCCCATTTAAAACACAAAGATAAAGTTGTTAAGCTAGTTCATAAAATCATAACATACTTTCAATTACTTATATGACGAATAGAGCAAAATAGAAGCTGAGCTACAAAGCAGTGACTGCTGTCGTTCGTTGGCATCATTCTTTGTCATAGTTGTTTATTTCTCTTTGAGCATTTAGACTTGGATTCGTTTTCATAAACTGAAAGCTGCTATCTTGGCATTTGGTTTTGTAGCTCTAAGCTGACTTGGGACACCACAGACTACCCTTCACTGCAACTTCCAAAAAGGACATCTGCCATTTAGCTGGGTGAGTGAAGTTTGACCCTGTCTGAATGGAGGGAGTAGAGCTGAATAGTTTAAGGAGATCTCTTATAGGGTCGCTATGAGTCAGAATTGACTTGATGGCTGTAGGTTTGTATTTGTTTTTGTTTTTTTGTGGGGTTTTTTTTTTTTTTTTCTTCTAACACCCGGGAACCCTACTGTCTGGTGGTTAAACATTCAGCTGCCAGCCAAAAGACTGGTGGTTTCATCCTACCCAGAAGGTCCACAGGAGAAAATCCTGATGAACTGCTTCATGGAGGATTACAACCCTCCCCCCCAAAAACCTGTGGAGCAGTTCTATTCCATTATACAGGGTCATTGTGAGTTGGAATCAACTCCATGGCACCGAATAACAACAACTCTAATCCCCAGAATTCTAAGTCTCTCATTTGATATCCCACTGTCCCCATCTTTTCAACTCCTTTAGAAAGCCTTACAAAACAAAAAGAAAGAAATCTCTGTTTTCCTCTGCTTCTCCCACTGCTTAAAGCTTTCTGTCCCACCTTTACTTTAAAACAAATTTTTTAAGTTTTTTTTTTTTTCAGTTTTCTGAAATTGATAAAGCCTGGGTGACCTCTAACAGCAAGCTGAGAAAAATCTATTTTTATAAATATCTGGATTCTACTCAAATTTGCCTCAAGTTTTATATAAAATAATACACAAGTCACAACAATTTAATCTCTTTACCCTAACTGTAAAATGGGGTAATAACTTCTTGATCCTCCTTTCTTCCTTCCTTGGATTTCCCCAAAGATGAATTTAATCCTGTAGAATCACTTTGAACACTTCACTGAAAGGTAGTATTCAAATAAAAGACTCAATTATAGAGTCATTTAGCAAAGCAGCTACTGTATTTTGACTGCAGTAACCACAGACCAAAAATTTTACTGTGTTTTGCTCCTCTGTTCACCACTATATAATATATAATCCTTCTTGTTTCCTGAGCCCCCAAACCAGGCTCCCTGAATGCTGACTTCTGGTCTGGAGCATCCTATCAGAGCAAGACGGCAAGGAAACTATCAAAGACTACTGGGGTCGCTTCAGAAAGACCAGAGATAACCTTAATAAGCCCCCATTGTCCAGAAACAGGACAAGTTGAGTTTCATAAACAATAATAATGAAAATGGTTGAAATATATCAACATGTTTAAATTTGTGAGTTCAATAATACTTTGAAAAATCTAACTCATGATTAATTTGTTCACTATCATGACTGCAGTAATGGCTTTATGGGTGAATATATTTGTCAAAACTGATAAAATATGTTACATACGTTCAGTTCATGCCAATTGTACCTCAGTAAACCTATATTTAAAATCTAATTGCTTAAAGTTGGGTAATATTAATAAACCAATTCATCATCTTGAAAATTAGCAAAGAAAGTGAGAAGATCAAGCTTTTTCCCCCTCTCAGAATAGCAAAATAATAGGTGACAAAATGTTCCCTTTGTAGGTGTGTTCCATTTATAAATGATGATGAAACCTCAAGGCATAGATCATCAACAACTACTAACATCACAAAAAGAGAGACAACCAGATATTATGTATCTCCTGATGGAAGAAAACCACTATCTATAAATTAATCTTTCCAAAAAAAGCAAGCTACATTCTGAATAAGCCTCTAGTTCTAACTATGAATTTACATGAAATATGGAGGAGAAAATAACATGTTGACACATGGCAATCAGAAAAATCTAGACAGTAGAAATTCTACAGGACAAAAGACCCAATTTCTTCACCAAATAAACCACAGAAGAAAAAGAGAAGAACATACATATTTAAAAGAAACTTAAAAGATACATTAATGAGTTGCAGTGCCTGAGCCATATTTAGATTCTGATTAAAACAAATTTTTAATATGATACTGAGAAAGCAGTTGGAAATTTGAAAACTAATCATTTTTTCCTGACACAAGGAAATCTTTGTCTATTTTTTATGGTTTGATGAGGTCATTATGGTTATTTTTTTTAAAGGATTCTTATCTTTTGAAGACACATATTGAAATATTTAAGGATGAAATATGAAAATAATATGGGAAGGTAGGCAAAGCAAGAATGGATATGAAGGGTATATTGAAGTTCATTATACCACTTTTTCTACTTCTGTATGTTTAAATTTTTCCATACTGAGAAAGGCAGGGCCAAGATGGCAGAAGAGTCAAACATTTCCTGCCATTCCTCTTACAACAAAAACCTCCCAAATGGGAGGATCTAATATATGTGACAATGTAGAAATCCTATTTATCAAAGACAAAGATGAAGAACTGAACTGAGCAGCGAGTGGAAAACGAGACAACTCAAAAGTAACAGAATCAGGCAACTACAGACCAAGGGATTGCTAGCTCCCTGTTAGCTGAGTCTGCACCACACACACAAGCTGACATAAGCAGCAATGTCCCAATCCAGGGCTGAACACATCTAGCATAGCCAAGCAGTAGAGAATCTGCACACAATTCCAGAACCAAATAGGAATACAACAGACCTGTAAAAGTTAAGTGCAAGCTCCCAAACTACTGCTCACTGACAAAATAACTCCTCACTCCATGGCAGCTTCACAGCAGAGAAGCACTACCTTCCTCTTTCCCACTCCCCACCTGTCCCCACCATGAGTCCTGTGGCATTCAACTATTGCCATATACCCTAAATTAGGGTGGGAGGTCCTGCTTTCACTGAGCCTCTGATGTGTGGGTCCATGGACCTGCAGTGCTCTTCAACACTGCCTAGTCCCTTGGAGGCTGATTCAACACTGAACACCCTTATTAGCATAAAACAATAGGCCATGTACCCAAAGCCCATTGTCATCTGTAGCAGCCAAGGGGACCTGCACATCTGTGACATTTGACACAACCACACTCCCTGACAAGGAGCCTCACCCAGCCACATCAGGGTCCTGTGGGCTGGTGGTATCACCCACTTCATCTAGACATCCACAATGGGGGTCTGACCATTACTGGTGCTTCCCAGTCCCTCCAGCCAACCACACCAGGCACCCAAGGGCTGGCTGCACCACCTTCCCAATACACACGCTAGTCAACAGGGACACTCCCTCCATCCAGGCACATAAGTGTCTAGCAACCAATGGTCCCCTGCTTTGCCCCACACATCACCCCCCATCACAACCAGAGACCTCTGCCTACCCCAAACAGCCCCACGCAGGCCTGCCCACTGTAGGTAAGAGTCTAAACTGCATACTCAATGATCAAAAACCCAGACCCCTGTGAATAGACTACTGGGCTCACACTCCTAGTAGCTGCTCTGACCACCTGAAGACCAGACATGAGAGCTTCAACAATACCAACCAAAGTTGCACACTCACTCAGCCTACTTGGGCATATCAAAACAAAACAATTACACAGAGATGCAGTAAACAAAACTGCAATAAATAAATATAATAACCTACTGATGCCTTAGAGACAACAGTCAATGTCAAATCACACAAAGAAGTAGGACAAGATGACTCCAATACCCCAAATTAAAGGACAAGAAAACCTTCCATAGAAAGATAGGGCAATGGAACTACCCAATAAAGAATTCAAAAGACTGGGATATAGAGATCTCCAAGAGGTTGGGAAAAACTCAGACCAAGCCAAGGAACACACAAAGCAATAGAACAATTCAGGAAAGCAATACAAAAACAAAATGACAGACTACAAGAAACCATTCATAGGCAGCTACTAGAAATCCAAAAGATTAGCAACAAAATTTCAGAATTATACAACTCAATAGAAGGTGATAGTAGCAGAATGGAGACTGATGGAAGTCAACATAGTAACACTGAGGATAAATCCCTTGCCATCAATTTGTTTGAGGAAAAATCAGTAAAAAAAAAAAAAAAAAATGAAGAAAGCCTAAAATTATGTGAGACACTATCAAGAGGAAAATCTTGTAGTAATTTGAGTACCAGAACAGGGGGTGGGGTGGGGTGGGGTAGATAACAGAACACACAGAGAATTGTTTCTGATTCGCTGGTAAAAAACTTTCCCAACGTTGCAAAAAGTGAGAAGATTTGCATCCAAGAAGCTCAACAAAGTCCATACAAGATAGAACTCAAAAGTCACCAGATACATCATAATCAAATGAACCAAGATCAAAGACAAAGAATCTTGGGAGTGGCTAAGGGTAAATGAAAACTCACCTACAAATTAGAACCAATAAGACTAAACTTTGATTATGCAAATACCATGCAGGCAAGAAGGCAGTGGAAAGACACATACAAAGCCTTGAAGCAAAAAGTGCCGGCCAAGAATTATATAAGGTCTGAAAATTAAGTCTGCAAATTTAACTGTTCTAAGTGCAACATACCTCGCTGCTGAATATCACTATGCTCACCTTCAAAGTACTCCTCTTAGGAAGCTATGCACCAATGCCAGCACCTAGTCCACCCTTCAAAGCAATTTTGGAACTCTTTCTGGAATGGCCACTGCACATGGTGGCCTGGTGGTAAGTTCATGACCCTTATTATACAGTTGTCTGTGAGGGAGTTTTCAGACAGTAAACAAATAATTGTATGGGAATGCTGCACCTGCTTACCCGATGTTGCCCCTGATGATTTTTTCTTTATCCGAAGATAAAGGAAATATTGAAAGGAAGATGTGGTTACTTAGTTTGGAGGTATAGGGTCATGGTTTCACGGGACAGCCAAGTTAATTGACCTAGTAACACTTTTAATTCTTCTGCTCAACCTTGTAGTTCATTGTGTAGTGCCTGCGGTCTTAAAAGTTTAAAAGCAGAACTCCAGACACAGCAATTGGTCTCTATTTGCTTGGAGCAACAGAGGAAGAAGGTATCAGGAACAGGAAGGGGAAAATAGTTGTGTAGCTAATTGCCTCCAAGAACAACTGCCTCCTCTGGCATAAGACCAGAAGAACTGAATAGTACCTGGCTACCATCATGTGGAACAGTTTGATCAAGGATTGTATAGCAGAGTCCTGATCAAAAGTGGGAATATGTTACACAGAATTTAAATTTCTCACAGACTTCAGACTTCTGGAGCAATGAAGGCTCAATGAACCCATGAGACTACTTCCCTGAGATAATCTTTAAGCCTTAAACCAAAAATATGCACTGAAGTCTTCTTAAGACCAGGAATTTTCAGCTTAACTAGCAAAAAATGTCTGCCCTGTGCTTTATTCTCTTTTAAAAATTATCTAGAGAGGATCACATTGACAACAACTGGAAAGATTAGATAGGAACCTTAGAGGGCAGGGCGTTTATGTTCATGGGGAGGAACAATTCAGTAAAGGAGGGTGAGAAGGGTTACACAACTTGAAGATGGGAATCAATGTTAGTGAATTATCCAATAGAAACTGTCTAGATGGTGTTTTACCATGTATGTTCCCAATGGAAAAAAAAAAAAAAAGCACTGCCATTGAGTTGATTCCAACTCACAGAGACCCTATACAACAGAGTATAACCTTCCCAAAGAGTTTCCAAGAAGCATTTGGCATATTTGAACTGCCCACTTTTTGGTTAGCAGACATAGCACTTAACCACTAGGAAACCAGGGTTTTCGTATCCTCAATAGTAACAAAAACTAAAATAAATTATTTTAAAGAGAAAGAGAGAGACAGGACTTCAATCCTTATTGTGGGAGTTGGGTCAGGGAAGAAGGACCAAGACTACTGTTGCAAGTTTGAAAAGAGCCATAAATCCAAGAGCTTAGGGTCTAGACTCCTAAAGTTGACAAAAGGAACCATCGCCGTTGGAGAGAAGCCTCCTTCACTTGGATGGACAGCACTCCAACTCTATTGGCAACAGCAGTATTAAGGCATGGGATGTGTCAGTGACAGAGCAGCACAGGGATGCCCAGCCTTTTACTTGGACTTTGGAGAGATAAGACCATGGAGGTAGCTACAGGATAAAAAGCAGTTTCAAGAGCTCCAGTGGGGTACTGACATGTACTGTGCTATGTTTCCTAAAAGATCTGTAGCAGTTTGGCTGGGCTGTAATTCCTGATACTGTGTGATGTTCTGCCAAGTTGGAATTCCTGCCTCTGGGATGCTGATGGTGGATGGGTGGCAGTAGTGTTGGTATAGCAAGAGTCAGTGTGTAATTTCATTTCATACCTAGAGGCGGTCTCTTGAAATATAAAGTAGAAAAGCTGGCAGAGACATTTGGCAGCTTGAGTGCAACTTCTGGAAAGGTCCAGGCTCCCTGAGCCTCAGAAGCTTCCAGTCCAAGGGAAGTTTAACGGCAAGGACTTTCCACTAGTGCCAGCAGAAATGGTCTTCCCCTGGAACTGATACCCTGAATTTGGTCTTGTAGCTTACTGGACAGTGAAAATAAAATAAAATTCTTCTTTTTTAAAGCTGTCCACTTGTGGTATTTCTGCTAGAGTAGCACTAGATAATTACAACAGGTACCAAGAGTTGGTAAAGCCTCAGCAAAATTACTTGGGAATTCTACCAGGAAATGAATTTTCTGCTTCTGAATCATAGTTTTTTGGTGGACGTCACCTTGGACTTCACTGATGTGGATCCCTGAGTTGGGTTGGACCACACTGGTTTAGATCTATTGAATTGTGGACACTTACGAATTTTCTGATGGTATTACCTTCTCTTACCCACTCTTCCTTCAACAAACTGTTCTGCCTTTGGATACATCCCCACCATCCAGCCTTAACATTTGAAGCTGCTTTTGACAGACAGAACACTGTCCTGGGTGAAAGCCATGCGTATAGCAGTTTTTACTTCTCCAAAATCATCTGCTTAGGTCCTTTGGCATTACTTGATTCCTGTTTGTTGGTTGACTGGTATTGAGAATATGCATACATTTGGGGGATGTGTGTGACCTTTATTATTTTATTAGTAGTTACCAGCCAGGGATAACTCATTTTTGGTATTTGGTCTTGTAGCTTACCGGACAGTGAAAATAAAATAAAATTCCATCATCCACAGCCTGTCATCTACTGTCACTATAGCTTAGTTACTGATGGCTAGGGTAAATAACACTAGGTGTGCCACCAGCAAGGATGTTTTCATTGGTTGAATCCCCGTGAAGTCCAACTGGTCTAAAAGCCAATCAGCGACGCTTTCACAATCAGGCATGATGAAATAATCATGTCCAACTTTTAGTTACAGTGCCCAAATTTTACATTTACTTTGTATCTTGTAATATCTCTTAAAACTCTGTTGTAAATATACAAGAGTATTATACTACTGTTCAGTTTTTATAATTAAAAAAATAAAGTTAAAGTCTAAAAAACGGGTGGAAGTTGAATTATTTTATAAGCAAATGCCTTTATTTTTCTTGTGATCACTCTGCATTAGAAATATATATTACTCAGGGATTTGGAATTCAGGTTTTAGTTTGCTTTAGCACACAGCAACCTTTGAAAAGCTTTCTTAAAGTATCACCTTCGAGAGTCTGGGAGAAAAAGGAATACATTATTTTCTATCTTTTTTGATAAGTATGTGGGGGTAGGGTCAGGGTGGGCAGTTGAGATGAGAGTTTAATTAAGAGACCATAGGTTAGGAGCACATCTGTGTCAACTGGCACACCATGACTCACAAAGACAAAGTTCTGCATCCTATGTTGGTGAGTAGTATCTGGGGTCTTTAAAGCTGGTAAATAACCATTTAAAATAGAACTACGGGTCTCTTACCATCAGGAGTAAAGAATGGTGAAGAAAACTGAAGACTGAAAAGAGCCATGAGTCCCAAGGACTCAGGATCACATGAAACATCACCTACACGACCCCAAGATCAGAAGAACTAGATGATATCCAGCTAACATTACCAACTGTTCTGACAAGGATGACAACAGTCTTGGACAGAGCAGGAGAAAATGTAAAACAAAATTCAAATACACACAGACAAAACACCAGACTTTAGTCTGACAGTGACTGAAGGAACCCCAGAGACTACAGCACTCTGCTAACTCAGACCTGAAACCACTCCTAAAGCCTACTCTTCAGACAAAAACTAGATAGGCCTAGATAACAAACAATGACACAAGTTAGGAACAGGCTTCTTAGTTCAATCAAACATGAGGACTGCCAATTAAGTGTGCAAACCCACTCTGGAAAAGATGCTACAAACCTTATTGGTGAATATCACTATGATCACCTTCAAAGTACTCCCTTCTGGAAAGCTATGCACCAATGCCTGGGCCTAGCCCACCCTTCAAACCAATTTTGGAACTCTCTTTCTGGAATGGCGATTAGAGCTGTCATCATATTACACTTGATGCCCTAAATGTCATCAAAATGACTTCCTTTCAATATTTCCTTTATCTTTGGGTAAAGAAAAAAGTCACTGGGGGCCAGATCAGGTGAGTAAGGAGGGTGTTCCAATACACTTATTCGTTTCTTGGCAAAAATTGCCTCACAGTCAACTATAGCTGCTTTTAAGGTGACTGTAGTGATATTCTGCAGACTTCTCACTCCTTATAAGAGGTCAAGAGGACAACATTTGACCAAAAGCAAAGACAAGAAGGAAGGGGTGGCAAATCAGGATGAAAGGAAACCAGGAATCTGGGGTAGAAATGAGGAGAATGCTGCCAGGAAGGAGCATTGTGAGGAATGAAATCAATGTTGTGCAACATTTTTTGTACAAACTATCAAGTGGGAAACTAATTTGCTCTGTAAACTTTCACCTAAAGCATATACCAAAATAAATAAATAAATAAAAGTACAATGTATCAGTCATTGCTTGATTGGTAACAAATTATCTCAGAACTTAATGGTTTAAAACAACAATTAACATTTATTATTATTCCCATTTTGTGGGTCAAAAACTCTGGATTACCTCAGATGAGTGTTTCTGGCTCAAGGGTGTTTCACGATAGTGCAGTCAAGGTGAAAACCAGACTGCAATCATTGAAGGCTTGATTGGAGCCAGAGGACCTGACTTCAAGGGAGCTAAGTAGCATGGCTGGTGAGTCGGTGGGGCTGTTGGCCAACCCCCTTCCTTGCCACATGGACCTCACTAGAAGATTGCCTGAGTATTCTCCAACACAGCAAACAGTTTCCACAGAAGAAGTGATCCAAGAGAAAACAAAGTGGAAACCACGTTCTCTTTCACACTCTAGCATCAGAAGTCACACATCATCATTTCTGTAATATTCTACTGACTACACAGCTCCCTTCTAATCAATTCCATTCAGAGCTCTATTCAGTTCTATTCAGGGCACTGCACAAAGGTCTGAATATAAAGGGGCAAGAATCTTTGGGAATATTCTTGAGAAGACTACCACAATAAATCAGTTCGCTGTCAGTTCCTCAAGTCAACCACCTTGCTAGAGTTTCTTTGTCCTTAACAATATAAGTAAAAACGACCCCAAACACCTATCTCGTATATGGCATAAAACCTAATGACCATCCTAGCACCTGTAAGGATTGTTGGAGTGGGAATAAGAAGTGATCCGTAGACTTAATTTTCATCTAGTCACTTGCAGCTTGGAGGACTTGGTAGCAGAAATCTCAGTGAGGCCTCGTGTGTGCTGTCCTTTTCTGTACCACCTCTTGTGACAAACACTACCTCACTGTTGTCATTCCTCAAAGAATCACTGACGCATGGCTGTGTGAAACAAGGAGACTGCTAGGGAATGAGAATAGTGGCTTAACATTTTATGGAATACTACACATAGCCTAAAATTGAGTATTGATCTGTTAGGTTGTGATGATCCTCAATCGTTCCTTCTCCTGAGGAAACGTTCCTGGTAACCTCCATACCTGGACTCTAGACCAAAGGCCTCAAGGTCCTGCGCTGGATATGGAGACGCCCAACCCAGATCCCCTTCAAGAAAAGACCTATTGACACAGATGATGGGAAGCTGTGAGTGGACAACCTCCAGCTGCCAGCCCACTCAGGGTCTATCTCAGCCACCGAGGTACCTCACCCAAGGTCAAGCCATTCTGGAGATGACCCACATGCAGGGGCTGATAGAGAAAGGAGTATAAAGGCCCAATCATTCTTACAGGTCTTTTCAGCTCCAGGCTGCCTGGCCCCTAAGGCTGTATCAAAGCTCAGCCTCTCCCTCTGTTATTCCTCTTCTTCCACAGTCTGGATCCCGAAAGCCAAGCCAAGATCCCGAGGGTCCTCATTAACCGATATCTCAAACCCTGAACTCTGTCTCAGGATCTGTGTTATGGGTGGAATTGTGTCCCTCCAGAATGTGGTTGAAATCCTAACCCATACGCAGTGGGTTGGAAACCCTGGTGGCATAGTGGTGAAGTGTTACTGGCTGCTAACCAACAGGTCAGCAGTTCAAATCCACGAGGCGCTCCTTGGAAGCTCTATGGGCAGTTCTATTCTGACATGTAGAGTAGCTATGAATTGGAACTGACTCAATGGCACCTAACAACAACAACATGCAGTGGGTTTGGTTTGGGTTTATGCCTACATACGTGACCTTGTTGGGAAATAAGCATTTCTTTGGTTGTGCTGAGGAGCCTTGATGATACAAAGGTTAATCACTTCACTACTAGCCAAAAAGTCTTGAGGGAGAAAGATGTGGCAGTTTGCTTCGATAAAGACTATAGCCTTGGAAACCCTACAGCACTGTTCTGTTCTGTCTTATAGGACAGTATGACAACTCAATGGTAATATTTTTGTTATGTGAATGAGGTCATGGAAACCCTAGTGGGAAGTAGTTGTGCGCTACATCTGCTAATCAAAAGATCAGCAGCCCAGATCCACCAGGTGCCCCTGGAAACTCTATGAAGCAGTTCTACTCTGTCCTATAGGGTCACTATGTCTTGGAATTGACTTGACAGCACTGGATTTGGCTTTTGAATGAGGTCATGTCAGCGGTGTAGGGTGGATCCTAAACATAATCACTTCTGAGTTGTAAAAAAGACCAGAATAGACAGAGATACACATAAAATCCAAAAAACCAAACCCACTGCCATCAAATCAGTTCTGACTTCTAGCAACCCTACAGGACAGAGTAAAACTGCTCCATAGAGTTTCCAAGGAGCACCTGGCAGATCTGAACTGCTGACCTTTTGGTTAGCAGCCACAGCACTTAACCACTATGCCACCAGGGTTTCTGAAGCATACACAGGGTGAAGAATGAGACAGATGATGGAGACAGATGGAAACATAAACCAGGAACGTCAGGATTGCTGGCAGCTGCTAGAAAGTGAAACAGACAAGGAAGGATTTTCCCCCAGAGCCGCATCCTGAACTCAGACTTCCAGCTTCCTGAACTATGAGAAAATAGATTTCTGTTCTTTAAAGGCACCCACTTGTGTTGTTTGTGTTACAGCAGTACTATGTAACTAAGACAATCTGTTTCCCAGAAAACCCAAACTGAGGCACGTCGTCCTTCCCCCTGCAGTATTTCCAGAGTCTCTCCTCAAACCAAACATTTCTGCTCATTTCTTTTGCAGAGCCAGTTAGCTGGCCCTCTCACTCACACCTGGCCCAGTCTCATATGCCCTAAGTTCAGCTTTCTCACAAGCAAGTTAGTCCAGCAAGGTCTTTGTTAAAATGACAGTTCTCTCCCCTGAGAATTCTAAGCTCAAATGTTAAAGCAGTAATTTTCTTTCTCCTTACTTGAGGAGGAGGAAACTGAAATAGGAGAATTCTTCCACTTGACTTTGCAGGCCTCCCACACCCTGCCCCAACATTAACCTGTATTTAGTCTTGGCTTCCATTGTACCCTGTACCTGCCTTCTCTAACACCTTGTCCTCTGTCTCTGTCCCCTACCTCCCCAAAGCTGGGCTGGCTGCTCTCCTTCCTTAGGTTCACCCTGACCCAGTTTCAGTGTCCACTCCGAGCCAAAAAAAGCAAAAACTGCTTTAATGACTCCAGCCTCTTACCATGAAGAACTCTTCCTATTACATATGTTTGTGGGATTTCCGTGATGCGCAAGACACCGCTTACACCTTTCAGCACTACTTTTCGTTTTGCAAGGCTCCTTCTTCTGAGTTCTTAAGAAGAGGCTGTCCTACCAGTTTCTGCCTGTGCCCTAGTCCTAACGAACTGGGCATGAAACTCTGGTGCTGTAGTAGTTAAGTGCTACAGGTGCTAACTAGAAGGTTGGCAGTTCAAATTGTCCAGGCCGCCTTGCAAACTCTATGGGGCAATTCTACTCTGCCTACAGGGTCACTGTGAGTCAGAATTGACTCAGCAGCAGTGGATTTGACTTGATTTGGGGAGCCTTGCTTTTGCCAGCCCCTCAGCCCAAGTGTGGACTCTGCCTTGACTCCTCTGTAGCAAGACGTATTAGATACCCCTTCATCAGCCAACTGCTAAATTTCTGGGGGAGGGGGGAGGCATGACAGCTGTTGCTTTCTGGTTCCCCACTGCAGTGACCCATAGCACTGTGAGCTCCAGTGCACCTCACTTAGACCTCCTGTGACCACTTCTAGCCCACATTACATACCGCTGGTCCTGGGTGTATGTGTTCAGATTCTTTAGCTAACCCTATGACTAGTCATCCAATGTGCATCCCCAAGAAAGAATCATAAGTTAGGGATGTTTCCTCATTCTAAATGGGCATCCTCCCATCTACTCCAAACCTACCCATTTTTCGTTGACTGTCCCACCCACAGAAACTTCTCCTTCCCTCACTTCCTCTTAGGTTTGAAAACAGAACCACGGTTTAGTACTTAATTATATCCTTCCTTTATTTACCCATTCTTTGTGTGCCTCGTGTCTCACTGACTAATTTACAAAGTCATTAAGTGTAGACTATCCTTAGGCTTTTCCATGTGTTCATTCATCAGATACTTGAGTTACTATCACCACACATTGTTCTGGGTACTGAGATACACAAAGTGGCAAAAACAAGTGAGTGTCTGGTCTCACAGACCATCAAATCATCAGATAAATCAACGCAAAATGATACCGCTGACATTTTTGTTGTGGAGTCAATTCTGACTCATGTGGTGTAGGAAGTAGAGCTGCTCCAGGGGGTTTTTAAGGTTGTGATCTCTCAGAAGCAGATCATCAGGCCTGTCTTTCAAGATGTCACCAGGTGGATTCAATCTGCCAATCTTTCAGTTAGTAGTCTAGTATGTAAGCACTCAGGAACTCTTACACCAGCAATGAGAGCAAGGAACACCAGCTTTGAGATCATGAAGGAGACATCTATCTGGAGAAAGTGACAGTGTAGAAGGCTTCTAATGCACGGGTGAGAGCTAACAAAGTCAGTGGGAGCATATGTCCTTCTCCACTTCTGAAATTATCAGCTTGCACAGAGCTCTGGCCTGGAAACCAAACCTTAGCCACCTGAGCCGGGCCCAGGCTCCTTCAGGCAGGTATTCCTCTCCGATAATGGAGTTCTTTCAATAGTCTACTTCACTCAAGCTCGAGAACTGGGTAAGGAAGGAGGCAACAGAACCTTTTATGAGAACATCCTGTGATCTAATGAACCTGGATTGCCCCTTAGGTTTTATGTTATTTTGTTTTCTAAGGTCTAAACCAGTGGTTCCAAAATTTTAGTATGTATCAGACTCATCAGAGAAGCCTATTACAAGCAGATTCTTAGGCCCTAACCCAGATAGGGCCTAACTTGGATTTCTGTTGATTTTGTAAGTTCAAAACTCTAGGCTTAGATCATCATTATAAATTTGCCGTTCCAGTTGAGGGTTAATAAGTGGGGTGATTTATTTTAGAACAGCCTTACCATAAAAAACAAATAAATGAATAGTTCATGTAAAGCCATATACTCACCTAATGCCTTCTTTACAGACAAAATTACTCTCTCTCTACAGCTTTCTGGGAAGCTAAGAAACATGCTTTAATGAGACACTCTATAAATAGATAAATGAAGGCAGGCACAAGGCAGTAATGTGTGTTATCTAGAATGCAGGATTTTGGCATAAAATATGACTCTCAATCCACCTTCTGTGTACCAGAAGTGTTCCAGCCCACCAGTTCAGTGGGGCCTTAATTTCCTCAGAGAAATGCTGTCAAAGGCACTTTGTCAGAGGTACACGCAGGTAATATTTACCGGCTTATTAGCCCAAGCTGTTAAAATGTGTTCCCAGCAATTACTATTAGGTCAAAGGTGGAGTACTTAGCGCTCCATCAACCTGAAATCACTATTTTCCACTTCTAGCCTCCAAGGATGACCAAGCAACCCTGTAACCCTGCACAGATCTTAGGGGCACTCCTGCTCACACAGCGAAGAAAGACGGCTTTCTCCAGTGCAGTTATCTCGGGCAGTAAACTTAAGTCTTATTTGTTTGAAAATTGGTAGCGTGCATATAGTAATGGGAGACCGTGGTGGCTAGTGGTTAAGTGCTGTGGCTGCAAACCAGAAGGTCAGTAGTTCATATCTGCCAGGCGCTGCATGGAAACTATGGGGGCAGTTCCATTCTGTCTATAGGGTTACTATGAGTCAGAATTGACTCAATGGCAATGGATTTGGTTTTGGTTTATGTGGTAATATGTTCTTAAATAAAAACAGATTTATTTTATAAACTCATGTGTGTCATTCCCCAGTCACAGGGGCTAGCAGGACATTTGCATTGCCTCTACTATGGTAGTAGCCCTGGCGGTGCAGAGGTTAAGAGCTCAGCTGCTAAACCAAAGGTTGACGGTTTGAATCCACCAGCCATTCCTTAGAAGTCCTATAAAACAGTACTACTCTCTCCCATAGGGTCACTATGAGTCAGAATTACCAGACCACAACGGGATCTGAGTTTATTTGTTTTTGGTTTAAAAACACACTGAAGTCCTGGATGGTGCAGTCAATGGGTTTGGCTGCTAACTGAAGGTTTGCAGATTCAAGTCTACCCAAAAGCATCACAGAAGAAAGACCTGGTGACCTACTCCCCAAAACTCGGCCACTGAAAACCCTACTCAGACACACAGGGGGAAGCTATGAGTTGGAATCAACTTGGTAGCAACCATTCCCTTGTTTGGCACACTTGAGGATGGAGTCTTGACTGGCTTAGCAAAGTGAAGGATCTTGGTTATTGTGGGAGATACATAAACTAATTTATCTGGGTTACATAAGGTTGTTTAAGTAAGAAGAGATAAATCTTCCATTGCCCAAAGAAGGATTAAGCCTTTGTTATGATGACGAATACAGGCAGTCTCTGTAGGGCTCCTGTTGCCCCGGCCAGCTCGGGGTGGCTAGAAGGCTGACTTGCCTGCTGAACACCATAGCAGGCTGTGTCAGTGCAGGAAGGAAGGCGGAAGGCGGACGTGGTGCTCCCAGTGTCTAGACCAGATGCTAGGCCAATTCTGTACCAAAGGCTGCACCCCGCAAGAGGGAAAGCCAGCCTTTTGTCAACGCTGCTCCTCTTCCTTCAGCCCATGGGCTATGCTGCCACCAAAACACAAATTTCAAAGAGGCTCATTTCAGAGAACATGGGTGGTGAAAAAAAAAACAAAAAAACACAGCCATTCTGCAAACATCTTCACCTACTCCTTGTGCTCAGAACTGAATCTTAGATTTGTTTTTACTTTAACTGATGCCATGGTCTTCCTTTGGCTCTGAGAAAACTCTTCTATCAGTGAGAAGCTTAAAAAGGGTTAAATAGCTTGAAGGACTTAAAGTCAGGCTAATTCTTTCTCAGCATGTTTGTTATTCACAGTGAAGTAAATGTTTTGCTCACCCAGAACAAGACAGTTTTAGGTTGATGTGGTGATTTACACCCTCAGGGCATTCCACAAATTATCTCCTTCTGGCACCTCTGAAAAACAGTTATTTCAGAAGCAAAGGGTACCGACTATCTGGAACACACAGTAAGAAATCATCTGAAGAAGGCAGAGTGCTGTGGTCCTAAAGACACGGGATCTCAACAAACCAACACGGTCGCTGTGGTTTTATGAAAACAGCAGACAATGGAGTCCAAAATTCTGGGTTTAACTATCACCCCCATCCTTTGCTAGCAGAGTGATACTGAGTAAGTTACTCAGTTCATTTGAGTCGCAATCTTTCGTCTACAACGTGACCGTAAGTCCACCTCAAGGGTGTAATGAGAAGATTAGCACGCAACACCAGACCCAGACATACAAGAGCCTGAGACAAAAGAAAAAATCACTACACAAATACTGATACTCTTTGTAAAACTTGAATGTGTTCTCTACATGGAATTTCTGCATTAAACTTTCTTTTTCAAAATATGGCATGGAAGTTTTATCTTCATTACTCAAGTATTTTTGGCACCTCTTTGAATTTTGCACAAGAGCTAAATGCCTTGATCCTCTCGCTCTACTCCCAGCCCTGAGGATCTGATAAAGTGACGGTGTAAACATGCCAAGAATACTATGTGATTGCCAGGGACTCATGGTGACCCCGTGCGCAATGGAAAAATACACTGCCCAGCAGTGTGCCAACCCCACAATGGGTTGCAGACTGGACCATAGCATTTTCACTGGATGATTTTCAGAAAGAGATTGCCAGACCTTTCCTCCTAATCCATCTTGGTCTGCAAGTGCCACTGAAACCAGTTCAGTATCATAGCGACACCCGGGTTTCCACTGGCAGTGGCTGCTCATGAGGTACATTGGCAGGACATCAAACAGGGTCTCTCATATGAAAGGTGAAAATCATACCACCAAATCACTGACTCCCAAGAAGACTATAGATTTTGGGTAGCGTTTGCCAAAGGAACACAGAGTTGAGGCCAGGAGATACATGAACAAACACTCTGTATGCTGAAACACTGCATTAGACTCCTGGATACAGCCTTGTTTAATACCCACAATGACTCGGTGAATTAAGTAGGAAATTAAGTAGGAAAATGATGCTCCCTGGATGCCCACAGCCTCTGCTCTGCAGGCCCAGCAGCAACGGTGCTTCTGCACTGTCACTGTGATTCTACCTCCTGCTGTCCCTTTCAGACTGCCCACCGGTGAGACAGAAAGCAGCCTTGACAGCACCAGCTGCAAAGGTGGCACACTGTGTTCCTCTGGGGAGACACCCTGCTGGGTGCCTGGCCTCAGGAATACTGGGGACGTTGTCACAGAAGCTCTTGGCCAGGCCCGTGTGAGCGTGCTTGTGGTTTAGACACTTTCAAAGCTTGGTCAACACAACCGGCAGTAGGAGAGGAGGGATGACAGAGAACAGGGAAAGCACCGGAACGCAGTCTCTGAAATTCTTCTCATGTCCATATACTTTTTGGAAAATGAAATACTATTATTAAGATTCAGTTTCCTAAAACCTGACTCTGAAATTATTTCTGATCTCGAAAAAATTTAGAGTTAAATGATTAAAGTAAAATAACTCCTCTATTTATATGTAACATCTCATAAGCAAGTTTTGTCTTCTGAACAGAATTGGTCTTAAAGTATAGTGAAAATAAGTAGTATGAACAGCGTGCTTGCTTTCTTCTGAGAGCTGTAATGGCATTCTGCTACTGAATTGGTAAGGACCTATTTAAAACCACTTCTCCCTTATTCCTCTCTGTACCTCCTCCTTCTATTCTTGCCCATTCCTCCCCTCTGTGAGAAAGGAACAAATTACTGAGTCCTTGCTGTGTGCCAGGCCTTCTGTTAGGGGTTTCTCATTTGTTATCTAATTTAATGCTAAAATGGTCCTGTGAAATAGGCATTCTTATGCCATTTCAAAGATGAAGATACTGCCCAGCTTCACAAAGTATCTAATGGCAGTACTAGAGTTGAACCAGGTCTTCTGACTTTAGAAGCCCTCCCCAACCCCTCAACCCCAACCACCACCTTAAATTCCGAGTTTAGTTCTGCCACAGCCAACAATTAGATGAGTAGATCAGGGCATTGTGCAAAATCTCGTGACCTCAGACTTGCCACACCCAAAGGTTTATTATTTTCTTCACCTTCATTTATTTTGTATGAGAGGTAAGAAAGAGATAGACCTTAATTCCCTGTGTTCCAAATGAGAGAACACAAGTACTCAAAGACAGAAACAGTCTCATGAATCATTAACTGAATGAACCCAGGTCCAGATCTCAACAAGAGAGGATTCTTCACTCGGCAGGCCCCCACTGTGTGGAGTGGTTACCCTTTCCTTAGAGCCATTTCTCTGGAGGATAGTAAGTACTATTTTTGCTGCCAGCAATTAATACCAAGGGACCAGGTAGGCACTGCAGTGATCAATGTTAAGGCAATAATCACTTGTATGCAGTTCAGAGGGCAGTTTTAACATGAGCTCTGTGCACGAATGTGCCATGCACAGCAGGAAAAAGAGGAAAGGAAAATCAGAAAAAGGTGAGAAAAAGAGCATACACGTGTAGGTGGAAGAATGATATCACTTAAGCTTTCTTTTTTGGCTTGGGATGGAAAACATTAGCGTCGTCATTTCTATTTCCCCTAGTTTAATATGTGAAGACTTGAATGACAGTTTTGGTGCATGATGACAGAAACATAGAAGTGAAAAATAGCTATGTGCTTTCTGTAGAATGGAAGATGTGGCAGAAATTGCTATTTGCCTAGCTTAAATATGCATTCTCCCTTTCCCCAGTTTTTTGACAAGCACTTCATTGCCTGACTGAAAGACTTCGTTTCTTAGCCCTCTTTGCAGAGATGTGGCCAGTAAATCCAACTTCTCATTAAATAAATCTGAGGAGTATTGTGGAGGCCTTAGGAAATGCTTTTTAAAGGAGAGAGAAGATTCTCTTTTTCTTCTGCCCTTTTTCTATCTTGGTTCCTCAAGTATCAATGTCATGACTGAAGCATTTAACAGCCACAGCAAATGTGATGGTTAAGGTTGTGCCACCTTGGTTGGACCACGGCACACAGTGGTTTGGCAGTTACAATGTAGTTTAGCAGTTATGAAATGATGTAATCACCTTCCTGATGAGATCTGACATAAGTTAATCACCACCATATGAGATCTGCTATGAACAGCCATCAGTTGAAAAGGAGTTTCCTTGCAGGTGTGGCCTGCTTCCAAAATATATAGACTTGTGGCAAAATTCCCTGGCTTTGGGTCACTCTGAATCCCATCCTGGGGTTCACAGGCCTCCACAGCCTGTGAGCCCAGGGTCTGCTCTCTTACTTGCTGACCCTTAGGTTCGTCAGTCCTTACTGTCATGAGTCAGGAAAAGTTTCAGCCTGAACCAGGGACTTGAAGCTTTCCATTTTCTACAACTGTGTGAGCCATTGCCTTGACATAAATCTCCTCCTCTGTGTGTGTGTGTATCTATGTGTAGATACACTTCACTGAATTTGCTTATCAAGAAACCCAGCCCAAGACAGTGGACCACAAAGTCATACAAGTGCAGAAGATAGTAAACTAGGAGGGATACTGGTCTCTGCCAGCTTTATGCCACTGCCACACTAGTCCTGAAATGGCTAACTAGACTTTCACAGGATAAAGAAATGGAATTTATCTTATCTAAGGTGATTATCTGAAGCCCTGGTGGTGCAGTGGCTAAGAGTTAGGCTCCTAACCTAAAAGTTGGCTGTTCAAATCCACCAGCTGCTCCTTGAAAACCCTATGGAGCAGTTTTATTCTGTCTGTAGGGTCGCTATGAGTCGGAACTAACTCAACAGTAGTAAGTTTGGCTTCTGGAAGGAGCTTGTCTGGGTGAATAGTGGGAGAAAGATGTTTCTGCTATAGTAAGAGATTAACAACAATAATAAAATAGACTTATTATAACAATATACTGTAATAATTATGTGAATGACAGAGCTGGATGGCACAAATTCATCATATTATGTGTTATTTAACTTTTTTTTCTTTTACCACAATTGACCATGGCAACTGAAACCTCAGGTAAGAAGGTGAATTGCTAAACCTAGTACTAACTGAGAGAATTTATGCTGAAAACATAATCCCGTTTTGCTAAGAAACTTCTATTCTCTTTGCATAGGGAGAGACTATAGAACAAAAATGAATAATGAATGAATAAAAGGCTTGTTTGTCACTACTTTACCAAACATAAATGGAAAAGAGTAAAAAATTATGTAAGAAAAAAAAGTGACACATGAAAACTCATCCTTCCAAGTCTCTTTGGAATGAACCAATAATGTCACGAACTGAATTGTATCTGCCCAGAAATATGTGTAGCGATTTGGCTAGGCCAGGATTCCCAGTATTATGTGATACTCCTTCATGCTGTAAATGCTGCCTCTATCATGTTAATGAGGGAGGATGCAAGCAGACAGGATTCAAGGACAAGTGAGCACCACAATGGGAGGGAACTAGCAGAACACTAGATACCAGCCCGTGTGTGAAAATGTGCTAACCAGAAGTAAAATTCATGCAGTGTCACAACAGTGCCCACAAGAGTTGTTTAAACTGTGAGATCCTGTCATAGATTGAATTGTGTCCCCGCGACAAAGTACCGGTCAATTTGGCTAAGCTGTAATTGCCAGTATTGTGTGAATCGTCCAGCATTTTGCCATCTGATATGATTTTCCTATGTGTTATAAATCCTATGTCTATGATGTTAATAAGGCAGGACTCAAGCTACAAGGTTAGATTGTATCTTAAACTGTTCTCTTCTGAATATGAAAAGAGAAGTGAGCAGAGAGGTAGGAGGACTTCATACAACCAAGAAAGCAGTGCCAGGAGCACAGCATGTCATTTGGACCTGAGGTTCACGTGTGGAGAAGCTACTAGACCAGAGAAAAGTTAATAACAAGGACCTTCCTCCAGAGCTCACAGAGAAGCCCTTATCCTAGAGGTGGCACTCTGAATTTGGATTTGCAGCCTACTAGACTGTGAGAGAACAAATTTCTCTAGGTTAAAGCCATCCACTCATGGTAATTCTGTTACAGCAGTGCTAGGTAACCAAAACAAGACCCCACCGATTCAACATCTTTATTGATATCTGGCTCCTACGATCCCCTCTTTTGTAGTTGAAACTCCTTACTTCTGCAGTTCTTTTGAGAGTTTATTATTGTTTTCTAATAAACAAAAGGTAGCAGTAGGGTGTTGAGTCTTGCTACATTAACTTAATATTCAGCTTGATCCAGCATGAACAGTTAATAGGCAAGAATGGATTTTACAGTAGATAACAGTTTCTGATCTGTTTTAAGAGAACCATTTTGTAATCCACGTCTGCTGAAAACATTGCCAGTAAAATGCAAATTCTAGAGAATATATTAATGCTGGCTATGTGATGTGGTGGTTAAGACTGTGTCAACTTAGCAACTCCACATTTGGTTGCTGTATCAAGTGGCAAGGGCAGGGCCTGTGGTGGTTTCTCCTGCCCCTCAGCTCTCACCGCTCTGCTTTCCACCGTCTATTTCCTGTCTTCTCACATTGCTGGTAGTTGTTGCTCTCTTCTTGTGCCTGGTTCCTGGACCTGAACTAGTAGCTGCTGGATTCACCAACCCTTACAGCCGGTGAATGAGACTCCTCTCCCCTGACCTGCTGATCCTGTGTTCACCAGGTCCTCTAGCTCTGTGTGTCAGCAGAGACCTCACAGTCTTGCCTGCCACCTGGGGATCTGCCAGCCTACACAGCCGGTGACTTAGAACTCTGGTATCTGACCTGCCAACCTTGGGTTCACCATCTCCTATGGCCATGTGAGGCTTGTGCCAGGACTTCGGATATTCAGCTTCTACAATTACGTGAGCTATTTCCTTTATATAAATCTTTCCTTATATGTATTTGTTACTGGTTTTGCTTCCCTAGAAAATCCAGCCTGAAGTATGTGAAATAGTATATTGCAGAATTTTCAGTGGGTGAGTTAAGCTCTCCAAAAATTCAGAAAATAAAGACAGGTGTAGGTCTCTACCAACCATTAACAAGATATTTAAATGCTTTAAGAGAAGATTTTGAAAACAGAACAAAACAAATACCATCTATCAAGCATGATCATAAGAAGCATTACAAAGAAATAAGCTAATGGCAGAAGTGCTCCAGAAGTATCACTGAGTGCCAGAAATCAATTTCATGCAATCATACACTGTATCATCATTGACACATTTGAATCTTGCATGAGAAGAAAGGAAAAAGCATATGAAGTTCTTTCGGATACATTTTCTTTCTTAAACAGTGTGGATATATCTGATGAAGAACACATAAAGATGTCCAAGAAATTAGTGCAGGTCTATCATCCCAATGATGATTTAAATATAAACCTTTACAAAGAAATGTAACAATTTCATTCTCACATGAGATTCAGAAAAGTCAAATTTTACTCGTGTAGTTACAAATGATTCCATAACAGAAGATAAAATACAGCACTTCCCAATGATGAAATTGCTTCACATATCTTCCCAGTTTTAATGACCACAAACTCCACAATAAAGAGACTCACAAACACCCAGCATACAATGATTCAAGAAAGACTTAAGTCATTTTTCTTATTATGTATGAAAGTAGATCTTGTTCAGCAGCTTAACTGAGACAGGATCATCGAAAAAATTGTAAGATCTAAGAATAGAAAGAAATATTTTTAATCATAACATGTTAGAGATGAAAGATCTATCTAAAAATGAATTATAGTAATTTGTTGTAATATTTGGGGGTTTGGCCAGTAAATTATAGCTTTTACTATGAATTAAGCATCAAATTGAAGTATGAACCAACCATTTAAAGCAAAATTGGTTAAAAAAAAAGTTTCACTGGGAGTAACCAATAGAATTTTACATTAATTGTTGAAACAACTGAGTTTGCTGACTCATTTTCTTTGGTGTAGAATATGTGGAATATTCTTTTGTCGAAAATATGACATATGGTAAAAAAAATAAAAAATAAAAACTTTGTACCTTGCTGTTTTAGGCTGGCTACTCTAGAGAAGCGAGACCAGAGAAGCATATATGTCTATGTATATAGTGACAGATGCAGGGGGTGGGGCAGCTTTGTGGTGTAGTGTTTAAGTGCTATGTCTGCTAACCAAAAGGTAGGCAATTCAAATCCATCAGGTTCTCCTTGGAAACTCTAAGAGGTAGTTCTACTTTGCCCTAAGAGTCAGGTTGCTATGATTTGGAATCAACTCAACAGCAGTGGGTTTGCCGTTTTTTGTATATATAGAGAGAGAGTTATCTCAAGAAAATTGATCACTTGGCTGTAGTGGCTGACAAGTCCCAAACTGTGGGTCAGGCATGAGGCTGGAGACTTCTCCTGATTCACATCACTGCTAAGCATGATGAACCCAAAATCAGCAAGTTAGACAGCAAGCTGCTGGCTCACAGGCTGTGGAAGCTGACAAATCTGAGATCAGCAGGTAAAACAGCAGGCCACTGGCTCCAGTCCCAAGAACAGGAGGTCAGATGATGATGAACCAAAGGCAGAATCCAGAGCAAGCAAGAGCCAGAGAACTTTGCCAGAACATGCATATACACTGCATGGAGACCACAAACCCAAGGAAACTCCCCTTACAACTGATTGACTAATCACATCATGTCACATCATGGAGCTAATTACATTATATCACAAAATGGAAGATAACTACATCATTACATAACTGCCAAACCACTGAGAATCATGGCTTAGACAAGCTGACACAGTATCAACCATCACACCTACATCCACTAAAACTTTCATAGTTCAGTTCTTCTCCTTGTGCTAAAAAGGTATATGTCATTTTTGCTTTCAGTTGCTATTATAATCACACTTAAAAGAAGTTTGATCACGAATAGCTAAAACACACATGCATAAATATATATGAGATCTGACAATTACATTCAAGAACTCATCCTAGAAAAAGTGCTATGTACTTCATTGTTGAATATCACTACAGTCAACTTCGAAGTACTCCCCATGGGAAGCTACGCACTGACGCCAGCACCTAGTCTACCTTCAAAGCAATTTTGGAACTCTATTTCTGGAATGGCCATCAGAGCTGTCATCATATTACCCTTGATGTCCTGAATGTCATCAAAATTTCTTCCTTTCAATATTTCCTTTATCTTCAAGTAAACAAAAACTCATTCAGATCAGGTGAGTAGGGAGGGTGTTCCAATACTGTCATTAGTTTACCAGCTAAAAATTCTGTTACAGACAACCAATTAAGTTTGCAAACTTGCCACCTTGCCATCATGTGCAATGGCGATTCCAGAAAGAGTTCCAAAACTTCTTTGAAGGGTAAGCTAGGTGCATAGCTTCCCAAGGGGAGTACTTCAAAGGTGGCCATAGTGATGTTCAGCAATGACATATGTAGCACTTAGAACAATTAAGTTCATGGACTTAATTGTCCAACTGTGTGTGTGTATAATATGTAAAGCAACCCATATATCCTGTTCAAATGTGTAAGCACAGGAGGCGGAGCCACAGATTATCAGGGTTTATGGCCCTCACTTGCTGATTTAGTCACCTAGGGCTGCTCTAACTGAAATACCACAGAGTGGATGGCTTTAACAAAGGAAGGTTTATTCCTACACAGTCTGGTAGCCTACAAGTCCATATTCAGGGTGTCTGCTCCAGGGGAAGTCTTTCCCCCTTATTGGGCTCTGGAGGAAAGTTCGGTATTGCATCAGTCTTTGTCCCAATTCTCAGCCTGCTTCCCTTCATAGAATCACCTCCCTGCTCCACTATAAAAGGAGTTTTCCCAGAGTGTGGCTTGCCCCACCCTTAATCCTTTCATCCTGCAAGAGATAAAAGGAAAGGGAAGCATGCTGAGAATTGGGAACCTCACAGCATCAAGAAAGCAGCACCAGGAGAAAAGTACATCCTTCAGAACTGAGGTTCCTACACCAAGATGCTCCCTGGACAAAGACTGATGCAATACCGGACTTGGGGGGGACACAATTCAATCCATGACACTTACCTTAATCCAGCCTCAGTACTTATCCTCACATACCTGAATCTAGTAAAGACATTTAGAAACAACTTTCTCAATCAATCCACTAACCAATCTTCTAGGTAACAGTGTTGCTTCTCCCATTTTTATTGTGCTTTAACTATGAGCTATTCACTATGAGACAGAATAAAACATAAATCTATAATACAACGATGTGGTCAGAGTGAAACATGCTATCCTTTCCCTGAAGTACTTATTTTGATGTGCATGAAAATATTTCAATCTAGCTCAGGAGTAGGGGGTGCAAGAAATTCTTTCTGTTGGACCCCAAACCCGTAGAACTACCATTCTGCTGAATTTCTGGTCTTTTAGGGGCTTTCAATAGCCCTGGTAGCACAGTAGTTAACAATTAAACTGCAACCAAAAGTTGGCAGTTCAAATCCACCAAATACTCCTTGGAAACACTGCAGGGCAGTTCTTTTTTGTGCCTAGAACCACTGTGAGTCAGATTCAACACAATGGCAGCGGGTTTGGTTCGGCTTTTTGGTAGGAGCTTCTAAGGGAACATTGATGGTTAGATGATAAAATTCTCACCTTCCAAGTAGGAAACCCAAGTTTGATTCCAAGTCAATGAACCTTATACATAGCCACCACCCATTTGTCAGTGACGGCTTATATGCTGCTATGATACCGACCAGGATTCAGTGGAGCACTGGACAGAAACGAACTAGGAAGGAAGTCCTGAACAGTCAGTGAAAATTCAGTGGATCACAACAGCTTGATCTATAATCCTTCATGAGGATGGTGCAGGACTGGGTAACATTTCATTCTGTTGTTCATGGGATTGCCATGATCTGAAGATCAACTCCATAGCAGCTAGCAAGCGAATTAGGAATCTCCTAAGATTGTAGAGTGATGTCCTCTCAGACTGCCCTAATGCTCTTGGTGACTCCAGAGAAGTTCTTCTGGCCCCAGCATTTCCTAGACCATGACAACTCAGAAATGGAGGTCCAGACCCTGTGAGAGCCAGTGTCCTCTTTTCTGTTCCAATTCCCCCAAACTTTCATGATTCCTACCCATGGCTTTGTTAGTGCCCTCCCCACCCCCAGACCAACCTCAAGGTCTATTTATTTCTTTTTTCAAATAATAGGTTTTCAATGTTAGGAAAAAACTGTAGAACAAAATTCAAGCTCCCAAAAGCACAAAAGGAAGAATCCAGATTTTAGAAACAGGTGGTCTCCCTTCCCTATAAGGGAGATAAAATGATTTTACTCAAGTTGGAGCAGTGCCAGGAAAGATTTGACATTGCAGGTAGCATTCTAACAAATTTTGAAAATAAGGAGATATCCTAAGAAAATAAATGGTGTCTAATATTTTGGAGCATTTACAACATGATGACAGGAGCTGAGCTGAATGCTTTACAGCTTAGCATTTTTAATGCTTTTAACAACCCTATCATACCTACGGAAACTCTGGTGGCACAGTGGGTTAAGTGCTACCACTGCTAACCAAAAGGTTGGCAGTCCAAATCCACCAGGCACTTCTTGGAAACTCTAGGGGGCAGTTCTGACCTATAGGGTCACCATCAGTCGGACCTGACTTGATGGCAATGGGGTTGGGTATCATACATACTGTGGTGGCACAAACTGTTTGCACTCAACTGTTAACCTAAAGGTTGGCTGTCAGATCCACACAACAGCACCATGGAAGAAAGGCTTAGCAAGTTTCTTCCATAAAGATTGCTGCTACTGTCATTACTTTTTTTATTATTATTAAATAAAAAATGAAAGTGTGCATACTCTGTGCTTACAATATTGGGTTAAGATGGGAGGAATACACAAGCTGTGTTGAAGTCCCATTAACATTGGTCTTCTTACTAACGTGTATTGTCATCAATTTCACCCAACGAAATTTCTAACAACTATCTAATCTAAACCCTTACCCCTTGCCCTTCTGCCCTCCCACCCTCCCCACCCTTGTAGCCATCAAAGAGTCTTTTCTGTTGTGTATAAGTCTGTTTTTATCGTAGGAGTCTCATATAATAATTGTCCTCTGTCGCTGACCAGTTTCACTCAACATAATGTCCTCTAGCTGAGACCAAATTGAGAGATGTTTCCTTCTATCATCGTTGTTCATTATCATTGTGTAGTACTCCATTGAGTACATTTACCAAAGTTTATCCATCCATTCTTCTGTTGTTGGGCATCTGGGTTGATTCCATCTTTTTGCTATCGTGGACTATGCTCCAATGAACATTCATGTGCATGTATCAATTGGTGTGAATGGCCTTGATTCTGTAGTATATATTCCTAGTAGTGGGATTACTGGATCAGATGGTATATCTATTTCCAGCTTTTTAAGGAAGTGCCAAAAAAGTGTCATTACTTTTTATCAACTTGGTTTGAACTAACAGTGAGACCATATGTATACAGTAGAACTGCACTCCATCAGGTTTTCAAGACTGTGATCTTTTAGAAGTCGGTCATCAGGCCTGCCTTCTGAAGTAACTGTGATTTAATTTGAACCTCCAGCTTTTCAGCTAGTAGTTCAGCATTCAACCATTTAGTCTACTCAGGGACTTATTTCTGTAAAGATTACAGCCAAGAAACCCTTATGGAACAGTTCTACTCTGTAATATGTGGGATGACCACGAGTCTGAATCAGTGCCCAGGCAACAGGTTTGGGCTTTTTCATCTTTCATCATACATACTATGTGAGTCAGAATGACCTCGAAAGCAACAGGTTTGGGTTTTTTTGTTTGGGATTTTTGTTTTGTTTTGTTTTGTTGGTATTCTACATGCTAGTATTAGCCACATTCTACAGATGAAAAATAGAGTCATACAGAGTAATGTAACTTTCGAAAGGTTAAACTGCTCCCGAGTCCATCTCTTTTAACTCTAAGACCTATGCTCCCACCACAATTCTATGAGCCTTGTATCTGTTGCTTTGAGGATCGAATCAGATGCTCTTTCCTCTGCTTAGATTGCCCTCCTACTACCTTTCAGCCTAACCAACTTCTTACTCCTGGTCACAGTTTAAAGGTTAGTCCTCAAGATGACTCTTTCCTGTTCCCTTGGATGAGGTTAGTTCCTTGTTTTATATGCTCCCATAGTAGGTTACACTTATTCTTACTAGCAATTAGAACTACTATAATTAGGTGGGGCCAAGATGGCAGACTGGACATACATCTCTTTAATTCCTTCTGAGACCTAAGGCCTGGATTGATAATCTAGCAGAGCACTCTGGACACCCAAGGAGCTCCAAGATACAGCATAGGGTTCTCAATGGATGATGTGCCCCTAAATGGGAAAGTACCTCTCTCTAACAAGAGGCAGAACACACTGAGCCCTGCTCTTGCTGACTCACTGCTTGAGTGGACTGCAGGTACTGACACCTTCTTAGTTATCTAGGACGCAGGAGATGGGCATGAGCTGGCAAATATGCCTATCTGCAGCACTAAAGTAAACAGTGTATAACGCAACAGAGAGACAGTGCATGGGATAGCCATATTTTGAGAGTCTGGCTGCTGACTGGGGGCATCACTGCCTCTCCACCCTCTCTTTTCTGAGCTGTGCCATGGAATTTACTGTTTTGCAATGGGAAAGGCAGCTCAGCCAGGATGCCATCTTGGTCAACTGGGAGGCAAAGTTGCCAAATGGAGGACTCAGCATTGTCTAATTCCCAAGCTGACAGGTAATGCCAGTCCAGAAAGAGCTTTTCCAAAAGAAAGGCTGTGTTTAGTACAGTGTTACCTTATGGGTGGGGAATGGCTGAGCGTGGCAGCAAGGCCATAATCACTCCCTACTTTGAACTATGTTAAAGCATCTGGGGATGACCAAAGAAGGTGCTTCCACTGTCAGCCAGTAGGCAGGTCCTGCCATATCTAACTGAGATTGGCAGCTATTGGACAGCTCCAAGCTTTTTTAAAACAACACAGTCTGGAAAAATAACAGCTGAGCAACCCGGCAGCATCTCTTCTAGGCTTTACTGACCCACATCATAGGGTCGGCTGATGACCCACAGTGACTCCATAAGTAGGGTGCCATCTTTGCCAGCCAGGAGGTAGAGTCTGTCCCCAAAGAGTCCACTGAGACCAGTCACTAGAGTACAAAGAGGCAGCTGGTGACCAACTCCCCTATCAGAACTATGCCTCATTTCCTGCTGAGGTAACATCAGAGAAACTGAACAGCCTTGCAATGGCCCAAAGGAAACAAATTATTGCTAACCATTTAAAGAAACAGTCCACCATGGCCCCAGAAAACTCCCAAAATAAAGAATCAAAAAACTTCTCAGATGAAGAAGCCTGTCTGAAACTATCCGAGGTTGAGTGCAAAAGAAGTACATGTAGAGCCCTCCTAGAGATTTAAAAAAATGCAGCAGAGCAAAATGAAAACTTAAGCAAGTTATTCAAACTAATGGAATATCAACATTCTGAAATCCAGCAGACCAATAACAAAATTACAGAATTAGACAATTCGACCCACAACCAAAAGAGCAGTATTGAGGAGATGGAAGTCAGACATACTGACTGAACTGGAGGACAGAGCAACTGTCACCAGCTTTTATGAGGAGAAAAGAAATAAGAAAACTGAAGACACATTAAGAAGCATCTGGAACTCTAGTAAGAGGAATAATCTGTGATTAATTGGAATACCTGAACAAGGAGGGAAACCTGAAAACACAGACAATATTGTTGTTGACTGGCTGACAGAAAACTTCCCTGAAATTATGAAAGAAGAAAACACAGGTTGCCAAGATGTGTATGAAACACAACAAAAACTAGACCACAAAAGAAAAACAATAAGATGTATTATACTCAAGCTCGATTAAAAAAACATAAGTAGATGCTCTTAAAGGTAGTGAGACTCAAAGCAAAGGTAACATTCAGAAGGAAACCCTGTAGGCTTTTGTCTGACTTCTCAACAGAAACGATGTTGGCAAGGAGGCAGTAGGATGACAGTAGGCAGTAGGTTCTCCAGCCAAAAAGCTGTGTTTATCACAGTATAGCCTTGTAGGGGGGCGCAGCAGCAGTTGACAGCAGGACAGTAGTTGTTCTGTACTTTGAACTAGATCACAGCATCTGGGGGTGGATATAGAGTTGCCTCCATTGCTAGTGGGAAAGAGGGGCTTGCACACCTGACAGTGTGACTGAGTTTGGAATCTGTCAGATAGCTTTTATCTTTCAAAATAAGACCATCCAGAGAAATAACTGCAGCATGGCCTGACAGCATCTCTTCCAGCCTTTACTGACCCACAACATAGGGTCAGCTGATGGCCCTCTAGTGACTCCACAAGTATAATCATGTCTTTGCCAGCCAGGAAGTGGAAGCTGCTACCCAAGAGATTCCACTGGGCCCAGTCACTGGAGTACATAGAGGTGACTGGTGATCAACTCTTTTCTCAGACTGTGCTTCAACCCTATTAAGAAAACACCAGAGAAACTAAACAATCTCTAGAAGCTCAAAAAGCAACAAACCTTGGCCAGACTCTTAAAGAAAAGTCCACCCATGACTCCAGAAAGCTCCCAAAAGAAAGAGCCAAAGAACTTGCCAGATGATGAAGGCTTTCTGAAACTTTTGGAGGTCGAGTACAAAAGAATTATATATAGAGACCTCCTAAACATTACAGAAAATTCAGCAGAGCAAAATGAAAAATTAAACAAGCTGTTCAAACTGATGGAACACCAGCATTCTGAAATCCAACAGATCAATAACAAAATTAAAGAATTAGAAAACACAATTCAAAGCCAAAAGAACAGAATTGAATAGATGGAAAATAGACTTTCTGACTTGGAAGACAGAGCTACTGAGACCAGTGTTTATAAGGAGAAATCAGAGAAAAGAAACAAGAAAAATGAAGAAGTATTAAGAACATGTGGGACTCTATCAAGTGGAAAAATTGAAGTTCCTGAACAGGAAGGGACACCTAAAAACACAGAGAGTATTGCTATTGACTGACTGACAGAAAACTTCCTGAGATTATGGGAGAATATGGATACTCAAGGTGTGTATTGAATGCCACACAATTTAGAACCCAAAAGAAAGACACCAAGACATATTATAAACAAGTTTAACAAAATGGAACATAAGCAGAAAGTCTTAAAGGCAGTGAGACTCAAAGCAAAGCTAACATTTAGCAGGAAGCCCTGTAGGCTTTCATCTAACTTCTTAGCAGAAATATGTTGGCATGGAGGCAATAGGATGGCACCTTAAAAGACTTGAAGTAGGAAAGCTTCCAACCAATAATTATATGTCCTGCGAAACTGTCTTTCAAATATAAAAATGAAATTAAGACATTTGCAGATAAACAGAAACTCAGAGACTTTGTAAAAACCAAAACATAGCTACAAGAAATACTCAAAGAAGCTCTTGGCTTAGAAGAACAAAACCACTAAATGTATATTTTAGGAAACAATACAGGATACATCATCTAGAAATCTACTCAGGGAAGGCACAAAACTCAAGCAAAGTTATAGTATTAAAAGCAGTGATCCAGTGATCATGTCATGAAAACTATGATAACATCACATTAAAAAGAGGGACACACGAGGCGGAGTCAAGATAGCAGACTAAGCACATGTCTCCTTATATCCCTCTGGAAACCAAGACCTGAATTGATAATCAAACGGAGCCTTCTGGTCACCTAATCAACCCCAGGACACAGTACAGGGCTGTTACTTTGGACGTGATTCTACTGAGCGAAAAACCTCCTCTCCTACGCTGACTCCCGCTCCTGGCTATCCCTGGCTCTCATGGACTGAAGGTAAATGGACCGTTTTGACGTTTTTTTCCCTCTCTCTTGGCCGGCGGGCGGAGCTGTGTCTTGCCTAGCAGCTAGACTCAGAGACGCTGCTGGGGTGACAGGCAGGCGAAATTCCCATATTTTGAGAGCCAGGCTTGGAACTCTGTTAATCTAGCCACTTTGAGCCTGTTGTTTTATATCTGCCTCAGTGGCATTTGTAAGGAGTTTTGTAGTCAGTGTGCGGGATGCCATGTTGGACACGGAGATTCTAGAGGGACCTCATTCTTAGCCTGGGAGCCAGCGCCTGCAAACAGGACAGTACTTCTCTGACAGAAAAGCAGTAATTTACCTAGTGTCACCTGCTTTGGGGGTCCTGCAAAAGAATCAGAGGAATCACTACCTGTAGGCACCTTTAGCCCTTCTGTCTGCTGCCTGTGTGGAGGGCACCATCTTGGATACGGTGGCCACAGCTGGACCTAATTCTTAGCTTGGGAGCCGGAGCCTGCCCACAGGAGAGTGCTTTTCTATCAGAAAAGCAGTACACTATCCAGTGTTCTCTAAGTCTAGGCCCAGTCAGCAGAGGCCAAGAGGGCAGTAGCACTGCTGTATTCTGAACTAGTTTGCATCATCTGGGGTTGGATACAGTGGCGCTTACTTTGCCAGTTGAGAAGAAGGACCTCTACACCTGAAAACCTAACTGACTTGTGAAGTGGTCAGATATCTTTTGCTTTACATTTTAAGACAGCCTAGAGAAACATCTGTAGTCCATCCTCACAGTACCTCTTCCAGCCTCTACATACTCACATGGATGCCAAAAAGCAACAGATACCTGTGGCACACAAGAAATCAGCCATGGCTTCAGAAGGCTCCCAAACAAAGCAATCAAGGAGTTTTCCAAATGAAGAAACTTTTATGAAAGCATCAGGAAGTGAATACAAATTGATTATATACAGAGCCCTTCTAGACCTTGTACAAAATGTAGGAGAACAAAATGAAAAATTAAGCAAGATGTTCGATCTGATGGAACACCAGTACTCTGAAATCCAACAGATCAAGAAGAAAATCAAAGACATAGAAACTTCAATGCAAAGCCAAGAAAACAGAATGGAACTACTAGAAAAAAGAATTTCTGACGTGAAAGATAGAGCTACTGATGCCAGCATCTATGAGCAGAAATCAGAAAAAAGAAACAAGAAAATTGAAGAAACATTAAGAAGCATGTGGGACTCTACTAACAGGAACAACCTTCGATTAATTGGAGTCTCTGAACAGGGTGAGACATCTGAGAACACAGAGAGTATCGTTGCTAAGCTGCTGACAGAAAACATACCAGAAATCATGAAGGAAGAGAATATAGACATCTCAGATGCATATCGTACGCCACCCAAAATAGATCTCAAAAGAAAGACTCCAAGACATATTATAATCAAGCTCAACAAAATGAAACATAAGCAGCAACTCTTAAAGGCAGCAAGACTCAAAGCAAAGCTAACATTCAGAGGGAAACCCTGTAGACTCTCTTCGGATTTCTCAGCAGAAACCATGCTGGCACGGAGACAGTGGCATGACACATTCAAAGCCTTGAAGGAGAAGAACTTCCAACTGAGAATTATATATCCTGCAAAACTATCTTTCAAATACAAAAATGAAATTAAGACATTCCCAGATAAACAGAAACTTAGAGACTTTGTAAAAACCAAACCAAAACTACAAGAAATATTGAAAGAAGTTCTTGGCTCTGGCTTAGAAGAACAAAACCACTAACTTTATATTTTAGAACAACTTTACTACTCAAAACTCTACTCAGTTAGGGAAGGCTCCAAAGCCAAGCACAGCTTTGATAAGGAAAGAAGCAATCCAGTGATCATCATGAAAACTATGGTGTCATCATATTAAAAAGAGGGATGTACTACAGTTGTTATAGTCCTTCCAGATGGAGAGGAAGATGACAAGACTGGTAGTAATTAAAATTGGGTTTATATATAGTTTATTAAGGGGGATCATAGGGGCAGCTGTAAAGCACAGCAAAGATGTATCATATCGTTTCAAGAATTGTAACACAGGAGTCTCAACAACCACAAAACCAGCTCTGAAAAAGGTGAAAAATCAACTCACAAAATAGAATGTCCCAGAACAGACTAATAAGAACAACAGAGAAAACATCAACATAAAAATAAACACATCACAACGGCAGCTGTGAATACATACCTATCAATAATTACATTCAATATGAATGGACTGAATGCTCCAGTAAAGAGACATGGAGTGACATCTTGGATCAAAAGACATGACCCATCCATATGTTGTCTACAAGAAACTCACTTGAAACCTAAAGATAGGAACAAAGTGAAAATTAAAGGTTGGAAGAATATATATCAAGCTAACAATGAACAAAGAAGAGCAGGGGTGGCAATTCTAATCTCAGACAATATCAATTTTAATGTCAAATCTACTATCGTGGACAAAGATGGACACTATTGCTGAAAGGTTCAGTACACAAGCAAGACTTAACTATATTAAATATTTATGCACCTGATATCAGAGCACCTAAATACGTCGAAGAAACACTGACTACACTCAAAAGAGAGTTAGATGACTCCACAATAATAGTGGGAGACTTCAACACTCTCTCAATACTAGATAGATCATCTAGAAAAAAACTCAGTAAAGATACAGAAGACTTCATTGCCACAATTAACCAACTAAACCTCATTGATATATACAGAACTTTCCACCCCTCAGCAGACAACTACACCTTCCTCTCCAGTGCACATGTAACATTCTCCAGAATTGACCATGTGATAGGCCATAATGCAATGCTCAACAAAATCCATACCATTGAATTACTGCAAAGCATCTTCTCAGATCATAAAGCCATCAAAGTTGAAATCAATAGCAGAAAAAAACATACATGGAAAGTGGAACTCTTGGAAACTGAACAACATCTTGCTCAAAAAAACATGGGTTATAGAGGAAATCAAGGATGAATTAAAGAAATTCATGGATTCCAATGAGAACGAAAACACTTCCTACCAGAACCTATGGGATACAGCTAAAGCAGTGCTCAGAGGTCTGTTTATCTCCATAAATGCACACATCTGGAAGGAAGAAAGAAACCAAATCAAGGAACTAACCCTACAGCTTGAACAAGTAGAAAGAGAACAACAGAGGAATCCCTCAGGTACCAGAAGAAACGAGATCATAAAGATTAGAGCAGAGCTAAATGAATTAGAGGATAGAAAAAAAATTGAAAAGACCAAAAGCTGGTTTTTTGAACAGATCAACAAAATTCACAAACCACTGGCTAAACTTACTAAAGAAAAGCAGGAAATGAAACAAATAACCCAAATTAGAAATGGGAGGGGGATTGTCACCACAGATGCAACAGAAATCAAAAATATCATAACAGAATACTATGAAAGACTGTGCACTAACAAATTTGAAAACCTAGGGGAAATAGACCAATTCCTTGACTCACACCACCTACCCAAATTATCACAACGTGAAGCAGAACAACTTAATAAATCCATTACAAAGGAAGAGATTGAAAAGGTCATCAAAACACTGCCAACCAAAAAAAGTCCGGGTCCAGATGGCTTCACTGCAGAATTCTACCAAGCATTTAGAGAAGAGTTATCTCCAATACTGCTGAAACTATTTCACAGTATAGAAAGGGATGGAGTACTCCTAAACTCATTCTATGAAGCCAGCATAATGCTGATAACCAAGCAGGGAAAGACCAAACAAAGAAAGAGAACTACAGACCAATATCACTCATGAATCTAGATGCAAAAATCTTCAACAAAATTCTTGCCAATAGAATACAACAACATATCAAGAAAATAATCCATCATGACCAAGTGGGATTCATACCAGGGATGCAAGACTTGTTCAACATCAGAATGTGATTAACCACATAAATAACACAAAAGACAAGGATCACCTGATTTTGTCCACTGATGCAGAAAAGGCATTTGATAAAGTCCAACACCCATTCATGCTAAAAACTCTTAGCAAAATGGGCATAGACGGCAAATTCCTCAACACAATAAGGGCCATTTATACAAAGCCAATTGCCCACATCATCCTGAATGGAGAGAGACTGAAAGACTTCGCTTGAGATCAGGAACTAGACAAGGATACCCACTCTCACCTCTTCTATTCAACATTGTGCTAGAAGTTTTAGCCAGAGCAATTAGACAAGACCAAGAAACAAAGGGCATCTGCATTGGCAAAGAGGAAGTTAAAATCTTCCTGTTTGCAAATGATATGATTGTATATGCAGAGAATCCCAAGGAATCTATAAGTAAACTACTAAAACTGATAGAAGAGTTCAGTAAAGTCTCAGGATACAAGATAAACATAAGTAAATCAGTAGGATTCCTTTATACCAACAATGAGACTGTTAAGGAAGAAATTATCAAATGAATTCCATTTACAATAGCCCCTAAGAAGATAAAGTACCTAGGAATTAATCTAACCAGAGAAACAACAGACCGTTCCAAAGAGAACTACAAGCCCTTACTACAAAAAACTAAGAGAGACTTAGATAAATGGAAAAACCTACCCTGCTTATGGATAGGGAGACTTAACATTGTGAAAATGTCTATTTTACCCAAAGCAATCTATTTATTTAATGCAATTGCAATACAAGTTCCAGTGACATTTTTTAATGAGATGGAGAAACAAATCACCAATTTTGTTTGGAAAGGGAAGAAGCCCCGGATAAGTAAGGTACTACTAAAGAAAAAGAACACACTGGGAGGCCTCTCATTACCTGACTTTAGAACATATTACACTGCCACAGTGGTCAAATCAGCCTGGTACTGGTATAAGAACAGACAGATCAGGAAGCACTTTATGGTTCTATACATCTATAGGATATCATCTTGCTGACCTCTGGCTGGAGGAAGGGGAGTGGATGGAAAGGAGGGGAAAGGAGGCTGTTGGGAGGATGAGACATGTATGGAGCAGAGAGGAATAGTGTGCAGTCACCAGACAGGGAGAGCAGTGGAAGCTGCATATAGGTGGGCATGTAAATTTATACGTGAATGTACATTTTCACTCAGTTATGTTAAATAAAAATAAAAATTAAAAAAAAAGAAGACCTAAATATCAAACCTAAAATGATAAAGGTCATCCAAGAAAAGGTAGGAACAACAATGGAAGTTTTAATATCCAATATGCACAGACTCCAAAATCTGTCAAACAAACCACAACCATCAGAAGAGAAAATAGATAAATAGGATCTATTAAGAATTAAACACTTTTGCTCATCTGAAGACTTTATAAATAGAATTAAAAGAACACCTACAGAATTGGAATAAACATTTGGCAACTCTATGTCAGACCGACGCCTGATTTCCATAATCTATAAGATACTACAAAATATCAACAAGAAGAAGATAAACCATCCAATTAAGGGATGGGCAAAGGAGATGGACAGACATTTCACTAAAGAAGAGATCCAGGCAGCCAAAAAACACATGCGGACATGTTCACGATCTTTAGTTATTAAAGAAATTCGAATCAAGATGACAATGAGATACCATCTCACCCCAAGAAGGTTGACCATGATCCAAAAAACACAAAACAACAAATGCTGGAGAGGTTGTGGAGAAAGGGGAACCCTCCTACATTGTTGGTGGGGTTGCAAAATGGTCCAGCCTCTTTGGAAAGCAATCTGGTGCTTCCTTAAAAAAATGGATATTGATATACCATTTGATGCAGTAATTCCACTGCTTGGAATATATCCTACAGAATCAAGACCTTTCACACCAATGGACACATGCACCAGAATGTTTATCGCAGCACAGTCCATGATAGCAAAAAGATGGAATCAACCCAGATGCCCAATAACAGAAGAATGGATAGGTAAACTATGGTATATATACTCAATGGAGCACTACACAATGATAAAGAACAATGATGACTTCAGGAAACATCTCATGACCTAGTTTCAACTGGAAGACATTATGTTTAGTGAAGGTAGTCAGCGACAAAAGGACAAATATTGTATGAGACCTCTATGATAAGATCTCAAAAACAGACTTGTGTATAGAAAAAAAGATGCTTTGACAGCTGCAAGAGAGGGGAGGGAGGTAGGGGGGTAGAGCTTAAATTGGGTAGTTGCTAGGTATCTGGTTGGGTGAAATCGGTGATAGCACACATTAGAAACAAGAACAGTATTAAGTGGACTTAAACATAACATGAGTACTCCTTCCATCTTAACCCAATATTGCAAGGATAGAGTAGCTGGGGCAGGGAGCGGGGGACCATGCTCTTAGGTGAAAGTGAGGCCAATTGGCACAACTAGCATTTTGCTAAGAGGGCTCTCTGCACCCCACATTGGTGAGTCACATCTGGGGTCTTAAAAGCTGCCAAGCTGCCATCTGAGGGCACAGCAAATGGTCCCAACTCAGCAGGAACGGATGCTCACCGGGACCAAAATGACATTGGGGAAAGACAACCCAGAAGACAAAGAGACCCACATCAGTGGGTGCCTACATCGACTTGGGACCAGAAGAACCGGATTGTGCCCGGCCACCACCAGTGATAGCTGTGATGGAGCTCACTAAGTTGAGTCTCACTGGCAACACAAGAATAAAAAGGGGTGCACCCTGAGATTTCCCACTGAAAGACCTCAATTGATGGTCCAGTGGTTTCGGGGTTCCCCTGGGAGCATGGCCCCTCCCCCTGATGCTGCTCTTGACCATAAATCATAACGAAGGTCCACGCTTTGGACAGGAATGGATTGGACTTGGCGATGCAGTGACCATATATTGGATGCACTTTATGGTTCTATACATCTATAGGATGTCATCCTGCTGACTTCTGGCTGGAGGAAGGAGAGTGGGTGGAGAGGAGGGAAAAAAAGAGACTGTTGGGAGAATGAGACATGTATGGAGCAGAGAGGAATAGTGTGCTGTCATCGGGCAGGGAGAGCAGTGGAAGCTGTATATAGGTGGGTATGTAAATTTATACGGGAATGTACATTTTTACTGAGTTATATTAAATAAAAAATTTTTTAAAGAAAGAAGAAGAAGAAAAAAAAGAGGGACACACTACAGTGGTTATAGTCCTTCCAGATGGAGAGAAAGTTAATAAGACATTGTCATGGATTGAACTGTGTCCCCCCAAAAATATATGTAGTCATGTGGCTGGGCCATGATTCCCAATATTTTGTGATTGTCCTCCATTTTGTGATTTTCCTGTGCTGTATGTTAAAGGATTAGGGTGGAACTGTAAATCCCTTCATAGGATTACCTCCCTGCTCCACTGTAAAGGGAGTTTCCCTGGAGTATGGCTTGCCCCACTCTTAATCCTTTTATCCTACAAGAGATAAAAGGAAAGAGAAGCAAGCAGGTAATTGGGAACCACACACCATCAAGAAAGCAGCACCAGGAGAAAAGTGCATCCTTCAGAATTGAGGTTCCTGCACCAAGATGCTCCCTGGATAAATATTGATGCAATACTGGACTTTCCTCCAGAGCCAACAAGGGAGAAAGCCTTCCCCTGGAGCAGACATCCTCAATTTGGACTTGTAGCCTACCAGACTCTGAAAGTATAAACTTCCTTTTGTTAAAGTCATCCACTCTGTGGTATTTCTGTTAGAGCAGCACTAGCTGAGTAAAACAAACTTGTAGAAGTTAAAATTGGGTTTAAACATAGATTATTAAGGGGGATGGCAGGGGTAGCCACAAAGCACAACAAAGACACAACATACCAAAACAAGAAACTTAATATAGGAGTCTCGACAAACACAAAACACTTAAAAAGGGTGAAAAATCAACCTATAAAGAAGAATGTCCCAGAACAGAATAACAAAAGGAACAGAGAAAATGTCAACATGAAAATAAATACATCCAAATGATGTCACTAAACACATAGCTATCAATAATTGCATTGAATGTAAATGGACTCAATGCTCCAGTAAAGAGACAACAAGTGACATCCTGGATCAAAAGACAGACTTTAAAATCTGACAAACAAAGCATGATCAACAGAAAACAGATACATGGGAACTACTAAGAATCAAACACGTTTGTTCATCCAAAGACTTCGTCAAAAGAATTAAAAGACCACCTACAGAATGGGAAAAAATATTTGTTAACTATATGTCAGACTGACGTCTGATCTCTACAATTTACAAAGTATTACAAAATATCAACAAGGATAAATAATCCAATTAAGTGACAGGCGAAAGAGATGGACAGACATTTCTCTAAAGAGGATATCCAGGCAGCCAAAAGACACATGCAGAATTGCTCACGATCATTAGGTATTAAAGAAATTCAAATCAAAACTATGATGAGATACCATCTCACTCCAACAAGGTTGGCCATGATCCAAAAACCACAAAACAACAAATGCTGGAGAGGCTGTGGAGAGACTGGAACTCTCCTACGCTGTTGGTGGGATTGCAAAATGATACAACCCCTTTGGAGAACAACTTGGTGCTTCCTTAAAAAGCTGGAAATAGCTATACCACTTGATCCTGTAATTCCATTGCTTGGAATTCATCATTCAGAAACAAAGGTTGTCACACAAACCAACACATGCGCATGAATGTTTATTGCAGCACAGTCTACAAGAGCAAAAAGATGTCCATCAGCAGATGAATGGATAAACAAGCTGTGGTACATATACTCAGTGGGACACTATGCTATGATAAAAAAATGATGATTTTAGAAAACATCCCATAACATGGTCTCTTTTGGAAGAGATCATACTGAGTGAAATCAATCAGTGTCAAAAGGACAAATTTTGTATGAGACCCCTGTTATAAGGACTTACAAAGAGAATTATACACAGAACAAAATGACTGTGTTGGCTACATTGGGGGGGGCCAAGGGTATATCACAGATGAGATAACTGACATGTTAGAAATTTTACCCTTTTACTGTAATTAATAAAAAAATAAAATTAAAATAAAAGACACAACCTGTCTCTATGTTGCTTATAAGAAACTTCCCTTAGACTTAAAGATATGAAGAAATTGAAAATTAAAGGATGGAATGATATATACCAAGCTAACAAAATACAAAGAAGAGCAGGTGTGGCAACATTAATCTGAAATAAAATAGATTTTAGTGTAAAATCCACCATTGTGGACACAATGGACACTATTTATTGCTGAAAGGTTCAATACACAAGGAGGACTTAGCAATATTAAATATTTATGCACCTAATACTAGAGCATCTAAATACATCAAAGAAACACTAACAACTTTCAAAAATGAGATGGATTACTCCACAATAATAGTGAGAGACTTCAACACTCCACTCTCAGTATTGAACAGATCTTCTAGAAAAAAACTCAATAAAGACACAGAAGATCTTACTGTGGTGATTAACCAAATAGACCTCGTGGACATATATGAAACTTTCTATCCACCAGCAGATAATTATACCTTCTTCTCCAGGGCACATGGAACATTTTCAAGAACAGACCATGTGTTAGCACATAAAGCAAATCTCAACAAAATCCAAACCAGTGAATGATTGGAAAGCATCTTCACAGAACATACAGTCATATAAGTTGAAATCAATAGCAGGAAAAACATTGATAGAAATTGGAACTCATGGAAACTGAACAACATCTTGGCCAAAAAGCCATGGGTTATAGAAGAAATCAAGGATGAAATAAAGAAATTTATGGATTCAAATGAGAATGAAAACACTTCTTACCAGAACCCACGGGATACACTCAAAACAGCGCTCAGAGGTCAGTTTATCTCTATAAATGTACACATCCGGAAGGAAGAAAGAACCCACACCAAAGAATTAACCCTGTAGCTTGTTATGGGTAACATTTTGAAGAATGGGAATTCCAGAATATTTAATTGTGCTCATATGGAACCTGTACACACACCATGAGGCAGTCATTTGAGCAGAATGAGGGCATATTTGTTGTTTAAATTCAGAAAAGGTGTGCATCAGAATTTCATCCTTCTGTGATACTTAGTGGAAACTCTGGTGGCATGGTGGTAAAGTGCTATGACTGCTAACCAGAAGGTGGGAAATTCAAATCTGCCAGGTGCTCCTTGGAAACTATGGAGCAGTTCTACTCTGTCCCATAAGGTCACCATGAGTTGGAATCAACTCAGCGGCACTGGGACTGGAATGATACTTTTTCAATTTGTATGCTGAGCAAATGAATCAGGGAAGCTGGACTACCTAAAGAAGTCACCATCAGGATGGGAGGAAGAATCACTAACAGCCTGTGACACGCAGATGGCACAACCTTATTTGCTGAAAATGAAGAGGACTTGAAGCACTTGTTCATGAAGATCAAAGACCACACCTTCAGTACGCCTTAACATGAAGAAAACAAAAATCCACACAGCTGTACCCATAAGCAACATCTTCACAAATGGAGAAAAGATTGAAGTTGTCAAAGATTTTAGTTTACTTGGTAAAGTAGATGGTCAGTGAAAAAGAGAAAGACCCCAACAAGATGGATTGACATAGTGGTTGTAACAATGGTCTCAAACAGCAAGAGTTGTGAGGATGATACAGGAATGAGCAGTTTTCCTTCCATTTTTCATAGGGTCATTACGAGTCAGAACCAACTGGATAGTACGTAACGGCAGGGACAGAGAAAGAGTACCGGGTGGTACAAATGGTTAGTGCCCTTGGCTGCAAATGGGAGGTTAGAGGTTTGAAGTATCTCAGAAGTGAGGCCTGGTGATCTACCTTCCAAATGTCAGCCATTAAAAACCCTATGGAACAATTCTACTCTGAGACACACAGAGTTGCTACGGTACAAAATGACTCCGAGGAGACAACTGGTTTGCTTTTAGGGACAGAGAAGGCACTCAAAAAGAACAAATGCACAAATGATCTAGATGCCCACAACTAGGTAACCCAAGTGTCAAAATACCAGCTTTCAGTGACAAGGAAAACCATAAGAACTAAAATCTTTTAAATAAAGATTTGTAATATTAACTTAAAGTGGATAAACTCTATATTTTTGGCTCTTACACAGCTATAAAACCAAGACAAATGTATTCATTATGTCCAAGCAAAAAAATAAAGCAAATACTATTTAAGTTAACATTATCAATTTAATATGATAGATTATATCTTGCTAGATTAATTTATATATATTTGTGTTTTAAAATAAGACCCTATGGCCTCAGTTTCAGCCCTTTATTTAAACTGTTCTGTATTTCAATTTCCTTAATAGTAAACCAGAGAACATCTATTTGCATAAGTATGTTGCACAAAGTGGCATTTGTAATTTCAAGGCTTTGTTAGTTAGCTAGATTAAGGTAACCCAATCCCATGCTGAACCAAAAATTTGCCAGTGGGCACCTTCAATGCTAATTTTAATGCGGTGTCACCTGAGCACTGCAAAGAGGTCTAGCTCATTTGAACATGAAGTTATCACTGAAGCTCTACTGAACTCTGCACTAAATAAGTATCTAATCCAATTATTATCAGAATTGGTTACAAAAAATTTCTTCATGGCACATTTACTTCTCCACTTACAGGTAGTAAACTGTTGTCGTGCTGATGTGCTCAGTGATAGGGCCTATACAAAATATCAGATTGTTCTGTGAGTACAGGGCTGATGCCCTAAGCCAGGGATTTTTGAAGGTACATGCCTATTCCACTTTGGGACATATAATGGTTTAAGCCATCCCCTTACTTTCCTTATTTGACCTAGTGAAACCTTTCAGTTACATAACATGGGGTGACATTATATGAGGCAATATACTGCAAGTGGTTGGTATCGTGGCCCTGGCATCAGATTGCCTGAGTTCAAATCTTGGCTTCTCCACGTTTTACTAGTTCTGGGGCTTTTGGTAAAGTTACATAACCTCCCTATGTCTCATTCTTCTTATCTAAAATAGCTGCAATAAAAATACCAACTTCATCAAATTATTGTCAGGATTAAGAGACATAATATGTGGAATTCAAAAGGCTGCCTAGTATATGGAAACCCTAGTGGTATAGTGATTAAGTGCTATGGCTGCTAATCCAAAAGGTCGACAGCTCAAATCCACCAGGCGCTCCTTGGAAACTCTATGGGGCTGTTTTACTCTGTCTATAGGGTCTCTATGAGTTGGAATCGACTCATTGGCAGTGTGTTTGGGGTTTGGGGGTCCTAGGATATACTACATGCTCCATAAACATTAACTGTTGTTTTTATTGTTACTTGGCCTTCGTTTTATGTGAATTCGATCTTAAACACAACTCAAACATGGATACTTCTGAGAATTCAGCTCAAGAAGCACCACTTTCCTGAAGCCTTTCCTTACACCTTCATTCCTACATTGGCTAGAATTAACCACCATCAGTTTAACCGTATATTTGAGACCTACTGGTCACATCAACCCGTAAGCAAAGACAAGAAGGCAAGAAGGGCCGGGAAAACCAGATGAATGCAAGTGGAGGACTTGAGGTCAAGAAGGGGAAAGCACCGACACATGGTGAGATTGACAATCAATGTCACAAAATAATTTCTGTGTTAGTTTTTAAATTAGAAACTAATATTTTCTCTAAACTTTCACCTAAAGCACAGTTTAAAAAATTAACCACTGTCTCCTCTGAGTCCCACTGTGCTCTGTGCAGCCTTCGTGTCACTGCATGTGTAAATGTTTACTGCATTCAGGTGCGATCTCCTTCAGCTGGACTATAGGTTCCTACTGTCAGAGATGAATTCTGCCCTACCTGACACATTGTCCAGCATAGCAATACCCTCAGTAAATTTTGCAGGAAAGAAAGAAAAAAAGAGAGGCGAAAAGAAGGAAAGGAAGGAAATATGACTCTCCCAGCCTTTTCAGGGAGATTTGTATTTTGAAGGGAATCACACATGATTAATAAAGCGCTGATGGTGGAGCTGTAGGCTTCATCTGATGGGAAGGGCTGTAGGGGGTAGAACAGCAAGCATTTATCCCAGCTACCAAAGCCAGCTGTGCACATCTCTTCCCAGGTCCATGTCTGAGGAGCCAACTTAATAGCTTGTAATCAACCATGCTAGGAGCATTTATACCTGGGAAGCTTCCAGAGAGCAGACTGTTAAACCTCCCTCAGCACACCACTGGCATAAAGACTTCTCTGTGACTCAACAAGTAACAAAATTTCACAGATTGAATGTGAGGGGACTGTGCGAGATTTTGAGGGCCCCTGAAAGCAGCCCATACCATGTGCTCATGCCTAAGGCTGGCCCTGGCCGGGTGCCAGCCTTCTGCACATCTGTGGCCTCACAGCCCTGGCTCCAGTCATGTCCCTCAGGACTGTGCCCTTATTATCCATCCTAAGTCATCAAGGAAGCAGCCACTGAGATTTTTGTCTTGAATGCTTTTAATCTGTTAAAAGTAAATTAATAAGAAAATTCATTATGTTAACGATTTACCAGTTATAAAGCAAAACAACGGATTGGACTATTTGCTTAATATTTTCATGAGAGAATATGCACGTGACTTTCCAGTTTAGTGCCAGTTACATTTCTATTTACATGGAGACTGTGGACAATTAGAACATTTATCTCACTTGGCCACTAGTCACTCCCTCCCCCAATGTTCCCCTCCCTCTTCCCAAAAGAAATGAAAAAACCTTCTCATTATAAACTGATATCTGTTGGTGAAAGCAGCTATTTTTAAAACATGATGTCATAGATCCTAGAATGCTACATTGTTCGGGTTTCAGAAAACACTCAATGGGCTCTTTAGTGGATGCTCTTCTGCAAGTTAAGTGAACAGTAAGTAGCCTCCCCTCCCCCACCTCTCACATCTACTCATTTTCAGAACTGTCACTCACATCTGAGGAAACTTCTGTGAATCTTTTTTATGTTTTAAACAATACGTGGTTTCATATACTGCATGTGTGTGTAACTACCACTTGTATTAATTTTAAAGGACTTCAAACTGCCGTCTTTTGTAACTCTAACTCACAAACATATACCTGTTGCATGAGCATGTATTTGCATATTTAAGCAATGTTTACTTGATTTACTCAATCTGAATCAATTCCTCAAAACTGAACTGTTTTGTAGATAATACCCGCTCTAGAACACAAAGCATATGTTGTTTTATTTACAAAAAGAAATACCTCAAAAATATACCAGTCAACTAAAAACAAATATTTATTGTCTACCTATGTAAAACTGGAGAATTGCCTTTAGAAGTCTATTTTTTATATACCCTATTCTTTAAAAATTACACATAATAAACTACTGCAAGAGTAATAGTTTATATGAAAAGATTAAACCTCAGGTTTAATCTTAACTGAAAAATATAATCTCATTGTCTTGAGTTGGTGTGATCCAAAGGCCATGTTCAACATGAACGGCCTCTATGCTTGTGAGTTTCCAGTAATGTGCATATTATAGGCATGAATTGGTGATAAATTGAATTAGTGCTTGTGACAAGGTCTGCAGAAAGATTCTGACAAACTCACAAGCCAGTCCATTAACCTTGTGCAAATCCTTTTCCATGTGTGTTGGTTATAATTTCTAAAATATGACTCCATGCTGCTTCTTCCCTCACCCGCTTCACTCACACATACACACACACACACGCGCGCAAGCATGCACACACACACACACACACACACACACACGCACGCACACACTTCTTCCCAAGGCTTTTATTGTTCCATCTCTCACTCTCCATCTCACTCCCCACCATGAAGCCCTAGTGGCAAAAACTCAGCAGTTCGAAACCACCAACTGCTTCTTGGAAACCATATAGGGCAATTCTACTTGTCCCGTAGGATTGCTGTGAATCACCTGGGTGGCGGTGGCTTGTTTTCAAGTCTGGCATTCCCTGTTCCTATTAATATGCACTGCTGCACTTACATCCCAGTCTCTTGCTTGCATGAATTTCCAGCTCTTGGATTTAACCCAAACCTAGCTGTCTCCTGAGTCCCTCTCAAGTCCCTCTCAAGTCTCTCACCTACCCCCCTCACTGACAGCATCTATCTGAATCCCAGTTAATTCTCCTCATCAAAGTATTGACCATGTCTCATAGTCTTCCTTTGACCTCAGTTATGCCTTCATTTGGGTAATTTCACTGTATGCTCAGACTACCTGGCCAAAGTCTTAGCTTCTCAGTTTCTTGAAATTCTCAGCTTCTGTGTCATTGCTTCCAGTCCTCTTTAGACATCCATTGCCATAAACCCACATCTGTTTAGTCTCTGGAATCTGGAACTCAAGCTTTCCACTATCTAGTTTTATTTGCCTGTATCTTCAGTGCCTGTATTGCTGCAAAGCCAATTATCCCCAAACTTAGCAGCTATATACAAGAAAATTGTATTGTTCCAAATAGTTTGAGAGTCAAGAATCCTGGGTGGACAAATGGTCCCATCTCAGCTGGAACTGATGATAACCAAGAACAGCAATGACATGAGGGAAAAAGAACCCAGAAGACAGAAAGACCCAGGAGAATGGATGACTATATCAACATGTGATCAGAACAACCAGATGGTGCCAGGCCACCACCAATGACAGCCGTGATGGGGCTCACAATGTTGAGTCCCAGTGGCAACACTAGAAAAAGAGGTGTGCACCCTAAGAACTCCACTAAAGACCATAGTTAATGGTTGAAGGCCTGAGAGTTCCCCTGGGAGCATGGCTCCTAGACCTGAAGCTGTCACTATTATAGGTCATTACCAAGGTCAACTCTTTGGATAGGAATGGAATGGACTCAGGGACACACAGTGACCAAATAGTGTGTGCACTTGATGGTTCTATGAATCTATAGGATGTCGTCCTACTGGCATCTTACTACAGGGAAGTGGAGAGGGTAGAGAGGAGGGGACAGGAAACTGTTAAGATGATTTGACATGTATGGAGTGGAAAGGAGGAGGGTGCTATCACTGGGCAAGGGGAGCAGAGGGAGCTGCTGCATATAGGCGGGCACACAAATTTGAATTGTATTGTAAACTTTCACTCAATCACAATAAAAAAAAAAAAAAAGAATCTTGGGTAGATATTTTAGGTTAGCTTCTTTCACCAGATTGCAGTTAAGATGTCCACTAGAATGGAGGAAACTGCTTCCCCTAACACAAGCAACCCAAGAGAAAGAGCAAACAGGAAGCCATGATGTCCTTTACAACTGCTTTCTTTCTACCTATTAGAAGTACTAAGTCCAGCCTACACTCAAGAGGAGAGCAATTAGGCTCTGTCTCTTGAAAGGAATGCCACAAAATGTGTGGGCGTATTTTAAAATACTACAGTGTGCCTTCTTCATTACTCCCATTACACTTGTTCTGTGATTCACTGGCACTTTCAGTAGCTCAAATTTCTAACTTCTCTCTATTAAAACCAAACCCACTGCCACTGAGTCGGGTCCGATTCATAGCAACCCTTTAGCCCAGAGTAGAACTACCCTATAGAAGTTCCAAGGAGTGCCTGGTGGATTTAGCTGCTGACCTTTTGGTCAGCAGATACAGCATTTAGCCCACTACGCCACCAAGGTTTCCTTCTATCTGTTAGTCCCTTTCCATTTTCACTTCCTCCCACACACATTCTAGACCCCATCTTGTCCAACAGTTCTACTACTTTCTTGCCAATGTTTCTACCCCTTTGCCCTTTCATTCATTTATTGCCTCCTGTGTGGTGAGAGAGAGAGAGACCTTAGTTCAAACCAATTGTCCACCTCTACTCCATCATCCAGACTGTTGACTGCTGCTACAGATTATCACATACATGAACAAGTTGGGGCTATGACACAGCCTCCAGCATTCAGCAGGCCTGCTACATAGCACAGTATTCTTTTTGTTTCCTGTTTGCGGCAACAGCAGTTTCAATCATTGTCCACTCTTCTCGAGCCTCCATTGGTACCATGGTCATGTTCAGCTCCTCCGTTCTCAGCCTCAGTCAGTGCTTCTCATCCTCCTACTCAGTCGTCTAAACCTTTCATCAATGGCCCCTGTTCCTTACTCTTCCTCTTTAGTCACAGTGAAAGAGGTACCTTATCTAATACTCAACTCTCAACAGTGTAGTAACACACTCCAAGGAGTGTATTAAAACAAATAATGAACTTGAACTTTTTATCCTATTATTTGCTCTCACTGGATCTCTAATCTCCCTTTCCTATATCTTCAACTTTATTGTATGACTCCTTCCCACCATCATTTAGATGTGATTATGCCTCTCCTATTCCATATCCTGGTGGCACAGCGGTTAAGTGAAACCTCTGCTAATCAAAAAGTGGGCAGTTGGAATCCACCAAGTGCTCCTTGGAAACTCTATAGAGCAGTTCTATCCTGTCCTATAGGATCACTATGAGTCAGAATTGACTCAGTGGCAGTGGGTTTGGTTTTGGTGTAACTCAAAGACAGAGACAGAAAAAACGCCTCCTCTTCTGTACCAAATTCCCTGGTGGTGCAAACAGTTTGCACTTGGCTACTAACATAAAGTTTGGCAGTTCAAATCCACCCAGCTGCACCATAGAGGAAAGACCAGGTGATCAGCTTCCATAAAGATTGTTGCTGTTGTTCGGTGCTGTCAAGTCAGTTCTGACTCACAGTGACCTTATGAACAACAGAATGAAACATTGCCCAGTTTTGCACCATGTCCACAGTAGTTTTTATGCTTAAACTCATTGTTGTGGCCACTGTGTTAATCTATCTCATTGTGTGTCTTCCACTTTTCCACTGACCCTCCACTCTACCAAGCATGATGTCTTTCTCCCAGGGACTGACTCCTCCTGACAACATGTCCAAAGTATGTAAAACACAGTCTTGCCATCTTTGCTGCCTAGGTGCATTCTAGTTATACTTCTTCCAGAACAGATCTGTTTGTTCTTTTGGCAGTCCCTGGTACTTTCAATATTCTTCTCCAACACAGTTTAAAGGCATCAAATTCTTCTGCTGTCTTCATTGTTCATGGTTTGTGGTTCAGTTTTCACATGCAAATGATGCAGTTGAAAATACCATGGCTTGGGTCAGGCACACTTTAGTCTTCAAAGTGACCTCTTTACTTTTCAATACTTTAAACAGATCCTTTGCAGCAGATTTTCCCCATGCAGTGCATCTTTTGATTTCTTTTTTTTTTTTTTTTTTGTCCTTTTAAAGAAGTTTTATTTTAAACAACAAAATAAAAAAACAGTCCCTAAAATCTGGCAAGTGGTTTTCAGAGGCCACTGGGAGCTTGCCTTAATCATCCTGGTGAAATGGGTTATATCTGGTTACTAGAATACGACCACCTCCTCCTCTCTTTCTTGCTAGTAATTGCCTTCATCTGAAAGGAGGACGCTGGCCTGGGCACCGTTTGTTGCCACTTACACAGTCTGAGGTCTCAAGGTCAAGCCAAGCTGTCTTGGATTCTTGCCTTCCGAATCTTCACTGAATCTCCCCCATATACAGTCTCTTGTCACTGGATGCTGAGAGAATGGTAGGCTCATCAGGATGGAAAGCCACTTCATTGATGGAGCCAGCATGGCCAGGCAGCTTATACAGAATTCTTCTACTTGTGGTATCCCACACATACACAAACCTGTCAGCCGAGCCAGTTGCTATTTTGCTTCCATCAGGTGACCAAGAACACCTCAGAAGATTCTTTTCAAAATTGTGCACATTTCCTTGAAATATCTTCACACATCTCTCTTTGGGAGCAAATGGCCGGACATCCCAGACTCTCACTGTATTGTCCATTGCATTGGACAAGAGATAAGAGCCTTCAGAACTTAAACTCGGGCCAGTCACTGAATCTGCATGGCCTCTCATGGTGTAGGTTAACTTGTTTTGGCGCAGATCCCAGACCTTGGTATCATTGTCTATGCCACCAGAAATTATCTGATCACTTGTGTCATTGAAAGTCACAGCTAACACCTGGTAGGTGTTCTGAAATGTTTGGATGGCTGCTTTCTTACAGATGTCCCAAGGCTTAACCGTACCATCATCACTGCCAGTACAGACAAGCTGAGGACCTCTTCTGGCTGGGTAACAGGAATTCACAAAGGAAGTATGTCCCTTCAGTCTTTTAACCCTCTCGCCTGTCTCACTATCCCACACAGCCACAGTTTTATCTGTGGATGCTGAGAAGAGCATACTGCCATCTGTGTTATAGTGCAGTTCCATCACGGCTCCACTGTGTCCTTTCAATGTGGCATAGTTATCACAGTCAACATAGACATTCCACAATAATATCAGTCGGTCAAATCCTGCAGATGCCAAGGTGGATCCATTGGGGTGAAACTTGCAACAGTACACTTCTCCTTCATGTCCTGACAGCAGCATGATTGGAGCTTGAAGGGAGGAACACCTTGGAGGCCCCGCTTGCAGCAAAGCTCCTTGCTGTTGCCCCGCTCCGGGGCCCGATCCTGCTGCTCCCAACAGCAAGTCATGCCTCTGCCTTTTAACTGGGACCGGGGTAACTCGGGGCCCTTTCATTTCTGCTGTTCTATCATGGCGGCCGTCTTTTGATTTCTTGCCTGCTGCTTCCATGGGTGTTGACTGTGGACCCAAGTAAAATGAAATCCTTGACAACATCAATCCTTTCTACATTTATGACAATGTTGCTTACTGGTCCAGTTGTGAGGATTTTTGTTTTCCTGACATTGAGGTACAATCAATACTGAAGGCTGCAGTCCTTGATCTTCATTAGTAAATGTTTCAAATCTTCTTTGCTTCCAGTAAGGTGGTGTCGTCTACATAACACAAGTTGTTAATGAGTCATCCTCTAATCCTGATGCCTCATTCTTCCTTGCAAAATCCAGCTTCTCAGATTATTTGCTCAGAATACACATTGAAAGGATATGGTGAAAAGATACAGCTCTGATGCACACCTTTCCTGGCTTTAAGGTATGCAGAGTCCCTTTGTTCTGTTTGCACAACTGCCTCTTGATTAATATAAGACCTGATTCTTGATTCATATACAGATTCCTTAAGAGCACAGTTAGGTGTTCTGGAATTCCCATTCTCTAGAAAGTTAGCCATAATTTATTATGACCCACACAGTCCAATGCCTTTGTGTAGTCAATGAAATACAAGTAAACATCTTCCTGGTATTTTTTGGTTTCAGCCAAGATCCATTTGATGTCTCCAATTATATCCCTGGTTCCACATCCTCTTCTGAATTCAGCTTGAATTTCTGGCAGTTTCTTGTCAATATACTATTGAAGTCACTTCTGAATGACCATAAAGAATTACAGCCAATAAAACTCTGTACTCCCTCTTACCATTCCTCACTTCCTTTCACTTCTGAAGCCCACTCAGCCCTCCACCAAACTGGCAATTGCAAAAGTTACTTCTATGGTGCTGAAGCTGTCTTCTTATCTCCTCAATCATCAAAGTCTCTGAAACAATGATGTAAGTAACCACGAAAACCAAACATACCAACTACTATGGACTTGATTCCAACTCATGGAGAGCTAATGAGTGTCACAATAAAAATGTACTCCATGGGATTTCAATGGCTAATTTTTCAGAAGTCAATCACCAGGGCTTTCTTCTGGAGCACCTCTGGGTAGACTCAACAGCTAAGCACTTAACACCATTTTTGCTAACCAAAGATTTATGTGACCACAGCCACTTAAAGAAGGATCTCATCCCTAGGTTTCCACATCACATTTTCCAACCACTGCTTCAGATAATTTTGTCCTACTGTCACTATCAATGTTGGGGCTCTTCAGGCTTTTGTCTATAGCCCTCTTTTCTTCTTAACCTGCACAGCTCATTTAGTCTTGTGGTTTTAACTAGCAGCTACAACCTAATAAAAATATTGGTTGTTCAGTGGTTAAAGTGTTCAGCTTCTAACCAAGAGTTGGCAGTTTGAACTCCCCATGCACTCCACTGGAGAAAGATGTCCTTCTGTATGGATTTACAGGCTTGGAAAGCCTATGGGCAGTCCTACTCTATCCTTCCAGTGTCACTGAGTCAGACTCAATTGAAGGGCAATGGATTCGGTTTTGGGTTTGGTGTAACCTGATAGATTGAAGTTTATTTTATTTCCAGCCCAGACTTTCCCCCTGAGCTTCAGGTCTTGTAACTCTAACTACCCACTGAGCCTATTCTCTTGGATATTCTACAGGCCCTAAATAACTAACATGGAGGAAAAATAGCAAGTGCATAAAAACAGCTCAAGCTCTTTGGTTCTAGTCATATCTCTGTCATTTATTAAACATAGGGCTTGGATAAATTACTTAATTGCTCTGAACCTCAGAATCCTCATCTGGAAAATGAGGATAATAAAAGTACCTAGTTCACAAAGTAACTGTGAATAAGCCGATTTCTGTAGTTGGTGGTGTGCTACCTGGCATGTGGTACTGAGGCCTAGTAAATGTGATTTTTTATTATGAAGATTAAGTATGATAATACATGTACAGCACATGACTGTAAGTGTTGAATAAAATTTATCTGGGATTATTACATTCCAACCTGAACTCATCATCTTCCTGGATCTGTGTCACTTCCATAAACCTGTTCCTTCTCCATCATTCCCTCCTTCAGTCAGTAGGGCCTTTATCCTCTCATTAATGTAAGGCCCATATGCAAGCAATCATCAAGTCCTAGCTGCCCTATCATGATACCACTTGCCGTCGAGTTTTCTCCAATGCATAGGAATCTCATGTGAGTCAGAGAAGAATTGTGTTCCACAGGATTTTCAGGCTTTTCTTCCCAAGTGTCTCTAGATAGCCTTGAACCTCAAACCCTTTGATTAGCAACTAAGCATGTCAACATTTGCACCACTCAGTGGCTCTTCTACTCTAATCCATCTACTTCTTTCCATCCCTGGTTGCATCCAGTCAGTATCTCTTCCTTGGATTATTACAAAGCCTTCTACCTGATCTCTGTGATTCTAGCCTACCCATGGCAAATCCATTCTCCTCACTGCAGCCAGAGTGGTTTTCCAAGATGCACATCTAATCATGTAATTTCCCTGAGGGTTCTGCATTGCCCTCAGGCTAAAACTTTACCATTTTAATTGGGTTACAAAATCATTTAAGGTATAGACTTTGCTTTTCTCCAGGGTCAACTCCCAACTTTACACGATTTTTGGTTTCTATAAAATGCCCGGTATTCTCTAGCCTCTGTGTTGTGATACATTCTTCTATAGCCTTTTCACCTGGCCTGTCTTTTCCTACTTGTCCTTGAGCACTCAGCTTGGGTTATATTTCCTCCAGGAGGGTGTTCTGACTGCCCCTAAAGCAGGGTTAGATGCCTCTCCCAATTTACTTTCCTAGAATTATGTAGTTTCTTCTTAGTTACGGCCCTTGGCTTGGCTTGGCTTCTTAGTTACAATTATCATACTGTGTAATAAATTTTTCCTTACCTGTAGATCTTCAAGGTCACAAATAGTGGTTAAATTAATATACAGGTAATAAATACACAGCTGTCCATTCTCCTGAGTAACCTACACTATTGTTAGTGAAACTCGTGGCAATGTGGATGGCCTTTTCCAACTTCTCTCTAACCCAATATGTGCAGTACGCCAGGGAGTACAGGTAGAAAACTGGAATCTGAGTTTAAGCACTGTCTTTGCTATTTACTAGCTATGTGATCTTGATAAAACCACTCAAACACATGGACATCAGCTTTCTTATCTAAAAAAGGAGAGCAATAATATCTTTCCTGAGGATTGCTGGGAAGCCCAAATACTGTGTACAAAAGTGCTTTGTAGGAGGTAGGGCTAACATGGCACTATAAACAAAGGCACCATGCCATCCCTCTGCAGCAAAATCTGGAAAAATTAAGTACAACAGATTAAAAAAAAAAAATCGAACCTGAAACTCTGAAGGAATAAAGAACTTGATCAAGCACTGAATGGAATAAGAAACTGACAGAACAGAGAAGAAGGAATGCTACAGAGTAGAGGTCCTCTACCAGCTAACATGGCCAGATTTGCCATCTTGGACTACAGCCACAAAAGGATGCAGACAAGGAGTATGAGAAGACAACTTCATGAAGCACCCAGTAGCAGACTAAGCACTCATATCCAGGGATACATTCTTATTCCACACCATTCTTTCCTGTAGGAGGTCTCTGCTACTTGCCAGTAAGACTTAACTCACTTAGGCAAAAATTTGCATATGATCAGAGTTTCAGAACAGGGTAGAGAAACAGAACACAGAGAGGACCATTGAATATTGCTGACATAAAACTTCCATTATATCATGAAAGACAAAAAGCTGACCATCCAAGAAGCTCAACAAACTCTGTAAGAATAGACCCCAAAAGAAAAACATCAAGATGAATCATAATCACACTTTCTAAAACCAAAGACAAAAAAAGAATCCTGACAACAGCTCAAAAAGAACAAGAAGTCACACACAAAATAGAAACAGTAAGACTTGCAACAACCATGAGATCAAGAAGGCAATGAGTTAACATATATAAATCTTTAAAGAAAAAAAAAAGTAACCAAGAGTAATATATCCTGCAAAATTCTGAATAAAATATGATGGCAAAATTAGGACATTTTCAGAAAAACATAAATTAAAGAAATATGTAAAAATGAAACCAAATCTAAAGTCCTTCAGCCAGAGAACCAAAACATCAGACAAAAACCTAAATCTAGCATGTAAGACAACAGCAGCCAGCTTTCCACCTAAGCAATGAACCCTCAAGGATAAAACAAAACTGAACAATTTGCAACAGTGAACCAGAGATATTAATTGGTAAAAAGCAATGTCAAAGCAACAGAAGAGGGGATAAACAGTGTACGTATTGTAGGTATGTAACTTTCAAATGGAGAGGAAGTCAAAGGGTTATCAAGTAATAAAAGACTGGTTTGAACTTAAGAACATAAGGATAAATTTCAAGATAATCACAAAGAAAGTTAACAAATCTCATCAAAATAAAGAAAAAAGTCAAATCTCATCAAAATAAAGAAAAAAGCATAAAATCTACAAAAATGAAGGAAATGAAAAAAATCACAAACAAAAGGAATCTAGCACAGGAGAGTAAGAAGAAGAAAGAAAATGTCAACACCACAAAAAAAGCTCCACAAAATGACAGCAATAAACTCATACCTATCAGTACCTAAACTGCAAGTAAATGACTTAAATGCATCCATGAAAGACAGAGAGTGACAGAATAGATTAAAAAAAAATCAAGTTACATCAATACACTGTCTATAATAGACAACATCTTAGAAATAAAGATATAAATATATTAAAAGCCAAATAAAATACACTTTAAAATAAAATCCACCATAAAGACAAGGAATGACATTGTATAATGATTAAAAAGACAATTCACCATGAAGTTATAATCATAATAAATATCTACACACCCAATGACAGGACTGCAAAACACATAAAACAAACTATAACAGCACTCAGAAGAGAAATTGATAGTTCCACAGTAATAGTAGGAGACTTCAACATACCACTCTCAGTAACGGATAAAACATCTAGAAAGAAATTCAACAAAGATACAGAAGATCTAAAGGGCATAATTAACCACTGTGACCTCATAGACATATATAGAATACTCCACACAACAGTAGCAAAGTACACATTCTTTTCCAGTGCACATGAAACATTCTCCAGAATAGACCACATCTTAGGCCACAAGACAATGCTCAGCAAAATACAAAACTTTAAGAAAATATAAAATGTCTTCTCTGATCACAACACCATCAAAGTAGAAATAAATAACAGGAAGAACAAGGGGGTAAAAATCAAATACATAGAAACTGAATAACACCTTGAATGAGTCTCCGTGGACTGTGGCGTGCACCACCCTTTATTCTTTCATCCTACAGGGGATGTAAGGGACAGAAGTGAGCAGAGATTGGGAACCTCACACCGTCAAGAAAGCAGCACTGGAGGAAGAGCATATCCTTCAGACTTGAAGTTCCTGAGCCAAGATGCTCCCTGAACAAACTAGTACAACACAAGGACTTTCCTCCAGAGCCAACAGAAGGAAAACATTCCCCTGGAGTACATGTCCTGAATTTGGACTTGTAGCCTACCAGACTGTGTAAGAATAAACTTCCCTTTGTTAAAACCATCTACTCTATGGTACTTCTGTTAGAGCAGCACTAGCTGACTACAACAGTGGGGCAGGACGCAATGTACAAGACTGTACTGTGCCTTGAGGTAATCTCTTGGAATATAATGGAAAGGGAAGCAAGCAGAGAATTGGAGATCTCAGACCATCGGGAAGGAGCAGAGCACATCCTTAGAAAAAGACCCAGGGTCCCTGGGCCTTGGAAGGTTGCAGTTGAGGGGAGAATTGACAAAAAGGGTCTTCATCCAAGAGCCAACTAAGAAAGATTTCCCCTGGAGCTAGTGCCCTGAACTTTCAGTCTGCTTTTCTGGGAGAAAAAACAAACTCTCTTTTTTTTTTTTTTTTTATTTAACATAACTGAGTAAAAATGTACATTCACATGTAAATTTACATGGCCCCCTATATGCAGCTTCCACTGCTCTCCCTCTCCGGTGACTGCACACTATTCCTCTCTGCTCCATACATGTCTCATCCTCCCAACAGTCTCCTTTCCCCACCTCTCTGTCCACTCCCCTTCCTCCAGCCAGAGGTCAGCAAGATGATATCGTATAGATGTATGGAACCATAAAGTGCTTCCAACATATGGTTACTCTGCATTGCCAAGTCCATTCCATTACTGTCCAAAGAGTGGACCTTTGTTATAATTTATGGGAACGGGCAGCATCAGGGCCGGGGGCCATGCTCTCAGAGGAACCCCAAAACCGCTGGACCATCAATTGAGGTCTTTTAGTGGAGATCTCATGTTGCACCCCTTTTTATTCTTGTGTTGCCAGTGAGGCTCCTCTCTGTGAGCTCCGTCATGGCTATCACTGGTGGTGGCCGGGCACCATCCGGTTCTTCCAGTCCCAGGTCGATGTAGGCACCAACTCTTGTGGGTCTCTCTGTCTTCTCGGTTGTCTTTACCGCATGCCATTTTGGCCCTCGGTGAGCATCCGTTCCTGCTGAGTTGGGACCATTTACTGTGTCCTCGGATGGCAGCTTGGCAGCTTTTAAGACCCCAGATGCCACTCACCAATGTGGGGTGCATAGAGCTCTCTTAACAAAACGCTAGTTGTGCCAATTGGCCTGGAATTCACCTAACAGCATGGTCCCCCGCCCCCCGCCCCAGCTACTCTATCCTTGCAGTATTGAGTTAAGATGGAAGGAGTACTCAAGTTATGCTGAAGTCCACTTAATGTTGTTCTTGTTCCTAATGTGTGCTGTCACTGCTTTCTCCCAACTAGATTTCTAGTAACTACCTAAACTAAACCCTCCCCCCCTTGCCCTCCCTCCCTCCCCTCCCTTGCAGCTGTCAAAGAGTCTTTTCTTCTATACACAAGTCTGTTTTTGAGATCTTATCGTAGAGGTCTCATACAGTATTTGTCCTTTTGTCGCTGACTACTCTCACTCAACATAATATCTTCCAGTTGAAACCAGGTTAGGAGATGTTTCCTGGAATCATCGTTATTCTTTATCATTGCATAGTGCTCCATTGAGTATATGTACCATGGTTTACCTATCCATTCTTCTATTGCTGGGCATCTAGGTTGATTCCACCTTTTTGCTATTGTGGACTGTGCCGCGATAAACATTCTGGTGCATGTGTCCGTTGGTGTGAAAGGCCTTGAATCTGTAGGATATATTCCAAGTAGTGGAATTACTGGGTCCAATGGTATATCAATATCCATTTTTTTTAAGGAAGCGCCAGATTGCCTTCCAAAGAGGCTGGACCATTTTGCAACCCCACCAACAGTGTAGGAGGGTTCCACTTTCTCCACAGCCTCTCCAGCATTTGTTGTTTTGTGTTTTCTGGATCATGGCCAATCTTGTTGGGGTGAGATGGTATCTCATTGTCGTCTTGATTTGAATTTCTTTAATAGCTAAAGATCGTGAACATGTCCGCATGTGTTTTTTGGCTGCCTGGATCTCCTCTTTAGTGAAGTATCTGTCCATCTCCTTTGCCCATTGCTTAATTGGATGGTTTATCTTCTTCTTATTGATATTTTGTAGTATCTTATAGATTATGGAGATCAGGCATCGATCTGACATAGAGTTGCCAAATATTTTTTCCCACTCTGTGGGTGTTCTTTTAATTCTATTAATAAAGTCTTTGGATGAACAAAAGTGTTTGATTCTTAATAGTTCCCATTTATCTACTTTCTCTTCTGTTGATTGAGGTTTCTTTGACAGATTTTGGAGTCTGTCCTCATTATGTATTAAAACTTCCATTGTTGTTCCTACCTTTTCTTGGATGAGCTTTATCGTTTTAGGTTTGATATTTAGGTCTTTTATCCAGTTGGAGTTGGTTTTTGTATAAGGTGTAAGATATGGATCTTGATTCAGTTTATTGCAGATGGATAACCAATTTTGCCAGCACCATTTGTTGAAGACGCTGTTTTTACCCCAGTTTAATGTCTTAGGGCCTTTGTCGAATATCAACTGTTCATAGGCAGATGGTGTCATCTCTGGGGTCTCAATTCTGTTCCATTGATCGATCTGTCTGTTCTTGTACCAGTACCAGGCTGTTTTGACCACTGTGGCAGTGTAGTATGTTCTAAGGTCGGGTAATGAGAGGCCTCCCAGTGTGTTCTTCTTCTTTAGTAGTATCTTACTTATCCGGGGCTTCTTCCCTTTCCAAACAAAATTGGTGATTTGTTTCTCCATCTCATTAAAAAATGATGCTGGAACTTGTATTGGGATTGCATTATATAAATAAATTGCTTTGGGTAAAATAGACATTTTCACAATGTTAAGTCTTCCTATCCATGAGCAGGGTAGGTTTTTCCATTTATCTAAGTCTCTCTTAGAAAAAAAACTCCCTTTTTAAAGCCATCCACTTGTGGTGTTTCTGTTAGACCAGTACCAGGTGTTTCACTCTGTTGTGTCTGGGACTTCAGTGAGCCAGAAATGACTCAATGGCACCCAACAGCAACAACATTAAAGCAGATGAAGCAGCTTGAAAGAAATGAAACTGAAGGCTTTTAAACAGTTAATACGTGCCAGGAGTTTTACACATATTTACCTCATTTACTCTTTAAAAAAAAATTATTTTGTTGTTGTCATTGAGAATATTACAACAAAAACACATAACAATTCAACAATTTCTACAATTTATTTAATGCATTCTTTACAACAACTGTAGCAGTGCATATTATTTTCTCCTTGTTACAAGTGAACAAACTAAGTTTCAGCAAAGGTAAGTAACTTTCCTAAGGATATACAGGTAGCAGGGTTTAAATACAGCTCAGACTCCAAATCCCAGTCTTTCCACTGTTAGAAAAAACAAACCCAACCCAATACCATCAAATCATTTCCAACTCTTAGTCACCTTATAAGAAAGGGTAGAACTGCCCCCATAGGGTTTCCAAGGCTGTAAATCTTTACAGAAGTAGATTTGTAGCAGAAAAAAAAAGATAAGTTTGGCCTGCAGAGGGAAAGCACTGCGAACATCACTTTGTAGAGGAAGAGGCGTTTATTAGCCTGCAGTGCAGCGGATGGACTCAAGTTTGCAACCCGTTCTGTTATCAGACCTATCTATTTATACGTTTTTCCAAGAAAGCAGACAAATTGCCAAATGTTCTCTTAACTGACAGTTACAAGTATACAAATTTTTATATTGCATTCCTATTGGCCCAGTATCCTTAAAGAGGTGCTAGATAAGCAGTTAGCATTAAGTTACATGGGAACAAGCTACACTATCCTTAGAAACTGGGCTTATCAAGTATTTCTATGGGAGGGCAGGAGGGAGCATCCTGGGCTGGCACCAGAGAGGCAGCTGAACTTTTACCTTCTCCTTAGAAACTGAGCTTATCTCAGGATTTCTACTGGGAGGAGAAGGGAAGTTTTTATCTCTGATGCCCCAACCCTAATTTAGGCATCAGGCAGCTCATTTTTATTTAGTGAACAGAACAGGTACACATGTAGCAAAGCAGGCATTGATTCAAAGAGGGTTTGGGAAGTCGCTCACAAAGCAAACTGGTGCCATCTTATCTAAACAGCATAACAAAGGCTACTTCCTCAGGTAAGTTCACCTCTCAAGGAGGAAAGGATGTAGGCCTGGGCACTGGTCCAAGGGTCACACTGAGTGGGCCAGACCTGTCGTTTGCAAGGGTCTGATGTCATGCATTCCAGCTGTTTTTGACTATTACATTCACTCATTCACAGGCTCACAAACCCCGCCCCCAGGCCTTCTGGAATTTAAATGTATCTTCCTAAAAGCTTTTTTCCCTCTGGCAGATTGACATATCTTTCTCCGATGGATCAGTTGGTGGGTTCAGACCGACTATTCTGTTTACATCCTAGCACTTGTTTCTGCCCCGCCAGGGGTCCTCACCACAAAGTACTGGTTTATTTACTCTCAAGCTTCTCCTTACCTGCTCTTCAGAAATTACGTTTTCCTCCTTCCATTACATGTCCTAAACCCCTCCTAAACCAACATAACTGAACAGACAATAGAAATAAACCCAAACGAAACCTACTACTGCCAAGTCGGTTCCAACTCATAGCAACAGTATAGGACAGAGTAGTACTGCTCCATAGAGTTTCCAAGGAGTGCATGGCTGATTTGAACTGCAGACCTTTTAGTTAACATAGAATGCATATAAGCGCTACACCACCATGCTTTCGACAATAGAAATAGTCTATTGTAGGATAACCGAGGACCCATAGGGATCCACGCCAAGAAGCTGAAAGTTTGAGAATGGTCTACACAGATCACTAATTCTCCCTAGCCGTAGTTACTCCTATTACTCCACTAATAAAAGAAATGGTCACGTAGTGGATAAGAAGCAAGCTGTTGTCCATGCTGAGAGATGATGTGAGTAGAGAAGAAGAGAACAAAAGGGTTTTTCAGTGAGACTCAACATTGAGATAGTAGTCAGCAACTCATCCATGGATTACCGCATAGCATACACAGCAGCTAATCAAATGAGGAAAGAAAGACAACAAATTCATTAGAAGTTTTGAAACGAGAATTCAGTATAAGACAGGATTGCCACAAAAGCCTTTAGCTGGTTAATCACTGAACACTGTGTTAGATTCTCCAGTTCTTCTCCCCTTCCTGGAATAAAGTGCCCTGTTGTGTGCCTTTGCAGAAATTCCCATTAAAAGCTGACATTTATTCTCTTATCACTTAAATCTGAACTGGTTAAGATGATTGGCTGCTAACTGAAAGACTGGATGTTTGATTCTACCTAGAGGTGTCTTGGAAGAAAGGTCTGGCAATCTATTTCCTAAAAAATCAGCTGCTGAAAACTCTATGGAGCACAATTCTACTCTCACACATATGGGTCATCATGAATCAACAGACTGTACGCAACTGGTTTTGAATCTGGACTAGTGGCCTGCTTTTTGTAATGGCATGAAGTGGGAATTACTGGATGTCAATTCTCAGTCTCGAACAGATCCACTGTCTCGCAATCTTATTGCTGCTATGTGAATAAGCCTGGGCTAGCCTGCCAGATAACAAAAAGCACACAGGCCAGTTGTCCCCATTTCCCCCCCAGTCAACAGCCACAAAAACCAGCAGCTGACCAAAGATGCATGAGGAAATACTTGAGAACAAAAGAACTACTCCTCTGAGCCTAGCATAAATTGCTGATGAGTAGGTTGTGAGAGAAACCCTGGTGTCATAGTGGATAAGTGCTACAACTGCTAACGAAAAGGTCGGCAGTTCAGATCTTCCAGGTGCTACTTGGGAACTCTACAGAGGAGTTCTACTCTGTCTTACAGGGTCACTAGAAGTTGCAACAGACTGGACCGCAGGGGCTTTAAGTTGTGAAGTAAACAAGTGGTGGCTGTTTTAAGCCTCTAAATTTTGGTGTAATTGTTACGTAAGAATAACAAACTAGTGAAAGAGCTTTAGAGCTTCAGTATCAATTTGTTCATTTGTAAAACTGTACTCCAAAGACATGTAAAATCACTGTTGAAGTGTAACCCATACCAAAGTTTTAGACTTCAGCAATAAGTGCCTCAAGTCCTCTTCACTTTCAACAAGCAAACTTGTGTCGTCTGTGTATTGCAGTTTGTTAATGAGTCTTCCTCCAGTCCTGATGGCACATCCTCACTATAGTACATCTTCTATGATTATTTGCTCAAGCACACAGATCAAATAAGTACAGGTAACAGATACAACCCTGATGCACACCTTGCCTGATTTTCAACCATGCAGTACTCCCTTGCTCTGTTCAAACAACTGCCTCTTGGCCTATGTACAGGTTCTTCATGCACACAATTAACTGTTCTGAAACTCCCATTCTCTGCAATGTTGTCCATAATTTATTATGATGTACGCAGTGAAACACTTTTGCATAGTCAATAAAACACAAGTAAGTGTCTTCCTGGTATTTTCTGCTTTCAGTCAACATTCAACTATCATCAGTGATATTGTCCATTCCATGACCTCTTCTGAAATGGAATTCGATTTCTAGCAGTTGTTTGTCAATGTTCTATTGCAATTGTTTTATAGTTATCTTTACCAAATTTTACTTGCTGTGATATTAAAGATACTATTTGACAGTTTCCACATTCTGCTGGGTCACCTCTCATTGGAATGGGAGTATATATGGATCTCTTCCAGCCAGATGGCCAGGTAGCTGTTTTCCGAACTTCTTGGTATAAACAACTGGGTGCTTCCAACACTGCATCTGTTTGTTGAAAAGTCTCAGTTGGTATTGTGTCACTTCCTGGAGCCTTGTTTTTGGCCAGTGTCTTCAGTGCAACTTCAAAGTCTTCCTTCAATACTATCTGTTCTTGAGAGAAGGCTGCTTCCTGAAGTCGCTGAAAGTAGACCAGCTCTTTTTGGTACAGTGACTGTATTTTTTCAATCTTTTTTTGATGCTTTCTGTGTCTTTCTGTATTTTGCCCATAGAATTCTTCAGTATTGCAACATAAAGTTTGAATTTCTTCTTCAGTTCTTTCAGACTGAGAATTCTCAAACATTTTCTTCCCGTTTGGTGTTCTGACTCCAAGTGTTTGCACATGTCATAATAATACTTTACTTTGTCTCCTGGAGCTGCCTTTTGAAATATTCTCATTCACTCTTCCACTTCATCATTCCTTCCATTCACTCTAGCCACTCTATGTTCAACAGCAAGTTTCACAACTGGACCAATAAATAACACCATGATAAATGAATGGACTATTATACTGTTAACTGTTATAAATGATAAACTGTTATACTTTTGATTTTGGTTGAGTCTGTTGTGACATCTCCCGTTTCATTTCTTATTCGCGTTATTTGTTTCTTCTCCTGTTTTTCTTTTGTAAGTTTAGCCAGTGGTTTTTGTTGATCTCTTCAAAAAACTGGCTTTGGTTTTGCTAATTCTTTCACCTATTTTTCTATACTCTAATTCACTTAATTCTGCTCTAATTTAATCTAATCTAATCTGAGTAGCAGGTAAGGAGAGTAACACCATCAGGTAAGCAGGGTAATACCATCAGGTCAGGAGAGTAATAGCATTGGATAGGGAGATAACAGAGTCAGGCAAGGATAACAGCATCAGGTAAGGCAGATAATAGCATCAGGTAAAGAGAGAGTGAGCAGCCCACCCAACTTGTCTGTCAGTGGAAGCTTTCTTGTTGCTGTGATGCAGGAAGCTATGCCACTGGTATTTAGGTACCAGCAGGGTCACCCATGGTAGATGGGTTTCAGCTGAGCTTCTGGACCTAGACAGCCTAAGAAGAAAGACTTGGCAGTCTACTTCTAAAAGGAATTAGCTAAGGAAAACTTTATGAACAGCAATTGAACATTGTCAGATATGTTGTTGGAAAGCAAGCCTGCCAGTTGGAAGGCACTCAGAAGACAATTGGGGAAGAGCTGCCTCCTCAAAGCAGAGTCAGTGCTAATATGGCATGACTTGAAGTGAGAAGAAACAGTTGCAAAAATCCACTAATAATCGGAGCATGGAATGTATGAAGTATGAATCTGGGAAGACTAGAAATTGTCAAAAATGAAATAGGACACATAAGCATTGACATCCTGGGCATTAGTGAGCTGAAATAGATCTACGTGTTTTGGCAATTTTGAATCCGACAATCGTATGGTCTACTATGCTGGGATCCAAAACTTGAAGAGGAACAGTGTTGCAGTCATCACCAAAAATAGCATTTCCGGATCTGTCCTGAAATACAATGTTGTCAGTGATAGGATAATATCCATACACCTTCAAGGACAGTCAGTTAATATGACTATTATTAAAATTTACACACCAACCACTAAGTCCAAGGATGAAGAGGTTGAGGATTTTTACCAGCTTCTGCAGCCTGAAATTGATCGAACATGCAATCAGGATGCATTGATAATTGCTGGTGACTGGAATACAAAAGCTGGAAACAAAGAAGAAGGATCAGTAGTTGGAAAATACAGCCTTGGTGATAGAAATAATGCTGGAGATCACATGACAGAATTTTGCAAGACTAATGACTTTTTCATTGCAAATACCTTTTTAACCAACACAAATGGTGACTGTACACGTGGACCTCACCAAATGGCATACACAGGAACAACACTGACTGCATCTGTGGAAAAGGACAATGGAAAAGCTCCACATCAGCAGTCCAAACAAGACCAGGCACTGACTGTGGCACAGATCATCAATTGCTCATATGCGAATTCAAACTGAAACTGAAGAAAATTAGAACAGGTCCACGAGAGACAAAGCAGGACCTTGAGTGTGTCCCTCCTGAGTTTAAAGACTGTTTAAAGAACAGATTCAATGTGTTGATCGCTAATGACTGAAGACTAGACAAATTGTGGAATGACATCAAAGACATCATCCATGAAGAGAGCAAGAGGTCATTAAAAAGACAGGAGGGAAAGAAAAGAAAAGACCAAATTGGATATCAGAGGAGACTTTGAAACTTGCTCTTGAACACCGGGCAGCTAACACAAAAGGAAGGAATGGTGAAGTAAAGGGCCCAAACAGATTTCAGAGAGCAGCTCGAGAAGACAAAAGAAAGTATTGTAATGATGTGTGCAAAGAGCTGGAAATGGGAAACCAGAAGGGAAGAACACATTCTGCATTTCTCAAGCTGAAAGAACTGAAGAAAAAAAATCAAGCCTCGAGTTGCAATAGTGAAGAATTCTGCAGGAAAACTATTAAATGACTCAGAGCACATCAAAAGAAGATGGAAGGAATACGCAGAGTCACTATATCAGAAAGAACTAGTTGATGTTCAGCTGTTTGAAGAGGTAGCATATGATCAGTAACCAATGGTAATGACGGAAGAAGTCAAAGCTGCATTGAAGGCACTGGAGAAAAACAAGGCTCCTGGAATTGATGGAATATCAACTGGGATATTTCAACAAACAAATGCAGTGCTGGAAGTACTCACTCACCTCTGCCAAGAAATTTGGAGGACAGCTACCCAGCCAACTGACTGGAAGAGATCCATATTTATGTGCATTCCAAAGAAAGGTGATCCAACCGAATATGGAAATTACTAAACAATATTGTTGATATCACATGCAAGTCAAATTCTACTCAAGATCATTCAAAAGTGACTACAACAATATATTGACAAGAAACTGCCAGAAATTCAAGCTGGATTCAGAAGAGGATGTGGAACCAGGGATATCATCACTAACGTCAGAGGGATCTTGGCTGAAAGCAAAGAATACCAGGAAGATGTTTACTTGTGTTTCATTGACTACACAAACGCATTCAACTGTGTGGATTATACTAAACTATGGCTAATGTTGTGGAGAATGGGAATTCCAGAACACCTAATTGTGCTCTCAAGAACTCTGTATATGGATCAAGAGGCAGTCGTGAGAACAGAACAAGGGGACATTGCATGGTTAAAGTCAGGAATGGGGTTCGTCATGGTTGTATTGTTTCACCATATCTTTTCAATCTGTATGCTAAGCAAATAATCTGAGAAGCTGGATTATACGAAGAAGAACGAGGCATCAAGATTGGAGGACAGTTCATTAACGACTTGCATTATGCGGATGACACTACCTTACCTGCTGGAAATGAAGAAGATTTGAGGCATGTACTGATGAAGTTCAAGGACCACAGGCTTCAGTATGGATTGCACCACAACATCAGGAAAAAAAAATCCTCACAACTGGACCAGTAAGCAACATTGTAATAAATGGAGAAAGGATTGAGGTTGTCAAAGATTTCATTTTACTTGGGTCCACAATCAATACCTCTGGAAGCAGCAGTCAAGAAATCAAAAGACACATTGCACTGGGAAAATCTTCAGCAAAGGACCTCTTCAAAGCATTCAAAAGTAAGGATGTCACCTTGAAGACTAAAACACCCCTGACACAAGCCATGATATTTTCAATCGCATCATATGCATGTGTAAGCTGGATCATGAACAAAGAAGACAGAAGAATTGATGCCTTTGAATTGTGGTATTGGAGTAGAAGCTTGAATGGACCATGGACTGCCAAAAGAACCAAAAGATCTTTTCTGGAAGAAGTACAACCAGAGTGATCCTTGGAAGCAAAGGTGACCACATCTTACATACTTTGGACATGTTGTCAGGAAAGATCAGTCCCTAGAGAAGGACATCATGCTTGGTAGAGTGGAGGGTCAGTGAAAAAGAGGAAGACCCTCGACAAGATGGATCATCACAGTGGCTGCAACAAGGGGCTTAAGCATGAAAACAATTGTGGACATTGCACAAGACCAGGCAATGTTTTGTTCTGTTGTTCATAGGGTTGCTATGAGTCAGAACCCACTCAACAGCAAAAACAACAACAAATGAATAAAATACTGAAGTTGTTAATGATCTCATTTTAATTGGCTCTGCAATTAACACCCATGGAAGAGGCAGTCAAGAATCAAATAACAGGGCTGGGGCCAAGACAGCAGATGAGACACATGTTTCCTGAATTCTCTCTGAGAACTAAGGCCTGGAATGATAATTGAATGGAGCAGCATGTACATCCAGGGAGCCTTAGGATCTGGCATAGTGTTGTTAGACTGGACTACTCGCCAATAATGGGGTAACTAACTACCTCTGTCAAAGACAAGGCAACAGCACACTGAGTCCTGCTTCTGCTGACTCACCATTTAGGTACTGATGCCTTCTTTGTTTCCTGGGAGATGGGAACTGGGCACAAGACAGCTGATATGCTGAACTGCAGTGCTTAAGTAAATACCATAGAGTTCAGCAGAGAGACTGTGCTTGGGATAGCCACATATTCAGAGCCTGGCTGCTGACTGAGGGCACTGATGCCCCTCCACTCTCTCTCTCCTGAGCTGCACCATAGATTCTACTGTTTCATGGAAGGCAGGTAATCTCTGGCAGGACATCATCTTGGTCAGCTGGGAGATGGAGTCACAAGTGCTTCTCCAGCATAAAAGTGAGGCCTAGAGTAACAGCTGAGGCCTGGCAGAATGGCAAAAAGGCTATCATCCCTCCCTAGTTTGAACCACATCATAGCACCTGCTGACGGCCTATGAGGTGCTTCCACTGTCAGTCAGAAGGCAGGGCTGTCACACCTGAGGGCCACACTGATTTTGGAAGCTGTTGGGCAGCTCCATGCTTAGCAGTAAAGTATCTATTTAAAATAAGACCACCTGGAGAATTCATTGCAGAGCACCAGGCAGCATCTCATCCACTCTTCACTGATTCATATCATAGTGTTGGCTGACAGCACTGCAGTAACTCCATAAGTAGGGTGCCATCTTTCTCAGCCAGGAGGTAGAGCCTGCCACCCCAGAGAGTCCGCCTGTGGCTAGACAATAGAGTACATAGAGGCAGCTGGTGACCAACTCCCCAATTAGAACTACAACTCAGCTCATGTTGAGGTAACGCCAGAGAAACCAAACAGCTTCAAGACTGTGCGAAGACAAGAATTAATTGCTAACTGTTTAAAGAAACAGTCCACTGTGGCTCCAGAAAACTACCAAAATAAAGAATCAAAAAACTTCCCCAATGAAGATGTTTCTCTAAAACTATCAGAGGTTGAGTACAAAACAATTATATATAAAGCCCTCCTACAGATTAGATAAAATGCAGCAGAACAAAATGAAAAATTAAGCAAGCTATTTGAACTGATGGCACATCAACAATCTGAAATCCAGTAGATCAATAACAAAATTAGAGAATTAGATAATTCAACCCAAAGTCAAAAGAGCAGAACTAAGGAGATGGAAGTCAGACTCAGTGATCTTGAGGACAGAGCAACTGACACCACAGTTTATGAGGAGAAATCAAAGAAAAAAAATAAGAAAAATGAAGAAGCATTAAGAAACATCTGGGACTCTGTTAAAAGGAATAATATACAATTAATGGGAGTACCTAAACAGGGAGGGATACCCCAAAATAGAGTATTGCAGTTGAATTGCTGACAGAAAACTTCCCTGAAATTATGAAAAAAGAAAACACAGATTTGCAAGATGTGCATCGAACACTACAAAAACTGGATCCCAAACAAAAGACACCAACATGTATTATAATAAAATTTAATAAAATGAAACATAAACCAATTCTTTTAAAGGCAGTGAGGCTCAAAGCAAAGCTCACATTCAGAGGAAATCTCTGCAGGTTTTTGCCTGACTTCTTGGCAGAAACAATGTTGGCAAGGAGGTATTGGGATGACACAGTCAAAGCCTTTAAGGAGAAAAAGTTCCAACCAATAATTATATATTCTGCAAGATTGTCTCTCAAATATGAAGATGAAATTAAGACATTCACAGATAAACAGAAGCTTAGAGACTTTGTAAAAACCAAACCAAAACTACAAGAAATACTGAAAGAAGCTCTTTGTTTAGAAAAACAGAAACATTAAATGTATAATTAAATAAGCAATACAGGACACAGCATTCAGAATCTTACTCTGTTAGGGAAGCCATAAAGCTCAACCAAAGCTGTTATACTAAAAGAAAGGAACCAGTGATAGTATCATTAGAACTATGACATCATCACACTAAAAAGAGGGATACATTACACTAGGTATAACCATTTCAGATGGCCAGCCAAGTGCTGTCGAGCCAGAGAAGAAATTAAAAAGATATACAGAAGTTAAATTCTGGTTTAAACTTAGAATAATAAGGGGGTTTATAGGGGTAAGCACAAAGCAAAATAACAATGTGGAATATCAAAGCAGGGTACATAATACAGGAGTCTCAAAAAACAAACAAACAAAAAAAAACACTGAAAAAGATGAAAAGACAACCAATAAACAGGACTGATCCAAAACAGAATATTAAGACCAACATAGAAAACATCGACAAAACAAAAATAAATACATCAAGATGACAGTACTAAATACATACCTATCAATAATTACACTGGATGTAAATGGACTGACTGCTCCAATAAAGGGAAAGTACATGACATCATGGATCAAAAGACATGATCTGTCTATATGTTGTTTATGAGAAATACACCTTAAACTCAAAGATATGAACAAATTGAAAACTAAAGTATGGAAAAATATATACCAAGCCAACAATACTGCAGGAGCAGCAACACTAATCTCAGACAAAATAGACTTTAACACAAAATCCACCATCATGAACAAGGATGGTCATTATGTATTGCCGAAAGGTTCAATATGCAAGCATGACTTAACTATATTAAATATTTATGGACCCACTACCAGAGAATCTAAATACATTGAGCAAACACTCACAACATTGAAAAATGAAATAAATCACTCCACAGTCATAGTTGGAGACTTCCACACTCCACTTTCACTAATGGATAGATCATCCAGAAAAAAGCTTAGTAAAGACACAGAAGGTCTTATTGCAACAGTCAACCAACTAAACGTCAACAACATATACAGAACTTTTAACCCATCAACAGGTAAGTACGCCTTCTTATCCAATGCACAGGAAACATTTTCCAGAATAGACCACGTGTTAAGACATAAAGCAAGTATCAACAAAATTCAAACCACTGAATTACTGCAAAGCATCTTCTCAGACTATAAGGGAATGAAAGTTGAAATCAACAGCAGAAAAAAGTGTAGGTAGAAATTTGAAATCATCAAAAATGAACAACATCTTGCTCAAAAAGCCATGGGTTATAGAAGACATCAAGGATCAAATAAATTTATGGAATCAAATGAGAATGAAAATGCATTTTACTAGAACCTATAGGATACAGCCAAAGCAGTGCTCTAAGGTCAATTTATCTCTATAAATGCACACATCCAGAAGAAAGAAAGGACCCAAACCAAAGAATTAACCTTTACAACTTGAACAAGTAGAAAGAGAACAGAGGTACCCCTCAAGCACCAGAAGATAAGAGATAATAGAGATTAGAGCAAATCTAAATGAATAAGATAACAGAAGAAAAAATCAAAGATTAACAAAACCCAAAGCTGATTTTTTTAAAAGACCAACAAAATTGATAAATCATTGGCTAAACTTACAAAAGAAAAATGGAAAAGGAAACAAATACCCTGAATAAGAAATGAGATGGGAGATGTCACAACAGACCCAACTGAAACTGAAGTATCATAACAGAATACTACGAAACACTGTACTCTAATAGATTTGAAAACTTAGAGGAAATGGACAAATTTCTAGATTCATATCACCTACCAAAATTATCATAAGGAGAAGTAGAACAACTTCATAAACCCATCACAAAGGAAGTGATTCAAAAAGTCATCAAGAAACCACCAACCGAAAAAAGTCTTGGCCCAGATGCCTTCACCAGAAAATTCTACGAAACTTTTAGAGATGAGTTTACTGCAACACTACTGAGGCTATTTCACAGCATAGAAAGGGATGAAATACTCCCAAATTCATTCTGTGAAGCCAGCATAACCCTGATACCAAAATCAGGGAAAGATCCCACTAAAAAAGAAAATTACAGAACAATATCACTCATGAACCTAGATGTAAAAACCTTCAACAAAATCCTAGCCAACAGAATTCAACAACTTCAAAAAAACAATTTATTATGATGAATTTAGATTCTTACCAGGGATGCAAGTCTAGTTCAGCATCAGAAAAACAATTAATGTGATCAACTACATAAATAGCACAAAAGGTAGAATCACCTGATTTTGTCATTTGATGCAGAAAAGGCATTCTACAAAGTCCAACACCATTCATGCTAAAAACTCTCAGCAAAACAGGAATACAGGAGAAATTTTTCAACCACCAACATCATCCTGAATGGAAAGAGACTGAAAGATTCCCATTGAGAACAGGAACTAGACAAGAATGCCCACTGTAGCCATTTGTGTTCAACATTGTACTAGAGATTCTAGCCAGAGCAATTAGACAAGACAAAGAAATAAAAGACTTCTACATTGGCAAACATACGGCACTTGGCTGACATTGGCAAAGAAAAACTAAAACTCTCCCTATGTGCAGATGATACAGTTTGTATATGCAGAGAATCCTAAAGAACCCATAAGTAAACTACTGGAACTAATGGAAGAGTTCAGCAAAGTATCAGGACATAGGATAAACATAAGTAAATAAGTAGGATTCCTTTATACCAACAAAGATGTCATAGAAGAAGGAATCACCAAATCAATGCCATTTACTATAGCCTCCAAGAAAATAAAATACCTAAGAATAAATCTAACTAGAGAAATAAGAAACCTATACAGAAAGAACTACAAGACCTTACTGCAAGAAATTAAGAGACTTACATAAATAGAGAAACCTACCTGCTCATGGATGGGAAGACTTAACATTGTGAAAATGTCTGTTTTACCCAAAGTGATCTACACATACTATGCAATCCCAATACAAATTCCAGTGGCATTTTTTAATGGGATAGAGAAACAAATTACCAACTTTCTTTGGAAAGGGAAGAAATCCTCGATTAACAAAGCACTATTGAAGAAGACAAATACAGTGGGAGACCTCACACCACCTAATTTTAGAAGGTATTACAGTGCCACAGTAGTCAAAACAGCCTGGTACTGGTACATATATGCCAATCGAACAGAGTTGAGATTCCAGAGGTTCCTCCATCATCTTATGAACAGTTGATATTCCACAAAGGCCCTAAGATTGTAAACTGGGGTAAAAACAGTCTCTTTAACAAATAGTGTTGACAAAATTGAATATCCATCTGCAAAATATTGAAACAAGGCCCATATTTCACACCTGACACAAAAACTAACTTAAAATGTGTTAAAGACCTGAACATCAAACCTAAAATAATAAAGGTTGTGCAAGAAAAAATAGGGTCAATATGGAAGTTTTAATACACCTCTTAGACTTCAAACTCTGGTGAACAAAACACAATCAACAGAAGAAAAAACAGATAAATGGAAACTACTAAGAATCAAACACTTTTGCTCATCCAAAGACTTTATCAATAGAGTTAAAAGACTCCCTACAAAATGGGAAAAAATATCTGGAAACTACATGTCAGATCAAGGTCTGATCTCCATAATCTACAAGGTGCTGCAAAGTATCAACAAGAAAAAGGTAAATAATTGAATTAAGCGAGGGGCAAAAGAGATGGACAGACACTTCACCAAAGAAGACATCCAGGTAACCAAAAGACATGTAAGGAAATGTTCACAATCATTAACTGTTAGAGAAATCCAAATCAAAACTACAATTAGATACCATCTCACCCCAAAAAGGTTGGCCATGATCCAAAAAACACAAAACAACAAAGGCTAGAGAGGTTGTGGATAGATCAGAACTCTCGTACACTGCTGGTGAGATTGCAAAACGCTACAACCTCGTTGGGCCGCAATTTGGCACTTCCTTAAAAAGCTGGAAATAGATACACCATCTAATCCAGTAATCCCACTACTAGGAATATATCCTACAGAAACAAAGGCTGTCACATGAACGGATACATGCACACGAATATTTATTGCAGCACAATCCACGATAGTAAAAAGATGAAATCAACCCCAATGCCCATCAACAAATGAATGGATAAACAAAATATGGTGCATATACTCAATAGAACGTTATGCAATGATAAAGAACAATGATGATTTTAGGAACCATCTCATAACCTGGTTTCAATTTCAAGACATTATGCTGACTGAAATCAGTCAGCGGCAGGAGGATAAATATTGTATGAGACCCCTACCATAAGGACTTAAAAATAGACTTATGTACAGAAGAAGACTCTTTGATTGCTACAAGGGTGGAAAAGGAGGGAGAGAGCTGGTCATAGGTTAGGTAGTTGACAGAAATTTGCTTAGGTAAAAGTAGTGACAGCACACAGTAGGAAGCAGACCAACTTAACTGTACTTCACCATAAACTGAAAGCCCTTCTAATGTCAGCCCAATGTTGCAAAGATAGAGTAGTAGAGGAGGGATCTGGGGACCATGCTCTTGGGGGACATTGAGTTTAACTAGCCTATTGCTAAGAGAGTATTCTCACTCTATATTGGTGAGTGGCATCTGTGGTCTTAAAAGCTAGCAAGCTGCCATCTGAGGTACACCAAATGGTTCCGTCCAGAACAGATGATCACTGAGAACAACATAGAAACAAGGAAAAAAGAGCCCAAGAGACAGAAGGACCCATGTGAATGGGAGACTATATTGACATGTGGCCAGAAGAACCAGACGGTGCCTGACCACCACCAAAGACAGCCACCATGGGGCACACGGTATTGAGTCCACATAGCAACATGCGAAAAAAAGGGGTGCAGCCCAAGAACTCTACTAAAGGACCACAATTTATGGTCCAATGGTGTGGGGCATCCCCTGGGAGCATGGCCCCTAAACCTACTGGTGCCACTGACCAGAAAACACTACTGAGGTCAACTCTTCTGACAAAAATGGAGAAGACTCAGGGACACAATGTGACTGTATGGTTCTATGTATTTGTAGGAGGCTGTCCTACTGGTATCTTTCTAGATGGGAGAAAATAGGATGGAGAGTAGGGGACAGGAGACTGTTAAAAGGTTAAGACAAGCATAGAATTAAAAACAGGAGTGTTGTGCAGGGAGAGCATTGGAAGCTGCATATAGGTGGGCATGTAAATTTATACGTGAATGTACATTTTCACTCAGTTGTGTTAAATAAAAATTAAAAAAAAAAGCAGGAGTGTGCTGTCACCAGGCAAGGAGTGCAGAAGGAACTGTAGATAGGCAAGCATGCAAAATTAATCTGGATTGTATACTTCCACTTAGTCACAATTAAAAACTAAAAAGAATAAAATGACATATTGCATCAGGTAAATTTGCTGCAAAAGACCTCCTTAAGGTACCGAAAAGCAAAGATGCCATTTTGAGGAATAAAGTGTGCCTGACCCAAGCCATAGTACTGTCAGTCACCTCATACTTATTCTTACGCTGAACAAGGAATAATAAAAACCGAAGAAGAATTGATACCGTTGAATTATGGTATTGGTAAAGAATATTATCCGACTCGACGGCACTCGGCTTGGCTATGGACTACCAGAAGAACAAACCAATCTGTCTTGGAAGAAGTACTGTCAGAATACTGCAGAGACATGAGGATGGCAAGGCTTCATCTCACATAGTTTGGAGGTGTTGACAAGAGAAACCAGTCCCTGGAGAAGGACATTGTTATGTATTGAATTGTGTATCCCAAAAAATGTGTATAGCCATTCGGCTGGGCCATCATTCCCAATATTTTGTGATTGTCCTCCATTTTGTGATTTTCCTGCGGTATAAATTCTAATTCCTACCTGTGGCTAATAGATAAGAAGATTATGTTAAAAGAGGATTAGGTTGGGACTGCCACACCTTTGCTCAGGAAGGTTTCCTGGAGTGCGGCTTCCACCACCCCTTCTCCCTTCATCCTAAAAGAAATTAAAGGAAAGGGAAGCCAACAGAGTTGGAACTCTAGCACCATCAAGAAAGAAGCACCAAGAGTACACCATGTCCTTCAGACCTGAGGTTCCTGCCCCTAGATGCTCCCTGACCAAAGACTGATGCAACACAAGGACCCTCCTCCAGAGCTGCCAGAGGGAAAACCTTTCCCCTGGAGCAGACACCCTGAATTTGGACTCGTAGCCCATTGGACTGTGTAAGAAGACATTTTTCTCTTTTTTAAGGCCACTCACTTGTGGTATCTCCATTAGAGCCATACCAGATGACTAAAACAGACATTATGCTGGTACAGGGTCAGCGAAAAAGAGGAAGACTTGTCACAGAGACAGACTGACACTGTGACTGCAACAACAGGCTCAAGTATAGCATCAGTTGTAGGGATGGTGCAGGACCAGGCAGTGTATCTTTCTGTTGCTATGAGTTGGAACCAACTTGATGACACCCAGCAACAACACTGTGTAGAATCAGTGAGCAAACTGAAGATACTCAATAAATGCTACATCAGAACAAGCACAAAAACCTGAAATAACAAAAAAAAAAAATTCATCCATTCTAAGAACATCCCTCATCTTCTGTGCACCTCATAAAAAGGAAATGCAGCCCTCTATTCCTCCTATTTCCAAGTCAGCAATGTCCCCAAATATTCTATGAGGGCTGTGTGTGAACTGCACATCCTCCAATCAGTTCATCATTCAGTGTGCGAGCCGAAGTGGGTTTTAAGGATGACAGATTGATTTTTACTTTCTGAAAATGAATTTAAATTGATGAGATCCTAATGAATTTGTTCTTCCATTCCTAGGGGGTGCTTCAGAAAATGCTTTAATCACATTTTGAGTAAAAGTTATTTACCACACTCTGAAAGTGATAAGGCACTGGATTTCCCTTACTGGAGAATCATGTACTTAGGAGAGTTTCAGTCTAATGTAAACCTGTCTATCAGTTTCCACTTTGATTGTCAACAATGCACCCTCCACCTTTTCAGATGTCTTTCAATCACTCAATCAATCAGCAAGAATTTATTTAATCTGAATTACCTACCTGGTGGAGAAAGAGAGAAAAACATCCATGGCTTCTCATCAAATTCATTTATTTTTTTAATTCTGTAAACTCTTTGTATGTGCCTACTCTATGCAAAGCATTGTTCAAAGGATTTTGGATACAACTTTAAACTGTGAGAAAAAAGATCTCTACCCCCTTGGATTTCCATTGTATTTGGGGGACACAGGTAATAAACAATAACCTTAATGAATAAGTAAATTATTAGTATTTTAGAAAGTTAAAAGAGTTGTGAAAAAATAGAACTGAGCTATGTGGGGTGGAAAATTGCTATAAGCAGCAATTTTGAAGTAGAGTACTTAGGGTAGAAATCTGATACAGCCCAATGGGGTCCATGGTGACAGCTGAGATGGGGAAAGCAACTATGTGGCCAAGACACATAGGAGGCCACAAGAATCTGCAGAGACACATACCGTGTCTCCAATATACCAGTAGTATGTTATAGCCAATTATACACATGTCTTCCCAACTCAGTGTTCAGCGCTGTCATGTTGGTAGCTTGCAATCAGGTATCGTGGTAGTGTTTGCACCACAGAAATTGCCAAATGGCACCAATCAAGACATAAATTTTTTTTTAATGAGAAACGGTTGTTAAACATTTTTAGCATACTATACAATGGACACAACCTCCAACCCTACCCTAGGAGAAATGTAGATGTTTGTCATTTAATAACAAGCATAGAGGGTAAGCACATTTACAGGGAGAGATTACTATGGCTAAGCTTTCCTTTTTTGGAAGAGGATCGATTGAAGGAACAGCTGGGTCAGATTTGCATAACGAAGAGGAAACTGAGGACAGTGTATGTGAAAAGGAATCATTTCATGGACAGAGCATCAAGAGGGGGCTCAGCATGATGTTAGAGAAAATCTCCACCAAGCAAACACCAGTCTGACATTGAATTCAGTTTTTCAAGGTGGGACAGATGCTTTCCAAACCAGAGCTAAAATTGTCTTGTCTTTCACGCCCCCTCCAAAATCATTCCTAGCTCTCTGAAAGCTTTGCAAATCTTGATGAACATGGTCCACGTGTATCTTTAGGAATAGAATGTGGGCTCAGCATCTGCTTGGTTGGAATTCTCTGAATTTTTCTCCATGGAAACGTGAGCTTGTAAGTAGGAACTAGAAAGCTGAATGCCTGGGGTCTTTTTTCTGTGATTTGGATGTGAGTGGTTTGCTTGGTAACATCAGGCAAACGATCTCAGTGCTGTTTTCCCACTTTAAAACTATCGTTTCACATTCTTTACTCACTGGTAGATACAGACAGATAGTATCACCTTTGGAGATATTCCAAGCTTTTTAAGAAAAACACAAATAATTATGCGCTCATGAGAAAATGAATTGCATTATTTTCACTCCAAATGTGAATACAAACATCTCCCAAAGGCTCAGAATGAAGAAATTCTCTATTAACTGTTTTTGTTGTCTGGGAAGCCTTGTCTGTAGTTGACAATTCAGAATATCAGTTGTAGAACAATAGGAGTTAAAGCTGACGTTCTCAGAACACGCATCATGACCTTCATTCTCTCTGAACTCCTCACTCCCCAATACCTTTCTTCTTCTGTGTCACCCCAACCCTGATAAATCCAACAATTTTCTCTGTCTCAGCTGGCACTATTGCCTCTGGCATAGTTGGAGAAAAATCACACAGCTTGGCTGACTAGTGGTTCTTTAAATTCTTAATCAGATGGGTATTCAAGATTACGTAGCAAGATTATCATGCCCTTTTTTTTTACTCTGCAGGGTTTTTTATTATGATTCAGTGAAAGTATACAATCCAAATCAATTTTGTATACCAGCCTATCTGCAACTCTATCTACTCTCCTCACCCTGTGCCAGCACATTCCCCCCTTTCACTCTATACTTCTAGCATCCTGTTAATGCGCACCTGTACCCTTCGCTCCACCCTCTTCTCTCTCATCTAGAAAGAAAGCAGTAGGGCAGCCTCCTATAAATGTATAAAGCCATAAAGTACACACACCACATGCTCACACTGTATGCCCGAGTCCAGTGCATTCTTGTCTGAAGAGTTGACTTCGGTACTGGTTTCAGGTCAGGACCAGCAGCAAGTCTAGTGGCCATGTTCCCAAGTGACCCTCCACGCTGTCAGACCATCAGTTCTGGTCTTTTAGAAGAGTTCTTGAACTGCTCACCTCTTTTTCTCATGTTGCCTCGGGGTCACTACCTTGTGTTCCCCATCATGGCTGCCTTTGGTGGTGATGGGCCACCATCTGGTTCTTCTGGTTTCATTCATGTGGGTCCTTTTGTCTCCTAGGCTCATTTTTCCTCTTGTCTTTGATGTTCTCAGCCATCATCTGTCCCAGATGAGTTGGGATAATTGGGTGTTCCTCAGGTAGCATCTTGCTAGCTTTTAAGACACCAGACACCACTCACCAGTATGGGGTGCTGAAGACTCCCTTAGCTAAAGACTTGTTATGCAAATTTACTTCCACTTCCCCTAAAAATATGGTCCACAGACCCCTGTCCCTGCTACTCTATTTTTTTGAAATATTGGATTGAGCTTAGAAAACCTTTTAGTTTCCAGTTATGCTGATCTGCTATCTATCATGTGCTCTCCCTTCACCTAACCAAATTCCTGTTGGCTATCTAATCTGTGAACACACTTCGCCCTCTCTCTCCTCCCTCTCTCCCCACCCTTGTAGCCATCACAGAGTCTTATACTGTACATAAGTCCATTTTTATTTCCTCATAGCAAAGTTCTCATACAATACTTGTCCTTTTGCAGCTGACTGATTTCACTCAACACAGTATCTTCTAGTTGAAACCAGGTTATGAGATGCTTCCTAAAATCATCACTGTTCTTTCTTATTGCATAGTGCTCTATTGTGTATATGTACCATGGTTAATTTATCCATTCATCTGTCGATGGGCACCTAGGTTCATTCCATCTTGTTCTATTGTGGACAGTGCTGCAATAAACATTCATGTGTATGCATTTGTTCGTGTGATTGTCTTTGTTTCTGTAGGATGCGTTTCAAGCAGTGGGATTGCTGGTTCATATGGTATTTCTATTTCTAGGTTTTTAAGGAAGTGCCAGATTGCCTACAAAAGAGATTACATCCTTTTGTGTTCCCATCAGCAGTGTAGGAGAGTTCCAATCTCTCCACAGCCTCTCCAGCATTTGTTGTTTTGTGTTTTTTGGATTATTGCCAACTCATTGGGGTGAGATGGTATCCCACTGTAGTTTCGATTTGGATTTCTCTAATAGCTAATGACTGTGAGCATTTCCTCATATGTCTTTTAGTTGCTTGGATGCCTCCTTTTGTGAAGTGTCTGCCCATCTCCTTTGCTTAAGTGGGTAATTTATGTTTTTCTTGTTGATATTTTGCAGTACCTTATAGATTATGGAAATCAGATGTTGATCTGACATGTAGTTGCCAAATATTTTTTCCTATTCTGTATGTAGTCTTTTAATTCTCTTGATAAAGTCTTTGCATGAGCCTAGGTGGTTGATTTTTAGTAGTTCCCATTTATCTATTTTCTCTTCTTTTGTGGTGGGTTTGTTAAATTGTTCTACTTCTCCTTGTGACAGTTTTCGTAGGTGAAGTGAATCTAGAAATTTGTCCATTTCCTGTAGGTTTTCAAATCTGTTAGAGTACAATTTTTCATAGTATTGTGTTATGATACTTTTAATTTTGATTGGGTCTGTTATGACATCTCCTGTCTCATTTCTTATTTGGGTTATTTGTTTCCTCTCCTATTTTTCTTTTGTAAGTTCAGTCAATGGTTTATCATTTTTGTTGATTTTTTTAAAAAAATACAGCTTTGGGGTTTGTTAATTCTTTCAATTCTGTTCTCTAATTCATTTAATTCTACTCTAAATTTTATGATCTGTTTTCTTCTGGTGCCCGAGGAGTTCTTTTGTTGTTCTCGTTCTATTTGTACAAGCTGTAAGGGTTAATTCTTTGGTTTGGGCCCTTTCTTCATTCCAGATGTGTGCGTTTATAGAGCTAAATGGACCTCTGTGCACTGCTCTGGCTGTGTCCATAGTTTCTGGTAGGATGTGTTTTCATTCACATTTGATTCCATAAATTTATTTATTGCATCCTTGATTTCTTCTATAAATTGTTGAACAAGGGGTTGTTCAGTTTCCATGAGTTTGAATTTCTACCCAAGTTTGTTGTGCTATTGATTTCAAATTTTATGGCTTTATGGTCTGAGAAGATGCTTTGTATTAACTCAATGCTTTGGATTTTGTTGAGACTTGCTCTATGATCTAATACATGGTCTATTCTGAAGAATGTTCCATTTGCATTGGAAAAGAAGGTGTACTTTTCTGTTGCCAGGTAAAAACTTCTGTGTATGTCAATGAGTTCTAGTTCAGTGATTGCAGCAGTAAGATTTTCTGTATCTTTACTGAGCTTTTTCCTGGATGATCTGTCCATTAATGAAAGTGAAGTGTTAAAGTCTCCTACTATTATCGTGGAGTGACTAATCTCAGTTTTCAATATTGTCAGAGTTTGTTCAATGTATTTAGATGCTCTGTTATTGGATGCATAAATATTTAATATTGCTATATCCTGCTTATGTATTGAATCTTTGAGCAATAAAGAGTGACCATCCTTGTTCATGATGGTGGATTTTATTTTAAAATCTATTTTATCTGAGAGCAGTACTGCCACTTCTGTTCTTCTTTGTATGTTGTTAGCTTGGTATATATTTTTCCACCCTTTGATTTTCAGTTTGTTCATACATTTGAGCCTAAGGTGCGTTTCCTTTCAGCAGTATAGAGATGGATTGTGGTTTTTGATCCAAGTTACTCTCTGCCTCTTTATTGGAGCATTCAAACAATCTACATTCAGTATAATTATTGATAGATATGTATTTAATGCTGTCATTTGAGGCATTTATTTTTGTTTTGATGTTTTCTTTGTTCCACTTAATATTCTGCTGTGAGTCATTTTTCTTTATGGATTTTCTTTTCATCCATTTCACTGTTGGTTTTGTGTCTGTTGAGACTTCTGTATTATTTTGTTTTGATACACACTATTGTTAGTTTGCTTTGCAGTTACCCATTTGTTCCCCCTTAATGTTCTAAATTTAAACCAGTTTTTAACTTCTGTATATCTTCTTAACTTTCTCTCCTTCTGAAAGGACTATAACTACTGTAATATATCCATCTTTATAGTGTGGAGATGTCATAGTTTACATATTAACATCTCTGTTTCCCTACTTTTAATGTTTTAGCTTTAATTGAGTTTTGTGACTTCCATAACTGAACAGGACTCTGGATTCTGTGTTCTGCATTGCATCCTTGAGTATACATCTGCTGTTATTGGTTTTCTAGAGAAGAGCTTCTTTCAGTATTTCTTGTAATTTTGGTTTGGTTTTTACAAAGTTTCTAAGTTTCTGTTTATCTCAGAATGTCTTAATTTCTCCATCATATTTGAGAGACAGTTTTTCAGGATATATAATTCTTGGTTGGAAGTTTTCTCCTTCAAGGCTTTGTATGTGTCATCCCACTGGCTTCTTGCCAGTCTACAGTGCTTCCCTTTGTATATTAGTTTTGCTTTAAGCCTAGCTGCCTTTAAGAGCCTCTCTTTGTATTTCGTTTTGTTACACTTGATTATAATATGTCTTGGTGTCTTTCTTTTGGAATCTGCCTTTTGTGAAGTTTGATAAGTATCCGGAATATCTGTGTGTTCTTTATGATGGCAGAAAAGTTTTCTGTCAGCAACTCTCCAACAATTCTCTGTCTTCTTTCAGCTATCCCTTCCTGTTTAGGGACTCCAATTGTTCGTAGATTGCTCCTCTTGATAGAGTCCCACGTACTTCTTAATGCTTCTTCATTTTCCTTGTTCCTTTTATTTGATTTCTCCTCATAAATGCTGGTGTCAGCTGCTTTATCTTCAGTCTTGCTAATTCTGCATTCCATTTCCTCAATCCTGCTCTTTTGGCTTTACATCAAATTGTCTGTCTAATTTTATTATTGATTGGATGGATTTCAGATTGTTGATGTTCTAGCAGTTCATATAGTTTACTTAATTTTTCATTTTCTTCTGCTACACTTTATTTAATCTCTAGAAGGGCTCTATACATAATTCTTTTGTATTCTACTTCCAATAACTTCAGAAAGGCTTCTTCATTTGGAAAGTTTTTTGATTATTTTGGGAGTTTTCGGTGCCATGGTGGTCTCCTTCTTTAAGTGGTTAGATGTTGCTTGTTTTTCTCACACTATCAAAAAGCTGTTTAGCTTCTCTGGTATTACACCAGTGGGAGCTGTGGCATAGCTCTAAGAAGGGAGTAAGGGCACTGCTAGCCTTGGTCAGCTGCTGCTGCATCCTGTAGATGCAGCTGACTCATGTACCGCTTCTCTGGTAATAGAGACTCTGTCAAGTCCCACAATGCTGCTCAGCTTGGTAACTGGTCCCAGCTGGGTCCTCAGTGGTGGCAGGCCCTGCCTCCTGGCTGATAAAAATGGCAACCTACTTGTGTCAACTCTCTCATGTCACACCAGACTACACTGTAGCATAGCTCAGGGAAGGAGGGTAGAAGGATGCCACTATGCTCAGCTTCCAGGGACCACTGCATTCTCTGGATGCACCTAACTTAAAAACTGGTCTTCAGCTGAGGGTCACTGGCCCCTGGCAGCCAACAGCACCAGGTCCTCAAGAGTTATAGGCCCCATCTCCTGGCTGACAAAGATGGTGCCCTACTCACGGAGTCTCTTGGGGGCCATCAGCAGACAGTATGATGTCGCTCAAAGAAGCAAGGGGTTAGGGCACTGCCTCACTCAGCCACCAGCCACCAGTACCTTCTCTGAGTGCAGTTGTCTTAAAAACAGCTTTTATGCTGGGAGAAGAACTGTCCAGACAGGCACTGTTGCTCAGAATGGGAGCTAGCCGCATGTGAGCCCTCAAGCATGGCTGACTCCACCTCTTAGCTGGTCAAAATGGCATCCCACCTGAGCCTCCTCTCCTGTGCTGAGTCAGCAGTATCTACAGCACAGCACAAAGAGGAGATGGGGGAGGGGCACTGGCATCATCAGTCACCAGCTGCTGCTGGGTTCTCTAGATGAGACTGTCCCAAGCACAGCCTCTCTGCTGCAGAAGATGTTGTTTAACATAGTAGCCAGTCCCTGCCAGGCTCTCAGGTTCAGCATTCCCAGTCCCAGTCTCCTGGTTAATAAAGACGGCTTCCACGCCCCTAAGGCCATTCAGCTGCTGTATCAGCAAGAGTGGGACTCTCTGCACTTGTGTCTCACCTCTGACAATCACAGTATTTCTCTTCCTGTTGCTCAGTCCAAACTCACAACCCTACGTCTGCTTTTGGGGCTCCTACAGTGTCCACAGTGCTCCATTCAACTATTTTTCTAGGACTTAGTTCTCAGAGGGAATTGAGGAGACATGTGACTAGTCTGCATCTGCCATCTTGGCATCATCCCCATTACCATGCTTTTCTGATGTGATATATATTCTACTTACTACAAAACTATTTCATACTTTATCCATGCTCTCTTCCTTCCTCTTCAGTTAATAACCCTGTCTTGCTCCCAATTTATGAAATAGAACTCACCAGATAGAAAATTCCTTTCTCATCACTAAATCTACAGAACTGCCTCCAATTGTATCCATCTCCTTTTCATGCCTTTTTAAGAAAGGAAGGGTACTTTTCCTACCAGACGCACTACATGCAGGTGAGCCTGCAATCCCATCTCCTCTCGAGGGGACCCTAGACTAAGCTTAGTTTCCAATCTCTGCTTAGTTTCCAATCTCTTCCTCTTGATTTGATTACTCCTTTAAAGTGTTCCAGTGTCTATTATCTTAAATTTTTAATTTTTATTTTGACATAAATTTCAAACTAAGAGAAAACTTGCAGGAATAATACTAACCTTGAATATATCCTTTACCCAAATTAAACAACTTTTAACATTTGTTTTTCTCTCTCTCTCTTCCCCCTGACCTCCCCCACACACATGCACATGAGTGCTTACACACACACACATTATTTTTCTGGGCCATTTGAGAGTAAGTTACATATACCACACTTTTTTGTACCTAATACTTCAATGTATATTTCCTAAAACTAAGGACATCCTACTATAGCACTACAGTAGGACTATCAATTTCAGGGAACTTATACTGATACAATACGTATTCATAATCTGTGTTCTATATTTCATCATATCCCAGTTTTATCAGTTGTCCCAGAGATGCCCTTTATAGTTACTTCTCCCAATTTAATATCATATATTGTATCTGATTGTCATATTTCTTTAGACTCCCTTAATATGCAATAATGTCTCAGTCTTCTTTTCATCTTTCATAGCATAATATTTTTCAAGAACTGTTGTCAGTTGCCATCAAGTCAGCACTAACTCCTGGCAACCTTATATGCAACCAGACACTATGTTGTGGGATTGTGCACCATCTTCATGATCGTTAGTATGCTTGAGTCCATTGTTGTGGCTATTGTTTCAGTCTATCACACTGAGGGTTTCCTCATTTTCACTGATCTTCTGCTTTGCAATTTTCTAGAGATTGGTCTTTTCTGATGACACAGCCAAAGTAGGTGAGAATCCAGGCAGTTATTCACCAGGTGCTCGTCCATTTGTGTTTATCTACTGTTTCCACATAGTTAGATTCAGATTATGCTCTACCATCATTTTGGAAAGTCTTACCTTGGCTCAACATCTCTCTAAACCTCCTATCCCTTCACAGGAAGGCTTTTTAAAAGAGTTATCCACAATGCTGTGTGTGTTACACAGCTTGAACATCTGTTCACATTTCTTCTTGTTGCTTTCTAAAACTGTGAAATACTTGAGCATACAGAAGACTATAAGGAACATGTGAGGAATTTATGAAGCATAATAAGAAAATAACATAAACACCTGTGAGCCCACCACTAACACTGAATTCTCACTGGCCTTCTTCCAGTTCCTCCATTCTAAGAAGTTTTCTACTACCTTGGAGATTTTTAATATGTTGTTCACACTTTTGTAAAACTTTCTTCCCCACATTCCTCTTCTGTTTATTCCTTAGTCTCTACAAAGTTCCAGGAACAAGCAACTTATTCAGTTAGCTTTGCTTACTACCAAATATAACCCCAAATCCATTGCCATCAGGTCAATTTTGAGTCATAGCAACCCTATAGGACAGATTTCCAAGGAGCTGCTGACGGATTTAAAGTGCCAACCTTTTGATTAGTGGCCATAATGCTCAACCACTATGCCACCAGGGTTTCCACCAAATCTGAAGTAGTTACTTAATATTATTTTCTCTCATGGTAGGCTGTTATTTTCAATTACAGAACTTACTGTACCTTGGAATTATATACACACAAGTTCCAACAATTAAGTCTGTGAACTTAATTGTTCTGAGTGCTATATACCTCACTGCTGAATATCACTATAGTCACCTTCCAAGTACTCCTCTGGGGAAGCTATTCACTGACACCAGCACCTAGCCCATACTTGAAAGCTATTTTGGAACTCTTTCTGGAATGGCCATTGCACGCAGTAGCACAGTGGCAAGTTTGCAAACTTAAGTGTTCATGAGGGAGTTTTTAGCCAGCAAACAAATTGCTGTATGGGCGCACCCTCCTTACTCCCCTGGTCTGGACCCCAGTGACCTTTTTCTTCACCCAGAGATAAGGGAAATATTGAATGAAAGACATTTTGATGACATCAGTACCTCAAGGTTAATACGAGGACAGCTCTGATGGCCATTCTAGAAAAAGAGTTCCAAAATTGCTTTGAAGGGTAGACTAGGTACTGGCATTGGTGCATAGCTTCCTAAGGGAAGTACTTCAAAGATGACCATAGTGATATTCAGCAATAAGGTATGTAGCTCTTTTAGGATGATTTCATGAACTTAATTGTCAGACCTCCTATAGCAGCCACATGAGCTGTGCGCACTGGATGACTCAGATATGTGCAGATAGGGCGAGGTCTACAGTGAAGCAAGTTAGATACCTCCGTTAGGCCCAAAATTTAAGAGAGGCTCTAAAAGCTCAATTGCCATGATAAATAATGTTTACCATGTTTTAAAAATAAAACTAATGCAAAAAATCTATGATGAACAAAGTACCAAAATTTTAAATAAAGATAGACTCTGACAGTGAACCTTCATTATCTGCCTCACTTCTTTATTCTAATCCTGGTCCTGGTTCCGATAAAATCTTATTTCTACAACCAAGTGACAAACCCATATGCCATGATTTGCCAAGTTGTCTTTCTTAAATATTGCATTAAAATATTACTCATCTCAATTGCTGAGATTTGGGGAACCCTTTTAAAATTTCTGTCATGGTGTTCCCAACCTTAAATGAATTCCTCAGCCGTTATCATCAGTATCTAAGGAGCCACCAGGAAATAGTAAAAGTTCTCATATGTTGTTTGAAGACAATGGACTGTACTCTGAAAAGAGAGGCTACTCGAAGCCCAACACTGCTTCCCACTCAGACTGTCTCTTGGCCTGGTTGTTGTAAGCACCATTGCTTCGTAGTTCCTATGTATGCATAGTATTCTATGTATGATTTGCACACTGCATAATTTGTATTCATGCTTACAAAAAGTTAATGAAGTTTTTATAAAGTAGTTTAGTAAATTTTACAAAATAATATTTTTTGAAATAAAAAAATATGTATTTATTTATAGGCTGTGAACTCTTGAGGTCCAGGTTGCAGCTTTTATCTTTAATCCCAGAGCCTGAACCACAGTAAATGTAATGGTGTACCTAGAAATTTAGAATCTAACTTTTTTTTTTTGGTAGACTTTATTTTTTTAGAGCAGTTTTTGGTTTAACAAGAAAACTATGCAGAAAATGCAGAGAAGAATCTAATATTTTTTATAAGTCAGACAGGATGCCATCCAGCAAACTTAATGAACTCAACCCCAGCGAATACCTCGAAGTCTACAGAGTTGTTTTATTTTTTTGGAGAGAGCCGACAGAGGGAATAAAATGAATACATCTGCACAGCATTCACTAGTCCTTTTGACAGAAACCAAATTGATAGAAATCCCAATTATTTTCTTTTTGAGGTTTAACATATTGGAAACTATCTGATGAAGTGGAATAGTCTCAGCTAAGGTCTGATGGCAGGAAGGGTCCCAGAGGTAAACCACTACAGGGAAAAACCTAGCTGGCAGCCTGCATTTCAGACCGGGGTCTGTGTACTTGAAGGACAGTGGCTCATGTTGTTGCTGTTATTGTTATGTCCTGTCAAGCTGGTTCCAACTAATAGTGACCCTGTGTAGAACAGGGTCATGCCATGTACCATGGCCATGCACCATGCCCACAACTGTTGTTATGCTTGAACCCGTTGTCGCAGCCACTGTGTCCATCTACCTCACTGAGGGTCTTCCTATCTCTCACTGACTTTATGCTTTACCAATCATGATGTCTTTCTTCAGAGACTCATCACTCCTGACAATAAGTCTGAAGTATGTAAGACAGAGTCTTGCTATCCTTGTTTCCAACGAGTACTCTGTACATCTTCCCAGACCGATCTGTTTGTTGTTTTGGCAGTACATGGCATACTCAGTATTGTTCTCCAACATCACAATTCACAGGGGTCAGTTCTGCTTCTGTCTTCCTTATTCTTGTCCAGCTTCCACTTGTACATGATGCAATTAACAACACCATGGTCTGAGTCTGGCATACCTTAGTCTTCATGGTGACATCTTTGCTTTTTAACACTTTAAAGAGGTCTTTTGCAGCAGATTTACCCAATGCAGCACACTTTTGACTTCCTGATGGCCGTTCCCATGGGTGCTGGTTGTGAATCCAAGTAAAATTAAATCCTTGACAACCTCAATCTTCTCTACGTTTATCAAGATGTTGTTTATTGGTCCAGTTGTAAGGATTTTTGTTTCCTTGATTCTGAAGTGTAATCAATACTGAAGGCTGCAGTCTTTAATTTCCATCAGTTAGTGTTTCAAGTCCTCTTCACTTATAGTAAGCAGGTTATTAATGACTCTTCCTGTCCTCCAATCCTGATGCCACATTCTTCCTCATATGGTCCAGTTTCTCTGATTATTTGCCCTGCACACAGATCAAATAAGTTTGGGGAAAGGTGACAACTTTGACACACACCTTCCCTAATTTTAAACTGTGAGTTATTTCCTTGCTCTGTTTAAATGACTGTCTCTTGTTCTATCTACAGGTTCCTTGGAGACTCAATTACCTGCTCTGGAACTTCCATTCTTCACAATGTTATCCATAATTTGCTATAATTCTCACAGTTAAATGCCTTTGCATAGTTAATAAAACACAGGTAAACATCTTTCTGGTATTTTCTGCTTTCAGCCAACATCCAGCTACTACCAGCGATGACATCCTTCATTCCATGTCTCTTCTGAGTCTGGCTAGAATTTCTGGCAGTTCTCTGTCAATGTACTATTGCAATCATTTTGTGATTATCCTCAGGAATTTTTACTTGATGTGATATTATTTAATAATTTCTGCAGTTGTTTGGATTAACTTTCTTGGCAATAGGCCTAAACACAGATCTCTTTCAGTCAGTTTGCTAGGGCTTGTCTTCCAAATTTCTTGGCATAGATGAGTGAACACTTTCAGAACTGCATCCGTTTGCTGAAATATCTCACTTGATATTTTGTCAATTCCTGAAGACTTGTTTTTCTTTTTTTTATTGTGATTAAGTGAAATTATACAATCCAAATCAACTTTGCATGCCCGCGTATCTACAGCTCCTCTGCTCTCCTAGCCCCGTAACAGCACAATTGGAGCCTTGTTTTCAATGCCTGCAGTCCAGGTTGGACTTCTTCTTTCAGTATCATCAGTACCTGATTGCATGCTACTTTTAGAAATGGTTCAATGTTGGCCAGTTCTGTTTGGCACAATAATTCTGTGTATTCCTTCAGTCTTCTTTTGATACTTCCTATGCCATTTAATATCTTTCCCTTGGAATCCTTCACTATTGTAATTCAAGACTTGAATTTTTTCTTCAGTTATTTCAGCTTGAGAAATGCTAAGCATCTTATTTCTTTTTGGTTTTCAATCTCCAGCTCTTTGTAGATATCATTAAAATAATATACCTTCTCCAGGTTCTATTCAAAATTTTCCATTCAGTTCTTTTTCTTCATCAATTCTTTCTTTTGCTTTAGCTACTTGACCTTCAACAGCAAGTTTCAGAGTTTATTCTGACATGCAGTTTGGTCTTTTCTGTCTTTCCTGTTTTTTTAATGACCTCTTGCTTTCTTCATGAATGATGTTCTTGATGTCATTCCACAACTCATTTGGTCTTTGATCATTAGTGATCAGCTCATCAAATCTATTCTTGAGATGGTCTCTAAACGCAGGTAGGATACACTCAAGGTTATTCTTTGACTCTTATGGACTTGTTCTAATTTTCTTCTACTTCAGTTTGAACTTGTCTATGAACAATTGATGGTACATTCAGCAGTTGATTCCTGGCTTTGTTCTGACTGATGATACTGAACTTTTCCACAGGTTTAGTTGATTTGACTCCTGTGTATTTCATTTAGCGAGGTCCGTGTTTATACAAGGTCTGACAATTAAGTCCGCAAACTTAATTGTTCTAAGTGCTAACTCACTGCTGAATATCACTATGGTCACCTTCTGCTTGGGAAGCTATACATGGATGCCAGTGCCTAGTTCATCCTTCAGAGCAATTTTGGAACTCTTTCTGGTATGGCTATTGTGCACAGTGACACAGTAGCAAGTTTGCAAGCTTAATCATATAGTTGTGTGTGAGGGAATTTTTAGTCAGTAAACAAGTAACTGTATTGGAGCGTCCTCTCCTCACCTTGTCTGGCCCCCAATGACTTTTTCTTTACCCAAAGATAAAGGAACTATTGAACGGAAGAAATTTTAATGACATTCAAGATATCAAGCATAATACTACGACAGTTCTGATAGCCATTCCAGAAAAAGAGTTCCAAAATTGCTTTGAAGGGTGAACTAGCCACTGGCATCAATACCTTTCTTCCTAGAGTACTTCAAAGGTGGCTGTAACGATATTCAGCAATGAAGTATGTAGCACTTTTTCTAACATGAGTTCGCTAACCTAATTGTCAGACCTCATAGTCACCATTTGTGTTGCTGAAAAAAAGGTCTTCACAATGAAGTCATTTGCCTTGCAGATGCCTATGATAAGGTTTCCAGCATCTTTTCTATCCCCAAGGCCATGTTTTCCAGCTACTTACCTTTCTTTGTTTCCAATTTTTGCATTCCAGTCACCAGTAGTTATCAATACATTCCAATTGCATGTTCAATCAATTTCAGACTGCTGAAGCCGGTACAACAAAAAGAGAACAAAGCCTTCAATTACTTTATCTTTGGCCTCATCTTTGGTGCATAAATTCGAGTAATAGTCATATTAACTGATTTTCCTTGTAGGCATATGAATATTATCCTGTCACTGGCAGTGTTGTACTTCAGGATAGATCTTCAAATGTTCTTTTTGACCATGAAAGCAATGCCATTCCTCTTTAAGTTGTCATTCCTGGCATAGTAGATGATCTGATTGTCCAATTCAAAACGGCCAGTAAGTCCATTTCAGAGTTGTATTTCATTTTTGAAGATTTCAAATTTTCCTAAATGATTACTTCATACATTACATTTTCCAATTATTAATGGATGCTTGCAGCTGATTCTTTTCATTTTGAGTTGTGCCACATCAGTGAACAAAGATCCTGAAAGCTTGACTCCTTCCACTCCATCATTAAGGGCGACTCTACTTTGAGGAGGGAGTTCTTCCCCAATAGTCACTTGAGTGTCTTCCAACCCTGAGGGCTTACATTCCAGCACTAACTCTGCTGCTATTCATAAGATTTCCATTGGCTAATTCTTTTCAGAAGTAAACTGTTGGGTCTTTCTTCCTCTTCTGTTTTAGTCTGGAAACTCATCTGAAACTTATCCACCATGGGCAGTCCTGCTGGTGTCTCAATACCAGTGGCATAGCTGCCAACATCATAGCAACATGCAAGCCCCACAGTACCACAAACTGGCAGACATAAGGAAGTAGCTCCTGAAAGTATGGCTAACGCTGTGAAACACCTCCAGATTCAGGTTTCTTAGCATTAGGGTTATGTTTTGGAACAATGCCTAAACATGTAAGTATGAATTACAAGAGCTCCAGAATTTGAATTCAAAGTTGAGGCATCACTACCACCCATGAGGAGCCTGAACAAGCAATATCATCAGCATAATGGATGAGCATCTGTAAGAGTGAGCTGGATCAGCTTTTTGACGCCAACAACAATGCTGTGAAAGAAGCGATGTCAATGGTAGACTGATCCAAGCAGACTGAACCAACTATGGTTCTCTCTGCCTAGGAGAAACAAGACCAGCCCCTAGAGTTTGGAATAAGCAGGTTTTTGCTACTCTTAGACAAACCAGAGATGCTCCAAGAGGGAGAAGATGCACTCCTGCTAAGTTGCACATATGGAGTATTCAGTGATTCACTGGAAAAATAAGAGAGACAGGCTCACATTTGTACTCCAGCTGCTGATACAGCCTATGCTAGTTCCAGTACATATTCAATAGAAGTTTGGTGCATGAGTGCATGATGTAATCTCTCCCTCCCCATTCATTGGATCTGCCTAAGACCCTAGAGGATGCCAGCTAATTAGAAGAGAAGGGGCTAGATGGTGAAAACGAATGAGAAAATGTCCAGGAACTATGACAATTCTATCCACTAATTACAAGCTTTCCCTAGGTAAAGAGGATTTACATGCCATCTATCCTTAAGTCTACAAATATTTACTAGGCACTTGTGCAAAGTACACTGTTGCTCCAAAAGACTCGTCAATCAAAAGTGTTTAGAATTCATTTTCAGTAGTTTATTACTATGCAGGATGAATTGCACATCTGTGCCTTTCTGTGGTATCACATGGAGAGGTTTCAGAGACTAGAGCTCATGTATTTGAATATCTAGATTTTCTTCCTTGTTTAGATACACAAAAGTCTTTTCACAACCAAGATTCCTGGCCCTAAGATTATCTTTCAACTGTCCGATAAACACTCAATGATTTAACTGAGGCAGATCCAGGTTTTATGGTATCTGAAGTTTCTCATACAACACTAAAATAAAAATCAGGTCTGAAAATCAATATTTAATCAAAATAAGATAATAAATCACAACAAAAAATCTTTTAAAATCGGTAAATTTAGAGAAGCTGACAAGAATTCCAGGAAAATTAGTATTGTAGTTTTAGTAATTCACTACCTAATTTGTGTCCTCTTAGATATCTAGTGCTGCTGTCACAGAAATACCCGAGTGGTTTTAACAAACACAAATTTATTTTGTCACAGTTTAGGAGGCTAGAGGTCTGAATTTGTGGTGTCAAATCCAAGAGAAGCCTTTCTCTCTGTGCTGGCTTTGGGTAAAGGTTCTTGTCTCTTTTGAGCTTCTAGTCCTGATTTCCTGGGTGATCTTGATATGTTTATACTCTTCCCTCCTACTTTCCTTCTCTGTGCCTAATCCACTCTTTTTATATTCTGAGGATGAATTGTTTAAAATGCAACCTACACTGATATGGCCTTACTAACACAACAAAAAAATGTCTTGTTTCCAAATGGGATTACATTATGGTGTATGGGTTCAAAATTTGCAACACATATCTATCTACTCACCTGATCTGGCCCCCAACAGCTTTTTTCTTTACCCAGAGATAAAGAAAATATTGACTGGAAGACATTCTGATGACATTCAGGACATCAAAGTTAATACAACAACAGCTCTTCTTTTAATCATTCCTTAAATTTGGGCCTTCTTCACAGATTTGATCTGTGGATCTCTCCTTCTAAGCTATCTTCCTTAGTTTCAACTACAACTTCTAGAGATGACACTTAAATATACCTGTCTAGCTCCAGTATTTCTCCCAGTCTCCAGGCCTGTGTTCCAGCTGCCTGCTAAATACTCCCCACATGCATTTCATAATTCCACACACCAAAAGCAGATATATAATTGTCACCTATCAAGTTCTTGACTTCCTGTGTACCTGTGATGGTTGATTTTATGTATCAGCTGGGCTTGGCTGTCATTCTCAGAGGTTTGGCCATGCCATACACTAAACTAGTTGCTATTCTGTAACATAATCTAATACAATGCAATGTAATCACATTCCATAATGTAATCTAACATAACATAATCAGCTTCCTTAGAGTACATTTGGACAAAACTCACAGTCTCTCCATTCTGCACTCTTCCCTTAATGACCTATTGATCTTGGACTTTCCAACCCCCCAGAATTCCATGAGCCAGCAGGAGTCTCCAGCCTGTTGCCTGACCCATAGGTTTTGGATTTTCTATGTCCACAATCAAATGAGCCAGTCCCTTGAAGTAAATCTTTCCTTCTCTGTTTATACACAGATACACACACACACACACACACACACACATGCACACATACATATACATATATAAAAATATGTCATATATGTATAACATATGTGTATGTGTGTGTTAATGATTCCATTTCTCTAGAGAACACTGACTAAAACAATCTTTTATCTCTATACATGGCTTAATGACTTTGCCATGGCTAGAAATCTCAGATTCTCCCCGTCCTTCCTTGAACCCTGGTGGTGCAGTGGTTAAGAATTTGGCTGCTAACCAAAAAGTCAACAATTCGGATCCACCATTGGCTCCTTGGAAACCCTATAGGTCAGGTCTACACTATCCTATTAAGGGTCACTGTAAGTTGAAATCAACAGCAGCAAGTTTTTTAAATAGGTTCCTTCAACGAACTTTTTAGAACAAAAACTACGTCGACTCTAACTGTATAGCATCTCTCGAACACACTCCTACCCATCAGTTTTTGGTGCCATCTTCCCTGGTCCAGGTTACCAGTTCTTTTAATTGATTCTCCATAGACCCCCTAGTTGATTTCCCTGTTTCCAGGTTCTCTTGTGTCTTATTTTTCCTGGATATTGTTGGCTTTTATTTTTCTGCAGCACAGATTAGTTTGTGTCATTTTCCTGTCAAATAAAAACTTTAATGTCAACAGATTCCTTTTTCTGGACCTGAACATCTTCACGATACGCCGGCAACTGAATGTTTCTGCTTCATCTCCCACACGTACCCTCATGCACTTTAAGATTCCATCATGCCAGATCCCCTGTACCACACTGCCCCTCACTTATACCTTTCTATTCATGCTTTCCTATCAGCCAGGCTTTCCATCTTCCCTCCTCTTTCTGCATCACCTTCCTTCAGTCTAACCGTTCTCAGTCTTCTTAATGTGAATGAATCATCTTCTCACCACATGGCAGCATTGGTCTAAAATGATGTAAAATTGATGATTAGTGTGTGATTCACATGTATTTAAATGTTAGTCACGTGGACCTTTCTTTCTCTGTAAATTCTGAATTTTTCCAAGAGCAGGTAGTGAGCCTCCCTCATGTTTAACTTTCTTGGTACTTGGCGTTGCACCTCTGCTCACTAAACATGAGACTTGTTGTTGAGGTTGTGGCAGAGAGTCCTAGGGGCCAGTGTACACGTGGTGTGATACAACTTTGGGGAGAAAGGGCCCTAAATATGTCTCCAACACCTAACTATAGTGTTTATTAATGGTACAATTTTGGGAAAATTGCCTGTCCTCTTCTAAACTCACTTTCCTTATCAGTAAAATTGATGTAATTGTCACATCACAAAGATTAAATTATATAATGTACACAGGAATGTTTAGCCCTAGAAGGCTCTTAAATATTGATCAAATCATCTGCTGTTTCTGCCAAGTCCACCTTGGTTATTCATTTATTTGTGAATCTGGGAAACAGCCAGAAAAAGTTACTTAGCAATGATAAACACACACACAAATTAATCTGCTAATGATAGAATAAAATTAGTAGCCACCACAGTAAGAATAAGAGGGCAAGTACTACAGTGTTCAGATACGGTGCTGATCTTCTTACAATAATTTACTGGACTTAGTGTCTCTCCTCTGAGCTGTGACAGTGACCTTTTCTCCATCCTTGCAGCCAGCACAGTTCTTGGCATGGAGACAGCACTCAGTATATGTTTATTATCAGCTTGGAGAATAATTTCACAATATCTTTCACAAATTAGATTACACATACCCTTTGACGTAAATATTCACTTTTAGGAATTTATCTTACAGACAAGCTTGCACAAGCATGTGAAAAGACAAATTTTTGGTTTGCAGTATTGTTTATAATAACAAAAAAAAAACAAACAGATAACCCTATGTAGATAAATGTACATCAAGGAATACTATGTTACTATGTAACATTAGAAAAAATGACAGAGATCTCTGCATACTGAAATAGAAAGGATCTAATATATATTATCAAAAGTTTTAATAGTTGTAAACTATAAACACACACACACATCCTTGTATGGTCAAGAACAATTTCATAAAGGATTTACAAGAAATGGTTTATAACAGTTACCTCTAAGGAACCCAAGGAAGGAAAAAGGATTTTCATGTCCCTCATTTCCAATTTGAACTTTTTCCTGAGTACAAATTAGTATTTCTGAAAATTCTAAATAATAAAATAAACAAATAGCTGTTCAACAAGTCTACTTTGAGCTTATCTGCACAGAATTTGACTATTAATTTCTCTCTGCAGAATAAAGAAAATGATACATGCAGACTTCTTTTTTCTCCTGTAATGAGAGTTCAAAGACCAGAGGAACAATTGACCGAACATTCGCTTGCACAGCAGAAGTCTCTGGTGGTCCATCAATGTCACTAAGAACTCCAGATGCATTTATAATTCCACCCATAAGAGTTGATTGTGGCTTGTTTTCCATCATCAATTACCAGACCCATCTTACACTCTGTTAGTGGAAAGCACATCTGCACTAAGACAAAAGGGAGTATGGGAAAAATCGGCTTGGCTAACTTGTCTCTGCAGACTTCATGCTTTTTCACTGGAAGCCATGTGGCTGCCTTCACAGTTGTTCAAAGCTGGCACTGCATAAAGTAGAGGCATCGATAGAAGCATGGGGTGGGTGATTAATTTTAAGCTGTCATGGAAAATTTTTTGCACTTTAATGTCAGAGAATTGTATTATTATTATAGCACTGGCGTTCCCTTGCCAAAACTGTGTGTTTGCTCCCAGGATACAAAATGAACACAGAAAGCTTTCTGGTTGTCTCCCAGGAGCATCTTTTGGAGAAAGGACAAAAGGAGAGCTGCCAAGTAAGCTAGGTCCCACAGGAGCCTTCAGCAGGACTGCCAGGCCCTCCTCCACTTGCTTCCCTCCCTGCCCCACTGGAGGAAGCCCTGGCACTCCCCGCTCCAGCTGAATCCCAGTTTTCCCTCTTTGGCAATTTAGCCCACAACTCTATAGGAAACCCCAGACTGTGGTAGACAAACTAGAAAAGGAAGGGGTAGAGCAGGTCAAGACTCACTACAGAAAAAAAGAAGTCACTGACAGTGTGGGAAGAGGTGAGAAATGGGAGACCAAGAGCAACAAGAACACATAAGCCCTTAGAATGCATGCTATCTGGTCCTGAGAGAAAAACAAAGAGAAATTGTGTCTCTGCCTTGCCCAATCCCAAATTCTGGGCCCCAAGACCACTGCCACTCTTCATCCCACTCTAAATACACACACAGAGATAAAGAGAAAAATGGGGAGAGTAGCTTCTGGATTTCCATAAAATATTAATTTCTTGAATAAATCTGCCAGCGAACTAGATGAAAGAGCTGTCAGGTTTTTTTTAATCACACAATTCATTAAAAGGACAAATTTAAAATACACTTTGCCTAAAATAAGTTACCAAGAAGCAGGCTGGATTTATGTAGTTAGAACAGATCTAGGAACTAAAAGACAGTACAAAAGACAGAAGTAACACACTTCACAGCACTAGATGGCCTCTTTCTAAAATCTTAAGTACAATAACCATATTCATAATAACAACTATCATTTACTGAGAGATCACTGTGTGCCAGGCCAGAGCCATTACAAAATTTTATCTGCAATCCTACCACGTAGTAAATATAGTTATTCTTATTTTCCAGATGAGAACTCTGACAGTCACAGAGCTTGCTAAGAGCACACAATGAGTAAGTGGTGCATCCTGCTGCCCAGTCAGTCTGCCTATCCCAGCTTGCGCTCCATCCACTGGATCACAGTGCTCCCAGAATGCAGTCTCAGGAGAAACACAAGTACTGGTCAGACAGTCCAAGTTTTTAAGCAGGCTGGGTTCAAATAGTTTTTTTCATTGTTCTCTTATTCAACTCTTCACAGAACAGGGGTCCTAAATTAAGCTTTAAAACATATTTATATGACCGTGGTAACTATACAAATAATGGCCATAAATCAAATGAAATCCATTGCTGCAAAGTCGATTTCAACTCATAGAGACCCTATAGGAGAGAGTAAAACTGCCCCATGAAGTTTCCAAGGAGCACCTGGTGAAGTGGAGCTGCCTACCTTTTGGTTAGCAGCCATAGCTCTTAACTACTATGCCACCAAGTTTTCCAGTATTGACTATAATAAGCCAAAACCAGAAGCAGACTTTGCACCTCTAGTGAAGAAATGCAAGAAGAGTTGCATTGCTTATGTAATGTAAGAGTGTGATGCAAGCGACAAGGGGGCTGAGAGCTGCCTCTGCATACATTCTGTGCTATGGTAAGTTCAGCTATGTCCTTGTTGAATGGAGTAATAGCTACCTCAAGAGATGGGAAGAAAATAAAATGGCATATTGCGTGCGTGTCTCAACTAACTGCCTTCTCTGGGCTCCAGACTCAGATACTCAATGTCACTTGGATGCTCCACCAGTACCTCTAACTCATCATACCCAGACATGAACTCAGCATTTCCCCCCCAAACTAACTAGAGTGGTATTGCATCTGAGTGAGAAGCTCCTCCAGCCTCCCAAAGGCCTGAGTCAGCAACCGGGATGAGGTCTCTAACATCTCCGTTTCCCATCCAGCAATCACTATGTCAAGGCAGTTGTACTCCGCTGTTGTTAGGTGTCGTCAAGTCACTTTTGCTTTACAGCAAACCTTTGTACAACAGAACAAAATACTGCCCAGTCCTGCATCATCCTTACAATTATTGTTATGCTTGAGCCCATTCTTGTAGCCTCTGTGTCAACCCATCTCAATAAGGGTCTCCCTCTTTTTTGATGACTATCCACTTTACCGAGCATGATATACTTATCCACAGACTGGTCCCTCCTTAAAACATGTTCAAAGTATATGAGATGAAGTCTAAGAAACTTACTTCATTTGAGATAGATTTCTTTGTTCTTCTGGTAGTCCATGGTATGAAGACAGCCAATTAAGTTCACAAACTCGTCCTAGAAGAAGTGCTACATACCTCATTGCTGAATATCACTATGGTCACCTTAGAAGTACTCCCCTTGGGAAGCTGTGTACTGACACCAGTGCCTAGTTCTCCCTTCAAAGCATGTGTGGAACTCTTTTCCTGGGACGGCCATCAGAGCTGTCATTGTGCTACGTTTAATGTTCTAAATGTCATCAAAATGTCTTCAATATTTTCTTTATCTTTGGGTAAAGAAAAAGTCATTGGGAGCCAGATCAGGTGAGTAGGGAGGGTGCCCAATACTGTTATTTGTATATTGGCTAGAATCTTCCTCACAGACAACTACACAATTAAGTTCATGAATTGCCACTGTGCTACTGTGCACAATGGCCATTTCAGAAAGAGTTCCAAAATTGCTTTGAAGGGTGGACTAGGCTGGTGTCAGTGCATAGCTTCCCAAGGGGAGTACTTTGAAGGTGACCTAGTGATATTATGCAATGAGATATGTAGCACTTAGAACAAACAAGTTCACGTACATAACTGTTAGACCTCATATATTCAATGTTCTTCACAAGCACCGTAACTCAAAGGCATTAATTCTTCTTCAGTGTTTCTTACTCATGGTCCAACTTTTGCATTCATATGATGTGACTGAAAATATGGCTCAGGTGAGGCACACTTGAGTCACTAAAGTGACGTCTTTGCTTTTTAATGCTTTAAGGAGGTCTTTTTCAGCAGATTTGCCCAACACAACATGTCATTTGATTTCTACGTGGCTGCTTCCATGGGTGTTGATTATTGGTTCAAGTGAAACAAAATTCTTGACAAAGTCAATCCTTTCTCTGTTTATTGTGATGTTGCTTAACAGTCCAGTTGCACTTTCACTTTCTTTATCTTGAGGTGTTAATTTATGCTGAAGTTGGTAGTCTTTAGTCTTCATTAGCAAGTGCTTCAAGCCCTCTTCACTTCCACTGTGCAAGATTGTGTCAACTGTGTATTGACGGTTGTGTCATTCAGGAATGGATTGGACTTGGCAATGCAGAGTGACCATATATTGGAAGCACTTTATGGTTCTATACATCTATAAGATATCATCTCGCTGACCTCTGGCTGGAGGAAGGGGAGTGGACGGAGAAGAGGGGAAAGGAGGCTGTTGGGAGGATGAGACATGTATGGAGTAGAGAGGAATAGTGTGCAGTAACCGGACAGGGAGGGCAGTGGAAGCTGCATATGGGGGGCATGTAAATTTATATGTGAATGTACATTTTCACTCAGTTATGTTAAATAAAAAATAAAAAATAAAAAAAAAAGGTTGTGTCATCTGCATGTCGAAGGTTGTCGGTCAGCTTTCCTCCAGTACTGATGCCACATTATTCTTCATCCAATCCAGTTTCTCAAGTTATTTGCTCAGGATACATATTGAATAAGTATGCTGAAAGGATACACCACGAAGCATACCTTTACTCATGCTGGGTATCAGATAAGTCCACTTCTCTTTATCACGATAGCCTGTCTTCAAACCCTCCACTTTGATTCCAGAGAAAATGTGCTCAAAGCAAACCTAGTTATGTCACTTCCCTGCCTAAAAGCTGGTGACTTTCCCAATTTGCCCCTGATACTTGAATCCAAAGCTCTCTAAAGTGGCTTACAAAGCCCGTCCTAGTCTTACTGCAACCTGCCTTTCAGCCTTCATCTCCATCTACACCTCAAAAATGTACTCCAATTATGCTGATCTTTGTTGCTGTTACTAGTTATGAGGACTGCCAATTAAGTTGGCGAACTCATCCTAGAAAAATTGCTGCAGACCTCATCGCTGAATATCACTATGGTCACCTTCAAAGTACTCCCTTGGGAAGCTATGTACTGACACTAACACCCAGTCCACAGTTCAAAGAAATTTTGGAACTCTTTTTCTAGAATGGCCATCACAGCTGTCATCGTATTATCCTTGATGCTCTGAACGTCATCAGTATGTCTTCCTTTCATTATTTCCTTTATCTTGAGGGAATGAAAAAAGTCATCGGGGGCCAGATCTGGTGAGCATGGAGGGTGTTCCCATACAGTTATTTGTTTCCTGGCTAAAAACTCCCTCACAGACAACTACACAGTTAAGTTTATGAATCTGCTACTGTGCCACCATGCACAATGGCCATTCCAGAAAGAGTTTCAAAATTGCTTTGCAGGGTGTACTAAGCACAGGCACCAGGCATGGCTTCCCAAGGGGAGTACTTCAAAGGAGACAGCAGTGATATTCAGCAATGAGGTATGTAGCACTTAAAACAGTTAAGTTCACACACTTAATTGTCAGACCTCACACTATCCAGTTAGCCCCCAACTCGTGAAGACTCACACTCCACGGAAAAAACGCTGCCCAGTCTCGCACCAGTCCCATGATCAACCGGAAGACTGGAACATCGGAATCTGTAGAGTTTTCGTTGGCTGATTTTCAGAAGTAGATCACCAGACCTTTTGTTCTAGCCTGGAAGTTCTGTCAAAACATTTAAAAAACCATGCTCTGTCTCATTTGGACTTTTATATACACAGTTCCCTATGCCTGGTCATTAATTCCTTCCACCATAATCTCCATGTGAACAGACACCGGTCCTGGGCCTCACTTTGCACAGCAGTTCTTCCCAGGGCCCCCAACAAGACTAGCACTCCTCCTGTGCTTGCTGAGTGCTCTGGATTTATTGCTGTGGCAGCTCTTGTCACACTACATTGTAACTGCCTATTTGTTCGTCTGTACCTCCTACTAAACTGTTAGCTGCTTGAGGATAAGGTTTATAACTATTCCTCTGCTATATCCCTAGTGCCTACAACAGTTCCTGGTGCCTTGGAGGTTCTCAGTAAATACGATAAATGTACAAAGCCCCTGACTTAGAGTGAGTCGTCACTTCCCCTCCCTGAGAGATTAATGCTGTGGTGTAGTAGTCCACAATTCCGTTCTTCCTGAAGGAAATAGTCTCCACACCATCTTGGAAATGCAGTCTGATGTTAAAAATAAAACATTTGTAGTTCCTTCCTAATTGTGCTTTGCTCAGGCTAATAATAAAATGGGTTGGCATTCCTTGGGTATATATCAACTGACAGTAGAGGGAGCCAAGCCAAGAATGTGTTAGATGGTGGGTAAGAATCTGTGTGATTAAAAATAGGCTATGTGAGTGCCGTGTGTAATAATCAAAACTGAAAATTACTGAGATGACCAACATTTGGAAAATAGTCAAACAAATCCTAGTATATATATGTCTATGAATACATATATCAATCTATATATTACATATATAGATTCACACTCACAAACATACACATATGTATACACGTACACATAATGCTGCCATAAAAACTTTAAACATAGAAAAGTCTATTTAAAGTAGTCCTAAAAATAAAATTGGGACACAAAGTAGACTGTACATATTGATTACAAGTACACAACACTGAGCATGTACAATGACAATGACCAGCAGAGGTCATGCCATAAAATCACATAGTGGGTGTTTCATAAGGAAATTTAGAATTTCGTTATTTCAATTTTTTTCCTTTTTGCTTTTGCTGTAAAAATCTATAGCAAATAATTGCTGTGTTTTTCTCTCAAAGCAAATGTTATAAATAAACACTGAGCTCTTCTACGTAAGGTGCCCAAATGTGTTGTTTGTAAATGTCTGTGTATGCGTAGATACTCAGCACCCATCTGTCAGTTTGTCATACTTGGTGACTTATGTGCTACCGTGATGCTGAAAGTTATGCCACTGGTATTTCAAATACCACCAGGGTCATTCATGGTAGACAGCTTTCAACAGAGCATTCAGACTAAAACAGACTAAGAAGAAAGGCCTGGCAATCTACTTCTGAAAATAAGCCAATAAAACTCTATGGATCACAGAATATTGTCTGAGACTTCAACTAGCTTATTTTGGACGCATCATCAGTAGGGACAAATCACTGGAGAAGAACACTGTGTTTGGTAAAGTGGAGGGCCATCCAAGCTGGGGGAAACCTTTGGTGAGATGGATTGACACAATTGTCATGACAGTGGACTCAAACAGACCAATGATCATGAAATGCTGCAGAAGCAAGCAATGTTTTGTTATGCTGTACACGAGGTTACAAAGAGTTGGAGTAGGGTCTACTTGATGGCAACTAACAACACACATGTACATACACATCTATTGTATATTTCATATATATATATGTATACACATAAGTATGTACAGCTAGAATGGTCCTTAGAAGCCAAGATGGCTATACTTCATCTTAAAGTATTCTGGATATGTTATCAGCAGGAATCAGTTCCTAGAGAAGGATATCATGCTTGGTAAAGCAGAAGGTCAGAGAAGAAAAGGAATACTTTTAATGAGACGGATTGACACAGTGGATGTGACAATGGGCCCAAACTCTTGTGAAGACGGCACAGGACCAGAAAGAATTTCCTTCTGTTGTGCATAGAGCTGCCAGGAGTTAGTACCAACTTGACAGCACCTAAAACAACATATATTTCATAATGCTTTCTGAGATGGTAAGATGCTTACAGTTTGTTATTGCACTTCGTGTCTAGTAGTTCCAGGACAAAACAGGAACTACGGTGCTAAATAAAAAGACTACCTTTTTATCAATTTAACTTTCCATACAAACTGATACTGTGATTTACTGGAGACTTGCTGAAGTTTACATAGTCAGTAAGCATTAGAACCAAATCAGCAAGCAGGTATTTTGATTCAACACAGCCTCCATAACTCTGCCTAGAAGTCTAAGCCAAGAGGAGAGCAGGAAACTCTCACTTCAAGTATTCGGAATTTGCAAAGTTCTTTGCTGACATACCTCCCACAAAGTCCTATGTTAGAAGACGTTCATTTGTGAAAAGATGGATGACAAGTGGATGAATGGATAAATGGATCAATCAAGGCATACAAATGCTTTTTGCTTAAAAAAAAAAGCTGTCATTTGAAATAATTATAGATTCACAGGAAATTGTAAAAATAGTACAGAGAGGTCTCTATGTACCCTTCACCCAGTTTCTTCCAGTGGTTACACCTCAAATAACTACAGAACAAGATCAAAACCAGGAAATCATCATCAGTACAAGGTGTGTATACAATTCTATGCCATTTTATCATATTTATAGATTCGTATCACTGCTACTGCAATCAGGATACAAAACTTATCACAAGGGATAGAAATGTAACCATTCACTGATGATCAGCAACAACCCTTTAGTACACTCCATGCTGGCAGTCCTCAGTAGACTCTCAGTGCTACTTTTTTTTCTCTGCAAAGATTCTATTCATTCATTGGTTTATTCAACAATTAATCTAAAATACATTATTAATTATTAGATAACCACTACTTGTAAGAAGCTGTGTTAATAATTTAGAGACTTACAGAAACAAGACATTATTCTTTCCTACCTTCAGTACACTTAAAATCTGTCGGGAGGATGCAATTTGGGCAGAATATGAGATTAAGAGAGCTATAAGCACAGTGTTCAGAACGTTCAGAAAAGAAATAACATTTTGCTGAAAGAATAGAGGAAAACTTTATGTAAATGTGGCATTTCAGTAGGGCCTTGAATGACAGGTACAGTTTCACAATGGAAGATGGGGGAGGACATTTCAGGGAAGGCAAAGCATTTTAGCAAAGGTACAAGGTGAAAAAATTGCAAAAGTCAGGATTTAAGAAATACTCGGCTTCCTTAAAGAAACACACTTCTGTCAAAAATGTGCCATCTTTTCCCACAGTCACTTTTCCAGCCTGTCTAAAGCAAGCTAGATCGTTGCTTGGTCATCTCAACTGACTCTTGAGGTGCTAGACCTCAGTCACAGATACGTGGAAATATACTATAAAGAATGAATCTGTTAATTTCCTCACACTGATGAGCCAGGTGAAAAAGTATTATTAGCTCTATTTTACAAAGGAGTGTGAAACAAAGGTGCCAAGAGATCAGGAACTTTTTCAAGGTCACAAGATGAGTCAGCTGGAAAGAAACCCTAGAACCACAGCTGCAGCTCTCCAAGAGAGGCTGCGTGGCCCTGTCTGTGTGAGGGGACCTCATGTGCTTACTCTCTGTATCCACACAGTGCCATGTTCCTAGGCGTTCACCGTGCACTGAGACGTTATTTACTTAGTCATTGCAGCACTACTAGTCTCTAAGTAAAGCGAAGGTATATTTACACTCCTTTCTCAAACAGACAAACCAAAGTCCGCCGGATATCCTGGACAGTTCATCTAATAGCAAGGAATATGCGGTGGAGCCAAGCCAAACTGTGACCCAAGAACAATGCTGTATTCCTCTCTTGTTTTTTGGTTTTAGTTTTTATTTTTTAAATGAAATAGAAGTCTTTGGGGAATGTAGGCTAGTTAGAATGGTACTAGGTTGAAATGTCATTTATGTGTTTGAAGACCTGAGTTTTGATCCCAGCTGTATCACTGCTGTGTGGTCTTATCACTCAACCTCTCTGAACCTCAGTTTCCTCATCTGTAAAATGGAAATAGTTATATATTTGTATTTGCCCATTACACAACAAACAACCCACTGCCACTGAGTCTACTCCAACTGACAGCAACCCTATAGGACAGAGTAGAACTCCTCATAGAGTTCTCAAGGAGCACCTGGTGGATTCAAACTGCCAATCTTTTGGTTATCAGCCGTAACACTTAACCACTGTGCCAGCAGGGTTTCCTCCATTACACAGGTATTTTCCAACGCTAAGAAAGATCTGGGAGAATATCCACAAAGCAATTAAAAATGGTTACTATGGGCTCACAAAGTTGAGTCCCAATGGCAACACGAGAATAAAAAGGGGTGCATCCTAAGAACTCCACTAAAAGGCCACAATTGATGTTCCAAAGGCCTGGGGGTTCCCCTGGGAGCATGATCCCTACACCTGATGTTGCCCCTGTTCATAAATCATCACTGAGGTCAACTCCTCAGACAGAAATGGACTGGACTTGGTGGCACAGAGTGACCATATCATGAGGGCATTTTATGGTTCTATGCATCTATAGCATATCATCCTACTAGCCTCTTACTAGAGGGGAATAGAGAGGGTGGAGAAGAAGGAACAGGAGATAGTTCAGAGGATATGTATAGAACAGAAAGGAGGAGAGTGTTCTCACTGGGCAGGGAGAGCAGTAGGATCTGCACATAGGAGGGCACGCAAGTTTCAACTGGACTCTACACTTTGATTCAATCACAATAAATATATTATATATATATATATATACACATAAGGTTACTATGAGGCAGAAGAGTGCAACTGGGCAGCTTCTATTAATATCTGATATACTTCTATTTTATTTGAAATGCTTACAATAACCTGAGTAGACAAATAAAGAACAAAACTGACAGCAGCTTCACAAACTGTATATAAAAATTACCTAGTACAGCAAATGTAACTTCCCAACAGAAGTTAATTTTCAACAGAAGTTATCATCATGTCTTGTGGGGGAAAAGAGGTGGAATATAAGTAGGTCCAGAAGTAAGACAATAACACCGAGTTTCTGAGAGCTAAATTCCTTCAAAAGTAACAGAGTAGAAAATGAAAATGCACCAACTCTGGAGTCCACAGACTTGATTTTGAATCCTATCACTGACACATGCTCTGTCTACGACATTGGATGGGTCGCTCGGCCTCTCTGAGCCTCAGTCTTCTTATTTGTAAATGGAAATGACAATTCTCATCATTCAGCAGCACCTCGGAAGAATCGCCTGGCGATCTAATTCTGAGAATTCAGCCAGCCATTGAAAACCATCTGGAGCACAGCTCTACTGACACACTTGAGGTCACCATGGGTTGGAATCAACTTGATGGTAACCATTTCAGTTCATCCTTACATTGTGAGAATTAAATAAGAGAATATTAAGTCACTGAAAAATACATATCATACAGACCACAGAAATCAAAAACAGACACTTTGCACATCTCCAAGACTGTTATTTTACCGGCTTCAGCAGGTAAAACACTCCACAGAGTGTTTTTCAGACCTTATCATGGGAATCTCCTAAACTGTTTAAGTTATAAATTATTACTTTAAAAATATTTTAACAGAAATAAATTAGAGCTAAGAAAGCACCTTGAAAGCCATCCAGAAGAGATTCCATCTTTAGACTTTTCTAAACAAGACGGATTTTCAAGCCCACATACTTGCAGTCAAGCGATTATCTATCTACACGAACGTTGTGCTGTCCTGTGCTTCACTAATATACCGTGTTTACTGCAGAATTTTGCCAGCGGATGTGTTTAAAGAGTCATATAAAGCTTTCCTCCCACCTCCTTGTTCTGACGAAAAGAAGTTGCCCTCTCTAAGGAATCTGGCTTGGATGCTCCATGTGGTGTCTCAAGCTGAGGAATGCTTCCTTAGGAAGCGCTGGACCTTTATTCACTTTTAATCAGGGCAGCTGGCCATGCCGCACTCAGCCACTTGTTAAGAGTCTGAAACTGCTTCTTCACCTGTAAAATGAAGACAGCGATGTTGTCACAACAGCCTAAAATAGTGGGGTTGTTGGGAGATTTAAATTAGATACTCCATGTGACAAGTGTTTTGCAAACTGAGAACCAGCAGTCACTGGAAAGAAAATGCTCAAGGAACAGGCCTATTGTGGAAAAAGCACCTACAGCAATTAATTCCCTGTGCAGTCGAGCCTATGGCAGTTAGGGTTCATAAAATCTGTTAGCTAGAAGCCCTTCTCAAGTGGCGCCCAAGGCACGCATCCTGTCTGCCAAACCTTAGTTACACCTCCGAAGGGATACTGAAATCTCAAACTATAAACCTTCAGGACCCACATTCCTACCTAAACCCAAACCAAACCGACTGCCGTGGAGTTGATTCTGACTTGTAGCAACTTTATAGACAGAGTAGAAACTTCCCCCACAGAGTTTCCAAGGCGCACTGGGTGAATTTGAACTGCCGACCTTTCGGTTAGCAGCCGTAGGTAGCACTTAACCACTACACCACCTGGCCTAAGGCCAAGCCGAGTGCCGTCGAGTCGGATCCGAGTGCCTTAATAAAATTTATCCCAAAATCAAAGGGACAGGAGAATTTTTCTTTTGCACTTGTGCCCCGTTTCATTTTCATGCTCTCAGTGTGAATTTAATGCTCCAGGCGGTGTTTGCCTGCTTTGTTTATCCTTTCACCTTTTCTCCTGTTCACTCTCCTGCTCCTTCACTCTACCTGGTGGCTATACGTCCGTTAACCAAAAAGTCAGCAGTTCAAATCCGCCAGGTGCTCCTTGGAAACTCTACACGGCAGTTCTACTCTGACCTACAGGATCGCTGTGAGTCAGACGCGACTCGGCGGCACTGGGTTTGGTTTTTTGGAGGGTGGGCGGGGGTTCATTCTACTATGGACATTCCTAGGCAGCAGGTGGACTTTTGTTTCTGCCCTGTGAAGTAATGGAGCTGTATTTCTCAGATAAGACCAGAGGGTTGGGGAAGGTAGTAGCTGGCATGTTCAGCGTCTCTTTCTAATTCCATCTCTTAAGGACATCACAAAGGAAGAAAACAATTTTCCCAGAAATCTTGTCTTCTGTCACATATTAAGTGCTTCCCTTCTGCCAGACACTGAGAAAAACACTTCACATTTAGTGTTGTGTGTCATCCTCACTGTACTCCTATGAAAGAGGACTTTTATCCATTTTACAGATTAGGTGACTGGCAGTGCACATGATTAAGCAATGTGTTCAAGGTCATGCCACTAATTAATGGTAGACCCATTGCCTTCAAGTGGATTCTGACTCATAGTGACCCTATAGGACAGGGTAAAAGTGGTTGAAAGGTTCTGCCAGGCTATGAGCTTTATGGAAGCAGTTGCTACATCTTTCTCCTGTGCAGCTGCTGGCAGGTTTGAACTGTCAACCTTTTGGTTAGCAGCTGAGCATTTAACTACCCTACCACCAGGGCTCCTTCAATTAATGACAGTGTTGGGGTTCAAACTCAAGTACCTCTGACTTCCAAAGCCTATTATCCACTGGATGATAGCACTTCCTATGCTATGAACACTTTCTTTAACCTGTTAGTTTGGACAGAAATCAGCAAATCTAATACCTGGACTGTCACCCTACCCCTTACCCCTTCCAACAGCAGGCAGAGCTGTCTATTATCAAGCTTGGCACATCCTTTTCTCTCTCAAGAAAGTGCTGGCTAACTCCTGCCTGCTCTATCAAGACTCATTTCAGAAGACGCATTTGCTGAGAAACTCTTGCTGACATTTGAAGCCCTCCCCTCCCCCAGATTCGATCACCAGGCCTTTGTTCTGTGACATTGCTGGGTGGTTTCAAACCGCTAACCTTCTTAGGTTGGTAGCTGAATGCAAACCATTTGAGCCATCCAGGGATCTTGAAATACTCAAAGAAATGATGATACAAGGCAGAAAATAACAAAAGTTGAAAGACTTATAAGGGCTCGAATGAGGTCAAAATCGGAGTTCAGAGATCAGGACAGCCCATTTATCTGAGGTCTTTTGGGAGTGCTGTGGGAGGCTTAATGGCAAGGTCCCCAGTCTCAAGCCATTTACAGTCACATGCAGTGTCACATGTGACTGAAATGTGTGGTATTTGAACACAGGGAGCTTTTCTAGGTCAGTTAGCAAATGCAACCAAAAGCCTGGGCTGGATCCTAAAGAGTGGGTTGGCTTTAGGCAAGGAGAGACCAGGAAAGATGTTCCTCGTGGGGAGGAGGACGTGAACAAAGCCAAGATTGATCTTGGAAGATGGGAAACAAACGAGGATGCGGAGCAGAGGGCTCCTGTGTGCTCCATCATGTCCTCATTCTGTTACCCCAGGCCTGGCATAAAATCTTAAAGACAAGCCGTGTTGGGTTGGATCAATAGTCTATTCAGTGTTCTATATTTGGACGACAGCCCCCAGGGGTACTCTGGGAAAGTCTCTGATTATGCTATTTGGATGATATTTCAAATATTAAGAAGGTAAATTATATAATAACCCATTATGGAGCACTCATTCATGATTTTCTATTAATCCTGTGTGCATTCTTCAGGCAAAAATCCCCATCTTAAAGGAACAACTATCCTAAAGGAATATTCTATAACACAAAGTTATCTCCATGAGTTCTCAGACATCTCAGAGAAAAAAAATTATATAAAAAACATCATTTAATAAAACAAGCTACAGAGATAGAAAGCAGATCAGTGGTTGCCCGAAGCAGGGAGTGAGAATGGGTATTGAGCGCAAACAGGCACAAGGAAATCCTGCGGGGTGGGGGATGAACGTGTCCCAAGATTAGATTGTGTGATGGTTACACAACTGTGTACGTTTACTCAAAATCCAACTATACATTTACGACAAGTGAATTTTATGATACATGGATCTCATAAAGCTGTTTTTTTTAACTACTATATAGTGTATCTTATCCTTACCCATCAAATACTATTCTTTTTAAAGAAAGATATTATGAGGTCATGTATAAGAATGGAAGGAGACTCAAAGTCATATCACATGAGAAATGTTTCAAAGACCTAGGGATGTTCAGCCCAAAAAGGAGAGGGGCAAAGAGAACAGCAACCTTGGTGGGAATTGGTGGTCATGTGGACAAGTATGAGAGTCATTCTCTGGAACTCCTGGGAGGCTGAGCCAGCAAAAATGGATGAGGGCTACAGTTTGCTCTGACAGTAGGAGTCACCCAGCACTGGAAGTATTCAAACCTGGCCCAGATGCCTGCCTCTTACCAAACTTTGCAGAAAGATCTTAAGCATGGAACAAAACGACTTTAATGTCCTCTCTCACCTGAGAGTCTATGATTTTATGACTTAGTTAAACACGAGTTGGCATCCAGACTAGAGGGGCACACCAGCCCAGGGGTAAGTACTAAAAGGCAAGAAGGAAAGGAAAGCTGGTAATTAGGGAACCAAAGTAGAGAAGCGGAGAGTGTTGACATGTCATGCCATGGAGTTGGTAACCAAAGTCACAAAACAAAACGTGTGCTGTTACTGAGAAACTACTTTGTTCTCTAAACCATCATCTAAATTACAATAATAAATACTTTTAAAAAGAAAAAAATAAACATAGGTTGGCTTCATAAATTATAAGAATCGAGTAACGTACCAGAATTTCGTTCCTTTCCTTCCCAAAGAGCCCAATTAAAAAATTGTGTAAAAAGATTCAGCAACTAGGAAGGACAGACATCAGGAGGAATGCATCCTTCCTTTGCCCAAACTTTAGAGTATTTCTTTATAGTACTTAGAGGCTGAGACCCAGTTCTTCACTATCTCTGGGGCTTAAAGGAATTGTTTAAATTCCTTGGCCTGACATTCAGAAACTCTCCAGTCTATAGAACCCTGAGATCTCTTTCTAGCCTCCCTTCACTACTCCCTACTGCAAACCATCTGCTCTAGGCAAACTGGCCAACACACAGCCTCCCAAACACCCTTCGTGCTTTCTGTTCTGTGTCTTTCCTCAGATAACTCCTCCCAGAGAAATACCTCCTTCTCTGCTCCCTACACATTAACACACCCCGTGCTGCCCAGGAGGCCTACTTCCTGTCCCATGTCCTCTCAGCACCCCACAGGTAAGACAGGTTGTGGGGGTGTGGCTTGGCCATGCCTCCATTGGGAGTTGTCCATCAACAAAGTCCAAAGCTGGTAATTGGGAGGCTGAAACTACAAAGGCCCAAGGGTGAACACAGAAGTGGGAGAGAGGAATCCCAAATAGGTCAAAGTAAGATGATGTTTGCTTTTGGCACAGGAGTAAGGTATTAGTTAGAACACTGCTGGATGTCCAGCTATTGCTATAGTCACCTGTGTTTTTGTCTTCCCAAGTTTTAATTTATGTGTGTATGTGTGTGAGCGTGTACACACATACACACATGTATATAAACACCTATGCATCCATATGTATATATACACCCACAGTTGCCAAGTCGATTCTGACTCACAGCAACCCTATAGACAAAGTAGAACTGCCCAATTGAGTTTCTAAGGGGTACCTGGAAGTAACTGCCAACCTTTTAGTTAGCAGCCACAGCACTTAACCACTACGTCACCAGGGTTTCTTTTATTTACCTAGTGATACCATAACAGAAATACCACAAGAAGGTCATGGATTGAATTGTGTCCCTCAGTGTGTATCAATTTGCCTAGGCCAAGGTTCCCAGTACTGAATGATTCACCATTATTTTGTGATTTTCCTATGTGTTGTAACTTTTACCTCTATTCTGTTAATGAAGTGGATAGATGGTGGTTATGTTAATAAGGCAGGATTCAACCTGTAAGATTGGATTTTGTCTTGAGCCAATCTCTTCTAAGACACAAAAGAGAGAAGGGAGCAGCGAGACGGGGACATCATACCACCAAGGAAGTAATGCCGGGAGCAGCGTGAATCCTTTGAACCTGGGGTCTCTAGGCCTGAGAAGTTCCTCCACCAAGGGAAGAGTGATGACAGGGACCTTCCTCCAGGGGCAAGAGATAGAAAGCCTTTGACTGGAGATGACACCCTGAATTTGGACTTACAGCACACTATATTGTGAGAGAACAAATTTCTCTCATTGAAGCCATCCACTCATGGTATTTCTTTACAGAAGCACCAGATAAGTAAGACGGTGGCTTTAAAGAACAGAAACCTGTTTTTTTTACAGTTCTTGAGGCTAAAAGTCCAAACAGGGTCTGAGCCATGTCAGTTCCTTCTGTGAGTTTCTTTCCTCATTTCCGTCTTTCCAGTGTGTGTGTCTCGTGTCTATTCTGCCTATTTAAAACTCAGAAGTGATTAGGTCTAGGATCTACCACACACTGGTTTTACCTCATTAACATCACATATAGGATCACAGCTACAAGTACAGGGGGCTAGAATTTCAATACATATTTTAGGAGTCACAATTCAACCTGTAACACTGATTTTTAAAACAGAAAAATTGTTTGTAGTTTTTATAATCACTGATCTGTGACCTATATATAAATTTTACTTTATTCTTTTAGGATGTTTATATAATTGTATACTGGACACAAAGCATATATGTAATAAACACTTATTGAACTGAAGTGAACTGATGCACACCTTTAGTTACACCATTCCTGACAATCAAACTCACTTTTGCCTTCTAGAAGCTTGGTGACACAATCGCATAACACACCTTATTCAAGTTTATTGTTATAATGCTAGAAGCTATACTATAGCATTTCAAACACCAGCAGCGGTGAACAGGTTTTTGGTAACTTCTAAACTAGGATAGACAAGGAATAAAGGCCTGGTGTCTACTTCTGAAAATTAGTCAGTGGAAACCTTATGGATCACAACAGAATACTGTCCAAATCCCATGCCTTTGCTTTGGATACATAATCAAGAGGGGAAAATCACTAGAAAAAGACATCATGTTTGGTGACAGAGAGGGCAAATGAGGGCATGGGAGACTTACTGAGAATCCATCAGAAGGACCTGCCTCTAAAGACAAAGATCTTCTCTTCAATCGCAGTGATAGCATCAGAACGCAAATTGGAGTCACAGGTAGCTGGTTCAGCAGTATAGCATGTAACATTGGTTGGTGCTTTTCTGGGTCTTCAAAGAGTCTGAATGTCATGGATGTCGGCAGCAGAAAGGCAAAATTTGCCAACATAATCTTAGAGGAATAACACTGCAGTTTATTAAGCTGCATGCAAGCCTTTGAATCTTTGGAATGGTCAAGACCCAAAGAACAGCCAAGACCATGAAGAGCAACAAGAAGCCAGTTTGTGTCTGGAGTTTTCATTCCCCTTTTAGGCCTCATCAAAAACATAAATCTCTTCTAGTACCAGCTCTAGGCTTATAAATATGAGCTACACTTCCACCTCTAGGATCAAAAGGATTGAAGTCCCCCATAAGCTCCTTTTTCAAAACAAATCATCATGTCAGCCTCACCTGGGTTAATCTGTCCAAATTTCAGGGAGTGGCACATCACTCCAAACTTGAAAAACTTGTTGTGCGGCAGTCAACATCCTCCTGTGCCATGTCAGTAGTGTAACTCTTGACTCTGCAGGTGACATTCCTTCCATGCTAGCTTTCCTGTCACTGTGCCGCTCTCATGAACATTGGCACTCCACACGGAGGCGCTGATGTCATCACCAGAATAGACACATCCAGCTGCCCAGTCACACATAACCCCATGAACTCCTGCATTTCCTGCTTGTTGCCATGAAGTCACATTAACTGTCATTCTGAGCATTGAATTCTTTCCACACAGAGGCCATAAAAGGTTTCCAAGTACCTTTCAGCAAATGTGATATCATTTTCTTCTGTAGCACCAGTCAAAAGAACAGCTCCAGAAGCAGCAGTTTACAGGACCAGAATTAATGGAAGAAATTTCATTCTAAGCTTCTCTTGAATAGTTTAATCCAATTTACATACTCTCTTCCTTTTCAGTCTCCAGCTGGCTTTAATTTCTGCCTTATGTAAATACAAGTACTTTCACCCTCAGCATTCCTGAGTGTCTCTGACACCAAATCTCAAGATTCACTCCTACCTCTAAATTCTGTAGTTTTACCCTCTTCTTGTTAGGTGTCGTCAAGTTGGTTGCAACTCACAGCAATCCCATGAACACCAGAACGAAACATTGCCTGGTCTTACACAATGCCCACAATCATTTTTGTGCTTTAGCCCGTTTTTGCAGCCACTGTGATAATACGTCTTGTTGAAGGTCTTTCTCTTTTTCCCTGACCCTTCACTCTACCAAGCATGATACCCTTCTCCAACGACTGATCCCTTCTGACAACATATCCAAAGTAGGTTAAGACACAGTCTCACCATCTTTGCTTCCAAGGAGCACTCTGGTTGTACTTCTTCCGGAACAGATCTGTTTGTTCTTTTGGCAGTCCATGGTACACTCAGTATTCTTCTCCTACACAATTCAAACGCACTAATTATATTTCTGTCTTCTTATTCATTGTCCAGCTTTCACATGCATATGAAGCAAGTGAAAATACCACGGTGTGGATCAGGAGCACCTTAGTCTTCAAGGTGACATCTTTACTTTTCAATAGCTAAAGGGGTCCTTTGCAGCAGATTTTCCCAATGCAATGCATCTGTTGATTTCTTGACTGTTGCTTCCATGGGCATTGATTGAGGAACCAAGTAAAATGAAATCCTTAATAAACTCAATCCTTTTTCCATTTATCATGGATTCTGCTTGCTGGTCCAGTTGCAAGGATTTTTGTTTTCTTGATTTTGAGACGCAATCCATACTGAAGGCTGTTTGATCTTCATCAGTAAGTGCTTCTTTACTTCCAGTAAGCAAGGTTGTGTCTTCTGCATAACACAGGTTCTTAAGGAGTCTTCCTCCAATCCTCCAATTTTGATATCTCATTCTTCTCTACATAGCCCAGCTTCTGCTTAATGAGGCCTTATGTTATTAGAAAACTCTATGGGGTGGTTCTACTCTGACCTCTAGAGTTGCTAAGAGTCAGACCCAACTCGATAGCAGAGGGTTTGCTTTTTGTTTTATACTATTAGAGGGAACCCTTGTGGTGCAGTGGTTAAGACCATAAAGTTGTCAGTTTGAATTCTCAAGACACTCCTTGAAAACCCAAGACAGCAGTTCCATTCTGTCCTATAGGGTTACTGTGAGTTTGAATTGACTCAATGGCAAGGTGTTTGGTATGTCTGTATACACATAATCTGGAAACCCTGGTGGTGTAGTGGGTTAAGTGCTACATTTATTAACCAAAAGGTCAGCAGTTCAAATCTGCCAGGCAATCCTCAGAAACTCTATGGGACAGTTCTACTCTGACCTCTAGGGTCCCTATGAGTAGGACCTGATTTGATGGTAGTGGGTTATGTGTATCATCTATACATATTTCCAGAGAGCCCTGGTTGCACAGTGGTTATGAGCTTGGCTGCTAAGCAAAAGATCAATGTTTGAGTCTATAAGCTGCTCCCCAGAAACCCTTTCAAGCAGTTCTACTCTGTCTTATAGGACCACTGTGAGTTGGAACTGACTCACCAGCAACAAGTTTGAGTTTGGTTGGTATATTTTTGGAAGGAATCATAATGGCATGGTGGTTAAGTGCTCAGATGTTAACCAAAAAAGTTGGCACTTCAAAACTGCAAACTGCTCCTAAGGAGAAAGAGGTAGCACTTGCTTCCATAAAGATTGTTGTTCTTAGATGCCACCAACTTGGTGCTGACTCACAGTGACCCTCTGTACAACAGAACAAAACACTGCCCAGTCCTGCACCATCCTCACAATCACCATCATGCTTGAGTTTGTTGTTACAGCTGGCTGTATCAATTCATAACAATCACCACCTGGATGACCCTCTGGGGCAGTTCTGCTGTCCTACAGAGTCCCTGTGAATCAGAATTGACTTGAAAGCAATGGATTTTGTTTGTTAATATTATTAGAGTCCATGGGTAGCAAAAATGGTTAAATGCTGCCTACTAACGGAAGATTAACAGTCTGAATCCACCCAGAGGCACCCCAGAAGAAAGACCTGGCAATCTGCTTCTAAAAGGCTGTAACCTTTAAAGTCCTGTGGAGCATAGTTCTGCTCTGCACACATGGGCTTACCAGGAGTCAAAACTGACTCTGTGGCAGCTGGTGTGATATTTTTGTTTTATATTTCTAGTTCCTTCTATTTAAAAAAAAAAAAAGGATGGCATACTAACTATATTTAAGACCCTTGAAGGTATATGGCTTTACTAAAGTCTTCAGATTGTTTTATTATTGTTGTTTATTTGCTATTTCATATGTTATAAGCTGCCAACTCCCTTCTACCTCTTACTCTCTCCCTGGGCCCTGAAACCTCAACATTAGACCAAAAAGGTTCACAGAGGGACATTGAAAGGAAAACGAGGTGATGATGGCGGAGCCACTACTCAGTCAGAAGGGTGAGAAGCCCCAGGACATGGGCTCAGGGGCCACAAGTGAAGGCCTCCTAAGCATCTCAGACAAAATCTGAGTCTAAGTTAGGATTCTGTGTGTCAACAAATGCACATGTGAAATTTGTAAGCTATTCTGGACTTTTTGTCACTGTTAAAACACACAAATACTTTTGTGACAAGGCAAACCTACATATTAAAGGTTCCTTCAGAGTGAAAGGACTTAGTTTAAACATCTTGCTGGGAGTCAGTGCAAGTTTTCTGAGTTACTAAGGTTACTGTTGCCTAGTCTGCTAGACAGGTAAGTGTCGCAATTTTCTCATGCTCCTTATATTGGTAGGAGGACCACAGACATGTGGATAGCAAATAACCCCAATACGAGCAGCATGTGATTATCAGTACTCGTTGCCATTGAATCTGTTACAACTCATGGTTATAGGCTATGCTCCATAACACTCTCAGTATCTGATTTGTCAGCAGAATATTGCCAAGCCTTTCTTTGGAGGTGCTTACAGGTGAATTCAAGCCTCCAACCCAGGGCAAAGTTACTCAGTGGTGCTGAAAGTGAGTACTACCAATTAGTGCCACCTAATACACATCCACCTGCCATCTGAGTCCTTGAGAGGGGACATGTCTCTACCTCTGTTCAGATTACTCACTTAGGGTATACTTAAAGAATATCATTTGAAAGCTCCTCTAAAGGACCTGTAGAGGTTATTTAGTACAAACTCTGGGACTTGTTTTTACATCTGGTCTTTGCTGGATCACTCCCAGTGCCGAGAAAGAAAGATCCCTTGAGTGAGATGGTACATGGATCTTCTCTGTATTTACCTGAAAATCCCCCTCCTCCCACCTGCTTCTTTCAAATGAAGCCTTGAACAGCCAAAGTAAATCCCACCCAACACTGCACAGGACACTCGTATAGTAGACATACGACTATAATCTCATAACCCAGGGAAGCCTATATTGAAATCACCATTACATAATCTTTCCCATTTCTTTCTTCCATTATTTCAGATACATTAAACTCAGGGACCTCAAAGTTCATCTCAACCATGGATGTTCACCAAGGGAAACAAAGAAATTTTAGTCTTTTTATATACGAGGTACATATACAAACGTATTGCATAGAGACCCAGTGTATCTCCTGGAATTAAAATTTCATAGGGCAGAGAAATTCAGAATAAAATGTCGAAGAAAATCTCATATGGAGCAAAATAATGAAAATATGCCTGAGAAATGCTGATCTAAACCAGTATTTTCAGATCAGCTCAACCAAAATATGTGAGAAGTGGGGTAGGATGAGAACCACTGACCTAGACTAACCCCACATTATTCCATGAAGCAACTGAGGATGGCAAAGGGGGAAGTGACCTGTCACCATCACAGACCAGCCAGCAGTGAGGGCCCTTTTGACTTCTGTGCCAATTACGTGTTCTCTGCACCATGATGCATTTCTCAGCTTTCATTTTAGACAGTTTTATCATGCTTTGTTGCATATTCAGCACCCTGGCTGCACTGCTAACCAAAATGTCAGCAGTTCAAATCCACCAATCACTTCTTAGAAACTCCATGGGGCAGTTCTACCCCATCCTATAGGGTTGCTGTAATTGGAAATCAACTTGACAGCAACAGGTGTAAATATTTTTGTTTTGTTTTATTGCATATATTAGCCTGTTAACAATTTGGTCCATATTTTTAGACTAAACTTTTTCTGGAGAGGTGAAGTAGTAGCTTTTTTCAAAGTTGGAAATGTAATAATATATGCTTATGGTTCCTAAAAATTCAAACACAAAGAGGTGCATTTTATGAAAAGTAAGTCTGTTGCCAGCCTAGACTCCAGACTTGTAGTCACCAGGCTTCTTTCCTAGAAACAGGTTCTGTAGCAAGTGTCTTGATTTTCAGTCCAGCAAAACTCTGCTCATCCTTTGACTTTTAAACAATGAAACTATAATTAAACTACTTTATAATTTACTCTATAAATGAACCTCAGGCTCCCAAGTAGCTTTACTGCTAGTTTCATTGTATCATCTTTAGGGTTTGGCAATAAGAAGTACACACCTTTCTCCAGGAGTGAAAATATCATTTTGAACAACACTATGATTATATTTCATTTTCTACCAAACTTGCCTTTACCGGAAATGGCCCAGCCGTAAAATAGGACCCAAACAGGCAGTCTCATTGTTCTGTTCTAAGGCAGCAGTACTTGTGAGCTACCTTCTACTTTATAGAACAATTGACTTATCAGAGAAGGAAAACATTGCTATGGGAGATTTCCTTTTTTTAATTTTTTTCTGTTTAAGCACAGACTGATCTAAATTCCATATAACTAACTTATTTAATAAACTGTAAAAGACATCATGGTCTTTTAAATATACATGTTGTTGTTATTGGTTGTCAAGTCGATTCCAACACGCACATCCCTATGTGTGCAGAACTGAATTCAGAAGTAAGCCTGTCTTCTGAAGCAGCTCTGGCTGGCTTTGAACCACCAACCTTTCAGCTAGTAACTGAGAACTAACCAAATTTGTCACCCAGGGATTTTAAATGAAAAAGAAAATGGAAACACTACTCTTGTGCCATGAATTAAACCAAGTGTCCTTCTCCCTTCCCCTCCCCCAGTTGTGCCCCCAGCCAAAATTTGGCTGGGCCATGATTCCCAATTTTTCATGATTGTCCTCCATTTTGTAATTTTTGCTATGCTACATGTTAAACAGGATTAGGATGGGACTGCAAATTCGTTCCTAAGGTTACCTCTGTGCTCCATTTTAAAGGGAGTTTTTCTCTGGAGTGTGGCTTACACCAGCTTTTATCCTTTTATTCTACAAGGGATAAAAGGAAAGGGAAGCAAGCAGAGAAGTGGCAACCTCACACCATCAACAAAGTAGCACTCGGAGTAGAGCACATCCCTCAGAACTGAGTTTCCCGTGCTAAGGTGCTCCCTGACCAAAGACTGATATAACACCAGGACTTTCCTCCAGAGCTGACAGAAAGACCTTCCCTTGAAGTGGACAGCTTGAATTCAGACTTGAAACCTAGAGGAATATGTAAAAATAAACTTTCCTTTGCTAAAGACATCCATTCTTGGTATTTCTGTTAGAACAGCACTAGCTGATTAAAACAGAATTTGGTACCAAATCCCTAAAAAGTGGAAGCAGTTTTGAAACTGAATGGATGGAAGACTCAGAGGGAATCAAGGAGAACTGTTAGCACCAAAGAAGGCCTACATGGAGAGAAACAACAGCAGGCGGCCAGAAGCAGTGGCAGCAGCAGAATCAGAGGCAGCCCTTGAGCTGACCCATGGAGGAATAGAGCTAAGCACCTGTGCACAGAGATTTTCTGGCAGAGTCGGGTGCCTCCAGTCACTTGAATCAGTGGAGCTAGCCTTGCTGACTCATGGAGTGAGAGAGCTGAGTGCCTATGTGTGGAAGGCTTCCTAGCAGAGTCGGGTGCCTCTGGACACCTGAATCGGTGGAGCTACAGAGCTCTGAAACACTTTCCTCTGCAGGGCAGATGTGGGCCTGAGGCCTCGGCCACGAGATCATATAAAGAAGAAACTGAAGAGACAAAGCACAAGAAAAGCTGAGGTGCCTCAGTCTCAAAAGGTATGGCCATGACCTTCAGACCTCAGAATTGCCACTCAGTTGGGCTTAGAGTGCACCTAAAACTGAGGAGGCAGAGTTACCGTCCAAGAGGACCTAGAAGGCAGAGTTTAGCATAGGACCACGGGTCTCCACACAGAATCCAGGGAATGTGGCCAATACCTACAGTCTGGAGGACAAAGCTAATGTGGAAATTTTCTCAGAGAGCAGACGATTATTTTCAATGCTTTGAGGACTAATGCAATTTGTTTTGCTGACTTTTTGTTGCTTGTTTTACCTTCCTTCTCCATTTGTAATGGAAATGTCTATCTTGTGCCTATCCTGCCATTGTACTTTGAAGGCAGATAACTTGTATCCTTGATTACACAGATGTAGAGAATTTTTTGTATTTTGGACTTGGAACTGATTCAAGACTTTTGGTACCACACAGGATGAACATGCTTTTGCTATGACTTCTGCTATAAGATGGATGTGTTACATGTTTCAAAGATGTGACTTTGGGGTCCAAAGGGTAGAATGTCATGGATTGAACTATGTCCCCCTCAAAAATGTGTGTAGCCATTTGGATGGACCATGAGTCCCAATATTTTATGATTGTTCTCCATTTTGTGATTTTCCTATGCTGCATGTTACAGAGGATTAGGGTGGGACTGTAAATCCCTTCCTAAGGCTACCTCTCTGCTCTACTGTAAAGGGAATTTCCCTGGAGTGTGGCTTGTACCACCTTTTATCCTTTTACCCTACAAGGGATAAAAGGAAAGGGAAGCAAGCTGAGAGTTAGGAACCTCACATCATCAAGAAAGCAGCCATGGAAATAAAGTGTGTCCCTCAGTCCTGATGTTCCTGTGCCAAGATGCTCCCCAACCAGAAACTGATGCAACATAAGGACTTTGCTCCAGACCTGATAGAGGATAAGGCCTTCCCCTGGAGTTAAGATCCTGAATTTGGACTTGTAGCCTACTAGACTGTATAAGAATAAACTTTTCTTTGCTAAAGCCATCCACTCTTGGTATTTCTGTTACAGGAACACTACCTGACTAAAACACCTTGAGTTGATTCCAACTCATAACAAACCTATAGGACACAGTAGGACAACTCCACAAGTTTTCCAAGGCTGTGATTTATAGGGTAGCTGATTGAGCTGGAATCAACAGTAATGAACTTGGTTGTTTGCCTTTTATTTAATTTTATTTGATTGGTACAATTTGATGGCTTTGGTTTGAGTTTAATCTTTATGGAAGCAGACTGCCACATCTTTCTCCCAAGGAGTGGCTGGTGGGTTCAAACTGCTGACCTTTCAGTTAGCAGCCAAGTGCTTCAGCACAATGACACCAGGGCTCCTAAATATACATAGGCATTTATTATCCTCCTCAAACAAGGCAGTAGCTCAATTACTGACGCTTTTGTAATGAGGTATTTTAAACCACTTTTTCCTGGCTTCCTTACCAAGACATTCCTGATGTCACAAAAGCTTCCTGAGTTATTGACAAGCAGTCATCTACAGATTCTTATTCTAGGTTGATGACTAGTCTCCAAGATTCAGCTTCTCTTTCCTGCCCAAGCCCAATTCCTAAGTGTTACTCCAAGGAGAAAAGCAATTTTGTTGCTCTGGGAAAATACATTTTAAAAACTGTTCTCTTGGAATTTTTCCCTGCCCAAAACATGCTGACAGAGAAGTGATGATTTAAATTTAGAAAATTCCCTCTTGAATCAAAGAATCTTCAAGCTGAGAGGAAAATCAGAGATCATTCTAGCCCATTATTTCATTCTATAGAGAAAGAAATTGAAGTCTAGGGAGGTTAACTCATTTGCCAAGGTTGACATGGGAGGCGTCATTCATTTTTCTTAACCAATATTTGTTGAGTATTTACAATGCATCTGGGTGGTTTAAAGCCATGATGTATCTGGGGATACAGCAGTTGAGAGGACTCCCAACAGGGACATTAGTGGCAGAGTGGGGCTAGAGCTCAGTGTCAGCTCTCTCACCACCACCTATTACCTTCCTCTTTGGGGGACTCTGGCCTGGCCTCCTCATAGAATTACATTCAGGGCAATAGAAATAAGACAGTTTCAGGAAGATGGTTCCTCGTGTGCCCTCAGTTTCTTCTGGCAGGAATCAAGGGACATTTGGGAAGAAGCCAGGGACATGAATACATCCTTATTCATAGAAATGATGCCACTGTGAATCCAGAGGATGGTAGAGACTAGAAGTGGACACTGTGGCCTTGAATATGAAGCACAGGAAAGCTAATGGACCCAGCGAGGACTTGACCTCTCTGCCGCAGCATGGAAACCAACAGAGCAGCCAGCAGAGCAACCCTGGAACGTGACTTAGAAAAACGACTTACTAATTTCTGAAGTATCTGAATTTATCTTACTTCATAACAGAAATAGCATAACACAAAATGACATGAATTACATAAAGACTTTCAGCCTTGATAGGAAAAAAAAGTAAAAACCCATGCAGCTGCACAGCATGCACATGTACACACGCATGTGCATACGTGTGCACATCTATGCACACACATCCCAGACCTGAAATTTGACCCTATGCAAATCTCCATTAAAGTAACATCTATATTTTGGATTGACAATAGGCCATTTCATGGAGCACTTATACTAGAATAGAAACCCTGGTGGCGCAGTGGCTAAGTGCTACGTCTGCTAACCAAATGGTCAGCAGTTCACAACTGCCAGGTGCCCCTTGGAAACTCTATGGAGCAGTTCTACTCTGTCCTATAGGGTTGCTATGAGTTGGAATCGACTTGACGGCAGTGGGGATTCTCGAATATCTCTGTGAATGAATGAGTACTAATTTTATCCAAGAATTCATATAGAAAGGGAGGGATAAGTACCCCCAAAGAAGAATTTCTATCATATATGAGCTATTGTAATTGGCTCTGTTCCAATTAAAGGAGGTGCTTTTTGTAATATTCCCTACAACTTAAAGTCACACATGTCACATGAAGGTATTCCTTCACACAAAACCCAAAACCAAACCCTTTGCCATCAAATGGATCCTGATTCATAACAACCCTACAGGACAGAATAGAACTGCTCCCATAAGTTTCCAAGGATTGACTGGTAGATTTTCTAACTGCCGACTTCTTGACAAGCACATAAATTATACAAATAAATATGAATTTTTGAGCACTTTGCCTGTTTGTTCAGTTTTTGGCCATAACACGCTGAAGCTAAAGCTTGAGGTATCTTTTTAGATGAACTGTTATTGTTCAGAGGCAGGAAAGTGAAGAAATCAGGGGCTATATGTTGGTACAAAATTGGAATTTACACCTTGGAGGCACCAGCTGGGTAGCACTGAGGATTTTGCTTTTGCTGTAGATTCTAGAGCCCAAAAGAAATGAAATGGTAAAAAATACGCTCTCCCTGGAGGGGATGCCCACTGGTTCTCAGGACCAAAGAGCTGCAGGTCGGTTGCTTTCATGGATCATGTTGGTTTAGTTAAAATCATTTTTCAATATTGCTCTTAAAATTCTATACGCTTTACGACTTTGTTGCATGTGTTTGGAATAAGCTTAATTTTTATACTGAGATTTCCAGGCAGAGTTAGAAATCCTCCACAGCCTCTCTATTAAATGTGTGGTTGTGGACCAGTAGCATCAGTATCCAGTGGACACTTGTTAGAAATGCAGAGTCTTGGCTCCCGTAACAGACCTAGAGAATCAGAATCTGCATTTCAACAAGACATCCAGCAGGTTCCTATGACCCTGGAAGGTTGGTTATAAATGCAGAATTCTGGGTTCTACGACAGTGAATCTTTCCTAGGTTTTGAGCAGCCTCCTAGCCTAGAAGCTTCAAGTCACTTCAAAACTTCCACAAGAAAAGTTGAAATTTCATAGCCAGAGAATTCCTATGACAAGTGATTGCTTCTGGATGGGCCCATAGGAGGGAAACTTCATGTTACATAGATTTATACTGTTCAGTTATTTTTTTATGTCCACATATTTATTGCCTTTGCAACATCAAAACAATTATTAGCCTTTTCTGACTACTACATCTCAATAGAATGTTATAATTTGCAAAGCGCTTTCATATTTATGATTTACACACGCTATAAGCATCCTTGAACCAAAAAGTGACAGATTCAGTTAACCCTATATTACAAATGAAGATGGTGAGGCACCGAAATAAAGGTCATAGGGAAAATTAAGCATAGCCAAAACTGGGATCAAAGTTTTAAGAAAAATTTATTATGAACAGTTTCAAACATTTACAAAGTAGACAGAATATTATAATGGACCCTCAGGTACCCATGTGTCAACTTATATATCCTTTCTAAAAATACATATACATATATATACACATAAGAACACCCAAACCCACTGCTATAGGTCAATTTTGACTCATAATGACCCTATAGGACAGAATAGACCTGCCCTACAGAGTTTACAAGGAGTACCTACTGCCAGTCTTTTCGTTAGCAGCCATAGCACCTAATCACTATGCCACTCAGGTTTATACATACACACACACACACACACACACACACACACACACACACACGGATCACTGGTGAACTGGTGGTGCAGTGGTTAAGCATTTGGCTGCTAATCAAAAAAGTATGCTGTTTGAATCTACCAGCTGTTCCTTAGAAACTCTATGGGGCAGTTCCACTCTGTCCTACAGGATCACTAGGAGCGGGAATTGCCAACAGCAGTGAGTTTTATACTATATTCAAGGATCCCTGGGGGTGCAGTAGTTAAGCAAGCATTCAGCTGCTAAATAGAAGGCTGGCAGTTGGAACCCATCCACCACTCCTCCAGCCCCTTCCTAGGATAAAGATGTAGCAGTCTGCTTCTGTAAAGATTACAGCCTTGGAAATCCTATGGGACAGTTCTACTTTGTCCTATAGGGTCCCTGAGTTATAATCAACTCAAGGGTAGTAGGATATGTATATTTGTGGTATAGTTTACATATATTGAAATGTACAGATTGTGTCAGGGTCTCTCTTTTTTTTATATAATCCTGTTTGGCAAAAGTCTGGCTCTATTGCCTTCAAAACGTATGTATTATTGACAGATTTCCTGCTGTTTCCTACACTGAGTTGAATCATCCTTCCCTCCACTTAGGTTTTGCCTGGACAAGAGGAGGGGCCTTGTTGTCAGTGGGAAGCAGCATGGGACACCAAATCGAGTTGCTGCATTGTTACCCACTCACCAGTGAAATCCAGGCATCTCTTTCAAACTGTCCTCTTGGCCAACAGTCTGATGCTTCCCTCTGAAATGGAAACTAGCACTCTCTTAGCCACAGTCTACCCCTCAGCTGCCTTGTACCCTCCATCTGAACGTTAAACTCTCTGAACATCTGCAATCTGAAATATATTCAACACACATTCATTTAGCCCTGCCATGTGCCTGTACTTACTCTCATCTCAGAGAGATCTGGTCAGAATCCCCATTTCCCTTTAAAAGCTGGAAAGGAAAATACAAACTTGTCTTACATCTCGTTGCAGGAGATGAGTCAGCAGAACAGGAAGCTCTCCTTGCACAAGCCCTTCTGATCCTGTGGCGTGGGAGTGCGTGGTATCGAGAGAGGGCTGGGAAGGGAAACTGCTTCTCTCCCTCAACCACTCTGAAAGGTGAAGAATGCAAGTTGGCCAGTGAGTTCAGAATTGTTGACACACAATTTGCCAATTAGAATTGTCTCAACATGTTTTGGGGGTAAGCTCAGCTCCTTTTGACTAAGGAGCAGGGCAAACAAGGAAAGTGTTGAAGTCTCGGTGGCCACTGAATGCAAGAAGAGTTAGTATTGGTTACACTGAAGGTGTACCTGAGCAGCAAGCCCAGAAACTGGAGATGTTTGAGGACAGTGATTTAGGGTAGACTTCCAGAGAGGTCCTTAAACTCCACGACAGCCCTAGCAATGCAAGTAGGTGTTAAGTGAACCACGGAATGAAGAAGAATAGTTCAGACTGGAAAAGTCTGGCTGGTTAACATAAGCACTTCTGGCCAAATCTCCTGATGGCAGAAGAACATTCACAGAAGAGACCCAAACCCTAGTCTTAATTCTGCTCTTTATCAGCTATAAGACATTTAAATCACTTAACTTCCGTAGACCTCAGTGCTCTGATCTGCACAAAGAAAGCCTTAACCACAATGAACTCTCCCTTTTCTAACACTGTAGTGTGATTACAGACTCTAGTATTGACACCAGTTATTCTTTCCTTTCAACATTTTTCCAATGAAATAGAAATAGCTGAGGATGCAGATAGCTAAAGCAAGGAATTTTATAAACATCTGTTTTGCAGGAATCAGGCTTTTAGTGGTGTGTGTGCATGCGCAAGCGTGTGTGTGTGTGTGTGTGTGTGTGTGTGTGTGTGTGTGTGTGTGTACACGTTCCTATTGGGTGGGGCCTGGAAGCAGTCTCCACTGTTCTGAGCAGGAAAGCACTCAGCCGGCTCTAAATGTTTCAGCTTTGCAGAAAAATAAATGCGGCAAAGAGAGGAGTCAGATTTTGCATATGAGAAGGAAGTGGGGGAGGAGCAAACGTGCTGAGATTCCAGCACTGAATTTAAAAAAAGATGATCATGCAGCTGGAAGGGTAGGCCGAAAATAAGCCAAGAAGTAAAAATATGTGGGGGCTTTTAAATAGGATGTAGCCAGAGCCAGTTAAATCCTACTCTTTCACTCTGACTGGCTTTGTGCATTTGTCTGGCCTCCTCCCTCACCCCACCCGGACTCCTTCTAAATTCAAGGCTCCAATCCCTCTCTCTCCCACCCCCGCAGAGAAATTATATAGGAGACTCAAAGGAAGTGACACATTTTCCTGCTTGAATGGAGCAGGCCCTGCAGCAGCAACTCTGCATTTGTCAGCAATGTTATCTCACCCTGGCCATCGCAGGCGCCTGCTTCCCCTACACAAATGCTTTCCTCTGGCTGAACCCTGGGTGAGAACTGAAGGCCCAGGAGAGAGCCGTGCCAGAACTTGGGGTGGCCATTTGCGGTACCAATTCCTCCCTAGAGCCATTTCTGGTCAATAATCTAGTGCAGAGTGGTGCTCAGAGCTGTGTTAGGCCCAGAATTGGTCTGAGTCCTGTACCTGCACCTCATAAAGTATGTGACCCTTGGGAGGCAGAGTAGGGAACCCTCAAGGTTGCTAGTTATTCAGACCTGCTTTTCCACTCACTGTGTGACAATAGGTAAGTTACCCAGCCTCTCTGAATCACTGTATTTTCAACTGTGAGTAATAAAAGCTACTTCACAGATTCTAACTAAGATTTAAAAAGGTAGTATACAGGAAGTGCCTGGAGTACTGGAGATACTGTCTCCCTTTCTGGGCCTCCTTGGACACCACCCCCACCAACACTCCAGCCCAAACTATTTGCCTACGAACCCCCATCACATTTTTCATCAGGACCTGGCTGGCTTAGCACCTCATTTTATGCATCTGTAGTGTAGTTTAACCATACAGGTCTTGTTCCGCCACTGACTCTGAAAATATAAACTGTTATTTCTGTAGAATACCTCAATGCTAGTTCTCAAAATGACTAATGTTACAGTAACAATGAGCAGCACTGGCCACACAGCAGTTAAGAATCACATCTGCTAACCAAAAGGTCAGCAGGTTCAAATCCGCTAGTTGCTCTCTGGAAATCCTATGTGGCAGTTCTACTCTGTTCTGTAGGGTTACTATGAGGCAAAAACAAAAAAAAAGGCCCCATAATCTTCCTGTTTCCACTCCGTCCAGCGTACATCTCTAAACTATAGCATTTATGTTATTGTTACAATTATCTATTTCCATACTTACCTCTTATGAGACTACACACTCCTGGAAGGGAGGAACAGTGGCTTTTTTCATCTTTGTAGCAAAATAAGTTATTGTTGTTAGCTGCTGTAAAGTTGCTCTATTGCATGGAGACCTCATATGTCATGGAACAAACTGACATGTTGCCTGGTCCTGCGCCATCCCACGAGGATATGGGGTCATACCATTGTGACTGATAGGGTTCTTGTTGGCTGATTTTGGAAAGTAGGTTGCCAGGTTGTTCTTCCTGGTCTTGCGTTAGTGTGGAAGGTCTGCTGAGACCTGGCCAGCATCTTAGCAGCATGCAAATGTCCACTGACAGACAGGTGGTATCTGCACACGAGGGGCCCTGACTGGGAATCAACCAAGTCTCTCAAATGGAAGGAAAGAATTCTACTACTGAGCTATCAGTTCTTCATAGCAAATTAAATAGTAGGTGCCAAAATAGTAGGTACTTAATAAATATTCAAGGGGCCCTAGTGGCACAACAGTTAAGTGCTAACAGAAGGGTTGGCACTGGAACCCACCCAGTGGCGCCACAGGAGAAAAGACCTGGCAATCTGCTTACATAAAGATCACAGGCTAGGAAACCCTACGGGGCAGTCTTGCTTTATCATATAGGATCACTATGGCAAGAATCAACTTGATGGTACTTAACAAAAACAGTGATTATTTAATGAGTTACTTTGAAGAAACCATTGAAGTAGTAGATTTTGGCCTCATCAATGATGCAGCCACTACACATGGAATAGTATCTGGCAAAGAACAGACATTCAATAGACATGTGTTGAATGAATGCTTTTGGACCTCCTTGGACATGATTAAGTGCTGCAGCTGCTAACCAGAAGATTAGCCATTCAAATCCACCAGGGGCTCCTTGGAAATTGTGGGGGGTCATTGTACTCTGTCCTTTAGGGTCACTGTGAGTTGAGTTGACTTGATACTAGTAGGTTTGGGTTTTTTTGTTTTTTCGTTAACTACAGCAAAGTGATAAAAGGTCACTTCCACGCTGTCACAAATATCGTCTTTCTTTCTCTCTCTCTCTCTCCCTTCGTCATTCCTCCTTCTTCCAGGCCAGTGTTTTGGATTTCATCTGCCATACAATAGTGCAGACAGGGAATGAGGAGGTCGGGGGTGAAGGAGAGAAGCTACTCTAGTGTGAACAGGATTATACTCCCTCCTAATCAGTGTTGTTGATATTGGTTGGATTCCAAGTCAATCATGTTGATCCCAGGTGTGCAGAGCACAACTGTGTTCCATAGCGTTTTCAAAACTGTGAACTTTTGGAAGCAAATCGCCAGGCCTGTCTTCCCAGGGCTGCTGGATGGGTTCATATCACCATCCTTTCAACTGATAGTCAAGTACTTAACCCTTTGTACCACCTAATTTAGAAATCAGGGAATATCTTATGACGTCGAGTAACTAAGAGTTCAAAGGAGGACTTCCAGAAACCGGGGATTCCCATCCATGAAGCATCTCTTAGCATGGGTCCAAGGAAGGGTCAGAAAAATGTGCACAAAGAAATGCAAACTCTGGGACCAGATACATGAACAAGTTGATAAAGTGAAACAAGCACCATACCACCCACGTGGTGAAACGGTTATGGTAAGAAGAAGGTGCTGTGATCATCAGCTACATGATATCAGAGTGTGAACAGTTACCTTTAGTTTTCCTTTTCTATGTTGATGAAAAAATCTTTAAAGTGGCTCCGAAATTCTGACCCCCCCAAAAAACTTTGTGATATTTAATAGCATATAAGCAATTTAGTAAACTTAATGACAGTTCAGTCATGTTTCTGTCAAGATCAGTCATGTGGTGGCATAATCCCAAGGATGCTCTGTTTGGTGGCAGAGAAGGGCACAACTTTCAGAACTACTGCCCCCGGGGGTACTATAGAGAGATCTCTGAGTTCCTAGCGAAGCAAGCGCAAGCAACGCCATCAAGTTGCAGAAGAAAATGTCAAATTTAAAAGCAGAATATTAAGATGCAAAACACTGGCTAACCAGAACAAATAAGGGAGACACGCACAAATACCACAGCGCTTTCCATACGTTTTGGGGAGCTGCAGTGAGCACGACGGAGGCAGCAGACATTTAGGATTTAGCACACAGTCTGTTTCTCGGCAAGCAGAAACCAAGGACCAGAAGCCACCCTGAGGAACACTGAAGTTCTTTCCCTCTAAGAGACGAAGCTGCAAAAACACTTTCCCGGCACGACCTGGAGATGACTCTGTTAACAAGTAGAACTTGTGTTAGCACAGAATCATTCACCACGTGCCTGCGGATGGAGCTGTTGCAAAACGCCTGTATTTCGTGCCGGTACTTGTTGGACTTTCTGCGGAGGGACTGTCGGTTTTATCATAAAGAAAACAGAGAAGGAATCTTGCAGGGAAAATCAAAGCAGCCTGCTCGTCACCCTCAAGGTCTGGAGCCTTTGCTGAAAACTGTCTCTCATGAGCACTCTTGGGACAAATGATGTTTTCAGCAGCTACTTTTAAATCAATTAAAATAATACAAGTGAAATGAAAACAGAAATACAGCACATTTCATTGTAAAAAAACTAATAGTCCGATTTTATTATAGAATTATCATTTTCAATTTCCAGTTTTAACAGCATTGAGATTGAAAAGCATCACTTCGAAGCAGTCATGTTTATTTGGCCTCCCCCCCCCCCAACACTGTCCTCAGCTGACTAGTCTGTTATCTCATTTCTGGATAGGTTGGTGAAGGGTGGACCCTGGTGTTACAGTGCCTGGGTTTCAATCTCAACTCTGTTAATTTATGAAATGTGAAAACCCTTGGTGGCATAGTAATTAGGTGCTATGTTTGCTAACCAAAAAGTTGGCAGTTTAAATCCACCAGGCACTTCTTGGAAACTCTATGGGGCAGTTCTACTCTGTCCTGTAGGGTCACTATGAGTCAGATTGACTTGACAGCAGTGGGTTTGGTGCCTACCCCATAGGGTTGCTGTGAGGCCAAACAAGTTAATATATGCCAAGGACTTGGATGAGTTTACGGCACTGACAGCAAGTGCAAGAGAATTACAATACTTGCTGCTTCTGTGGTGCTTGGTATTCTTTTCAGTGATGCACCCAATTCACTTAGCATCAAGAGCAAAAATGACCATGTGATGCTTCCTACAACATACCTGTGGATAGAATGAATGGTACTAACCTCCTTTAGTCAGGACTCGGGGGTGGAGGTCATTATTGAAACTGACACTTTTCAATCACCCAGGAATGATTCATGGGGACTAAAATTAAATGGCATCCCTCAGTGATGCAAACAGTTAATGGGCTCGCCTGCTAACTGAAAGATTGGCCGTTCAAGTTCATTTAGAGGGGCTTCGAAGCAGAGGCCCAGGATCTACTTCCAAAATGCCAGCCACAGGAAACCTGAGGAACACAGTTCTACTCAAACACACATGTGATTACTATGTGTGGAAATTACCAGCAACTGTTTTCTTTCTTAACTTAAATAACCAGTACTCTATCAGCATAAGGATATTCGCTATCACAAATAAATCATCACATGTGATCTTTTTCTTTCCAGTAAGTTGGTGGTTCTTAATATTTTGAGTCATAGACCTCTTTAAAAATCTAACGAAAGCCACGAATGCTCTGTTCAGAAACAGTGCTCATTCACATATACACAGCACATTTTGCATGCAGTGTCAGAAGATTCACTAACCTCAAGTTAGGATTCCCCTGCTACATTCATGGGAGAATTTTAGTTTCCAGATTCTTAAGGCTTGTCTCCATGGCGACTGTTTCAAATGCCAAGTTCCAGGGCCATGCTTCAGAAGATGAACCTCAGATCCAATTACTTTTGTGATTATTTTTAACTTCTCCTCTTGCAATAGGGCTCAAACTTGGCTGTATGTTAGGATTACATGTGGCGCTTTTAAAAATCCACTGCCCGTGATACACCGCAGATCAATTAAAATTAGAATTTCTGGAGGGTGGGACTAAGACAGTCGCAGTTTTTCAAGCTCCCCAGACAATTTTAAGTATTATCCAATGTTGAGAAACACTGTTCTACTGCCTCTCCATAATTCAGATAATAATTCTGTTGATCTGGGCATTCCTTTCAGTATCTTCTGTGTGTCGTGTGTCGCGTTTTTCTCTTTAATCATTAGCTTTCACTGTGCATTAGTGTATCATCACAAAATGTACTGTCCAACTACCACGTAAGAAAGGCTTCATTTAACCTGACGTTATGATGGGGACAAAAAGAAGAAAGAAAACAAAACTGCCCTGGATTATTAAATTCCATCAAATCCCATGAGTATGCTTTATGAAAGAGCAGAGGACAAAGAGGAAGTGGTGGCCAAAAAAAAAAAACTGATTGTGAAGAGGTAGATGACTCAGTTAAATCTGCATGTGTGAAGAAGTCCAGAGAGACGAGGCTGAAACATCTAAGGAGTGCTGTTCCTTTCATTGTGGGAGGTGAAGAGTAAAATGAAGAGTGAGTAGGTGGGATTGAGTAGGCAAAACCAAAAAGACTTCGCTTCCTGTCAAGTCCTAATTTTAGAGCTAAAAGAGACCACTGACAGACTCCAGCCCTGTTTCTCATTTTATAAATGACAAAGTAACCCAAGTTGGTGATGTCCCCATTGGTGGTGGCAGGACGAGGCCTAGGCTCAGGTCTCCTGAATGGAGTGTTTTCTCACTGTCCCATGATGTTAGTTTATCTAAGTGCGGCTCCTACAACAAGAGAGACCAGATGGCCAGAGAGGAAGCTAACATAATTTATCAATAAGGTGACTCTATACTTTATAGTCTAAGCTTAGACACTTCTGACAGTAAAAGAGATACTTTCAAAATTATTTTGGGGGGCGGAGTCAAGATGGCAGACTAAACACACGTCTCCTTATATTCCTATGGAAACTAAGACCTGAACTGATAATCAAACGGAAACTTCTGATCACCTAGTGAGCCCCAGGACACAGCACAGGGCTGTTAATTTGGACTTCATACCACTGAATGAAAAACCTCGTTTCTTTCAGTGACTCCCACTCCTGGCTAGCCCTGGCTCTCACTGACTGAAGGTAACACACCATTGTGACTTTTTTTTTTCTGTCTTGGCCGGCGGGCGGAGCTGGGTCTTGCCTAGCGGCTAGTCTCAGACTCACCGCTGGTGGGATAAGCAGGCGAAACTGCCATATTTTGAGAGCCAGGCTTAGGACTTTGTTCATCTACACACTTTGGGCCTGTCTTTTTATCTCTGCCACAGCATGGTTTGTACGGAACCACAGGGCCTACCTGCGGGAAGCTATGTTGGATACAGAGATTTTAGCAGGACCTAATTCTTTAGCCTGGGGGCCAGCACTTGCAAACAGGACAGTGCTTTTCTCACAGAAAAGCAGCAGTTTACACAGGCTCACCTACAGTGGGAGCCCGGCAACAGAGACTGAAGACTCACTACGTCTCGGCACCTTTAGCCCTTCTATCCGCCAACTGTGTGAAGGGTGCCTTCTTAAGATATGGTGGCCACAGCTGGACCTAATTCTTAGCTTGGGAGTCAGAGCCTGCCCACAGGAGTGCACTTTTCTACCAGAAAAGCAGTAGTTTACACAGTGTTGCCTACAGCTGGCCCCTGTCGGCAGAGGCCAACAGGGCAGCAGCATTGCTGTATTTTGAACTAGTTTGTATCATCTGGGGTTGGATATAGAGGTGCTTACTTTGCCAGTTGGGAAGAGGGACCTCTACACCTGAAAACCTGACTGACTTAGGAAGTGGTCACATACCTCTTGTTTTACAATTTAAGCCAGCCTAGAGAATCATCTGCAGCCCATCCTCACAGTGTCTCTCCCAGCCTCTACTTACTCACATGGGACCCAAAAAGCAACAGACACTTGTGACATACAAGAAATTACCCATGGCTTCAGAAGGCTCCCAAACAAAACAACCAAGGAGTTTTCTGGATGAAGAAAGTTTTCTGAAATCATCAGAAGGTGAATACAAAAGGATTATATACAGAGCCATTCTAGACCTTATACAAAATGCAGCACAACAAAAGGAAAAGTTAAGCAAGCTGTTCGATCTGATGGAACACCAGTACTCTGAAATCCAACAGATCAAGAACAAAATCAAAGATATAGAAACTTCCATTCAAAGCCAAGGAAACAGAATGCAACAAATGGAAGAAAGAATTTCAAAATTACTTTGGGCCAACAGGTGAACTTGAACTGACTTCTGTCTGACACTTGTTTACCATGTTTCTTTTTTTTACATTGTCACTGCATTGATAATTCTACTATCAACAGTGGCTTTTAAGAGTTTTCCAATGACCTTGAACTCATCTGCCTTTTCTTCCAACTGAGAGCTCTGAAATGTCAATCTAAATCAAAGTTTCCTGGTTCTAACTCCTATTAGGTCTCTATTTCCTCCCTTTCGTCTGGATCCTAGTGTTCCCGTAGGGTAACGGCATGGACTGTGCAAGAGCCATTTCACAAACACGCCTCTAGCTGTTATAGTAGGGCCTCTCTAATCCTCCCTTACCACTTCTTTTACCACTTCTTTTCTTGTGGAGTTTGTGTGTACAAAACTTTTACTCCAAAGGGGAGCTCCTCTGAGATGACTTCCTTTTTTCCAGCAATACATTACTGCTTCTCAGGTGAGTGCAATATTTCCCCTTTCCTACACAGATTTTTTTTTTTTTTTAAAGCAAGCTGTGCTTTGATTTCTGTGGTTTTATTTATTTATTTATGCCTGTCAAAAGACAAACCTATACTCTTTCCAGGCTAGGTCAAATTCAGTCTGGAACATCTGCTTAATATCAGACCTTGGTGACCATAGAACTTCCAGTCACTTTTCAGTAGGTGCTACTCTTGGTGTTCCTATGCTAAGAATTTACTCTTTAGGGACCTGCAAAAAAACAGAGTGCTATTTCCTCACATGAGAGGAATGCTGTTTTTTAAATGGGCTAATTATATAAATTTCCTGCATCACCTGTTTTTCTCCACCTATGCAACCCAAGGGGACCAAGGAAGTTACCAGACTCTGAGACAGTTGGTAACACCCTTAATGATCCTCTCTGCACTGACAATGGAATCAATTCCTGTTATTAAACTTTCAAGATTGGCTTCTGGAAATCTATTTCTTATCGAAAAAAAGAATTGGGAGAATCAAGAATAGGACACAGTCAAGGTTATACAGTGCCTATAAAATACATATTTCTGTTATCAATACTCTAACTTCCACCCAGCTATTGTTGCATCATCTTCAAACTTTCTAATATAAGAACTGGCTAATTCAGTTACCCTAGCTTTTCCTGGCTTACAACCCTGGACTGATAGTATTCCACAATAGTTTGCTGTTACTATAGACTTTTGTTATGCAGACATAACCTAAGCCAGCATTTTCTCGGATGTATCAGAATTTCACCCACAGCACTGTTCCCTAAATATATTGGGATGGTTACTACCTTATCATATTGCCTTGATTTCATATTAGTCTGCCTCCTCAAACACAAAGCAGTAGTTTCCCCTACACGACATCCTTGGGAACATGACGCATGTATGCAGTGATACAGAAGGCTAAGTTGTGGAACTGGTTGCCTCCACACAAGGGAAATATTCTTAGGTTTGGAAAGGACTCTGACAAGCAAAATAGGTGGACATTCAATAGCATCCTCATGTGACCTTCAAAGAGTCATGTATTTTTCCTCCTGCAACTTGACTGGGACTGTGCACTTTGCACCAGTGGAGGAGGTTAGATTGTGGAGGTGGGTGCTTCAAATAGCATTTGCAGAGTGGTGCCTCATCTAATTTCCCTTGTTGAAAGCAATTCTGAAGTTTAACTTTAGTCATTATTGCCTTCCCAATAACAAGTTATTAAATTTGAATTTTTATTGCAGAGCTACCAAGTTACCAATTAAGAAAAATTTTGCAGCTCTATTAAACATAAACTGAATTTGATTCATTAAACTTTCAATTTTCTTTCAAGTCCTTGTTTGGTGTTTATGGACTCACTTGCAGCCCATGTTTTGGGATCTCATATACATAAGTCGGATCCAACTTGATGGCACTTGGCATACAAGTTTGTAAGTTTGACCCAAAGAAGTTTTACTAGGCTATAGCTTGCTTATTTTAAAATGTGTTTGTTTCACGACATAGCTTCTGTAAGTCTCCTGCATCAGAGTACAGTACAATGATGAATAGTATAAAAATAAGCATTAGATTGAGTGGATTTCGAGTGAAAGCCTGGCTCCTGATTGTCCACTAACTAGCTGAGTGACCTCAAGCAGGCTACCCACATTTAATAATAAATGCCTTAATCTCTTAGAACCCCAGTTTTCTCAGCTATCTTATGAAGGGATGATATAGATGATAAATCTAATATATCATTCAAATGTACAAGAGTATTGTTGATTTTGCTGACAGGAATAACCATAGGATATTTCACATCTAAATTATGGCAAAAACTGACATGTGCAGAGCTTTGGCTTACTCAGATATTTGAGAAGTGGACACAAGACTGTACTGGCATTCACTTTACCCATATATTTCAGGAGCTTCAGGTGCTCAGGGCAGAAACAGTACTGTACTAGGCTTCACATCTTAAGTATTCTTATTGAGATAGCACTTTATGAAGGGTAGGCTAATATCAAGGCTATTTTCCAGATGGTGAAGCAGTAATTACACTGTCTATTGCTCTGGGGGGCCTAGAAGGAAAAAAGTTTAGAACCTGCATATAGTAGAACGAGATCCAGTAGAAGGCTCCCAAGTTTATCAGATCCAGTAGCCATCCCAGTAGCTAGTACAGAACTAAAGTCTGGTCAAGGCACATGATAGGATCAAGCATTCAGTGTTGAATATCTATGGTTAAGAATGAATACGAGGTATTAAGAAATCATGAAAGTATTGTTTTATCTGTGTTGTTAATGAATGGACTGTGATAATGAAGACACTCCATTCATGAGACCTTTCAAGAGCTATCAGCACTGAAGAATTTTTCATGACTTTGTACAGAATCCCCATAGCTAAAATGTAAGTTGGGAGTAGTTAACAGCAAACTACAATAATATAATATAAAGTAATATAAAGGATCTACAAAACAAGTTCAAGGCACGGAAACAATAGTTCCAGTAACTCCTAAAACACATTATCAAACATTGGGGCATAGTTGTGGACTGACTTCTAGGGAAAATACATGAGCAAATACTACCTAGCAGTATGGTTAGAAATGAGTAAGTAGCAGTTTCTCATATAGCAAAATGGATCTTTAGAGCCTAAAAAGTAACATTTATTTGTAAGCATTTTTTTTTTTTTGAGACTGGTCTTTGTGCCTACATATATTCTCACATTACTATTTTGTCATCTCAATAGAATAAAAGGTTTATAACCAACGTACAGGAATATTTTAGTAAACATCCTAAAACTGAAATTTTAAAGTAAAAGGCTCAGATTCATCAAAGAGTTGAGGGTCATAACTGGAACACAGCAATAGGAGGAAATACTTTTGGGTAAAAATATACTGATTAGGAAGGAAGGCAGAATATAACTGTAGGTCAGAGATTGACTTATATGGAAGTCAATGATCCACGGGCAGTAGTGTGCTGGGAAATGTTTAACAGCCAGCTTTCTGAGCAGAGGAGAAACAAGTCCTAATTTATAACAATTGCTGACTTCTCAGGTATAAATACTCCCCCTGTGATAAATTTCTACCATACTGATACCATAGATGTAAGTCACCCCAAAAGAAGACAACAGTAAAATAATTAGAAAGGATGAGTTTTAAATATTTATTGTCTTGGTTGCCATGAGTCAGATGCAACTCGATGGCACTTGGCTTGGCTTGTTTATAGTATAATTTAATTTCAAGTTTCTACAATTTTTAATGATGTCTATCTTCAGCAACTGGCTTGTAAAATCCCTAAAAATTTTAACAGTCGTAAGCCAGTATGAGCTGGCTGTAACATATCACTGTCTATGAGTGAAAAGGGCATCAGAGCATCTTTACATAAACATAAAAGGAAATACTTGTTATTTATGAAATATTGTTATTATGAAAACATACATGTAGATTAAATCATTCTTCATTGAAATTAATAAATAACTATAGAATGATTACACCCAAATAATGCTGGCTAATGGAGTAATGTCTTCTGTCTCACATGTTAGGGAAATACCTCATGTTACACCTCATCTCCCATAGATTATAATGGAAATTGTAAAAATAATACAGCAACCCTTTTTAAACCTAGCATTCCCTACCTTTCCTTTGACTGTGGAACTCCCTTTTTTTAAACCTTTCATTTTCCCAAAATACTATCTCATGGGCTACTATTATTCCATGGAAAGCAGACTCAGAAACCCTGCTCACTGAAGCTATGCCCTAAATAGCCTGTCTCTCATTTGTTTTTAAAGGACTTCAATCAAAAGGAAACTCTACTGGCATAGTGGCTTAAGCTCTACATCTGCTAACCAAAATGTTGGCAGTTTAAATCTGCCAGTCACTCTTTGGAAGTTCTACTCTGACCTCTAGGATCGCTATGAGTCAGACCCGACTCGGTGGCAGTGGGTATCAATCAAATACTTCCAAAATCTTGACCACATCTGTGGAGACTATATGCTCAATTACTGATTCTCAAACTTGACTGCACATCAGATTCACTTGAAAGTTTCTTAGCCAAAAACCAAAAGCAAACCCACTGCTGTTGAGTCAATTCCGACTCATAGTGACCCTACAGACAAAACAAAACTGCCCCAAACACCTCGTGGATTTGAACTTCAAAGCTTCTGGCTAGCAGCGGTAGCACTTCACCACTACACCGTCAGGGTTTCTGGAAGTTTCTTAAAGGATTGTTTAAATGAGAATATTTGGAGTTGGAGCTCACCAAACTCTTTATTTTCAAATCTTCCATTGTGAGTGAAAGGTAGTCAGCTCAAGACTAGTATGTAAGAGTCACAGAGCTAGGTAACAGAATATTCAAGAATAAATAAAATTTCAGCCAAGATGACTTAAGGAAGGTCAATTAAACTGAAGGAGCAGTAAGGAAAAGTGCAAGCAGAGATGGCAAGGTTGTTATCCAAGTCAAGCCTACAAAAATGAAACAAAGCCCAAAAAAGGAGAAAATCATGTATCTTAAGACTCCCCCCCCCACCAAAACTGCAAACCAAAGGGAAAAGAGAACCCAAGAAAAGACAGACTAAAATTGCTAATTAAGAAACTGAAGTTTCTTGCAGAAAATGGGTGGGATGGTGTCAGGGGCAGGAACACGAAGAGTCCAGGCCTCTACAAAGGCAGGACAGAAAGAAAACCCCAAACTAAACCCACTGTCATCAAGTTGATTTCAACTCATAGCGACCCTATAGAAAGAAGCAAAGGATCTTAATGCCTAATAAATACATTAGCGAAGCCATATTGGTAGTCCCTGTATCTCCCTTCTCATTGATACAGAGGAATGTTTTTTATCAACTGTTTTGTGAATGCACATTTTTCACTGGGTCTAGAAATGTATTTTTAAGATGGAAATCCTGTCTCATCTCTCATCATGCTCCCTCTTATGTTTACACAGTTAAGTATAAATGTCTTTTTGAAGAGCTGAAATTGTGCTCCTTGCTTATTTTTCAGCACAAACAGAAGTTGGTCAGCTACTAAGTGAGGCTTTGAGTGTTTTGCTGCAGTGCATTCCATACACTAGGAAAAGGGAAAGCTGTTTTTATATCCTATGCAGTCACTATGAGTCAGAATTCACTTGACAGCACTGGGTTTGTTTTTTTTCTTATATGTAAAATTAAATAGCCATTTAGACACATGATCATGCATGAAATATGTCTTAAGGATTTTAGATTACTGTCTTCTAAACCCTTATTTTTTAGGGGAATTCTCTCCCAGATTGTGGTCTTGCCTATCAGATGTGTGCTATCTGCACCCTCTTTGGTTGTAACAGACCAGTTTTCCCTGATAATTTTGCTAATGTGTTACAGAATAGGGTAAAATTTGTTTTATCTTACAGTGTAAATGACATTAAGTCTCTGATCCAGGGAGCTTAACCATAAGAGTGTATCAGTACTTTCAGACAACATATTTGAAATACTTTCTTAACAAAACATTGTGCCACCATATTTTAAGCTGAAAGTCACTGGATGAATTATTCAGAAAGGATTACAACCACATAGCTTTTTAAGATTTTCTGTATATATATTCCCTACGTATTAATCAGAAAAACAATAGCCAATGAAATCTCAATTATAAAGAAATAATCAATAGAGAATAAGATAAAACTTTGTATTTCTTTCTTTAAACTTTTATCAATTTTCTACTATGTTCCATGGATGATGCGTCAATCCCAAGTATTAGCTATGCAAGGAAAAGACTAGATGGGTGTCTATTAACAGTTATCCATGGAAAGGGGCCCAAATCACAACACATGTAGCTGTAGTTTGTGTGAACCTTAAATTCTGTGTACTCTCAGGCTACATTAACAGAAGTAAAATTTGCAGAAAAGAGCAAGTAACAGTTTTACTGAAATGTGTAATTATTGGGCCCAAATTTAGTTCTTAGCATCACTGTCCGAAGCATTTTGGAACAACTAGACTATATGCAGAGGACACTGATCAAGTCATTGTAGAGATGCAGAGTTTAAAGTTGAGTCAGGAAAGAAGCTTTGAAGAAGCTGAGTTGATTATTAAGACACAGCTATATTCCAATATCTAAACAATCTGTGTTGAAGAGGTCCTCGGATGGAAGAACCATGTCCTACAGAATAAAGTTTGAATGAAGTACATTTCTGTACAATAACCAATATACTTAACAATTGTAGCTGCCTAAAAAGAGAATAGATATTCTTAGGTTCTCAATTACTTGCAAGTTTTAAGCAAAGGCTAAATGAACGGTGCAGAGTATGTTGTATGGGGAATTCAAGTATCCTTTGGGATAATTTGCCTAGTTAGCTCGTAATGTTCCTTCCAATACCAAACTGATAAAATTCTGTTATACAAGCATAAAACACATAATTGTGTCATAGCTAAAGTCAGAAGTCATCAGAAATCCACAGGATGAAAGTATACTCATACTTCAAGCAAACACAGTATTTGGCTAATAAACCAAAAAACCCAAACCCCTTGCCATCAAACTCATAGTGACTGCACAGCACGGAATAGAACTGCCCCCACAAAGTTTCCAAGAAGCACCTGATAGATGTAAACTGCCCATCTTTTGTAAGCACTTAACTATGCCACCAGGGTTTCCTGAAGGAGTTTTATTCTCAAAAATATTTGAGTAATAAAGTTAGAAAATCAAACCAAAACCAAAAGGTCTTGAACTCTTAGACAATAGTTTGTGCTCCTTGGAAACTCTATGGGGCAGTTCTACTCTGCCCCATAGGGTGACCCATAGGGTCACTATGACTCAGGGTTGACTCAACAGCACTGGGTTATAATAGACAGCATTTATGACCTTGCAATGAGTATTACTGAAAGTGCATTTCAGAGCTAATGCTTAATATCACTAAATTTGTGTTATATGCTAAAGAGATATTCATATTATAGGTATGTTCCTCCCATAAAAGTATAAAGCCAAGATTTTGGGTTAGAATTTACAACAGAAGGTAACTTCATGAATTTACTAATCTTTCCTTCATCTTTAAATACGTGCAATGTTACAAAACTAGAACAAAATGCTTCTGTATTTTATGGTAAAATCATGGATTTAATCTGTGCAGGTAGTTGTAATAAACTACAACTTTTACTTTAATGTGGAAAACCTATAGCATAAATGCTATCATGCTCTAAAACCAGCATTAGAATGGACTTCTAAAGTTAAGTTCATGCTTGCCCCTTAACAGAAGAGTATGTTAAATGCAGAATATTTGGAGGACCTCAAATGCCAAAAGAAAAAATGTTTCCCATTGTACCACTGCTGAGAACACTGCTGTTAACACCTTGGTGCATTTCCTTCCTGTCTTTTCAGGCTCTACAGATTTTATGTTTGTTTGTTGTACATACTTACGATCATATTGTATTTGTATTTTGTATCCTGCTTCTAAAGCACAAGCAATTTCCTGTTTTTACAAATGTTTCACTACGTAATAATTCACCTAGTGGGTTCACTATTTTCTTAAGCACATTTTATTGTAGGATACTTTTGTTCGTTTTATTTTTAGTGAGTTCTGTATGTTGGGCATTGTCATGTCAATTTTTATTCTATTCCAGACACTGCAAAGTTATGGGAGACAGACTTGTAGGCCAAAGTTAAGATGATAAGAGACGATATAAAAAGCTGATGACTGGTTATAATTTTCAGTGTAAGATTCATAAACCTGGCCAGGTCAGACAGCCCAGTTGCGGCAGGTTTGCCAAAATTCTAAACCATATTAGTTTTTTAATTAGAACTTCTCCTCTTACTCTTGAGTTTATAGTTTGACTTAGACACCCCAATCAAGTCGAGAAGACAAAAGAATCTAACAGAGCCACTTCTCATTTCATGTAGGTTATGTTCATCTTAACTCCAAACATGCTTCATCAAGTAAAAAAAAAAAAAAATTTGAAGTGTTTTTCCTATTAGCATGTAATATACATTGAAAAGCTGTCTCACAATAACCTATGGATGAGTCCTATTAGTTCCATTCTACTGGTGAGATCTTTGGTGCTGTTAGTGCCTCTCAGCCCAGACTTGAAACATAACACCTTTGGGACTTAGGGGCTCTCCAGGAGCTCTCGAGAAGATGTTTTCCCCTTGGTGTGCCTAAGCTGAACGCTATCCATCTTACAGACGTTGAAGTTCTGATTAGGGGTACACATGAGAAAATGCATGCATGACTGTGTGTGCATTATAACTATCCTAATGTATTCTCTCGCATAATATGTATTCAAGGAATGAAGGACCAGTTAGAAGTGGTTGGGACAACTCTATTTAAAATCAACTTATATATTTAACCAACTGTTGCCTTATAAATGCAGATCAGATTGACCAAGATAAATTTACAAAATGTCTCTTTATCCCAAGATACAGAAAGGATAAGTGAGAACATTCATAATATGGCAAGTTTTAGGGGGCCAGTATTTCAGTAGTTTTCTTCCCAAGCCAGACAGGTTCATTCATTCCTTCACTAATCTATCAAATTACTGGGTGATGCCATGGAGATGACTAAAACAAAGCACTGTCAAAGAACTCAGTCTAGCAGCAGGCACATATTTACACAATTATAATATGATTTAGTAAGAGACACGCATTCAATTTTATGGGAATATTTAAAAAGGGCATCAAACCCAATTTAAGGTGGGTACGATACAGGGACAAATGTCACAAAAGTCTTCCAGGAGGAAGTCACATCTGAATTGGTTTTTAATAGACCAGAAGGAGCTTTACTAGCTGAGAAAGGAAAGAAGGATGGATACGTGGGAGTGTTAGGACAGGGTTGGGGTGAGTGGATGGTGGTATTTTAGGGAACGGGACAGCATCAGCCAAAGTATGGAGGCGATATGTAATCAAGACTGGTTCACTGGACATCTGTGTAGAAATGGTTAAGTAGGCAGTCACAGGCTTACATCTGGAGTTCCTGGATGAGGACAGGCCTAGCGATCAAATTGAGCAGATAATGAAATGTACATGGTATTTAAATGTGTAAGACTAAATGAGATTTCTCCAAAGAGTACTCTGTTAGAACATACAGTGGCCAAGGAGATCACCCTAATAGTTAGAGGGTGGCTTAGGAGAGTCAACAAAGGACACTAACAGTGGTGGCTACAAAGGTTGGGAGAAACCCAGTAAACTGTCAAGAGAAAGAAAAAAAGAGTCTAGGGAAGGTAGGAGTGATCACAGTTTCAGATGCTGTTGGGAAGAAGAGAACGGTAGAAACAGAGGAGTTGGCTTTGATAACAGAGATCATTAATGACCTCGACAGAAGCTGGCTCCATGAAGTGGTAGGGACAAAAGCCCTACTGGAGAAGATAGAAGAGACAATGTAAAATAAGGAGGGAGAGACTGAGAAGGAACCATTGTTCTTGGGCTGTGGGCAACCTGGTCTCTCTTGCTAGGATCCATTCACAAGAAAGGAAAGTAATCTGTGGTCCTTACCAGGGAAATTTTAGGGCCAACAATTGCCAGATCACCTTTACCAGTGTGCCAGGGGACACACCCCATATGATCCATCTCAGCAGGTCCCACAGGCATGTTGTAATACCCTCAAAACTCTACATAAATGTTCTTAGAAGAGCACTCAGCACAGTTAAGTGCTGTGTAAATTTTTTTTATAATTATCCTAGTTTCCAGGAAAGCTTTATTAGCTTCTCAGAACAAACCTTTTCTGTAGACCAAATCATTTTCAGGATGTGTGAATATGGCCAAACTGAAGCATAAAAAAGAAAAGTGACTTGGCTATGGGGATGCCAGCCTCCTAATTTAATGGTCTATTCCTACTGGTTTGCTCCGAGAGCTCTAAGACAGAAGGCTCCTTCTGGAGAAGTCTGGGAATGAAGCATCAAACAAAGGGAGAAAAAGTGAAGAGGAAAACTAATGGCAGAGGCATAGCCAGAGAAATAGAGTTACGGAATCATTCAAAATAGAAGTAGATACAGCATAGTTTTTCATCTGTTTGTACAGTTTGTTGGTAAACTGAGAAACACTAATGTAGAAATGGAAAAATATAACAAGACATTGAAGTTTACTATCTGGAGGAATTTTGAAAACTTGTTTTAAAAATGAATTGTTTTAGAAATCAAGATTAAGGCAGCAAGTGAAGATAGGGAGAAGGTGACCTTAAGGAAACCGTAAGTTTCCTTTTTGGTCTCTGAATAATTTATCCCTTCATCCTTAAGGTGAAATTCTTGTTTTTTTTGTGTGTTTTTGGTATGTTAAACGAAGATACCTATTCATAGGGTTATCGGGGTGTCTGAGATACAGGAAAGTGTTCAGTAGTATATAGTAACTGATTGCCAGAGCATGTTTCACCCGAGTGCACACTCCCTCTTGGCTGATGACCGGCTTTTCCTATTTGTTTTTCTTCTACCTTTTTTACCTCTGTTGAAGATTCTTTCAATACAAATCTAGTAATAGCGGCAACTAACACTTGCTCACTTGAATTAAGTCATTTAATCTTCAAAACAATACTATATGGTAAAATTATCCCCTTCTCACGCTCAGAGTCAGCATTTGGGACCCAGACAACCTGGCTTCACAGCCCAGCTTTTAACCATTGATTCTATTTCTTTTAGCTGTACAAACCTGGATCACTTTTTTTCGGCCACATTCTGCTAACAGCAAACTCTGTTTTCTCTTCACAAGTCATTCTTAGTGTTTTCCGTCGCCAAAGACTCTTGAGTTCCTGGGACCCCATGCGAAGATAATTTAATTCGCCCAGATGGAAGCAGCCCAATTCTCTTTCCCAGATCCTTGAACTTTCACCTTGGCCGCGTGGTGAGTCTGCACCACCGCGGCCTCAGAGCTACACCACAGTCTCATTTTCTTAAACTGCAACACAGTTTTCTTAAACTGCAACGCTACACCCACTGAACCCCATACACCCGCTACGAGCGACCACTTTAACCCGACCGCTGAGCTTGCTCCCGAGGAGTCCCGGCCCTGACGCGCGTTTCACTGACTGATTCCTCTTGAAAGTCGTTCAGTGCTTGGGAAACTGTGGCACGCCGATGGGTCGCGGATCGAGGAACCAACGCCAAAAGCCGCGGGCGGGGACTGGTAAGAGCGGGCACCGGGAGCACAGCAGAAAGACAAGAGCCGCAGCGCGCGTGCCGGGGCGCCAGGCAGGCGAGGCCGGCCGGGCCGCCGCGGGCTGCGCAGGACCGTCGCGCCGAGCCGGAGCGGCCGGGGGGACGGCGCGGCAGGAAGCGGGCGTGGCCAGGAGCCCGCCGGGCCGCCCCCCGCCCCCCGGCCTCGACCCGGGCCCCGGCCGGGCCCCGGCCCCCGGTCCCCTTCCCTTCCTCCCTTTCCCTTCTGCCCTCCCTCTCTCCCTCTCTGCCCACCTCCCTCCCTCCCTCTTCTCCTTTCCCTTCCTCTTCTCCCCTCCCTTCAATCGTCTCCCCGCCCCGCCTCGCCCCTCCGGCCGAGCCCGGAGGCTCCGCCCCTTTAGTGACATCACTGGCCAGGCCAGCCGGCGCCATTTTGAAAGTGGAGTCGCCTGTCCCTGCCTCTGCCGCCGCCGCCACTGTCGTAGCTGCCACCGCCGCTGTTGGAGAAAAAGCAAAAGCGGGGAAGCCTCAGAGTGAAATCCACCATCCTGCAGGCTGGTCTGCTCACCCCTCTTTCCTTCTTCCCCGACCCCCCACCCCCCTCCCCCACAGGTGCCATCCGCCGCCATCCGCCCTCTTTACCCCCCTATCCCCAGGTGAGGGGGGTGAGTTCAGGAAGCAGAGACCCCAAGGAACCCAGCAGGCTCACCATTTGCAGCGCAACATGGCAGGTAAAGGAGAAAAAAATCACCCTAGTCCACTGACAAGGCACCGCTTCCTTCCTTCTCCCTCCATCACCCCCTAGCGACCGTCTCTGCCTTGCGTAGAACCACAGGGCGCCCCTCGGATTTCGGGGAATTGGTCGGGTGAGGATGGGGGTGGGGTGGGTTGGTGAGGCAAGTGGTCGCTGTGATACCAAGATGGCTTTTAAAATAAGGGCTGGAACCTTTGCGTGGGTGGGGGCGGGGTGTGTGTCGGCAAGCCGTGGGGTAAGGCGTGGGTGGGGTGGGGTGGGGGCGAGTGCAGATTTGTCTTCATTGCTGTGGAGACCGGTGTATTCTGCCACCCCACCCCGCCCCACCCCCCGGCTTTTTTGCGGATCTTACATCATTTAATTCTTATTTTTCCCGTTGCTGCAAACCTTTTTTGGGTGTATATACGAATATATTTTGCACAAGGACGGAAGAGTGCTTTTCAAATTAAAATACAATAGACATATGTATGTTATCTATTGTGGATATATTTTTGAGACTGAAAGTCTAATTCTTTTGGCTTTGAACCATTTCGCTTTAGTTTCTTACCTGGTATGACCAAAAAGTACAAGGTCTTGAACAGTGCAGGTTGCATGAAAAATGTAATTTAAACTTTCTGTTTTGCATGTTAGCTTTTCTACAGATGTTCTTTTCCCAAAAATGTTTCATAGAGTTTTTTTTTTTTTAAGTAGTTGTGGAGTTCAGAGACATAAATAGCAAAGGAGAGAGGTTTAGGTAGAAACTTGGGGAAGGAAAGGCGGATGTATAGGAAAAACCAGGTTGGAATATTTAGCAAGGAATGGGAGGGAAGGAAGAGAGAGGTAATTGTTTTGAGAATTATTTTTGTAATTTTTTTGTCTTACTGCATGTCCTTCATCTAGTAGAATCACTTCTAGATATGGATTGAGATTATCTTCCCTAGATTCAGGTCATTTTCATAATTTGCCTTTCAGTACTTGGATGCAAAATAGAAACATTCAGAGACTAAATCAGTTTTTCCATGTTTTTTTCCCATATTTAGACAGGTAATAAAACCTTTTGAAATTAACATTGGTTTGACTTGTTTGCTGTAAACAAGTTGCTTATTTGGGCTTGTTGAACACTAAAGTGAAATTAAAATTGTTTTGCTCAAGACGTTGACAGATTAGCGAAATAAATCCTTTGCAAGGTCTTTTGGATTCTGATGGATAAGGTAAAGGGAAGCAAAACAAGCTTCCTTTGAAACTTCTGCAACAGTATTATTCATTTTGTTTTTTTTTTCCTGTCTGGAGCCAGTGATTTGCTGGAAATGAAATGCAAAGATATGGGTGGTGTGTGTTTGTTGTGTGTGTCCTTTGGTGATAGGGTTCGTGTGAATCATTACTTCTCAGTCCGGCAGTAATGTTCCTGAAGTTTTTTCTTCATTCTGTGTTTCATGGTAGTTTAACCTTATTAAGTCTTCCGCAGTCTTTTTGCACACTTAAAAGTAAACCTCTGTAACTTTCAGTCTTTACTTTTTTTGGGTAGGTCTTGCTTGAATGTAAGGCCCTTAAGAGAAGCAAAAACGGAAGGGAAATTTTGACCCAACATACAATTTAATGATTGGACATGCTTGTAGATATTTTGTACCTGGAAGATCTGATTTTTTATTTTTTTACGCACTACTAACTACTGGGGACTAATTTTTTTCCAAATTAGTGCTGTAAAGTGATGGTTGTATGTGTGGGGAGTGCTAAGCTCTTAGTATCATGCTGAACTTGGATAGCATCTCTGCTTATGAGGGTAAACATGAACGGAACTCACTTTTAATTGATTTTTTTTTTCTGTGTGTTTTGCAGGAGCTGGAGGAGGGAATGATATTCAGTGGTGTTTTTCTCAGGTGAAAGGAGCCGTAGATGATGATGTAGCAGAAGGTAAGGAAGCTTTTAATAATACACGACTTGAATACAGAATTTGTGCAAAATCCTGGTTGCTGAAGGGTTTTCTTGAAGCTAAGCCTGTAATAATTTAAGAACATTTTGTGTTTCTTATTTAAGAAATGTAAGGACGGGCCTTGAGATAATCTCTGAACCGTAAATCAAATACCTTTTGAAGTCTTAGACCAAACAGTGATTTAGCTTTACTAGTGCAAAAGAGTGTAATGCCTGAACCATTGTGCTCTTTTAGGAACTATCTGTGAGAATCAAAGTGACAAGAGCAGCTTGAAAGACTGCATATGTGAACCTTACAGGGCAATGAATTTATATTGATGGTGGAGGAGTAATTCAGAATGGGAACATGAGAATGATTGCACAACTCAAGAGTGTAGTCAGTGTCACTGAAGGGTACATAATATAAATTGTTGAATTGTATGTTTTGGTGTGTATATTCTCAACAAAATAAAATTTATTGAAAAAGAGATGTAACTGAGTTTTTAAAGTCACTTTTCTGGAACACAGTCTTAATTCATGATTGAACGTCTTGTTTTTTATGCTTTTTTTTACCTTGAGTTAAACGAAAGGAGCAGTAAGTGCTCCATCACAAGAAAACCATCAGAATGGGACGCTGAGGTCCATGTGATGGTTTCCTTCCTGTGTAAATTCCATATACAAGTGAATGGTGCATTCAGGTTTGTACATTGCTTTAGATGGTTAAGTTAAAATAGGTGCCATCAACAGCTCACAGACATTCTTGACAGTGCCTTTTGTTTTTGTGGAAAGATTTTTTTAATCTTTTTATCTTTTTAACTTGCCTACTTTGGGAGTATAGTGTTTGATATACATAGTCTATAAAGAAATCTTGGCTTAAGTTATGCATTTTCTTATACGGGTTAATTTAGAAAGATAATGCAATGACTATAGCTTGACTCTCAGGGAGCTTATTCTTGTGCAGTTGAAAATCAGTTTTGATCAGTTGAAGAACTAATTTTCCTGCCAGAATTGTTTATTGATGTATTTCAGAAGTTCATGTGAAGTTTTGAAACTTCGAAACTTTCGTGCTCAGTTGAGTTAAAAGGTGGGGGCATTATTTTGAATTGACTGAACAGGGTTTGGTTTGGTTTATAGGGTCTCTGTGAGTCAGAATCTACATGATGGCAACAGGTTTAGGATTTTTTGTTCTTAAAGCTTGGTGTGGAAATCCACTCCACAGCAGTGGGTTTGTCTAGATTAGTGTTTGGTTTGAGGATTCCAGGCAGTGACAGGGTGATGGCTTTGTGTTGAACCAGAGGCATGTTTGTATTTGCTGAAGTCAGTGTCACTGTTAATAAAGCTATCTGTTAGAGTTGGGGAAAATCCAGTGGGAAGCCAGTGGCGTAAATTATGCCTGTAATACTTTCACTCAAGTTGCTTTTCTTTGGGCTTTTCATCCATTTTTCAGATGAGAAGTCAAAAGCTTAAAAAGATGTGCGACTCAATTCTGATCACACAAATAGTGTGATTAACTAGTGAAGCCTGTGGTGGCTGACCTATTTAGAGAAACAAATCCTAAACTCAAGGGAGGAGTCCTGTGTTACTCATTTTGTAATTCTATTACCTGTTGAATAATAAGCTCTCAACTCTTGGATCATTTTTTTTCATTGTTTGGTAATTTTATTGTCATAACCCACCAAGTTATGAAAGTGCTATATACTTTAAAAACATTTCGTTTCTCAGAGGTATTTTGAGACCTCCTAAGAGCCAAGGACTTGGGGGGATAAGGTTTCTAGAACAAAAGGAACACCCCTTGAGTAATTTATATGTTAAACGTTAGGCAAAAGGACCCCATGAATTTTACTTAATCAGAAAAGCACGTGTTCTGATTTTCCTAATTGAACCAATCAGATGATAGTTTGTGCTGTATATGATGGATCAGTTGTAGTTCTCTTCTTTTAATACTTAATAGCTATTTATTGCTACTGATTGATTTAATAATGAACTTTCTTTTGAATGTGTTACAATGTTTGTGCACAGTGCATTCCTTGCATCGTAAATGCAGAGGCTTGTTATGTCTATTTTAGCAAAAACATGATTCGTTCTAGTACCTCTGTCTACACAGGTGTATTAATTGTTAAGAATAAAAATAAAAAGCATTCAGTTTTCAAGTTTATGCTGTTTTGATTTGGGTATTTTTGCATGCCCAAGTTTGCATATTGTGATCTATAGCATTTATTTTACTGTGAGAGGATATGATTTCTGGAATAGATTAAGACTTTTAGTACATTGCCAACCCTTGGTTTAGAAATCTCACTATTTCTAAGCAGATAGTATCTATCTTGGTCTTTAGTCCAGCTTCCTCACTTCCTGTTAATGATACATACCAATTTCTTTCCTGGCAAAATGTCCAAATTGTTTCTTGTCTTCCACATAGAGTCACATTTTTTACTCCTGTAATACTTTAATCTTTCCATGCTAACTTGTAACTTAGTTCAGGTTCTCAGTATCTGTCACCTGGTTGCAATAGCTTCCTAAGGTAATTTCCTGCTTTTTGTCCAATGTTTTGCTGCAAGGTTCTTCTTAATTGTTGTCATTTTCCTCAGAAATCTTCAGTGGTTCACCGTATCCATTGGATTATGAGCTAAGGTCAGACATTTCAGACTAGAATGTGAGCCCTGTCACCAATATAGCCTGTACTTAGATTTTATGGCTTATGAGTCAGCTGAATGGATGCTGCTCTTGAAACAGGTTCTGTACACCTTGATTCCAGAGCCTTGCATTTGCTGCTCTCACCTTGAAATGCCTGATGTTGCTTATGCAGTTCTTTTATCAGAGTACCACTCAGTCGTCATATCTCCCTGTAACTTTTCTACTTATTTCTCTCTTGTTTTCTTTAACCTCTCATCATGCCTGTAACTCTTTTACTTATTTACTCTTTTTGGATATGTTTATTTTCTTAATCTTCCTTCATAGCAGTCTGTATTGTGCAGTACCCTAAACTGTGCCTGTTACACTGTAAGCTTGTGCAGAACTAATTTATCTTGGTAGTCTACGTAGTGCATCCCATGTAAACTGTTACTGTAGAACAATACTTGGAACATAGTAGATGCTGAATCAACATTTTTTATTTTAATTTTTTAAAAGTACTCCTTTGTTTCTGACCTCCCATTCTAATATTACTGTGTTCACTTTTTTAAATAATTTTTTAACTTCTTCCATTGTGTTTTAAGTGAAAGTTTACAGTTACAGTCAATTCGTCATAGAAGAACTTAACACTTGGCCACGTGACCCTAGCTACGTTCCCACACTGTTACAGCACACTCCTCCCTTCTACCTGGTATTTCCCATGTCCATTTACCCAGCTCCTGTCTCTGTCTGTCATCTCTCAGTAAATATTTATTGAATGAAGGAATGGTACTGTTACTACTAGGTTTTGAAGAGGCAGTGGTGAATGGTACTGTTACTGCTAGCTTTTGAAGGGGGAAGAGTACAGATACTAGGATGATTGAGATGCCCCTGTGGTAATTGTAGATTGTATTTACCTAGCAGGCCTTATAAGTGGACTGATACACAACCTTTTCATAGAAGGACACCAGGAAGCCTTGAGGTTTTTATCCTGTGTCTGATACACACTAGTATGTGATTGCGATATGTAACTGTTCTTTGAAACCCTGGTAGTATGGTGGTTAAGTGCTACATCTGCTGACTGGTCAGCAGTTCTCGTCTGCCAGGCGCTCCTTGGAAGCTCTGTAAAGCAGTTCTCCTCTGTTCTGTAGAGTTGCTGTAAGTTGAAATCTAACTTGACAGCAGTGGGTTTGGTTTGGGTTTTAATTGTTTTTGTATGCATAGCAGTAAAGGTACTGCAAGAGGGGATATCTTCTGCTGCTTATATTCTAAGCTTGTTAGTTTCCAAATAATGTTGAAGAGATAGCTCAACATTATTACTGCTGGTATATTAGATTGAATATGTTAAATTGGGAGCCTTAATTTAAAAATAATTTGGTATTGGGCTTAGTTATTTAAGGCCTAAAATTTTACACTAAATACATTACAGAGTTAAGACAGAATTTGACATTTGACTGTTCATTGTCCTCTGGCCCATGTAAGAACTTCCTGGGTATTTACAACTCAGCCTGTATTAGGGTACTTTTTCTGTGCAGAGGTTTTCAGGCACTTTTAAGTGATACAGTTTTGTGTTGGAGGAGATTGAGGAACTAAAATTTCTGTTGAATAGTCTCATGTTGTTTTTATTTTGTTGTAATCTTGTGGTAAACATGAGTAATGTTTTGTCAATACTCTATACTTGAATTTTTCCTTTTTACTGATGACCTTCTCTCCTAAGAGGTAGGGAAGAACACTGGAGGCTCAGATGGCAGATTGTTGTTGGTGTTGTTCTGACTCACAGTGACCCCCTGTGTGCCAAGGAGAACTGCTCCATAGGTTGCAGTCAAACTCAGTTCCACAGCAGTGGGTTGGTGGTATACTATACTAGCATTTATAATACTTACTTCATAGCTTTTCGTTATAGTTTTATCACCTTACTATGTCTCTCAGCCTACAGTTCGGTTTTGAATGTTTTCTGAGCTTTAATTAGAGGAATCAAAGACTATATAAACATGTATAAATAGTGGTTGCCTTTAAGGGAATAAGAAGGAGCTGAGATTGGGAAGGGAAGTGAGGAGGCTCTTGGGATTACCTGGATGGTGGCTTTACAGATACTTGAAATGATTAATTAACCTGATGTTGTATTTTGTGTGGTTTTCAGTATCTGTTACATATCACCATAAAGAAAGGTTTTTCGGAAAAATCAAATACTGTATTGAAGCATTTAGAATGAGAAATGGCAGTCCTGGCTTTACCTCCCTTGTCCCACTCCCTAAAGGCAGTTACATTAAACCCTTCTAACTTTATTCCCTGGTGCTTAATTACTTGTGTGTGAATAAAATGATGATGTATTTTTTGTGAAGTTTAGACATTTCCAGTTGACTGCTTTCTGTAGTAGATGAAGACTCACTTCTTCTGTCACTCTCCTGAACATGTTACAGTGTTATATCGCGTGCTGTGCTTAAATTAAAAGTCAGTGCTTAATATATAGTCTGCTGCTGTTCTGCTCTAGTAGTGATCTACAGTGTTACTCATTTAAAAAATTATTTTATTTTTGTAGTTGAGAACGTATACCACAGAACACCGGTTCAGCAGTTCCCACATGCACACCTCAGGGACGTGGACTGCCTTCTTCAGGCTGTGCTGATGTTCCCACCCCGTTTCTCCCAAGTTGTTCTTCCTTCATTAACATACACTCACTGGCCCCTAATTTCCTGTCTAATCTTTCAGGTTGCTCTTGACTGTTTGATCCTGTATATAGATCTTGAAATAATGTGTTGCTTAATAGTTAAACAGTTTGATTTGAAGAGGGCTTCAGGGGATACATTTGATTTAACATTTAGAGATGACCCAAAGGCAATGGTTTTGGGGATCATCAAGATTTCATGGCTGTAGAAAGTCTGACTTCTGTGAAAATTTGAAATTTTGTGCTGTTTTCCCTCTCCCTCTCCCTGTGATCAGGATTCTTCTGTAGAATCTTTAATTAAAATGCTCAATAACTGTAGCCATGCGCTGTCCAGTTCTTCTGGTCTCATTAACTTGCCTGGTACTTTTTGCATTTTTTAAACTTTTCTTTATGAGGATTTGGAACATTACAGAAAGCAGATGGAATAGTATAGCAAACTCCTGCATCACTGAACATCTTTAGCCAATGGCCAATTCTGTCCCACTTAATACTTCCATTACTTTACCCCATTATTATTTAGTAATGGAAATAGTATTGATTTTGCTTTTAAAATCTGAATTCGATGTAATAGGAAATCAATCTTACTATTTAAAATGTAACAGAGAATCTTACTAATGATTTTATGCAATAGCTATTATGATCTGTTTAAATTTTACTTGTGGAAATAAATTATTAAAGAGTCAAATACATGGATAATCTGAAGTATGTAATTTCTGGTCTGAAAAATAGAATTATTAACCATGATGCTCTTACTATTTTAATGTCAATATGATTTGCCCATTTATGTATTTGATAATTAAACTTTTATAGGACATTATTTTAGGATATGATTTTATTACAAGAAGCCTAATTTTATCAGCACTTATATCCAGATGCATTCCATCTTTTCAGCACTTTGCTTCTTGTTTGTTTTGAGTAGGATTTAGAGGTGTAGACTGGTGGTTGGGAGAAATTTTTAAGCAGTGTACTTTAAATACTCCCCAAATGTGAGCATAAATAAACTTTTGAGAACAAATAATCCTCAGTATCATGTAAGCTTTAGTGGCTTTTAATCCATTCCGTATACTTGATGTTACAGTATAAGTGGAATTAGAGATCATTTGTGTTCTGTGTTTCTAGAGAAGTATAAATGTTAGCTTTAAGTGCTAGGGTATAAAGGATCCTGTTATTTTGAAGATCTCAAAATAGTATTTTCCAGTACTTAAAAGTCCTGAAGTTTTCCTTGCTTCCCAAAGATTGTTAGATGAAAGAATTTAAGGCAGATACCATTTCACATCTAAAAAACAGTGAGAGAGTAGGGTACCTACAGTAAAGGGCTTATTTAATATTTTTGCTGTCTATGACATGTAACAGTCCTCCTTTGAACACTGGCATTACTACTGATTATGAAGTCTAGCAGATCTCATCACTAAAAATGGTATAAATGTACCCAGCAAGTAACATGAATGACAGTAGCTATGTAGTATTAGATCATATCCTTATTTTTTTTTTGGAAACCCTGGTGGCATAATGGGTTAATTGCTACATCTGCTAACCGCAGAGTTGACAGTTCAAATCCACGAGGCACTCCTTGGAAACTGTATGGGGCAGTTCTACTCTGACCTCACTCACTAGCAGTGGGTTTGGTTTCTTTGTTTTACGGTAACGTGTAAGTTTTTTCTCATTCCTTTGTTAATGAAAAATTCCAGAGACACTGGCCATCAAAAGTGCATTAGCTGAAGACTTTGCAGCTTTAACTCTTGGATTACTAAAATGAACAAAAATTAAACATAAATCCTTTTTACTACCTGCTGTGTAATGATGCCTTGGTTGGAACCGTGGTTTAAGAACTCGGCTGCTAACCAAAAGCTCGGCAGTTAGCATCTACCAGCTGTTCCTTAGAAACCTGCAGAGCAGTTCTGCTCTGTCTCCTGTGGGGTCGCTGTAAGTCAGAAGCAACCTGCTGGCAACACTTCAGGGTTGGTTTGTTTGGATTATTGAGCCAAGTGAACTGCTGTCGAGTCGGATCCGACTCATGACCTTAGGGAGTAATTATGGAGTAAACAGAATGATGAGAGACTGTGGCAAAAAATGTTATGAATGAAGGAAATCGTGTGTATTCATTACCATGTATTGTATATATGGAAACGTTTGTGGTGTAGTGGTTAAGTGCTGTGTCTGCTAACCCAAAGATTGGCAGTTTGAATCCTCCAGGCACTCCTTGGAAATTCTATGGGCCAGTTCTACTCTGACCTTACAGGGTTCCTATGAGTCACAATCGGCTTGGCAGCAGTGAGGTTTTTTTTTTTTTCTTCTTTTAATTGTGTATGTGCAAATTATTTGCCTTTGCTTATCTTAAGGTTGAGTTGCATAAAAGAAGGCAAATAACATTTAAGTTTCTTAAGTGGTTAAGAAAACTGAAGGGTTGGGCATCAATGCTTTAGTATGTTTCAACTGCCTTACCTGACTTTTGACTAGACTTTTTAAAAAAAAAAAAAATTGATTGGGTTACATTTATTAAAGTCTTTTCTCTCAGGTGAGGATGGAAATCCTAAGGAGTAACCAAGAGTCCAAAAGTTGCACTTAGTAGAAGAAAAGACAAATAAGGGCCTGGATAATGTACTAATTAGTTACTCCATAACTAACTGAGTTTGATCAGTATACCTGTATAGTCTATAGAAATAGAGATGGTATGGCACATTTAAGTAATAGCAGCACTGTTTTAGGTACTTTATATATTTATTAATCTTCACAAAACTAAAATTAACTATTGTTGTTATTCCCCTGTTACAGATATGGAAACCAGATTAGGAAGGTTAAGTAATTTATTACCCCTGTAATCTTGGGCAAGCAGTAGAACTGTAATTCTTACCTCCAACTATTTTAAATACTTTAAAATTTTATTTTTTATTGTGCTTTCGATGAAGGTTTACAGAGCAAGCTAGCTTCTCATTAAGCACTTGATAATATGTAATTGTTTTGTGATATTGGTTGTCAGCCCTGAAACGTGTCAGCAGTCTCCCCTTCAGAACATTGGGAAAAAACCTGTTGCTGTCAAGTGGATTCAGACTCATAGTCAACATTAAATTTTCCATTGTTACGTATAAACATTTTAATAAAAATTTCTGCTACCTAATGTAATTTTGTTTCAAAACTTTATTACTTTAATTCAGGTGAAGGCATTTGAGAATGTTACGATTATGGCATTTATAACAGGGTTTGTCATGCCTAGTAAATTATTGTTGTTTTGAAGTAATTAAATCCAGTTTGGAAATTTGTTGGATTTCTGGCTAATGGAGTTCTTAAACTAGAACATGCTGTTGATGTCCTTCTGGAAATGCATGTAAAATTATGTGTGCTTGTATATTTTTCTGGTCAGAGTATCATAGTGGACCTGTAACTGGTAACCACTCAAGTCTTTCTAAAGGTCTGTGAAATCAAAACTGTTTTCATAGTAATACTAAACTGATATTTCCCATTTTCACTATGTTGACATTTGCACCAGTGGTGTGAAAGCACTGTGGGTAAATCTGCTGGTGGTGCTTAGCATAAATAAAGTCAGTGCCACCAAACGGCACCAGTAGTCATGGTAACACTCATTCCTTGTGAACTGGCAGTTTAAAAAAAATGTCAGTTTCACTTAAAAATGTCCTTGTAAGATCAGTAAAAATTATTAATTTTGTTTAATCTAAGCTTTGAGCATGTCTCTTAAACATCTAACATGACAAAATGGAAAGTACAGCTAAAGCACTTACGCTGTAAGCCCCAAGTACGTTATTGGAGGTAAAGCATTTTGTGCAGTTATTTTAGTTTTGGGCAGAACGGACTCTTTTTTCATGGAACATTGTTTTTGCTTAACAATTGACAGACTGTGGTTATTCAAAGTTGGATATTTGGCAGATGTTTTCTCGGCCGAACAGAGGCTTACCACCCCAAGAGAAGCAGCTGTTTTGTTGCCTGTTAAGGAATTTGATTTTTTATGGAGTCAACGAGAATGTTGGAAAACTTGTACCTGCCATTGCGAGTGTTAAAGCTCCCAGTCCTTGAAAGTTTTTCTGATGAGATCAGATATTAATGACTGCAGTTTTTAATACTGTATAATGAAATGTGTCGACATTTTGAAGATTAGCATAATTCAATGGATGAGTGTTTTCCAAAATCATGAGTAAATAACAACACAAATAGAGCATTGAATTGTAATCTGATACAGTTTCAGATTTCACAAACCTTAAGAAACTACTATGTAGCAAGCTTTGGTATAGTATCAAAGAATAATTACCATAGCAACTTGAAAAAGCTTAAACTACTCCTTCCTTTCTGGGGGGGCCACATATCTGGGTAAGGCTAGATTGTCTTCATATATTTAACCAACACAGGATGTTGCTGTGTATTGAATGCAGAAGCAGTTTGGAGAATCTCCACATTTTCTGTTTAAACCAGACATTAAAGAGATTTGCAGCAATGTGAAATAGTGCCCTTCTTCTCTGTATATTTTTTGGGGGGAGTAAACTTTTAATATAATTCTTGCCTAATATGTAGGGCTTATTGCTACTTTAAAATGATATTTTAAAATTTAAAAGATGTTTGAGGTCCTCAGTTTTTAAGAGTGTAAAAAGCATCTTGACATCCAGAAGTGTTGAGATGTTAAATCTGTTAGGCTTTTGTCTGTTAATAGAGCTTACTGTACTAAATATGCTTTAACAGAGTCCTGTGAACCATAAGATAAGTGATCAGAATAGTGTGCTGCTTTCTTATGTGAATGCCTGTAAAGCTGTCCTGTAAAAGTTGTTACTGTGACTTGATATTTTACTCTATTCCCTTGCTTTTTTTTGCTAGCAAATTAGATCTGCATTGAGCTCTTTCATCTGCTTGTCTTTGGAAAGAAAGGAAACCTTCGGGACTTTTAAGTATCTATTTTGAAATCTACCTGTTCTTTACCAGAAATGAAATATTAGTGACATATTTGCCAAAATATTTATTTTATCATGAAAGTTAGCAAGGCTTTTCTTTGGCTCAGATTCAGCATCAGTAACACGTAATACACAATTACTGACCTCCTCAGACCCTCTAATGCCAGTTGTGGACTGGCTACCTGGTCATCAGAAGTGAACTGGTGACATGGCCATGGGGTTTTATTTTGAGCCCAACATGTAGCAGTTTGATTATTTATTTTTAAGAAGAAAAGCATAAAAGTACAGGAATGGAGAAGGGACAGTATTTATTTTCTTTAAATCCTACCTTAAACTATAACATGTTAATACAATTTTGAAATAGTTGCTGAATTTCCTGTTCTCAGAAGAGCAGCTATCTTTTCCTCAGAACTTCTGGTGTTTTTTGTGGTTATGTTTCTGTCCCACTGCCTTTTAAAAAAATAACATTTTATTGTCTTTTCATTTGTTTATACAGCAAATTACATTCCCATTTAACAATTTCTGTTCAGATTGTTCAGTAACATTGGTTACATTCTTTATAATGCATAAATATTTTCATTATTCCCATTCTGGTTGTTTCATTTCCAGTCATCTACTTTCTGTACTCCCTTACCTTCTCATCTTTGTTTTCATAAGACTTGTTTACCTGTGGTCTCATACAGATTTTTTTTTAAGCAGCGTGATATTCGTGGAGAGTAGTCTTTATTTGGTGAGCGTCTGTTACTGAGCTCAAGGATGACCTCTGGGAGTAGTTTCAGTTCAAGATTTAAAGAGTATTTTAGAGCAGTAGTTTTGGGGAGGCTTCCAGCCTCAACTGGTCCACTGAGTCTGGATTTATTGTATTTCTTTTTAAAAATTTGAGGTTCTGGTCCACATTTTTCTCCCATTCTGCAGGATACTTCTATTGTGGTGCTGATCAAAACAGTAGGCAGTGGTAGCATGGCACTCTGTCTAGCTCTTCTGGTCTCAGGGTAGATGATTCAGGCTGTGGTTCCTATAGACTTTTAGTTTTACAATTTTGTCTCTGAATATTTGGTTTGCTTCTTTCTCTTTTGCTGTGGGTGATTAGATACTAATGCCAAGTGCTGTCTTAACTTCACTTCTCTTGCCCCCTTGTTTTTATCTTGTCAAACTACATAGAACATTTTAAATTTTCCATCCAGGTTTCAACAGTGGTTCTATTAAAAAGAAACTCAGCTTATCTTTTTTATTAGTAGGAATTTTTTAGTTACAATTAATGAGTTGATTAAAATTTCACCTAGATCTTGTTGCTTAACACATGGGATTTCTTGGAAGATTATTATTGAATGCCTACATATGCCACTGTACCAAGGAATATGCTCTTGTGATTTTAGTTTTTATTAGTTGAATTGCTCTCTGACTGTTTAAATACTGTTAACTGAGATTCTCTCTTTTGAGATCTGTGTATGATCTCTTACCCAGTTTAGGCTCGTTCGTGAACTAAACAGCCTGATTAAAAAACAGTGCTTTAATCTAAAGTTTTGCCACTAAAACTGTTTTATTTAACTCTAAGTTTGAAAGAATCAGATACTTTCTATTGTAATATGAGGGATTTTACGCCACTAAGAGGGTATTCTTTCTTAGGAATCCTTATTACTTGATACAGTATTAGTGGGATGAATCTTCTCTAAGGTAATGCACTAATAAACTTGACAGCTTTAGTATGTTCCCTGCAGGTACTAAGCATTAAGAAAATTTAGCTGATTTATTTAGGTATTGAATGTTTGATTAATAGGTTAACAGTTAACAGAACAATAAAAGCCTGTTTCAGTCCACAAATCAAAATTAGCTAGTTGTCTTTGAGGTTTTGAGCACATTGTATGCACTTAAAGGTGTTGCAGTAACTTGAACTTAATTGGCTTAGGAGTTTGGGAAAGCCGGAAAGTGAAGTAGGAAGTTGGTTTCATCAGATTTGGGGTTAGAGTGGAGTCTGGCACTTTCGAGTATTCCTAAAAAATTAATGTGTGACAATGCAAGTTCATAGTTGCTACTTTTTCTTTTTTGGGCCTCATTTTCCCTTTTTTCTGAAGTTCCCTCAGTGTTTTATTGCACTCCATGTTTTTTCTCAAGAGTACTATAATTGAAGTGCACGATTGAAACATAGTGTTAGGGCAAAGCATCCTTGGTTAATTTCCTCAAGCAAATAGGCATGGAGTTTGTGGAATCATTTTGACCCCTTACAGTGGAGGTGCTAAGACCTCTTTTATCTCCTTATTCTCTAAGGTGATATGGGAAGTGGGATATTCTGTTGTTACAGTATAAAAGAAACATGTCCTCCACTACATTCTTCAGTTCTTAGCTGTTTTAGAGTAGGACTCCTTTATCAGGATTTTGAATGAGAAGACAAATATATTTGAAATTCTTTAAAAAATCTTCAGGAGTTTGAAGAGAATAGAAAGCAAATTTTAGACCTTCCTTGATTTTGTATTTGGAGGTGTGTTGTGTTGGATCCAACTCGATGGCACTTGGTTGGTTTGGCTGTGTTGTATTTTGGTAAGATAGCTCTAGTAACTTTACAGTAGTCCTTCTCAGACTTGACGTGTGAGAATCTTGAAGAAATGCAGATTATGATTCTGCATTTAAGTCTAGGGTAAAGCCTGTGACTTTGTATTTCTAACACCTAGTAATGCCAGTGCTGCTGCTGCTGCTGCTGGTGATCTGTAGACTACACTTCGAGCGGCAGGGTAGCTTGTAGCTTTTTCAGGGGAGAAAGGAGAATTAGGTGGGTAGTATCTTAATCCTTGTACTCAACAGTCTTGACAAGTTGACTAGATTCATTGTGTTCTCACATCAGCTAATGTTTGCTCAGTAAAGGCATAAAGCATTTCCTTAAGAGACTCATACTAGCTATTAGAGCAGCTTGCATCATCAAGTACTGCACAGTAAACCGAAAAAACCAAACCTGTGGCCACCAAGGTGATTCTAACCCATACTGACGAATGGGATGGCAGAACTGCCCTGTTGTATTTCCGAGGCTGTAATCCTTCTGAGAGCAGACTGTCAGCACTTTTCACCCATGGGGCTGCTGGTAGGTTTGAATCACTGGCCCTTTGGTTCGCTGGTGAGCATTTTAACCGCTACACCACCAGGGTCTCTTAGTACTACACATTTGAAAACAGTCAAACCAATCCCATTGCCATCAAGTTGACTCTGACTCACAGTAACCCTTTAGGGCCGAGACCTGCCCCACAGGGTATCCGGGGAGCATCTGGTAAACTCTTAACTGTTGACTTTTCGGTTAGCAGCTGAAAAACTGCTGTGCCATCAGGGTTTCCAGTACTACACATTAGCTATCTGATTGTAAGATTAAATTTGTGTTTGTATTTCAAGTGTAACTGGTTGAGTAAAAGTTTGCTTTTGCCAGTAACTTGTCTTTCTTAGGTAAATTACACTTCATTGTTACAAAAAGGATTACCGTAAGAAGTGAAATCTTAGCTCCTTGATTGGGTTATTATATAAGCCTCTAGCACAGATTTTTTTTTTTTTAATTAAGAGTGACCATTTAATTTTTATCTGTGTGATTTTCTGCTTCCTTCGGATAGCTGTGAGTTACTTTTTCAAACTGATGATTTTTTTTCTCTTCCCAGTGATCCAGTCTTAGTTTTCTTTTATCTCTGTAAGTCATACACATAATTTAAAAAGTTACCAATGAAGAAAAATGTCATTTTTGCCCTTTTCACCTTGAGTTCTCTTGGCCAGAGTCTTAGCTGCTACTTCTGTGTTTATTTTCATATTTCTAAGAAAAATATGCTCATACATGTGTTTATTAATTTTAGACATATATAAGTAGATAAGAATTGAGCTCTATGTTGTCTCTCTTACTGCCCCTTCCCCTAATTTCTCAGTATTGTTGTTAGGTGCTGTTGAGTCAGTTCTGACTCACAGCAAACCTTTGCACAACAGAACAAAACACTGCCTCGTCCTGTGCCATACCCACAGTTGTTTTTATACTTAAGCCCAGTGTTGTAGCCACTTTGTCAGTCCATCTTGTTGAGGGTCTTCCTCTTTTTTCCTGACCCTCCACTTTGCCAAGCGTGATGTCCTTCTCCAGGGATTGATCCCTCTGACACCATGTCCAAAGTATGTGAGACGCAGTCTCGCTGTCCTTGCTTCCAAAGAGCACTCTGGTTGTGCTTCTTCCAGAACAGATCTGTTTGTTATTTCAGCAGTCAGTGTTACATTCAGTAGTGTCCTCCAGCATCACAATTCAAAGGAATCAATTTTTCTGTCTTCCTTAATCATTGTCCAGCTGTTAATATGCATATGATGCAATTGAACATACCACGGCTTGAGTCCAGTGCGCCTTGGTCTTTAAGGTGACATCTTTGTTTTTCAACACTTTAAAGAGGTCCTTTGCCGCAGATTTTCCCAGTGTGGCGGGTCTTGATTCTTTAACTGCTGCTGTCATGGGTGTTGATTGCAGAACCAAGTAAAATGAAATCCTTGACAAGGTCAGTCCTGTCTCCGTTTATGATGATGTTGCTTGCTAGTCTGGTTGTGAAGATTTTTGTTTTCTTGATGTTGAGGTGCAGTCGGTACTGAAGGCCATGGTCCCTGATCTTTATCAGTAAATGTTTCAGATCTTCCTCACTTTCAGTAAGCAAGGTTGCATCATCTGTGGCTGTTAATCAATCTTCCTCCAATTCTGATGCCTCAGTAGTCCAGCTTCTCAGATTATTTGCTGGACATAACAGATTGAAAAGATACAGTGGAGGAACACAACCCTAACACACACCCTTCCTGGCTTGAAACCGTACAGTGTCCCCTTGTTTTGTGTGTACAACTGTGTCTTGAATCATGTACAGATTGCTTATGAGCACACTTAAGTGTTCTGGGATTCCCATTTTACACAGTGTTATCCATAATTTGTTATGATCCACGTAGTTGAATGCCTTTGCATAGTCAATAAAACACAAGTAAACATCTTTCTGGCATTCTCTGCTTTCAGCTATGATCCATCTGACATCCGTAGTGACATCCATGGTTCTGTGATCTCTTCTGAGTCCAGCTTGAATTTCTGACAGTTCCCTGTCAATACATTGTTGCGGTTGCTTTTGAATGATGTTGAGCATCAATTGACTTGTGTGATATTAATGTTAATATACGGTAACTTCTGTGTTTGTTTAAATCACCTTTCTTGGGAATGGTCATAAATAATGGATCTCTTCCAGTCAGTTGCACAAGTAGCTGACTTCCAGATTTCTTGACTTAGGTAAGAGAGAACTTCCAGTGCTGCATCCATTTGTTGAAACATCTCAACTGATACTGCATCAATTCCTGGAACTTATTTTTCACCATTGCCTTCAGTGCAGCTTTGACTTCTTTCAGTACCATCATTCCCAGTCGTATGCTGTCCCTTGAAATGGTTGAATGTTGACCAGTTTCTTCTGGTATAATGACTCTGTGTGTTCCTTCCATCTTGGACAATTATTTTGTTGTTATTCATGAAATCAATATTCAGACCAGTGCTTCAGAATGGTCCTTTTGGGTTTAAACATAGTAGAGGAAATGACACCAGAACAGACCCAGCTTTTTAAAATTTATGTGACTCAAAACCATAACTGGAGTGGGAAAAATTATGGGTTGAAGTCCTGCTGAAATATAATCTTCCTCTTGGAAAACAAGGGCAGCATATGCATTCTGTAGCAACCACATTCTTGCTCAAAGTCGGATATGTATCTATGCCCTCCTCAGAGATCGCGGTGAACTGCTCTTCTGAATGTGTGTCCTTCTCCTCAGCGCTGGCAGTAATCCAGTCATGCATCAGGCTCCTGAAGGGGCTCACTATGCCAATTCCAAATCTCCCATTTCAAGACTTTCAGCTGTAATTTTTCCCATTCCAGTTACATTTCTGAATCACCCAAATTTTAAAAATTGGGATTTGTTGCAGTTTTGCTTAGTTGACCATGGCTGAACTTGTCTATTTGAAGCCCTAGTTCAGAGTGTGGTAGGCTGAATAATGGCCTTCCAAAAGATAACCATCTTCTTGTTTCTGAAACCTGTGAATGTTCCTTTGTACAGCAAAAGAAACTTTTAAGTGTGAGTGAAGCTTTTGAAATGAGGAACTTACTCTGTATTATCCAGGTAGACCCTACCTGTAATCACAAAGGTCTGTATTAGAGGGAGGCAAGGAGGTACAGGAGAGGGAGTAGGAGATATGACACCAGAGACTAGGGACAGGAATACTAGGCAAAATAGACACTGAGAACCCAGGGTGGGAGCGGATTTATTGCCAGGATTGCAATCAGTGTCACAAAATACCTTGTGTATATTTTTTTAAAGAAGAAACTGATTTGCATTATAAACTTGCCCCTGAAACATAAAAATTAGAAAATACTATGCACTACTGCTGCATAATGAATCATTGTTTCCTTTCTAATGTAACATTGTTTTCTCTAGAGTTTTAATTACCTTGTATTTTCATTTGTTTGATTTTGTAGCTACCATCCCTGTTTTCTTTTTGTACCTTCTAATAACCCTGGTGGTCTAGTGATGAAGTGCTGCAGCTGCTAACCAAGAGGTTGGCAGTTCAAATCCACCAGATGCTCCTTAGAAACCGGGGGGCAGTTCTACTCTGACTTACAGGGTTGTGATGAGTCGGAATGAACTCTGTGCCACCTAACGACAGCAACAACAGCAGTAGCTTTTGAAAACCCTGATGGCGCAGTGGTTAAGTGCTGTGTCTCCTAACCAAGAGTTTGGCAGTTCTGCTCTGTCTCTAGGGTCATTGTGAGTTAGAAGGTCAGAATCAACTTGATAGCTTTGGTTTTTGGATTTAGTAGCCTTTTAATACAATATTCTATATGGTCCAGGAGGGTGGGGGGATCAGAATTTATTAGGCTAACTGACCAGCCAGCCATTCTTCTTTTCCTGTTTTGTTAAATTAGGGTGGGGTTCTGCAACATCTTGTTTCAGCTGATTTGTTTCTTTTTTCTCTGAATCAACCACTAATCATCCCCCAAATCTTCCGACAGGAGAGTAAATTTCTTAATATATTTAAGCAGATCAAATGTTCTATCAGTTTCATTTTTAAGCTCTCTCCAGTACTTCTCCTGCAGTCTGGGAGTTTTCTTTGTCTCTGTTAACACAGCTGTTGACCTGAGATTTTCCTTCATCATAATCATTACTTTCATGGGAAATCCTTTTTGTCTCTCTCTATTCTTGGATCCCATTGTCTTTTGATTTCTTAGTTTTCGTCCTCAGTTTGGGTGGTCCATTTCATCTAATATTGCATGAGAGAGTCATGGCTGGTAAACGTTTTGAGATCTTGCTTGTGTGGAAAAGACGTCTTTGTTCTACTTTCATTCTTGCAAGTTAGACAGAGTATTGGGAACTCTCTTTCTTCTCAGAGTTTGGAGAGCCTGCCTTTTGTTGCTGTTTTCCAGTGATGCGTTTGAGGGGGACTTTGGTGAGTCACTGATAGGGCTGGTACTTACTGGGTGCTTTCTATTTAAAGATTCATTTCCTTGAGTTTTTTCTTCTCTGTTTTGTCCTTTCAGGATCTTATGTGGATCTTAGCCTCAAGGTGTGTCCCTGTACCCTTGGCCCCCCCCCCATTTCCGTTTCTTTTTGTTTTACTTTGTGGTACTCTTGATGTTCTGTTTCCTTAAAGATTTGTTTGTTTGTTTGTTTTTTGGTGTGTGTGTAACAGAGATGTATGAGCCTGTATTGTTTTCATGTTTTAGGCTTCAGTATCTAGTGATCCTTGGTGGCTTGTTAGTACATAATAATGAAATGCTAAAAAGTTTATTGAAGCCCTACATTTGCTGGCAGGTCTAGTTGGCCTGTGGGCCTTCAACTTTGGGTGATGAGCCAGAATCCACGATGTCAGTAATCATGAAGGAACTTTTGGTGTCATCACTGAGAGAGAAGTGAGAGATGAGTAATCCCTCTAACCTGATTGCTGACATTCTGGATATAAGGAAAATGGCCAAAGGTCTCATAGTTTAGTATGCAGTCTTTCCCTTAATCTTGATTTTACATTGATACCTCAGCTCTAACCAGTTGATACCCTCTGTGGTTCACAGTGTTCAGAAAGTAAACTTGTCCTCCACTTGAGGGTAAGATTATTACGTAGATGTCTTTGTTCTCTTTTGTTGTTGTCAAAATATGCACAAGAAAACATAATACCCATTCAACAATTTTTATATGTGTGATTCGTTGGCATTGATTAAATACTTCAAGTTGTGTAACCACTTCCACTCGTGGTAATCTCTCATAATCTTTGGTTTCTGTGTATTTGCTTATTTCGTGTAAGTGAGATCATACAGTACTTGCCTTTTTGTGAGGTAACTTATTTCACTCAGCACAATGTTGATCCATTCATTTGTTGATGGGTATGTAGGTTGTTTCCCCCTGCAGTGTGCATAGGTACACAGGCTACTGTTTGTGTTCTTGCCTTTCACTTTTTCGGGGTATATGCCTGGGATTGGGGTTAGTTGGTCATACGGTACTTCTGTGTTCAACTTGGTGAGGAACTGCCAAACTTTTTCGCTGTGGCTGGACTGTTTTACCTTCCCACCAGCAGTGGTTGAGGGTTTCAGTTTCTCCACAACCTTGCCAACATCTGTTTTCAGATTTTTTGATAATTGCTTGTCTAATAGCAGTGTACTGGTATCTTACTGTGGCACTCTTTGGACACTGCCCGGTCCTGTAGGGTTGCTGTGAGTCAGAATTGGCTTGATGGCACAGGGTTTTGGTTTTTTGTTTTTAATGGTTATTGGGAGCCCTGGTGGCATAGTGGTTAAGTGGTTAAGAGTTTTATTCAGTGGATGATTGAAATCCACCAGCTGCTCTTTGGAAACCCTGTGGGGCAATTTGGATCACAGTTGGAGTCGCCTCAAAGGCAACGGGTTTGACTTAATGACTGATGATATGCTTCCTTGACATTTGAGTATCATCTTTGGTGAAATACCTGTTTAAGTTCTTTGCTCAGTTTTTTATTGAGTTAACTTTTGTTGTATGATTGTAGAAATTATGTGTTTTGGGTATTCAACCCTTATCAGATACATAGTTCTGGAAAATTTTATCTCAGTCTGTAGATTGTCTTGATAAAGTCCTTTATAATCAAAAATCTTTAATTTTTTTTGAAGGCCTATTTATTTCTTTCTGGTGCTTTTCATTATTATTATTATTACTGCATATCTGATAATCCATTGTTAAAACCTAAGTCCAGAGCCACACCATTGTATTTTCTTCTAAGCATTTAATGGATTTAGTGTTTACACTTAGACCCTTGGTTCATTTTGTATTAGTTGTATGTGGTTTGAGGCGTGGATCTTAATTCACTCTTCTGCATGTGGAGACTTTGCGAGCACCATTTATTGAAGAGGCTCCTTCGTCCACCCTTGAATGAACTTAGTACCCTCCTCTACCTAGTTTTATTATCCGTATTTTATGGAAATTTTCACCCCGTAGCCCGGTTTACAGTTGAGTACCTCACAGTCAGCCTTCCAGGGTACCTGGGGCTTTTATTTCATAATCTTTGTGGGGTCTGAAAGATAAGAGGCTTGCCTTTCCTTGACAGTCCCTTCTGCTTATCCATACATTTCAGTTTTCCCTTTGTTCTCTTAACGACTTTCTGTCTGCCTGCATTTCGTCACCATGTATCTTCTACTGTTTCCTTATATTTTCTTTCTTCTGTTGTCTTAAACTGTTTTTGTTCCTTGACTCTCATTTTAGCAGGATTTAGAAGAGAAAGAGAAATGCATGTTTTAAATCTCCATGTTTAACCACAAGTTTGTCAATCAGATGCTTATGGTTCCATTTCCTTTACGTCCAAGACCCTTAAGTAATCTTTTCCTGCCATGGAAAGAATGTACATTTTGTATTTTTTTATAAAAGTAGATTTATTTAAATTGTTTCCTTAGCTCTAAATTCCAAAGTTGTGCACACCTTGAAGAGGTGTGAGTTTCTTTCCTTAGTTATAGAAAAAAATGAGAAATTAAAAACCATAAACTGCATTTTCGACCCTAAATATTAAACATTAACGAGCTGGTCAAAAGCTGTGAGGTTTTAAAAAATCCATCATTACTATTTTTAAACTTTGAAATATATTCCTCTGTATTAAAGCAAAGGGCCAGGTCCTTGTTGTTAAGTACTGCAGCAGTGTCTGGCATACATAGTAGGTTCTCATTAAATAAGTGTTGGTGGAATTTATATGTGAAATTTGCTCAGATATTTAAAATACTAGAGAAGGCATTAGCTTTATTAGATAGAATGAGTTTAAGTTTTTTCACCTCAGAAATAAATTCTAATTAATTAAAATACCTTTTTCAGGGTTAATACATTTATAAAATAGATTGTAAGATTGTAGTTAGTTATTGACAGCAGGCTCTCTAAGGTCCTGATTTTTCAGTAATCACTTTTTCCTGAAACTCAGAATTAAAGGAATAACAAACAAAAGAGACTTTTGTTTAGTAGCTTCTTTTTAAGGGTGTAGCTTGGAAACTTTACACTCATACCTCATTGTTCAGAATTTGGTCATATGACCTCATCAAAAAAAGCCAGGAAATGCCATCTTTAATTTACTGTTAAAACTGTTAAGTATGCGGTGTTACTTGGGAAGGTGGAATGAGTGCCAGGTTAAAGGGAAAACTGCTGCTGAGGGGACAGTCTCTCTCCTACAGCTATTCTTAGAACTTGGACTCTAGTCTGTTGATTCCCAAGTTCACTGTCCTGCCCCTGCTGTCTCAGCTGCCTTTAACTTTAGATACTTTCTTCAGGAAATTAGAAAGTAAAAATGTCATTGTAACTTTATTGTCAGATAAAATGTTGGTTAAGGTAGACTGGGATAAATGTGGAGTAGTAACAGAACAGTAACAAAGAAAATCCTCAACTTTGTTTTGTAATGGGTCCTGTTGGATGGGGAAAGAATAGATATGAGCAGATGTGCGCCTCCCTCCCCTGCAATTGTGAATTCGTTATCCTGACCTGGCTGAGAAAGAGACATAATCCTGCTCAGTGATGCTTTGAAGGAGAATGGCCACTTGGATCTCAGTTTTCATATTGACTAGGGAGGAATACAGTGTAAGTCAGATTAATACTAAATCTGTACAATGAAGTGTGAGGAGCTCTCTTCTGAGGGCAGGAGCCTGGGGTAGTTCTGTGAAGGCATCTCAGATCTTTTAAAAGAGACCCAGGAGCCGCCCCCCATCTCCCTCCTGTATTTGTTTTTTGTGCTGTAGAATGAGGACATGTCTGGGTTTGTTACATCCCTCCCTCCAGCCCTTTCTCTCCAAGGTTTACCCCAGAGTTTTCATTTTGAACAACTTGAACTTAGGGAACATGAAACAATATTACAATGAATACAGATATTCCTTTTAATTAGATTCACCTGCTGGAAACACTTTGCCAAACTTGCTTTCTCTTGTACACATACCTAAACCCCACCCCACTCCCTGGAACTTTTGAAAGTAACTTGGAATAGGATGACATTTCGCCCCTAAATAACTGAGCGTGTATTTCTTAAAGAACAAGAATGTTCTCTGATATAACCACAGTACCATCACTGTAGTCAAGAAATGTGTCATTGACTCAGAAATGTTCTCTGTTTATTGATGCTCCATATTTTAATTTCCCTGTTGACTAAGCAAGAGTCATTATTTTTTAAAATCTGAGATCCACTCAAAGCATTCTGTTGTCGTGTTGCTTGGGCTTCCATCTATTTAGAGCAAGCCTGCCGCCCCCTTTGCCCCTCCAAGATAGATTTTTTTGAAGAGTCCAGACTTCTCACTTTTTGGAATTGACTGATGGTTTCTGCTTGATTAAATCCAGGGTGAACGTTTTTTTTGGCTAGACTTCACTACACATGTAATGTGTACTTGCATTTCATTAAATAAAATATTTTGTTACTTGAATTCATTAATAGAAAATGTCTTGTTAACTGATGCTGTAGATGTTGTAGAAATCTTTGTTTTACCCAGCAAACTTTGTCTTATTATTGGTGACTCTTTAAGTTAGATTACTTGGTTTTACAATCTTCTAGATGGCTCTTAAAAGAACGCTTTCCACCTTTATATTTAAAAACAGGTGTTACTGATTGCCAAAATCAGTTACTACGTTGTGGATCCAGAATGATAATTGTCTATTCTCTTAGTCCACCCCCCCCCTTTGGTGTTACTGTGTTGTGATGGTTAAGTGCTGTGACTGCTAACCAAAGGTTAGTAGTTTGAATTCACCAGGTCCTCCTTGGAAACGTCTATGGGGCAGTTCTTACTAGGCTCTGTGTAGGATCTCTGTAAGTCAGAACTGACTCAGTGGAAATGTTTATGGAAATCCTGGTGGCATAGTGATTAAGATGTGTGGCCGTTAACTAGCAGGTTGCAGTTGGAATCCACCAGGTACACCTTTGAAATCCTTTGGAGTAATTCTGCACTTTCTTATAGGATTGCTGTGAGTTAGAATTTACCTCAGAGCTGTGGGTTTGGGGTTTTTTTGTGTATTCTTCTGTAGAGTTTTTTTAATTCAGTGTACTACAATCTGTTAGTAGCACAATTTTTGATTCTTATTCTTAAATTTGGTCAGTGAGAGACTCTTAAGTCTACTCTTGCATCTTCTTTTGTATCCCAGTCAGTTTTTGAGCACTTCCTTTTTTCCTAACACAAGATGATTCATGTTGGGCCTTCATCTGCCACAGACTCGTTTATCTAAAGAGCCTTGAGTTTTTTTGAGGGAATGTTTGAAAACTGTTTTGTGATAAAATGGCTCCTCATATAGGTTAATTATTGTGCGTCCATATATAGTGGTCTTGTGTATGTTTAATGTTATTTGTGTTAAGTCCTTTAATTCTCTTTCCCTCATCTTCATCAACAGAGGACAAAGAACCTAAATTTCGAGTATATCTGTTGCAGTCATCTAGTGCTGCTATAACTGAAATACCGTGAATGGATAGCTTTAAAAAGATAAATTTTATTCTTTTTCAGTCCAGTAGTCTACAAGTCTGTTTAAATTGAGGGCATCATCTCTAGGGTAAAGCTCTGTTGGCTCTGGAGGAAGGTCCTTGTCATCAGTCCTTCTCTGGACTAAGAGCTTTTGAGGTGCAGGGACTCTTCATCCTTTCCACAGAACAGTCTGTGCTCCTGGCACTGCTTCTTTCCTCATGGCATGAGGTCCCCAACTCTTTTTCCCCTTTCCCTTATATCCCAAGAGATTGCCTCGTGGCATCTCAATCACACATGTTGCGTCTTGCCTCACCAACACAACTGCCGTGCATCCTTCCTCTTTAACATCATAGAGACAGAGTTTACAACATACAGGAACATCACACAGTATTGGGAACTAGGGCCCAGCCAAATTGCTGCACACTTTTTTGGGAGGACAGAGTTCAATCCATGACAGTATCATAGATTACATGCTTTGTACCAGCTGTCAGAAAATTTGTGGAAGCTTGTTTTGCTTTTTTTATTGACCTTCCCCCTTTTGTTAGTAGCCTGAGGAAGTAAATTATTTCCAGGGAGATGAGAGTTGGAATAAAGGGGTAATACAGTGTGGAGAAGAAAATCTTTTTATTATAAAATAAAAATGGATATTTTGGCTGGTGAGTTAGAATATTATCTTACTGACCTAACACTGCTGTCAGAGAAATACCACAAATGGATGGCTTTAATAAGGAACAGTTTATTTTCTCACAGAAAAGTAGGATAAAATCCCAAATTCAGGGCATCAGTTCCAGAGGAAATCTTTTTCTGTTGGCTCTAGAGGAAAGTCCTTGTTGTCCGTCTTCCCCCGGACCAGGAAGCTCTGAGGCACAGGGATCCCAGGTCCAAAGGTGTGCTCTGTCCCCAGCACTGCTTCTCTCATGGTGGTATGAGGTCCCCAAGTCTGTTGGCTCCTTTTACCTTTATATCCCAAGAGATTACTTTGAGGCACAGTTGTCTTATAGATTGAGACCTGCCTCACTAGCACAACTACCACCCATCCTCCCTCTTTAACATCATAGAGGATAGAGGCAGGATTTGTAACATGCAGGAACATTATGGAATACCAGGAATCATGGCCTAGCCAAATTGCTACACACCTTTTGGGGGGAGCACAATTCAGTATGTGACATTCTACCTTTTGCACCCTCTAAAGTTACCTCCTTGTAACATGCAAAACTTATTTACCCCATCATAGCAAAAGTCTTAAGTCCAAGTCGAAAATCCAGAAATTCCTTTTCCACTGTGAAATCTAGAACACAGGGTATCTGCCTTCCAAGTACAATGGTAGAACGAGTAGGCACAAGTTAAACGTTTCCATCACCAGTGGGAAAAATTGCAGGGAAACAAGGCATAACAGGCATCAAGCAGATCAGCAGAACACATTACATTAAACCTCAAGGCTTTGGAAATAATTCATTTTCTGAGACATTTTACACAATGGCCCTGCCCTCTAGGCTGTAGGTATTGGCCACACTCTCCAGATTGCTGCTTGGTCCTGGTCTGCAGTTCCGCCTTCCAGGCCCACCAGAACAGCTCCCTGTAGCTCCCCTGATAAATGCCTGGAGGCATCCCACTCTACCAGTAAGCCTCCTGTGCACAGGTACTCACCTCCTGCTCGGGCGGCTCTGGTGGTATCAGGTGCTTTTCTCCTGGTTCTGTGTTGTTAGTTCATTGCTGTTGTTTCTCACCATCTTCACCTTCCTTGATGTTCCAAGTTCTCCATCCATTCACAGTTTCAAATCTGCTTCCCATTTTAAGTATCTGTTAGAGCACCACCCTACTCTCTTGGTACTAAATTCTTTTCTTAGTCATCTAGTGTGGCCATAACAGATAAACCACAAGTAGATGACTTTAACAAAGGAAAATTTATTTTCTCCCAGAAAAGTAAGCTAGAAGTCCAAATTCAGGGCATTAGCTTTAGAGGAAGTCTTTCCGTGTTGGCTCTGGAGGAAGGTCCTTGTTGTCAGTCTTCTCCTGGGCTGAGAGTTTCTGAGGCACAGAGTCCCTAGGTCCAGACGATGACTGCTCTTGGTACTGCTTTTTTTTGATGGTATGAGGTCCCCAACTCTCTTCTTTTTCATTTCTATTTCAGGAGATTGCCTCACTAACAACAACTACCCAACTTCACTCATTAACATTAGAGGCAGGATTTGCAACATACAAGAACATCATAAAATACCAGGAATCATGGGCTAGCCAAATTGCTACACACATTTTTGGGGGGACACAATGGAGTCCATGACAAATACCATTGTCATCTTCATTCAAAATTTGCCCTTGATCAAATGTTATGAACTAATCTGCAGGCTAGGTGCCCATTACTAGGACTTACCTGTAGGGGCTACTTGAAGACGGTATTAGAGTACTTCACACTGCTTGAACTTTCTGCCCCAATACTGAGCAGCATGTCTCTTAGTCCTTTTTAAGATACACTGATATTTAGGTATATTATTAAAGTGTTGCTGTGTTTTCTAAGGAGCCCTTTAGTGACACAAATGATTGAGTACTTGACTGCTAGCTGAAAGGTTGGCATTTTCGACCGACTCAGAGGAGGGCAGGCCTCGCAGTTTGCTTACGGAAGATCACAGCTTTGAAGACTGTAGAGCAGTTCTACTCTGTAGACATGGGGTCACCATTTATTGAAATCAACTTGACCATCACTAGCAATAACAACACACTTATTAAGTTTTGTGGCTAGTCTCATTTTAAACTGAACTGAGCTTGGTAACTTGCAATTTTGTAGAAATCAGAGCAAAAAATTACCGTAATAGAAAATACCTTGGAAATTAATGATATAGATTAAAGATCTTTGTTTTATCCAACAATAGAGTTGAATTATATTGCTAGGAAAACAAAAGCATTTCCTGTTGTAGTTATCAAGACAATCTTTTAAGAAATGTGTAAAGTGCCTTACTTAAACGAATTGCTGTATTGACATGCAGTAGAAGATGTTGTTCTAAGCCCATGTGTTTAAATGAACAGACAGACACACACTTACATGACCAGTGTGCACAGTGGGGAGAGCTTGGTATCCTTGGAAACCATGGAAGGGTGCCATAACTAAACTACAAAGAATTTTGACAGGAAACAGTACAAATGAGAAACACAGTGTGGGAAATATTTACTAACGTGGGGTTCATTTCTGTGGTTGGGAAGCCTTTCTGGGAAGTAAATGAAGGCTTCTTCTTGAAGCAGCAAGAGCCATGGTGGGCCCTGTTAGTGTGATATTTTGCACTTTAAATCAGGGATTAAAAATTGAGTGGTACTTCACAATGGGTTTTACCCAGTGAAAATATGATTATCAAGAAAGGGGTGACTGCCCTTGATAGAAGGAGAAATGAAGCACAAAGTTGAAACTTCTTTCCTCAAACTTCCTTCTTTGATCTGCATTGCCGCTGAATAAACAAATTCGCAAACCCATTGCAGTTGAGTTGAGTGTGACTCATGGCATGTATTACAGGGTAGAACCACTCTGTGGGGTTTGTTTGGCTATAATCTTTGAGGCAGTAGATTGCCAGGCCTCTCTTAGGTTAGGGACCCTGCTACCTGGTTATGTATCACAGACCCCATAAACTGACCTCTAAGGTGGCCCTCAGTAAACCTTGCCTTCTGGCCTTCATGACCTTGTGTAATCCTGCTAGTATATCTGGCCCTAGTGACTTGCCTTTACAAGTGTGGCAAAAGTTAATGGAATGTCACTTCCGTGATTAGGTAACGAAAAGGCTTCAGTTTCCACATTGGCCTGCCTACTGTCACTTGCAGAGATGGAAACCAAGCTGTCATTTTGTAAACTCCCTAATGGAGCTCCTGTGGCAAGGAACTGGTGACTCTGGCTGCCAGACAGAGGATCTTCTACCAGTGTAGCTTTGAAATGACTGTGGCCTAGGCTGACACCTTTATTGCAACCTGGTAAAACTGCCTAAAGCCACCGTCTAAACCATACCCAGATTCCTAACCCTCCATACTGTGAGATAATAAAAATATTGTCTTAAGCCATGGAGTTGTAGAATCATTGGTTACACAGCCATAGAGAAATAGTAACAGGAAATAACAATATAAACAGTTTTGTTAAGTCTGAAGGATTCAAACTTGAATCTGTTTTCTGACCGAATCTAATACACTCCTTAGAATTACGGAAGTATGAACCTTTCTCTTTAAAATTGCGTAAACAAGAAGATAGACGCACACTGAATAGTCTAAAAGAAGATACCCATTGTGAGCAAACAGTTTTCTGTGAAACAAATTTTACTGCAGTGAGCAAGAGAAAACATTGAAATTTAAAGAACAGCTAATTAGTATTCTCCAGGAGATTCATGAAAAGTTTAAAGAACCTGAAGGAGTTCTTGAGAGAAAATTTTGATTCTTAACTGTAGAGGCAGATAGCAGCAGGGCTGTACAAGTGTTTCTGCAATACAGAGGAAAAAGTAAGATGAAAATGATGACACAGGTGTAAGAAACATGAAGAATACCTGCAGTGTATAATAAAGTGCAGAGTGAGAGGGCAGAGCAAACAGACTAAAGAAATAGTAAAAATTTTCCTGAGCTAGAAAGGGCAGATGAGGACTGGCAACATACAGCTGACACTTACTGAGGCATTATTATGTGCCAAGTATGTGACATGCTTAAACTCACTTAATGTTCCCTACAACCTACTTGTGGTACAGACTCCAGTAATACTATTTCTCTTACAGTTACCTAAATGCCAAGCTAAATAAATGAGCTTGGTGTGTAGGATAAGCAGTTGCCTTTGAGTTGATTCTGATTCATACAGTGCTATAGGACAAAAAAAGATTTGCCGATAGAATTTCCGAGGCTGTAAATCTTTACAGAAGTAGACTGCCACCTCGTTCTCCTTTGGAGCATCCTATTGGTTAGTGCTGCTGACCTTGTGGTGAGCCGCTGAACTCCCCCCCCCCGATAATCCCTTTTTTATTATTTCAAACTGAACTGATTCCAAAACCCCAAACCAAGCCCACTGCTGTTGAGTCATTTCCAACTCATAGCAGCCCTATAGGACAGAGTAGAACTGCTGCATACAGTTTCCAAGGAGCACCTGGCAGATTCAGATTGCCGACCTTTCGGTTAGCAGACACAACACTTAACCACTACATCACCAGGGTTTCCCTCCACTGATTAGGGACCTTAATTACAGTAGCAGCTGAACTATTAACCACTTGTACCACCAGGGATCTGTTACTTGGGCATAACCTGGTGGACGTGGGACATTAGAAATCAGTAGTCCAAGTATCCAGACAGGAAGCAGACTCAGCAAAGAAAGGAATATCAGGTTAGCATTGCATTTGTGTTCTGCAGTTAAACACTAGAATGGTATAGTAGCTACATGGCTTTTAATTAAAAGTAAATAAATTTACTTTCTCGGTTGCACTAGTAACATTTCAAGTGCTCAGTAGTTAGTGCTCAGTGGTTAGTGGCTACTGTATTGAACAGTACAGAATAGAACATTTCTGTTGTCACAGAAGGTTTTGGTAATGCTGTCCTTTAGGATGGTGGAGTGTTATCTAGAGAACTCTGAGGAAAATGTGCCATAACAAAGGATTCTGTATTAGCGAAGCTATCTTTCACATAGGCAGGGCAACAGAAGAGCATTTTTCAGGCTTGTGATGACTTAGGAAGTGTACCAGTTGAGTACATTTCATGGAAGAATGCTGCTCTCAGTATACCCGGCTGACAGAAGTCAGTGACTCAGAAGCCTGGTGCGTCAATTTCAGAGTGCTGTTTAACTCTGTTCTGTCATGTTTCCCAAAAAGATCCAAGGTAAATTAAGAAATTGCGCTTCATAAGCTGTGTTTCATACTGTCAGTACACTGTTTCAGCCTATATAGTTTGATTCCAGAGTTTCCTTCCTCTGCCTGGTAACTATAAAAGAAATCCACAGAAGAAAATAACTTTGTTTTTAGGAAGATTGATGCACTGAAATCACTTTTGTCGAACTCAGCCCCAAATCTCTGTTTCCAAATCCAAGCTTAATTCTCACTCCTCAACTTGCTTGATCTCTGCACATCTTTTGACGCAGTTGATCACTGCCTCCTTTTAGAAGTTTGGCTGCAAGAAAAACTCTTTACACCACTGTAATAGTTCAGTTTCCTTTCCTAGGTGATTCATCAACCTCTCCAAGTAGGAGCACCTCGAGTTTCAGTCCACAGACCTCTTTTCTGTAGCTACACTCTCTAGGAAATTACATTGAGTCAAACAGCATGAAATACCCTCTGTTAGCAGATGATACTGTAATTTACGTCTTTTTTTCCCCTTAAACTTGCTGTGTGATACTTCTTGGATATCTAGTTGCAGTCTATACCAGAGATACCACAGTGGAATTTTGGGTTCTCTCCTTACCCTGTACTTTCTTACTCTGTAGTGGCAATGGCATTTTCCCCATTTGGCTTGATTCTGAAGCCTTGGAATTGTCTTTTGAAGCCTCTGTCCACCAGTAAGTTTTGCCAGTATTCTCGTCAGAGGATATTCTGACTTCATCAGTTTCTCTGTGGCTCCCACTGTCACTGCCTCTTGCTTAAGCTAATGCAGTAACTGAAGAATCATTCTTTCATCTAGTAATCACATAACAGGCAATTGATTGCTTTAAAACATAGAAACTCTCCTAATACCTTCTTATCATCATACTTAACACCAAAGTCCACAAGGCCCAGTATAGTCTGGCCTGAGCAAAATGCTTTTGCCTCCTTTACCACCACTTCTCATTTATTTGGCTTTGTTCTTACGAACTTCATTGTTTTTATCAAGTTGACTGAACTCAGTAACACTTAGGCTTTGTGCTTAGGATACATCCCTTAAAAGGTTTCCTGGATTTTTCCCTATTTTAAGTTTTGGTTTTTTTTTTAGTTCACTTCCTCGAAGTTTTCTCGGCCGGCCTTCATGAAATGCTATCTCTCCTCCCTCTTTACTTTGTTATTGGACTTAACATGTTTTTAGAGCAGTTAGTACTATGTGAAACATTTTTTGTTTGTTAACTGCTTATGCCTTTGTCACTAGAATATAAGATCTAGGGATTATTATCTGTCTTTATTTACTCTTATGTCCTTAGCACTTAGCAGTAATGTCTGGCATCAGTAGATGCTTAGTAAAGTATTGTTGGAGGAGTAATGCAAGAATGAGCAAAACCACCAAAAATCACAAGATTTATGAAGAGGAAGAGTAGTTTTAAGAATCAGTGAATCAACTTAGACTAGGTAAGTGGAAAAAGCCTTTAATGTTTAATTCTGTCCCTGAGATTGATGAAAGAAATGACACACTTAAAATAGAACAATGTGGGAATAATTTCAAACGGTAAGACAAACGTGATTGTTTAAAAAGTTCAGTGGAGACAGTGAATTACAATTTAAATACAGTGGAAAACAAAATCAGGAAGTTACCTATTTTTAATTTTTAAGGAGATTATAATTTTGAACTAATTAACCTATCAGAAATAAGAAAGGAGTTTTTAGACTTATGGTTTTTTGATAGGATGCTATGCCTTTCTTTTGACTAAGAGAATTGGCTCAATATTTTGATTTAAACAGTTGATCTTAGCTTTTTTATTTTTAACCTGAAGCTGTACCCATCATTTAGATACTGTTGAATAATACTAATATAAGTAAAATATATATTACTGATATTATGTGCAGTCATTATGAGAAGAACCTTGGCATTATTCTTGTTTTCATCTTTCTTCACCTTCTGTGTGTAGATTACCATGCCTTCCGTTGTAAAATGTATTTTAGAATCTGTGTCTGCACTTCCTCCCCTCCTTTGATTCTGTGTTCTGGTTTCTTCATCCATTACAGCTGGGGCGCACTGTGAGAAATGTGGAGCCCTGGTGGTGCGCTGAGGGAAGCATTGGGCGGCCAGCCAAGAGATCTGCAGTGTGAGCCTCCAGTGCTCCTCAGAAATCCTGTGGGACAGTTCTTCCCTGTCCTGTAGGGTTGCTGTGAGTTGGAATCACCTTGATAGCAGGCATTTTGGTTTTAGTGAGGGAAAAAACCTGACGTATACTGTAAGTGCCTTTTAAGTGTTGGCTGTTTGTAGTTATCTTGTTACTGTACTCTGTTGGTTCCTGTCACTGTCATTGCTGACCACGCTATCTGGAGTAAACGCTAGGTTGGGTCTCTAGTTTTCCCTCTACCTGCCTTCCTGCCAATTCACATTTCTCTTTACTGCAGCCCAAATAATCTACAGTGCCTACCTAATTGGATTTATTGTTGTTGTTAGTGATAGTCAAGTTTTCTCCTTCTCATGGTGACTTGTTGCATGATTATTCTTTCTACAGTATCTCCCTTTTGCCACTGGGATGAAGTGTAACCAAGTTTTTTTTAGAAGCCCTGGTGGCGTTGTGGTTAAGTGCTACGGCTGCTGACCAAAAAAAGTTGGTGGTTTGAATCCACCAAACATTCCTTGAGAACTCAGTGTGGCAGTTCTACTCTGTCCTGTAGGGTCACTGTGAGTCAGAATTGACTATGAATTTGGTTTTGCTTTTGGTTTGTACCCTTTGGAGATGGGCTGGAGGAATTCCATCAGGAAACAAAAAATTGAGTTGGGTGTGACTGCTAAGACAAATGATTCTGGTTCTTACAGCAGTCATGATAATCGTAGTTGGAAGTGATTTTAGGCAGATACCAATGGGCAGATAGTCATTCTGATTATAAAAATACCTTAATAAAGCATGTGTAGCAGCTTTGTACAATACTACTTATTTTGATAAGGCAGCTTCCAGAGGTGAGTTGCTTTGTAGAATTAGTAATTTGGAGCCAACTGAACGTTGGTGAGCATCTCAGGAAGATGACATCTTTAGGATTAGAATAGTCAGTTTAGCTGCTCTTTGGTCTAACCGTATGTATGTAGCATTTTTACACCAAGGCTTCTTATCTGTTAAGAGCACACCTGTAGACTGAACATATTAGCAACTATATATCTTTCTGTTCTTTGTTGCAGGAAGGTATGCTTCCATTCCATTGTATGCAAACATGATATCAGATTATCCAGGAACAAGTTAAAAAGAAGGGAGACTGGTTCCAGAACACATCTCTGGAAGTTACCCTATGGACCCTGACTCTCATGGCAACATTACAGTGTAGGTTCTGTGTGAGCATCAATAGCCAGTGGTCTTTGTTTAGCTTATCACAGACATGTCCCTGTTCACTGAGTCAGAGGCTGAGGACCATGTTATTCGAAAAGGCAGTAGTATGTTTCTTCGTTACAGATTTCTCCATAAGCTAATTGTTGGAAATCATGGATCCAGTTTGTAATTTGGCCACAGATGGAGGAATACTGAATCCTGTCCTTGACCAGTTGTGCTTCTGCTGGAGTCTTCTTGAGTATATATGCGAAGAGGAAGCAAGGCAAGATTGTTACGAGCTTGAGTTTTAGCCTAGACTCTGGTAAACTAAGATGGACCCTTTGGAGAATTTCTTTACGTAGGCTAGACCGATTGGAATAGCCTAGAAACAAATAGGTTAAAAATTTCTGCTTTCCGCAATAGAGCCCAGCCCTGCAGCAGAAAGCTGCTGCTTATGGGTATGCTTGCCATTGCTTGGCTAATACGAGGCTTTTGTCTTTGCCTTTATTATTCATTAACATTCATAACAACCCTATCAGATAGGGATAAAGATGACAAAATCTTAAGCTGTTTTCTCAGGGTTACAGATGAGTAAAGTGAGGCTCTGACAACTGAATTCAGGCATTTCCTACAGTGTGTTATGGGTGTGCTAAGACACTGATTCCTCAACCCTTGGGTTGTGGGGGTGAGTGGCTGTATGGGTCCCTGGCTTACTAGAGTTCTGGGCAGACATGAGCAGCCTTATTGTAATTTTAGTGTGCCATACAAATAGTACATTCTGTGTATTTCATGGCATGAGAAAGATAGAGAGGCACTGGTCAGCTACACTAGACGTAACACTGGTTACAAAGAGGGAGTGTTTGCCCCAGGGCCTACAACTCTATCCTCCCTTGAACCTCTCAGGCTATAGAACTATGCTGTAGTTGTTTCTGAGTGGGAAAAAATATCTGAAGTTACAGTCACACTAATCTCAGCAGTGGTAAGGAGAGAGCAAGAAACCATAAGAACCTGCTTCCCAGAAGCAGGGGAACAGAAGACCAAGACTTAGTTCCTAGGAAGAAGAGGTTCCTAGAGGTACAATACTGACAGCTTAAGCTTCAGAGTGCTGTAATGAGGTAGTCTTAAATCTTCAGCATACCGCAATTGTGGGAGAAATGTCCTGACCTTTGGGAGGAATAACAAGAACTTTGAGCTCCCTCTAGAGGTCAACAGTGATAAAAGAGGATTGTAGGGAAATAATAGTACCTAAAGCTAACACATCCTTTTAGCAATATTCTAGCATTTTATCCATGCCATATCTGGTACAGTGTTTTCTTATATTGGCAAATTATTAGTTATCTTTTGAGAAAAAAATGGGTCAGTCATACTGTAATTGCTGTGTGGGGACAGTCCTAAAGGTCAGTGTTTGTCATTTAGGGCACATAAAGATGAAAGGATCATGAAAATGGATCACATGTCCAAACAAAACGGCATGCTTCTTAATGGGAGCTGTAAGTGTTGAAACAAACCTAAATCAAAATGAGAACTGATTGGTCCCGTATTATTATGTGCTGGAATGTTTTAACAGCAGACTCTGAATTTAACACGTAAAGGTGATCAGGACACTTACTGTGCTCTCACTCCCCCCAAAACATCTGGAAAGAATAGAACAACCACCAGAAGATTAAATCGTAAAAGCTAGGTTGCAGACAAACATAGGAATGGCTAAGAAAATTAACACGTGTGTTTCTTGTTTTTTAGAAACTCATTTGATCAAATGAGAAATCTGTTCCAGGACAGAGCTTAGTCATGTCTGTATTCTCTCCATGAAGAGAGAGGTTGAGAATTTGTTATGGTTCTAACCTTTACAGTAGTTACTCTTTTTGTTCTTAATATATTTCTGTTGGTCTTAAGAACTTACTGAGAGATGCCGATTGTTAAATCTTACTGTGTAAACTGAGCTGGAATTGATTTGATGGCAGTGAGTTTGGTTTTTTTGTGTGTTTGAGTATGTAACTATAGAGTAAAAAGAGAAGTAGTGCTTATAATTTTGTGATAATACTAAGAATATATGAAAATACATAATTAAAAATGTTCCCCAAAACCCAGACCCGTTCCTGCTGAGTAATTTCCAACTCATAGCGACCCTGTAGGAAGAGTAGAACTGCCCCAAAGGGTTTCCAGGCTGCAGCTAACCTGCTGCCATCGAGTCAGTTCCAACTGAAAACAACCCTGTACACAGAGTACAACTGCCCCATAGAGTTTCCAGAGAGTGTCTGGTGGATTTGAGCTGCTGACCATCCGTCCAGTTAGCAGCCATAACCACTTAACCAGTACACCACCAAAGTTTACAAGTTGTACCTGGTGAATTCAAACTGCTGACCTTCTGGTTAGCAGTTGTGGTGTTTAACTAAGCTACACATCACCAGCAGAAGTGTTCGAATAACAAGGATGGGACTGTGCTGAAGGGACATAGGCGCCAACCTGGAAGAGCTCTCAGGTCTGGTCTGAGACAGTCTTACCAGCAACATAAATTATGTAGTGTTACATTGTAACCTAGAGTATGAAATAAATATCCGATGAGTCCATATTGATACAAATAAATGGTTGAAAGAATTTGAAATATGTAAGTACTCCCCTCTGACAGAGGTGATGCCTAATCAGGCCTCTTTGCCTGTGCTTTGTGAAAATTTTTTTAAGCATAAGAAGAAGGTAGTGTGAGGGAGAGTAACTTTATAATGGAAAACCTGGCACAACCTGCCTTGGCTAGGAAAACTAGGTTCTCATTAATGATAAGTCATTTGATGGCATATACCTTTGATATGATGTTTCATGAAAATGGAACTGCACCCTTAGGGGTTTTGTGTCCCAAACCTATACTTCTAGTATGGCCGTGAGAAAACATAAAATCTGACAGTCTCAACTTGAGGAACATACCACAAAATACCTGACCAGTATGCCTGAAAGCTGTCGCGGTCATCAAAAACATGGAAAGTCTGAGAAACTGTCACAGACCAGAGAAAGCTAAGGAAATTTGATGACTGAGTGTGAAGTAGTATCCTGGTGGAGTTAGTGATGTTCTGATGGTTCCTTGGTCGAGCCAGATGTGCCATAGTAATACAAAGGGTGGAAGTCTGGTGGTGTGGCGGCTAAATGCTGTGGCTGCTAGGCAGAAGGTTGGCATTTTGAATCCACCAGGCACTCCTTGCAAATTCTGTGGGGCAGTTCTGTTCTGTCCTGTAGGGTCACTGTGAGTTGGAATCCACTCAGTGTCAGTGAGTTTAATATAAAAGGTGTAAAAGTAGAAACCAGGTGAGGGGTATACCAGAATTCTGTTAGCTCCACAATTCTTGTGAAAATCTAAAGCTACTCTAAAATGTAAAGTTCATAGAAAACAAAGTTTTATCTTAGTAACTATTTTGCTGTATGGCTTTTGTTAAGTGATGTTTAAAAAAAGGCAGGGAATTTTTTTTACCACATGTGTATATGTAAAATCACTTCAAGTGGTTTTTTACTTTTGAAATGAGAAAAATCCTATCTCATAAAAGTATAATAGTGTTAGGTAGCATGTCATTCATTGAGCAAAAAAGGATTGTACTTAACTGTCTCAATTCCATTGTGACTTCTCCATTGATTGACTTGTAAGTGACTGAATGGTTCTGTTAAATCACTATTGTTGATGAATTTTAGCCTAAAAAGAAGAGATCCAGAATCCATTTTTTGTCAACTTTTGCAATTGTGGTGTCCACTTGGGTCTTTTATCGTTGTGGGGAGTTTCTTAGTAAAAGCGCATTATTTCTCTCCAAGTCATTAGTCTGTTTTAGTTCCTTTCTCAGATGTACTCAGTTTGTAAGTCGGACCTGACACAACAACACTGGGTTTGGGGATGAGGGTGGGGATATGGGGGGCGGTGTAAGGAAAGGCAAACCTGTTGCTGTCAGGTCAGTTCTGACTCAGCGACCCTATAGCACAGAGTAGAACTGCCCCATAGAGTTCGCAGGGAGTGCTCCTGGTGGATTTTGAACTGTCGACCTTTTGGTTATCAGCCACAGCTCTTAACCACCAGCCTTTCAGATTTTATTTATGTTCTGTGAAGTATATGTCTTTTAAGAGACCATCTATTTGTATTCTGTGCAAATAAAGAAATTGAAGTTAATGATCGACCTACTTGTGGTTGTATTATTAGAAGCTGAGCTGAGGCTATCTCCTCTCATGTCATGTCTTTGCATGGTGATTAACGAAGAGGCAGGATTTGTTGGGGGAAAGGTAAAAAGGGAGGATTTCAGAAGAAATTCAAGAAAAAATATATAGCCCCTCAAACCCAACTGACCTTTGAGTTGATTCTGACCCATAGTCCCTAGCAACTGCTAGTCTGTGTTCTGCCTCTATAGTTTTTGCCATCTCTGTAATGTCATGATTGGAGTCATATTCTGTAGCCTCCTGAGTCTGGCTTCTTTGACCTAGTGTAATGCATTTTGGGAATTATCTCTATTAGTAGTTTTCTTCTTTTTTTCTTCCTGAATAGTATTTCAGTATATGGATGTATGACATTCTGTTTATTCGTTCCTAAGTTGAAAGTCATTTCCAGATTTGGGAGATTACAAATCAAGCTGCTATGAACATCTGTGTGTTTTAGTGTGAACAAAGATTTTTATTTCACTTGGGCAGGTGTCTCGTAGTGAGGTTGCTGGATCACATGGTAAGTGGTTAAACTTTGTAAGAAACTGCCAGACTTTTTTTTCCCCAGGTGGTTGTGCTGTGTTTCCTTCCCACCAGCAATATATGAGAGTTGCAATTGTACAAGACCAGTGCTGGGTATTGTCAGTTGTTTCTTGTGAGTTTGTTTTGTTTTGTTTTCAATTTTAGTCATTTGCATGGTATAGAATGGTTGCATAAAGAACATTATTTCTCAATATAAATAGATCTTTTATTATTTTATTCTAAATATATACAAGTACCCGTGGGCAGATTTTTGTAAGGATATGTATTAACGTGACAATAGTGACTCTAGAAGTGTGGAGTTAAGAGTGATGGTTGTCTTTTCGCTACAAAGTAGATTATCTGTGTAATTTTTAAAACATGTTCATTTTAGTTAAAGATGATTACTGCAAGTGAGCATAAGGAAATCATTATGCTCTTTGCTGGTGAATCGATTCTTACTGATAGCAGTACTGTGTGACTGAGTAGGGCTGCCCGATAAGGTTTCCCAGGCTGTAATCTTTAGAGGAGCAGATTTCCAGGTCTTTTCTTCTGTAGAGAGATTGGGTTGGTTCTAGTGCCAACCTTTTGGTTAGCAGCTAAGAGCTAAAACACTGCACCACCGGGGCTCCTTCAGCAAACATTTCCTGTGACTATCTCAGTGATTTTGGTTTTTTTTTATTTGAATTTTCTTAAGTTGGTTGATAGTGAGCATTATGTCTTTGTTTTTCTTTTAAACAAAATTCTGTCATTTACATATTAAAACAAAACAAACAAAAAAAAAAAACAATTGCCACCAAGTCAATTCTGACTCATAGTGACCCTATAGGACAGAGTAGAACTATCCCATAGAGTTTCCAAGGAGCACCTGGTAGATTTGAACTGCTGACCTTTTGGTTAGTAGTAGTAGCACTTAACCACTATGCCACCAGGATTTGCATATTTAGATACTAGGTTTCTGGTTGTTTTTTTCTTTTTTTAATTAAGCTCATTTAAAAAATAATGGACCTTATTTTCTTAGACTGGTTTTAGGTTTACAGAAAAATCATGCAGAAAGTAGAGGGAGTGCTCTATGTTCTCTGTCCACTATATACTGTTTTCACCTGTTATTAACATCTTGCGTCCATGTGGTACATTTGTTAAAACTGATGAGCCAATATTGATACATTATTAGTAACTAAAGTCAGTAGTTTACATTAGCATTTACTCTTGGTGATATACACAGCTGTGAGTTTCAAATGCTCAGTGTCATGTATCTACTGTTATTATATAGAGAGCACTTTTTCTGCCCTAAAGCCTATAAATCTTTTTGAAGTACTTGTATCTTCACCCTACAAATGGGTGATTAGAACCATTGATTATTAATCTGTAATATTTTAAGGTTAAAGAATCTGATCTTTAAATTTATAATTAGAATTCTTGAAGGGTTTGCCTGTTCAGCATATGAAGTTTTAAGAAATTACATGACTCTCTGGAAGAAATGCACACTGTTTATAAGGTGTGAATTTTGTGTATCAGCTTTATTTTTCAGGTGTCTTAACCTGTTTCCCTTCCTTCCTCCTGCTGCTTCTTGTCTGGCATGGAGAGGGATATGTCAGTTTTCTGCTGTAATTATGATTTTTGTTAACTTTGCTGTTCCAAATAACCCTGAAATATATAAATTAAAACCCGTCTTTGGTTACAGAGACTTAAGATGGTTTCTTTTTCACCTGTTACCAGTATATAAGTTTTGCAAAACCCTTTGTCCTACTGGATTCCTTTCTCCTTAACTCTGCTGGCAATTCAGGGACAGTTACTGTTAATTTCTAGGAACAGGCCAAGTATGTTGGACTATCTTGGAAAAAAAAATTGCCTTGTCACCTGGGGTCCTATAATAGCTTGGAGTGGCCATCTAAGATACATTCGTTGGTCCCATCCCATCCAGAGCAAAGGAGAATGAAGAAAACCAAAGAGACGAGGAAAATACTAGCCCAGAGGACTTAACAGACCATATGAATCACCAGCCTGAGTCCAGAATTAGATGGTGCTGAGCTGCCACCGTCCATGGCTCTGACAGGGATTGCAATAGAACGTCACGGACAGAGTGGGAGAAAAATGTGAACAAAACTGAAATTCACAAAACACTGCCACGCTTAGTGGTGTGGCAGAGACTGGAGGAACACATAAGACTGTGGCTGTGGGACACTGTGCTAACTCAGAATTGAAGCCATTCCCAGAATCTACCTTTCAGCCACAGATTAGTCAGGCCTGAAAAACAAACAGTAACAGGTGAAGACTGTACTACTTAGGTGAGTCAAGTGTGTGAGTCCAAATGGACAACACCTGCGCAAAAGCAAAGACAAGTCAGAAAGGGACAGGAGAAAGCTGTGGCATGATCTTCGTTGCTTAGGTTATTCTTGTGAATGTTTATGGTGCTGACAATCGGTTAATTATTTTGTGAACCTAAAACACAGTACCGTTTTACGTTATCAGTTGTTTTAAAAAATCACATCAGTGCATTGTCACTGATGACTTTTTAGTTGCTGGCAGTGTATATGCCTCCATTTATCATTGATCCCTTTGTTATTAAGGGGTCGTTGTGTCTTCAGATATTTTCTATCTCTTTTTCCCTGGGGACTGCACTAAGACACTTAACCACAACAATTGATACTATCCCACAGATTGGGGTGCTTCTCTCTGTTTGTATCATTTTGTTTTGATTCTGTTACTGTGTCTTTAAGTTCATTGATCTTTTCTGCTAAAGATAACAATTTATCTTTCAGAGTGTATTTTTTTAAATGTTGCTTTTTTGTCTTTTCCATTCTCACTGTGTTTGTGATTCATTCTTCATTCTTAAAAATATGGAGTGTATTTACAATAGCTGTATTTATAGTCCTTGTCTTGTTTCTGTCGTTTTCTTTTGATTATGGGTTATGTTTTCCTGGAAGTTTTAAGACAGATATCAAACATTGTGAATTTACATTGTTAGGTAGTGGATTTTATTGTGATCGTTTAAAGAGCATTTAATCTTGCTGTAGCATGTAGCTACTTGGAATCATATTCTTTCAGGATTTGCTTTGAAGCTCTGTTAGTGTAAGTTCAGATCAGACTTTAGTCAAGAGCTCATGGTGCAAATGGTTCATACACTCTTCTGCTCAGTGAAAGGTTGGAGGTTTAAGTGTGTCCAGAAGTGCCTCAGAAGAAACCCTACTTCTGAGACATCAGCCATTAAAAAGCAACTATGTGGAGTGCATTCTCTGACACATACATTGACATGAATTGGGATGTACTCCATGGGTTAAACGGGTTTTGCGAAGATAGTACTCTTTTGAAAATTACCATATGCCTCTTTAATTATGAAGTTACTCTGTTCTGACTTAGGGAAACCTCAACTATTCTGAGCACCTGTGTAAGCTTTCTGGTAGTTCTATCCCAAGTCTTGTGGAGTTTCACTTGAAATGTGCATCAGTATTCAGTCAAGATCCTCAGGGGTCTTTTTGTGGATCCACTGAGCTTTCTCTGCACAGCTCCTCCTTTCCAGTCACTCTGCCCACAAATTCTGTGACTGCACGTCCAGTTTCTGCTTCCAGAATGGATTGAAATTGTTGGTTCTGTTTGGGTTCTTCATCGCTCCACTGTGACCTAGAAACTCCTTCCAGACAGTAAGCTGAGGCAAGATATGGGGCTCACTTTATTTCACTTTCCTCAGGGTTGTGGTCCTGTACTCTGTGTTACATATTGTCTGCAAATGGTTTTTTCTGGTGCTCAGAATAGTTGAGGTTTCCCTAAGTCAGAACAGAGTAACTTCATAATTAAAGAGGCATATAGTAATTTTCAAAAGAGTACTATCTTAGCAAAACCCAAAACCCATGGAGTCTTATTCAGTTGTCTCGTCTTGTCTTATTCAGTTCTCTAGGTGTTTACTGTAAATCTAGATTGCCTGACTTCCTTATGGCCAGAGCAGAAGACCAATTCCCTAATATTTAACTATGAGTTTTGTTTTCTACTTTGGCCTCTTTAAAAAGGAAGTGCTCAGTTATTGCACATTTTTTATTTTGGTACTTTTTTCGATACCTTTGTTTATGTAGTTGATAAGTTCTGTTATTGTTTAACAGTTTTGTGGGAAATCAAACATGATTTGTAAAAAGGTAAGATTGTGTATAGCCAACCTGATAATGCATTATTTTCTGGTATGATAGTTTCATTTCACATCTAGAATACCACACTGTCAAATGCTTTTATAACAGTGTCTGAATGCACTTCCGCTTTTCACCGGAGCTGCCCTTCTTTGCAATGGTGTTTATAATGCAGATTTTTAACAGGCAGTGGTTTTGTAGGATTTTTGTGAACCTTATGATTATCTTGTCTTAATATTTAAGTTATTTTGTGTTGCATGAGGCAGATATAGTTGAATTTTTAGAAGTGCTAATTTACTGTGGCTCTGTTTACAGTAGCTTCTGAGGGTTTTTACTTCTTAAATTTTCTTCACTGTTACTTAGCTTTAAAAGCCTAATCATGTTGGGGAAAATACCAGATCAAGCTTTTCAACTTACAGTGGCTCCTGTGTTAACTGTTTTCATTGGACCTTTTAGGACTCTACAATGCAGATAGCTAAAAATACTTCAGCTTTCTCCCAGTTATCCCTTCTACCTTTGTTTTTTTTGAAGAGGAAGAGATATTTCTACGCATTTAATCTGTATGTCTTAGAATTCATTTTGTAATTGTTTAGCTTTATGATATAGACCTTAGGTCTCTTAAACAGTTACGAAATCCTTTATTGGTTAGCTTTTCATCTGTTGTGATTATATTTCCACTTTATTATAAGTCTTTCTAGGGTGTAGAATTTACAATGTGCCTTGAATGTAGTGGGTACTGAATAAATACTTAAGCACCTTTTTTATAGGACCAGGCAATTAATACAGTGTGGTCATTAGTAAATAGTATTAGGTCAGTGTACTTGGTCTCTAAACGTGTATTGAACACAGGCATTTTGACAATGAGATAGAGACAGTTTCTCTATGTACTTATATGTCTGTGTCATAGTGGTTATAAAGATTAAATAGAATGTAAAATGCTCACTTAACATAGTGTTTAGCACAAGTGTATCTGTGTGCATTTTGTGCTTTGACGTTAGCTTCAAATGTCTCTGTATCTCATTAAACCATATTTGTTTTTTTAATGACAGTATCCAGTTGTGTTAATATGCTAGCATAGTAACTGGCAAACATTTTCTGTAATAAAGGGCTACATACTAAGTATTTTCAGTCTGTCCCAACTATTGAGACCTATTTTTATAAAGTGTAAGCAGCCAGAGGCAATACCATTGAGTGTGGCTAGAGCTCCAGTAAAACTTTATATAGTAAAATAGATGGGAGGTCATAGTTGTTTAACCCATGTACTAAAGGTTACTTTTATGTTTCTTAATATTGTGCATTTGAAATACTTTAAACTGTCCATTGCATAAATAACAGTATGTCCATACTAATTCTAATTGGTTGCTTTTAAGTTATTTATTCATTATATAGTTCTCAAATAGAATTATAATGAGTAAGCCCTGTAAAATACTTCATAGTGTAAGATCTGAAGTACTTAGTGCTAGGGGTAATAATAATTTTGTTTAACTTACGGCAATTGTAAATTAATTACTGTAATTTCTGCCATATGTGCCATCTGTGAATTTTCCTGTGCTTGACTTTTGTCCTAAGAGTAGTTTGTATTTTTACATCCTGGTCTGATTTGTGTCCTATTCAGTTTTTATTGTAGCACTGAAGAAGCAAAGATACAGGTGTAGGTGGCAGGAAGAGAAGAAAAAGTGATGACACAGTGTGCCTAATGAAGTAAAAATAGGCCAGTAATACTGATGTCATCGTTTTCCTGTTCCCACTAACATTCCACCCCCCAAAGCAATTATTTCAACTTCTTAGGCTGAAACTTCAGTGCTGGAAATTGCGGGGCTGCAAGAAACAAGAATCTGTCTTTTGTAGCACATGATAAATTCTTTGTTTTTATATTAATAGCATATAAGATTTACCAACAAAGGACAAAATATTTTCTTACCAAAATTTGATCATGCCTTTTAAATACTGCCTTTGTGTTAACAGCAGTTGGGCATTAGTGTGTGCCTAAATTTGCTGTGTTTTGACTTAATTAATACATAGTAGGGCAGTTGACTCGTGTTCTGGAGTCCACACTTTTTATTAACTGTATTAGGAGATACTTTAATAAGATTGACTGTAGGCAAGTTTTCTTTGTAAAATAATGTTTTTATTGTCACAGTGGAGATTCTTATTTTTCCTTTTAAAAGTGTTTTTTTTCTTCCCTGATTGTGGTGTTGCTTTATGAGAATGTACATTGCTGTGCATACTAAATGATGGCTCCAGTTTGGAACTGTGGTTGTGGTAGTGTTTTTTTTTTTTTTTTTAAGCATAGTGTACTGCTTTAATCTTCAGAGTACAATGTTTCCATGTATTCATAGTTTTCAACAATAGTTTGCCTTAAAACTAATATGTAAGAATCAAAATTTTTATAAAACTGTGCATTCGTTGGGGTTAGGTTGCAAACATCCAGGTCATTGTGTGAAAATCGAGGATAGCTACAGGAGACCACCCACTGTGTGTCTGCCAATTTGTTGTACTTTTGTGGCTTGCGGGTTGCCGTGATACTAGAAGCTTTGCCACTGATATTTCAGATAATGAGCTGTGTCACCCGTGGTGGACAGATTTCAGCTGAGCTTCCAGACTAAAAATACAGGAAGAAGGACATTGGCCAGTGTAAACCTTATGAGTAGCAGTGGAACATTGTCTGATAGAATACCAGAAGATCTCTTTGGGTTGAGAGGCAGTCAGAATATGACTAGGGAAGAGATGCCTCCTCCAAGTAGAGTCAGCATTAATGACATGGATTGAGTCAAGCTTTAGGACCTTGGTGTGCCTACATGACAGTACTCAAAATGAGAAGGACCCAGCTGTAAACACCCATAAAGACACAAAGCATAGACTGTAAGCATGAATCTAGGAAACTTGGAAGTGATTAAAAATGAAATTGAAATATGCAAAGATCGATATCTTAGGCATTTGTGAGCTGAAATGGGCCAGTATTTGCTGTTGTGAATCAGATGGTCGTATGCTGTACTGTGCCAGGAATGACAAATGAAAGAGAAATGACATCCCATTCATGATCAAAAAGAACATTTCAAGATCTGTCCTGTGATAGGCTAACATCCATATGCCCACAGTGAAAATCAGTTAATATGACTGTTAGTCAAATTTAAGGTCAAAAATGAAGATTGAAGATTTTTACCAACTTATGCAGACTGAAGTTGATCAAATGTGCAATCATGGTACATTGATAATTACTGGCTATTGGGATGCAAATTTGGAAGCATAGAAGAATATTTGGTAATTAGAAAATATGGGCTTGGTGATAGAATGATACTGGAGATTGCATGATAGAATTTTGAAAGACCAATGACTTCTTCACTGCAAATACGTTTTTCCAACCACATAAATGGCGACTGTACATGTGGACTTTGCCAGATGGGGTGTACAGGAATCAGATTGACTACATCTAGGGAAAGAGACAATGGAGAAGCTCAGTACCATCAGTCAGAACTAGGCCAGCAGCTAACTGTGTGGAATAGACCATTAGTTGTTCGTATGCAAGTTAAAGCTGAAGAAAATTGAAAACAAGGTGCTGAGAGCCAAAGCACCACCTTAAATATATGTCACCTGAGTTTAGAGACCATCTCAAGAGTAGACTTGACATGTTGAACACTAACTAATGAACAAAGACCAGTTGACTTGTGGAATGACATCAAGGATGTTGTACATGAAGAAAGAAGGAAGGAAAGGGAGACGGAAAAGACCAAAGTGAATGTCAGTCATTTGATGTTCATCTATTTCAGTATGCAGCATAGGATCAAGAATCCATGGTACTGAAGGAGGAACTCCAAGCTGCACTAAAGACATTGGCAAAAAACAAGGCTCCAGGAATGAAAGGAATACCAATTGAGATGTTTCAACAAATGGGTACAGCACTGAAAGCACCCACTTTTCTATGCCAAGAAACTTGCAAGACAGTTACCTGACCAACCAGCTGGAAAAGATCAGTGTATGTACCCATTACAAAAAAGGGTTTCCAATAGAAAATGGAAGTTTTTATCAAACAGTGTCATTAATACCACACACAAATAACATTTTGCTAAAGATCACTCAGAAGCATTTGCAGCAGCTCATCAACAGGGAACTGCAAGAAATTGAAGCCAGATTCAGAAAAGGATGTGGAACAAGGAATATCATTCTCTCTTACTAATATGATAGAGGCAGGATTTACAGTATATAGGAACATTGCACAAAACCAGGAATCAAGACCAAGCCAAATTGCTGGCACACATTTTGGGGGGACACAATTCAATGTGTAACAGATCACCTGACCCACGCTGTGATGTTTTCAATTGCCTCTCATGCATGGGAAAGCCAGGCAATAAAGAAGACCACAGGAGAATCAGGATGCCTTTAAAGTCTGGTGTTGGCAAAGAATACTGAATATACCATGCATTGCCAGAAGAACAAGCACATTTGTCTTGAATGAAGTACAGCTAGAATACTTATTAGAAGCAAAGGTGGCCACACTTCATCTCAAGTATTTTGGCCATGGTATCACAAGAGATCTGTTCTTGGAGAAAAAGACATCACGATTGGTAAAGTAGAGGTCAGTGTAAAACGGGAAGACCTTCAACAAGATGGATTAACATAGTGGCTGCAACACTGGGCTCAAGCAAAACATGATTGTGAGGACGCTGCAGGATGGGATAATGCTTCCTTCTGTTGCGCATAGGCTTGCTGTGAATTAGAATCATGTAGATAACAGATAACAGCAGTAACAACATCACATCAAGAAATGGACAATGACAGCATCATCACATAACTGCCAGTTACATAATTATGTAACTGCCAAGTCACTGAGAATAATGGCTTAGCCAAGTTGGCATAGAACCTTAACTGTCACAGCCTGTGTTACTTGCCATACACTTTGCCATTCGTTGTCAAGCATGTGCTGTTAATGAGCAAAATAGATGGTAGAATTTTCACTGTTAAGTGCAAAGTGTTGGGTAAAAAGATAGTTGATGAGTGAGGAGTAGGTGTCTGGTTTTAGCTTGCCTTTCTTTGGGTCAGCAAAATCTCTGCGTGTAAGGGAGTTTTATTTTGCCTAGAGTGGATTATTTTTTCAGGTGCAAATTTCTCTTAGTGCCATTTTTCTTGTATTAGCAATGAAAGTCACTCTGTCTACCCTGTAGTATTTTAGACCTCTGCTGATGAGTATGATAGTTTGCCACACGCGACTGTTCCAGTTATTGACTAAAATTAAAAATACTTTGTAGAAACGCGTGTTGTTATTTTTGATAGTAACAGTGCCTGACCTTGTTTGGATATGGCACACTATAGGACCACTATTTTTAGAGCTGTGCTTCCTTTTTTGGGTATTACACCATGAATTTTGAGGGCACACTGGGACAACAGAGGAGCCTGTTCACAACTGGAAGTTAGAGATATGTGGGCCACTACAGTATCCAGGTAACCCTGTGCCCATTCTTCATAAGCCACTATGAAGTGGCACATAGGTTAGAATGCTGAGATTCATAATTTTTCCATAATTCATGCTAGTTCTCTTGTTCTGTAAGCAAGATATGGATTCATGCTCCTTTTTTTGCTCAGCATTTTCACGTGTCATTTTCCTAATGATCTTGGCATTTCACAACTTAGAAAACTGTTCAGCCATCATCTGTAAAGGAGGAAGTTTAGTAGGTGTTGATGTACACACAGTTCAAGACTTGTACAGATGGTTTCATATCCAGAAACCATGGTTTTTCTTTTCTTTTTCTGCTACATTCTGTGTGTGTGTGTGCGCGCGCGCGTGCGCGTGTGTGAAATTAAGTGAAAGTATACAGTCTAAATTAAATTTGAATGCCTTCCTGTCCGCAGCTCCTTCTGCTCTCTTTGCCCTGTGATGGCACACTCATTTTCGTTCTGTGTATGTTGTATCCTTTTAACATTCTCTTCTCCCCTCCTCTCCACCTTCTCTCTCCCTTCTAGTAAGAGGCCAGAAGGACAGCATCTTTCAGATACACAGAACATAAAGTACACCCACCGTATGGTCACATTGTGTCTCCGAGTCCAGTCCATTCCTGTCTGAAGAATTGACCTCAGTAACGTTTCCTGGTCAGAGGCAGCAGCCAGTCTAGGAGCCAGGCTCCCAGGGAAATCCCCAGGTCCCTAGACCAACAACTGCAGTCTTTGAGTGGAGTTCTTGAGGTATAACCCTCTTTTTCTCATATTGCCACTGGGACTCGACATTGTGTGCCCCATCACAGCTGTCTTTGGTGGTAGCTGGTCACCATCTGGTTCTTCTGGTCACATGTTGATACAGTCACCCATTCACGTGGATCCTTCTGTCTCCTGGGCTCTTTTTGCTTGTGTCATTGTTGTTCTTGGTGATCATCTGTTCCAGATGAATTGGGACCATTTGGTGCATCTCAGATGGCAGCTTTCTAGCTTTTAAAACCCCAGACATCACTCACTGATACAGGGTGCAGAAGACTCTTAGCAGTAGGCTAGTTGTGCTACTTGGCCTCGATGTCCCCTGAGAGCATGGTCCCTAGACCCTAATCCCTGCTACTCTATCTTTGGAATGTTGGGTTAAGATTGGAAGAGTATTAAGTTATGTTGAAATCCAGTTAAGCTGAATCTTCTTTCTACTGTGTGCTTTCACTCAACCAAGTTTCTATTAACTGTCTAATCTGTGAGCGACCCTCTCCCTCCGTCTCCATCCTTGGATGGAGTCTTTTCTCCTGTATGTCAGTTTATTTGTAAGTCCTTACAGTAGGGGTCTCATACAGTATTTATCCTTTTGCTGCTGACTGATTTCACTCAGCATCATGTCTTCCAACTGAAACCAGGTTAGGAGATGCTTCCTAAAATCATCATTGTTCTTTGTCATTGCATAGTGTTCATTAAGTGTATGTACCATAGTTTGTTTATCCATTTGTCTGTTGTTGGGCATCTGGGTTGATTCCATCTTTTGGCTGTTGTGGACGATGCTGCAATCAGCATGCATGTGCATGTTTATCTGTTCGTATGACTCCCCTTGATTCTGTAGGATATATTCCCAGCAGTGGGATTACTGGATCAAATAGTGTATCTAGGAAATCATAGTATTTCTTTTTTTTTTTTAAGGGTGGGAAGGACGAAGGAGCACCATTAAAGTCATGCTATATTTAAACTTTATTATACAAATCAGGAAAAAATTTCACTCCTGAAATACAACTGTATTAAATATACGCCAAATTAACAAAATACAATAATGAGGCTGCAAATCTGCCTACCTGTTCTCCCTGAAATAAAGTTCCTCTGGTGCTTCAACTAAGTATGACTCTCTTCTAAGGTTTTTCTACCTGTCTCTCCCCACCGGTAGGTTTTTGGCAAAATAAATAGTAGTAACAAACCCACTGGTGTTTGAGAAGATGAGTCAGTGGAGAAAATTGTATTCCCGTAGCCCTGTGTTTCTCACCATCAAGGATTTAAAGTGGGTTAATTTCTATGGTGTATGTTTTTGATTCTCGATATTTGGCCCAGCTATTTTAGAATTCATTATTCTATCTCAAATATTCCTCTTCAAGTTTTGTAGCATTCTACATAATACCGTGTCTTTTTTTTTTTTTTTTTTAATCAGCTAGACCTAAAGTTGTTGCACTCATTATTCGGCCAATATTCACTGGGTTCCTGTATGCAAAGCGTTGGACCGAGTGCTGAGACTATGATAGTAGTGAAAGAGGGACTAGTAAGGGCAAAGAAAGACAATGTATATGAGTGCTACATACTTCATCTCTGAATATCACTATGATCATCTTTGAAGTACTCCCTTTGGGAAACTATGCACCCATGCCAGCACCTACTCCACCCTTCAAAGCAATTTTGGAACTCTTTCTGGAATGGCTGTTGTACATGGTGGCAAGTTTGCAAACTTAATTGTGTAGTTGTCTGTGTGTGTGTTTTTAGCCAGTAAACAAATAACTGTATTGGAACACCCTCCCTACTTACTTAATCTGGCCCCCAGTCACTTTTTTCTTTACCTGATGACAAAAGAAACCTTGAAAGGAAGACACTTTATTTTTTTTTAAAGTGATTGAGTGAACAATCCACGTTAAATTTGTGTGCTCACCCATCTTCAACTCCTTCTGCTTTCCTTTCCCGGTGACAGCAAACTCCTCCTTTCTGTACTGTATATATCATATCGTCTTAACAATCTCCTGTCTCTTTCTCTCCACCCTCTCTTCTCCCCTGTAGTAAGAGGCCAGTAGGAAGCATCCTATAGATGTATAGAACCATGGGGGGGGGGTGGAGTCAAGAAGCTGGACTAAACACACATCTCCCCAAATCCCTTTGGAACCCAAGACCTGAACTGATAATTAAACGGAGCCTTCTGGACACCTAGTGAGCCCTAGGACATGGCATAGGGCTGTTAATTGGGACTTCATGTCACCAAACGCAAAACCTCTCTTTCGCTGACCGTAGTACTCTTGACGTATACTGGCTTGCATGGACCGACGGTAACTCACCATTTTAACTATTTTTTTCTCTGTCTTAGCTGGTGGACAGTGCTGGGACTTGACTAGCAGCGAATCTCAGAGGCACTGCTGGTGGAATCAGCAGGCAAAATTGCCATATTTTGAGAGCTCAGCTTTGGATTCTGTGCATCTCAGCACCTTTGGTCTCTCTGCCTCCACCATAAAGTCACTGGTACTGAGACAGGCAGCAAGCTTGTGTGGGATGCCATCTTGATCCATTGGGAGGCAGGCACACCCATATGAAGGCCCAAGCTTCACTTAGTTCCTGGGCTCAGAGGCAGCACCTGCCTGGAGGAGAGTGCTTTTCTGACAGAAAAACAGTATTTTACACAGTGTCGCCTATGGCTGGGGCCTGACGACAGAGGCTGTGGACTCTGCATCTGGGAATCTTTGGCCCCTCTTTCCCCCCAACCATAGAGCAGCTGGTACCCAGGCAGGTGGTGAGCTTGGTGGGACACCATCTTGTTCCACTGGTAGACGGAGATGCCCATATGGAAGCCTGAGCTGGACCTAATTCCTGGGCTGGGAGGCAGCACCTGCCCAGGGGAGAGCACTTTTTCCTCAGAAAAGCAGTATTCTATGCAGTGTCGCTTGCAGCTGGGGCCTGACGGCAGAGGCCAGCAGGACAGTAGCCTTTCTGTATTTTAAGCTACTTTATACCTTCTTGGGGATCAGTACAGAGGTGCTTACTTTGCCAGCTGGGAAGTGGGACCTATACACCTGAAAACCTGACTGATTTTGGAAGTTGTCAGATACTTTTTAGCTTTCATTTTAAGACGACCTAGAGAAACAGCTGTGGTCCATCCTCACAGCATCTCTCTCAGCATCTGTTGACTCACATGATGCCCCAAAAGCAACAAACTCTGGAGAAAAATGTAACCAAGAAATCACCTATGGCTTCAGAAGGCCCCCAAAAGAAAGCTCCACAAAACTTCCAAGATAAAGAGGCTTTTCTGAAATTATCAGAAGGTGAATACAAAAGGATTATATAGAGAGACCTCCTAGACCTTATACAAAATGCAGCAGAGCAAAATGAAAAACTAAGCAAGCTGTTCAATCTGATGGAACACCAGTACTCTGAAATCTAACAGATTAAAAACAAAATCAAAGACATAAAAGTGTCAATTCAAAGCCAGGAAAACAGAATGGAACAAATGGAAAGGAGACTTTCTGATTTGGAAAACCGAGTTACTGACTCCAGCATCTATGAGGAGACATCCGAAAAAAGAAACAAGGAAAAGGAAGAAGCTTTAAGAAGCATGTGGGACTCTATTAATAGAGGAGCAATCTACTATTAATTGGAGTTCCTGAAGAGGGCAAGACACCTGAGAACACAGAGAGTGTTGTTGCTGAGCTGCTGACAGAAAACATCCCAGAAATTATGAAAGAAGAGAATATAGATGTCCAAGATACATATCAAACATGACTCAATAAAGATCTCAAAAGAAAGACTCCAAGACATACTATGATCAAGCTTAACAAAATGAAAATAAGCAGAAACTCTTAAAGGCAGCAAGACTCAAAGCAAAGCTAACATTCAGAGGGAAACCTTTAGGCTTTCATTGGATTTCTCAGCAGAAACAATGCTGGCACAGAGACAGTGGCGTGACACATTGAAAGCCTTGAAAGAGAAGAACTTCCGGCAAAACTGTCTTTCAGATATGAAAATGACATGAGGACATTTGCAGATAAACAGAAACTCAGAGAATGTGTAAAAACCGAGCCAAAGCTACAAGCAATACTGAAAGAATCTCTTGGCTTAGAAGAAAAAAACCACTGACTTTATATTTTAGAAGAAGGAAACCTCCAAACTCAATCAAAGCTGTAATAGCGAAAAATAATCCAGTGATCCTATCATGAAAACTGTGGTGCCATATTAAAAAGAGGGATGTATTACAGTTGTTATAGTCCTTTCAGATGGAGAAGAAGTTGATAAGAATGGTAGTAATTGAAATTGGCTTTACATGGTTTATCAAGGGGGTTTAGAGGGGCAGCTGTAAAGCACAATAAAGATGCAACATATCAAATCAAGATAAATAGTACAGGAGTCTTAACCACAAAACCAACCTTGAAAATGGTGAAAAATAAACTCATAAAGAAGAATGTCCCAGAACAGATTAGTAAAACAGCAGAGAAAACATCAACAGAAAACTAAGCATATTATAGTGGCAGCACTGAACACATACCTATCAATAATTACATTGAATGTGAATGGACTGAACGCTCCAGTGAAGAAACATCGAGTGACATCTTGGATCAAAAGACATGACCGATCCATATGTTGCCTACAAGAAACTTAGACTTAAAGACAAGAAACCTTAGACTTAGGGTATGAACAGACTGAAAATTAAAGGATGGAAGAATATATATCAAGCTAACAATGAACAAAGAGCAGGCGTGGCAATTCTTACCTCAGATAAAATAGATTTTAATGTAAAATCCACCATCATGGACAAAGATGGACACTACTGCTAAAAGGTTCCATACACAAGCTGGACTTAACAATATTAAATATTTATGCACCTAATATTAGAGCACCAGAGTACATCGAAGAAACACTGCAGTCAAAAATGAGATAGATCGCTCCACAGTAGTAGTGGGAGACTTCAACACTCCACTGTCGATTTTGGACAGATTGTCTAGAAAAAAGCTCAGTAAAGACACACAAAACCTTATTGCCACAATTAACCAACAAGACCTCATCTACATACACAGAACTTGCTCTCCATCAGTGAACAACTACACATTCTTCTGCAGTGCACGTGGAACATTCTCCAGAATAGAGCATGTGTTAGAACATAAAGCAATTCTCAACAAAATCTATACCATTGAATTAATGGAAAGCATCTTCTCAAATCATAAAGCCATAACAGTCAAAATCAATAGCAGAAAAAACATAGAAAGTGAAACTAATGGAAACTGAACAATATCTTGCTCAAAAAGCCATGGGTTATAGAAGAAATCAAGGTTGAAGTAAATTTATGGATTCCAGTGAGGAGGAAAACACTTCCGACCAGAACTTATGGGATACAGCCAAAGCAGTGCTCAGAGGTCAGTTTCTCTCCATAAATGTACACATCTGAAGGGAAGAAAGAAACCAAGTCAAAGAACTAACCCTACAGCATAAACAAGTAGAGAGAGAACAACAGAGGAACCTGTCAGGCACCAGAAGAAAACAGGTCATAAAGATCAGAGCAGAACTAAACGAATTAGAGAATAGAAGAACAATTGAAAAAAAACTGAAAAGACCGAAAGCTGTTTTTTTGAAAAGATCAACCAGATTGACAAACCACTGGCTAAACTTACTAAAGAAAAACAGGAAAGGAAACAAATAAAGCATATAAGAAATGAGATGGGAGTTGTCATAACAGATCCAATAGAAATCAAAAATATCATAACAGAATACTGTGGAAGACTACTCCTAGGGGAAATGGACAAATTCCTTGATTCATATCACCTGCCTAAATTATCACAAGGTGAAGCAGAACAACTGAATAAGTGTATCACAAAGGAAGAGATTTGAAACAGTCATCAAAAAACTACCAATAAAAAAAACCCCAGGACCAGATGGCTTCACCACAGAATTCTACCAAGCTTTTAGAGAAGCGTTATCACGAATACTACCGAGACCATTTCACAGTATAGAAAGGGATGGGATACTCCCAAACTCATTCTATGAAACCAGTTCAACCGTAGTACCAAAGCCAGGGAAAGACCCAGTGATAAAGGAGAACTACAGACTGATTATCACTCATGAATCTAGATGCAAAACTCTTCAACAAAATTCATGCCAATAGAATACAACAGCATATCTAAAAAATAATCCATCATGACCAAGTTGGATGCAGACCAGTGATGCAAGGCTAGTTCAACATTAGAAAAACCATTAATGTGATCAACCACATAAATACCACAAAAGACAAGCACCACCTGAACTTGTCTATTGATGCAGAAAAGGCATTTGATAAAGTTCAACATCCATTCATGCTAAAAACTCTCAGCAAAATAGGGATAGATGGCAAATTCCTCAATGCAGTAAGGGCCGTTTATTCCAAGCTAGCTACATCATCCTGAATGGAGAGAGACTGAACTAGTTTCCCTTGAGAACAGGAACTAGACTGGGATGCCCACTCTCACCTTTCCTATTCAACATTGTACTAGAACTTCTAGCCAGTGCAGTTAGACAAGACCAAGTGGATAAAGGGCATCTGCATCGGCAAAGAAGTAAAACTCTCCTTGTTTGCAGATGATACGATTGTATATGCAGAGAATCCCAAAGAATCCATAAGTAAACTATTCAGACATAGAAGAGTTCAGCAGAGTCATGGGATACAAGATAAACATGTAAATCAGTATGATTCCTTTATGCCAACAATGAGATAGATTATTAAGGAAGAAATCACCAAATCAATACCATTCATTATAGCCGCTAAGCAGATAAAGTACCTAGGAATAAATCAAACCAGAGAAATAACAGACCTTTACAAAGAGATATATAAGCCCTTACTACAAGAAACTAAGAGAGACTTACACAAATGGATAAAGCTACCCTGCTCATGGATAGACTTAACATTGTGAAAATGTCTATTTTGCCCAAAGCAATTTACTTATATAATGCAATTCCGATATAAATTCCAGTGACATTTTCTAATGAGATGGAGAAACAAATTACCAACTTTGGAAAAGGAAGAAGCCCCAGATAAGTAAAGCACTCCTGAAGAGAAGAACACACCGAGAGACCCCTCACTGCCTGACTTTAGAACCTGTTACACTGCCACAGTAGTCAAAACAGCTTGGTACTGGTACAAAGAAAGATAGATCAATCAATGAAACAGAATTGAGACCCCAGAGATGCCACCATCTTCCTATGAACAGTTGATATTTGACAAAGGCCTCAAGACGTTAAACTGGGGTAAAAACAATCTCTTCAACAAATGGTGCTGGAAAAATTGGATATGCATCTGCAGTAAAGTGAAACAAGACCTGTGTCTTACATCTTACACAAAAACCAACTCCAACTGGATAAAAGTCGTAAATACCAATTCTAAAACAATAAAGGTCATCCAAGAAAAAGTAGGAACAACAACGGAAGTTTTAATACACAATGTAGAGTTCAAAATCTGTCACTCAAGCCACAAACAACAGAAGAGAAAATAGATCAATGGGAACTACTAAGAGTTAAACACTTCTCCTCATCCAAAGGCTTTATTAATAGAATTTAAAGACCACCTACAGAATGGGAAAAAATATTTAGCAACTATATGTCAGACCTCATCTTCATAATGTATAAGGTACTACAAAATACCAGTAAGAACCAGAAGGTGCATGCACCATATTGTCACAGTGTGTCCCCTATTCCAATCCGTTCCTGTATGAAGAGTTGACTTCAGTAATGATTTCTCGTCAAGGGCAGTGGCAGTTCTAGGGGCTGTGCTCCCGGGGGAACCCCCGGGCTTTGGACCATCAATTGCAGTCTTTTAGCAGAGTTCTTGAGGTGCACCTCTTCTTCTTGTGTTGCCAGTTGAACTCTACATTGTGTGCCCCATCGTGGCTCTCTGTGGTGGTGGACAAGCAACATCTGGTTCTGGTCGCATGTTGATAGTCACCCGTTTATGGGGTCCTTCTGTCTTCTGGAATTTTTTTCCCTGATGTTTTTGTTGTTTTTGGTGATCATCTTTTCTGGCTGAGCTGGGACCATTTGGTGTACCTGAGATGGCAGCTTGCTAGCTTTTAAGACCCCAGACGCCACTCACCAATATGGGATACAGAAGACTCTCTTAGCAGTAGGGTAATTATGCCAATTGGCCTTGATGTGAAAGTAAGACATTCTGATGACTTTCAGGAAATCAAGGGTAATAGGACAACGGCTTTGATGGTATATAGTACTTTTTCTGGGATGTGATCACAAACACAATTGTCAGTCCTTTCACTTAGTAAGTGCTGTGATAGGGAAAGTCTAAGTTGATATTGTTTGCAGGGTGAAGGATCAAAGCGGGGTATAACATTTAACCTGAAATTGACTTCCTCTTGTTGTTGAATAGTAAGTGTTGAAGATCCAGCAGTCCTACCCTCCTGTTAGGTATATCATGACAGGTAAAAAAGTCTGGTGACTTAGGAAGAGAGGGTTAACTTCTGTTCACAGCAGTTAGCTATGATTCATGCTCACTTAAATTTTGCTGTGGAATAGATGGCAGTCCATGGTGACCATGTGGACGGAATAGAACTGCTCCAAGGATTTGCAAGGCTATACCCTTTCCAGAGCAGATTGTCAGTGAGTAGCAATGTAAATAAATGTATGTATTATTGCCATCATCACAACAGTAAAGGTGATTTTAAAGAAAATTCCAAAACAGATGTTTGGGCTTAACAGTTACTGTACTGAACATGTTTATGGACCATACAAAAAAAGCAAAAAGTCACTGAATTTAAATACTTTCGTCTGCTCTGATGAAAATATATAAATGCGTGTATCTTCATTATATAATTTTGTAAAACATCTTCATCTAATAGTTTTGAGCTGTAAAGATTGGAAGTACTGGATTTACATTTTTCCCTTTCTAAATTAAACTAAATTAGGTTAGTTGTAGATTCAGGATGACTTTGGTTAAACTTGAAGTTTAAATGGTGTATTTTCTTATCTATAATTGACCCTCATTCAAGGAATGATTGACTCTTACGCATGCAGTGAAAAATTTGTACAAATTTGAGAATTAAACTGCTTTAGAACCTTGCAAATAACACTGTTTCGTTTGACAGAGTGGCAGAAGCCAGGAAGAATACAAGCAAAATGTGCTGAGACTTTGCATTTTGGAAGAAGGAACTGTTTTGTTTCAAAATTTTGGATTTAAGTTTTATCTCCCCCTGACCCATCACTGTACCTGTCCTGTCCGTTGTCTCCATCTCCCAACACCACGAGTTTTAATCTTGATTTCAGTTAAGGAAGATGAAGGGGAAAATCTTGGTACACTTCGCCACATGGCTGGTTGACAGCCAAGCGTGTATCCCATCTCTTGGCTTTTTGAGTTTCCATCGTAATACAACTGCCCATGGCCTAAGAAGTAAAGTATCAGAACAGATGATATTCCTGATCCATATATTTCAGTAGAAATGTCTTTCTTTTTGTCTCACATCCTACGTCTCCTGTCATGTATTTAGTAGCCATATAATAAGTAGGCAGGTGCGTCAGTGCTATCTTCAGTTTGGGGTTCTATACCTACCGTGTAATTTACTACCTGTCTTGTAAGAATAACTTACACTGCCCTCCTCCGCCACCGCAAGCCCCGTGTCTCTTGAATCCTTTTTACTATAATTACCTCCTTACTGACTTAGTCACCTCTGTGTTTTCTGCTGACCAGTTCTCTTCAGCAAGATCCAGGTTTCTCCCTTATTAGAAATTGAGAGCATCATGCACGACATTTAACTACCATCACCTTCACTGCTTCTGAGCCAAGAGACTGGTCAGGCCAGGGCAGGCTCCATATCGCGTACCATGGTCGCTGACATACCCTGTATTAAATTTTAGCTGTTAACAACTCAACTACGAAGCAAGAGTTGCAGTGTCTTTAAATTAGGTGAATGCAGCAGTTTGGAGGTGGAAAACAGTGAAGTGATTCAAACAGTAAATGAATTCTGCCAATTATCCCATTGAGTAAACAGGAGACAGAAATCCGCTGTTAACGTCAGGTGTATTTCATTAAGCTGAGAGCATATTCTAGAATTCAAAGGTGTCATATTTTTGGTTCAATACCATCAAAGTGCCAACACTATAGGAAAAAATTGGGCATATTGTGAATAGTGAGTAACTTAACACATAAATTAACTGTTGAATTTATATGTTAAAGGTGATGACTACTTGAGGGATTTTAACTTAAAAGGTAACTTGAATATGTATGATTTTTGCCTTATTTTCTGATTGTAGAACTTACCTTCGGTTGCAGTTCTTTATGCCTTATCTGATGTTCATTCCTACTTAATTTTTCTTTAACTGCAGTGTGCTCTCAGTGCAGGATCTTAGTGTTTTTAAACCTTTATTGCGTTCACTACAGAGCTCAACACAGCAATGAACAGATGATAGAATGGCTACTAAGTATTCACTGATGTTTGGCTTTTAAATATATAAATTTGTGTTCAGTTTTAAAACATGTTGCTGGTACATGCATTGTAAACACTAAATTTATTCTTTGTTGATACTGACTCCAGTGTGGGCCAAGGTTCTTCATTAGAGGTGGAGTGCTTTCTAAGCACTCTGAAATCATATGCAGAATTTGGGTACCCTCAAGTATGTGGTTTCTTAGGAGAGGATGTGTAACTTCTAACAGGTTTAGAAAGTTTGAAAAGGTCAAGAGCCTTGGACCTAGACAATAGAAAGAAGATAATAAAACATGGTGCTCATAGGTCAGTGATAAAATGCAGTTAAAAAATAGTTTCTAGAAATACACTGGTCAGGAAATTTCTTAAGGTGCGTCGTGTTCCAAATATATAAAGTGAAGAAAGCTTGACAGTGCAGTGACTAAGCACTCAGTTGCTAACCCAGAAGGTTGGTAGTTTCAAAGAACTAGCAGCTGGTTCAGAGGAAGAAGATGTGGCAATCTGCTTCTGCCAAGGAATACATCCTTGGAAACCCTGTATGCTGTGTGCTTTGGGGTCACTGGGAGTCAGAATCAGCGCAGTGGCAATTGGTTTAATACAGAGTCAAATTCATGAATTCCTAATAGTAAGCCAATGTAGACAATAAGATGACTTTTCGCTTATAGAAAGAAAAAATTGACTTGTTATTTAGAATGTGTGTGATGGAGTGTTTCCTAATTTAGCTGAATGCTTTATAGTGGAAAACTTGTTGGTAATGGTGTGGTTACTTCGTCTTCATGCCCAGTTCTGTGACTTATGCTTAGGAAAGTGTTCTGGTGTTGGAAAGCAAGAAAGAAAAAACATTTTATTTGAACTTGACTAGGAAGTTAGCACCAAGTTTGGGTGTGCTATGGTTGATTTCAGTCATATTGAAGGTGTATTGTAGCACACACCTTCTCTGGTATAAGCGTGTTCTGTTTGCATGCTTTTGTTTGAAATTATGAATTTATAATTGTTAGAATTCCATCTGAACTAGTTCTTAATTTTCTCCTGATTTAGTAACATGTGCCTTCATTTGTTAAAACAGAGGGAGCTGCATATAGGTGAGCGTGCAAATTTATATGGGAGTGTACATTTTCATTCAGTCACAATTTAAAAAAAGACATGTTACAAAGCTGAAGTACAGTAAGACAAGACAGTGTGGTACTTGTCGTGAACTAGCAAATGACCCACTAAAACAAAAAAGAAAGCCCATTAAAGACTTGTAAGTACTGCAGACTTCATATGTAATGAGGTGACATTCAAATCAATGCAGAAAGAAAGAGCTAGTTAATAAACCATGCTAGGACAGACGGTTTTTGATCTGAAAAGTAAAATTAGTCTTCTACATCAAGTGGAGTAAGGACTTAAAGATAACATCATAAACCTTATGGAAAAAAATGGAGGAGAATATCCTTATTACTTGAATAAGAATTTCCTAATCAAAACTCAAAATAGTATAAATGATAAAGGGAAAAACTGATGAGTTTGACTGCATCAGTATTAAATATTTCTGAATAACAAAAGGAGCCATAGATAAAGTTAACAAATGAGAGACCTGCTAGAAGATACTTGGCAGCATCTAAAATGAATAAAGGATTAAAACATGGCATATACAAGCCACTCCTTCCTTATTCAGGTCTCTGCTCAACTATCATAAAGACAATAGCCAAGAAAACCTCAAGAGAAGACTTTCCTGACATTCTATCCGAAATACCACTCTCCTTACTATTCATTCTGTTTACTTAATTTTTCTTCATAGCGCCTACACAAACTTAACGTTATTTTGTATGCTAATTTGTTTGGGACCCTTTTCCAGTAAATTATAAGCACTAAAAAAAAAAGAAAGAAAGAAAAAACAGTTTTCATTTGGTAAGAATGCCTTTTGGTGGGTCAAAATATTCATGAAGTAACTTTTAAGTCTACTTTTTCTAATGTCAGGTTGCGTACAATCATGGGATATATTAGAAAAGACATGCTGAGGTATGAAACTCCAGTGAATTGGGAAAGAAAAACTAATGTCTTGTTTTTGTTTTACTTTATACAGCAGACATAATTTCTACAGTAGAATTTAATCATTCTGGAGAATTACTAGCAACAGGAGATAAAGGTGGTAGAGTTGTCATCTTTCAACAGGAGCAGGAGGTAAGAGTTAAAGTTTAATACCTAAATTTCATTGTGGTCTAGGGACTGGAACGTGTTTTGACCTGGAGAATCTCAGTTACACTAGAACCTGTTGGCCATGTGTTTAAGAATTGTCTGTTTATCAAGCAGAATTCCAGATAGCTCTGGTTCTTTTAGCTTTGTGTGTATACACACACGTGTGTGTGTTTTGTTCTGATTTAAAATTACAAAACTTCAATTGTGAAAATATTTGGCTAGGAAAGGAGTGAGAAGTGGTGGAATAATTGAGTATTCTTATCTGGTTTTGAAGCTTTGGTCTTCAGTTATAGTAGTTTTCTCTTAAAACTCCTTAAAGTTGCTTTGACCTCTTCTTAATGCTTAGTTTACTTTGTGTAATTAGTGGGTGGGGAGCTTATTTGAAGAAAAACCTCAATTATTTTGTCATCAGTTCATACTAATGCTTTTCTTGCAATTTAACAGTAAGTTCCAAGGACAGTTGCGTGTGTATGCATGTACCTTAATGTAATTTACAAGCTGGATTCTGGCTTTTAAATTCAAGTTGATTTGAAAATTGTTTCCCTTTCTTCTTGAAGGAAGAAATTTCTTGCTGCAGAATCTGTAATTAAAGTGGGGCTTTGTTTTGTATTGTTTTTGGTACAACTTAGGCACACTTCTAAATCTGAATGACAAGATTTCTCACTAAAATTTTTTGCTAAACAGTCTGTCACACTAGATTTTCCCTTACTGTCCATCTATTTATTGATCACAGTTAAGCTTTTAAAATAACTGCATTGAAACATCCTTCCCCCCTCTATATTTTTTTAAAAGTTAAAAGTAATGTATAAATTGCAGGGTTTACAAATAGATGTCTAAATCATAACAGTTAGGTTTTTTAAAGTTAGGTTTTAAAGGATTGTGAAATTCCTTAAATAGCAAAAGAATCTAGTAATAATACTACTACTTTGCACTTCTATAGCGCCTTTGACCTGAGGATCTCAAAGTGCTTTAGAAACACTAATGAATTAATCCTCACAACACCTCAGTGAGGTAGGTAATTTAATTTTAAAAGAAATGATTAATAGTGTCTGATTAGAAGATGCACAAACACTAAATATATGTCTCCTTTTATTGATTTATCTTTTGCTTGGAAGAATTATGAAAATAAGACAGAAGCTTTTCGTGACAAAGAATAGTCTTGTGGGACAGAGGGTCTAATCAGTTTTAGTTTTCAGTCAGATAAAAACTTAAGAATGTTGACATACTGCTGAAGTGAAACCTGATAGATCATTACAATTTCCCTTTCTTTACAAATAAGAAAGTAAGGACATAAAGAGGTCACTTGGGTTTCTTTAGTGCTTGAACTAGCAACTGGAACCTAGAACTCCTGACATTCCTCTTTTCAGTGTGCCTTTTATGTTCTAAAATGTTAGTTTTTTATTACTCAGAATTTAGAGCAAGGTTTTCCCATACATGTTATCAGCTCTTAAAATTATTTTCTTTTAAAAGCTAATGGCTCACAAATCATGGATTGGACTCAGCGACACAGACTGACCATATTGTGTGTGCACTTTATGGTTCTATACATCTATAGGATGTTATCCTACTGGCCTCTTACTAGAGGGGAGTGGAGAGGGTGGAGAAGAAGGGACAGGAGTTGTTAAGAGAACATGACTTGTATAGTACAGAAAAGAGGGGTGTGCAGTCATCAGGCAAGGAGAGTGGTAGAAGCTGCACATAGGTGGGCATGTGAATTTAAACTGGGTTGTACAATTTCAGTCAGTCGCAATCAAAAAAAAAAAAGAAATAATCTGTTATAAAAGTCCAAAAAAAAAGTTAACAGCTGTTCTATGCTTCTGTTTTAAGGAAAGATGTTTAGAGAAAAAAAAAAAAAAATTACTTACTTTTGCTTACTGGAGAATTCAGTCTTAAATACACCAATTTATATTGAGTCTTTCAGAGAGTATACATTTTTAATAAGGGCTTTATTATTTTAAAATAGTTGTCAGTTTTAAGCTAATTTAATAATGTTTTACTTGAGAATGAGGTAATTTTCACCTTCCATAGGTTGAAGAAATGGCCAGAATTTGAGAAAAATAGGGGAAATGTTTATTTCAATGTGAGTCCAGTAGATACAGTCAGGGTAATGCTGTGGTCTGTCCTAAAGGCCGTTAGTAATGTAGACTATTAAATGGAATTGAAGGCCTAACTTTTAGTTACTGAAATTGCCAAAATGTTACTTGTATTAAAAAGTAAGATTAAAAATTTGTTTTAAATAATAATCATTTCCTGTGATTTCTGTTGGAAATTTTGAAGAGCTCATGTTTCAGATACAGACTTGCAAAAAGAAATGAACACAGTGACTTTCTTGAGTAAGACCTCTGAGGGAGAAATGAAACTCTTTTTTTCATGTGTCATTTTTAAGGAAAAAATAAATTCATTATCTAGAACTTCAGAAGCTTGTCTTTTGAGAGTTACTCACCAGTATAAATATCAGTATGTTTTTAAACATAAATTATAAATGGTGGTGGTGGTGATTAGCTTTTCCTCTGAAACTTGATTCTTGTAATAATTAAATTTTGTGTAGAAGTTAGATGTTTAATAAATAGCTTTTTGGACAGATTGAAGTTATTTTTTCACTCTATCTCAGTTGACCTGTAATTTTAATTAACTGTATTTCTTATGCCTCGCCAAAAATTGTCAGTATCAAGAAATCTCCAAAGTTATGGCAATAATAATACCAAGTAATTTTATGTCTACTTATCCCTGCCATTCTCTCTCTGCTCTTGCACATAAAATACTTCTTCATCATGTTGCGCTCATTAGTAATTAAGAAAGCTTATCGTGCTCACTGTAGGAAATGTGGGTAAGGGTGGAGTAAGGGGAGCCATAACTCCCACCAAACCAAAATAAGCACTTTTGGTATGTATTTTTCTTTTTTTTTTTAATTTTTATTTAACATAACAGTGAAAATGTACATTCACATATAAATTTACATGCCCACCTATATGCAGCTTCTACTGCTCTCCCTGTCCAGTGACTGCACACTATTCCTCTCTGCTCCATACATGTCTCATCCTCCCAACAGCCTCCTTTCCCCTCCTCTCCGTCCACTCCCCTTCCTCCAGCCAGAGGTCAGCAAGATGATATCCTATAGATGTATAGAACCATAAAGTGCTTCCAATATATGGTCTCTCTGCATTGCCAAGTCCAATCCATTCCTGTCCAAAGAGTGGACCTGTGTTATAATTTATGGGAAAGGGCAGCATCAGGGCCGGGGGCCATGCTCTCAGAGGAACCCCAAAACCTCTGTGGTATGTATTTTTCTATATCACTAAATGCCTTCAGAAAATGTTGTTAACTTCAACCAGAAAAATTGATATGTATATTTCCTTTCAATTACTGGGTTGACTCCTTACTTTTGTTTTTACTTCTAACTATAGAGAGAAAGAAAATCAACAAATTGGTGATTGAAAAAATATTTTCTTGTATTTTAGTTGCACTTGACCTGCAGGTAATTAAATTTTTATGTTCAGTGCCCACTTTTTCCTACTGCTGTATTTGTTGGTTTGAATAGGCTGTGTATTGTGAAATAACTTTTATGTGGCAATGTTTCTTCACTTTTGTAGATTGGCTGCCTTAAGTTTTGTTTACTTTTCTGTTTTTTCTTATCGATTTCCCACTCCCAGATTACTTAAACATTCACCCATGTTTTGTTTTCTTCCCCATTTAAATTCATTATCTAATTGAAATATGTTACTCAGACTCATGTGAGACAGTGACCTTCCCCCCAACCTTCCGCCCCAATAGCTGGAACAGGCAGCTACATTATTGGAAACCTGTCTGCATTGTGAAATGAATGTACCTTTATCAGACAGAGTGTTCTTCTATAGAGTTGTTCCTAGCTTTCACGTTTTCCTTTTTCACGGCTGTTCAACTCTGACCATCTTTTCTGCCTTACTTGTTTTGTATTCTGATTGAGTCGTATCAACAGATTTTGTAATTTATTGAAATTCAGTCCTTTCTCAGCTGTTTATTCTCTTTCTAGGTGAACACTTGATCAGTCTGTAGATGATTATAGGTTCCCTGATTTGGAGGCTCTGGTTGTTAAAGAGAATTTGACTGACTTACAAAAGAAATTTTCCTAGTGAATGGCACTTGTATCCAATATATGCTGTGTGTGTGCGTGTGTGTGTGTGTGTGCGCGCGCGCGCGCGCACGTGCATGCATGTTTCTATGTGTGATCTTCCATCAAATTAGAATGTTACTGGTGGGAAAGACTTGTTAAAGGCCATCTGGTCCAATCTCTTTATCGTTTTTACTGCTTTTTCAGTTGGGGCACAGACAAGAAACTAAAGTAAGGCTCCCAGAATTCCAGGTCATTGTTAACTTCACTGCATTGTGTTGCCTATAAATAGCATAATGTAGGTTGTTTGGGCTTCATCCCCACCTGGAAAAGAAAATAATATTTGACTATTACTTGCCTTCTGACTTAATTGTCAAAGCTGCCCTGGGCCTTAAAAGATAGGATAAATTCTGTTTGACATACAAGAAAACTGAGGTCCCAAGAGATTAGTACATTTTACAGATTTCAAAGGTAAAAGTAGATAATATTTGTAAAAAGAATCTTGTAAATTTTCATCTAATACCTAGTAGGGTCCACCTGAACCTCTCCTCAAAGAGAAGGCAACTATTTAATGGTGAAGGCAGATTGAGGTTTCAGTATAACCAAAACAAGATTGTAGAATCTTGCTCTAGTTATTTTCCTTAGTGATACATAACTGGGGAAGAAGATTACAGAAAGGCATTTTTGTTTGTTTTTGCAACATGCAAAACCTAGAGCAGTTAAGCATTTCTGTGTAACTTTTTTTCTGTAAGTAGTTTAGAACTAAGATATTCTGGTGAAGATAGTCTAGGTAATAGCATAGTAACCATTCTAGATTTTATAACATTTTAAAGCATTATATTACACACTTCCTTTAAATTTTATCTGTGTATAATAGCCAAGAATAATGTTGCTTAGTTTTACTTTCTAATTGTTTCAACCAAGTGTCCTTTTTATCTCTTGTGTTATGTTGTAGTTTAGTGGACAGGAAATTGTGATTGATGTTCTTGTAATTGCATATTGCTTAGTGTAGAACCTAATAGATGCTCAGAAAATGAATATTCATTTATTATTGAATTTAATTTCATAACAGACCCATTATCGTCAAGTTAATTTAGAACTCATTGCTCTGACTCTATAAGGCAGAGTAGAACTGCCCCATAGAAGTTTCCAAGGAGTGTTTGACAGATTCGAACTGGGACCATTTGGTTAGCAGACATAGCACATAACCACTGCACCACCAGGGTTTCCATATAATTTAGTAAGGTCCGGCAAAATTTTGAAGACTTTATAATCATCATTATTATCAGTTTAGAGAAAGTTTGTGATTTCCTTTTTTACTTCTTATGTCGTCATTGACTTTGTTCTGGAAAGTTTCCTCTTGATTGCTGAATGCATTGATAGTAATTTGTTATCAGATGCAAGTTGATTCTTTTCTGTACTGTTTCCTCCTTTATCCTTGAGTGGGACATTTCACAAGACTCCCGTACATACCCCTTTGTAACATTTAGTTTTATACACTGTGAATGTTTTCTCAGGTTGCTTCATAACCTCTCAAATCGGGAAGTGAAGAGACTTAAACAACTGTTGATTGAAAAGACTGCATGTGTAGAATGTATGGTCTATTTTTCTAACTTTGGTTGCAAAGTTGAGTAAGCTGGTAGCTTGTGAGATGTGACAAAGATGGTAAAACAAAACGTTCACTGCACATAGTTATAATGTTTGTGAAGCCTTGATCCGTAGCACGAATTTTATGGACTGTGTTGTATTTCTGGATAACACTGTAAAGAATAGTAACACTTAATTGTACTCATGAGAAACCTGTACCTAGACTAAGAGGCAGTGGTTAAACAGAACAAGGGAATGCTGCCTGTTTTAAAATCAGAAAGGCTATGTGTCAGGGTTGTATCCTTTGATTACACTTAGTCTGTATGCTGAGCAGAGAATCTAAGAAACTAGATGATAGAAAGAAGAGCACAGCATGAGGAGTAGAGAAAAACTCGTTGGCATCCTGCAATATGCAGTTGACACATCCTAAAAAGTGTAGAACACTTAAATCACTTACTGATAAAAGATGAAAGACCACAGCCTTCGGTATGGATTGTAGCTCAAGACAATGAAAACAAAAATCCTCACAACTGGACCAGTAAGCAACATCATAAAGATTAAAGTGGTTAAGAATTTCATTTCACATGTCTCCACAATCAATGCCCACAGAGGCCATAGTCAAGAAATGAAGCAGCACATTGCATTGGGTAAGGCTGCTGCAAAAGACCTCTTTTAAAAAAGAAAAGATGTCACATTAAGGACTGAGGTGTACCAGACCCAAGATGTGGTGTTTTTGTTCATCTTATAATTGGGGAAAGCTGGACACTAAATAAGAAAGACTGAAGAAAAATTGATGCCTTTGAATTATGTTGAAGAACAGTAAACATACCATGGACTGCCTCAAGAACAAACAAATCTGTCTCTGAAAAGGTAGAGCCAGAATGTTCACTAGAAGCAGCAGCTGTGGCAAGACTTTGTCTCACATACTTCGGGCATGTTATTGGGAGGAACTAGTCCCTGGGGAAGGCATCATGCTGGAAGATGGTCAGTGAAAAAGATAAAGACCCTCAGCAAGATGGATTGACACAGTGGCTGCAACAGTGGACTCAAACATGGCAACAGTTGTGAGGATGGCTCAAGGACTGGACGGTGTGTTGTTCTTTTGTGTGTAGGACATGGAGCTGGAATTGAATCAAAAACATCTAAGAGCAGCAACATAGTATTGCGTTATTTATCTGATGGATTTTTAAGTTATTTGTGAGTCAAGTTCTTTATAAATCCTTGCATATGTTTCCCCCCCACTGGACTGAACTTTGAAATGAATTGTTAAACAGCTACATTTTTGAAGGCTTTCAAAAAGGATTGACAGATTGACTGCCAGAAAACTGTACAAATTTATACTTCTACCAGCAGTATATTACTCTGCCCATATTTCTATCACTGAAAACACTAGGCATTATTACGTTTTTTAACTCTTGGTGAGTTGAAGATAGAGTGTGTTAATTGCTTAGTTTTTATTGCTAACGAAGATGAACAGATGTTCACGTACTTATTGACCATATTTAATATGAGTTCCCTACCTATTCATGACCTTTGTCATCTGCCAAGTGAGAGTGTTAATATTTTCCTTAATGATTTTTAATGATCCTTTACACATGAAAGATTAAGCTGTTGTCTTACGGTGAAGTTTTCTCCCCACCCTACCTTATATGATCTTTAGAGTAGTTTATTTATCTAGTTGGATCTGTCAGCCTTTTTCTGGTCTCTGTTCTCATTTTTATACTTAAGAGGCTCTGTTTCACTTCAAAAATTATAAAAATTTACCATTATGACATTTTGGTTGTTTCCAGTTTGGACCAGAGATGAATGTTCTTGACTGTGTGCTCGGATGCTTATAGTCAAGCATGAAATTATTTTGTCACTGGGTATATATTCAGTTTTAGTAGAGGCCACAGAAAAAAATTCAAGCTTAAGTTGGTAATGTTGAAGGTTCTACAGGGAAAATATCAGATGACATGAGAAACATCAAAACAAGATGGAAGGAATACACAGTCAGTATACCAAAAGGGGGGGGAGGGGTTGACATTCAGCCGTTTTGTAGGTAGCATATGATCAAGAACCAGTAGTACTGGGAAAGAAGTACAAGCGGCACTGAAGGCATTGGCAAAAATCAAGGGTCCAGAAATTGACGGAATACCAATTGAGATGTTTCAGCAAACAGATGTAGCACCAGAATACTCGTCTCTGCCAAAAAATTTAGAAGACAGCTACTTGACCAACTTGACCAAACAACAATCTGCTGCAAAAGACCTCTTTAAAAGATGTAAAGATGTCACCTGAAGACTAAGGTGGGCCTTACCCAGGCCATGGTGTTTTTCAGTCACACCATGTGCTTATGAAAGCTAGACGTGAATAAGAAAGACCAAAGGAGAATTGACACCTTTGAATTACAGTGTTTGGCAAAGAATACTGACAGTGAATTGTCAGAAGAAAGAACAAATCTGTCTGGGAAGAACTACAGCTAAAATGTTCCTTAAATGCAGTGATGGCAAGACTGCATCTCCTATACGTGGGCCATATTATAGGAGGGATCATCCATGAGCAGACATCATGTTCGATAAAGTAGGGGGTCGGCAAAAAAATGAGGAAGCTCTTAAGCAAGATGAATTGACACAGTGGCTGCAACAGCAGGGCGCAAGCCTAATGACTGTCGGATGGTGCAGGACCAAGCAGTGTTTCATTCTGCTGTACAGTGGCATGCCTTGAATCAGACAGCACCTAACAAAAAAGTGTTCCCACCCAGTTATGTTCTCATGAACTGTATATGAATATTCTGATTATACCACATCTTTGTCTAACGTTTGTATTATCACTCTTTTTAAAATGTAAACATTTTGGTGACAGTTTGAGTGTATCCAGAGTTCTGGTGGTGCAGTGGTTAAGTGCTAGGCTTTGAATGGAAATGTCAGTGGTTTGAACTCTTAAGAGAGAAAAGTGGCAACTGCAAACTAAAGATACATTACAGCCTGGGGCACCTGTCCTGTAGGGTTGCAATGAGGTGATTTTGTTTTGGGTCCATTTGGATATTACTGCCTTTTGTGTAGCACGTATTCACATCTCTTTTCTACTGGATTATCACTCTGACAATACCATATTGTCCTAATTACATTTCCTTTGCCACTTAGTCATGCTGTTGTTGTTGGCTGCCGCTGAATTGGCCCCCAACTCAGTTAACCCCATGCACACTACAATTGGACCATTGTGTTGCGTAAAGTTTTCATTGGCCAGCTTTCCGTAAGCAGTTTACCAAGCTTTTCTTCCTACACTGGAAACTCTACTGAAACCTGTCCCACGTCATAATGGCAACACATGAGCCTCCGCTGACGGGACTAGGACTCGAACCCAGGCCTCCCTGGAGGGCAGAATTTCTACCATTGAACCGCCACTGTACCCTGGTCATGACATACTATCCATTATATGATAATAGGTTTAGCTTTCATCTAAGTTTAAAATGCTTACTTTTGGTTTTGTGTACTCTGTTTTTATGCATATAAAGAATCCTGTCTGTCACACCTCTTTCTGTGTCTTTTTTCAGTAAAGGCTGTATTTTAAAGATCTCCTGGATTGCCGTGTATACACCTAACTCATTCTCTCTAATTTCTGCCCAGTACTCCATGTATCAGGTTACTTCTAGTCTCTCTACCACATTAGCACCACCTTTGCTCATTCTTTTTGTTAATTGTTTATTTGGAAAATATTGCTTGAGTACCTGGTACACTCCAGCCGCTCTTACAGGTATTGGAAGGAAAGCTCTTGTAAGTTAATTTTATTGTAGAAAATTCCACATGAATAAATCTGTTTGATTAGGAAAATAGTTCCTATTAGTGATTGCAAAGGCAAGTGTGTTTGTCACAGTTGTCTAGAAACAAAGTAGGATAGACAGAAGAGAGATGGGATTGATTGAGAGTTTAATAAAGGACCTGGTTCTTGGGATTATGGGGTTGCAAGTCTGGGCTTTGTAGGAGAGATAGGCAGGTTGGAAACTCAGGCAGGATTTGATGTTGCGGTCTTGAGGCAGAAATCTGTCTCTGTGACGTTCGACTTTGCTCTTTAAGCCTTTAGCTGAGCAGTGAGGGTAGCTGCCAGTCAGTCACTGTGCCCGCGTCTGTTTCGTCGCCTCTTCTGTTGTGTCACTGCTGTCGTCATCATTGCTGCTGCTCTCTGTGCAGTGGATTGCTTGCAGAGAACTATTTTACCTCAGTGTTTGTGGAGCTTCGGGGGAGACTGGGGGCTAGCCTGGTGCGTGTGTTCAGTCTGACATCTTTAAGTTTTTATTCATAATTTTCTTTGTGTGTGTGTGTGTTTATTTTTTCTTTTTAAAAAGAAACAGTGCTTCTTGCATTCTGTTTCACGTTACTAAGCACCTCTATGCTTCTGTTTTAGGGTATTCGGTTGTGAGTCTTCACGGTGATGTTCTCTTTCTGTTTTAGAGAATAGTTTTATAGATTTGTGTTTGTTTTTCTTTATACATCACCAACTCCAGACTGTCTGTGGCACATGGAATGATTTGTGGCTTGCCCTTGGCTGTTTATATTGCTTACCAGGATTCTCTGGACTTAGTCAGTTTCTATGTTTGGCCAAAGTTTTATAAAACTCAAGTTATTTGAAGAGAGGAATTCTTTGTTATTATATCTCTATCCCTCTAGGACCTAGTTGATGTAATACCAAATAAAAAAAGTTGGAAACAGCATCAGTATGAAAATTTCAGTTGCTGTTTAGTACACCTCCCCCACCCCCACCCCCAGAGAACACAGTGATAAGTAATACAGTCCTTGGCAAGTCCGAACAGGTTACACTTGCCTACTGACCCAAAGGTTGGTGGTTAGGGCCCATGCGGGGGAACCATAGAGGAAAGCCTTGGCAGTCTGCTTCCACAGAGGTCACAGCTGAGAAACTTCACTGAGCTTTTCCACTTTGTAACACATGGGATCTCCATGAGCTGGAATTGACTACAGTGTGGTGGATTTGGTTTTAATGATAAGTAAATCTGGTGAGACTGGGCAGATAATTTTAGATAGAAGATTTGTGGGATCTCTGCTAAAGTGCCGTCAGATCATATATGTGTAATGGACTAGGTTATCTCATTTAGGATAAGAGTGTGATGATGAGATTATTGTTCTCGGCCTGACTTTTACCATGTCCTATGGTGGCGTAGTAGTTGAAGTGCTGCATCTGCTAACCAAAAGGCTGACAGTTCAGGCCGAACAGGCGTTTGTTGGAAACTCTGTGGGGCAGTTCTGCTCTGACCTCAAGTGTTGCTGTGAGTCTGAATCGACTCAATGGCAGTGGCTTTTTTGGCTGTCTCCAGGGCAGACCATGGACTACATACAGTATGCTCTGCATTCTTCAAAGGGCCAACCTACTAAACTAACAATTGATACTTAAAATACTAATAATTGATACCATGTATAGTAGCTGTATCAATAAATGATCAACCTAGATAATCAGGCTACTGGAAAAACAATCCAAAACTTGTACATTCAAGATGATAACTCAGTAAGGTTTTTTATATAAACAATAATAATAACTAGTTTTATTGATAATCACCTAAAAAACCTGTAATTGACTTAGCAGTAAGATCCATGACTACCTTTCATGTAAGTTATTTTCTAACAGGTTCTTTGAACTAGTCTTTTAATGATTTTTGACGAATTTTTATGATGTCATAATAGGCTAAAAGATTAAATTCTGAACATGGTTAAAGCTCAGTTTCTCTGAGGCATTAGTGTTATTAAAGTCCACAGGCCTGTCTAAATATTTAGGCTGCTCTCTCACACTGACGGACACTGAATGGATCAGTATGTGCTTTGGTGGGAAGTAAATGGTGAGGATGTTTGGGAGAGGTGCTGGATAGTACTCCATCAGTAACAGATCACTAACAGTGATTTATGGAATGGAGTGTTTTAAGAAAATTTACCTCAGATAGGATCTTCAGGAGGGAGGAAGGGTCAAATGGGGTCATGGCATTTACCAAAACTCTTCTGGAAAGATTTTCAACAGTTAAATAAATGATCTAAAGCAAATTATTAGAAAGGGAGGAAAATACATTATCATAAATAGCAGGTTGAGAATTGACCCTTCAATCGGCAGAGAAAGGAAGTATGTCTCAGCCAGTTGTTTCTGAGCGAGTTTTCTGTAGATGAGCTCTCTTGTTACAAAGGGTCACATTTTTGTCAGTACACATCTATATTACTTATATATCCAGGTATTGAAATTGTATTTCTGTGTTGAATTTGGGTTTGGGTTATCAAGCTTTGTTGGGCTTTTCCCTTCTGAAGCTTTTCTGATTCCCAGAAGGCTGTTAAATCTAAAAAACACAGTAGAACATATGTCAGACACACCTAATGTATTAACCAGTATTTGCAAGATCTGTTGGAGTTGATTATGTGCTTGACTGGTTTGGAATTTCTCAACAGTGGTCCAAATATTTATTTTTGCATTGTAGAACAAAATCCAGTCTCATAGCAGAGGAGAATATAATGTTTACAGCACCTTCCAGAGCCATGAGCCAGAGTTTGACTACTTGAAAAGTTTAGAAATAGAAGAAAAGATCAACAAAATTAGGTGGTTGCCCCAGAAAAATGCTGCTCAGTTTCTATTGTCTACCAATGGTAAGTGTAATTTTTTTTTGTAACAGATTTTCATGTGTCCACTTTATGTGTGTATCCTGTAGAGGATGTTCTCCATGTTCAAAGGGGAGTATTTGTTAGGTGATCTCTGTGAATAGACTTTTGGGACTATTTCCCCGGTAAAATATAAACTCTTTGCCTTCCTTTTTTTATTTTCTTCTTCCAGTTCTTAAGTTATATGCAAGAGTCTCAGGTGCTTATTTTTTTCTTTCAGCACGGTATCATAGTTTACAGTGAAAAGAACCCAGGCTTTGCCATTGGATTTAGGTCAGATACTGTCTCGTAGCCATTTCAAGAGATACTGAATGATCAAGAGCTGATGATGGTACGGAAGGAAGAAGTTCAAGGTGCACTGAAGGTATTTTTGAAAAACCAGGTCCCAGAAATTGACAGAATACCAATTGAGTTGTTTCGACAAACAAATGCAGCACTGGAGGTGCTTGCATGTCTATGCCAAAAAATTTGGAAGACTGCTAGCTGGCCAGATGAGTGGAAGGCATACATATTTCTGCCTACCAAAGAAAGGTGATCCATCAGAATTTGGAAATTATCAGTATTGTTATCATTAATGTTATATGCAAATAAAATTATGCCAAAGATTATTAAAAAATAGTTTCAGCAGTACGTGGACAAAGAACTGCCAGAAGTTCATGCCAGATTCAGAGGAGGATGTAGAAGGAAGACTACCACTCCTGATGTCAGATGTATCTTGGCTAAAAGCAGAGAAAACGAGAAAGATGTTTCCCTGTGTTGTACTGACTGTGCAAAGGCATGTGACTGTGAAACATGACAAATTGTGGGTAACGTTGTAAACAGTGGGAATTCCAGAGCACTTTAAATGTGCTCACGAGGAACCTGGACATAGACCAAGAGGCACATGTTTGAACAAAGAGGGGAATAATGCATAGTTTAAAGTCAGGAAAGATGTGTTGACAGGTTTGTATTCTTTTAACATACCTATTCGGTCTGTATACTGAGCAGATACTCTAACAGGCTGGAGTATAAGACTTGGGCATCAGGATTAGAGGAAGATTCATTAAACTTGCTTTACACAGATGACACGGTCTTGCTTGTTGAAAGTGAAGAAGACTGGAAGCACTTACTGATGAAGATCAGAGACCACAGCCTTCAGTATGGATTACATCTTAACATAAAACAAAAAGTGCCAGAGCTGGACCAATAAGCAAAATTGTGATAAATGGAAAAATAATGGCATTTTCAAGGAATTCATTTTACTTGAATTCATAAACAAGTATGGACACAACAGTCAGGAAATCAAATGACGTACTGCATTGAGAAAATGTGTTACTGCAGACCTCTTTAAAGTATTAAAACATCAAGATGTCACCTAGAAGACTAAGGTGTGCCTAACCACCTAGTCATGGTATTTGTGATCATTTCATATGCCTGTGAAATCTGGACAGTACATACAGAGAAAACGGAGAATGTGAATACAAAGAGCAGTGTGAGTACAGAGTACTCACTGCAAGTATGGTGTCCTCTTCAGAAGAACAGTCTTCTGGACCGCTGTCAAAGACATCAGAAAATGGAATTGACGTACTGCCGCCTTCTCAGCAAGTCACATAGCTGGAAGAAGATTCTTCTCATACTGTTTCACCTTTCCAAGAAAAGTTATTAAATAAGTATAAGAACTGTGTAATGAGTATACCAGGATTTAGAGTACTTTATGAAGAATTAAGAGTTGAGTTCCTTCTTTTTGTTCATCAGAGATTTTTTTCTTTTAACTTGTTGTGTCTTGAGTGAAAGAGGATCTTTATAGTGATTAAGGAACACTTCCAGGTTCTAGCGACTATAGCATGTACACAAACTTAGGTTAATACTCTTGAGGCTGACACATGGGCTGGGAAAAAGAAATGTAAATATTCTCATCCTTTTGCTGTTAATAAAATTAAAAATAAAATTCTAGCATCTAGACCATAATTCTTAATTTACTATTTGGAAAATGTAAGCTCAAATGACTTACAGGGTTGAGCCTGGTAGAAGATACCGAGTATCTCTCCGTATAATTTGTGCCTCATAGCCCACTGTATTGGATTCTTAGAAATCCAGTCCACAGCTATTTTCATGTTCTCATAGGTGGCCATTTCTATCATGAAGGTATCGACAAACCAACTTCCTGAAATTCATACGTTCTGTCCCTCTCTTTCCATGTAAACTGCATTTGTATCTTCTCCATATTAAAAGCAAACAAATTAGAAATGACCAAGCAAAACCCTAACTTAACAACATTGTTGACAGACTTGTGTTTACTCATGCCATATATTGACTTCTATCTTGATTCAGTTTTAATTTATATGGTAAACCAAGTTGTTTCAAATAACACTTCGTAGTTACTGCTGTGTTTATTTTTTCTTTAACATCAAATAATACTTAGTTATACATGTTTCTACTTCTGGAAGTCTGTCACAAAGAAATATGCTTGTATTGGAATAGTCTAAAAACTTGTAAGTTCATTTCTTCATAGGCTAAATCTGTAAAAACAGAAATTTAACATTTTACAAGTGTAAAACTTTGCACGGACACAGAGAAAGAAGTATAACAAAGTGGCACAAACACATCACCCAGCTTCAGCTTTTAGCAGTTCATAGCCACATCCATTTCTTTGGCCCTTTTTTCCTTTCCTCTCCAGTATTATTTGAAAGCAAATCCTGTTTTACTTCATTCATGGGCTAAAGTCTTAAAATATCTTTCAGCCTTCAGTTTGTGTCCACAAGTCTTCCAGGTAGGCTTCTCTGTGCTCCCTTGTCATCTGAAATACTGAAGGCAGCCTATGTGGACCCAGTGAGCTGTGTTAGAGCCAGTCCCTTGGGTGTTGCAGATGGTTAATATGCTCCACCTGCCAAAAAGGTTGTCCACTGATGTTATGCCGAAGCACCTCAGAAAGGCAGGTGATCTGCCTCCGACAGATCGGCTGTGGGAAGGCCCAGGGGGCACAGCTTTCCTCTGACACGCGCGGGATGCCGTGAGGTAGAATCGGCTTGACAGCAGCTTAGATGCTGAATGCTGCGGAAGCTCAGTGGAGGGAAAGACCACTGTAAAGTCCAACATCTGAGTGAGAAGTATCCCCTCAAATTTTTTTTTTCCTATACACATAACAGTGCCTCACAAGTAAATTTACAGCTAAGTTTTTTTAGAAATGCTGAGTAATAAATAAAATTCCTATCCTAAAGGCACTACTTGTAGGTTTTGACTTTCTTGTGATTGTTGACAGAGAGTACATACAACTGTTCTGGGGGCTCTGTGTGTGGGGGGGGGCTCTGTGTGTGTGTGTGTGTGTGTGTCTGGGGGCTCTGTGTGTGTGTGTGTGTGTGTGTGTGTACACTGATCTTCTTAGCTGTGTTGCATTGTGCGGGGACAGAATAGGATATGAGAGCTTCACAAGCCAGCATCAGGTTAGGCTTGTGTCGGGGAGTTGTAGACCAGGAAGAAGGAGGGGGAGGAGTAGGATTTGCACTTTACCTGAAAAATGTGGTCCCTGAAAGAGAAGGCATTCATGGGAAAATACCAGCATTACTGTCTGTGTTATTTTGCCTGTGTTTTCTCCATAAGATACAATGTAATCCCCTCCCCCCAAGTGTAATGGACTTTTATCTTCACAAAAAGATGAGAGACTGTTGCTGTGGCAAGTCCCTGGATGGTACAGACAGTTGTCAGGCACTCCACTACTGGTGAAAGGTTGGGCGTTGTCAGCCTTCCGGAGCTGACAGGGAAGCCAAGCCTCTGGCGGTCTTCTAACAGATCGTAACCTTGAAGACCCTCGTAGAGCAGTTCTCCTCTGACACTCACGGAGTCACTGTGAGTTGGAATTGGCTTGACAGCAGCTAACAACGAAAACAGTTTGTTGAGTACTGGTAGAAAATAGAACCAGTGTTTCCAGCTTTGATGAACCACAGTTAATCTTATTTTTCTCTTTATGTGAGTTGTCCATGGTCATGGTAAACTATTTCCTGTTTCCAGAAGAATTTTACTTAAATGACTGATTAGTCTCCTTATAACTTCAGTTCATTTAACATTTCTTCCAGTGTTTTTGTTTTGTTTCTAATTGCTTTTGGCTTTCTCCAAATTGTGATTCCTCCTCATTGGAAAAAAAGTCAGATTAACCTGTTAGCCGTGTATCTTTAATATATAATTAATACAAGTTGTTTAAACAATGCTGGTGTTTTCGATCTTACAAAGATGCATTTCCTAAAAGGGAACTCAGCAACCTGACTCTCCCTGCCCTCACCCTGTTAGTGCTAAGACAGGAGCAGGAAGCCTCTGGACCGCTGGGACACATCTGTCATTATTAATGGTGAGCATCACAAGTCAAATGTTGACATTTTAGGGAAACATCATAAACAGTTGTTCTGAACCTTTTAGAAGAAACAGATTTGGTAATCCACTCTGCAAAAGTATATGTACTTAACGTAATCTTGCTTGCAGTTTTATACAGTTTGATTCCTCTGAAATACCTCCTTTTATAAGCCAAAAATCGTACAGTTTTTAAAATATTTTTTTATTTTAGACTTTAACAATACTGTTTCCTGCCTGTCTCGTCACCAAGCACTATGCTGAAATCAGTGTCCTGTGTTTAACTATTGCAAATATTAAACCTGTTAAGTCACAAGTTTACTTCATTTTAAAAATCTATTTGTGCAATTTGTCAGGGATTTTTGGTGTTTTCCTGTAACACTATTAGAAACCACAGACTAATCTCATCTGAAAAATTGATGGCTATAGTATGATTTATTTGTGTGGATCATTGCTAAACATAATGAACCAACCACAAAACAGCTGTGGACATAAAATAGGAATTATCCTCATCAGCTTTAGATGATTATTTTAGATCAAATACATGCTTGTCCCAAATATATGTAATTTAAGCTGGGGGTGTGTATCTGTGTGTCTCTCTGTGTCTGTATGTAGCCTTGATTGTACAGTGGTTAAACACCCAGCTGCTAGCACAGATGTCAGTAGTTCAAACCTGCCATCCACTCTGCAGGAGAAAAGCCATGGTGGTCTGCTCTGGTAAGAATGACAGCCTAGGGAATCTGTTGGGACAGTTCTGCTGTATCCTTTTAGGATTGCTCTGAGTCAGAATCAACTGGATGGCACGCAACACACACATATAAAAAACAGAATTTCAAACAAGTAAAATATTGTAAAATGTATGGTGGTTTTACCTACCTGTATATATAAATTACCTAAATAGCACTTAGAAAACATACGTAACCTAGCTCTTTTGTTGTTGTTAGTGCCGTTGAATCAGTTCTGACTCCCAGCAGCCCTGTGCACAACAGAACAAAACACTGCCCGGTCCTGCACCATGTGCACAATCATTTTTTGTGGTTAAGCTCATCGTTGTAGCTACTGTGTCAGTTAGTCTGATCCTCCTGACAGCATGTCCAAAGTATGTAAGACTCAGTCTTGCCATCTTTGCTTCCAAGGAGCACTCTGGTTATATTTCTTCCAGAACAGATGTGTTCTTTTGGCAGTCCATGGTACATTTCTGTGTTCTCCACCAACATCAATTCAGAGGCATCAGTTCTTTTGTCTTCCTTGTTCATTATCCAGCTTTCACATGCATATGATGTGATTGAAAATACCATGGCTTGGGTCTTAGGTATAAGATAACTGAAAACAAGATTGCATAGAGCTTACCATATTTTTAGGCAAATAACATGTCTTCTTGGTTTGGTAACTGCACCCTCCCCTAGAGAGGTATTTTCATAAGTTCCACTATGCCAGGTTTTCTTTCTCTCTGTCTTTCTTTCTCTCTCTCTCTTTTTCTTTTCTGTTGCTATTAAAAAAATTAGGATAGCATGCTTATGAAGATATCTTGGCGGGGGTGTGGTTGGCAAACCAAGGAGTGTGTCACTTGTGTAAAAATAGTAAATTAATCAATTATAAGTTACTCAGGTCAGTTGTGTTTTTCTGTATACATATCACCTTTGAAAAGGACATCCACAGAACAGCTATAATGTTCTCCAAATGGAAGGTAGAGATTACTGTGCTAGAGGGCTAATTGCTATATTTCTATAGAACATTTTTTTTCCTTTGTTGAACTGCTTTTATAAAATCACTGATTTGTTTTTATTTTACATCCATTTGCTTATAAAAGAGCATTAAGAATACTTTTATATAAGAATACTGTTAAGAGTTAAACTATTAAATAATATATAGATCCATAACATACATTTAAAAAATTGCATAAATATATGGAGGACGAAGTACATATATTCCTTAATATGTGGGTAGAAACTCTCCACCCCACGAGGTGTAACTTAATTCATCTTTTTAAGTGTGAACTGAAGTTAGTAACTTGCTCCCTAAGAACAGTATGGCAAGGGAAAAAATTTAAGTGTATTGTAGAGAAACAGCAGACACTACATTAGCTAGGTGATCACCAGCATCAGACATGATGATAACCATCTATTCACTGATGTGATACTATGAGAAGACTGGGTATTCTGCTCGGGGGAAGACATCAGACAGACCCAATCAGGGGATACTTGACCAGCATTTTTCAAGTATTGAAGATATGGAATGTAACAAGAAACGTCTGAAAAACTACTAAAGTTAGAAGAGAATAAGGAGACATGACAACTAAATGTAGTGTGTTTTGGTTCTGGAACAGAGAAAGAACATTTAGCAGAAAATGTGATGAAATCTGAATGTAGTCTGTAGTTAATAGTACATGAATGTTAATTTCTTGGTTTTGACAAATATAACATGGTTGCAAAAAAATGTTAGAAGAAACTAGGTGAAGAGTATTTGAGAATACTGTACTGTCTTTGCAACTCTTCTGTATTTCCATATTCCAAAGTGGAAAGTTTATTTTTAAAAAGTAGTGCAGCAAATGTCTCAAAAGAGTTGTGCATAAATTCTTTAATGGGAACCTAATTTGTTCTGTAAACTTTCACCTAAGATACTAAAAACAAAAAAGTAGACTGCTGTTGTTACCTATTTTGATACCCAGAAATGTTGTCTTCTGAAGGACTTGGGGACATATACTGTCTTCTAGGAAGTTAGGATCAAAGGAGTTCCAGATTCCTTATGGTTTTGATTCTGAAGAATAAGCCATCTTAATGTACCATGTTTTTCTCCTTATATTTTTTAAAACTACACATGTGGTGTTTGTAGCTATTTGTGTGTGTACACATGTATTGTTGTTAGGTGCCATCAAATCAGTTCCAACTTCTGTTGACCCTGTGCACAACAGAATGAAACATTCCCCAGTCCTGCACCATGCTGACAGTCAGTCCGTCCTGTTGTGGGGCCTTCCTCTTTTTCTGTAACCCTCCAACTCTGCCGAGCATGATGCCGTTCTTCAGAGAGTGATCCCTTTTGACAACATGGCCAAAGTATGTGAAATGTTGTCTCACGATCTTTACTTCCAAGGAGCACTTTGGTTGTATGTACTTCTTCCAGAACAAATCTGTTCATTCTTTTGGAAGTCCTTGATACATTCAGTATTTCACTCCAGCACCACAATTCAAAGCCATCACTTCTGTCTTCCTCATTTATTGTCCAGCTTTCACATGTATATGATGTGATTGAAAATACCATGGCTTGGGTCGGCCACACCTTAGTCCTAAAGATAATAACCTTTACTTTTCAGGACGTGTTACAGCAACCCTCCGTACGACAGAGGGAAACAATGCTTGGTCCTGTGCCATCCTCACAGTCACTGCAGTGTTTGAGGCCACTGTGTTAATCTGTCTTATTGAGGGTCTTCCTCTTTTATTTGCTGACCCCTCTACCAAGCAGGATGGCCTCCAGGGGTTCGTCCCTCCTGATAACACACCCAGAGTACATGAGATGAAGTCTTGCCATCCTCACTTCTAATGAGCATTCTGGCTGTACTTCTTCCAAGGCACATTGTTTCATTGTTTAGCACAGCGTAGGCAGTATTCTTCACCAGCACCACAGTTCAGATGCATCCGTTCTTCTTCAGCCTTCCTTACTCAGTATTAAACTTTTGCTTTCTGTGCCTCTTAACTTTAAATATTTTTTAAAGGATAGCAACTTAAGTGATGCCTTTGTTTAGATACCAAGTGAAAATTTATATGGGTGCTCTTTACAATATAAATTTGCAATTTCACTAATGAGTTTATATATATATTTGTTTCTATTTGGTAACAGGAAATTTATTTTTTATTACATAAAAAGATTTTATTATTAGGCTCCTTCTAAGTGAATTATTAAATGACATGTCTAAATATGCATCAAAATTTCTATCAGTGTTAGCAATCATTATTGTTTGAGAACTTTATTTTCTCCCCAGATAAAACAATAAAATTGTGGAAAATCAGTGAAAGGGACAAAAGACCAGAAGGGTATAACTTGAAAGAGGAGGATGGAAGGTATAGAGATCCTACTACGGTTACTACACTACGAGTAAGTACATGACAAAAGCATTGTTCTAATTCTGATGAATAATGTTTGTCCTCATATCACATATTCTAGATCTCGAGCAGAACTTGAGTAGAAATTTACATTCTACACCCCTCCCAACGATTCTGTGACCAGATAGGACATTTATTAACTTCCATTCTAAACATAGAAATGGACATAACATAGAGGTCTCTGTGTGATCAGGGACACAACCAGAACTCAAACTCAGGCTGTGTTTTACACTCTGCCATTATCTTTTTTGCTCTTACAATTGAATGTCAGGTATTAATATAAGATTCTGCTTTAAAAGAAAGAAAGAAAATAACACCCACTGCCATAGGGTTGATTTTGACTTACAGTGACCGTATAGGACAGAGTAAATACTGCCCCATGGAGTTTCCAAGGAGTACCTGGTGCGTTTGAACTACAGACCTCTTGATTAGTGGCTGTAGCACTTAACCACCACACCACCAGGGTTTCTGTTCGAAGATTGGGTCTCAAAATTAATTTTCTTTGGAGAGCAAAGAAGCAGAAGTTACCAAATATTTGTAGATCACAATATGCAAGAGCTGATTTCTTATTTTTTTAAGCCTCTTTGATTTAAACCATACACATTTATTAGCATTGTATATCTGTCAAGCAAAAGATTGGCAATAGAAATTACTGCAAATTTGAATCAGTGTTACTGGTGCCAGTAAGATAATGTAAATTGTTCATTTCTCTTATTTGCATTTCACCATTAAAAAAAAATGGCTATTTAAAACTAAATTCCTTTAATACTGTATTATTTTTCTTCAAAACTAAAATAAGGACGTGCTGTTAGCCTTGATTCGTACTGTAAACAATGAATGGTTTTTTAATGTTTTTCATGTGTCTTATTAACAGGTACCAGTCTTTAGGCCAATGGATCTAATGGTTGAGGCCAGTCCACGACGAATATTTGCCAATGCTCATACATATCACATCAACTCTATTTCTATTAATAGTGATTATGAAACATATTTATCTGCAGATGATTTGCGGATTAATCTTTGGCATCTGGAAATTACGGACAGGAGTTTTAGTATCCATTTGGTATATTTTTGGATGTTCAGTAAAGAACGTGTCCTGTTCCTATACTGGATTTAATTCCATCCCTCTAATTAATGTATTTTGATTCTTCTTTTTATGTTGTCTTTTAACATATGTGACTTCTTATTTTATACTATTTTTTCTTTGTATATGAGTGATTAAACATTGGAAAAAAACTGATAAAATGGGCTTGTATTGATTGAAGAATTGTTTTGATAGGATCATAAGTAGTCTACTGTGATGTCTTTTTGTCTGCTCAGCATCTTTTTTTAATCATTGAGTTTTTTTGTAAAGAAGAAATTTGGGAATGTAGTGTATACTTTAAATAAATTATTGTTGAGGTTGGAAAAATTAGACAAGACGAAATGTTATAAAGTCAACAGAAATATGTCCCCACACCTCATTTAGATGTTACAATATTCTTGATAAATGTTAGTAGGCATTATTATGGCTGTTAATGTATATATTTTCAAATAGATAGCATTGGAAAAAGTAACAGAGCTTTTTACTGTAATCCTCAGCAGTGTGTAAGAATTCTTTGCCTGTGCCTTAGCCGTCAGTCAGAGTTCTTGAGAAGGACTCTTCGATAGTTTTTGATTTCCATTGCTCTCATCGTAAGTAAACTTGAGGAATTGTTTCATGTATATCAAATCCTTATATTTTTGTTCTTTGCTCCCTTGTTCATTGGCTATGTGTATATATGTTTATTGTTTTTAAGCACCCTTTTATGGTAAATGAATTGACTCAATCATTTGTTTTGTAATAGTCTCCCTTCGTGATATTCTCCCCCCAACCCCTCCATGTTCAGTAAGTTCTCAATATTTATGAAGATAAATTTACCAGGCTTTTGTTCTGGGATTTGTATCATGCTTAGAAGGATCTCTACATCCTAAAATTATTAAATGTCCATATTTGTATCTAAGAATTTTTTAAGCATTAAAATTTCGATCTCTGAAATTTATTCTCACAGAAGGAATTAAGATACAGATTCCTAGTTTATTTTCTCCTTGATATGTTCAGTTGTTTGAAAAATAATAACCCCCTTCCCATACTGGTGTGAACAGCTACCTAACATGATCATATGCTGACTTCCTAAATATTTTGCAGTTTCTTTGGATTGTATTCTGATCCATTGGTTTATCTGTACTCTCTTCTAGTTAGATTTAGGATACTTTTTGGCATCTGGTAGATCTAAATTCCCCTCATTACAAAGAAACCTCAGAGAGAAAAAGCATATAAACTGGTAACTGAATGCTGGCTACCGGTCAAGAATTAAAGCTTTTTTTGTTTGTTTTAAACAGAGTTCAGGAGACCAGTTTTTGAACTCTTTACTATAATGTAATGTAGAATTAGTACTTTTGCTTAGATGTACAAAACATAAAATTATACTTGGTGTAAGAAATGTAAAATTACACTTGCCTTGTTTTGTAAGTGGAAATTCCTTAATAAACTGTTCAGATATTGTGGACATTAAGCCTGCCAATATGGAAGAACTCACCGAGGTGATCACCGCAGCCGAATTCCATCCCAACAGCTGTAACACATTTGTATACAGCAGCAGTAAAGGAACCATTCGGTTATGTGACATGAGGGCATCTGCCCTATGTGATAGACATTCTAAATGTAAGTTTATTTAAAATGATAACATTTTCTGTGTGTTTAACACTTGCCTCAGGCTGTTAGCTGCATTTATGTAGATTTCTGTGGTGTTAACCTATGTGCCCCAGGACTCTTATGTCTTTTGCTAGACTGTGTTACGCACAGGAGGCAGTAGAGGGTGCTGTACTAGGAGCTGCAGGCAGTGTGTCTGCTCCTTTCCCTCCCAGTGGATATAGTTGTAGTGGAATGCTATTTTCCTTCTCCCTTCTTTTCCCTTTCCTGTCTTCCTTTCGGCCACTTCTTTCTATTTTGACATTTCTGAGGATTTCTTACAAGGATTCAAGGAATTTTTTTTTAAGTTAGAAAGTTGTATTTAAAAAAAAAACTAAGAAGTTGCAGTGTTTTTGTCTCTTTCATGTTGAATATTGTTAAAGGTCCTAAAAATTAGTGCATGTCTGTTATCAGAGGAATTTTACCTGTCCGCTAAAAAATAAAAATGCAGGTACCAATTGGGGCGGGGGGTGTGTTTCTTGTCCTGGCAACATAGACAAAGTCAGTGAGTGCAGGCAGTGTATGTTCTGCATATATTGAAGTTCTCAGTGAGGCTAGTTATGCTGATTTAGCTGTGACTAAGAAAGTGTACTACTACTTAGACATTTTCAACTTCAGTATAAACTTTTTAAAAGCTTTCAGAGAAATGGTGTTTTAGAGCCAGAGTGCTATCTGTCATGGAGCTCTGGTTGTGTAGTGTTAAGTGTTTCAGGTTAACCAGAAGGTTGGTGGTTTGCGCTCACTAGGCACTCTGGCAAAGATTGAGGTTGTGGAAACAACATCTCTCCTGTCATCTAGTGTCGCTGTGAGCTGGAATCAACAGCGGTGGTTTGGACTTGGGGTATGGACTATTTGAGGAAATGCTTTGCCTAGGCAAGAATGTTGTACATTTTTCTCTTTTTTCTTTTTTTCCTTGTTTTTTTAGTGTTTGAAGAACCTGAAGATCCCAGTAACAGGTCATTTTTTTCCGAAATCATTTCTTCTATTTCTGATGTAAAATTCAGCCATAGTGGTCGATATATGATGACTAGAGACTATTTGTCAGTCAAAATTTGGGACTTAAATATGGAAAACAGGCCTGTGGAAACATACCAGGTATTTACACTTCTATTTTTCCATGAACACATACTATATTTACTTTAAAGGATTCATTAGTTAAGGGTTTTGTTTGTATTGTGTTAATCCTAGTGTAGTCTGTGCTCATCAGTAGGCTTTTCCACTCCCAGAGCTCCCTGGGGTGGTCCAGACAATTTACACTAACTACTAACCAAATGCTTGTGGCTGAAACCCCTCAGCAGTTACGTGGAAGGAAAGCCTAGTGATAAGCATTTGTGAACGTTATGGCCAGGAAGCCCCTGCGGGGCTGAGTTCTGTTCTGTGCACGTGGTGGCCACCATGACTCAGTGGCAGTAGGTCTTGAGTTTTGTTGTAAACAAACATAAAACACTCAGTATTCTCCTTGATGATATTTGAAACTTCAGAGTAAATAACCATAGGGGAAATAAGAGAGAATAAAGTACTGCTTTGTTTTCAAATTATTCTTGTGTAATGCCCAAGATTCAGATACAGGGAGTGATCTTCCCAACACCATTACCATCATCACCCTGTTGCCACTGAAAATCATTTCTCTGACTTCATTTGATTGTCTTCAACTGTCTGCTGAGATACCCTTTACGTGCATTTTAAAACTTGGCTGAGTTGTTTTCTGCCTAAATTGATCTAGTTGGCAATGTTTCTACCTGTGCCAAATTGAATTGTTGATCTAGAATAGAGTTACATCATACTCACATCTAGCTCATACAGATTCAGTTGCTTTGTTGAATTTGCACAAGTATCTCACTGAGCTGTGTATGGTAGAAGGGCTTTTTAAAAAAATTTTTGCATACATTTTCACCAGTCATAATAAAAAAAATAAAAACTTTTTTGCCTTGTACACTTTACTTTTGATCCGAACCGCACCATGATTGTGCATATTGGCCTGGTTGTCAGGATTTTTTATTTCTTCGTGTCGAAATGTCATCAATACTGAAGGCTGTGATCTTTGACCTTAATCAGTTAAGTGCTTCAAGTCCTCATCACATTCAGCAAGCATGGTTGGGTCACCTGCATGCTACATGGATTGGTGTTGAGTCTTCCTCCATTCCAGATGCCTTGTTCTCCTTTATATAGTCCAACTTCTTCAGATTATATCCTCAGTGTACTGACTGAATAAGCATGGTGAATGGATACAATCCTGACACACACCTTTCATGACTTGAAACCAAGCAGTGTTCTGTTAGTCTGTTCAAACAAGTACATCTTGGTCTAAGTACAGGTTCCTATGACCACTACTGTTGTGAAATTGCTGTTTTTCACAATATTATCTGTAATATGTTATGATCCACAAAGTTGAATGCCTTTGCATAGCCCTCAAAAAAAAATACACAAGTAAACACGATAACAAAAAGATGAAATCAGTGATAAAGAACAGTGATGATTTTAGGAAACATGACCTAGAATTAAGTAAAAGACATTATGCTGAGTAAAATCAGTCATCTACAGAAGTAGAAATATCATAGGCGATCACCATAATGTGGATTTAACAAAAGACTTATACATAGAAGAAAATACACTTTGATGGCTACACGGGTGGAGAAGAAGAGAATTATTTGTAGAATAATCAGTCCATAGAAATACGGTTAGGTAAGGCGAGTGACAGCATGCAGTAGAAGGCAGGTCAGCATAAATGGACTACAGCATAAGCGAAAAGGTTTTCTGACTTCAACCCAACATTTCAAAGGACAGAACAGCAGGGTCAGGGTTCTGGGGACCATGTTTTCAGGGAACACTGAGGTCAGTTGGCATAACTAGTCTTTTGAAAGAGAGTCTTCTACACCCCATGTTGGTGAAAGGCACCTGGGGGTCTTAAAAGCCAGCAAGCTGCCATCTGAGGAACATCAGTTGGTCCCAGCCCACCTGGAACAGAATACAGCCGAGAACATCAAAGACACAAGGAAAAATGAGCCCAGGAGGCAAGGACCCATATGATTGGGAGACTACATCAGCAGGAGACCAAAAGACCTAGATAGTACCTGGCTACCACCAAAGACACCGCTGACAGGGAACACAATGTAGAGTGCCTGAAGTAGCACAAGAGAAGGGTGTACAGATGAAGAGCCCTATTAAAGGCCCAGATTTAATGGTCTAACAGCCTCAAAGGTCCCCTGAAAACACGGCCCCTCAGACTTGCTGCTAGCCCAGAGTTGAAACCTGTATTGAAGCGAACACTTCAGACAAAGAATGCACTGGACTTGGGGACACAGAGTGATGCATGTGGTATGTGTGCCTTATGGTGTAGTTTATATGTGAGGCTGTCCTATTGGTTTCTTTGTAGAAGGGAGAGAAGGTGGAGTGTAGGGGACAAGTGTTGGTTAGGGGTATTCTGGAAGTCACAGGGTGAGGAGAGCAGATAAGAGTTGCAGCGAGGCAGGCACTTGAGGTTTTATGTGGAAAATTGACATAGATTGTAAACTTAATCACAATAAAAAAGGGAGAAAAAAGGGAAATACCTTTCTGGTATTCCCTGCTTTCACCCGTGATCTGTGTGATACCCCTTGTTTCATGTCTTCTCAATTCAGCATGAATTTCTGGCAGTTCTCTGTCGATGTACTGAAACTGCTTTTGATATCAATATGATATTAATGATACTGCTTGATATGTTCTGCATTCTGCCAGATCATCCATCTTTGTAATAAATACAAAAATGGATCTCTTCGGTCTGTTGGCCAGGTAGGTATCTTCCAAATTTCTTGGCATAGATGAAGGTTGCCAGCACTGAATCCGTTTGCTGTTAACATCTCAGTTGGTATTCTGTCAATTCCTGGAGCCTTGGTTTTCACCAGTGATTTCATTGCACCTTGAACCTCTCCCTTCAGTACCATTGGTTCTTGATGTTACGCTACCTCCTGAAATGTTGTGGATATCAACCAAATTTTTGGTACAGTGACTTTATTCTTTCCACCATCTTTTGGTGCTTCCTGTTTCCTTTAATATTTTCCCCAGAGAATCTGTTAATATTGCACGTCAAGGTTTATATTTTTTCTTTAGTTGTTTCAGCTTGAGAGATGCTGAGCATTTCTTTCCTTTTGTTTTTTTATCTCCAGATGTTTGCACATTTCATTGTAAGACTTGACTTTGTCTCCCCAAGCTACCCTTTGGAATCTCCTGTTCAGCTCTTTCACCTCATCATTTCTTCTTTTCCTTTAGCTACACTGTTCAAGAGCCACCTTCAGAGTCTCTTCTCACATCCATTTTGGTCTTTACTCACAGTCTTTTTAATCACAGCTTACTTTCTTCATGTATGGTATCCTGAATGTCATTCTACAACTTGTCATTAGTGTTGAGTGCATCCGATTTGGGGGCTAGTCTGTAAATTCAGTGGGATGTACAGGGCTATACTTTGGCTTTCATGGACTTGTTCTGAAGGACATGTTCTGATATTCTTCAGTTTTGTCTTGAACTTGCACATGCGCTTCTGCTTTGCATATTTGCACAGATTTGTGATTTGATTTGTGTATATTCCATCTAACAAGGTACATGTGTATAGTCATTCACTGCTGATGTTGTGGGGGAAAAAAGGAGTTTGTGTGAAGAAGTTGTTGGTCTTGGAAAATTCTGTCATGCTATCTTCAGTGTTATTTTTACCACCAAGGCTGTATTTTCTAACTGGCAGTCCTTTTTGCTTCCAACTTTGTATTCCAGTAACCAGTAATTATCATTGCATCTTACTTGCATGTTTAATACACTTTCAGACTGCAGAAGTTACTAAAAATCTTCAATTTTGTCATCTGTGGCCTCAGTAGTTGGTGCATAAATTTGGGTAGTAGCCACCTGGTCTTCCTTCCGTGCTTGTGACTGTTACCTTGTCACTCACAGCACTGTACTTCAGGAAGCCTCTTGACATGTCCTCTTGAATGATGAATGCAATGCTATTGCTCTTCAAGGTGTCACTGCCTGCATAGGTGACCATATGACTGCTTAATTCAGAATGGCCAGCTCCAGTCCATTTCTACTTACTGATGCTGAGGATATTGATGTTCAGCTGTTCCATCTCATTTTTGATGACTTCCAATTATCTTAGATTCATACCTTGAACAGTCCACATTCTGATTTATCAGTGGATATTTGCAGCTATTTCTGCTTATTTTGAGTCCTGCCAAATCAGCAAATGAAGGTCTTTTGATTCCACCCACATCATTAAGGTTGAGTCTCCTTTTAAGGGGCCCTGTCTTTTGAGTACCTTTTCACCCTGAGGGGCTTAGCTGTCAGCACCGTATCAGACAGTGTTCTGCTGCTATTCATAAGGTTTGCACTGGTCAGTTTTTCAGAAGTAGACTGCCAGACCCTTCTTTTTAGTCTCAGTCTTAAGCGCTGCTGAAACCTGCTTATCAAAGGAGACCCTGCTGGTATCTGAAATACCAGTGGCAAAGTATCCAGCAACATGCATGCCTCCATGGTAGGGCAGACGGACAAGACATGGTAGAATGAAAGCATACACTTTTTGCCTGTAAAATGGTATTGTAAAGGAAAGCATTATATTCAGTATTTTTTAATCAGCAGTTAGTAACCTGAAGGCTTAAAGTACTGTGATAGCTAAGTATTGCTGTGATACTGTTCTAGTAGTTTCTTTCCTGCACCAGATTCAAGTGTGTTCTGTCCTGACTGTTTTCATCAAGTTCATGAGGAGTACACAATGCTGTGCTTAAAAGGGACTTATTTTCTGTTCTGCAGTAGGAAAATGTGTATTTCTACAGACGGGCTAGTATATTTCTAAATTTTTGGATAGAAAACTTTTGTTGTTACTAAGGAGATTCAGAGGAAGACTGAAAGGGGTATGTGTGCATCCCCCCTTTTTTAAGATTGACTCACTAAATCATTTCCCTAATTTCAACAGGCAGTTCATGAGGTTAAGTGTATGTGTAATATATTTATGTTTTTCCTCAGGTGCATGAATACCTCAGAAGTAAACTATGTTCACTATATGAAAATGACTGCATATTTGACAAATTCGAATGTTGTTGGAATGGATCTGACAGGTAATGATTTTAATCTCAACTCCTCCTACAAATACAAACTTTATTAAAGGAAAGAAACAAACTGTTGGACCCTTCTCAGATGGTTGGTGACACTGATGGGTCAGTGGTAGAATTCTCATCCTCTGTGCAGGAGGTCTGATGCAGTCACCAACCAGTGCGCCCAGTGCCCCGTCCCACCTGCCTGTCACTGGTGGATTGTGTTTTGATATGATGCTGAGTGCATTTCGGCAAACCTCCTAGGTGCAGATATACTGGAAAGAACAGCCTGACGATCTGCTTCCTAAAATCAGCCTGTAACACCTTGTGAGTGACAGACAGTGGGCCCGTCAGCAACCGGGTATGGAAGGACACAGAAACTGGAGCGTTTCCTTTCCTTGTACATGGATTGCTATGAGACAGGGGCCAAGTCAGTGGCCACTAACAACAGATGTGGTTGCCATAGTCACTAAAACTTGAGCCAGCTTTTTTAAAAGTGCAATAAATTGCAAGTCATAATTGCATTCCTCCTCTCCTGGATAGAGTTTTAGTAACTTCCAGTATACGATAACAGTACTGGCAGGTAGAAAGTTAATATTGTACTGTACTAGTAAATGTGAAAATATACAAATGATAAATACCTAAATAATGTTTTGTCCCCCCCTTTTTTTTTCCTTTATGACCAGATGGAAATAGTTAAAAAAGTGAAATTTCAGTTTGGTTGTTATTCTTATGTCATACTGGTTTTAGAAGTATTCAGGCATTTTAGAAATTTAGGCAGTAGATATTTCATTTGGCTTTCCTGTTACATACCAGTTTTTTTATGTATTACATTAACATTTCATTGAAGTGTTAATTAGTATGTATCATCATTATAACCTTGTAACTATAAGCAATTATTGCTGTCTATAATTGCCATTTTTGTTGTAGTTACGATTCCTTTTTATGGTGGTATAAAAATGCATACAGTTATTCCCAAAGGTAAATAATCCTAATCTTTCCATGTTTTTGTTGCCAATATTTATTGTGTATTTACTATGTTCTAGTAGGAAACCTTGGTGGCATAGTGGCTAATTGCTACATCTGCTAACCAAAAAGTTTGGCAGTTAAAATCCTGTAGGTACTCCCTGGAAACTCGATGAAGCATTTCTCTTCAGTCCTATTGAAATTGACTCAGTGGCCATGGATTTTTTTTTTTAATGTTCTAATAAAACAAAATAGTGAAAGAAAGCATAATTTTGAAATTATTTAAGCTTGCATGTAAAATAATTAGAGGTACTTGATTCAGCAGTAGTTTTATCACTGAAGTATATGATTTGGGTTTCATGCACAGAGGATAGTAGAACTTGGAACTTCTATTTTTTGCCTTTTTTTTTTTTTTTCTTTTCAAAATAATCTTATTATAACATGAGCTCTGGTAAAAGACTGGCCATAACAAAGCTGAAATATTTTTGGTCAGCATAAGGAAGTCTTGCCTTTGAATGCCACTGCTAAACATGAGACATCAATAGTAGAAAAGATGGAAAGAGGCGAGGAGTGGAGAAGTAATGAAATTAGCAAAATTGAAGAGACCAAAAATACAGGTTTACTGTCAGCAGCCTTGTTACTAAATCTTCTTCAAGTAGTTGTTTCCTGTAGACTGCTAGGCTGGGTTTAATCACCAAATAATAGTACAAGAAAGAGTCTTTTGTTCATTTGTTTGACTGAGTGTTCTGTCTACTTTTTCAGTGTTGTCATGACTGGATCTTACAATAATTTCTTCAGAATGTTTGACAGGAACACAAAGCGAGACATAACCCTAGAAGCATCACGGGAAAACAATAAACCTCGCACGGTTCTAAAGCCTCGTAAAGTCTGTGCAAGTGGCAAGCGAAAGAAAGATGAAATAAGTGTTGACAGCCTAGACTTCAACAAGAAAATACTACATACAGCCTGGCACCCCAAGGAAAATATCATTGCTGTAGCTACTACAAACAATCTGTATATATTTCAAGACAAAGTGAATTAGGGTCGGCATTCCTAGCAGAAGAATCCACTTCCTGCTTAGTTGAGATAGTTGAATCTAGCATTCGTACCTATAAAAGAGAGAGGTCCATGGTGGCCCCCTTTCCAGTGTTTAACAATGTGCCATTCGACAACACGTTTTTATAGCTGCGTGGAGAAAGCTCTGTGGGTTCATCACTGGGTCATTCTCCATGTCTGCTAGCCATTTAGGTAAGGGTAGGGCACTTTTAATTTAAATGACTTCTTGCACCATCTTGCCTAATGGACTAGATTGGACTGTATCAACATTGATTTACTCCACTTTTTATGCCTTCCATTGTGATGACGTCAAACACAGTGAAAGCCTTCAGTCATGCTATGGGATTTAATTGTGTATCCTCATACTGTATCATTTGTGGGGTACACCCTTTTCCCCTTTTTTAAATTAAATACAGCTCATTCTTACTGTGGCTTGTAGCATTCCTCCTCTGGCTTCCTGGACTCCTCCCCTTCATCTCTCTTCCCCTTACCCCATCCACCCAGTCTTGGTGGTGGTGTATAAAAAAAGGAACGAAAGCACACACAATGAGTCAGTTTGGGGTCAGTGGTAAAGGGGGTATATGTTGCGAACAAATGTTTTAATAACAGTTGGCTGTAATCACTCCTTGCCATGTCTGGCACTGAAAATAAGGAAAAAAAAAAAAAACTACTGAATAAAAGTGACAAAGAATGGAGAATCTGGTTTTCTTTTTCTTTTTGATCTACCTCTTTAGGCCAATATTTTGTGTCTTATCCTTGGGCACAGTGAAATGAAAGGAGTTTCCATTGTTTTTTGAGATTTTTGTTAATTATTTTTAATGAGCCTTTTACATGGAGAAGAAGAGGTATTGGTTCTGTATTAACATGTTTTGAATATATATTTGATATTGCTAAGGATTTCACAATCTATAAAATGCCACCAGTTTTTTTTTTTTTTTTTTTTAGTTATGAACATATTGGGCACATTAGTATCTAAATTTAACTCATTATCTGTTAATGAAGTAAGTTGGCACTAATTTGTAGAACTTCATTTTTAAAGACATTACAGCATTAATTTCATTTTGGCCTGACTTACAAATACTAAGTGAAAGGAAAACTTATTTTTAATAAGTTGAAACTTGTTCTTCTCATTGAATCATACATCATAGCATAAAACTAACACCAGGTGATTTACACAGTTAAACTGGACACTGCACTAAAACTTTTATTATATTGCTGTCAAATCTGAGGAAGAGCACTGATGGGTGGCACAGTGTTTAAACTGCTCAGCTCCTTGACAGATGGTTACAAATTTGAACTTAGCCTTTGTTCCACTCCATGGAAGAAAGATGTGGCAGACTGCTTTTGTAACAATGGTGACAGCCTTGGAAACCCAATTGGGCAGTTCTGCTCTGTCCTGTAGGGTCTCTAAGAATTAGTCAACTGAACAGCAATCTGAAATAAATGTTCTCTGCCACAGATTTTTTTTCTAATTTTGTGTTTTCCAAAGCTGTTAGTAAAGACAAACTTTAAAGGTACAGTGTTCAAAAAGTACTTAATGGACTCCAGTAGCTGCCTCAAAGAAAATATTATCAGTGTGTATATGCCTACATCTTCCATAAGTGATAGTTTATCCAAAGATGAAGAGGACCCCTATTTTTAATAGGTACACTGTACCTTTGTCAATCTTTTAGAAGCTTTAAAAAAAATCGACTTTATTTTTAAAAGAAATTAAGTGGGCATTTGTATTATTAGAGAATGGTAGTCTATTTTGGCTGAGCAGTAATATAACAACCTCAAGTTTTAGAGGATTCAGTGCTTCTTATGAATGTCCACTGCTTATTCTTATCTAGTAAAAAGTGATTAAACAATTTAACCATAACTCCCTCTACACTCACACAAATATTATGTGTTGTTAACATTTTAGCACACCAGAGAAATTTTATGTAGTAGAATATGTATCTTTTGGACTCAGTGAATCTGAATTTGTATTTAAACGCTGATTATATGTCTGATAAATCTTAACGGCACTTTTACTAATTTATTTGGGGACTTTGGGTACATTCATCATTTGTGTTGCTCATCCTTCAGACTTAACTTGGAAGCAGAATATTCCCTGCCATAAACATCAGTGGCATTCTCTTCTCTGACTGGACAACTTTCCAAGCATCTTTTTGGGAGGTGGTTTTCCTAACGTTTGGGTGTATGTCTTAAAATAATACTACAAGTATTTCTTGGGAATTCTTTTTTGATTCATCAGTAACTATGATGATTCTCATTCATGACACTAAGAGTTAGTTTTTATATATATCTATATTTAAAAGAATCTACTGCTAGAAATCAAATGCCTCTATCAAGGAATGCTATTATAAATCATTGTAATGATATTCACAAGTATAATTTTTAAGGTCTTGGATGTAGCAAAGTATAAGCCCAAGCCACTCATTTTATATGGTCATGAATAATCTTTTTATTAATAAAAAATTATACATAGAATAAACTTAGTCTTGTCAAGTTGCTTGTATTTCCTGTTTTCTTGCCAATAGTATGCATACACATTGTATCCTACCTTAACCTTTAAAAAAGAAATGTCAGGGAAAAAAAAAGAACCTGCATTCTAGTTATCTCTTGATTTTTCCTTAGTGGCTGGGCAAGAAGAATAGTTGTAAGTATCTGTGTAAACACATGTTTATATAATATTTGACTACTGGATATTAGACTTTCTTCTGTGAAGCCCTTAGTCTTGGAATAAAAAAAAAATGCATCCATGCACTTTGCTTTGAAAATAAAGGGAGGATTTTTTTTAACCTTAAATGTGAAAGTTATTTTGGTTATAGATACTGCTAGATTAAAGGAAAATTAGAATTGCGAAAACGGAGGTTCCTTTTAAGTGTCTAAGAGTAGTTTATTGTAAGAGTAATGCATTCTTATTCTGTCAGTATGTGAAAAGTAATCAGTACTAATAAAAAGCATTTGTAGTGAAATTTAAAGCATTAGAAAAGACTGCATCAGCATGCGTTTTCTACCTCATGAATTCAAGTGCAGATAGTAATGTGCACTCAAGCAATAACAAAACCAAGCCTGAAAAGGAAAACTGGTCATGCCAGGTATTCAAACATCAAGTGATCTTCACGTTTGCATTTGAGTGCACCATTCTCTTACTCAGCCCCTTTGACTGTTAACAGTTGGAGCTGTTTATTTTACCAAGTCTAAAGTTTGTTTCCACACCTTTCACCTCTCCCCACAAAAGCTCAGGACACCAACCCGGCTTCGTTGTGCATTATGCATGTAAGGCCAAAACACAACTTAGCCTTTAGAATTAATCAAATGTTCAGTATATTTAGGAAGCCCTGGGTCGTAAATGCTAAAGATACTTCCTAAATTTCATGACAAATTGAACTCTTTACTAATAAGTGAATAGCAAGAAGTTCCTTGAGAATTTTCTGAGTAGACAGAAACAATTAAAAAGTCTTGACGAAGGGCATCTACAGATAATTCCAAGAATATATAAACATAAGCATTTCCTTTGTCTTCTGGAAGAGTTTCATGATTCAAAACCAGATATCAAAGGGGAAGTTTCAAGGTGTTTGTAAATTATATTCCCAAATAAAACCACTAGTCAACGTAACTTCGAAGGTGCATGTCTACTAATGGAATCCATAGGTCAACCGAAATTTATCATGACTGTTACAGTGACCCTGGTGGCATTGGTTAAGTGCTACAACTGCTAATGAAAAAGTTGGCAGTTCAAATCCACCAGGTATTCCTTGGAAACTGGGACAATTCTAGTATGTCTTACAGGGTCACTATGAGTCGGAACCAACTCTGGTAGTGGATTGGCTTTGGTTTACGTTTTATTGGAGAAGCTGCAGAAATGAAATTGGAAGAGGGGTCTGAGCTACCATTTCTTGAAGTCATAGGCACAGTCTGCCCCTGTGCAAACAGACTCCTGTGCCACGTTAGCACTGACACCCTTTCCTTTGCCAGGAACTTAGGGTTTTGTATCATCCTGACTAACTATTGAATGTCTAAATTCTTTTTAAAAGATAACTTCTGTGTTCTTCGAGTTCTTTGGAAATTTACAAAAAAGTGGGTGGTGGTGGGAATTGGCACCACACCAGTAATCTGATCAGCTTAATGCCCTATTTCTCGACTTCAACGTTTTTGGCGTATCAAATAGTCTCTGTAAACTATGTTTTCATGTCCACAGAGCATAACATATATGAATGCACTGTATTTTTTAAAGCAGTCTTGGAGTTTCATTTTCATTTTGTTAATGTAAGTTCTGTAAACTGTTTTCATGTCCGCATAACATTTATGAATGCACTGTATTTTTTTAAAGCAGTCTTTGAGTTTTGTTTTCATTTTTGCTAATGTAAGTATTGGAATAATTAGCATACTTACATAGCAGTCTTGGCATGTATATTACAGGATATGGATATACTTAGGATTTGGCGCATATTGTTGAACTGTCCTCCCAAAACGGGAAATTTCCATCAGAAAATAGTGAGTTAAGTGTATCTTCACAGTCAATAACTGTACAAAACCCCCAGTCTTTTGTCCAATTGAGAAAGTAAAAAACAGTGACCGAATTTGCATTTCTGTATTTCTAGTAAGGTACTAATTTGTACAATCCTTTATCAGACATGGGCTTTCTAAATGTTTTCTCCCAGTCTGAGGCTTGATTTTCTATTAATGATTCCTTTTGAAGAGCAGTTCTTCATTTCCTTAAAGTCTGCTTAATGTTTTTCTTTAATGAAGTATGCTTTCCATATTGTACCTACGGAATCTTTGACTAATGCAAGGTTTCCAAGATTTTTCTGTTGTTTTTTGAAGTTGAATAGTTTGAAATTTCTACATTTAGATCTGTGATCCATTTTGAGTTCATTTATATACATGGTGCAAGATACAGATACAGGCTCACTGTTCTTGCATGTGGGTGTACAGTTGTTCGAGGAGTCCTGGTGGTTAAAGTGAAGCACTGGGCTACAGGCAGAAAGGTGGCTGGTTGAAACCCACCCAGCAACTCAGTGGGAGGAGGACCGGGCCATCTGCTCCTGTAAAGATGACAGCCTAGAAAAAACCCATAGGGCAACTCTACTGTCACATGGGGTTGCCATGAGTTGAAACAGACTGGAGGGCAAGTGACAACATCCAGTTGTTGACTATTATTGAAAAGATGACACTGTATTGAACTGACTTTGCACCAATTTTGAAAATCAAGTGACCATATACATGTGAGTCTATTTGTAAACTGTTACACTGATTTATATGGCTATGCGTTTACCAATACATTGTTCTGATTTACTGTAACTTTATCTATCTTGTACTTGGGTAATGTAATTAAGTTTTGTTCTTTTTCAAAATTGTTTTGCTATTCTAGTCCCTTTGCCTTTCTATATGCATTTTAGAATCAGCTTGTTGACCTCAAAGCATACATATATCAATAAATTAACCAACTTGGATTTTGATGATAATTGCATTGAATCCATAGACCAGGGAGAGCTGACAATCTTAATGTTTTGTCTTTCAGTCCATGAACAGCATATTGCTCCATTTTATATAAGTCTTTGTTTCATCAATGTTTTGTAGTTTTCAGCATAAAACCTTACACATATTTTTAGTACTTAACGATTTTTAGTATTAATGTAAATGGAGTTTTTTAATTTCCACTTGTTCACTGTTAATATATAAAAATAACAATTTTTATATATTGACCTTGTATCCTGACATCTTGCTACGCTCAATAATGTAGTTTTTTTTCTCTGTACACAGTCATGTTGACTGCAGGTTATTATTTATAATAAATGGTTTCTTTTTTCCAGTCTTTCCACTCTTCCTTTCCAATACCTTGTATTTTTTCTTAGGCTGCTACACTAGTTAGGCCCTCTAGTATGATGTTGAATGAGGAATGGTGAGAACAGACACATCCTGCCTTGTCAACAATATTGGGGAGAAAGCTTGCAGTCTTCACCACTATGTCAGTTGTAGGATTCTTTGTTGTCATTCTCCTTACTAACTGTCATCACGTTGGACCTGACTCATGACAACCATATGCACAGTGGAACAAAATAATTCTGTTCAGCTGGGGATTGGTTGTGATCAATAAAGTTTTTACTGGTTGCTCTGGAAGTAGATTGCCAGGACTTTTCTTCCTAGTCTGTACTAGTCTGGAAGCTCTGCTGAAACCTGTTTAGAAGCAAAGCAGCACCCAAGCCTCCACTAACAGAGAAGTGGTGGTTGAGCATGAAGAGCACTGGCCGGGAATTAAGCCTTGGTCTCCGGCATGGACAAGAATTTTATGACTGAACCAGCAATGCTTCACAGGATTTTTGTAGGCTGAAGAAATTCCCTTCTATTCCTAGTTTTGGGATTATTTATTTATTGGATTTTTTTTAAAATTATTGCGGTTGAAAGCTTACAATACAATTCAAATTTGCATGCCTGCCTATCTGCAGCTCCCTCTCCTCTCCTTGCCTGGTGACAGCACAGTCCATTCCACACATCTCACATCCTTTTAACAATCTCCTGTCCCCTCCTCTCCACCATCTCCACTCCCCTCTGGTAAGAGGCCAGTAGGACAACATCTTATAGATGCATAGAACCATAAAGTGTATACACGATATGGTCCCTCTTTGTCCACCTCCAATCCATTCTTAGGGGATAATTTTTAATCATAAATGGATACTGAATTTTGTCAGATTTTTTCTCCCTTTATGGAAATGGCCATGTAGGGTTTTTTTTTTTATTTTCAAATGTTGATCCATCCTTGCATTCTCAGGTAATTTTTTTCTTCCTGAATTAGCTTTGGCTTATTTCAAGAAATTTGTCCATTTCACCCAACTTGTCACATTTATGGGTCTATAATTAATCATAGTATTTTCAACTTAGTGTCTGTAAATACTCCTTTCCTGATGTCGGTAATTTGAGTCCTCCCCTCCTTGGTCAGTCTGGCTAGAAGTCTTTTATCTTTAACATATTTGAAAATACTTTCAATCTTTTTTGTTTACTTATTTCTAATATACATGTGGTTTTCATTTTTCTGTAGTCTATTTTATGGTTAGAAAGTGAAGATTAAAAATGTTCTTTTGTATTTCATTTTTACATTTAATGCTTTTATTATGAAGTTCTTCATTGCATTTTCATGTCAGTGTTGGCATATAAGAGCTATAGATTTCATCTTGTTTTATAGTTTGTCATTACATAAAGCATTTAGTAATACTCGTAGTATCACAGGTGATTCATATTTTCTATAACTATACTGTTTGCAAGTAACTTCATTTCTTGTGTTCCAATATCATATCTCCCATTTCACTTTTCTGCTTTATTGCAGAAATTCTCATCATAATATTAAGTGAAGGGTAGAAATTAAGTATGTGTGCTTTGTTCTTCAGTGGGAATACCTTTAGTGTTTTTTACATTAAGTAGAATGTGGCCTATTGTGTTGAGAAAATATCTACTTAGATCTAGTTTACTGGGTACCTTTTTCTTCTTTTTAATGAAATGTAATTATAGCTAATGTAGTTGGATGTTTATTGTGTTTTTTTCCCCTTTGAGCTATTAAAGTGATGGATGACATTTTTTATTTTACTCTTACATACTAATCCAGATTGGTTATTGTGTGTAGCTGTTTTTGTCAGGATTACACCAGGTTTGTGAAATGAATCTCACCCCTTTCAGTGCTTTAGAATAGTTCTGCTTCTTTCATCCAAGTACACTGTGCATCACTGCAGTGGAGTGGAGAGTGTGGTGGCAAGAAATGAGGAGACACCTGGGTGGTGAGCACTATCTCTACTAAAGGTCCTTTAGTTTCTAATTCTGAACTCCATCGAGGCTATAATAGTAAAAATTATTATAGCTATACACCACAGATTACTAAATAATATATGCTATTAATATTGACCTATACATCAAATAATGACTGAAGGGAGAATTATTCTTCCTCTTTCTCTTGGAAACCCTGGTGATGTAGTGGTTAAGTGCTACAGCTGCCAACCAAAAGGTTGGCAGTTCAGATCTATCAAGAGCTCCTTGGAAATTCTGTAGAGCAGTTTTACTCATCCTATAGGGCTGCTATGAGAATTGACCATGACAACAGATCTTTTTTTTTTTTTTTTTCACCCACTCTTCTTCTTTCTTCCTATTTTAGGCTGTGTTCTCTAGGGAAACAAAACCAGTAAAGCATGTAAATACATGTTTATATAGAGAGTTTTGTATCAAGGAAATGGCTCATGTGGTTGTAGAAGTTGGAACGTCTGAAGTCTGTGAGTCAGAATAAAGGCTTCTCCTGATTCACATAGCTGCAGGAGCTCGCGGACCCCAAACTAGCAGGCAACAGAACAGGACTCTTGTGCTTACAGACTCCAAAGACTGAAGAATCCCAAGGAATCCCAAGATTTGCAGGCAAGATCTCAGGTAAGTTGGTCCCAAGAACCAGAAGTCAGATGAACAAGAGCCAGTTGCAGGATCCAGAACAAGAAAAGTCCTCCCTCCAACCCCCTGCAGCCCTGTCTGAATGTCCACCCACACTCAATGCAGGTCACACACCCCAGGGAACTCCCATTCAACTGACTGGCTGGCTACTCACAGCAAATCCCATCAAGGGGGTGGTCACATACCAAATCTCAACAAGGAAGGGAACATATCACGACTGTCAAAACATTGAGAATCACAGCTCAGTGAAGTTGACACACAGTCAACTATTATACATCCCTTCCCTCACCCTCCTTCAACTGGCAAACAAGGACTGACTCTATCTTACAGAAAAACTATATTTTTCCAAGAGCAATAAAATTATGGCATCATAGAACTGGAGGAAATTGCAGAGATCAAAGTAAGACATTTTCTGCTATGGTTATAATTTGACTTTCTCTTGAAAGAAGGACAAAACTGTAACTTCAGAGAGATCATTCCCTAGATTAATGAAGTAGCCAGCATTTTTATCGCCGTTTCGAAACAAATTCTTGACTAGAAATCAAATGCTAAATTAAACCTCATAGACTGAACTTTGCATAAGAGCATAAAAGTAGGAGCTCTGTGATTTATAAGAGGTTCTGCAGGATGTTGCCTGGCAGTGCAGATGGTGTAAGGTAACAGCATGTGTCAAGGTGGGATCTCAGTAAATCCTGGTGAAGAAGAATCTGGCCCAACCAGAAGGATTTTTCTAGGCAGTGCCTTGTAGGAAGGGAGAAACTAGAGACTTCAGTCAGAACACATGGGTCACTTCATCCACATAGGTACTAAAATGTATTGTGCATGAGGCTATGTGTTTGTGCTCTGGAGTTAAGTGCATCTGATTCAAGTCTTCACTCTATCCCTGTGACCTTGTATGAAGTACTTTGCAAGTGCATTGGTTTCCTTATCTGTAAAACAGCACTAGTATGCAACCCAGGATTGTTGAGAAACTTCAACAAAATTGACTACATGAAATAGTTAGAAATTCTGGCACATATTAAAAGTTCATTCAATACCTTTAGATGCTATTGTAAATATTTGACTCTTTCACCTGATCTGTAGAATCTGTCTTTGAAGTCAGCGGGGGTGGGAAATGACATATAGGTGTAATACTCAGAAAGCCTCCAAAATCCTGGCTCAGTTTAAAACATGTAGAACATGACTTCTTCTCATAATCACATCTTTTACTATAGAAACTCTTCACCAGGACTTTCCCCAAAACAAAATCAGCTAGACCACGTGTTTTTCCCTAATTAGTTTTCCACTTGAATGTGACCATTCTATTTTAGTTACCTTGGAAAGAGACATTTACTAGGGAAACTAAGCCCACACAAAAAACAAACTTACTGATGTCAAGTCAATTCTGACTCAAAGCAACCCCACAGGACAGAGTAGAACTACCTCATAAAGTTTCCAGGAAGTTCCGAGTGGGTTTGAACTACCAACATTTTGGTTAGCAGCTGTTAACCACCACAATTAGTAATGATTAATGCTCAATTTGCCTTAACTGAAACCTTCATCTGAACATCAAGTCTGCAGAGCTGTATAAAAAAAACACCCTTGCCTCTCTCTGCCTTATTTCCTACTGCTTCTTCCCACACAAGGTCCTTTGCATTTGCTATTTTCTCTTCCTGGAAGTCCTTAGTCCCACATTATCACAGGCTGTCTCCTTTATGTCTTGGTTCAAATGTCTACTCAGAAAACATTCTCTAAAGCAAAACCAATCTGCTCCCCTTAATTTATTCTTTATCACCACCCCCCTTCTATTTTCTTTGTGGCATTCATTATGTGAAATTAGGTTAATGCTGTATTTTTTGAATGACTGAATAAATGAACTCCATATTTTTGCTGAGTCCCTATAACCTTGCCCAAACTACATATTTAACCTTCAGTTTTCTCATCTATGAAGTAATGCTAATAATGGTACCTACATGGTTCTAATGACCCTGGTGGCATAGTGGTGAAGTGCTATGTGTGGCTGTTAACCAAAAGTTCAGCAGTTCAAATCCACCAGGTACTCCTTTGAAACTCTACAGGGCAGTTTTACTCTATTATATAGAGTCACTCTGAGCCAGAATCAACTCAGTGGCAATGAGTTTAGGTTTTTGGTTTAATGAGGATCAATGTGACTGCAATACCTTGCTATATGTTTCCCCTATTAAAACACGGGTGATTGAGAGCTCAACCTAATTAATGCCACAGTGATACTCCAGGTAATCTGTGTTTTTTATTGCACCAACTGTACTGGTCTCTTTGTGGAGTGTCCTCACTTCCTATGGCCTTGCGTTCTCTCTCCTTTTTGTACTCTTGATACATGGCCTCCAGTTGTTAAATAACATATACAGCAACTAGGGAGGCAGCCTGACACTGGATCTGTAGCTTCCTTACCTATTCCTTGTCTCAGTCAGACTGCACTTGAAGTCCAGTTACATTAATCAAAAGATTTTTATGTAAGTTCTTTTTGTTTTTTTCCCAGCTTGTAAACATACAGATTAGAGTGCAGGTGTCTGACATGCGTATCTTTAGTTCAGTAAAGAGTTTTTCGTGATTATTTTGTGGTGTATACAATTACCTGTGGCCTACATACTTAGAAACATTAGGTAATCCTTGCCAAAATGATATATGAACTTTAATGTCAAACTTGCTTTTTGAGACTCCATAAAGAACAGCTTGCCCTGCTGGCGAGTCTTCAGTGGTATCATAACCCAACCCACTGCTGTTAAGTAGATTCTGACCCACAGCAACCCTACAAGCAGAGTAGAACTGCCCCATAGAGTTTCTAAGGAGCACCTGAAGGATTTCAACTGCTGAGCTTCTGGTTAGCAGCTGTAACACTTAACCACAGCACCACCAGGTTTCCCTAACCCCTAATAAACCTTCTCCCTCTTTTCAATTTGGAGTAGGTTTTATAGGCTTGACTGCTCCAGGGCACAGACCCTAATCAGGCAATATCAATATATGTAAAGTACCTGGAACAATCCCTGGCACTAAAGAGTAACCATTATTATATGGCCATTTTTAATAATGTGATCCTTTATAACATTATTGAAGGAAATTTTCACTGGAATAGAATTCTAGGTTGACTTATCTACTTTCAGCACTTCTAGGACACTTCCTTATTTTCTGTCTTCCATAGCTTCTGAGAGGTAGGCCTATTCTCACTTTTATTCTTCTGTAAGTAATGTGTCATTTTTCACTGCTGTTTTTAAGATTATCTCGGTAACTGGCTTTCTGCTATGTAATTATGACATGCCTTGGTATGGTTTTCTTCATGTTTTTTGTATGGGACCCACTGAGCATTTTGAAAGCATGGGATTATAGTTTTCATCAGTGTTGGGAATTTCTCATCTAAGAAATGATTTCTTACAGATTTTCCTCTGTCACAATCTCCAATATCCACTTGGACTCCAGTTATATATGTAGACTATTTGATAACAGCCTAGAGGTCACTGTGGGTCTGTTCACTTTTTTCTCTGTATGCTTCTTTTTAGATAGATTCTATTGCTTTGCTTTTAAGCTTACATATCTTTCCTTCTATGATACCTAATTTGTTATTTTGCCCATCCAAGAAATTTTTCACTTCCTATGTTGTAATTTTTGTCTCTAAGGATTTCACTCGTTTGAAATTCTTCATTTTTTCTCATCATGTTCTTTTTTCCTTAAAAGCTTTTAATATTTACAATACAACAACTCCATTAACATTCTTGGCCACTATTTCTATCATCTGTTATTTTAGGGTCTGTTTCTGCTGATTTTCTCCTAGTTATGGCTCTTTTCTTCTTTTTCTTCTTGGCATAGCTAGTAATTTTTATAGGTTTCTGGACATTCTAATCATTGCAAACATTATACCATTGCGTCTGGATTTTGTTTTCCAATAAAAGTGTTAAGATTTGTTTTGGCAGTCAGTTATTTGAAGTCCAGTTTTGTCTTCTCAATGATAATCTTTAATATGCACCAATTTGGATACAGAACTTTAGTGTTCAATATCATTGCCTCTAGCCACATGTGACTTACATTTAAATATAATTTAAATTAAGTAAAATTAAAAATTCAGCTCCTCAGTCATACTAGTTACATTTTAAGTACTTAGCAATCGCTTTGGGCTAGTGCTGTATTGGACAACACTGTTCTAGAATATCTTTTACTCTAGAGATAGCTTAGATCTACTCCTAAGGCATGACCTTTCTGGGGTCTCTACCAGGTGTTAAATGTGATCTTTCCACTCTGTTTTGTCAGAACTTAAATATATCTCATCCCTGATTCAGCCCTAGAAATTGTTTAGTTTACACCTCCCCAGGCATTTTCTGCTAGTAGTTTCATTCTTGGATGGCACGGTACTCAGCAAAGGATAAAATGGACCAATATGCAGATTTATTTTTCATGTGTTGCTCCCGGCTCTCTAGAATACTGTCTGATAACTTCTAGCCATCTTAACTTCCTGGAACTCAGATTTCCATCTCTGTCTCATGAAGTCAGTCATGCTGTGCTTTTGGTTCATTTTTCTGCATTATGGTCCTGCCTCCAAGTGAATAGCCAAAGTAATCATAGGCCTTATCTTGTTAAAGTCCTATATTTCATGTATTCAAGTCCTGGGATGCCTGTGATTGTGCAATGTTTGAACACTATTGTTCTGTGTATATGACCTAGTTTACTAGTTATATATAATGAGACGATAAATCCAGTCTCTGTTATTACATCATGGCAAGAAGTGCAAGTCTCAGTTTTATAAAACCTTTATCTCCTGTTCAAGAATTGAGATCCCAAAGATGCCACCAGCCTCTTATGAACAGCTTATATTCGACAAAGGCCCTAAGATTGTAAATTGAGGTAAAAACAGTGTCTTTAAAAAATGGTGTTGGCAAAATTAGATATCCATCTGCAAAAAAACTGAAACAAGACCTATATCTCACACCTTACACAAAAACTAACTACAAATACATCAAAGACTTAGTTATCAAATCTAAAACGATAAAGATCATGCAAGAAAAAATAGAGTCAACGATGGACGTTCTAATACACGGTTTATACAGACTTCAAAATCTGATAGACAAAGCACAATCAACAGTAGAGAAAATAGATAAAGAAAAAGGCAAATAATCCAATTACGTGATGGACAAAGGAGATGGACAGACACTTCACCAAAGAGGACATATATACATGCAGAAATGTTCATGATCATTAGCTAGCTATCAGAGAAATCCAAATCAAAACTACAATGAGATACCATCTTACCCCAACAAGATTGGCCATGATCCAAAAAACACAAAATAACAAATGCTGGAGAGGCTGTGGAGAGATGAGAACTCTCCTACACTGCTGGTGGGATTACAAAATGGTACAACCTCTTTAGAAAGCAATTTGGCACTTCCTTAAAAAGCTGGAAATAGATATGCTATTTAATCCAGTAATCCCACTACTCAGAATATATCCTACAGAAACAAAGGCTGTCACACGAACAGGTACACACACACGAACGTTTATTGCAACACAGTTCACAATAGCAAAAAGATGGTATCAACCTAGATGCCTATCAACAAATGAATAGATCAATAAACTATGGTACATATACTCAATGGAACACTATGCAATGATAAAGAACAATAATGATTTTAGGAAACATCTCATAACCTGGTTTCAGTTGGAAAACATTATGTTGAGTGAAATCAATCAGCAGCAAAAGGACAAATATTCTATGAGACCCCTGCTATAAGGACTTAAACATAGACTTCTGTGCAGAAGAAAAAAACTCTTTGACAGCTACAAGTGTGGGGACAGAGAGAGGGTTGGTCATAGAAATTTGGTTAGGTGATAGCAGTAACAGCAGACAGTAGAAAGTAGACCAACTGAAATGGACTTCACCATTAACTGAAACCTAATCTCAACCCAATTATTGTAAGGATAAAGTATAAGGGGCTGGGTCTGGGGACCATGCTCCTGGGGGACATCGAGGCCAAATGGCACGACTAGACTATTGCTAAGACAGTCTTCTGCACCCCATATTGGTGAGTGGCATCTGGGGTCTTAAAAGCTAGAAAGCTGCCATCTGAGGTACACCAAATTGTCCCAATTCATCTGGAACAGATGATCACTAAGAACAACAAAGACACACAGAAAAAAAAAAGCCCAGGAGACAGAAGGACCCATACAAATGGGAGAGTGTATCACCATGACACCAGAAAAACCAGATGGTGCCTGGCCACCACCGAAGACAACCGGGATGGGGCACACAATATCGGGTCCCTGTCGAAACATGAGAAAAAAAGAGGTGCACTCAAGAACTCCACTAAAAGACCGCAATTGATGGTCTGACAGCCTCAGGGAACCCCTGGGAGCATGGCCTCTAGACCTGCTGCTGCTGCTGCTGTCCAGAAAACACCACTGAGGTCAGCTCTCTGGACAAAAATGGACTGGACTTGGGGACACACTGTAACTGTATGGTGTATGTACTTTATGGTTCTATGCATTTTATAGGATGCTGTCCTACTGATCTCTTTCTAAATGAGGGAGAAGAGGATGGAGAGGGGGAGGGGACAGGAGCTCATTAAGAGGATATTACAAGTATAGAATGAAAAGGAGGAATGTACTGTCACTGGGTTAGGAGAGCAGAAGAAGCTGCAGATAGGCAGGCATACAAAATTAATTTAGATTTCACACTTTCACTTAATCACAGGAAAAAAAAAATTATCTCCTGCTCAGAGGCTTACACAAAGTATGACTCACTTAATTGATTTATTGATTAATGTTCCTGAACACATTATACTTAATTATGAAATTGTATACCTTACATCACCACTTGTTTGTCAGTTTGTCATACTGTGATGGCTTGCATTTTGCTGTGATACTGGAAGCTTTGCCAACAGTATTTCAAACACTAGCCAGGTCACTCTTGGCAGACAGACTGAGGCAGACTAGGAAGAAGGACTTGGTAATCTATTCTGAAAAAATTGACCAGTGAAAACTTGCTGAATAGCAGCAAAACACTGTCTGATATTGTGCTGCACTCAACAGATGACTAGGAAAGAGCAGCGTCCTCCAAGTAGGCAGGGAGACAAGCTTTTGAGACCTTCATTTGTTGATGTGGCACAACTCAAAATGAGAAGAAACAGCTACAAACACTCATTAATAATCGTGCATAGGATGTAAGAAACTAGGAAATTTGCAAGTCAGCAAAAATGACATGGAACACATAAAGACCAATATCCTAGGCATTCATGAGCTAAAATGGACTGTCCATTTTCAATCAGACAATCATATAGTCTACTATGTTGGGAATGACAAATTGAAGAGGCATGGTGTTGCATTCATCACTAATGAACACTTCAAGATCTATCCTTAAGTACAATGCTATCATAAAGTAAGCCCACAAGGAAGATCAGTTAACATGACTATTATTCAAACTTACACACAAACCACTAAGGCCAAAGATGAAGAAATTGAAGATTTTTACTAACTTCTGCAGTATGAAATTGATCAAATATGCAATCAAGTAGTATTGATAATTGCTGGTGATTGAAATGTAAAAGATGGAAACAAGGAAGACGGATTTGTAGTTGGAAAATACGACTTGCCAATGGTAATGGCGCTGGAGATCACAGGATAGAATTTTGCAAGACCAACCACTTCGTCACTGCACATATCTTTTCTCAGCAACATTAGTGGTGACTATACACATGGATCTCACGAGATAGGATGCACAGGAATCAAACTGACATCTGTAGAAAGAGACAATGGAAAAGCTCAATATCATCAGTCAGAACAAGGCTAGGGGTGACTGTGAAAAGCGCCATTGTTTATAAACAAGTGCAAGTTGGAGCTGAAGAAAATTAGGCCAAGTCTATGAAAGCCAAAGTATGACCTTGAGTATATCCCACCTGAATTTAGAAATCATATCAAGAATAAATTTGATGCATTGAACACACAGAATTGAGTACCAGATAAACTGTAGAGTTGTATTAAAGCCATCACATGTGAAGAAACCAGGAGCTCATTAAAAAGAAAAAGAAAAAAAGACCAAAATGGATGATAAAAGAGACTGAAAGTTGCTCTTGAGTGTAGAGTACCTAAAGTGAATGGAAGAAATGATGAAGTAAAAAAGCTGAACAGATGATTTCTAAGGGCAGCTTAAAAAAAGACGAAGTATTATAATGAAATGTGCAGAGACCTGAGATAGAAAACCCAAAGGGTAGAACATTCTTGGCATTTCTCAAGCTAAAAGAACTGAATGAAAAATTCAAGCCTAGAAGTACAATATTCAAGGATTCTATGGGGACAATACTAAACAATGCAGGAAGCAACATGGCAAGAATACACAGAGTCACTATACCAAAAAAAAAATGGATGATGTCTTAACATTTCAGAAGGTGGCATATGATCAAGAACTGATGGTAACAAAAGAGGAGGCTGCACTAAAGGCATTAGGAAAAAACAAGTCTCAAGGAATTGACAGCATACTGAATGAGATGGTTCAACAAACAGATGCAGTACTAGGAGCTCTCACTTGTCTATGCCAAGAATTTTGGAAGTTACCTGGCCAAGTAATGGGAAGTGACCCATTTTTTTGTACTCATTCCAAAGAAAGGTGATCCAAAAAAAAAAAAAAAAAAATGCAGAAGTTATTGAACAATATCACTGATATCACACACAAATAAAATGTTGCTGGAGATCATTCAAAAGTGGTTTCATCAGTACATTGACAAGGAAATGCCAGAAATTCAAGCTGGATTCAGAAGAGCACATGAAACAAGGGATATCACTGCTGATGTCAGGTGAATCCTGGCTGAAAAGAGAACACCAGACAGATGTTTACCTGTGTTTTATTGACTATGATTGAACTGTGTAGATAATAACAAATCGTGAATAGTATTGTGAAGCATGGGAATTCCAAAGCAGTTAATTTTGGTCGCAGGGAGGGAACTTGTACTTAAACTAAGAGGCAGACATTCGAACACAGCAAAGGAATGAACAGCTTGTGGCTTAAAAGCAGGAGAACTGTGTTTCAGGGATGTATCCTTTCACTACACTTATTTGATCTGTGTGCTGAGCAAATAATCAGAGAAGCTGGACTATGTGAAGAAGAACGTGGCATCGGGATTGGAGGAAGACTCATTAACAAACAACTTGTGATATGCAGGTAACACAGTCTTGCTTGCTGAATATGAGGAGGACTTGAAGCACTTACTGGTGAAGATTGAAGACCATCACCTTCAGTATGGATTACTTCTCAACATAAATAAAGAAACCTCGCAAATGGAACAACAAGCGACATTATGATAAATGGGGAAAAGTTAAAGTTGTCAAATTTCATTTTACTTGGATCCATATCAACACTCATGGAAGCAAAAGTTAAGAAATTAAATGATGTATTTCACTGGACAAATCTGTCACAAAAGGTCTCTTTAAAATGTTAAAACCCAAAGATGTCAGTTTAAGTGCTACTGTCTGCCTGACACAAGCCATGATGCCATGAAAACTGAGCAATGAATAAGGAAGACTGAAGAGGAATCAATGCCTTTGAATTACCATGTGGACAAAGAATATTAAGTATACTCTGGACTGCCAGAAGAAGGAACAAATCTGTCTTGGATGAATTACAAACAGAAAGTTCCTTAGAAGAGAGGATGGCAAAACTTTGTCTCACATACTTCGGACATGTTATCAGGAAGGATATGTCCCTGGATAATGACATCATGCTTGGTAAAGTAGAGGGTCAGCAAAAAAGAGGAAGATACTAAAAGAGACTGATTGACACTCTTAGTCATCTGGCACTGCTCTAACAGAAATACCACAAGTGGATGGCTTTAACAAAGAAAAGTTTATTCTTACACAGTCCAGTAAGCTACAAGTCCGAATTCAGGGTGTCTACTCCAGGGGAATGCTTTCCCTCTGTCAGTTCTAGAGGAAAGTCCTTGTGTTGTATCATTCTGTGGTAGGGGAGCATCTTGGCACAGAAACCTCAGGTCTGAAGGTCACACTCTACTCCTGGTGATGCATTCTTGATGCTATGAGGTTCCCCACTCTGCTTGCTTCCCTTTCTTTTTCTCTTATAGGATGAAAGGATAAAAGGTGGTGGAAGCCACACTCCAGGGAAACTCCCTTCATGAGGGTGCTGCAGTTGCACCCCAATCTCCTTTTAACCTAATCCTGTCTATTACTCACAGGCAGAAATTAGGATTTACAGCATCAGAAAAATCACAGAATGGAGGGCAATCACACAATACTGATAATGATGGCCCAGACAAATGTCTATACATACTTTCTGGGGGACACAATTCAATCCATGACAGACACAGTGTCTGCAACAATGGGCTCCAGCATAAAAATGATTCTAAGAATGGCCTAGGAGCAGAGAGTGTTTTATTCTGTTGTACATAGGGTTGCTATGAGTTGGCACTGACTGAATGGTACCTAACAAGAACAACAACATTCTGTAGAGTAATTTTTGTCACTTAGCTTACTTAAATAGTTGCATCTGCTTTGTGACATTTTTGCCTAAAAAACATTTGGACTCCTTTTTGGTCAGTGATGCTTTCTTTTCTTCCTTCTCCTATTTTTTTACTATACATTTCTTTTATATTTAGGTAGATAAATACCAATTCTTACCTACAAAGGAGTCAAAAAATCAAGGGGCAAGAGGATAACCACATCATGTAGTTATCATTATTCTGAAAAATAAACTTTGTAACATATTAACACTGGAATATAAAAAATATACATATAGTAAGGCTTATTATTCCCAAATTTGCAAAATTCATTTCTTGTTTTAATCATTATATCACTACCTTTTATGTTTATTAAACCATAAAACATATTTATTTCTTATTGCTACTGTAAAAAAAAAAAACCCACAAACTTGGAGACTTAAAGCAATGCAAATTTCTTGTCTCACAGTTTGGTAGGTCAGAAGGTCAGGAGGACTTGACTTGGTTTCTCTGCTCCAAGTCTCAGAAGGCTAAAATCAATATCTCAGCTGGCTAGGCTCTATTAGGAAGCTTTCGGAAAAATTTGTTTCCAAGACATTCAGGTTACTTGAAAACTCTACTTCCTTGCATTGTAAGACAGAGGTTCTTATTTCCTTGATGACTTTCAGCTGGGATTCTCCTTGGTTCCAGGAAGCCTCTCTTCATTGTTCATATATGGGCCCTTACATCTGAGAACAAGAAATGATACATCGACTTATTCTCCAGTTCAGAACATTTCTGATTTCCTTTTTTATCTCATTTCTCTTCCTTTCACTGGAGAAAACTGTCTGCTTTTGAAAGGTCATGTGATTAGGGATTATCTTAGTCATCCAGTGGTGCTGTAACAGAAATACCACAAGTGGATGGCTTTAAGAAAGAGAAATTTATTCTTTCACAGTCCAGTAGGCTGGAAGTCCAAATTCAGGATGCTCACTCCAGGAAACTGTCTCTGTCAGCTCTGGAGGAAGATCCTTTTGTTGTTACCAGTCTTTCTTTGGTCTGAGCGCATCTCAGCGCAGGAACCTCAGATCTGAAGGCTGCATTCTGCTCCTGACACTGTTTTCTTGATAGTATGAGGTCCCCAACTCTGCTCGCTTCTGTTTCCTATTTTCTCTTGTAGGATAAAAGGGGGTACAAGCCACATTCCAGGGAAACTCCTTTTACATCAGATCAGGGAGGTAACTGGGGTAAGTGTGTTACACTACCACCCTAATCCTCTTTAATGTAATCCAGTCTTGCTCACAGACAGAGATTGGGTATTATAACACATGAAAATCACAAAATGGAGGACAATCACAAAATATTGGGAATCGTGGCCCAGCCAAACTGCTACACATAATCTTTCGGAGAACACAACTCCATCTGTCACAGGAGTCTATTCAAATAATGTAGGATAATCTCCTTATTTTAAAGTCTGTAACATTCATTAAGTTTGCAAAGTCTCTTTACTATGTATTATAACATATTCACAGGTTTCAGTGATTGATTCCTGGCTGTCTTTGTGGGGCAATTCTGAGCATCACACTTACTTAAAACACATTTCATATTAGAAAGAAAGTAAAATTAGAAAGCATAGTGAAGATAGGCAAATTCTGACACATAATTTGAGTGTCTGAAGAAAAATAATGTAACAGAATAAATTCCTTAAAAAAATTATTTATGGAAATGAGACCTAAGTTTATAAATTGAAAAGGCAAACAGATGCCCAGAAAAAAAACTGATAAAGAACAGTCCACATGACTAAAAATTATGGATGTCAAACACGAAAGGAAAAAACATTTGAGCATCTAGTAAAAAACTAAATTGTATGGCAGAGGGGAAAACATCAAACAGGCTTCAGATTTCCCCAAAATAATATTCAATGCTAGAGAACGGTGAAGCAAGGCTGACAAAATACTTAAGGAAACAAGTTTTGACCCTATTATTCAATCTTTCTATAATGGAAATTCCAGAACACCTAATTGTGCTCTTAAAGAATCTGTATACGGATCAAAAGGAAGTTTTGTGAACAGAACAAGAGGATACTGCATGGTTTAAAGTCAGGAAAGGTTTGCGTCAGGGTTGTATTCTTTCACCCTACCTTTTCAATCTGTATGCCAAGCAAATACTCTGAGAAACTGGATTATACAAAGAAGAACAAGGCATCAGGATTAGAGACTGACTCATTAACAACTTTACGTTATGCAGACGACACCATTTTACTTGCTGGAAGTAAAGAAGATTTGAAACACTCACAGATAAAGATCAAAGACCACAGCCGTCGGTATGCATTGCACCTCAACATCAAGAAAACAAAAACTGCACCAGTAAATAACATCATCATAAACGAAGAAAGGATTGAGGTTGTCAAGGAGTTCATTTTACTTGGGTCCACAATCAACACCCACAGAAGCAGCAGTCAAGAAATCAAAAGACAAATTGCACTGGGAAAATCTGCTGCCAAGGACCTCTTTCAAATATTGAAAAGTAAAGATGTCACCTTGAAGACTAAGGTATACCTGACACAACCATATCATATGCATGCAAAAGCTGGACAATAAACAAAGAAGGCAGAAGAAGAACTGATGCCTTTCAGTTATGGTGTTGGAGAAGAATGTTGACTGTACCGTGGACTGCCAAAAGAACAAACAGATCAGTTGTGGAAGAGGTACAACCAGAGTGCTCCTTGGAAGCAAAGATGTCTTATGTACTTTGGACATGTTGTTGGGAAAGATTAGTCCCTGGAAAGGACATCATGCTTGGGAGAGAGCAGAGTCAGCCAAAAAGAGGAAGACCCTTGATGAGACAGATTGACACAGTGGCTGCAACAATGGGTATAAGCACAAAAATTATGGTGGACATGGCACAAGATCAGACAATGTTTCATTCTGTTGCTCATAGGGTCACTATGAGTCAGAACTGACTCGACAGCACTTAACAACAACAACATAACATATGGTATTTAATCTGAGAAACAGAAAATACAATAAATGCTTTGGAGAGTGAATTTTGTTGAGTTACATAAAATGTTATAGTGACTACAGGAGTAAGAAAAGATGAATTATTTAAAGACTAGTAATTTCAATAGATAGTAGACAGAAACTATCATAGGTAAAAGGAAGGACAACACACAATATAGAGGAAGTCTGCACAGCTGCATTTAACCAAAAGCTAAAAAGCTTCCTAAATACATGGAAACACTTCAAAGGACAGAGTAGCAGGGTCAGGAGTCTGGAGACCACGGTTTCACAAAGTGTATTAAGAAATGTTCTGCATTATATTACGGTGAGTGGCATCTGGGGTGGTAAAAGCTAGCAAGTGGTCATCTACGATGCATCAATTGGTCCTAACCCACCAGTTCATGTTTTTGCCTTCCCTACCTACACGTGTATCTATGCGGTTAAGTTTGAGAACTTACCCTAGAAAAAGCACTACACACCTCATTGCTGAATATCACTATGGTCACCTTCAAAGTACTCCCCTTGGGAAGCTCTGCACCAACGCCAGTGCCTAGTCCACACTTCAAAGTGATTTTGGAACTCATTTGTCTGAAATGGGCATCAGAGCTGTCATCATGTTACCCTTGATGTCCTGAATGTCATCAAAATGTGTTCTTTTCAGTATTTCCTTTATCTGTGAGTAAAGAAAACACTTACTGGGGGCCAGATGAGGTGAGTAGAGAAGGTGTTCCAATATAGTTATTTGTTTACTGGTTGTTGTAGTTAGCTAGTGCTGCTCTAACCGAAATACCACAAGGTGGATGGCTTTAACAAAGCCACACAGTCCGGTAGGCTACAAGTCCGAATTCAGGGTTTCTACTCCAGGGGAAGGCTTTGCCCCTGTCAGCTCTGGAAGAAAGTCCTTGTGTTGTATCAGTCTTTGGTCAGCGAGTATCCTGGAGGAGGAACTTCAGGTCTGAATGATGCACTCTTCTCCTGGTTCTGCTTTCTTGATGGCATGAAATTCCCAATTCTCTGCTTGCTTCTCTCTCTTTTTATCTTCCACAGGATGAAAGGATAAAAGTTGGTACAAGCCACACTCCTGGGACTCTCCCTTAGCAAGGGTGTGGCAGTCCCACTGTAAGCCTCTTTTAACATAATCATCCTAGGTATTAGCCACAGCAGCGATTAGGATTTACAGCATCAGAAAAATCACAAAATGGAGGGCAATCACAGAATACAAGGTATCTTGGCCCAGCCAAATTACTATACATATTTGGAGGGTGGGACACACTTCAATCCATGACACTGGTTAAAAACTCCCTCAGAGACAACAATACAATTAAGTTCATGAACTTGCCACCATGCCACCATGCATGATGGCCATTCCAGAAAAAGTTCCAAAACTGCTTTGAAGGGTGGACTACGTGCTGGCATCAGTGCATAGCTACCCAAGGGGAGTATTTCAAAGGTGACCATAGTGACATTTAGCAATGAGGTATGTAACACTCAGAACAACTAAGTTCATGGTCTCATATTAGCCAGCTAGACAGAAAGGGCCATATGAAGTAGAGATTCAGTCAACCTGAGATCGGAAGAAGTGGATGGTCCTTGGCTCCCACCACTGACTGCCCTAACAGAGAGTCTCTGATGGAGCAGGATAAAAAGGGGAACAGAACCCAAATTCTAGTAAAAAGGCTACACCTAATGGTCTGACTGAGACTGGAGAGACTGCAGAACACACGGCCTCTGGACCCTCTGTTAGCCCCAAACTGAAACCATTCCCAAAGCCAATTCGTCAGACAGAGATTAGAGTGGACCAGGAGACATCAAGTGATCCTTACGAAGACAGTGTATCTTAGCTCAAGTAGATACATGATAGTAAATGGACAGCTTCTGTCTGCAGGTGAAATAAGGCAAAATGAACAGAAGCTAGCTGAATGGACATGGGAAATACAGGGAGGAAAGAAGGCACATGCTGTCACATTTGAGGGACAACAACTAGAGTCACATAACAATATGTGTATAAATTTTTATATGAGAAAATAATTTGAACCGTAAATTTTCACTTAAAAGTACAACTAAAAGAAAAAAAAAAGACTAGTAACTTCAGGAAGCCCTACCAGCTCTGAAACTTACAGAGGAAACTGAGAAACGCTGTTAACCAGAGCCTACAATTATTTTTCTGGTGCTGAGTTAGTTCTTAGAACTGCCAACACAACTTTTGATCTGCAGAAGCCCAGAAGTCCAAAACACTGAACTACCCAGGCTGACAGTCCACAAATCCTGTGCTTCTAAGGCTGCTGGTGCAGTTGTTCTCACTGCTTCTGTGGTATTCACAATGCCTATGCAAGAAGCCTGCAGATACCATAGTACCTATGCAAGATGCCAGGAGCCAGAAAAAACAATGAAGAAAAATTAAGAACACCTCAGAGAATTGTGGGACATCATTAACAATACCAACATACTTGTAATGGGAGCACCAGAAGGACAGGAGAGAGGAAGGAGAAGGAAAAATACTTGAAAAAATAAAGGCTGAAAAAAGCTCAACAAACTCCAAGTCAGATAAATGCAAAGATTCACAGATATATCATAGAGAAAATAATGGAAGTCAAAGACAAGGAGAAAATGTTGAAGCAACAAGAGAAAAATGATTCATTATTTACAGTCTTCAATAAGTGTGACAGCTGACTTCTCATCTGAAAGAATGGAGGACAAAGACAGTGAGATAATACTTAAGGTGCTAGAAACAAACCTGAATCAAGAATCCTATATCCAACAAAGTTATCTTTTAAAAATGAAAGGAAAACAGTCTTTCCAGATAAACAAAAATTGAAAGAATTTGTTGCCAGTAGACCCACCCTTCAAGGAATACTACTGGAATTTTCTCAGGCTGAAAGCAAGTGATTCTATACAATAATTCAAATCCATGAGAAGAAACAAAGAGCACTGATAATGTTATTACCAAACACAATAGAAATGCATGTTTTCCTTTTTCCTATTTATTGCTTTAGAAAACAACTGTGTAAAATATCATGCATATAACATATTGTTGATCCAATAACATGCAGAAATATAATATATGTGTAATACATTTGCCAAAAACAGCACAAGGGAGATGAGTGAGCCCAAGTTGTACTGGGCTAAGAAATAAAGAGGAACATTTATAATGATCAAAGGGCTAATTTATCAGAAAGATAGAACAATTATGCATACGTGCAGCTAATAACAGACCCTCAAACACGTGAAGCAAAAATGCACTGAACTAAAAGGAAAAACAGACAATCCAACCATAATGTTTGAAGACTACCGTCTCAGGCTGGATTTTCCAGGGAAGCAAAACCAGTAACATGTATATGTACAGGGAAAGATTTATATAAAGGAAACAGCTCATGAATTGTAGAAGCTGAACATCCCAAGTCCTGACACAAGCATGGGACCTAGAGAGCCCAAGGTCAGCAGGTCAGACACCAGAGTTCTGGATCACAGGCTGTGTAGGTCAGGAGATCCAAAGCTGGCAGGCGAGGCTGCAAGGATTCTGCTTACTCATGGAGCTGCAGGGGCTGGTAAATCCAGGATTGGCAAGTCAGGGAACAGGACTCTCTTTAGCTGGCTGTAAGGGCTAATGAACGCAACAGCTGCTAGTGCAGGTCCAAAAACCAGATACAAAAGAGAGCAGGAGCTACTGACAATGTGAGCAGACAAGAAGTGCGTGGTGGAAGGTGGAGACATGAGAGCTAAGGGGCAGGTAGCCACCACAGACTTTGCCCCTGCCACTTGACATAGCAGGAAAACATGGAGTTGCCAAGGTGATACAGTCTTAACCACTACAGTCCACTCCTTATCAACTTGGCATCTGCATACATCTCCCCTTACCATCCATAGTCTTGGAAAGAATACCATTACAAAGTCATATTTATGTCCAACATGACATAATTAACACACATACAACTGAAAATGCATTAACCCCATTTACATCTTATGTTTTATAAGAAAACAAAAATATCTGACACAAACATACAAAGCAGAAATACTCTTAACAATTACAGTCCTTGTTTCGGCAACTGGTCACAGGTCGTAACTGGTACATAGATCTACCTTCTTCAACCCATTCCATATTCCCTTTGCCCTCACCAAGCACCTCGGCTAGTCATGGTTCCTTGCCTGGTGAGGTGACCCAAATCTTCACTCCTGAAGGGTCTGGGCTAGTAGCCATCATTTTGGAATTGGGTTGCTATAGTTTTCCATTGACTTTAATCATAGGACATGGTAGCACTGGGAGGCATCCTACGGGATAGCCTGCATTCCAGACATAAGCTACCTCCATTATGTAACGTCCATCCAATTTCATCTTGGTAGCCAGGATCAATCACACCAGCCAGTATGGTAACTCCCTTCTTTGTCTGTTGATCCAGAGGCACAAGGAGCCCAAAATGGCCTGGTGGCAATTTTAGCTTCCAGTTCAGGGGAATCGATATGTGTCCAGGTGGCAGCAGTCTTCCCTCTGGAACGAAGACATTTAGACCTGCAGAACCTAAGGTAGTGGGAATAGGAAGCAAAGTTCTTTCAAGTGGATCACTAGGGATGATAGTGGTGCCACTCCTGTTTCCACCCCTTGATTCCTGGACCCAGGAATCCTTGTTGTGGGAGAAACAGCACCATATATCAGATGCTGGTTTAAAGCATATACAGCCTTCTGGAGAACATTTCCCCAATGCTGCAAGGTATTGCCACCTAGCTGGTGGCATAATTGTGTCTTTGGGAGGCCATTCCATCATTTTATCAAGCCAGCTGCTTTAGGATGATGGGGAACATGGTAAGCCTAGTGAATTCCATGAGCATGTGCCCACTGCTGTGCTTCATTTGCTGTGAAGTGAATCCCTTGGTAAGAGGCAATGCTGTGTGGGATACCATGCTGGTGGATAAAACATTCTGTAAGTCCATGGATGGCAGTTTTGGCAAATGCATGGCATACCAGGAAGGCAAATCCATATCCAGACTGTCTATATTCTAGTAAAGACAAAAAGCTGCGCTTTCCATGATGGAAGTGGTCCCATGTAATCAACTTGCCACCAGGTTGCCAGCTGCTCACCTTGAGGAATAGTACCTTATCGAGGACTAGGTGTTGGTCTCTGCTGCTGGAGATTGGGCACTCAGCAGTGGCTGTAGCCAGGTCAGCGTTGGTGAGAAGAAATCCATGTTGCTGGGCCCATGCACAACTGCTGTGCCTGCCACCATGGCCACTTTGTTCATGAGCCCATTGAGAAATGACAGGGGTAGCCAGGGAAAGAGGTTGACTTGTTCCCCCAGAACATGTTATCTTATCCACTTGATTGCTAAACTCATCCTCTGCTGAGGTCACCCTTTGGTGAGCATTCATATAAGACACAAGTATCTTCACCTATGTGGCACATTCAGACAGGTCTATCCACATACCTCTTCCCCATAAATCCTTGTCTCCAATTTTCCAGTCATATTCCTTTCAAGTCCCTGACCATCCAGCCACAAGCCACAGCTCACCAATCAGTATACAGCTGCACATTTCTCTTTCCAAGTAACGTGAACAACCACATGCAATGGCAGAAGTTCTGCCCATTGTGAGGATTTGCCTTCACCACTGTCCTTGAGGGAGATCCCAGAAAGGCACTGTTACTGTTGCTGCCATCCACTTCTGAGTAGTGCCAGCATATCGCACAGAACCATCTGTAAAGCAGGCACAAGTTTTGTCTTCTTCAGTCAGCTGGTTGTAAGGAATTCCCCATGGGGCCACAGGTGCAAACTCAGAGATGAAATGTAATGCTACAGGAGTGCAGACCATGGCATTTGGGCCACTTCCTCATGCAACTTACACTTGTGTCTTCAAGTCCTACAAGGGTCTGTTCTCATATATACCACTTTCATTTAAATTATGGATTGCTACTGTGCTCACGCAACTTTATGACTCTACGGGCAAGACAACAACCCGTTCATGATAGGCAGCTCAGGACACCTGGTGACTTGGTGTTCCATGGTTAAGCATTCAGTCTCCACTAAGTCCTAGTAATAAGCCAAAAGCTATGTATCAAAAGGAGAGTAGTTATCTGCAGAGGATGAGAGAGCTTTGTTCCAAAATCCTAAAGGTGTGCACTGTGATTCACCAATTGAGGTCTCACAAAGGTTCCAAACAGCATCTCTGTCACCGACACTTCAAGCACCACTTCATCAGCTGGATCATGTGGCCAAAATGGCAAAGTAGCCTGCACAGTGGCCTAAATCTGTTACAGAGCCTTCTCTTGCTCTGGGCTCCACTTGAAAGCAGCAGCCTTTGGAATCACATAATAAATAGGCCGAAGTAGCACAGCGAAATGCAGAAAATGTTGCCTCCAAAATCCAAAGAGACCAACTAGGTGCTGTGCCTCTTTTTTGGTTTTTGGAGCAGCCATGTACAGTGACTCATCCTTTCCTTTAGAAGGAGTACCGTGACATGCCCCACACCCCTTGACTCCTACAAATTTCACTAAGCTGGAAGGTGCCTGAATTTTTGTAGGATTAATTTTCCACTTTCTAGCATGCAAATGTTTGACTCATAAGTCCAGAGTCACTGACACTTCTTCCTTACTAGGTCCACCATCAGCATAATTTCATCAATATAATGGACCAGTGTGACATCTTGTGGAAGAAAGAGACAATCAAGTTCCCTGCAAACTAAATAGGGCTGAAGACTTACTGTAGCTCTGAGGCAGGCAATTGAAAGTCTATTGCTGCCCTTACCAGCTCAGTGTAAACTGCTTCTGGTGGTCCTTGGGAACAGGTATGGAGAAGAAGTTATTAGCCAGATTAATAGCTGCATACCAAGTACCAGGAGATGTATTAATTTGCTCAAGCAATGAAACTACATCTGGAACAGCAGCTGCAACTGGAGTCACCATCCAGCTAAGTTTGAGATAATCTACTGTCATTCTCTAACATTTGTCTTATTTTTGCACAGGCCAAATAGGCAAGTTGAATGGGGGTGTGGTGAAAATCACTACTCCTGCATCCTTCAAGTTTTTGATGGTGGCAGTAATTTCTGAAATCCCTCCAGGAATGTGGTATTGCTTTTGCTTCACTATTTTTGTAGGCAGTGGCAGTTCTAGTGACTTCCATTTGGCTTTTCCCACCATAATAGCCCTCACTCTGTTTGTCAGGGATCCAATGTGGGGGTCCTGCCAGTTGCAGAGTATATCTATTCCAATTATGCATTCTGGAACTGGAGAGACCACTACAAGATAAGTTCAGGGACACATGGACCTACTGTGAGACCAACATGAGCCAAGACTCTATTAATAACCTGAACTCCATATGTCCCCACTCTGACTGGCAGGTCACAGTGATGTTTTGGGTCTCCTGGAAGTAGTGTCAGTTCAGAGCCAGTATCCATTAGTTCCCCAAAAGTCTGATTATTTTCTTTTCCCCAGTGAACACTTTCACTCTCATAAAAGGCCATAGAGCCCTTTGGGGAAGAGTGGTAAAAAGATAACAGCATAAATTTTTCGGCAGGGTTTTAGAACCTTCCTTCAAAGGGATTTGGCCTCCCCTTCATTCAAGGGGCTGTGGGTCCTTAAACTTGCTCAAGTCTGGAAACTGATTGAGGAACCATGACTCTAGTCTAGCGATTTGAGTTAAACTGCTGTTCACCTGACCTAGAATTCATCCATTTGTACAGATCAAGTAAATATTTAGTAGGTTTATTGTCTATGTCATTCCTAGGGACACCATGACTAAGTAGCCAACTCTGTAAGTCCATAAGAGTCAGACTATTCCAATTATTATTTCGCCTCTGCTGTCTGTTAGTGTAAGCACACTCATCTTGTCTTTGTCGATTGTGTGCAGCCCCTTGACCCCTATCACTACAAGGTCCAATCAGCCCCACTGTAGTTAGATGTCTTAATTCAGTTAAGGCAGCTCTCACTATCATATCTGATTTACATAAAACAGCAATCACAACAGTTGTCAGGGATCCTGGAGCTCCCTTCACAAATCTGTTTCTCACAGTTGTAAAAGGCATGTCCTCTAGGCACTGTATGTGTGGATTTGAAGGTCTAACCTAAGAAATCTACTCTAGCATGCCAATTTCCCTAAGCCATTGGATACCTTCTTCTACAGTATACCAAGACAGGTCTGGCAATTCAACTTGATTTGGTGTAGGCCACCACATAATCCATGCTTCAGCAATCCAGCCAAGGAACTATTAGGTCCTTTCCTAACTTCTCAAGCTGAAACACTGACTGAAGAATCTGTGCTCAGTGGACCCAAGTCAATAAATTCAGATTGATCCAACTTTATGTTCTTTGCATCATTATCCCATACCCTTAGCAACCACTCCCATGTATATTCCCCAGGTTTTTATTTGTACATACTAGAAAAGTTAAATCGTTCCTCTGGAAATAGCGTATCTCCTGGATCACACTTGGCACTTCACCTTTGGGGCTAGCTGGCATTTATGTCTAGTTATAGGTCTAGAAGCCAAAACTGGTAATAGGGAATTGTCTTTAGAACTCTCAGCATTGTCCTGTAAAGCATCTTCCTCGGGCCATGCCCCAGGCAATGACTCAGGCAGGGACTATATGGAGGCAGTTGGGCTACAGCTAATTTCATTAGATTGCAGTGGGCAAGATAATGGCTATTCTGGGCAGGGTGGTTTAGGAGATAAACATGACGTAACCCATTCACATGGGTGTGGGTTGGCTGGCAGGAGTCATTCACTGAATGTTAGGGGATCAGTGTCTCCAGCTTCCCTATCATCTGCTGATATGTCCCCATGCCAAGTTTCAGGGTCCCATTTGTTCCCAATCAATGCCCTTACTTTAACTTCAGATACCTCTTGAGACTGGCAGTTGAACTGGCATTGCAAATCTGACACTCTAACGATAATCACATGGGTTTGACTTTCAGCAGTACTGGCTCTGCCATTACAAGTAACGATGTTTTCTTTTAAAGTGCAAGGGGAAGCCTTGAGGTCTCTTAAAAGGCACTTGAGCTTTGATTCCAAAGCCCTGAGCTCATCTCTTTCCCTCACCAGTTTGTCTAATGCAAGTAGGAGCAGCCAACCAACTTCCATATACTTCTCATCTTCACATAATTTTAAGAAGTTATCATACATACTTTTACCCTGAGCCTCACCGTGCACCAATACCTGATCTATTGGTGGTGCTATTTTGCAGATGTATGCCACCACCTCAGCCCATGGACTAGCACGGTAATCTTTAATGCTAGAAGCAGAGTTATCAACAGTGTTAATACTAGCTAGAGTTGAGAACCACTTTAAAAGATTCATTTTTACAATTTTGTTTCCCTAGAACCACTCCTAGTACCAAATTGTCCTAGGGTGGGTTTTCCAGGGAAGCAAAGCCAGTAACATGTATAAGTACAAGGAAAGATTTATATAAAGGAAACAGCTTATGCAACTGTAGAAGCTGAACATCCCAAGTCCCGGCACAACCCTCACAGGACCACGGGAGCTGGCGAACCCAAGGTCAGCAGGTCAGAGACCAGAGTTCTAGATCATAGGCTATGTAAGTTGGCAGATCCCAAGCTGGTGTGTGAGACTGCGTGGTCTCTGCTGACTCATGGAGCTGCAAATCCAGGATCAGCAAGTCAGGAAACAGGACTCTTACTAGCTGGCTGTAAGGACTGATGAATCCAATAGCTGCTAGTTCAGGTCCAGAAACCAGATGCAAAAGAGAGCAGGAGCAGGTGGCAACGTGAGCAGACAGAAAGTAGTTGGTGGAAAGTAGAGAGATGAGAGCTAAGGGGCAGGAAGCCACCACAGGGCCTGCCCCTGCCACTTGATACAGCAGCCAAACATGGAGTTGCCATGTTGACACAGTCTTAACTACCACAACTTCAGCATCCAATTTTCAACACAATATATCAAGATGGCAGATCATCAAGAAAAAAGACTTCAACTATAAACCAACTAGACCTAAGAGACATCTCAATCAAACAAAAACAGAATATATATTCTTCTCAAGTACACACAGAACAACTCCAGAAAATGTTAAGCCATAGACAAATCTCAGCATTATTACATAAGTATGTTCTCTGACTACAATAGAATAAGATTAGAAATCAATAGCAGAAAAAAGAGGGAAAACACAAATACATAGAAATTAAACAATCAATTGTAAGTAACTAATGGATCCAAGAGAAAAGTAGAAAATACTTTGAGACCACATCAAATGAAGACACAAGATACCAAAACTAATAGGATGCACCTAAAGCAGTGCTTATAGGAAAATTTATAGCTGTAAATTCCTACACAAGGAAAGAACTCAAATCAATGATTTAATTTTTTATCTTATGACACTGGAAAAGAGGAATAAATTAAACTACAAGAAAGCAGAAGGAAGGAAACAATGAAGAGAATTACATTAATTTAACAGAGAAGAGAAAATGTAATGAAGCCTAGTTCTTTGAAAAGACTGATAAACCTTTAGGTAGACTGAACAAGAAATAAAAAGACTTAAATTACTAACTTTTATATACCACATTTTGTTTATCCATTCATCAGTTGATGAGCATTTAGGTTGTTTCAACCGTTTGGCTATTGTGATTAGTGATGAAGAGAACACTGGTGTAATTTGTAGTATTTCTTTTGTCTGTGTGTGTTTGTGCGTGTTAAGTAATCTCTTTTTTTTTTTTTTTTTTTTTGCTTTTTCATTGTGATTAAGCGAAAGTATACAATCAATCCATTATGCATGCCCACCTATCTGCAGCTCCCTCTGCTCTCCCCACCAACTGACAGTACACTTCTCCTTTTCACTATATATCTAGTATCCTCTTAGCAAGCATCTGTCTCCCTCTCTATCCTCTTCCATCCTGAAAGAGACCAGTAGGACAGCCTCATGTAAATGCATAGAACCATAAAGCATGCACACCATATGGTCACACTGTGTCCCCAAGTCTGATCCATTCTTGTCCAAAGAGTTGATTCATTACTGGGTCAGAGACAGCAGCAAGTCTAGGGCCATGTTCCCAGGGAATCCTCCAGGGTGTTGGACCGTTAATTCAGGTCTTTTAGTAGAGTTCTTGAACTGCACACTTCTTTTTCTTGTGTTATCTCAGGGAGTCTACATCAATGTCCCCTGTCACATCTGTCTTTAGTGTTGGCTGGGCACCATCTGGCTCTTCTGGTCTCATGGTGTAACAGTCTTCTGTTCACAGGGGCCCTTCTGTCTCCTGGGCTCTTTTTCCCTTGTATCTTTGCTATTCTTGGTGGTCATTATCTCTTACAGATGAGTTGGGAAAATCTGGCAAACCTCAGATGGCAGCTTGCTAGTTTTTAAGACCCCAGAAGCCACTCATCAATATAGGGTGCAAAAGTTTCCCTTAGGAATAGACTAGTTATGCCAGTTGGCCTTGATGTCCCCTGAATACATGGTCCCTACACCCCCACCCCTGCTACTCTATCCTTTGAAATATTAGGTTGAGTTTAGAAAACCTTTCAGTTTACGGTGAACTCCAGTTACATTGATCTACTCTCCACTGTTTGCTGTCACTGCTTTCACCTAACCAAATTTCTGTCGATTATCTAATGTATGACCAACCCTCTCTCTCCTACCCCACCCTTGTAGCCTCAAACAGTCTTTTCTTCTGTGCATAAGTCTAATTTTAATTTCTTATAGCAGGGGTCTCATACAATATTTGTCCTTTTGCTAGTGACTGATTTCACTCAGCATAATGTCTTCCAGTCAAAACCAGGTTGTAAGATGCTTCCTGAAATCACCGTTCTTTATCATTGCATCATGTTCTTTATCATAGTGTTCCATCAAGTATGTGTACCACAGTTTATGCATTCATCTGTTGATGGACACCTAGGTTGATTCCGTCTTTTTGCTGTTATGGACACTGCTGCAATAAACATTAGTATGCATATATCTGTTCTTGATTAGAACAACTTCGTTTCTGTAGGATATATTCCCAGGGGTGGGATTACTAGATAAAAAGGTATTTCTATTTCTAGCTTTTTCAGGAAGCACTAAATTGCTTTCCAAAGAGGTAGTACCATTTTGCGTTCTCACCAGCAGTGTAGGAGAGTTCCAATCTCTCTGCAGCCTCTCCAGCATTTGTGTGTGTGTGTGTGTGTTTGATTATGGTCAACCTTGTTGGGGTGAGATGTTATTTCACTGTAGTTTTAATTTGGATTTCTCTAAGACCTAATGATCATGAGCCCTTCCTCGTGTGTCTTCTGGCTGCCTAGATGTCTTCCTTAGTTAAGTGTGTGCCCATCTCCTTTGCCCATTGCTTAATTTGGTTATTCAGTTTTTCTTGTTGATATTTTGCAGTACCTTGCAGATTATGGAAATCAGATGTCGACCCAAAGTATAGTTGCCAAACATTTTTTCCGATTCTGTAGACAATTTTTTAACTCTTTTGGTAAGTCTTTGGATGAGAAAAAATGTTTGATTCTTAGTAGTTCTCATTTATCTATTTTTCTCTTCTGTTGTTCACATTTTGTCAGATTTTGAAGTCTGTCTAAGCTGTGTATTAGAACTTCCATTGTTGACCCTATTTTTTCTTGCATGATCTTTATTGTTTTAGGTTTGATAACCAGGTCTTTGATCCACTTTGAGCTAGTTTTTGTGTAAAGTGCAAGATATGGCCCTTGTTTCAGTTTTTTTGCAGACGGATATCCAATTTTGTCATCAACATTCATTAAAGAGATAGTTTTTACCCCAGTTCACAATCTTAGGGCCTTTGTCAGATATCAGCTGTTCATAGGAGGATGGTAGGATCACTGGCATATCAGCTCTGTTCCATCGATCTACATGTCGCTTTTTGTACCAGTACAAGGCTCTTTTGACTACTATAGCAGTGCTGTCAAGGTTATAAGGTTGGATAGTGTGAGGCCTCCCACTGTGTTCTTCAGAAGTGCTTTGCTTATCCAGTTTCTTCCCTTTCCAAAGTTGCTGATTAATTTCTCTATCTTCTTAAAAAAAAATTACACTGAAATTTGTATTAAGATTGCATTGTATATGTAGATTGCTTTGGGTAAAATTGACATTTTCACAATGTTAAGTCATCCTATCCATGAGCAGGATAGGTTTCTCCACTTACACAAGTTTCTTTTAGTTTCTTGCAATAACATCTTGTAATTCTCTGTGTATAGGTCTCTTGTTTCTCTGGTTAGATTTATTCCGGGATACTTCATCTTCTTGGAGGCTATAGTAAATGGTATTGATTTGGTGATTTCCTCTTTGATGTTCTCTTTGTTGGTGTAAAGGAATCCTACAAGTTTACTTATGTTTATCTTATATCCTGATACTTTGCTGAACTCTTCTATTAGTTCCACCAGTTTACTGATGGATTCTTTAGGATTCTCTGTGTATATGATCATATCACCTGCAAATAGCAACATTTTTACTTCTTCTTTGCAGTGGTGATGCTTTGTATTTCTTTGTCTTGTCTAATTGCTTTGGCTAGACCCTGTAGAACAAATGTTGAACAGAAGTGGTGACAATGGGAATCTCTGACTAGTTCCTGTTCTCAGGGAGAATTATTCCAGTCTCTCTCCATTCAGGATGATGTACACAGTTGGCTTTGCAGAGATGTCCCTTATTGCGTTGAGTAATTTTCCCTCTATTCCTATCTTACTGAAAGTTTTTAACATTTATGGATGTTGGACTTTGTTAAGTGCCTTTTCTGCATCAATTGACAAAATCAGGTGATTCTTGTCCTTTGAGTTATTTAAGTTGGTCACATTAATTGTTTTTTCTGATGCTGAACAAGACTTGCCTCCCTCGTATGAATCCAACTTGGTCATGATGGATTATTTTTTTGATGTGTTGTTTAATTCTATCGGCCAGGGTTTTGTTGAAGATTTTTGCATCTAGGTTCATGAGTGATATTAGTTTGTAATTTTCCTTTTTTGTGGGACCTTTCCCTGGCTTTGGTATCAGGTTTATATTGGTTTCATAGAATGAATTTGGGTGTATTCTGTCCTTTTCTATGCTGTGAAATAGCCTCTCAGTAGTATTGGAATTAACTCTTCTCTAAAAGCTTTGTAGAATTATCTGGTGAAGAACATCTGGCCAGGACTTTTTTTGGTTGATAACTTTTTGATGACTTTTTCAGTCTCTTCCTTTATGATGGGTTTATTAATTTTGGTAGGTGATGTGAATCTAGAAATTTCTCCATTTCCTTTAGGTTTTCAAATCATTTAGAGTACACTCTTTCACAGTATTCTGTTATGATACTTTTAATTTCATTTGGGTCTGTTATGACACCTGCCATCTCATTTCTTTTCCAGGTTACTTGTTTCCTCTCCTGTTTTTCTTTTGTAAGTTTACTCAATGGTTTATCAATTTTGCTGATATTTTCAAAGAACAAATTTCTGGTTTTCTTAAATTTTTCAATTGTTCTTCTATTCTCTAATTCATTTAGTTCTACTGTAAGCTTTATTATCTGTTTTCTTCTGGTGCCTGAGGGGTTCCTTTGTTGCTGTCTTTCTACTTGTTCAAGTTTCAGGGTTAATTCCTTGGTTTGGGCCCTTTCTTCATTCTGGATGCATGCATTTATAGAGATAAACTGACCTCTCATCACTGCTTTGGCTATATCCCACAGGTACTGGCATGTTGTGCTTTCATTGTGATTTGATTCCATTAATTTCTTTATTGCATCCTTGATTTCTTCTATTAACACATGGATTTTTGGGCAAGATGTTGTTCAGTTTCCATGAGTTCAAATCTCTATCTATGTTTTTTTCTGCTATTGATTTCAACTTTTATGGCTTTACGGCCTAAGAAGATTATTTTAGTCAGCTCAGGCTGCTCTAACAGAAACATCACAAAGTGGACGGCTTTAACAAACGAAGGTTTAGTCTTACACAGTCTGGTAGGCTCCAAATTCAGGATGTCCACTCCAGGGGAAGTCGGCTCTGGAGGAAAGTCAAGTATTGTTTCAGTATTTATGCAGGGAGCATCTTGGCACAGGAACCTCAGGTCTGAAGGACGCGCTGTTCTCCCAGTGCTTCTTTCTTGGTGGTATGAGGTTCCCAATTCTCAACCTGCTTCCCTTTCCTTTTATCTCTTGCAGGATGAAAGGATTCAGGATGGGGCAAGTCATACTCCAGGGAAACTCCCTTTACAGTGGAGCACGGAGGTGATCTTATAAAGGGATTTACAGTCCTACCCTAATCCTTTAACATACAGCATAGGAAAACCACAAAATGGAGGACAATCACAAGATACTGGGAATCATAGCCCAGCCACATGGCTACAAGTATTTTTGGGGGGACACAATTCAATCCATGACAAAGATGCTCTGCAATAATTCAATGGTTTGGATTTTGTTGAGATTTGCTTTATGTCCTGCTATGCTATTCTGGAGAATGTTTCATATGCATCGGAGAAGGTGTACTTATCTGTTGATGGGTAAAAAGTTCTGTATATGTCGATGAAATCTAGTCAGTTAATTGTTGGAATAAGATCTTGTGTAGCTTTACTGACATCTTTTCTGGATGATCTGTCCATTACTGAAAGTGGAGTGTTGAAGCCTCCGACTATTACTGCAGCGTGAACTATCTCATTTTTCAATGTTGTCAGCATTTCTTCGACATACTTAGATGCTCTAGTATTGAGTGCATAAATATTTAATACTGTTATATCCTGCTAATGTATTGAACCTTTCAGTAATAAACAGTGACCATCCTTGTCTGCAATGGTGGACTTTACATTAAAACCTACTTTATCTGAGATTAGTATTGCCACTCCTGCTCTTCATTGTGTGTTGTTAGCTTGGTATGTATTCTTCCATCCTTTGATTTGTAGTTTCTTCATTTCTTTGAGGCTAAGGTGTGTTTCTTGTATGTAACATATAGATGGATTGTGTCTTTTGATCCAGGCTGTCACTCTCTGCCTCGTTACTGGTGCATTTAATCTGTTTCATTCAGTGTAATTCTTGATAGACATGTGTTCATTGCTGTCATTTTGATGCACTTGTTTTTGTGTTGATGCTTTCTGTTTCTCTTAATATACTGTTCTGGGTCATCTTTCTTTATGGGTTTACTTTTCATCTTTTTCAGTGTTGGTTTTGTGTTTGTTTAGACTCTTGTATTATGTTCCTTGTTTTGATATGTTGCATTGTTAGTTTGCTTTGCAGCTACTCTTTTGAATCCCCTTAATGTTTTAGGTTTAAACCAGTCTTTAACTTCTGTGTATCTTCTTATTTTCCATCTGAAAGGATTAAACTACTATAATATATCCCTCTTTATATTGTAATGATATCATAGTTTTTGTGTTAAGATCTTTGGTTCCTTTCTTTTAATACATTAGCTTTGATTGAGCTTTGTGACTTCCCTAGCTGAATAGGATTCTGGATGTTGTGTCCTGCATTGCATCCTTAAGTATACATTTTTTGTTTTAGTTTTTCTAAATAAAGAGCTACTTTCAGTATTTCTTGTAGTTTGGAATTGGTTTGTACAATGTTTCTAAGCTCCTGTGCATTTATCGGCACATGTCTTAATTTCACCTTCATATTTGAGAGACAATTTTTGCAAGATATATGATTCTTGGTTGGAAGTTTTTCTCCCTCAAAGCCTTGAATGTGTCATCCCACTGCCTTCTTGTCAACATGGTTTCTACCAAGAAGTCAGATGAAAGCCTATAGGGCTTCCCTTTGTACTATATCTTTAAGTCTTGCTATCTTTAAGGATCTTTTTATGTTTCATTTTATTAAAGTTGATTATAATATGCCTTGGTGTCTTTCTTTTTGGATTAAGTTTTTGTAGCATTTGATAAGCATCTATGTTCTCTTCTTTCATAACTTCAGGAAAGTTTTCTGTCAGTAACTCTTCAACAATTCTCTCCGTATTTTTGGCTATCCCTCCCTGTTCAGGAACTCCAATTATTCATAGATTATTCCTCTTGATAGAGTCCCACATGTTTTTTCTTAAGGCTTCTTCATTTTTCTTATTTCTTTTCTCTGAATTCTCATAAACGCTGGTGTCAGCAGCTTTCTCTTCAAGCTTACTAACTCTGCCTTCCAATTCCTCAATCCTGCTCTCTTGCTTTGCATTGAGTTGTCTAAATCTATAAGTTTGTTGTTGATCTGCTGGATTTCAGATTGTTGATGTCCTAGCAATTCATATAGCTTACTTAGTTTTTCACTTTGTTCTGTTGCATTTTATTTAATCTCTATGAGGGCTCTATATATTTCTTTTGTATTCTACCTCCGATAATTTCAGAAAGGCTTCTTCATCTGAGAAGTTTTTTGCTTATTTTGGGAGTTTTCCAGAGCCATGGTGATCTGCTTCTTTAAAGGGGTAGATATTGATTGTTCTCTTCATGTCATCAAGAAGCTTTTCAGTTTCTCTAGTGTTACACCAACAGGAGCTGTGGTAGTTCTAACACAAAAATACCTACACTGCTAGGTTTGGTCACCAGCCACCTCTGTGTTCTCTAGTGACTGGCCCCGGCTGTAATCTCAGGGGTGGCAAGCCCTACCCACCTCCTGGCTGCTAAAGGTGGTGAGTTACTTGTGATGATTCTCCATCCTTATGTCAGTCATGCCTATGGTGTAGCTTGGGGAGGGGAAGAGAGAAGGATGCCACTACAATCAGCTGCCCAGGACTACTGCATTCTCTAGATTCATTTAACTTAAAAACAGCATTTGTTTGTTTGTTTGTTTTTCCTGAGAAGGGCACAGTCCAGCAGGTGCTGAGAGCAGCCAGGCCCTCAGAACTAGAAGGCCCTGCCTCCTTCTGGTAGAGATGGTGCCCTTTTAGGGAGTCTCTGGGGGATGTCAAAGCTGACATTATGGTGTGGCTCAGTGAAGGGTGGTAGACATGCTGCAAACCCACTCAGCCTCCTGTCTCTACTGTTCTCCATCTGGTCTTATTTTAAAAGGTGCCTTACTGCTGAGAGAGGCACTGTCCGTTAACTGTCAAGAGCAGTCCTCAGAGACAGCAGGCCCTGCCTCCTGGCTGACAATGATGATGCCTCATAGGCCATTCCCAGATGCTATGACATGGCTCAAATAAGGGAGGAGTTAGGGCACTGCTGCCCTCGGCCGCCAGGCCCCACCATGATTCCTATGTTGGATTGTCTCAAAAACAGCTATTCTGCTAGAGAAGCACTTTCCAGCCAGGCATTATTGCTTAGCATGATAACTAACTCCCACCGAGACCTCAGGCATGGCTTACTCTGCCTCTTAGCCGACCAAGATGGTGTCTTACCTGAGCCACCCTTCCTGCCATGAGTCAGCAGAATCTGTGGTGCAGTACAGAGAAGAGAGGTAGAGGGGCACTGGCACCCTTGGTTGGTAGCTGGGCTCTCAAGATGTGGCTGTCCCAAGCACAGTCTCTTTGTTGCTGTATACACTGTTCACTTAAGAACTGCAGCTCAGTGCATTAGTGTGCCAGGCACACACAGGTTCAGCAAACCCAGTACATACCTCCTGGATAACAAAAAAGGCATCCATACCTGTAGTACCTTCAAATGATGCATCAGCAGAAGCAGGACTCAGTGTGCTGTTGCCTTGCCTCTGACAGAGATATCGTCCCCTTTCTTGTCACTCAGTCCAATCTTACAACTGTCTATGAGACTCTGTGGCTCCTAGAATGTCCACACTGCTCCATTCACTTATTATTTTAGGCCTTAGCTCTCAGAGTGAATCGAAGAAATGTGTATCTAGTCTGCCACATTAGCTCCACCCCCTTGTAGTATTTCTTTACAAAACCGCTTGTCATGGATTGAATTGTGTCCCCCCAAAAATGTGTGTAGTGGTTTGGCTGAGCCGTGATTCCCAGCATTGCTTGATTTTCCTATACATTGTAAATCCTGCCTCTATGACCTTAATGAGGGAGAATGGGTGGCAGTTGTGTTGGTGAGACAGAACTCAATCTATAAGACTGTGTTCTGTCTTGAGGCAGTCTCTTGGGATATAAAAGAAGTGAGCAAAACAAGGGGATCTCAAACCAATAGGAAAGTAGCACCAGGAACAGAGAGCATCCTTTGGACTCAGAGTCCCTGAACCTGAAAAGTTCCCCCACCAAGGGAAGATTTAAAAAAAGTTCCTTCCTCCAGACCTGACAGAAAGCCTTCCACTGAAGCTGATGCCCTGAATTTGGACTTTCACCCTGCTTTACCATCATAAAATAAATTTCTCTTTTTTAAACCACCTACTTGTGGTATTCTCTGTTATATCAGCACTAGATAACTAAGATACCATTTATTTACGTAGAGTCAGTAATTATATCTCTTCCTTTATTTCTGATTCTAAAAAGGCTTTCCAATAAGAATGTCTTATTTTTGACAACTCATAGTGGTGATATTTGTGAAATTAGAGTCCCCATATTTGCCATATTTTCTCATTAGTCTTGACAAATAGCCTTGAAAAGTTACATGATTTCACAATGTGTAGAAATTATTAGTTTATAAAAAAAGGTGTTATGTTCAACAAACATTCTGTGAGTTATGTGAAACTTACAATGTGCAAATCATTACACTGAGAGAACAATTTGTTTAATCAAAAAATTTGAGACAGCTGTTGCCTATCAGACAACACCAGTGCTTCAATGAACCACACATTCCATTGAAAACATTGCCACTGCTTGTCAGAGTGTACATGAGAATCCATGCCAATCAATTTCTCTCCAAGAACAAGACCTGGGCCTTTCATTGACCACAATTTGGCAGATCTTGCATTTGGACTTGAAGCTTTACCCTTACAGAATTATTTTAACTCCAAAACTGAACTCCAACAGCCATAAATTATGCCATATATTTGTTGACTGGGCTCTGGCCCAAAAAAACGTCTTCACCAAGAAGGCCCATTTTCAGATGAATGGTTTTGTTAACAAGCAAAACTGTAACATTTAGGGTGATGAGAATCCAGTGGAGATTCAGGAATGTCCACTTCATCCCTAGAAAGTTACCATTTGGTGTGGATTTGGGTCCGGTGGAATCACTGGCCATTATTTTTATCAAGGTGAACAAGGAGAGGCTGTGACTGTCAACGGCAAAAGACATTGGGCTATGATAACTGATTATTTTGGGCCCCATCTGGAAGGTGCAGCAGTAGCCATTTAATCACAGTTCTTTTCCACACATAATGCCATCAAATGTACTTCAAAATAATAAAACAATTAAGACTGTACCATTTACACAACTTGTTTTATTGAAGCTCCAGGATAAAACACTCTTATTGGAAGACCCATTACATACAGTAGAATATTACTCACCCAGTGGGACAAATGAAATCTCAATACATGCTACAGCATAGATTGAGCATGAAGACACCATACTAACTGAAATCAGCCAACCACAAAAGGGCAAATATTGTAGGAACTCAGTTATACAAAAAGACAAGAAAAGGCAAATGTATAGAGATCAAAGTGCATTAGTAGTTACCAGTGGAAGGAGGGAGGAGGAAAAGAAGGGTTAATGTGGACAGGAAAATTGTGTTGACTAAGGTAGACTTGCACAGCCAATTATTGTAATTGCTGTCAGTAAGTTGTACATCTGTAAAAAGTTGACCTGGCAAAGTAGTGATACATACATTTATTTTTTAAAAAGTAACTGCTGAGACTGCTTATGTACAATCACACACCTCATGTGATTTGGTTGCTTAGTTTGGAGGTTCAGGGACATGGTTTCACGAGACATCGCAGTTAATTTACCTAATAATGTGTTTAGTGTTTCTGTCCTATTTCTTAGCTCATTGCATAGTGTCTGGGGTCTTAAAAGCTTAGAACTCAACAATTAAAACTAAAAAGCTTAATAGCCATCTGTGCCACAACAACTCGTTTCCCTTCACCTGCAGCAACAGGGGAAGAGGGAGAGTCAGGAATAGGAGGAAGATATGGAATGTGTAGCTAATGGCCTCCAAGAACAACTACCTCCTTCGCCATGACACAAGAAGAGGTAGATGGTGCTTGGCTACCACTACCAAACATTCTGATGAAACGCAAAACCCATCACCACCAAGTCAGTTCTGACTCATGGAAACCCTAAATGACAGAGTAGAACTGCCCCAGAGGGTTTCCAAGCAGCTCCTGACAGATCTGAACTGTGGACCCTTTTGGTTAGCAGCTGTAGCACTTCACCACTACACCACCAGGGCTTCCATTCTGATCAAAAATACCATAAAAGAATCCTGATCAAAGGAGGGAAAATGCAGAATAGCATTTCACATTTTCATGGACTCTAGACTTTCTGGAGCTGTGGAGGATGGCTGAACCCCTTAAACTATTGCTTTGAGATAATCTTTAAACCTTAAACCAAAAATATTCCCTGAAGTCATCTTAAAATCAAACAATATTTTAGCTTAAATGAAAGTCTGCCTTAAGCATTATGCTCTTTTAAGAATGATCTATATGCGATCAGACTGACAAAAGCAACTCAAAATATTAGATAGGAACCTCAGAGGGCAGTGAATTTATGTCATTGAGGGAGAAACAACTCATAAAAGGAGGGTGAGAGTGACTGTACAACTTGAAGAACGTTGTCTTAGTCGTCTAGTGCTGCCATAACAGAGATAACCACAAGTAGATGGCTTTAAAAAGAGAAATTTTATTCTGTCACAGTCGAGTAGAATACAAATCCAAAATCAGCTGTCAGACGCAGGGAAAGACTTTTTCTCTGTTGGCTCTGGAGGAAGGTTCTTGTCATCAATCTTTCCCTGAACCAGGAACTTCTGAGGTACAGGAACCCCAGGTCCTTTCCATAGGATGCACTCTACTCCTGGCATTGCTTTCTTGGTTGCATGAGGGTCCCAATTCTCTGCTTGCTTCCCTTTTCTTTATATCCCAAAAGCCTGCCTGAAGGCATAATACAATCCTACACATTAGGCCCTGCCCTACCAATCACAACTGCTGCCCATCCTCCTTCATTAACATCACAGAAATAGTATTTAGCGGGACAAACTTCATGCAGTACTGCAACCATGGCCTAGCCAAATTGCTACATACATTTTTGGTGGAACACAATTCAATCTATGATGTATGTGATCAGTGTTACTAAACTGTACAAATAGAAACTGTTGAATTGGCATCTGTTTTGCTGGGTATATTCTCTACAACAAAAAAATAAAATTTGGGGCAAAAAGAGATATATTATGGACAACTGCACACCAGAAGACTAGATAAAATAGATGAAATCACAAATTCTTAGCAAGACACAAAGTACTGAAATGGACTCAAGAAAAACTAAACAATTTGAATAGAGCTATAATGATTTATAATAAGAGATTGAAATAGTAATCAAAATATTATCTACAAAGAAAAACTCTAGCTCAGATGACTATACTGCTGAGTTCCAACAAACAATGAAAGAAGTAATGCTAATCCTGCAAAAATTCTTCCAAAATTAAAAATGGAAGGAACACTTCTAAACTCATTCTATGGGACCATCATTACACTAATACTAAAACTGGACAAATGTACAGAAAAAACCCACAACATTCTCTTCTGGATATGAAAGGAAAATCTTAAAAAACAAAACATATCAAGTCTAGCAACATACACACCATGACCAAGTGGGAACTATCCTAGTGATTCAGTGTTCATTCATCATCTGAAAATAAACCAATATAGCATATCATATAAACAGGAAAAATAAAAATACATGATCATCCCAAAACATGCAGAAATGGCCTTTGACAATGCTCAACATGACCCTTTTGTGGTAAAAACACTCGACAAGCTACAGATAGACAAGAACTTCATCAATCTCATAAAAGACAACTACGAAAACCCACAGCTAACATCATCATACTGAAGATTAAGGTGTAACCAACCCAAGCCATGTTATTTTCAAGGAAAGCTTAACAATGAATAAAGAGGACCAAGGAAGAATTGACGCCTTTGAACTGTAGTATTGGCAAAGAATATTGAATGTACCATGGACTGCCAAAAGAACAAACAAATCTATCTTGGAAGAAGTACAACCAGAATGTTCTTTAGAAGCAAGGATGGCGAGACTGTCTTCTATGCTTTGGATATGTTTTCTGGTCACTGGAAAAGGACCTTGTGCTTGGTAAAGTAGAGGGTCAGTGCTAAAAAGGAAGACCTTTAATGAGATAGATTGCAACAATGGGCTCAAGCATAAGAACTGTAAGCACACCATAGGACCAGGCAATATTTTGTTCTGTGATATGTAGTAGGGTCACTATGAGTCAGAATTGACTCAACGCACCTAACAACAACATCATACTTGAGAGTCACTGGGTGGTGAAAATGGTTAACATTCAACTGCTAACTAAAAGGTTGGAGATTTGTGTCCACCCAAAGACACATCAGAAGAAAGGCCTGGCAATCTTCTGAGAAATCAGCCATTAAAAACCCTATACAGTTGAGTTATACACTGACACACAGGATCACCATGAATCAACATCGGCTTGACAGCAATTGCTTTTTAACACCATGTATAATGATGACTCGACAGCAGTGGGTTTGGGTTTGGTTTTATGATGATAAAATACTGGATGCTCTTCTCCTAAAATCAGGAGTGACAAGAATGTCCTCTCTTTCCACTTCTGTTAGCATTCTACTGGAAGTTCTAGCCATGACATTTAAGCAAGAAAAAATAAGGTATTCAGATTAGAAAAGAAGATGTAAGACTATCTCAACTTAAAGATGACATGATCATGTATACAGGAGAGCCTAAAGAGTCCACTCAAAACCACTAGAACAAATGAGTTCATAAAGGTGGCAGGATACAAGATCAGTATACAAAAATCAATTGTATTTCTATATACTTTCAATAAACAATCTAAGAAGGAAATTTTTTAAATTCCACTTACAATGGTATCAAAAAGAATAAAATACTTAGGATTATGCCAACACGGCACTACAGAGAGTAGTACCATATCATCCCTCTACAACAGAAAACTAAGACATACACTGTCAATCCCGGAACCCCAAGTGTCAAATGAAGGCATAAGCAACACAGCCAAGCACCAAATGAAATAAGAAACTGACAGAGAACAGACAATGAGGAGCTCTGTGGACTGGGAGTCCCCTACCAGCTAATGCAGCACTAATCCCTGGGAATGGTGACAAGGAGTACAGGAAGTCAACTTCCTGTAACTCCCAGTACGAGACAGAGTACTTGCTAATCAGGGATACCATACGCTTTCCCAACTCCCACTTTTCTTCCTTCTACACAGCATCTGCTGTTTTCCAATGGGCCATAGCTGCCCAAGAGGAGAGAGCTGGCTCCTTGCTGCTTGGATTTGCACGGCCCTGACAGGACAGTTCTTTCACTGCCTGCCCCACCCCCTTTTTCTGTTCTTGCCTTGGGGCTTCTTTTTTGTTTCTTCTCTCTCTCTCACCTTCTTCCTTTACCTTTCTCCCTGCTAGCTGACACTGTGAGCCATCTCTGCTCCTTCTTGAAGGACAAGCCATGCTGCTGGGCTGGGGAGCCACCACAATGCCAGTGGGCTCCCTTAGGGTATTTTATTTTCTTTGTTTCTCAGTCTTCTCAAACACCCTTCTTTTCCTTTCTCCAGGTGCCATCTCCACCACTTTCTGAAGGACTGTGCCACTGCACTTGGCTAGGAACTGGCCAGCACATAGCTTCCCCAGTACCTGCCACCATGCTGGTAGGCACTTTTAGAACACTTTTTTTCTTGGTTTCTTGTCTCTCTCTACCTTCCATTATTTCATTATTTCCTGACTACCTGGATGCATGTGCCATCTCCACAGCTGTTTGACAGGTTGCACCACACTGTTCACCTGGGGAGCCACCAGCACACAGCTTCCCTATCCCACAGTGCCACATCAGTGGCCTCCCTCAGGGCATTCTTTTCCTTATTTTCTTGTCTCTCTCCTTCCTTTCCTTTCTCCCAACCACTTGACTGCATGTGTTCTTTTCTTCTTGTTTGCTTATCTCTCTCTCCTTTCCCTCCTTTCCTTTCTCCTGCCTAACCAGCCACATGTGCCCCTTCTTGTACAGGCTGTGCCACAACACACTGCTAGAAAGCCAGTGGCAAACACTTCTTGCGTGGATCCCTGCCACTCCACTGGCAGACTCCCTTAAGATCATTTTTTAAATTTGCTTGTTTCCTTCTATTTTTCACTTTTCTTTCTCTCTTCATTCACATGCCCACTTAGCTCCACACGGCACAATCTTTTCCTTTCCTCCTACCTAACTGCACCATGTGCTTAGCATCACACCCAAGTGGCACAGGTGTGGACCACCTGACCCCACCCCGCACTACACCTAGACCTGCCACAAAAGACCCATCCCCATTCCTCACTCTCCTCTGGATTGGTCCTGATGTGCCACAGGTGAACAACTGGCCACATCCTACCCACAGAATACCCATCCAACCTGCCCAGATATAACCAAATAAAGCAAAGAAGCAGATGAAACAAACAAATCTACAATCAAGTAATAAAGAAAACAATTCTTGGGAGTCCGCAAGACAGCAAACAATATCAAAACCTATAAAAATACAATACAGGATGGCACAAGAAAGCACCTAATAAGAAAACACCAGAGGACCTTCTAGTTAAAAAAAAAAAATGCACTGGAAAAATGCACCTGATAAAACAAAAAGAAAACCCAGTGCCGTTAAGTTGATACCAACTTATGCAGGCCTACAGGAAGTTCAGAATTCTAATATTTGGTGCTTTCCAAGAGATAGAGAACATGCAGACAAAAACAAGGAAAAAATAGACAAAATAATGGAAAAGATAGACAATAACGGAAGAGACACACATGAAAAAGAAAGAATTCAAGAAAACTGATTAAAGAACAAAGCACCAAAATAAAAACTAGAAATCATACAAAACCAGCAATTAGAAATCCTAAAGACAGATTTTAGGAGGTGCAGTCATAATGGTGGAGTAGTAAGATGCTACCTGCAGTCCCACTTACAACAAAGACCTGAAAAAACAAGAGAATCAATTATACATGACAACCTAGAAGACCAAGTTGAGGAATCAGACTGAGTGGCAGTGGGAATGAGAAGCAGCTCAGAAGCAGCGAGGAGTTGCCAGACCTGACCTGGCTGGCACCAGCACCCTGCAAGCTGAATAGGCTGGCATGAGCAGTGAGGGAATCAGTGGCACTTGGAACACATTTTTCACACTGAGAGAGACTGAGTGGCATAGAGTCAGCTCAAGCCTCCAGAACCAATGGAAACAGTAGACGATACACAGAAGATAAACCTACTATGCAGATTAAACACACACACACATACACACACAAACTCTTAGAAAGAACCTATCTTCCATTATCTGTCCCCTCCCTTCTTTGTTCCAGCTCCTGGTTGGCTTCAGCATTTGCTGTACTCCTTGGGCCAGAAGTAGGGCCTGTCAAGTGTCCGGAGCCATTCTCACAGCTTTGGAGGCTGAATAAATTAACAAACAGGAAAAAATAAACTGCCAGCTCCCCTAAGCTGAGAACTCAAGGTAGACACACCCCCTTCACCTAGGCACACACATAAGGGGTCAATAGAGTTTGAATGTCTTTTTCCCTTGCATAGATCTGTGTGTGACCATTTCAGCAGTGTAGGCCTTCATTAGCACAGTATGACAGGTTATAGACATGAAACCTATTTTCAACCATATCTGCTATAAGGCAAAGTGGCAGATCAGTGACATCTGACACTGTCTTGCTCATTAAGCAAGGTCCTCATGTACCTACATCAACAGTCTGAGGACTGTTGGCTCTGCTTATTCTACCTAGCCACCTAAGACAGAGGCCCAAGCATGAATGGTGACTCCCAGTCCTTATCATCAACAGCACTGCATGCCTATAATGCAGCTGCAAAACCCAACTACCTACATGTCCTTGGAAACAGAGATACATCTTCCACCCAGATACTGAGGTGCAGTGGTCAGCCCCCAGCTTTGATTAGCACATGATCCCCTACTAAATGACCCCCCGCTACTACAGTTGATTAGCACATGACCCCCTGTGCCAACTTCAACTGTGTCTGCTTGTCTGAGACTATAGATGAGACCCTGTAGCACACACTGATTGACAACCTGGACACTTGAGCTGAATCCATACCAGAAAACTAAATGACTCCTGGGCTCATATACCTAGTAACAGCTCTAGCACACAGAGACAGGATGTGAAAGCTTCAGAAATACCAATAATCAAACTAGCCAAATGACCAGCCTATTTGGGCACATCAAAACAAAACAAGAAGCTAGGACAGAGTAAGCAAACATAAAATAAATAAATATAATAATATACTGATGCCTCAGAGGAAACAGTCAATATAAAATCTTAAAACCACTATGAATCAGAGTCAACTTGATGGTACAGTTGTTTTTTTTTTAAAGAGGCAGACCATGACAGCTTTAGCAAGTCACCAAAGCAAAGAATTAGGAAACTCTGCAGAGAAAGAGAACTTTATGGAAGCACTGAAGGTAGAATTCAAAAGACTACTATACAGAACTCTTCGAGAGGGAAGGAGGGACATTAAGCAAAACGCAGATCAAGCCAAAGAACACAGACAAAGCAACACAGGGACAACAAGGTTATGCAAAAGCATAATGACAAATTTAACAGACTGCAAGAATCTTTAAACAACAAACAGAACTCCAGAAGATTACCAATAAAATTTCAGAAGTAGACAGCAAAACAAAAAGTCATAGGAGCAGAATTTAGACAATGGAAATCAGAACTAGTGAGACTGAAGATAAGCGCTTGACACAAACTTACATGAAAAAAAATCAGATAAAAGAATTAAAACACTGAAAAAACCATAAGGATTAGTGGAACTCTATCAAGAGGAATAACTATGAATGACTGAAGTGCCAGAACAGGAATAAGATAACAGAGAACACAGAGAGAATCACTGCAGATTTGTTGGCAGAAAACTTTCCTGATATCTTGAAAGATGAGAAGATATCTATCTAATAAACTCATGAAACTCCAAACATGGTAGGTCCCAAAAGAAAGTTACCACAACATATTATATTTAAACTTGCCAAAATCAAAGATACAAAGATAAATAAATTTAAGAAAAGCTAAGGATAAATGAAAAATCACCTACAAAGGAGAATCAATAAGACTAAGCTCAGACAACACAGGAGAAACCATGCAGGCATGAAATACATAAAACCATGAAGGAAAAAACTGCCAGCTAACAATTAGACATCCAGAAAAATTGTGTCTCAAATATGATGGCAAAATGACAGCACTTCCAGATAAACAGTTTAGGGAACTTGTAAAACACATATGAAGACTACAAGAAATACTGAAGGGAGTCATTTGGCTACAAAACCAATAACATCAGAAAACAATCCAAGATTACGGTACAGGACAGAGCAACCACATATCAACCCAGGTAGGGAAATCAAAGCTAAAACAGGGAAACAGAGATATCAGTATGTAAAAGAGGACAACATTAAAACAAAAAGAGGAACTAAAAAATGTAGTCATAGGTCTTTCAAGTGGAGAGGAAGTGAAGGTAATATCAAGAAGTAAAAGACTGGTTTGAATGGAGAAAAATAGGGGTAAATATTAAGGTAACCACAAAAGAAACAAACAATTCTGCACATCAACATAAAAAAACAATAAAAACACAAAGACTCAGCAAACACTAAATCAACAATGAAAACGATGAAAAGTAGATAGATATAAAGACAATTCAGCACAGAAAATTGTGGAACAAATAAATGGTCAACAACACACACACAAAAAATACATAAAAAAGCATTAAACTCAGACCTATCAATAATTACACTGGATGTAAAAGGACTAAAGACACCAACTAAAGAGACAGGCAGTGGCAGAGTGGATTACAAAAAACATGGTCCATCTATATACTGCATACAAGAGAGACATCATAGACTTAATTAGAGACACAAACTAAAGCTCAAAGGATAAAAAATATGTATATCAAACAACAATTTAAAAAAGAGCAGGAGTGGCAATATTATTCTCTGACAAAATAGATTTTAAAGCAAAATCTACCACAAAAGATAAGAAATGATACTATAAGATTAAAGGGTCAACATACCAAGAGGACATAACTCTAATAAGTATTTACACACCCAATGACAGGATTGCAAAATACCAACTCTAAGCATTGAAAAGAAAAATAAACAGTTCCATAATAACAGTAGGAGACCTCAACACCTTACTGTCAGTGAAGGACAAAAAAATTCTGAAAGAAGTTCAGTGAAAACATGGAAGATCTAAATGCCACAGTCAACCAACCTGACCTCATACGCATATATAGAACACTCCACCCAACAGCAGGCAGGCATACTTTCTTTACCAGTTTATGTACAACATTCTTCAGAATAGACCACATATTAGGGAACAAAGCAAGGCTTAACAGAATCCAAAACATAGAAATATCACAAAGTATCCTTTGGGACCATGAAGCCATAAAATTATACATCAATAGCGGAGAAAAAGGGGAAAAAATCAAATATATGGAAACTGAAAATCACCTTGCTCAAAAACTACTGGATTGTAAAAGAAATTAAGGACAGAATAAAGAAATTGACAGAATCAAATTAGAATGAAAACACATCCTACAAGAACCCCTGACACACAGCAACAGTGGTGCTCAGAGGTCAACTCACAGCAATAAACACACACATCCAAAAAGAAGACAGGCCCCAAATCAAAATATTAACCTTATAACTCAAACATGTAGAAAGAGAGCAGCAAAAGAAACCCTCTGGGAGTGACAGCATGCAGTAGAAAGCTGGTCATCATAACTGGACTACACCATAAGCTAAAGTTTTATAAATTCAACCCAACATTTCGAAGGACAGAGTAGCACAGACAGAGGTCTGGGGACCACGTGTTTGGGTAATATCGAGGTCAACTGGCATAACTAGTCTTTTTCTAAAAGAATCTTTTGAACTCCATATTGGTGATTGGTGCCTGAGGTCTTAAAAGCCAGCAAGCTGCGATCTGAGGAACAGTTGGTTCCAAACCACCTGGAAGAGATGACAACTAAGAACATTAAAGACACAAGGAAAAATGAGCCCAAGAGACAGAAAGATCTGTATCATTTGGAGATTACATCAGTAGGAGAAGAAAACTAGCTGGTGCCCAGCCACCACCAAAGACAGCCCTGACAGGAAACACAATGTAGAGTCCCTGACATAACACAAGAAAAAGAGGTATGAAGATCAAGAACTCTACTAAGAGACCAGACTTGATGGTTTGACAACCTGGAGGGTCCCCTGAGAACATGGCTCTTAGACTTGCTAGCCCAGAGGTGAAACCAGTATTGAAGCCAAAACTTCAGACAAAGAATGGACTGGACGTGGGTACACAGGGTTATGCAAGTGGTGTGTGTACTTTATAGTTTAATATATGTATATGATGCTGTCCTACTGGTTTCTTTTTAGATGGGAGAGGAGAGGGTGGAGACGATGAGACAAATGTTACCTGAGTGGACACCTGAAGTAAAAAGTGGAAAAGAAGAGTGTGCTGTCACAGGGTGAGGAGAGCAGACAGAGTTGCAGAAAGGCGGGTGCTAGGAGTTTTATGTGCAAAATTGATATAGACTGTAAACTTTCATTTAATTACAAAAAAAAAAATTTAAAGCACATGGTGGAGCCAAGATGGAAGACTAGACACACATCTCCTTGATTCCCTCTGAGAACTAAAGCCTGGAATGATTTTTGAACAGAGAAGCATGGACACCCAGGGACCCCTAGGATCTAACATAGGGTTATAAGATTGGACTAGGTGCCAGTAAGGGGGACACTACCTTTCTCTAAAACAAGGCAGCAGAATGCTGAGTCCCGCTTTTGCTGACTCACCATTTGGAAGGACTGCAGCTACTGATATCTTCTTTGTTATCTGGGAGGTGGGAACTGGGCATGAGCCGGCTAATACACTGAGCTGCAGTGCTTAAGTAAACAGCATATAGTGCAGCAGAGAGACTGTGCTTGGGATGGGCACATATTGAGAGCCTGGCTACTGACTGAGGGCACCATTACCCCTCCACCTTCCCTTTTCTGAACTATGCCACAGACTCTGCTGTTTCACAGCAGGAAAGACAGATAGGGTGGGATGCCACCTTGTTCAGCTGGGAGGCAGAGTCACCCACCTGGAGGTCTTAACTGGGGGTAATTCTCACACAGAGTAGCAGCCCCTGTCTGGAATATGCTCCTCCAGCAGAAAAGGTGTGTTTAGGATGGTGGTGCCTAGAGTTATGGGTGAAGCATGGCAGAAGATGGCAGCAAGCTCTAATCCCTCCTTTGAACCATGTCATAGCATCTGGAGACAGCCTATGAGGTGTCTTCCTTCACAGCCTGCCAACACCTGAGGGTCTGACTGAGTTTGGCAGCATTGGACAGCTCCTTCTTTAGCAGTAAAGCACTGTTTTAAAATAAGACCATGTAGATAACTGATTGCTGAGTGCCTGGCAGCATCTCCTCCACTCTTCACAATCCACATAATAGTGTCAGCTGATGGCCCCCCAGTGACTCCATAAGCAGGGTGCTGTCTTTGCCAGCCAGGAGGCAGAGTCTCCCACCCCAGAGACTCCACCTGGGGCCAGCCACTAGAGTACACAGAGGCATCTGGTGACCTACTCCCACCTTACAACTATGCCTCAGCTCCAGTTGAGGTAACACCAGAGAAACCAAACACCTTCTCCACGGTGAAAAGATAACAATCAGTAGCTAACTATTTAAAGAAACAGTTCACCATGGTTCCAGAAAACTCCCAAAATAAAGAATCAAACAACTTTCCAGATGAAGAAGCCTTTCTGAAACTATTGGAGGTAAAATACAAAAAGCTTATATATAGAGCCCTCCTAGAGATTAAACAAAATGCAGCAGAACAAAATGGAAAATTAAGTATGTTATTTGAACTGATGCAACACCAATGATCTGAAATTCAGCAGCCCAATAACAAAACTACAGAATTAGACAATTCAATCCTAAGTCAAAATAGCAGAATTAAGATGGAAGCCAGAGTTAGTGAGCTTGAGGAAAGAGCAACTTACACAAGCATTTATAAGGAGAAATCAGAGAAAATAAGAAAAATGAGGGGCCTACTAAGAGGAATAATCTATGAATAATTGGAGCTCCAGAACAGGAATACAGAGTACTGTTGTAGAGTTGCTAACAGAAAGCTTCCCTGAAATTATGAAAGAATAGACATTCAAGATGCTTATCAAATGCCACAAAAGCTAGACCTCAAAACAAAGGCACCAAAGCACATTATAATCAAGCTTAATAAAATAAAATACAAACAGTGCCTCTTAAAAGCAGTGAGACTTAAAACAAAGCTCACATTCAGAGGGAAGCCCTGTAGGCTTTCATACGACTTCTCAGCAGAAACCATGTTGGCAAGAAGGCAGTTAGATGACACACCGAAATCCTTGAAAGAGAAAAACTTCCAATCAAGAATTACATAATCTGCAAAACTGTCTCTCAAATATGATGGTGAAATTAAGACATTTGCAGATAAACAGAAGCTTAGAGAGTTTTGAAAAATCAAACCAAAATGACAAGAAATACTGAAAGACAGTCTTTGCTTACAAAAACAAGAACATAAAGTGTCTACTTAAGGATATAATGTAGGACACAGCATCCAGAATCCTACTCAGTGAGGGAAGTTACAAAGCTCAAACAAAGCTACAATATTAAAAAAAAAAAAAAAGAGAGAGAGACTCAAAAAACCATGGGTTATAGAAGAAATCAAAGATGAAATAAAGAAATTCATGGACTCCAATGAGAATGAAAACACTTCCTGCCATACAGCCAAAGCAGCGCTCAGAGGTCTGTTTATCTCCATAAATGCACACATCTGGAAGGAAGAAAGAAATCAAATCAAGGAACTAATCCTACAGCTTGAACAAGTAGAAAGAGAACAAAAGAGGAACCCCTCGGGCACCAGAAGAAACCAGATCATAAAGATTAGAGCAGAGCAAAATGAATTAGAGAATAGAAAAACAAATGAAAAAATCGAAAAGACCAAAAGCTGGTTTTTTCAAAAGATTAACCAAATTGACAAACTACTGATTAAACTTACTAAAGAAAAGCAGGAAAGGAAACAAATAACCCAGATTATAAATGAGAGGGGAGTTGTCACAACAGATCCAACAGAAATCAAAAATATCATAACAATACTATAAAAGACTATACTCTAACAAATTTGAAAACCTACAGGAAATGGAAAAATTCCTTGATTCATACCACCTACCCACATTATCACAATGTGAAGCAGAACAACTTTATCAACCCATCACAAAAAAAAAAACAGATTGAAAAGGTCATCAAAACACTGCCAACCAAAAAAAGCCCTGGCCCAGATGGCTTCACTGCAGAATTCTACCAAGCTTTTAGAGAAAAGTTATCTCCAGTACTACTGAGACTATTTCACAGTATAGAAAGGGATGGAGTACTCTCAAACTCATTCTGTGAAGCCAGCATAGCCCTGATACCTAAGCCAGGGAAATACCCAACCAAAAAGGAGAACTACAGACCGATATCACTCATGAATCTAGATGCAAAAATCTTCAACAAAATTCTTGCCAATAGAATACAACAACATATAAAAAAATAATCCATCATGACCAAGTTGGATTCATACCAGGGGTGCAAGGCTGGTTCAACATCAGAAAAACAATTAATGTGATTAACCACATAAATAACACAAAAGACAAGAATCACCTGATTTTGTCTACTGATGCAGAAAAGGCATGTGATAAAGTCCAACACCCATTCATGCTAAAAACTCTTAGGAAAATAGGCATAGATGGAAAATTCCTCAAGGCAATAGGGCCACTTATACAAAGCCAATTGCTCACATCATCCTGAATGGAGACTGAAACAGGAATTAGACAAGGATGTCCACTCTCACCTCTCCTATTGAACATTGTACTAGAAGTTCTAGCCAGAACAATTAGACAAGACCAAGAAATAAAGGGCATCTGCATTGGCAAAGAAGTAAAAATCTCTCTGTTTGCAGATGATATGATTGATTGTATAAGCAGAGAATCCCAAAGAATCTATACGTAAACTACTCAAACTGATAAAAGACTTCAGCAAAGTCTCAGGATATAAGATAAACATAAGTAAATCAGTAGGATTCCTTTATACCAACAATGAGACTGTTAATGAAGAAATAATCAAATCAGTATCATTTACTATAGCCACTAAGAAGATAAAGTAACTAGGGAATTCATCTAACTAGAGAAATAACAGTCCTTTACAAAGAGAACTACAAGCCCTTACTACAAGAAACTAAGAGAGACTTAGATAAATTGAAAAACCTACCCTGCTCATGGATGGGAAGACTTGAAATTGTGAAAACGTCTATTTTACCCAAAGCAATCTACTTATATAATGCAATCCCAATACAAGTTTCAGTGTAACTTTTCAATGAGATTGAGAAACAAATTACCAAATTTGTTTGGAAAGGGAAGAAGCCCCAGATAAGTAAGATACTACTAAAGAAGAACACACTGGGAGGCCTCTCATTACCCGACCTTAGAACATACTACACTGCCACAGTGGTCAAAACAGCCTGGTACTGGTACAAGAACAGACAGATCAATCAATGAAACAGAATTGAGACCCCAAAGATGACACCATCTGCTTATGAACAAAGGCCCTAAGACATTAACAAAGGCCCAAAGACATTCAACAAAGGCCCTAAGACATTAAACTGGGGTAAAAACAGTATCTTCAACAAATGGTACTGGCAAAATTGGATATCCATCTGCAATAAATTGAAACAAGATCCATGTCTTACATCTTATACAAAAACCAACTCCAACTGGACAAAAGACCTAAATATCAAACCTAAAACGATAAAGCTCATCCAAGAAAAGGTAGGAACAACAATGGAAGTTTTAATACACAATGTAGACAGACCTCAAAATCTGTCAAACAAACCACAGTCAATAGAAGAGAAAATAGATAAATGGGAACTATTAAGAATCAAACACTTTTGCTCATTCAAAGACTTTATTAATAGAATTAAAAGGCCACCTACAAAATAGGAAAAAATATTTCACAACTCTATGTCAGACCGATGCCTGATCTCCATAATTTATAAGATACTACAAAATATCAATAAGAACAAGGTACATCATCCAATTAAGTGTTGGGCAAAAGAGATGGACAGACATTTCTCTAAAGAGGAGATCCAGGCAGCCAAAAAAACACATGCAGTCATGTTCACGATCTTTAGTTATTAAAGAAATTCAAATCAAGACTACAATGAGATACCATCTCACCCCAAGAAGGTTGGCCATTATCCAAAAAACACAAAACAACAAATGCTGGAGAGGCTGTGGAGAAAGTGGAACTCTTCTACACTGTTGGTGGGGTTCCAAAATGGTCCAACCTCTTTGGAAAGCAATCTGGCACTTCCTTAAAAAAATGGATATCGATATACCATTTGACCCAGTAATTCCATTACTTGGACTATATCCTACAGAATCAAGGCCTTTCACACCAATGGACACATGCACAAGAATGTTTATTGCAGCACAGTCCACAACAGCAAAAAGATAGAATCGACCCAGATGCCCAACAATAGAAGAATGGATAGGTAAACTATGGTATATATACTCAATGGAGTACTATTCAATGATAAAGAATAATGATGATTCCAGGAAACATCTCATGACCTCGTTTCAACTGGAAGACATTACGTTGAGTGAAAGTAGTCAGTGACAAACAGACAAATATTGTATGAGACCCTTATGATAAGATCTCAAAAACAGACTTATGTATAGATGAAAAGACTCTTTGACAGCTGCAAGGGAGGGGAGAGGGAGGGCGAGGGGGCAAGGGTTTAGATTAGATAGTTGCTAGAAATCTGGTTGGGTGAAATCAGTGATAGCACACATTAGAAACAAGAACATTAAGTGGACTTCAGCATAACTTGAGTACTCCTTCCATCTTAACCCAATATTGCAAGGATAAAGTAGCTGGGGCAGGAGGCGGGGGACCATGCTCTTAGGCGAAAGGGAGGCCAACTGGCACAACTAGCGTTTTGCTAAGAGGGATTTCTGCACCCCATGTTGGTGAGTGGCGTCTGGGGTCTTAAAAGCTGCCAAGCTGCCATCCAAGGTTACAGCTAACGGTCCTAACTCAGCAGGAATGGATGCTCACCAAGGACCAAAATGACATGAGGTAAAGACAACCCAGAAGATAGAGAGACCCACACGAGGGGGTGCCTACATCGACTTGGGACCAGAAGAACCAGATGGTGCCTGGGAATCACCAGTGATGGCCACGATGGAGCTCACTAAGTTGAGTCTCACTGGTAACACAAGAATAAAAAGGAGTGCACCCTGAGATCTCTACTAAAACACCTCAACTGATGGTCCAGTGGCTACAGGGTTCCCCTGGGAGCATGATCCCTGGGTCTGATGCTGCCCTCACCCATAAATCATAATGAAGATCCACTCTTTGGACACGAACGGATTGGACTTGGTGATGCAGAGTGACCATATATTGGATGCACTTTATGGTTCTATGCATCTATAGGATATCATCCTGCTGACCTCTGGCTGGAGGAAGGAAAGTGGGTGGAGAGGAGGGGAAAAGAGACTGTTGGGAGGATGAGACATGTGTGGAACCAAGAGGAAGAGTGTGCTGTCACGGTGCAGGGAGAGTAGTGGAAGCTGCATGTAGGTCAGCATGCAAATTTACATGGGAATGTACATTTTCATTCAATCATGATAAAAAAAAATATTTCAACCAGAAAAAAAAAAGTTAAAGTTTACTTCAGTACTACTGAGATTACTTCACAGCACAGAAAGGGAAGGAATACTCTCAAATTCATTCCATGCAACCAGCATAACCCTTGTCATAGATTGAATTGTGTCCCCCCCAAAACATGTGTAGCCATGTGGCTGGGCCATGATTCCCAGTACCTTGTGACTGCCCTACATTTTATGATTTTCCTAAGCTTTGTGTTAAAGGATTAGGGTGAGATTGTAAATCCCTTCACAGGATCACTTCCGTGCTCCACTGTAAGGAAGTTTCCCTGGAGTATGGCTTGCACCACCCTTAATCCTTTCATCCTACAAGAGATAAAAGGAAAGGGGAGCAAGCAGAGAGTCGGGAACCTCACACCATCAAGAAAGCAGCAACAGAAGAAGAGTGCACCCTTCAGACCTGAGGTTCCTGAACCAAGATGCTCCCTGAACAAAGACTGATGCAATACCATACTTTCCTCCAGAGCGGACTAGGGGAAAGCCTTCCCCTGGATCAGACATCCTGAATTTGATCTTGTAGCCTACCAGAGTGTAAGAATAAACTTTCCTTTGTTAAAGCCATCCACTTTGTGGTATGTCTGTTAGAGCAGCACTAGCTGACTAAAAACAACAATGACATCAAAGCCAGGGAAAGATACCCCCCCAAAAGAAAATTACAGACCAGTATCACTCATGAATATAGATGCAAAAATCTTCAACAAAGTCCTTGCCAATAGAATTCAACACCACATCAAAAAAATAATTCATCCAGACCAAGCTGGATTCATACCAGGTATGCAAGGCTGCTTCAACATCAGAAAAATAATTAATGTGATCAACCACATAAGTACAAGGAAAGATAAGAATCACCTGATTTTGTCAATAGATGCAAAAAAGGCATTTGATAAAGTCCAACACCTGTTCATGCTAAAAAGTCTCAGAAAAATAGGAACAGATGGTAAATTCCACAATGCAATAAGGTGTATCTACACAAAGTTAACAGCCTACATTATCCAGAACTGAGAGAGACTGAAAGAATTTCCTTAAAGAACAGGAACTATAAAAGGATGTCCACTCTCACCACTTCTATTCAACGTAGTACTAGAAGTTCTAGCCAGAGCAATTAGACAAGACAAAGAAATAAAGGGCATCTGCATTGGCAAAGAAGTAAAAATCTCCCTATCTGCAGATGATATGATTGTATATGCAGAGAATAATAAAGAATCCACAAGTAAACTACCCAAACTAATAGAATAGTTCAGCAAAGTATCAGGATATAAGATAAACCTAAGTAAATCAGAAGGATTCCTTTATACCAACAAAGAGATCAAAGAAGAAATCACCAAATCAATACCATTTACTATATTCCCCCAAGAAGATAAAATATCTAGGAATAAATCTAACTAGAGACATAAGAGACCTATACAAAGAGAACTACAAGACCTTACTGCAAGAAATCAAGAGAAACTTACATAAATGAAGAAACCCACCCTGCTCATGGACAGGAAGACTTAACATTGTGAAAATTGTCTCCTTTACCCAAAGTGATTTACATACACAATGCAATTTCAATACAAATTCCAATGACTTCTTTTCTGTTTTTTTTTTGTTGTTGTTGATTGAGTGGAATTATATAATCCAAATTATTTGTATGTCCACCTACCTGCAGCTCCTTCTGCTCTCCTTGTCAGTGACAGCATACTTGTCCTTTCCGTTCCATACATGTCATATCCTTTTAACAATCTCCTGTCCCCTTCTCTCCACCCTTTCCTCTCCCTTCTAGTAAGAGGCCAGTAGGATAGTATCCTATAGAATAATAGAATCATAAAATACACACACCATGTGGTCACATTATGTTCCTGAGTCCAATCCATTTCTGCCCAAAGAGTTGACCTCAACAACGTTTTCTGGTCAGGGGCAGAAGCAGGTCTAGGGACCATGTTCCCTGGGGAACCCCCAGGCCTTTGGACCATCAATTGCAGTCTTTTAGAAGAGTTCTTGAGGTGCACCCCTCTTTTTCTCATGTTGCCACTCCAGTGACATGTTTCAATGAGATGGAGAAACAAATCACCAACTTTGTTTGGAAAGGGAAGAAATCCCGGATAAGCAAAGCACTACTGAAGAAGAAGAACACAGTGGGAGGCCTTACACTGCCCAACCATAGAACCTATTACACTGCCACAGTAGTCAAAATAGCCTGGTACTTGTACAAAAGGAGACATATAGAAGAATGGAACAGAGTTGAGACCCCAGAGATGCCACCATCCTCTTATGAACAGTTGATATTCAACAAAGGCCCTAAGATTTTAAACTGAGGTAAAAATAGTTTCTTTAACAAAAGGATTCATATCAGGCATGCAGAAATGCTTAAACACTGGAAAAATGATCAAAGTAATCCATTACATAAATTACACAAAAGAAATGCATGATCTCATCAGGTGATGCAATAAAGGCATTTGACAAATTCCAAAACCATTCTTGATTTCAAAAACTCACTGAAAAACTGGAGTAGAAGGGAAATTCCTCAACATAATAAAGGACATTTACACAAAGCCAATAGCTGACATCATCCTAACTGCAGAGAGTATGAAAGCATACCCCACGAGAATGGGAACCAGACAAGGATGTCCTTTAGTAGCAATCTTATCAACACTGTGCTTGAGTTCCTAGCCACAGCAGTTAGACTAGAAAAAGAAATAAATGACATCCAAATTGATAAGAAGGTAGTAAAACTATTTCTACGTGTAAATAAAATGATCTTACTATATATATACAAGTAAAATTTTGCTCAAAATCATTCAAAAGTGACTGTAACAGTATTTTGACAAGGAACTGCCAGACATTCCAGTCAGATTCAGAAGAAGATGTAGAACCAGGGATATTACTGCTGATGTCAGATGGATCTTGGCTGAAAACAGAGAATACCAGGAAGATGTTTACCTCTGTTTCATTGACTATGCAAAGACATTTGACTGTGTGCATCATAATCAATTATGGCTAACATTGAGGAGAATGGGAATTTCAGAATACTTAATTGTGCTCATGACGAATCTGCATATGGATCAAGCAGCAGTCATGAGAACAGCACAAGGGGATGTTGCAAGGTTTTAAGTCAGTAAAGGTGTGCGTCAGGGTTGTATCCTTTCACCGTATCTTGTCATTCTCTATGCCAAGCAAATAATTTGAAATGTTGGGTTATATGAAGATCAATGGGGCATCAGGATTGAAGAAAGATTCATTAACAGGCTGCATTATACAGATGACACAACTCTGCTTGCTGGAGGTAAAGAGGGTTTGGAACATGTTTTCTGATCAAAGACCACAGCCTTCAGTATGAATTACACCTCAACATCAAAAACAAAAATCTTAACAACCAGACTAGTAAGCAACATCATTATAAACAGAGAAAGGATCGAGGCTGTCAAAGACTTCATTTTACTTGGTTCCACAATCTATGCCCACAGAAGCAACAGTCAAGAGATCAGAAAATACAATGCACTGGGAAAATTTGCTGCAAAGGACCTCTTTAAAGTATTAAAAAGTAAAGATGTCATCTTGAAGACTAGGGTGCACTTGACCCAAGCCATGGTATTTTCAGTCACATCATATGCATGTATGTGGAAGCTGGACAATGAATAAAGAACAGAAGAAGAACTGATGCCTTTGAATTGTGGTGTTGGAAGAGAATACTGAATGTACCACAGTGTGCCAAAAGAATGAACAGATCTGTTCTGGAAGAAGTACAACCAGAGTGTTCCTTTGAAGCACAGATTGTAACACTATGACTCACATTCTTTGGACATGTTGTCACAAGGGATCAATCCTTGAAGAAGGACATGATGCTTGGTAGAGTTGAGGGTCAGCAAAAAAGAGAACATGCTCAACAAGATGGACTGACACAGTAGCTACAATGGGTTTAGAGATAAAAACAATTATGGGCATGGCACTGGACTAGACAGGGTTTCCTTCTGTTTTGCACAGTGTTGCTGTATGTCAGAATTCACTCAATAAAACAACAACAATGAATTCCCCAAACTTCCAAGAAGCCACAAGAAAACTATTGGAACTAATAGAAGATTTCAGCAAAGCAATCAAGATACAAGATAAACATACAAAAATCAGTTGGATTCCTCAACACCAAGAAAGAAAACTTCAAACAGGAAATCACCAAATCAATACCATATATATCAGCCCTCAAAAAGATCAGATACTTAGGAATAAACCTAACCAGAGATGCAAAAGACCTATCCAAAGAAAACTGCAAGCCACTACTGCAAGAAACCAAGAGACTTATATAAGTGGAAAAACATACCCTGCTCACTCATAGGAAGATTCAACATTGTCAAAATCTCAATTCTACCCAAAGCAATCTACAGAGAAAACGAAATGCTGATCCAAATTCTAGTGATAACTTTTAATAAGATGGAGAAAAAATCATTAACTTCATATGAAAAGGGAAGAGTCCCTGGGTATAAATTATTACTGAAGAAGAACAAAGTAGGAGGCCTCACACTACCAGATTTCAGAGCTTATTACACAGCCTCTGTAGTCAAAACAGCCTGGTACTGATACAACAACAGATACATAGACCAATGGAACAGAGTTGGGAATGCTATAACAGCTGATATTTGACAAAAGCCCACAGTCCATTAAATGGGAAAAGGACAGTCTCTTTAACAAGTTGTGTTGGCATAACTGGATATCCACGATGAAACAAGACCCACACCTCACACACAAAAATTACCTCAAAATAGGTCAAAAATCTAAACATAGAATCTGAAACACTACAGATCATGGAAGAAAACAGGGATAATGCTAGAAGGTGTAACATATGGCATACACATAATACAAAACGTAACAATATGCAGTATCCAGAAGAGAAGCTCAATAATGGGAGCTCCTACAAATCAATCTCTTATACTTACAAAAGACTTCACCAAAGAGCAAAATGATAGCCTACAGACTGGGGAAAATTTTGGGGATATGACATGTCCAATCAGCATCTAATCTCTAATATCTACAATGTATTTCAAAACTTCAACAACAAAACCACAAATAACTCTATTTAAAAATGAGCAAAGGATATGAACAGGCACTTCACCAATGAACACATTCAGGCATTTAACATATACATAAGGAAATGCTCATAATCATTAGCTATTAGAGAAATGCAAATCAGAACTACAATGAGATACCATTTACTCCAACAAGGCCAGCATTAATCTGAAAAACACAAAATAATAAATGTTGGAAAGGCTGCTGAGAGACTGGAAAATTTACATGCTGTTGGTGGGAATGTAAAATTGTACAAGTTTGGAAACACATTTAGCACTTTCTTAAAAAGCAAGACATAAAAGGAGCATACAGTCCAGGAATCTCACCCACTGGAATATATCCTAGAGAAATAAATAGATATATGCACACCCATGTTCAATGCAACACTGTTCACAGTAGTAAAAATGTGGAAACAACCTATGTGCCTATCAGTGGACGAACAGATACAGAAATTATGACACATTCACACAATGGAATACTATACAATAATAAAGAACAACGATGAATCCATGAAACACAACTTGGATGAATCTGGAAGGTATTAGGTTGAAATTAGTAGCAAAAGGACAAATACTGTATGAGACCATTATTAAAGGAACTCAGAAAGTTTACACACAAAAGAAAATATTCACTGATGGTTATGATGGTGGACAGGGAAGGAGAGGGTAATTTACTAACTCCGTAATAGACAAAAACTATCTTATATGAAGAGAAGTGTATCATACAGTACAAGAAATATCAACACCATGAACTAAATCAAAAGCTAAGAGGTTTCCTGAACACAACCAAACACTTCAAGGAACAGTGTAGCAGGGTCAAGGTTTAGGGACCATAATTTCAGGAGACATCTAGGTCAACTGGCATAATAAAGTTTATTAAGAAAATGTTGTCCATCCCGCTTTGGTGAATGGTATTTGGGCTCTTAAAAGCTAGCAAGCTGCCCTTGAAGATGCATCAACTGGTCCCAACCTACATAGAAAAAAGGAGAATGAAGAATACCAAAGAAACAAGGAAAATATTAGTCCAAGAGACAGAGAGGTCACACAAATTACAGACTCCATCAACCTAAGACCAGAAGAACTACATGCTATCTGGCTACCACCAATGACCACGTGAAAGGGAACACAACAGACAGAATAGCAGAAAAGTGGGGTGCAGAATTCAAATTCTAGTAAAAAAGATGACTCAATGGTCTGACTGAGACTAGAGGAACCACACAAAGCATGGTCCAAGACTCTCTGTTAACCCAGAACTAAAATCATTTCTGAAGCTGACACTTCAGACAAAGAACAGGCTGGAGCATAGGACACAAAATGATACTCATAAAGAATATGCTTTTCAATTTAAGGAGATGTATGACACTAATAGGCAGTTCCTGTTTGGAGGTGAGATGAGAAGGCAGAAAGGGATTGGTGCTGGTTGAATGGACACAAGAAATCCAGGGTAGAAAGGAGGAGTGTGTGGTCACATTACAGAAATAGCAGCTAGGTTCTCACAGCAATGTGTGTATATATTTTTGTGTGAGAAACAAATTTGAGCTATAAACTTTTACCTACAGTATTTTAAAATAAGAAGTTAGAAAAATGAACAAGATTTCAGAAAGGCACAGCTCCACTGATGGTTTTAGGAGCAAATTTGAAACAATGGAAGACAGGATCAGCAAAATTGAAGAAAAATTGTAGATAGGTCTTTGTTTGACAAAAATCAAAGAAAAGAATGATGAAAAATGAAGGAACTCTGAGAATAATATTGAATACAATGAGAAGAAAAATTTGCTTGCAATCAGAGTTCTAGAACAGAGGGATCTGTTAGTCATCTCGTGCTGATTTAACAGAAATATCATAAGTGGATGGCTTTAAAAGAAAAATTTTATTGTGTCACAGTCCAGCAAGCTAACAGTCCAAATTTAGGGTGTCAGCTCCAAGAGAAGGAGTTTTCGTCCCTAAAAAAATCACATCCTTGCAAACATGTAAAACATATTTACACAATCATAGCAAAAGTCTTAAAGTCCAAGTCCAAACCACAGAAATTCCTCTTCAACTGTGAAATCTAAAATGCAAGTTATCTGCTCCCAAGATACAATGGCTGAACAGGTGGGCACAAGCTAGACATTTCCATTACAAATGGGAGAAAGAAGGCAAAACATGCAACAAGCAAGTCAGCAGAACACATTTTATCGGCCCTCAAGGCTTGAAATAATCTTCATTTTCTGAGATATTTTACACAACAGTCTGGCCTTCCAGATTCTGGGTATTGGCCACACTCTCCAGATTCTAAACTCAGACTCTGCAACCGTGTGATACAGCTCTACCTTCCAGGCACACTGGGACAGCAACTCTGCTCCCTTGGCTTTACGCACACCATTTTCCCAGTCCATCTGAGTGGCAGTTCCACGCTTAGAAATAGCAGGGGCCATAGCTCCACCCTCAGAAAACCCTGAAGTCATGGCCAGTGCTTTCCAAGACTGAGGCAGTTCAGCTCTCCTGCTCCTTGTCTCTTAAGCTTCTGCCTCCAGTGGCCTCATGGCCCAGGCTGACACCTGCATCTGCCCTGCTGGGGCAAGTGTTCCAAAGCTCTGCAGCTCCACTGAGTTAAGCACCCAGAGGCACTGGAACAGGCAGAGTAAAATAAGTGGCTGCATCTTGACCATAACCTGCATCATTTTGTTTCTTAATTCTGTCTCCAAGCAGGATTCCACTGCCTCCTTCAGTCTCTCTCAAGGCTGAGGACAAACCTATGTTTTCTTTGGGACTACGGGGGAAAAAAATGATAATAATCTAAAAGCCACAAAAGAAAAAGTAATCTGCCTGTGACCAGCAACTTATATCAAGGCCAGAACACCTCCAGGCCCAAAATACCAATTAAGATACCAACATATCTGGAAGGAAACCACTGTGACCACCCAAAGAAGAATTAACCTACAAATTCCTAGGACTCCTAAAATCTTATTCCCTTTTTCAACAAAACCTCCAGCTGGTCTCCTTTTTGGAGAGAGAGATTTTGTTTGTCTCCTTGCCTATTGGTACATAATAAATGTCCTGCTTCTCATCTCACCCCCATCTCAAAGACAGGCTGCTTGCAGCATGCAGCATGAACCTTGCTTAGTTTTGTGGCAACAAATTTGACTCCCAAGAGGACATTTGGCTATTGGTGACTCGGGGACCCCAAGGTGGGTCTGGCCTTCATGTCAGCTCTTAAGCAGATGGCCACTGCTGGACACCCTTTTGTTTCTAAATCAAGGGGCCAAGAGGATCTAGGTCTAGCCACAGTGTTACCAGTATGCAATCGCTGTAAAAGAGGTGAGTAGAGTACTTAAGCAAGACTTGGACAGGATCCTTGAGTCCACTGTCCTATCCCTGGGAGCCACAGAGACAAGATAGATATGGCTAGAGTCTTGCAGGTTCTGGGACAGACAGTTCCCTGGATGACCAACCCTGTGCATAGACTTGTCATGAGGGATTCTGGTTACTTTAGTCTTGGTTTGGACCTAAAGTATCTTGGAGATTGAGGCAGCCAAGACTGAGGTGGCCAAATTCATCCTTTCTGGAGGGATCTGAGTGCACTCCAGGAGGAAATCGAAGTCACCAAGAATACTGAGGCTGCCAAGGGTACTCCATTCCCTTAGAGGTTTAAGTGTTTCTTGTGTGTCTACGTGTCTTGCACATCTTGTCCAGACTTGCCTGTTTTGTCAAGTCCTCACCGAAATGGGCTTTGCTTGTATCAGAGTACCCCACCACCCTGGTTTAATTTCACAGTATTTCTGGTTTAAATTATTTGAGACTGACCACCAGTTTTACAGGCTGGAAGATCTTTGATGCCCAAATTCTCCTGATAAGGGTGGGGAAAGTCTTGGTTGCACTAACTGAGAGTGACAAAAAGCAGAATTTCGAGTAGATCAAGAAATAAATTGTCAGTAGGTTGAAAAGACTAACTTACAACCCTCAGTTTGAACCCCTAGAAAAGAAAAACAAGATAGTTTGGTCTTAAAGTAAAAGTAGCAATTCTAGAACAGTAAAAGTAAATTAGCTATTTCTTGCTTTTTAAAAGGCCTAGGTGAACTCAAACATATGTAAATGATTTGAAATGACCTAACGTTGTCTTCTTGAACTAAAAAAACACAGAGGGTAGGGCAGGATCAGGCTCCCCCAATCCCCAGTCTCCATGGTTGTATAGCTACAAGGAAGCTTTTGAAAGGCCCTTTTCAACAACTGGAGACATTTTTAAGACAAAGGATAAGAACTGTTACTTTACTGTAACTATCAGAAATCCGGTGTTAATTTCCAAAGCCAGTTGATAGAACTTTTATGAGTTAAAATTAGATTGAGAAAAATATGAGGCATAGCAAAAGCTGAATGCAAACTTGGAATGCCTAAATAAACTTTATTTCAATTACATGCTTGAAACAATTTCCAGGGCCTTTTAGATAAGTTGCTGATAATAAGTTAATAGATATTTGTCATAATTTAAGTTTATGTACCTTTGTTTTTATTTCACAAGAGAAATATATATATGTAAGTCTGTGAGTTCACTTTTGCTATTTAAAGGGATACACTATGGTTTATTGAAATTTTTTTATTTGATATGGTCATAAGTTTTATCTGACAAAAGCTTAATAGTTTAATTTATGAGATTTTTAAGAGCATTAATGTTAGATAGAATATGAAAGGAAAAATTGGGTTTTTTTGCTGTTAAAATAACAAAGTTTTCTCTGATCTCTCAGTAAGTGGTTAATCCATTCTTTGTGTAATCTCCCTTGTAGGCAAAGTTTTGACTTCTCGTTAGAATAAGATTCCTGAATCAAAAACCAAGCGACTGGACTTGGGAAAGAAGAAAAAGCTAAGTTTTTACTTTAAGATCTTTAGTTAAGCAATATTACTATTGTTTCTTGTTAACCTGTAGTCAACTCCTGACAACCCTGAAACTTTATGGAAAGCTATAAATATCTTTTTATAAAGGAAAAATGCTAAAAAGTTTTAGTTAATAAATTACATGGCATGGGTTAAAATCAAGAGAAGTGCCTGATTCTCATTATGTTAAAATTTATGTTAGCTATTTCCTGTGTTTTTGCCTGATACTATGTAACAAATGTATAGTATTATAATTTTACCATTTCTTAATAGCTAACTTGGTTATAACTTTGTTTTAATCCAGTATCATCAAAGCCAATGCTTTGATTGGTGAATTCAAATTACTTACTTATGAATTAATTTTTATACTATATTCTTTGTATACAGAATTATAATCTTGGTATATAAGATATTGTGCCTCAAAATCATTGTGTCTAAAGTCTGAAGTTCTTTAAAAATATGGCTAATGCTCATATTTAGAAAAATTATAGTCCAGTCGGATCTGACTCAATGGCACTTGGCTTTGGCATAGGAAGTACAGAGTGGAAAGGAGGAGTGTACCATCACAGGGTTGGGATAGCATATGGAGTTGCATAGGGGTCTCTGTATGTGGTTTTATAACACAAATCAACTTAATATGTAGACTTTCACTTAATCACAATATTGTAATTAAAAAAAGAAATATTATTATCTAAAAGTTTCTAACAGATCTAACCTTATTTGGCTTTTACATTTTTCTTGTAATTAACTTCTATGAAGTCTTTTCACTATTAAGAGTATTTACTTTCATAAATTAATCATAGTCTTATTAAGCGTTGTCATCTACAGATAAGTTTTTACTTTGTTGACTATCTGGAAAAGTTTTACTATAACATCTCCAAAAAAAGGAGGACTATATTTGACCTGTGAATCAAGATTTCCAAAACTCTTATGCAGCTGATCCAGAATCAGGTGGAACAGAAAATAAATACATAACACTGAGTAGATGAAAAGATATTAAGGGTTCTATGTGAGAAGATTGCTGATGTTTCAAAGTCCTACTTTCTAGATATAAGAAACACTTTCCTTTCTCCTAAATTATTTAACTAATGTGTTTATATACTGTCACTCTCTAAGTAGAAATTCCTATTGGTAAACTTAGCAAAATGTAACATCATAACCAGAGAAGTGTCTGAAATTTGAGTTATGATTTTACAAACTAGAATAATATTAGATTTACCATTGTATCAAGAAACAGTTTGTGCCTTAACAGATCAAATGTTGCTGTGTTTATATTAATACACAAAAAGAGATTTTACAGAGCACAGTTGCTGCTAAGGCACATGAAGAATAATTACTGATGCTGCTGATGCCTAAACAAACACCTCATAAAATTTGTTTCCTTGTTCAAAGACCTTAGAGTCATAGGTTTATTGGTTATTTCAGGAAATTGGCCTAATATTATTGTTAGTCTTTCTATTCAACTCCCTACTACACTGTAGGGTACCTGATATCTTAAAAATAAGATGGTGTCCAATTTACCATTTATTGTGCATTTTTTATCAAAAAGTTTATAGTAAGATCACGATATAAAAGAGGGAACTGTGAAAGAGTTGTATACAATTCTGGAACGTAGATTTATGGCTTTTGTAGAGGTTAGAGTAGCTCTCACAGGCCTTTGGGTATCCGTTGGGACTTGGAACTTTTGAGTAAAGAAAAAAAAACTGGTTCCTAAAGCCACTTTAAGTCAAACAGCGGCCCACACAAAATAGCTCTGCGCTATTTCGTTTTAGATTCCACATCTGTTTCTGAGACAGTGACCCATAACTCTTAATAGGTAAGCCAAGAAAGGGTAGCTTGTTCTTAGAAAGAACACTCAGTATGTTTTAAAGAGACTAACTGAAGACCTACAACAGAAGAGGTCATCCTATATTATCTTGCTAATCATTAGTTCTCTAATGACTTGTTTGTTGCTTGTAAGTTTTTCTATATTTTTTGTTTTCTCTAGACAAATTTTGTATGCTGCTTACTGATACATATTTTTGGTGTGTGTGTATATATATATACATATATAGTTGGTACAGCCAATTATACTTATTTAAATGATCCCTTTAAACTGACAGTGAATTTACATAGACACTTTCTTGTTTAGATTCCCAGTGAATGCCTGGGCAATGCCCTTTGGAAATTTTATGACTACCTTTAGCTATTCATAGTAATGGAGCTAGTAAACACTATAAAATCTGCTGCCATCAAGGTGATTCCAACTCATGGCAATGCTATTAGACAGAGCAGAACTGCCCTGTTGAGTTTCCAAGGAGCACCTGGTGGATTTGAGCTGTCAACATTTTGGTTAGCAGCTGCAGCACTTAACCATTACGCCACCAGGGTTTTGAAATACTGTAATGTTAAATAGTTACACATTGTAAAATGAGAGTCAGAAGAAATTTCACTGGTCCAGCACTGGAGCTGGACTCACAAGGACACATCAACTGAGGCTTTTTCAGGTTTTATTCACTGGTACTTTCTGTACACTAGACCCACTGTGCCCTAAGAATACATACTGTTGTTTTAGTGTGACTCTCTTTGCTATACTGTTTGTCAGTTTCTAGGCTTATATGCATTTCTGTGTCCTCCCTGTTGACCTTAACCATATTCTGCTCCAAGCAAGAGCCAGAGTACTTCTCTTTTCTTCTGGATGCCAAGGGACACCACAGGACAAATTTACCAAACTGGGAGAACTGGATTTGTAAGTCAGTCTAAAACTCTGAATATTTGTTTTCCTAACACCCTCCCACATGGGTAAGATTCCCCAGAGACTTTTAATATTACTATTAGAGTGACCTTGATATTTGTATTCTGTTTCCTATGCCTGCATGCTCTACTTAAACAAGTCAGATCACTCAGATAATCAATAATTCTCTTAATCAATTTGGGGTTTCAATATAGCCTTTTCTTACCATCCAACAGCTTTCTAGTAGTTCTTGTTCTACAATGCCTTAGAATATATATTGGCTGAATAAGGGAAGGTTCCGGCAAAATCCAACACTTCATATTACATTCATGTCGTCAGGTGAGGTAGAAATTAATGCGCAAAAATTATAAATAAAGACTAAATGGCTACACAAATGTACTCAAGGCCCAGATCCAACTGCCATTTGGAATACCACTAATCAAATGTGCTCTACAGCCTGGTTTCTTCCTTTCTTAAGATCCCTAGTGTTTTAGTCAGCTAGGGCTGCTCTAACAGAAATATCACAGAGTGGATGGCTTTAACAAAGGAAGGTTTATTCTTACATAGTCTGGTAGGCTGCAAGTCCGTATTCAGGGTGTCCACTCCAGGGGAAGGCTTTCCCCCTTGTCGGCTCTAGAGGAAAGTCTGGTATTGCATGAGTCTCTGTACACGGAGCATCTTGGCACAGTAACCTCAAGTCTGAAGGATGTGCTCTTCTCCAGGTACTGCTTCCTTGATGGTATGAGGTTCCCAATTCGCTGCTTGCTTCCCTTTCCTTTTATCTCTTGTAGGATGAAAGGATTAAGGGTGGTGCAAGCCATACTCCAGGGAAACTCCCTTTACAGTGGAGCAGGGAGGTAATCCTATGAAGGGATTTACAGCCCCACCCTAATCCTTTAACATACAGCTTAGGGAAACCAAAACAGGACAGGACAGTCACAAGATACCGGGAATCATGGCCCAGTCACATGGCTACACATATTTTGGGGGGGTCACAATTCAATCCGTGACACCTAGTAATCCCTCTATTCCTGATTTTCAGCCTGTTTTCTCCATCTTCACCACCATAAAGATGTGGTAAATTTTTACTCTGCCTTTACTACAGTCCAACACACCTGAGATCTCTCTCCAAAACAACATCCTCATCCAGCAGGAAAAACCAGAGAGACTCAGCATCCTGTTTCCCAAAACTGAGAAACCCAGAACAAAAAGAGGGAATTGGAATAGGCAGAGTAAAATAAGTGGCTTCATCTTGAGCACAACCTGCACCATTTTGTTTCTTAATTCTGTCTCCAGGCAGGGGTCCATTGTCTCCCTCAGTTTCTCTCAAGGTTAAGGACTAATCTATGTTCTGTTTAGGACTGTGGAAAAACAAGTGATAATAATCTAAAAGTCACAAAAGAAAAACAAAATAATCTGTCTTGTGATTGGCAACTTATGTGATGGCTAGACCACCTCTGGGCCCAAAATACCAAGTAAAATATCAACACATCTGGAAGGAGACCATAGTGACCACTCAATAAAGAATTAATCTTCTACAAGTTCCTAGGACTCATAAAATCTTATTCCCTTTTCCTATAAAACCCTCCAGCTAGTATCCATTTCAGGGAGGGAGATTTTGGAGGAATGATCCTCTCTGTCTCCTTGCCTACCAGCATGCAATAAACATCTTGCTTCTCATTTCACCTCCTCTCAAAGATTGGCTATTTGTGGCAGGTGGCATGAACTCTATTTAGGCTTACAATAACAGTACTCCACTCCACTAGGAAGGACTCACACAGGCACTCAGCTTTTTCACTCTGTGGATCAGCTCCAGCAGTGTCTCACGCTGGTCTAGTCCTACTGTTGCCTTTCCATTGCTTCTTGTTTCTTTCGATTACTGCTTGTTTCTCACCATCTGTACCTTCTTTGGTATTAACAGTTCTCCTTGGTTACTTCTGAGTCTTCCATCCATTCACAGTGTCAATATCACTTCCACACTTTAGGTACCTGTGAGTGCAGCACCCCACTCTCTTGGTATTAAATTCTGTCTCAATCATCTAGTGCTGCTTTAACAGAAATATCACAAGTGGATGGCGTTAAAAAGAGAAATTTTATTTTGCCACAGTCCAGCAAGCTAAAAGTTCAAATTCAAGGTATCAGTCAGCTCCACAGGAAGGCTTTCTCTGTTGGCTTGAGGAAGGTCCTTGTTATCAAACATCCCCTGGACTGAGAGCTTTGAAAGTACAGGAACCCCAATCCTTTCCAAAGGACATACTCTACTCCAAGCACTGCTTGTTGGTAGTATGAGGCCCCCAATTCTCTGCTTTTCCCCCTTTCCTTTATATCCCAAAAGTCCTGCTCCATCAACACCACCAACACCAACTGTTGCCCATCATCCCTCATTAAAATCATAGAGGCAGGGCTTACAGCACAGAGGAACATCACATGATACTGGGAATGATGGCCTAGCCAAATTGCTAAACATATTTTTAAAAGGGACATAAATGAACCCACAGCCGGGAAGAAAACAGAAAACAGACAGGAGCACTGATGGATTGCTGAAAAAAAAAATTCCTTAATATAATGAATGATGAAGAGTAGACTATTCAAGAAGCTCAGTGAACCACACATAGGATAGACTCCAAACAAAAATCACCAAGGCACATCATAATCCCACTTGCTAAAACCAAAGACAAAGAAAGAATGCTGAGAGTAGCTCAAGAAAAATGTCACATATAGAGGAGGAACAGTAAGACTATGCTCTGATTAATAGACAGAAAGGGTGCAGGCAAAGGGCAATGAGAAGAAACATACAAAACTTTGAAAGAAAAAACTTGTCAAAGAAAAATAGCATGCCCCATGAAACTGTTGCTCAAATACAAAGATTGCCAATTAAGTTCATGAACTCAGGCTAGAAATGGTAAATACCTCATTGCTGAATATCACTACAGTCACCTTGAAATACTCCCCTTGAGAAGCTATGCACCAACAAAAGCACCTGGTCTGCCCTTCAAAGCAATTCTGGAACTCTTTCTGGAATGGCCATCAGAGCTGTCATCATATTATCCTTAATGTCCTGAATGTCATCTAAATGTCTTCCTTTCAATATTTCCTTTGCCTTTGGGTAAAGAAAAAAGTCCTTGGGGGTGAGATCAGATGAGTAGGGCAAGGGTATTCCAATACAGTTATTCATTTACTGGCTAAAAACTCCCTTACAGACAACTATACAATTAAGCTTGTGAACTTGCCACTGTGTGCAATGGCCATTTCAGAAAGAATTCCACAATTGCTTTGGAGGGTGGTCTAGGTGCTGCGGCTGGTGTATAGCTTCTCAAGGGAAGTACTTGGAAGGTGACCATAGTGATATTCAGCAATGAGATATGTAGCACTTAGAACAACTAAGCTCTTGGACTTAACTGTCAGATGCTGCATGATGGCAAAATTAGGACATTCAGAGATAAAGAGATATTAAGAAAACATGTAGGGGGCAGAGTTAAGATGGCGGACTAAGCACACATCTCCTTTTATCCTTCTGGAAACAAAGACCTGAACTGATAATCAAACAGAGCCTTCTGATCACCTAATCAGCCTCAGTACACGGCACAGGGCTGTTAATTGGGACTTCATACTACTGAGCGGCAAATCTCCTGTCTTTCACTGACTCCAGCTCCTGGCTAGCCCTGGCTCTCAGGGACAGAAGGTAAACACACCGTTTTGACTTTTTTTTCTCTGTCTTGGGTGGGTGGAGCTGGGTCTTGCCTAGCGGCTAGACTCAGACACGCTGCTGGGGGGATAGGCAGGCGAAATGCCCATATTTTGAGAGCCAGGCTTAGGACTCTGTTAATCTAGCCACTTTGAGCCTTTCGTTCTATATCTGCATCAGAGGGGTTTGTACGGAATTCTGCAGCCAGTGTGCGGGAAGCCATGTCGGTACTGAGATTTTAGCAGGACCTAATTCTTAGCGTGGGAGCCAGGGCCTGCAAACAGGACAGCGCTTCTCCGACAGAAAAGCAGTAATTTTCCCAATGCCACCTAAGTTGCAGGCCCTGCAACAGAAGCAGAGGAATCACTGTTCTCGGCACCCTTAGCCCCTCTGTCTGCTGCCTGTGTGGAGGATGCCATCATGGATACGGTGGCTGCAGCTGGACCTAATTCTTAGCTTGGGAGCCAGAGCCTGCCCACAAGAGAGAGCTTTTCTATCACAAAAGCAGTACGCGACGCAGTGTCGCCTAAGGCTAGGCACTGTCAGCACAAGCCAACAGGGCAGCAGCATTGCTATATTCTGAACTAGTTTGTTATCATCTGGGGTTGGATATAGTGGTGCTTACTTTGTCAGTTGAGAAGAAGGACCTCTACACATGAAAACCTAACTGACTTGTGAGGTGGTCAGATACCTTTTACTTTACATTTAAGACAGCCTAGAGAAATATTTGCAATCTATCCTCACGGTACCTCTTCCAGTCTCTACATACTCACATGGGACCCAAAAAGCAACAGACAATTATGGCAAACAAGAAATCACCCATGGTTTCAGAAGGCTCCCAAACAAAGCAAAAAAGGAGTTTTCCAGATGAAGAAACTTTTATGAAAGCATCAGGAAGTGAATACAAAATGATTATATACAGAGCCCTTCTGGACTTTATACAAAATGCAGCACAACAAAATGAAAAATTCAGCAAGCTGTTCAATCTGATTGAACACCAGTACTCTGAAATCCAACAGATCAAGAACAAAATCAAAGACATAGAAACTTCCATGCAAAGCCAAAAAAACAGAATGGAACAAATAGAAAAAAGTATTTCTGATTTGGAAGACAGAGCTACTGATGTCAACATCTATGAGCAGAAATAAAAAAAAAAAAAAACAAGAAAAATGAAGAAACATTAAGAAGCATGTGGGACTCTATTAAGAGGAAGAACCTTCAATTAATTGGAGTCCCTGAACAGGGTGAGACATCTGAGAACACAGAGAGTATTGTTGCTGAGCTGCTGAAAGAAAACTTCCCAGAAATCATGAAGAAAGAGAATATAGACATCTCAGATGCATATCGTACGCCACCCAATATGATCTCAAAAGAAAGACTCCAAGACATATTATAATCAAGCTTAACAAAATGAAACACAAGCAGCAACTCTTAAAGGCAGCAAGACTCAAAGCAAAGCTAACATTCAGAGGGAAACCCTGTAGGCTCTTGTCAGATGTCTCAGCAGAAACCATGCTGGCATGGAGACAGTGGCATGACACATTCGAAGCCTTGAAGGAGAAGAACTTCCAACCAAGAATTATATATCCTGAAAAATTATCTTTCAAATACAAAAATGAAATTAAGACATTCCCAGATAAAAAGAAACTCAGAGACTTTATAAAAACCAAACCCAAACTACAAGAAATACTGAAAGAAATTCTTGGCTCTGGCTTAGCAGAATGAAACCACTAACTTTATATTTTAGAACGACACACTACTCAATACTCTACTCTTTAAGGAAGGCTCCAAAGTCAATCACAGCTTTGATACGGCAAGAAGCAATCCAGTGATCATCATGAAAACTATGGTGTCAGCATAATAAAAAGAGGGATGTACTACAGTTGTTACAGTCCTTCCAAATGGAGAGAAAGATGACAAGACTGGTAGTAATTAAAATTGGATTTACATATAGTTTATTAAGGGGGATCATGGGGACAGCTGTAAAGCACAACAAAGATGTATCATACCATTTCAAGAAATGTAACACGAGTCTCAACAACTACAAAACCAGCTCTGAAAAAGGCAAAAAAATCAACTCACAAAAAAGAATGTCCCAGAACAGACTAATGAACAATAGAGAAAACATGAACATAAAAATAAACATATCACAATGGCAGCAGTGAACACATACTTATCAATAATTACATTGAATGTGAATGGACTGAATGCTCCAGTAAAGAGACACCGAGTGTCATCTTGGATCAAAAGATATGACCCATCCATATGTTGTCTAGAAGAAACTCACTTGAGACCTAAAGATAGGAACAAATTGAAAATTAAAGGATGGAAGAATATATATCAAGCTAACAATGAACAAAGAAGAGCAGGGGTGGCAATTCTAATTTTAGACAAAATCAATTTTAATGTGAAATCCACCATCCACAATAATAGTGGGAGACTATAACACTCCACTCTCATTACTAGACAGATCATCCAGAAAAAAGCTCAGTAAAGATACAGAACACCTCATTGCCACAATTAGCCAACTAAACCTCATTGATATATACAGAACTTTCCACCCATCAGCAGACAACTACACCTTCTTCTCCAGTGCACATGGAACATTCTCCAGAATTGACCATGTGATAGGCCATAATGCAATGCTCAACAAAATCCATACCACTGAATTACTGCAAAGCGTCTTCTCAGATCATAAAAGCCATCAAAGTTGAAATTAATAGCAGAAAAAACAGAGAGAGAAAGTGGAACTCTTGGAAACTGAACAACATCTTGCTCAAAAAAACATGGGTTATAGTGGAAATCAAGGATGAAATAAAGAAATTCATGACTTCCAATGAGAACGAAAACACTTCCTACCAGAACCTATGGGATACAGCTAAAGCAGTGCTCAGAGGTCTCCATAAATGCACACATCTGGAAGGAAGAAAGAAACCAAATCAAGGAACTAACTCTACAGCTTGAACGAGTAGAAAGAGGACAACAGAGGAACCCCTTGGGCACCAGAAGAAATGAGATCATAAAGATTAGAGCAGAGTGAAATGAATTAGAGAATAGAAAAACAACTGAAAAGACCAAAAGCTGATTTTTGAAAAGATCAACAAAATTGACAAACCACTGGCTAAACTTACTAAAGAAAAGCAGGAAAGGAAACAAATAGTCCAAATTAGAAATGAGAGGGGAGTTGTCACCACAGATGCAACAAAAATAAAAAATATCAAAACAGAATACTATGAAAAACTGTACTGCAAGAAATTTGAAAATCTAGGGGAAATGGACAAATTCCTTGATTCATACTACCTACCCAAATTATCACAACGTGAAGCAGAACAACTTAATAAATCCATCACAAAGGAACAGATTGAAAATGTCATCAAAACACTGGAACCAAAAAAAGTCCAGGTCCAGATGGCTTCACTACAGAATTCTATCAAGCATTTAGAGAAGGGTTATCTCCAATACTACTGAGACTATTTCACAGTATAGAAAGGGATGGAGTACTCCCAAACTCATTCTATGAAGCCAGCATAACCCTGATACCTAAGCCAGGGAACAACACAACAAAGAAAAAGAACTACAGACCGATATCACTCATGAATCTAGATCCAAAAATCTTCAACAAAATTCTTGCCAATAGAATACAACAACATATCAAGAAAATAAGCCATCATGATCAAGTTGGATTCATACCAGCGATGCAAGGCTGGTTCAACATCAGGAAAACAATCAATGTGATTAACCACATAAATAACACAAAAGAGAAGGATCACCTGATTTTGTCCATTGATGCAGAAAAGGCATTTGATAAAGTCCAACACCCAATCATGCTAAAATCTCTTTAGCAAAATGGGCATAGATGGCAAATTCCTCAACACAGTAAGGGCCATTTATACAAAGGCAATTGCCCACATCATCCTGAATGGAGAGAGACTGAAAGAGTTTCCCTTGAGATCAGGAACTAGACAAGGATGCCCACTCTCACCTCTCCTATTCAACATTGTGCTAGAAGTTCTAGCCAAAGCAATTAGACAAGACCAAGAAATAAAGGGCATCTGCACTGGCAAAGAGGAAGTTAAAATCTCCCTGTTTGCAGATGATATGTTTGTATATGCAGAGAACCCCAAGGAATCTGTAAGTAAGCTACTCAAACTGATAGAAGAGTTCAGCAAAGTCTCAGAATACAAGATAAACATAAGTAAATCAGTAGGATTCCTTTACACCAACAATGAGACTGTTAACAAAGAAATTATCAAATGAATACCATTTACGATAGACCCTAAGAAGATAAGGTACCTAGGAATTCATCTAACCAGAGAAACAACAGACCTTTATAAAGAGAACTACAAGCCCTTACTACAAGAAACTAAGAGAGACTTAGATAAATGGAAAAACCTACCCTGCTCATGGATAGGAAGACTTAACATTGTGAAAATGTCTATTTTACCCAAAGCAATTTATTTATATAATGCAATCCCAATACAAGTTCCAGTGTCATTTTTTAATGAGATGGAGAAACAAATCACCAATTTTGTTTGGAAAGGGAAGAAGCCCTGGATAGGTAAGGTACTACTAAAGGAGAAGAACACACTGGGAGGCCTCTCATTACCCGACCTCAGAATGTACTACACTGCCACAGTGGTCAAAACAGCCGGGTACTGGTACAAGAACAGACAGATCGATCAATGGAACAGAACTGAGACCCCAGAGATGACACCATCTGCCTATGAACAAATGATATTTGACAAAGGCCCTAAGACATGAAAGTGGGGGTAAAAACAGTATCTTCAGCAAATGGTGCTGGCAAAATTGGTTATCCATCTGCATAAACTGAATCAAGATCCATATCTTACACCTTACACAAAAACCAACTCCAACTGGATAAAAGACCTAAATATCAAACCTAAAACGATAAAGCTCATACAAGAAAAGGTAGGAACAACAATGAAAGTTTTAATGCACAATGAGGACAGACTCCAAAATCTGTCAAAGAAACCACAATCAACAGAAGAGAAAATAGATAAATGGGAACTATTAAGAATCAAACACTTTTGCTCATCCAAAGACTTTATTAATAGAATTAAAAGAACACCCACAGAATGGGAAAAATATTTGGCAACTCTATGTCAGACTGACACCTGATCTCCATAATCTATAAGATACTACAAAATATCAATAAGAAGAAGATAAACCATCCAATTAAACGATGGGCAAAGGAGATGGACAGATACTTGACTAATTGCTCTAGCCAGAGCAATTAGACAAGACCAAGAAATAAAGGGCATCTGCATCGGCAAAGAGGAGATCCAGGCAGCCAAACAACACATGCAGACATGTTCACGATCTTTAGTCATTAAAGAAATTCAAATCAAGACAACACTGAGATACCATCTCACCCCAACAAGATTGGCCATGATCCAGAAAACACAATACAACAAATGCTGGAGAGGCTGTGGAGAAAGTGGAACCCTCCTACACTGTTGGTGGGGTTGCAAAATGGTCCAGCCTCTTTGGAAAGCAATCTGGCGCTTCCTTTAAAATATGGATATTGATATACCATTGGACCCAGTAATTCCACTACTTGGAATATATCCTACAGAATCAAGGAGTTTCACACCAACGGACACATGCACAAGAATGTTTATCACAGCACAGTCCACAATAGCAAAAAGATGGAATCAACTCAGACGCCCAACAACAGAAGAATGGACAGGTAAACCATGGTACATATACTCAATGGAGCACTACGCAATGATAAAGAGTAACGATGATTCCAGGAAACATTTCCTAACCTGGTTTCAACTGGAAGACATTATGTTGAGTGAAAGTAGTCAGTGACAAAAGGACAAATACTGTATGAGACCTCTACGATAAGATCTCAAAAACAGACTTGTGTATAGACGAAAAGACTCTTTGACAGCTGCAAGGGATGGGAGGGAGGGAGAGTGGGGGGGAAGGTTTGGTTTAGATAGTTGCTAGAAATCTGGCTGGGAGAAAGCGGTGACAGCACACATTAGAAACAAGAACATTAAGTGGACTTCAGCATAACTTGAGTACTCCTTCCATCTTAACCCAATATTGCAAGGATAGAGAAGCTGGGGCAGGAGGCGGGGGACCATGCTCTTAGGCAAAATCGAGGCCAGTTGGCACAACTAGCATTTTGCTAAGAGAGCTCTCTGCACCCCATGTTGGTGAGTGGCGTCTGGGGTCTTAAAAGCTGCCAAGCTGCCATCTGAGGACGCAGCAAATGGTCCCAACTCAGCAGGAACGGATGCTCATCGAGGACCAAAATGACATGCAGTAAAGACTACCTGGAAGACAGAGAGACCCACAAGAGTGGGTGCTTTCATTGACTTGGGACCAGAAGAACCGGATGGTGCCCAGCCACCACCAGTGATAGCCACGATGGAGCTCACAGAGAGGAGTCTCACTGGCAACACAAGAATAAAAAGGGGTGCATCCTGAGATCTCCACTAAAAGACCTCAATTGATGGTCCAGCGTTTTAGGGGTTCCCCTGAGAGCATGGCCCCCAGCCCTGATGCTGCCCTTACCCATAAATTATAACGGAGGTCCACTCTTTGGACAGGAATGGATTGGACTTGGCAATGCAGAGTGGCCATATATTGGTTGCACTTTATGGTTCTACACATCTATAGTATATCATCCTGCTGACCTCTGGCTGGAGGAAGGCGAGTGGGTGGAGAGGAGCGGAAAAGAGGCTGTTGGGAGGATGAGACACATATGGAGCAGAGAGGAAGAGTGTGCTGTCACCGGACAGGGAGAGCAGTGGAAGCTGCTTATAGGTGGGTATGTAAATTTATACGGGAATGTATATTTTCACTCAGTCATGTTAAATAAAAAAGAAAAAATTAAATAAAACATGTAAAAAACAATCTTACAAGAAGTATTGAAGGATGTTCTCTTTTACAGAACTAACCTCAGACAATAGCCTGAATCTAGAATGCAAGAGCACATCATCCACATAACAACTTAGACAAAGAACTCTCAAGGCTAAAACAAAACTAAAAAGTTTACAGTAGAGAGCTAGAGAGATTAACCTGTAAATGACAACAATGTCACAACTATAAAGAGGGAATAAATGATATAGGTACAAAACTTTCAAATGGATAGGAAGTCAAGTACATGCCAAACAGATAAGACTGGGTCCAATTTAGGAACACGGGGGTAAATTTCAAGGTGACCACAAAGAAAGTTAACAAACCTACTTATTAAAATGAAGAAGAAAAACAAAGTCTTAGTAAACATACAATCTACAAAAATGAGAGAAACAAACAATAAAATCCAGAACCAAAAGGAATGTAGTGCAGGAAAGTAAGAGTTACAAAGAAAGTGTCAGTACCACAAAAAGAAAAAAAAAAAAAGCCCTAAAAATGACAGCAATAAACTCACATCTATCAATAAACCCACTGAATACAACAGACTTAAATGCACCCAGAAATGGTGACAGATGGATAAAAACAATAGTACCCATCAACATGCTTTCTAAAGAGATATACTTTACAAAGAAAGACATACTATATTAAAAATCAAAGGATGGAAAGAAAGAAATCAAGTAAAAGCTACCAGAAAAGAGCAGGAATGGCAATACTAATCTCAGATAAAACAGACTTGAAAACAAAATCGACCATAAAAGGCAAAAGACATTATAGTGATTAATGGAACAATCCACCTTGAAGACATAATCACGATAAATGACCATGGCCCCAATGATAAAGTTAAAAATACATAAAACAAACTCTAACAGCACTGAAAAGAGAAACTGATAATTATACAATAATATTAGGGGACTTCAACACATCACTCTCGGTGAGGGACGGAACATTTAGAAACGAATTCAACAAAGATACCAAAGATCTAAACGCCACTGCCATCCAATTTTACCTCATAGACATATATAGATAACTCAACAGCAGCAAAGTACATTTTTTCCAGTGTACCTGGAATATCCCCCCAGAATTGATTACATCTTAGGTCACAAAGCAACCCTCAACAAAATCCTAAACACTGAGGTAATACAAATTGTCTTCTCTGATTATATCACCATCAAAGTAAAAATGAGTTATAGGAAGGTTAAAGAAAAAAATCAAATACATGAAAACTGAGGGACACACTACTTAGAAAACAGTGGATAATAGAAGAAACCAAAGATTAAAAAATTTCCACAAATGAGAACGAAAATACATCATACCAGAACCTTTGAAAGATAGCAAAAGCAGTGCCAGAAGTCAGCTTCTAGCAACAGACACACACATCAAAAAGAAACAGTCAAAATATTAGTTAGACAATATTTTTTAAAATTTCTTTTTATTTATTTATTATTAAATAAAAAATGAAAGTGTACATACTCTGTGCTTACAATACTGGGTTACGAGAGGAGGAGTACACAAGTTGCATTGAAGTCCCATTAATATTGATCTTCTTACTAATGTGTGTTGTCACCAATTTCATCCAACCAAATTTCTAACAACTATCTAATCTAAACCCTCACCCCCTGTCCTTCCGCCCTCCCTCCCTCCCCACGCTTGTAGCCATCAAAGAGTCTTTTCTATTATGTATGAGTATGCTTTTAAGTTTTTATCATAGGGGTCTCATATAATAATTGTCCTTCAGTCGCTGACTAGTTTCACTCAACATAATGTCTTCCAGTTGAGACCAAATTGAGAGATGTTTCCTGCTATCATCGTTGTTCTTTATCAGTGTATAGTACTCCATTGAGTATATATACCAAAGTTCACCCATCCATTCTTCTGTTGTTGGGCATCTGGGTTGATTCCAACTTTTTGCTATCGTGGACTGTGCTGCAATGAACATTCGTGTGCATGTATCAGTTGGTGTGAATGGCCTTGATTTTGTAGGATATATTCCGAGCAGAGGAATTACTGGGTCAAATGGTATATCTATATCCATTATTTTAAGGTAACGCCAAATTGCTTTCCAAAGAGGTTGCACCATTCTGCAATCCCACCAACAGTGAAGGAGAGTTCCAATCTCTTCACATACCAGAGATTGAAAATACAATAATAATTTTTTTTTTTTTTTTTAAGAAAAGACTACTATCAAAAGAAAGAAGGCCCTGGTTCAGATGGCTTCACTGGAGAATTCTACAAACATTCAGAGAAGAGCTTAAAAATTATTCAAATTATTTCTCAAATTATTTCAGAACATAGAAAAGTAAGGAATACATTTTAATTCATCTGTGAAGCCATTATAACCCTCATATCAAAACCAGGTAAACATTATACAAAAAAGGAGAATTAAACACCAATAATGCTCATAAAAATAGACTGAAATATTCTTTACAGAATTCTAGCCAAAAGAATTTACCATAACAGTAAAAAAAAAAAAAAGTGCACCAATACCAAGTGGAATCCATACCAGGTGTGCAAGGATGGTTTATCATCAGAAAGTCAATCAAGGTAACCTATGACATAAATAAAAAAAACAACATGATCATCTCAATCAACGCAGAAAAGGCAACCAACAAGTTCCAACACCTATTCTGATAAAAACTCTCAATAAGATAGGAAATTTTTCAACATAATAAAGGGAATCTATAGAGTCAGACCCAACTAGACTGCAATGGGTTATACAAAACCAACAGATAACATAATTCTTATTGGAGAGAGGCTGAAAACATTCCCCTTGAGAACAGGAACAAGTCTGTGATGCCCTTTATAACCACTCCTATTTAACATTGTGCTGGAAGTCCTAGCTACAGCAATAAAGCAAGGAAAATAAATGACATTCAAATTGGTAAGAAAGAAGTAAAACTGTCTCTACTTGAGGATGATATGATACTATATGTAGAAAACACAGAATCTATCAGGTGCTCCCTGGATACTCTATACGGCAGCCCTACTCTGTCCTACATGGACTTTTTGAGTTGGAATTGACTCAGGGGTAACAGGTTTTTTAAAAATCTGGGAATACATTTAACCAGAGACATATGAGACCTATGCAAATAAATCTACAAAGCACTATTGCAAACCAAAAGAGATCTACTGTCTTTGTTATCCAGTGCTGCTGTAACAGAAATATTCTTTCCTTTCAGCCAAGATCCATCTGACATCAGCAATGATATCCCTTGCTTCACATCCTCTTCTGAATCTGGCCTGAATTTCTGGCAGTTCCCTGTCAATATATTGCTGCAGCTGTCCTGAATGATCTTCAGCAAAATTTTATTTGTATGTGATATTAATGACATTGCTTGATAATTTCTACATTCAGTTGAATCACCATTTTTGGGCATATGCATAAATATGGACCTCTTCTAGGCTGCTGGCCAGTTACCTGTCTTCCAAATTTCTTGGCATAGAGAAGTAAGCATTTCCAGTGCTATATCCATTCACAGGAAACTTGCCATGGGTGATCCTGCTGGTATCTGAATACCAGTGACATAGTTTCCAGCATCACAGCAACACACAAGCCCCCACAGTATGACAAACTGAAAGACACATGTGGCACCAGTTGTATATTACAGAAATAGAAATCAAAAGCACACTATGATACTTTCTTACCGTGATATTACTGGCACTAATGGAAAACAGATACAAAAACAAAAAACCTGAAAATAACAAATGTTGGAGAGGCTGTGGGGAGACTGGAACTCTTATGCACTGCTGGTGGGAATGTAAAATGTTAAGCAATCACTTTAGAAAATTATATGGTACTTCCTTAACAAGCTAGAAATATAAATACCATATGATGCAGCAATCTCACTCCTAGGAATATATCCTAGAGAAATATGAAGAGACATACGCACACTCACGTTCACTGCAGTATTAGTCACAACAGCAAAAAGATGTAAACAACTTAAATGATCATCAACAGACAAATAAATAAACTATGGTATGAATAAATAAACTATGGTACACACACAATGGAACACTATAACAACCGTAAAGAAAAATGATAATTCTGCAAAGCATCTCACAACATGGATGAATCTGTAGGGCATTAAGCTGAGGGAAATAAGTGCATCACAAAAGGACAAATATTGTTTGAGGCTACTATTATAAAATCCCATGGAAAGGCCTATGCACAAAAAGAAACAATCTTTGATTGTTATGAGGGAGAGTACAGAAAAACACAATAGAAAAAGTGGAGAAGAATAAGACAGTACACAATACTGGGAAAGCCAGCACAACTTGATGAAGCCAAGGACATTGACGCCAAGGACACAGACACATGTAAACTCCCTGAGGGACCAAAGTGCTAGGCTGAGGGCTGTGCGGACCATGGTCTCCAGGAACATCTAACTCAACTGGCATAACAGGCATAACTCAACTGGCATACTGCTTTGGTGATATAGGATCTGGGATCTTAAATGCCTGCAATCAGCCATATAAGATAACCCACTGGTCCCACCTCGTCTGGAGCAAAGAAGAATGAAAAGTGTCACAAAACAGTATGTGTATTGTTCAAGAAGAAACTAATTTCTTCTGTAAATTTTCTTCTAAAATACAGTAAGAATAAAATTGTTAGGAGTAAATTTAACCAAAGAAGTACAAAATTTACACTCTAAAAACTGTAAGATGTTGTTGAAAGACATTAAGGGAGATCTAACAATTTGAAAAAAATACCACATTCATGGATCAGAAAACTTAACATTGTTAGGATGTAAGTATTCCCCAAAATGACCTATAGAGTCAACGTAATTCCCATGAAAATCCTAACTGACTTCTTTATAGAAATTGAGACTGATTATGAAATTCATAAGGATTGAAAAGGACTGAATATAGCCTAAACAACCATAAAAAGACAAATTATCATTTTTCTTTATGGTTGTTATAGTGTTCCATTGTGTGTATGTACCATAGTTTGTTTATTCATTTATCTGTTGATCATTTGTTTCCACCTTTTTGCTATTGTGTCTAATACTGCAGTGAACGTGAGTGTGCATATGCCTCTTCATATTTCTCTAGGATATATTCCTAGGAGTGAGACTGCTGCATCATATGGTATTTATATTTCTAGCTTGTTAAGGAAGTACCATATAATTTTCTAAAGTGATTGTTTACCATTTTACATCCCGACCAGCAATGCATAAGAGTTGCAGTCTCTCCACAGCCTCTCCAACATTTGTTATTTTCAGGGTTTTTTTGTTTTTGTATTTGTTTTCCATTAGTGCCAGTAATATCATGGTAAGAAAGTATCATAGTGTGCTTTTGATTTCTATTTCTATAATATAATGACTGGTGCCCCAGGTACCTGTCAGTTTGTCATACTGTGGGGGCTTCTATGTTGCTGTGACACTGGAAACTATGCCACTGGTATTCAGATACCAGCAGGGTCACCCATTTCAAACCTTAGTAGGATGCTAGAGTAATCAACACAACGTACTGCTGGCACAAGGATGGACACAAAGATCAATAGAATAGAACTGGAAAGCAGAAGAAAGAATCAGTGAACCTAAAGTTAGTTGAAATTATCTAGTCATATTAGCAGAAGTGAAAAAAAATGTAGAAAAATGTACAAATCCTAAGAGACTTGTGGGACATTATCATGCATACCAACATACACAGTGTGGGAGTGTAAGACGAGGAGAGGAGAGACAAAGGGCAGAAAAAACATTTCACAAAATAATGACCAAAAACTTTCAACATCTGAGAAAAGCATGAATATACACACCCAAAAATCTCAACAAACTCCAATACAAATAAACAAAAGATTAACGAGACATAACCAAACTGTCAGAAACAAACATACACATACCTATGTTTATCGCAGTATTATTCACAATAAGAAAAAGATGGAAGCAACCTATGTGGTCATCAACCAACGAATGGATAAGCAAAACATGACACATATATACAGCGCAGTACTATGCCACTATAATGAATACTGATGAAACATGAATGAATCTGAGACATTATACTGAGTGAAATAAGTCAATCACAAAAGGACAGATCTTACTTTCACAAAAAGACATACACATACAGAAACTACCATTCACTGGTGGTTATCAGGAAGAGGTGGGTGGGAAGAAAGGGGATAACTCTGTGGATGGCACATTTATCATTTGGAGATAAAGTAAATGGAATGTGGATGAAGTATACACAGCTTAACTATGGTAAATGATGTATCTAAGAAGCAAGCATACACATATACAGAAGACATTTTTAGTAAATGCTAAAAAATACTTAATTTTGCAACAACCAACAATTAATGTGTTTACATATAAAAGTATATATGTATATAGGTATGTGTTAAGTGTGTATGTATGTGTGCATATACACCTGTAGCTATGTGCATATGCATATACAGGTGTTTGTGCTCACATTTTGTATATGTGCATATGTAATCAAGTACATGGAGGGCACAGTTACCGATACTTCCTAGACTCAAGGAAACACCTCACAGGATTGGTTTTCTGGGTTTGAAGCCTTAAGACCATAGTCTTGTGGGCCAACTCAGTCAACTGGCATAATATAGTTCACAAAGTTTATGTTCTACATCCTAGTTTAGTAAGTACATCTGGTACCTTAAAAGCTTTCCATCAGCCATCTGAGATAAAACAATGGGCTCATCTTGTTCAGAGCAAAAGAGAAAAAGGAAACCAAAGATTCAGAGAAGAAACTTCTCTATAGGACTAGCAGTCTACACGTACTATGGCTTTGTCTCCCTAAGAATGGAAGAGTCAAATGGTGACACCAGCTACGACTACTGACTGTTCTGGTCAAGGCCACAATTGATGAACTCTGATAAGGTGGGAGAAAAATGTGGCACAGAATGTGTTGTGGATTGAATTGTATTCCCCCAAAGGTGTGATGGTTTGGCTGGGGTATGATTCTTGGTACTGTGTGACGTACTTTCATGTCATAGATCCCGCCTCTATGACATTAATAAGGGTGGATGGGCAGCAGTTGTGTTGGTGGACAGGACTCTGTGTAAGATTATGCCTTGAGGCAGTTTCTTAAGATAGAAAGGAAAGAAGCTAGCAGAGAAATCTCGGGACCTCATATCACAAACAAGCTGTGCTCGAAGCTAGCATGCATCGTTTGGAAAGGGGTCCCTGCACCTCAGAAGTTTCCAGTCCCAGGGAAGACTGACGACAAGCACCTTCCTCCAGATCCATTAAAGAAAGTCTTTCCCTGGAGCTGCCACCCTGAACTTGGACTTTTAGCTTCCTGGACTGTGACAAATAAAGTTTCTCTTTTTAAAGCCATCCATTTGGGATATTTCTGTTAAAGCAGCACTAAACGACTAAGACAGAACTCAAATTCTTAAAAAGTCCAGATTAACTGAAATAATCAAGACTACAGGGTTCCTTGGGACTGTTACCCTAAAACCCTAAACCAAAACTATTCCCTGAGGTCACCTTTTAGTCATAAAACAGATTGGCTCACAAAATAAAGACTATTATCCATATGTACTTCACCCCTTTAGAAAATCATCTATTTGAGAACAAATGCTCAGTAATTAAAACAAAAAAGAAAAGCTAAAAGCATAGGGAAACCAGATTATTGGAAGTGAAATATCCAGAAGAGAACTAATGAGAATGTTAAAACATTGCCAAAAACGTAAGTAGTGTCTCTAAATAACATGTAAAGTAACTGTTAAATGATAACCTGCCTTGCGAAAACATTCCCTGAAACCACAGTAAAACATTACTTTCAAAAGCAAGTAAACAAAAAAATCCTACTTGTCTCACAGTTTGTTGTACGGTGATGGCTTGCACATTGTCATAATGCTGGAAGCTATGCCCTCAGTATTTCAAATACCAGCAAGGTCACTGGTGGTGAATAGGTTTCAGCTGAGTTTCCAGACTAGGCAGTCTTAGACTGGCAGTCTATTTCTGAAAAAACGGGCTGACTAAAACCTTATGAATAGCAGAACAGTGCCTGCCATAGTGACAGAAGATGAGCTCCTCAGACTGGAAAGCACTCAACATATAACTGGGAAAAAGGAGCCTCCTCAAAGTAGAGCCAATTTCAATGACATAGATGAAGTCAAGCTTTCAGGACCTGATGATGGAGAAGCTTGGTACCATAAGTCAAAACAAGGCTGGGGCCAACTGCACGTCAGACCATCAAATGCTCCAGTGCAAGTTTATGGGGCAGATGAAAAAAATTAGAGCAGGCCCACAAGAGCCAGAGTATGACCTGCAGTATATCCCACTTGAATTCAGACACTGTCTCAAGAACAGATTTGACTCACTGAACAGTAGTGACCAAATACCAGATGATCTGTGGAATACATCATATATGAATAAAGCAAAAGGTCATTAAAAAGACAGGAAAGAAAGAAAAGACAAAAATGGATACCAGAAGAGACTCTGAAACTTGCTTTTGAAAAAAGAGCAGCTAAAGTGAATGGAAGAAATGACACAGTAAAAAGCTAAAAGAAGATATCAAAGGGCAGCTAGAGAAGACAAAGTACTATAATGGCATGTGCTAAGACTCGGAGTTAAAAAATCAAAAGGGAAGAAAGAATATGCTCTGCATTTCCCAAGCTGAAGAAATGCAGAAAAAATTCAAGCTTTAAGTTGCAATACTGAAGGATCCTACAGGGAAAATGTTAAACAACTGAAAGCATTAAAAGACAATGGAAGGAATACACAGATTCACTGTACTAAAAAGAATTGGTCAATGTGAAACCATTCAAGGATCAAGAACCAGTGGTACCGAATGAAGAAGTCCAAGCTGCACCAAAGGCACTGGTGAAAAATATGGCTTCATGAATTGATGGAATACCAATTGAGACATTTCAATGAATGGACGCAGTCTTGGAGGTGCCCACTTGCTTATGTCAGAAAACTTGGAAGACAGTTTTCTGGCCAGCCAACTGTATGAGACCCATGTTTCTGCCCATTCTAAAGAAAGGTGATCCAATGGAATTTGCAAAATATTGAACAACATCACACAAATAAAATTTTGCTGAAGGACATTCAAAAGGAGTTGCAGCGGTATATGACAGGGAATTGCCAGAAGTTCAAACTGGTTTCAGAAGAGGTTATGGAACTAGGGATATCATTGCTGATGTCAAATGGTGTCATGGAGTGAACTATCCCTGCCTAAAAATACATGCAGCCACTTGGCTGGGCCATGATTGCTAATATTTTGTGATTGTCCTCCATTTTGTGATTTTCCTATTCCATAAATCCTAATATCTGTTTATGGGTTATGGATAGGATTTATCCTAAAGAGGATTAGGGTAGGACTGTGAAACCCTTTCTAAGATCACCTCCCTGCTGCAATGTAAAAAGAGCTTTCCTGGAGTGTGGCTTGTACCACCTTTTATTCTACAAAAGATAAAAGGAAAGGGAAGCAGAGAGTGGGAACCTCATACCATCAAGAAAGCAGCACCAGGAAGAGAGAGCATCCTTCAGACCTGAGACTCCTGTGCTAAGATGCTCCCTGTTGCAAGACAAGGACCTTTCTCTAGAGTCAACAAAGAGGGAAAGTCTGTCCTTTACAGTCCCACCCTGATCCCTGAATTTGAACCTGTAGCCTAACACACTGTGTAAGACCAAACTTTTCTTTGTTAAAGTCATCCACTCATGGTATTTCTGTTAGAACAGTACTAGATGACTAAAATAGATGGATACAGGCTGAAAGTCAAAAATTACAGAAAGATGTTTACCTCTGTTTTATTGACTTTGTAAAGGCATTCAATTCTGTGGGTCATAACAAGTTATGGACACCATTGCAAAGAATGGGGATTCCAGAGCACTTAACTGTGCTCACGAGGAACATGTACATAGACTAAGACGGCAGTTATCTAAACAGAACAAAGGCTTACTGAATGGAATAGTGAAGAAAAGTAGCTGTGCATCTGGACTGTATCCTATCACCATACCTACTTATTCTACCTGTATGCTGAGGAAACAATCCAAGAAGCCAGACTATATGAAAAATGTGGCAACAGAATTGGAAGTAGATTAAGTAACCACCTTCCATTTGCAGATGACACAACTATGCTTCCTGACAGTGAAGAGGACTTGAGCAATACTGATAAAACCTGTTGTTGTTAAGTTCCGTCGAATCAGTTCCGACTCATAACGACCCCTACGAACATCAGAACGAAACAATGCTAGTCTTGCACCATGTCCACAATCATTTTTATGCTTAAGCCCATTGTTGCAGCCACTGTGTCAACCCATCTCATCGAGGGTATTCCTCTTTTTTGCTGACCAGCCCCTCTACCAAGCACGATGTCCTTCTCCAGGGACTGATCCTTCCTGACAACATGTCCAAAGCATGTAAGATGCAGTCTTGCCATCTTTGCTTCCAAAGAGCATTCTGATTGTACTTCGTCCACAACAGATTTGTGTGTTCTTTTGGTTGTCTCTGGTACATTCAACGTTCTTCTGCAACACCACAATTCAAAGTCATCAATTCTTCTTCTGTCTTCTTTGTTCATCAATCAGTTTTTGCATGCATGTGATGCGACTGAAAATACCATGTTTTGGGTCAGATGTATTTTAGTTGTCAAGGTGACATCTTTACTTTTGAATACTTTAAAGAGGTCTTTTGCAGCAGATTTGCCTGATGCAATGCTTCTTTTGATTTCTTTACTGTTGCTTCCACAGGCATTGATTGTGAACCCAAGTAAAATGAAATCCTTGATGACTTCAATCTTTTCTCCATTTATGACAATGTTGCTTACTGGTCCAGCTGTGAGGATTTTTGTTTTCCTGAAGTTGAGGTGCAATCCATACTGAAGGCTATGGTCTTTGATCTTCATCAGTCAGTGTCTCAAATCTTCTTTATTTCCAGCAAGTAAGGTGGCATCATCTGACTAACACAGGCTATTAATGAGTCACCTTCCAATCCTGATGCCTCACTCTTCTTTGTATAATCCTGCTTCTCAGAATACTTGGCCGGCATACAAATTAAAAAGGTATGGTGAAACCATGCAGTGCCATCTTGTTCTGTTCTCATGATTACCTCTTGTTCCATATGCAGATTCCTTAAAAGCACAATTAGGTGTTCTGGAATTCCCACTCTTCATAACGTGAGCCATAATTTAGTATGATCCATATCATCAGATGCTTTCAGATAGTCATTGAAACACATGTAAACATCTTTCTGGTATTCTTTGCTTTCAGCCAAGATCCATCTGACATCAGCAATGATATCCCTGGTTTCACGTTCTGTTCTGAATCCAGCTTGAATTTCTGGCAGCTCCTTGTCAATATACTGCTGCAGTTACTTTTGAATGATCTTGAGCAAAATTATACTTGTATGTGATATCAACAATATTGTTCAGTAATCTCCACATTTGGTTGGATCACATTTCTTTAGAATGGGCATAAATATGATCTCTTCTAGTCAATTAGCCAGATAACTGTCCTCTAAATTTCTTAGCACAGACGAGTGAGCACTTCCAGCACTGCATATGTTTCTTCAAATATCTCAGTTGACATTCCGTCAATTCCTGGAGCCTTGTTTTTTGCCAATGCCTTCAGTACAGCTTTGCTTCTTCCCTCAGTACTACTGGTTCCTGATCATATGTTACCTCTTCAAACAGCTAAACATCGACTAGTTCTTTCTGGTATAATGACTTTGTGTATTCCTTCCACTTTTTTTGATGTTCCCTGAGTCATTTAATACTTTCCCTGTAGAATCCTTCACTACTGTAACTCAAGATTGAATTTTTTTTCAGTTCTTTCAGCTTGAGAAATGCAGAACATGTTCTTCCCTTCCAGTTTTCCATTTCGAGCACATGTCATTATAATACTTTCTTTTGCCTTCTCGAGCTGCTCTTTGAAATCTTCTGCTTAGATCTTTTACTTCACCATTCCTTCCTTTTGCTTTAGCTGCTCAACATTTGAGAGCAAGTTTCAGAGTCTCTTCTGACATCCAATTTGGTTTTCTTTCTTTCCTGGATTGCCCCTCAACACTGAGAAAACAAAAATCTTCACAATCAGACTAATAAGCAACATCACAGTAAATGGAGAAAAGACTGAAGTTGTCAAGGATTTCATTTTACTTGGATCCACAAACAATGACTACAGAAGCCATTGTCAAGAAAACGAAATACTGCATTGGGCAAATCTGCTGGCAAAGACCATTTTAAAGTGTTAAAAAGCAAAGTTCTCAACCCAAAGACTAAGACACATCAGATTCAAGTCATGGTATTTTCAATCACTGCATATGCTTGCAAAAGTGGGACAACGAATAAAGACGAAAGAAGTGACGCCTTTCAATTATGAAATTGTGAGAGAATACTGAATATACCATGGACCACCAGAAGAACAAAGAAATCTGTTTTGGTAGTCAGAAAGGTTCTTTGAAATAGGACAGCAAGATTTTATTTCATGACCGTTTGGACGTGTTATCAGAATGCCTGGTCTCTGGGGAACAACAACAAATCAACCAAAGAGGAAGACCCTCACCCAGATGGATTGACACAGTGGCTACAACAATGGGCTCTAGAGTAACAACCATTGTGAGGATGGCACAGGACTTAGTATTTTGTTCTGTTGTACACAGGGTCACTATGAGTTGCAACCAACTTGACGATACCTAACAACAACAACAAAACAAACAAACATAAACAGAGCGTCTTGAAAGCAGCATGAAAGAAGCAACTCATCACATATGAGGTATCCTCAATAAGAGTAATGGCCAATTTCTCACCAGAAACCATGGGGATAATGCAATGGTATGATATTTGAAGTCCTAAAACAAAACAGACAAAGAAAAACTACCTTTAAAGAACAAAGGAGAAGTCAACACATTCCCAGATAAACAAAAGCTAGTTTGTGGCCGGTCCACCTGTCCTACAAGAAACGTTAAAAGGAGTCTTTTGGCTGAAATGAAAGAACAATACACCATAACTCATATCCATATGAAGAGCTTTATAAAGGCACATTTTCAAGTTAGCATGGAAAGGACTACTTTAAAATTAATAAATGCTGTTGAGTCACTTGGCTATTCCATTAGGGGAAAATGAAGTTAAGTAACTTGCAACATATCATACATAAATTTCAGGTGGACTCAGGGCCTAAATGTAAACAAACACAAACCTATAAAAGAATCAGAAAATGTTTTAAAGAACCAGACTTGTAACCCTAATAAAGGTCTCTTCAAGTCTTCTAAGACTGATAGATTTGATTACATGAAAATTTTAGCCTTCTTCAGAGTGCAACAATATTAAAAAAAACAAGTGACAAGACTGTGAAAAAAAAGTCTGCCACACAAAAATCAGACAAGGAAGTTGTATGAAGACATGCAAATGTGAAGAAGGCAGAATATTTACGAACTGAAAGCATTTCAGTGTCAACTACGTAGGGTACACATCTTTCCACAACATAAGACAGGTCTCAGAGATAAATTAGATAGATAGCTAGATGCCCGGCATCTGACTCTGACTCAAGGCAACTTTATACACAATCACTAGAGTGCATCCTTGTAGCAGTTACGCCAATCCATTTTACTGATGGTCTCCTTAGTCTTCTCCAGCCCTCAGCTTTATGACACACAATGTCCTCCAGTGACTGACCCTTCCTGATGACATGTCCAAAGCAAAGTTGGGCAAAGTTCTATTGTGATCATTATGTTTTTCAATCAATTTTCAGTAGATTTGTTCTAATTTTCTTCAGTGTCAGTTTGAACTTGTCTAGGAGTAACTGATGGTCTGTCCTGCAGTCAGCATTAGAAGACAAAGTAAAGTGCTGTGGGCTGGGAGCTACTGTCTTAGCCCCCTCTCTTCTCTCTCATGTTTGTGCCTCTCTGCTTGGGACCTTGAAACTGTTTGCACAGTAACAGGTCCAGGCTGAACCATTTGCAAATCAGGCTGAACTATTTCCTTGAGACTATTTGCAGGATATTAGCCCAGATCAAGCTATTTGTAAAATAATAAGCCCAAAGCCACAGCTGTTTCCTTGAAACTATTTGCAGGATAACAGCTCCAGTTAAAACTATTTGCATGTTCCCATCCTTTGTTTGAAGACACCTTCCATGTGCTCTGTAACAAAGATCATGACCATTTTTGGCAATGTCCCGCCCTGTTGACTTTCTACCTGTTAAGTCTATAAATATAGCTTGTGAAAGAGGACCGGAGTCCATGGTTCTCCATTAGATACCATGGTCCCACCTGGCCCCAACTTTATCTTGTGTGATGTGTTGAGTGAGTAACTTTATCTTGTGTGATGTGTTTCTTGTGTGAGTGGGTTTTTTCCCATCCCCTTCCTGTCCATGTCGGCCTTGGATCCTATCCAGTGCTGGCCACTAGGGTGCTGGACATGGCAGTGAAGTATTATAATGACATTTGCAGTGGATTCCTTCCTATTCTGTCTTTCTCTGGAAGTGTTAGTGAAATCTATCCACCGTAAGTGATTCTGCTGACATTTAAAGTATCAGAGGTAGAGCTCTCAGCATCATAGCAACATGCAAACCACCACATTATAACAGACTGACAGAGGTGGTCAACTCCATGGCATCTATCTGAGTTAGGTGATGAGATCTGGGTGATTATTTTCTTCTCTGTGTTTTCCTGAAATTTTCCAGTTATTCTTACAATAATTGTGTGTGACATTTGTAATTAAAATTTAAGTTATTTGACTAAACAAAAAAGTCTGAGCTGCCTTATACCTTTTCCTGTTTTGAGGTGTTTATGTTTCATCAGTTTTATTTATGGTGTGATGGGGAGCCACTGGATTTTCTGCTTCTTTTTTGTCACCACGATACCTATTACAAAACTGAGTTCTTAACAGATACTAACAAATAAATGCCCACGAATTGGACAAAACAATAGAGATCCAGTAGGTGTGGGAGATTTTGGTGCTAATACATTTTAGCACCTTACACTTCTCATTATATACTTCTTCCTATCCTTCATCTTCTCGAGCCACCCTTTGAAATCTTCTGTTTAGTTCTTTTACTGCATCATTCTTTCATCTTGCTTTAGCTACTCAACATTCAACAGCAAGGTTCAGAGTCTCTTCTGACATCCAATTTGGTCTTTGGTTTCTTTCATGTCTTTTTAATGACTTCTTGCTTTCTTCATGGATGATACACCTGATGTCATCCCACAACCCATCTGGTCTTCGGTTATTAGAGCTCGACCCATCAAATCTGTTCTTGACATGATCTCTAAACTCAAGTGGGATATACTCAAGATTGTACTTTGGCTCTTGTGGACTTCTTCTAATTTTCTTCAGTTTCAACTTGAACTTGCACATGAGCAATTGATGGGTCTGTGCCACAGTCAGCATGAGAAGACAAAGTAAAGTATTATAAGGACACGTGCAAAGAGCTGGAAATAAAAAAACAAAAGGGAAGAACATATTCTGTATTTCTCAAGCTGAAAGAACTGAAGAAAAAAATTAAGACTCAAGTTGCAATAGCGAAAGATTGTACAGGGAAAATATTAAATGACTCAAGAAAATATTAAATGATTCTTTCCATCAGAAAAAGATGGAAGGAACACACACAGTCATACCAGAAAGAATTGGTCAACGTTCAACTATTTCAAGAGGTAGCAAATGATTAGAAACTGATGGTACTGAAGGAAGAAGTCCAAGCTATACTAAAGGTACTGGGAATAAACAAGGCTCCAGGAATTGACGGAATATCAGCTGAGATGTTTCAACAAATGGATGCAGTGTTGGAAGTGTTTGCTCATCTATGCCAAGAAATTTGGAGGACAGCTACCTGGCCAACTGACCGGAAGAGACCTATATTTATGCCTATTCTCAAGAAACGTGACCCAACCAAATGTAGAAGTTATCAAAACAGTATCATTAACATCAGAAATATACCAAACCAAATCCAATGCCATCAAGTCAATTCTGACTCAGCAACCCCATAGGATAGAGTAGAACTGCCTTACAAAGTTCCAAGGAGCACTTGGTAGATTTGAACGGCTGACCTTTTGGTTAGCAGCTGTAGCACTTAACTACGATGCCACCAAGGTTTCCATTACTATCACGTGCAAGGAAATTTTGCTCAAGATCATTCAAAGGTGACTGCAATAGTACATTGACAGGGAACTGCCAAAAATTCAAGCTGGATTCAGAAGAGGATGTGGAACCAGGGATATCATGGCTGATGTCACATGGATCTTGGCTGATAGCAGTGAATACCTGAAGGATGTTTACTTACATTTCATTGACTATACAAATGCATTTGACTGTGTGGATCATAACAAATCACAGACAACATTGCAGAGAATGGAAATTCCAGAACACTTACCAGTGTCCATGAGGAATCTGTATATGCATTAAGATGCAGTTGTGCCAACAAAACAAGGCTATACTGCATAGTTTAAATTCAGGTAAGGTGTGCGTCAGGACTGTGGCATTTCATCATACCTTTTTGATTTGTATGCTGGGAAAATAATTTGAAAAGCTGGGCTATATGAAGAAGAACAAAGCATCAGGCATTGGAAGAAGACTCATTAACAATCTGCTTAAGCAGATGACACACTGCTGCTTGCGGAAGTGAAGAGGATTTGAAACACTTACTGAAGAAAATCAAAGACCACATCCTTCAGTATGGATTGCACATCAACATCAGAAAACAAAAATCCTCACAACTGGAAAATAAGTAACATCATGATAGAGAAAGGTTTGAGGTTGTCAAGGATTTCATTTTACTTGGTTCCACAATCAACACCCATGGAAGCAGCAGTCAAGAACTCAAAAGATGCACTGCATTGGGAAAATCTGCTGCAAAGGACCTCTTTAAAAGGGTTGAAAAGATGTCACCTTGAAGACCAAGGTCCACCTGACCCAAGCCATAGTATTTTCAGTTTTACGAGATATATACAAAAGCTGGACAGTGAACAAGGAAGACAAAGGAAGAACTCTGGTGTTGGAGAAAAATACTGAGTGGACTGTGCACTGCCAAAAGAAAAAATCTGTTCTGCATGAATTACAACCAGAGTGCTCCTTGGAAGCAAAGATGGCACGACTGTATCTTACATAGTTTAGACATGTCAGAAGGGATCAATCCCTGGAGAAGAACATCATGCTTGGTAAAGTAGAGCGTCAGCAAAAAGAGAAGGCCCGCAACAAGATGGACTGACACACTCGCTGCAACAATGTGCTTAAGCATAAAAAACGATTGTGGGCGTAGGATCCGGCAGTGTTTTCATTCTGTTGCGCTTGGGGTCGCTAAGAGCCGGAACCGACTCGACGGTACGTAACAACAACAACATCCTCTATCCTAGTGCCATCTGCATAACTCATCCCACCTGGTCAATACAAATTGCTATGTGCAAGACTTCATTCCTGGCGCGCGCATCAGCATGACTCTCGCGTCTCCACATCCATAGCCCATAGGGGAACGCCCTTTTCTCCGCCCCATACCTCGGTGTGTTACCATCACATGGCCTGGGCGGGCCCTGACGTCAGGCACAGGGGAGGGTCTGCGCACGCGCAGAAAAGGGGGCGGGGGACTCGGCTTGTTGTGTTGCCGCTCGAGAACCAGAGACGGTCCTGTTGCGGCCGCAGCTCCTAAGGCGCCCGACAATGTCTTCTAATTTAGTAGAGCAGCCGCCGCCCCTTCACAACAACAACAACAACTGCGAGGAAGGCGAACAGCCTTTGCAACCGCCAGCCGGCCTCAACAGTGAGTGCTGGCCGGGCGGGATTGGTAAACGATGGGGGAGGAGGAGCTGGTCTGGCCGCCACCACAAGCTTAGTGCGGAGGGTGGAGGGGGGAACAAAGAGACAGCCTATTGGTCAAGGCGGAGGATGTTCAGGTGACTGACGGCTCCGGTCACCTGTCAGGATGAGGTGCTCTTGTCTTCCTCTTCGCCTGTCTTACCTGCCTGTTCGAATATTGAGTTGGAGGCTTTCTGTTCGGTGTTGTGGAGTGCGGGAAGGCGGGAAGAGAAGATGGTTGGAGCGCGCTACGGGCTGGTAGACGAGGCGCTTCCACCTGTGGTGGGGCCGCTGAAGCAGAGCCAATTGAGGCCTGGAGGGGGCGGGCCTTCGGGGCGCCCGGAGGAAGGAAAAGGCGGGGAAGGTGGGCGGAGCGGGCCGCTGAGGGGACGTGGGAAGGGATGGGGACGTGCTGTGGGGACGCTGGGGGATGGACGGACGGAGGCGGGCGGAGGGCGGCAGCCGAGGGAAGGGTGACCGAAGGAAAGCTGAGGGAACGTGCCCGACATCAGGTGTGCAATGGAGCTAAGCCTTTGCATCACTAGCTAACGTCGCTAAGTTGGGAGTCTCCCAGGTTTTCGAACGTGAGCCCTCAGGGTGCGTTCTTTTGTTACCACAGTCTCATCATGAAAATCATTGGTAGTTTAATGATTACTTGAATCACGTGTGGAACGAGAAGGCTGTGTTACTTTTGGGGGGGGAGGTTGTAAGTTGCTGAAGTAATGTTTTCAAACGACTAGATTCTCTGCCAGTAAACCTGTTTATAAACATCCTCTTGAACGCCCCGGGATTGCAAAAATCGCGGTCTGAGGAAATGAATTTTTAGAAACGGAATAAAAACACTTATACATATGAATAGTTGAAAGTTAATGAGCAGTATTTAGTTACGACCAGATGCAGTTGCTTCATTAACATTCTGCTCCTCAGACATCTCGTCCTAATGTTACTTCCAGTTGTTTTTTGGGCTTGAAGCCTTCCTGCAAAACGTTCTTGTCGTGCCTTTCTGTAAGGCGTCTCACAGGAAAGAAAACATTGAGGCAGCTAGCATATGGCCAGATGAAATCATTTAAACATCGTTTGGGTGCTTAAAGGTCTTTGCAAGATTGGAGTATCTTTCATCGTAAGCAGGAGGTTCTTTCAACAAGGTTTAAAAATTATATTAGGACAGGAGAGTTCCCACAAGCGTGGGAATAGAATTTGAATATTTTAAGATGTATTCACTGTTTATTACTTCTTCTTCATGTTTCTCTTTTTTCCCTTAATGTAATTTATTTTTGTTGTTAGAAAATATCCTTGACAAAAACACCAAAATGTATACTTTGTACAAATACAGTTCAGCGGTGCCGATTACATTCTCTGAATGTGCAGCCATCACACCCTGTTTTTCTGAGTTATTTCTATTATTAACATAAACTCACTGCCCCATAAGGTTCCTATCTAATCTTTCTGGCTTTAGAATGTCTTTATATTATTTCTCACAGTAAATTAGGATTAATTTATGTGCCACAAATATTGACATGAATTTTTACCTGATTTACCATTTTTAACATACACTTTTAGAAGCATGGGATTTAGAATGGGAAGAAACTGTAGAAGTAACTGTGCCTTCTTACTTACATGTGAAGAAGCTGAAATTAGAATATACCTGAAGTAAGGGGTCTTGCCCAAGTTCGCCATAGGCTGGGATTTAAAATTTAAGTATTGACTTTCAGTCAGCCTAGTACTCTTTTGGTATAGTTGTTTCAAGTGTCCAGAATACTCCAGCTATGTGTGTTTCTTAACTCTCATTATACTATTCTACTGAACATACAGAGGTGATCTGTCTTTTTAGTATTTTATTTCTTAATCATTTTCGTTGTTGTCTTATACTATTGAAAAGTTATCTATTTGATTTATATGTGTACGTGATTTCACAGAAAGCAACGGGATTTTAATTTTCCTTTGACCATTTAACAGAAAACAGATTGATCTCTACGTGATTGTTTGTGCTTGTGTCTGACAGATCTACAAGATGTTTGATGTCCTTGACCTGTCAGTGGTTTCTGTGTTTATGTTAGCAGTTATTCAGATGGCAAAAAAGTCAACCTATAGATGATATCAAAGTCTTTCTTTGGGAAATCTGCTAGATAGAAAGTTTCTTCTTTGGGATAGAATGAGCTTTTAAAAGTTACTGAAAATATTTCTAGATAATGCCGTATTTAACTACTCTCATCTCTTACTCTGCTTTTTTTTTTTGGCTCATTACACAACAGTGTACTGAACAAAACATGAGTGAGCAAAACAACTTATACACGTATCTAAAAACTGTCCAAATTGCAGATAAGTTAAAATATTCTATTGAGTAAAGTTGTGCAACTGTGAAAAACAGAAGATGAAATTCATTGTACAAAGTATCTGGTTTGGAATATTTAGTTTAAGAGTCAAAAGCAAAGCGTTGTTTTCCCCCTCAAGATCAAGATGACATTTTATTGTGTTTTGGGTGAAGGTTTGCATAGCAAATTACGTTCCCATTTGAAAATTTCGACACATCATTCAGTGACGTTAGTTACATGTTTCACAATGTGTCACATTCTCTTTAGTTGTAGTTCTGGTGGTTTCATATCCATTACTTTATTTACGTGCCCCTTTAACGTGTCATTGGTGCTTTAGAGTAACTGCTGCGGTTTTAGTCTTATAAAGGTTATTTTTGTTTGCTTTTTATATTTTAAATATTTTGTTGTGCTTTAAGTGAAAGTTCATAATCCAAGTCTATCTGACCTATAAAACCCCTTGTACACACTGCTGTGCAGCTCTAGCTGCTCTCCTCCCCCTGTGACAGCACACTCCTTTCCACCCTGAACTTCCCACATGAATTCCTCCAGCTCTTGTCCCCTCTCATCTGGACTCTGGAGAGGACCTGCTTCAGCAGCCTCCTATATCAATTTAAGTGAAGAAGCACACTCTTCACGAGCATCACTGTGTGTCTTATAGTCCAGTCCAGTGTTTTGTCTGAAGAGTTAGCTTCAGTACTGGTTCCAACTCTTGGACTAACAGAGAGTCTGTGAGCCATGTCCTTAGGGAGCCCTCTAGTCTGTTGGACTATCACATCTGGTCTTTTGTGTAGATCTAGTTTTGCATCAGGGACTCTATGTGGTATTCCCTGTTGGCAGTCGTTTGGTAGTAGCTAGGCGCCATCTAGTTCATCTGGTGCCATGCTAACATAGTGTCTGGATCATATGGCCCCTTCTGCCTCCTGGGCCCATGTTTTCTTCATATCTTTAATGCCCTTCATTCTCTGCTCTAGTTGAATTGAGACTGATTGATGCTACTTAGATGGCAGCTTGCTAGCTTTTAAGACCCCAGATACTGCTCACTGAAGTGGCACGCAGAATATTTTCTTTAAAAACAAACAAAAAAATTGTAGTATGTCAGCTGACCTAGATGTTCCCTGAAACTGTGGTCCCCAGACTCCTGCCCTTGCTACTCTGTCCTTTAAAATGTTGTGTTGTATTTAGGAAGACGGCATGTGGCTAGCTTTGGCTTAGCTTTTGGCATAGTCCAAAAAAAAAAAAAGCCAAATCTGCTGCTGTTGAATTGACTGAGACTGATAGCGACTCTATAGAGTGGAACTGATCCATAGAGTTTCCAGGGAGCATCTGGTGGATTTGAACTGCCAACCTCTTGGTTAGTAGGTGTAGCACTTAACCACCACACCACCAGGGTTTCCTGGTACAGTCCAGCAGTGTTAATTTCTCTTTTACTGGGTGCTGCAACTCTCATCACCTAACCTAGTTTCTATCTAAATTTCCTATCAAGTTTATGAGTACCCTTCCCTTTTCCTCCTTACCCTTGTAACCATCAAAGATTATTTTCTTTAAAAACAGAGTTTTAATAGCAGATTATTGAAATATTTGGAATAATGAAACTGATTTCTGTTTCTTTTCACTTGACTGTTATGGGCAAATATCTGAAGTACTTCCAAGATTAAAGGAGTATTTTCCAATTGCTAGTTTGATATTTGTATAATACATTCATGTTGTGAGATTCAATAGGTAGTATAAGAAAAATAAAGTACTAGTATAGTTCTTATTACTGTTTAATGTAGAAATAAACAGGTCTGCTCTTTTTTCCTTGCTTTTTAAACATTTTCAACCATGATATACCTACTTCCTGAGTGTAGCAAGAAGGCTTGTAAGGCTATGACACAAAACTTCACTGCATTGTAATAATACTCTTTTAAGTTTATAAATAACTTGTATGTAAGTACCAACTTCTTCAGAAAGACCATTTTTTTCTTTTTTTTAAAGAATATAGCTATTCTTGGTTTGAATTTTAACATGAAATACTTCAAGGCTTTGAGGAAAGAGGATAAAGTATAAAGAAATATCACCCCTGCTTGAATGAACACTTGTAGAACCTTAAATAGTTGGGGGAAAAAGTGAGTTGAAATACTTCTCTTTGTCATCTTCTTTTAGTCTACCTTCTTCAAGCGAGGAAAAGCTGGCAGCATAGTGGTTAAGTGCTGTAACTGCTAACCAAAAGATCAGCAGTTCAAATCGGCCAGGAACTCCTTGGAAATCCTGTGGGGCAGTACTAGTCTGTCCTACAAGGTCACCAAGAGTTGGAATCACTCCATGGCTGTGGGTTTGGTTTGATTTTTCTTTTTTCAAGAGAGGAATTGAACTGGTGATTTTAAAACTGTAAGGAATATACAGCATGCAGTCATAAGTATAGTCACAAGTTATTTGACTGACCTTCAGCACTAGCTTTAGAATATAGAAACATGCATCTCTGAAAAATCTGTTACGTATTCCCACAATTTAAATGGAAAGTGTGTCATTATATGTGTAGAAACTGACCAAAGAGAACAGTTTTCAGTTGATAAGTATCTTAGAATATAATAAAGAGCTTACAGGTTTTGATAGTAAAGTTTGCTTATTAGGAAGAGAAGTCACTCATATTTTTTTCTACTTTGTGTTACTTGGACCTTGTTTCTTTTCCCGGTAAAAGGGACTTTGTGAGGAGTGGTGAGAGTGAGGACATTGAGAAATTGTGAGGGTGTAAATCAGAATAGAAATTAGGTGATGGGAAAAGGCATATGTCGTTAATTTACTGAGAAAGACAGGGTTGCTTTTTCATTTTATTTAAAAGGTAAACCACATTTTATTGCCATAGATGATATCACTGGATGAGAGTCACTGAGTTAAAGAAAACCTACTTTTTCTGCCTTTTTAAGGCTCTTAGTAAATATGTCAAACTACCCTCCAGAATGTTTGCTGAAGCCCTAATTGTAATAACAAAGTATTAGAAACAATCAGTTGTTTAATGGTTAGACCATTACCATTTGAGTAATTGTTAAAGTGTGGTATATCTTTACTATGGGATGTAATGCAGTTGTTGAAAGGAATGGAGTAAGTTAATATCCATTGCCATTGAACTACATCAATTTTGGGGTAAACTGCTTACAGAAAGCATGTACCATATGATCCCATTTCTGTAAAACAGAAGCAAAAAGCAAAACTTTATTGAAATAACTCCAGATGTCTACATGTGGAAGTGCCCTGTGAGCAGCAATGAGAGGCTGGGAGGAGAGGTTAATTTTTATTTCACGGGTGTTACATTTTGTGTCTTGGAGGAGTGCGTTATTTTTATCGTGGTAAACTATAACAAAACATTTGTTACCTCAGTCTCTTTTCACATGTGCAGCTCGGGGCCATTATGTTTACTGTGTTGTATAACCATTAATAGTGTCCATTTCCAGTTTTTTTTTTTTTTTGTCACTCTTAACAGAAACTCAGTGTCCATTAAGTGAACACATTAAATAATTTTTTTGGAATGATACAGTATAATTAATAGCTAGCACTTTCATAGCATTTACCATATACATTTTTGTGGGTGCTTTATTCATTTAATCCTCATAACAAACCTATGCAGTTATTGTTAGGTGCTGTCTAGTTAGTTCCAACTCATAGCAGCCCTGTGTACATGTACAACAGAACAAAGCAGTGCCCGGTTGGGGCCACTGTGTCAGTCCATCTCGTTGAAGGTCTTTCTCTTTTTTGCTGGCCCCCTATCTTACCAAATATGATGCCCTTCTCCAGGGACTAATCACTCCTGATAGATAACAGATCTAGAGTATGTAAAGTAAAAGTCTCACAATCGTCTCTTCACAGGTGCATTTTGTCTATATATCTTCCAAAACAAATTAGTTCCTTCTTCTGGCAGTGCACAGTGTGTTCAATATTCTACGCCAACACGCTAATTTAAAGGCAGCAGTTCTTCAGTATTCTTTATTCAGCTTTCACATGTGTATGAGGCAATTGAAAACACCCTGCCTTGAGTCAGGCACACCTTAGTCCTAAAGTGACATCTTTGCCTTTTAATAAAGAGGTCTTTTGCAGCACTTTTGGCCAGTGCAGTATGTCATTTGGTTTCTTGACTCCTGTTTCTATGGAAGTTGGTTGTGAATCCAGGTAAAATGAAATCCTTGACAGCGTCTGTATTTTCCTCAGTTTTTCGTGATGTTCATTCTTGGTCTAGTTGTGAGGATTTTTGTTTTCTTTATGTTGAAATGCAGTCCATATTGGTTAAACTATGGTATATCTTTAGCAGTAGTCTTCGATCTTGATCAGTAAATGCTTCATCTCCTCTTCCCTTTCAGCAACAAGATTGTGTCATCTGCATACCACAGATTGGTAAGGAGTTTTCCTCCAATCCTGATGCCCTGTTCTTCATATAATTAATTTTCTTCATGGTTTATGTAGTCCTCATAGCCCTATAAAACTGGTGGTGTAGTGGGTTCAGTAATGCATCTGCTAACCAAAAGGTTTGTAGTTGAAATCCACCAGGCCCTTTTTGGAAAATCTGTGGGGCAGTTCTACCATGACCTAAAGGGTCACTCTGAGTCAGACCAGAGTTGGTGGCAGTGGGTCTGTCAAATTGACTCCTTGTGACCATGTAGGACATGGTAGAACTGCCTTGTAGAATTTCCAAAGAGCAACTGGTGGATTCAAACTGCTGACCTTTTGGTTAGTGGCCAAATGTTTAACCATTGCACCACCAGGGCCCCCACAACTTTCTGAGGTAGATACAGTTATTGTCCCCTTTGTACAGACAGGGCAACTGAGATACAAAGAGGTTAAGAAAATTTCCATAGTGTAACTGTTAGTAAGTGGTAGAGTGGGAGTCTGGATCCCATCTGTGATCTTCACCACTGTAGCAATATATGCCAAACAAATACTGATTTCCTTAAGTGGAAATCTTAGTCTTGCTATGAGGTATTATGTACAGACATAATTTTTATTAAGCTTTTCTGTATGTCTTCTCAGGTTCCTAAAATATATGTTGGATTATCATTGTTTACATGTTTTTAGTGAAAAAAGTAAAATTCAGATACTGGTTTGGAAGAGCTTCAAAAAACAAAGGCTCAGAAAACCTGGTATTGTTACAGCCTTTTTTCTCTTTGATTATGTATTCCAAGTGAATGTTAATTATTTTAGGGAAGACTGGTTTTCATAAAGACTCATCTGCCAACTGCTGCTTCCTTAGCTCTTCTTCTGTCAGAGCAGCTCTGGTTTTTTTGTTTACACATTAGGCTTCTGTACAAGAAGAACTGGTTCCAGTGGTTTAAAAATAAGTTTGAAAATTATAGGCATAGTGGGAGTAGGAAAGAAAAAATTATTGGTTACCAATATACATTCTGTCTCTGTTTTGCCAGTTAAAGTATTTTGCAGAGATCTAAATTTGGGGATTTTTTTTGGCATATTTTTTATATACAGAGTGTTTTAGGTTGGCTGTTCTAGAGAAGTAAAACTAGTAAAGAGTGTATGTATACACACGCACACATGATGTCCAACCATTAAGTCCGCAAATTTAATAGTTCTAAGTGCTATATACCCATTGTTGAATATCACTACGGTCATCTTCAAAGTACTCCCTTTGGGAAGCTATGCCCTGATGCCAGCGCCTAGTCTATTCCTCAAAGGAGTTTTACAGTTTTGGAATTGTTTCTGAAATAGTCATTGCATACAGTGACAAGTTCATGAACTTAATTGTATAGTTGTTCATGAGGGAGTTTTTAGCCAGTAAACAAATAACTGTTTTGGAACACCCTCCCTACTTAGCCGATCTGGTCCCAAGTGACTTTTTTTTTACCTGAAGATAAAGGAAATGTTGAAAGGAAGACATTTTGATGCCATTCAAGACATCACGAGTAACACAGTGATAGCCCTGATGGCCATTCCAGAAAAATAGTTACAAAACTGCTTTTAAGGATGGACTAGGCGCTGGTATTGGTGCATAGCTTCCCAAGGGTAGTACTTTGAAGGTGACCGTAAGTGATATTCAGTGTTGAGATATGTAGCACTTTTTCTAGGATGGGTTCATGAACTTAATTGTTAGACCTCATATGTCCATGGAGAGAGAGAGAGAGAGGTAGCTCAAAGAAGTGATTAATGGGGTTGTGGTGATTGGCAAATCCCAAAGTCTGTGGTTCAGGTCTTGGCTGGTGACTTCTGACACATGTAGTTATAAGACCTGATAAACCCAGAACTGGCAGGTCAGATGGCTGTTGCTTGCTCAGAGGGTTGCAGAAGCCAGCAGATACCAAAGTCAGCAGGTTAGATGACAGGCTCCTGGCCCACAGGCTGAGTAGCTGGTGGATCCCAACATCAGCAGGTCAGATGATGAGCTACTGGCTCAAGTGCCAGGTACTGGAGTTCAGAGGATGATGAGCTGGAGACAGGATCCAGAGCAATCAGGCAAGCTTGCTTCGGGGACAGAGTGCGGGGGTGCATGTCTGTCAGTCTGTATGTGTCAGTATGAGGCCACATTCCAAGCCTTTGCAGTTGGTTGGCTGATTACATCAGATCACATTATGGAGGTGATTATGTGATACTGAGAATCATGGCCTAGCCAGGTTGACAGATAACATTAACCATCACACAGAGACACTCCAAGTGTTAACTTATTTTTTATGTTAGAACTCTTAGATTTACTCGTTGAATTCGTTGATCCATTTTTATTTCTGTCTAGTCGGCATCCATTTTTGTGAGTTTGTTGAAGTAGGCTATGGAGATAGCACACAACTTTGTTGTTTGGTGGTACAGAAACAGTCAATACACTCAGCTAACCAAAAGGTTGGAGGTACATGTCCACTCAGAAGTGCCTCAGTAGAAAGACCTGATAATCTGCTTCTGAAAAAGCAGCCCTTGAAAACCCTGTGAAGCACAGTTCAAGTCTGATAGCTGGTCCAGGGCTGGGACAACCACTGGGGCTTATGTGAATGGATAAAAAGGAAGAAAGGGTAACTTAGTTTTTATTTAACCAATACATTTTTTTAAGTATGTTACAAATATAAAATGTTTCAACTAGCATACTATAGAGCATTTCCTATTTATGCATATTATTTGTGCTATGTTTAATCTTTATGCTATCTCTATAAGGTAGGTACTTTATTTGTACTGTGTTCTTCTCTCTGTTTTGCAAATGAAGAAACCTGAGACTCAGAACACTGTACATCTTAGTGAAGTCCAATTTATAACTAAGTGTGCCTTTGAGCTTTTCTTCCTGTAAGGATGATACTGAATTCAGTTCTGGGACTGGTATAGTTAGTCCTTCATACAGAGTGTGTTTTAGGTTTTGAGCCTGCTTTAGTAATCATGTTGATTTGTTGATGGATAACTGTTCAACAGGGAACTCCAGCACTTCTGATGGGAGTTTAGAGGAATGGCCTCACCAGCCTGTTTGGTTCTTAGATTTCATAAAGCAAAATTTGTAGGGAATGGAAATTATGAAAAAAATACATCATACCTTTTTTGGTTGTGCACTTGATTTATTGGCTACTGTTATAAATTACTGTTAAAATTAAAGCACCTTGGTATGTTCAACAAACTGATTGAACCAGTGAATATTTCCAAGACCTATCCAGATGACCCATGCCGCTTCTCTTTTTTCCTGTGGCTCCACCCCCTTGGACTATCTGCCTAAGAAAAGTTAGTGTCTGTCTGTAGCAGATGCATATTTGTTTCTCCCTTGAAGTCAACAAGGCTTAATGAAAACCCATAAAATAGAAACGTGTGAGAAAGAGGCAAAAAGAGACACATACGTTTATAAGGTATGCTTAACATATAGAAGAAGTGGAATGAATGGGAAAAGTGAAGGATAAAGGAAAAAAATGATTAGTGAGATAGAGCTAATGCTTTTTTTCAGAATTTTTAGCATTATCACCTTTGTTAAAAGTCAGCTGTATTTATTTTAAATTCCAGATTTGTACACAAATTTAAGTTTTTGTATCATATTTTAGTTCCTTCTTGAGCTTCTCAGTTGCTTGTGCTAATTAGTATATAGTTAACTTATTTAGACCCTTTTGAATTTGTCAGCTGATGTTTATTTGTGGACAGGAGCAATTAAATAGTGGATGTAGACTATAGAGTGTGTGTGTGTGTGTGTACACATCCTAAAAACTAAAGTAGCATATTTTGTGATCAAGTCGCTTTATTTTCTGAAAAGCAAATTCACAGTTTTTAGTTATTGTTGATTGTACATTGACCAAGCTTTAACTAGAGGGACAAATGGCTAAAGATCTTTTTTAAAGTTCCAGTTTGTTGTAAATTGAATGATTGCATGTACTTTAGAAACAGAACCATGTAGATTTTAGAGTTTTATTGTGTCTTGTTTATTTTCTTGAGGATACTTTTGCGTTGGTTTGAGCCAAGTCAGAATTCTTATCAGAATTCACCACATTTCACATCTGCATACACATGACAGATTTCAGTTCTTCTAGACTTAAGTTATCTGACTTGTCCAACAGGTTCCTGGGTGGAGCTGCCCATGAACAGCAGCAATGGAAATGATAATGGCAATGGGAAGAATGGGGGACTAGAGCATGTACCTTCTTCATCCTCTATCCACAATGGAGACATGGAGAAGATTCTTTTGGATGCACAACATGAATCAGGACAGAGTAGTTCAAGGGGCAGTTCTCATTGTGACAGGTAAGTCAAATCCAAATTTTGGTGAAATTCTGCAAACAGATTACCTAAATGAGTTTTGATTTTACAAGGTCAGTTCCCATTTAGACAAGCTAAAAAATTTTTATTTAACAAAACGACTCGTGATTTACTGCAACATTATTTAAATCAGACAGCCAAGTTACAAGTATTTTCAATTCCTGTTGCTCTTCCTCAGATTAAATTCATTTTCTTATATTGCATTATTTTTAGGTGTTCATTGTGTAAAATTCAGGGGCATAAATATTTACTTACAAAAGTACTGTAAGTTTCACCTGTTTTCCTTTGTACCCTTATAATACTAATCGTACTCTGCCTTGAATTATAGTTACCTTTCTATGTAGTTGTCTTCTAGATTATGAGGCTCCAGAAGGAAGGGGTTGTGTTTGCATTCTTTTGCGTGTCCTTCGCAGTAATAGTCCTGGCGTGTAGTAAATAGTAAACACTTGAGTCGTGTAAACTGAAGGTTAGTTTCAGTTAGAGCAGTATTTTCACAGTGGAAAGCACCACCTATGTAGAAATAGTTACTTTTGAAGGCCATTCGTTTCCTTAGAGGAAGTTTTATTTCAGACCTCATTTTCCTGTGTTCCATTGATACCACTGATTAAGGACTACTTAAAGATGACAATGCAGAGATACCTAAATACAAGTAGGATGAAACTGAATCATTACTTTTTAGTATGTACTTTTTTTTACCCAGAGAGATTAGGTATTAAATAGTATTGTGACGTATTTAAAAATTCTTACTGTAGTGATGGCTAGCCTGTTTGACAGACTCATAGAACTGTCATCTCCTGAATTGTGGTCTGATTAATTAAGCTTATAGCATGTATTATCAGAAAAAGTAAAGAGAGAAACACAAGTTAAATCATGCTTGAAATGTATGCTTGGCTTATAGTTTAGTATTGTTACTGAGGCAATAAGAGGACTGGTTTGTTGGCTCTGTGCTACGGTATACCACTTTTACCCCATCTCATCTTTCACTTGCCCCTCTGCTTCTTATAGTCTGGGATAGCTCTTGTCATGAGCAGAACCAGAGCAGCTGTCTCTTTTCTGAGCAGCTTGCCATTGATTCTAGTAGCTATAGCAATAGTACTTGGTCTTTCCAAATGAATATTTATGTTAACATTATAGGACTTGCTGATACACTGTAAATTTATGGTTGTTCTGGGCCTATTGATAAGTCTTTTACTACATATCTCAGTATATCACTCTTGATTATTGGTACCACTGTGTCCATGGACCTTTTGTTCACATAGTGTTATCTTTGAGTGAAGAAATCATCACCACTTTTGTGGCCATCTTATTTCATTATGGTTGTAGTATACATGTGATCAAGTGTGGGTTCACCTTCCCTGGTAATGTTTAACTTTCGGTTTCTAAACATGTGAATAGATATCTGGTTAACATAGTTGAGGATTTAAACATATCTTCAAAATCCATGTTGTGTGACCTGTGTGAACTGTCATGCGTTTCTATGTTTAGAGTTGTTGAGAAGTGTTTCTTGTAGACAGAAAAAAGTTTTAGGATTGTTGGATATTAGTCCTAGACCTGATTTACATGTTTTCAATTAAAATTACTCCATGGATGTGTTTTTGTCACTGCTTTGATGTAGAAGATAACGCATATGTGTTTGGCTTTGTGTTCTGTCCTATTGAAGAGATTTTTCAACCTTGGCTACACATTAGAGTCATTCAGGAAACTTAAGAAAAAAAAACAATGTTCACCCCTCCATCCCTAGAGATTCTCAGTTGTCTGAGGTAGGGTAGAGACATCAGAAAATTTTAGAAGCCTCCTAGGTGATCCTAGGGTAAGCCCTGGTTGGCACCCGAATGCATTCCAAATCATTAAGAATAGTAGTGAGCAGTTTTATTATTATAAGTAAGATAGGTATCAATGGTAAGAATATCACCGAGTAATGCTTCTCTGGGATTCTTGGCTGGAAGGCTAGGTTTCAGTGAGATCTCTAGCTATCAATCCAACATTACTGTGAGCACAGTGACATTAAACTGAGGACAGAAAGAGTACATCATTTTAATTGATTCGTGGGCTTTAGCATGACATTTCTAGTTTAAGATAATGTGTATGTTTGATACAGAACGAGCTTTCTACTTTCCTGTCCCTATTAAATAGTTTCTTACATCATGATCATAGTCTAAGAGTTCTATGCCTAATCATTCTCATATGTTTCTGATGATCTTAACTTATTTTTGAGTTGGTAGACTCTTATCAACATCTGTATACATTTACATTGTACACATGCTTTTGGTAACTTAATACTTTGTTCCTTTGAGAAAGTTAAGCCCTGTGAATTTTTACCCCCATTTGATGGAAGAAGCACTCTGTTGGCCCAGTGATTAAGAGTTCAGCTGCTAACCCTAAGAATGGTGGTTGGAACCCACTAGCTGTTCTGTGGGACAAAGGTATGACAGTCTGCTTCTATGGAGATTACAGCCCTGGGAACCCAGTGGGCATTTCTGCCTTGTCTCATAGGGTCACTGTGTGTTGGAATCAACTTGACAGCACACAAGAACAACAACATATGATGGAGAAGGAGATAAATGAGGTCTCACAATTAAGTTCACGAACTCGTCCTAGAAAAAGTGCTACATACTTCATTGCTGAGTATCACTGTGGTCACCTTTGAAATACTCCTCTTGGGAAGTTGTTCACACCCAGTGCTTAGACCACCCTTCAAAGCAATTTTGGAACTCTTTTTCTGGAGTGGCCGTCAGAGCTGTCATCATACTACCTTTGATGTCCTGAGTGTAATCAATATGTCTTCCTTTCAATATTTCCTATATATTTGGGTAAGGAAAAAAGTCATTGGGGGCCAGATCAGGTGAGTAGATAGGATATTCCAATACAGTTATTGTTTAGTGGCTAAAAATTCCCTCACAGATAGTGCTGTGTGAGCTGGTTCATTGTCATGATGCAAGAGAGCCATGAGTTGTTGGTGAAAAGTTCAGGTCATTTTCGTGTAACTTTTTCTTGCAGTCTTTTCACCACTTCCAAATACTAAATTGGTTAACTGTTGAGTTGGTACAAATTCATAATGAACAGTCCTGACATCATAAACAGTTACCAACATCATTTTGACTTTTTTTTTTCCTATTATGATTGAATGAAAATGTACATTCCCATATGAATTTACATGCCCACCTATGTGCGGCTCCCACTGCTCTCCCTGCCAGGTGACAGCACACTTCTCTGTTCCATACATGTGTTATCCTCCCAGCAATCTCCTATCCCCTCCTCTCCACCCACTCCCCTTCCTCCATAAGAGATCAGCAGGACGGCATCCTATAGATGCATAGAACCATAAAGTGAGCACATGATGTGGTCACTCTGTGTCGCCAAGTCCAATAGATTCCTCTCTAAGAGTTGACCTCCATTATGATGTATGGACAGGGGCAACATCAGGGTCAGGGGCCATGCTCCCAGGGGAACTCTGAGGCCCATGGACCATCAATTGGGGTCTTTCAATGGAGATCTCAGGATGCACCCCTTTTTATTCTTGTGTTGCCAGCGAGACTAAACTTTGTGAGCTTTGTCACACCTGTCACTTGTGGTGGCCAGACACCATCCGGTTCTTCCGGTCACAAGTCAATGTAGTCGCTCACTCACATGGGTCTCTTTATCTTTTGGGTTCTCTTTCCGCCATGTCATTTTGGTCCTTGGTGATCATCCGTTCCTGCTAAGTTGGGACTATTTGCTGTACACTCAGATGGCAGCTTAGCAGCTTTTAAGACCCCGGACACCACTCACGAATGTGGGGTGCAGAAGGCTCTCTTAGCAAAACACTAGTTGTGCCCATTGACCTCAGTTTCCCTGAGAGCATGGTCTCTGGCCCCCACCCCAGCTACTCTGTCCTTGTAATATTGGATTAAGATGGGAGGAGTAATCATGTTATTTTGAAGTCCAGTTAATACTGATTTTCTTTCTAATGTGTGCTGTCACCAATTTCACCCAACCAAATTTCTATCAACTATCTAATCTAAACTCTCCCCCCCCAGCCTTCCTCCCTCCCCACCCTTGCAGCCATCGAAGAATCTTTTCTTCTATGCATGAGTCTGATTTTAAGTTCTTATCGTAGGGGTCTCATACAATATTTGTCCTTTTGTCTCTGACTACTTTAACTTAACATAATGTTCTCCAATTGAAACCAGGTTATGAGATGTTTCCTGCTATCATCGTTGTTCTTTATCATTGCATAGTGTTCCATTGAGTATATATATCATACTTTACCTATCCATTCCTCTGTTGTTGGGCATTTGAGTGGATTCCATTTTTTGCTACTGGGAACTGTGCTGTAATAAACATTCGTGTCCACGTATCAGTTGGTGTGAATGGCCTTGATGCTGTAGGATATATTCCGAGCAGTGCAATTACAAGTTCAAATGGTATATCTATATCCAGCTTTTTAAGGGAGCACCAGATTGTTTTCCAAGAGATTGCACCATTTTGCAATACCACCAGCAGTGTAAGAGAGCTCCCATTTCTCCACAGCCTCTCCAGCATTCGTTGTTTTGTGGTTTTGGGATCATGGCTAACCTTGTTGGGGTGAGATGGTATCTCATTGTAGTTTTGTTTTGATTTGAATTTCTTTAATAACTAGTGATCGTGAGCATGTCCACATGTGTTTTTTGGCTGCCTGGATCTCCTCTTTAGAGAAGTGCCTATCGATCTCCTTTACCCAATGCTTAATTGGATTATTTATCTTTTTCTTATTGATATTTTGTAGTACTTTATAGATTATGGAGATCAGGCATTGGTCTGGCATACAGTTGCCAAATATCTTTTCCCATTCTGTAGGTAGCCTTTTAATTCTATCAACAAAGTCTTTGGATGACCAAAAAGTGTTTGTTTCTTTATAGTTCCCATTTATCTATTTTCTCTTCTGTTGATTGTGGTTTGTTTGGCAGATTTTGTAGTCTGTCTGTGTTGTGTATTAAAACTTCTGTTGTTGTTCCTACTTTCTCTTGGATGAGCTTTATTGTTTTAGATTTGTGTTTAGGTCTTTTATCCAGTTTGAGCTGGTTTTTGTATAAGGTGTGAGATATGGGTCTTGTTTCAGTTTTTTTGCAGATGGATATCCAGTTTTGGCAGCACCATTTGTTGAAGAGATGTGTTTTCCCCCAGTTTAATGTCTTATAGCCTTTATTGAATATCAGCTGTTCATAGGAAGATGGTGTAATCTCTGGGGTCACAATTCTGTTCCATTGATCTATCTGTCTCTTTTCGTACCAGTACCAGGCTGTTTTGACTACCGTGGCAGTGTAATGGGTTCTAAAGTTGGACAGTGAGAGGCCTCCAGTGTGTTCTTCTTCAGTAGTGCTTCACTTATTCGGGGTTTCTTCCCTTTCCAAACAATGTTGGTAATTTGTTTCTCCATCTCATGAAAAAATGTCACTGGAATTTGTATTGGGATTGTGTCATATAAGTAGATTGCTTTGGGCAAAACAGACATTTTCACAATGTTAAGTCTTCCTATCCATGAGCAGGGTAGGTTTCTCTCTTAGTTTCTTGTAGTAAGGGCTTGTAGTTCTCTTTGTAAAGGTCTGTTATTTCTCTGGTTAGACCTTTTCCTGGGTACTTTATCTTCTTGGGGGCTATAGTAAATGGTATTGATGTGGTGATTCCTTCATTAACAGTCTTACTGTTGGTATAAAGGCATCCTACTGATTTACTTACGTTTATATTCTATCCTGACACTTTGCAGAACTCCTCTATCAGTTTGAGTAGTTTACTTATGGATTCTTTAGGATTCTGTGCATATACAATCATATCATCTGCAAATAGGGAGATTTTGATGTCTTTGCCAATGCAGATGCCCTTTATTTCTTGGTCTTGTCTGATTGCTCTCATTAGAACTTCTAGTACAATGTTGAATAGGAGAGGTGAGAGTGGGCATCCTTGTCTAGTTCCTGTTCTGAAGAGAAACCGTTTTAGTCTCTCTCCATTCAAGATGATGTAGGCAGTTGGCTTTGTATAAATGGCCGTTATTGCACTGAAGAATTTGACACCTATTCCTATTTTGCTGAGAGTTTTTAGCATGAATGGATGTTGGACTTTATGAAATGCCTTTTCTGCATCAGTAGACAAAATCACGTGATTCTTATTTTTTGTGCTATTTATGCGGTTGATCACATTAATTGTTTTTCTGATGTTGAACCGGCCTTGCATCCCTGGTGTGAATCCAACTTGGTCGTAATGGATTGTCTTTGTGATATGTTGTTGTATTCTATTGCAAGAATTTTGTTGAAGATTTCTGCATTTAGATTCATGAGTGATAACAGTTTGTAGTTTTCCTTTTTTTGTTGGGACTTTCCCTGGCTTTGGTACCAAGGTTATGCTGGCTCTATAGAATGAATTTGGGAGTATTCCATCCCTTTCTATACTGTGAAGCAGTCTCGGTAATATTGGAGATAACTGTTCTCTAAAAGCTTGGTAGAATTCTGTGGTGAAGCCATCTGGGCCCGGCCTTTTTTTGGTTGGTAGTTTTTTGATGAGTTTTTCAATCTCTTCCTTTGTGATAGATTTATTAAATTGTTCTGCTTCACCTTGTGATAATTTTGGTAGGTGATATGAGTCAAGGAATTTGCCCATTTCCTGTAAGTTTTCTAATTTGTTAGAGTACAGTCTTTCGTAGTATTCAGTTATGATTTTTTTTTAATGATTGGGTGAAGGTGTACATTCCAATATAAATTTGCATGCACACTTATATGTAGCTCCCACTGCTCTCCCTGCCCGGTGACAGCACCCTCTTCCTCTCTGCTCCATACATGTCCAATCCTTCCAACAGTCTTCTACCCTCCTCTCCACCCACTCCCCTTCCTCCAGTAAGAAGTCAGCAGGATAATACACTATAGATGCATAGAACCATAAAGTGCCCAGAAAATATGATCACTCTGCATCTCCAAGTCCAATCCATTGCTCTCCAAAGAGTTGATCTTCATTATGATTTATGGACAGGAACAGCATCGGGGCAAGGGGCCATGCTCCCAGGGGAACCCTGAAGCCCCTGGACCGTCAGTTGAGGTCTTCACCCAGAAGACAGAGAGACACACTTGAGTGGGTGTCTGCATTGACTTGTGACCGGAAGAACCAGATGGTGTCCAGCCACTACCAGTGATGGCCGCAGTGGAGCTCGCAAAGTTAAATTTCTCAGGCAACACAAGAATAAATATGGGTTCACCTGAGATCCCCACTAAAAGACCACAATTGATGGTATTTTTGATTTCTATTGGATCTATTATGACAACTTCTCTCCCATTTTTTATTTGGGTTATTTGTTTCCTTTCCTGTTTTTCTTTAGTAAGTTTAGCCAGTGGTTTGTCAATTTGATTGATCTTTTCAAAAAACCAGCTTGTGGTCTTTTCAATTTTTTCAGTTGTTCTTGTATTCTCTATTTCATTTCTTCTATAACCCATGGCTTTTTTAGCAAGATGTTGTTCAATTTCCATGAGTTCCACTTTCTGTCTGTGTTTTTTCTACTATTGATTTCAACTTTTATGGCTTCAGAATCTGAGAAGATGCTTTGCATTAGTTGAGTGGTGTGGATTTTGTTCACAATTGCTGTATGTCCTAACACATGGTCTATTCTGGAGAGTGTTCCATGTACGCTGGAGAAGAAGGTAGTGTGTAGTTGTCTGCTGATGGATAGAAAGTTCTATATATGTCAGTGAGGTCTAGTTGATTAATTGTGGCAGTAAGGTCTTCTGTATCTTTATTGAGCTTTTTTCTAGACAGTCTCTCCAATATTGAGTGTGGAGTGTTGGAGTCTCCCACCATTACTGTGGAGTGATGTATCTCATTTTTTAGTGTAGTCAGTGTTTCTTCAATGTATTTGGGTGCTCTAATGTCAGGTACATGATAAATATTTAATATTGTTAAGTCCTATTTGTGTATTCAACCTTTAAGCGATAAATAACGTCTATCCTTGTCCATAGTGGTGGATTTTACACTAAAATCAATTTTATCTGAAATTAGAATTGCCACCCCTGCTCTTCTTTGTTCATTGTTAGCTTGATATATATTCTTCTATCCTTTAATTTTCAGTTTGTTCCTATCTTTAAGACTAAGGTGAGTTTCTTGTAGGCAGCATATGGATGGGTCATGTCCTTTGATCCAAGATGTCACTCGATGTCTCTTTACTGGAGCATTCAGTCCACACACATTCAGTGTGATCATTGATAGGTATGTGTTCAGTGCTGTCATTGTGATATGTTTATTTTTGTGTTGATGTTTTCTCTGTTGTTCTTATTAGTCTGTTCTGGGACACTCTTTTGTGAGTTGATTTTTCACCTTTTTCAGAGCTGTTTTTGTAGTTGTTGAGACTCCTATATTACGTTTCTTGAAATGGTATGATACATCTTTGTTGTGCTTTACAGCTGCTCCTAGGATCCCCCTTAATAAACTATGCATAAATCCAATTTCAGTTACTACCATACTTATGAACTTCCTCTCCATCTGGAAGGACTGTAACGACTGTAGTACATCCCTTTTTTTAATATAATGACATCATAGTTTTCATGATATGATCACTGGATTATTGATTTCACTGTTTAGCTTTGATTGAGTTTGGAGCCTTCTCTGACTAAGTGGGATTGTGGGTGATGTGTCCTGTCTTTTCTTCTAAAATAAAAAGTTAGTGGTTTTGTTCTTCTACGCTGAGAGATCCCGTCAGTATTTCTTGTAGCTTTGGTCTGGTTTTTACAGATTCTCTGAGTTTCTGTTTATCTGTGAATGTCTTCATTTCATTTTCATATTTGAAAGGTAGTTTTGCCGGCTGTGTAATTCTTGGTTGGAAGTTCTTCACAGCTTTGGATGTGTCATGCCACTATCTCCATGCCAGCATTGTTTCTGCTGAGAAATCCAATGAAAGCCTACAGAGTTTCCCTCTGAATGTTAGTTTTGTTTTGTCTTGCTGCCTTTAAGAGTTTCTGCTTATGTTTCATTTTGTTACACTTGATTATAGTATACCATGGAATCTTTGTTTCAAGTTCAGTATTGAGTGACATTCAGTATGCATCTTGGATATCTACATTCTCTTCTTTCGTAATTTCTGGGATGTTTTCTGTCATTAGCAGCTCAGCAACAATACTCTCTGTTCTCAGGCGTCTCGCCCTATTCAGGAACTCCAATTAATCATAGGTTGTTCCTCTTAATAGAGTCCGACATGCTTCTTAATGCTTCTTCATTTTTCTTGTTTGTTTTTTCTTATTTCTCCTCATAGATGCTGGAATCAGTAACTCTGTCTTCCAAATCAGAAAGTCTCTTTTCTGTTAGTTCCATTCTGTTTTCTTGGCTTTGAATTGAAGTTTCTATTCTTGGACTTTGTTCTTGATCTGTTCGATTTCCAAGTACTGATTTGCTTGCTTAACTTTTTGTTTTGCTCTGCTGCATTTTGTGTAAGGTCCAGGAGGGCTCTATATATCATCCTTTTTTATTCACCTTCTGATAGTTTCAGAAAAGCTTCTTTATCTGGGAAGCTGTGAGGTGCTTTCTTTGGGGGACCTTCTGAAGCCATGGGTGATTTCTTGGTTATGGTTTTCTCCAGAAGTTGTTGCTTTTTAGGCATCACATGAGTCAGTAGAGGCTGTGAGAGATGCTGTGAGGATGGACCACAGTTGTTTCTCTAGGCCTTCTTAAAATGAGAGGTAAAAAGTATCTGACAACTTCCAAAGTCAGGTTTTCAGATGCATAGGTCCTTCTTCCCAGCCAGCAAAGTAAGCACCTCTATATTGTACCCAAGATGTTATAAACTAGCTCAAAATACAGAAAGGCTACTGCCCAGCTGGCCTTAGCTGTTGGGTCCCACCTGTAGGCGACACTGTGTAAAGTACTGCTTTTCTGCCGGAAAAGTGCTCCGCCCTGGGCAGATGCTGCCTCCCAGTCTAAGAACTAAGTCCAGTTGAGGCCTCTCTATGGGTGTCTCCACCTCCCAGTGGAACAAGATGGCATGACACAAGCTTGCCACCACCTCGGTATTGGCCACTATATGGCAGAGGCAGAAAGAGATGGCAAAGCTGCCAAGATGCACCGATTCCAAAGCCAGGCTCTCAAAATATGGCAATTTCACTTGCCAATCCCACCAGCAGTGCATCTGAGGTCAACAGCTAGTCCAGTCTCAGCTCCGCCTGCCACCTAAGACAGAGGAAAAAAAAACTAAGATGGTGAGTTACCTTTGGTCCATGTAAGCCGGTGCTTACCGAGAGTAGGGTCTGAAAGAGAGGAGGTTTTGTGTTCATTGGTATAAAGTCCAAGTAAACAGCCCTATGCCATGTCCTAGGGCTGACTAGGTGTCCATAAGGCTCCATTTAATTGTCACTTTTGGTTTCCACAGAGATTTAGGGAGACGTGTGTTTAGTCTGCCATCTTGACTCCACCTCCTCTCATTTTGACTTTTGATTTGGACTGACGGAACTTTTCTGGTCATGGAGAATTGGTTGACTTTCATTGTGCACTTCGACGCTGTGTTTCAGGGTCATGTTGGTACACCCATGTTTCATTACCAGTGATAACACAGCCCAAAACATTGTCTTTCCTCTCCAAAAGGTCTTGGCAAACTTCAGCTCTCCTATGCTTTGGTTCATTGTTGAGTTCCTTAGGGAACAATTCTGCATACATGTCTCTCATGCCAAGATTTTCCTGTTTGTCTGTTGATGTTTACTTGGCCTGCTGTTTGATTTTGATGTACAATTCAACAAATTTTTGCAATGTTTTTGTCAGTTCTGCTCATTTCTGGTTGCCCTGACCTCTCTTTATCAGTGACACTTTCTCTGTCCTCAGAGTACCATTTAATCCATTTGTACATTGCTGTTTTCTTCATGGCATTATCCTCATAAACTTGGACTAAAATGTCCCTGAGTTCACTTCCACTCTTACCAAGTTTAACAAGAAATTTAATGTTCAGAGATGTAATTCAATCCAACATTCTCACAGTGGCCCACAAAAACATGCAACAACAATAATGAAGGCCACTCAGCAAGACATGGCCACACGTTGACACAGACACAGCTGTTAGACACTGACACACCAAGGTTCTGAAAACTTACTGAGTTGTTTGTACAGTGCTGCTAACATAAGTGCATGGTGGCAAGTTTACAACCTTGATTGTCAGACCTCATAGTGAAGGGTCTGTAGATTCGTTGTAGTCACGCAAGGGTTAATGTAGTTATCTGTAATACCAGCTAGTTATCCGTTATACCAGGTAAGGTTTATGATCTTGTGTTTTTGTCTAAAAACTAATCAGTAAATAAATATATTCTAAGACTATACTTAGTATTTTTCATTAAAAATTATATATTCAAAGAGTCTTTTATTCTATACATAAGTCTGTTTTTGAGACCTTATCATAGGGGTCTCATACAATATTTGTCCTTTTGTCGCTGACTACTTTCACTCAGTATAATGTCTTCTAGTTGAAACCAGGTTATGAGATGTTTCCTGGAATCATCATTATTCTTCATCATTGCATATTGCTCCACTGGGTATATATACCATAGTTGACCTATCCGTTCCTCTGTTGTTGGGCATCTGGGTCGATTCTATCTTTGCTGTTGTGGACTGGCTGCGATAAACACTCTTGTGCATGTGTCCTTTGGTGTGAAAGGCCTTTTAAGGAAGCTCCAGATTGCTTTCCAAAGAGGCTGGACCATTTTGCAACTCCACCAACAGTGTAGGAGAGTTGCACTTTCTCCACAGCCTCTCCAGCATTTATTGTTTTGTGTTTTTTGGATCATGGCCAACCTTGTCGGGGTGAGATGGTGTCTCATTATAGTCTTGATTTGAATTTCTTTAATAACTAAAGATCATGAATATGTCCACATGTGTTTTTTGGCTGCCTAGATCTCCTCTTTAGAGAAATGTCTGTCCATCTCCTTTGCCCATCACTTATGCTTGGTATCTTTTATTCCATTGCTTAAGTTTTAATAAATGTGTGTCTTTATTTCTGAAATGTGCTTACAGCAGTGTATTGAAGGGGTCCTGTTTTTTAATCCATTCTGTCACACTGTGGCGCATTTAAGCCATTTATGTTCAGTGTGATTATTGATAGATGTGAGTTCATTGCTGTCATTTTGTAGTGCTTTTTTGTGGTGCTCACACTTTCTTTTTTCCTTTTACTCTTCTGTGCTAAATTTATTTATGTATTTTGTGTTTGTGGATTTTGTGTTTACTGAGACTGTTTTTCTTCATTTTGATGAGTAGGTTTGTTAACTTTCTTTTATCCTTGAGAGTTCATGATTTAAGTTGGTATGTGGCAATGCTGTCTTAGGTACTAGATTCTTGTTGTTGTCTGAATGTTTTTGGTTCTCTAACTGAAGGATTCCCTTTAATAATTCTTATAAATTTGGTTTGGTTTTTACAAATTCCCTTAATTTCTGTTTATCTGGAAATGTGCTAATTTTGTCATCATATTTAAGCAAGAGTTCTACAAAACACATTATTCTTGGTTGGCAGTTCTTTTCTTTCAGGAATTTATACACATCATTCCATTGCTTTCTTGCCTGCCTGGTTTCTGCTGAGTAATCAGAGTTTAGTCTTGTTCTTTCCCCTTTGCAGCTGTTCTTCGCAAGCTGCTCTAAGGATTTTTTCTTTGTGTTTGGTTTTAGGAAATGTGATTTAAGATGTATCTTAGTGTTTTTATTTGGGAAGGTCTATCCTGTATGGGGATTGTTGAGCTTCTTGAATAATTGACTTTTCATCTTTCATGATATTAGGAAAGTTTTCTGTCAACAGATCTTCAATGATCGTCTCTGTGTTTTCTATTTTCTCACTGTTTGAAACTCCTAGCATACACAGATTTTTGCTTTTAATTGTATCCCACATCATTCTCAGGTTTTCTTCATCTTCACTATTTTCTCTTGTTTTACCTCAAAAAGTGGTTTCCAGAGGTGTGTGTATTTTGCTTCTCCTGTTTTCCACTGTTTCAGATTTTCTTCTAAAGTCTTCTGTTGCACTGTCAATTTCTGAAGTCTTGTTGTCTATCTTTTGGATTTCTAATATGCTGTTTTTGTACGATTTCTAATTGTTTATTTTGGCATTTTGTTCTTTTATTACTTTCCAGGTTGCTTCCATTGTTTTGTCTGTCTTTACCATGATTTTGCCCATTTTTCCCCCTTATTTTTGTCTGTATTTTCTTTCATCTCTTGGAGAGCTCTGAATATTAAAGGTTTGAATTCCCTTTTAGGTAATTCTAGTGCCTTTTCTGTTAGTAGGCCATTTGGTTTTTATTTTGGTTGCTTTCTGGAGCCATCCTCTCCTGTTTTTGTTGTGGTTTTGGTTTTAAATATGTTTTGATATTGTCTCCTATCTTGGTAACATTCCGAATTATTTTCGTCATTTATTATAGATTTGATTGTTTTGTCTTTTTTTGTTATTTGTCTAGATAGGCAGGCTGTGTGTGTGTTGTTGTTTGCCTGCCTTTGAGTGTGAGGCTTCTCACGACCTTGTCCAGGTGGATAGGGTTGGTCACTCAGCTGTAGTACAGCAGGGTGGAAGGTTGTGGATAGCTAGTTTGTGACACAAACTGGGAGTGGCAGGGTGGGTCTCGGGGCTGCAGTATAAAGAGCAAACAAACAACAACAAAATCACAGCTGCTTAAGAGGAGGGGTGGTTTTTACACAGGGGGCAGGAGAAAGGAAAGGAAGGAAGTGAGAGAGGCAACAGTAAAAAGTAGTAATAAAAAAAAATTATACAGAAGGGGCTGGGTACTTGGGATAGAGTGTACCTTGGTAGCAGTGACCTAGTGTCTTCTCTGGTTGAGCAGCCATGGCCCATTGGCAGGCAGTGGAGGCTTCATAGAGGGAAGAGGGGTAGGGGATAGGAAAGCCTATATTCCTGGTTACTAGATGTTCTGTCTCCTGCTGGAAGCTCCATGGAGTTGCTTTCCTGTACTCTCTGTCACAGTCCTTGGTGACTGAGGTGCAGGGTGGCAAGTCTAGGTGGCAGTGAATTGGCTAGTCAGCGTTGGCCTGTGGGCAAATGATGAATGCCTTGAACAGAGAAGGCTGTGGGATGGTAAAGCACGTGTTCCTGGTTACCAGTGTTTTGTCTCCTCTTGGGAGCTCCATGAATTTGCCTTCCTTTATTGTCTGTTTGAGTTCTTCAGTGGCTGCAACCTGAAGTGGTGAATCTAGCCATGTTAGCTACCAGCCATGGTAGCTGTCTTTGTTCTCTGACCTCTGTGAGTTTCTTAACTTCATTCTGTGCTTTATTGAGAGTTCTTTTATTCCTTCATTTGGTATTCAAGGTCCTAGGATTGATTTTTTTATCTGTTTCACTTAATTGTTTGGGTCTTGGCTGCAGGAGGAACAGCATAGTGCTTCTGTCTATAGAGCCATGTTGACTCTGCCCCCTGATGGAAGAACTGTGAGAAAAATAACTCCAGATTAGGTATCTGACGTTGAATGTGATTTTACCTTTTTTGGAAAAGAGTAAAAATTAAGTGTGACAGTCTTCAGTCTTCAGCTGGTATTTCCTTTGCAAATTGATCATTGTGAAGGAATTTATCACCACGAAATATTTTCAGAGCATTTTGAGACTAAGAGTACCCTGTTTCGTTTAGCTACTTAATACTGATTGTCTTGTATGAGGTTATGATACACAGATCTTTTTGAGTTCCTACGTTTTGGAAGTTATACTACTGTAACTTTTAATTTCTAATTTCCAATAGGAGCTACTCATTTGACAAAATGAGAATTAAAGTTAATGGCTGAATTTTTTTTTTCCTGTAGCCCTTCCCCACAAGAAGATGGACAGATTATGTTTGATGTAGAAATGCATACCAGCAGGGACCATAGCTCACAGGTGTGTTCGTTTTTATTTTTCTGATTTACAATAAAGAATTAGTAAACATGAGATTATCTTTTAAGAAATGTAACTATGCTTTGCTTACATGTATTAAGAATAAGTTTTTAATAAAAGTAGTTTGAAGCTGTTTGAAGTTACTCAGTTTTGGGTTTTGGAATTTATTTAATCCTTGTCTTGCTCTGTCTCTGCTAAGAATGTTTGGCTCTGTTGCCCCAAGAGAACAGGAAATTTCTTGTATATATCATTCCAGTATTCCAGGTTAGTTTCTTGAGCTTATAAGTAGAAAAACTGAGACAGGTCTTGTCGTATTCAAGATCACAAAATGTACTCTGAGGAACATTTACTCAGTGGGAAGCTCTATAGCAAATAAGGAGCCCCCAGGATCCTTCGTGTCACAGTGCATAGTAGCACGTTTGTTGTTCCTGTTGGCTGCCATTGAGTCAAACCTTTAGTCAGATAACATCATGCCCAGTGGAACCAAAGGCTGCCCAGTTCTCTGCCATCTCCATGATAAACTGCTGCTCTTAAGGCTCTGAAAATTCTTACAGTAAAGAAATTTGTTTAATTAAGCCTGGTATTCCCCAAGCTTGTTTGACTCTAGTCGTCTTCCACTCCCTCCTGCCCCAATAATTTACCTATTAACCTGATAGAACACTATGTTAAGTGCTGTCTTGGCTTATGGAGTAACAAGTATAGTTAAACTTACTGAATTGAATCATTGAATTTAAGCTCTGGAATTTAAGTAATTCTAGAGCTGACTGCAGCCACCTTGGAATTCTAAAGGAATTCATGAAGTTCAGGAGAGAAATATTAAGACTTCTAGCCTCTCCATCAGGTTGTGGTAGGATTGCCACTGTGACCTCTGTTCAGAAATTACTAAAAGAACGTTGGTTGCCAGTCAGTTTCCAGTCAGTTTAAACAAGGTTAAATGTTGGCAAAGCGGTCTATCACCTGTAAGAAAAACATTAAATCTGCTAGAGCAAGACTTTTGATAAGGAGAACTGAGTAGGTGTGATTTTTTTTGCTTTTCGTTTTTAGACTTTCATACAGCCTTTTACATTTTTTTTTTTTTTAATGAAGAAATGACATAAAAATTGTTTTGGTATTTAAGAGGATAGAGTTTTTTCATTAATGAGAAGAGAGATAAGGAATGGTTAAAAATAGTGAACAAAGAGAGAACTGTTATATAGTACTCACTGAATATTTTCATATGTGCTCTTTAAGGAGCAATACATGGCATTTTCAAGCTTTTCTAAGAGGAGAAAGGGAAAGACCTATTCATTAAATACGTTTTGAATTTATTAATGTGTACTAATTTTTTATTTTTTATAACTTTACCTTTTTAAATGTTTTCAGTCCAGTGAAAAGATGAGATTGTCTCCCATGGACACATAGGAATAGTGAGGCTTTATTGTAATTAAGTTATTTATCCATGATCACACAACAAGTAAGTAATAGAGCCAGGACTGAAACCAGATCTGAGAGTGTGGCTTTGCTTCTTATATTAAAATGAATGGGACTGATGTCAGAAGAGCTCACAAGATCTTGTGAACAAACTGAAATACAGTTGATTGAATTATGGTATAGGAAAGCCTAAGGTGATTCATTTACCAGAAAGACCACTCAAACTATACTTGACAGTGCTAGTTTTATTTACAGTCCCAGTTTTATAGGATAAAACGATGTAGGTTGTTCCTTGAAGACATTTTCATACAGTGCTTCTGAGACCAAAGAGGCCAGTGAAATATTGGGTGTCATTGGAAGGTGTTTTCAAACCAGACTGAAAATGTCTTCTTTTTCCTCTTGTAAAACTGTGGTTTAGCTGTACATAGACACAGTGTACAGTTTAATAACCATCTAAGAGAATTTGAAGGAGGCCAGAGAAGAAAAACATACAGTGATTAGAAGATAAGAGACTTTCAGGTATAAATAGTCTAAAATGACCAGAATTCTATATTTGAATGCATACATGTAGGCTGAGGATATTATTGATTCAGTTAAAATGTGAATCTTAGACACCTGAATTAAGTGCATTTTCACAGTGTTCTGGAATTCTGACAACTGGAAGACAACCTGAAAATGGCAAATTTAGGATTAATAAAAGGGAGTTGTTAGTTGGCATGCATTTAGCTTGGACTCCTAGTGACCCCATACATATGGTATGTACAAGAAAAGTCTCAAACGAGGAGAGCTGACAATTCTTATTCTTAATGTAAGCATTGTTAAGTTTATCTGAAAATTAAAAAAATATATATATTAGTCCAAAAATAGCTTTGCTTCAGTCAGGTGAGAGAAAAGTATATCATCTTGAAAAAGTACATAATTACATTTTCATTGTGTTGGATGTATTAAATATTAATTTGTTCCAAAACTTAAATCTGAGCAGTTTAAAAGAGGAATATATAAAACTAAAATTGGGAATTGTAAACAGAAGTGCAGTTTGTTAAACACAATTACATAGTGTGTATTCCCAAGCAGATCTGAAAGTAAATTGCTGTCTCTGATTGAATATTTTCTTTGTTACTCCAAAGAGCCAACTCATGATTTGGAGTAATCTCAACAGTCAGTAGAAAAAGCTTAGTTGTAAATGCTATGTTGAGTAATTCAGTGGAATTTACCAGGTTCAGCAGAATAAGATAACTACCAAGATAACAAAAATACATAGGGATTTCATTTTGATTTGATGGTAAACAGGACTATTTGTAGGAACGATTTGAAGCTGCTTTCCAAGGGCAGCAATTTCACAGAGAACTAAACCCATCTGACTCATAGGAGCCCTTATATAAAAATTAATGGTACACAGGCTTGTATTTTAGTATATTTCTGTCCAGGTTTGTCTTTGTGTTAAGAGGAATTGGTCTCATTTTATTAAATTTAAAGTTGAAATTCTTCTTTGCAGTCAGAAGAAGAAGCTACAGAAGGAGAGAAAGAAGTTGAAGCTTTGAAGAAAAGTGTAGAATGGGTATCTGATTGGTCCAGTAGACCTGAAAACGTTCCACCTAAGTAAGTTCTTAAATGTTTCTTTTTCTTGGGTATACCTGATAGATTTCACTCACAGTCATCTATGCAGTGGGCCTGGTAATTGCAAGGTATTTTCAGCAAATGTGTGTCTGATACCTGTTTCTGAATTTCTTTCTCCAGGGAGTTCCACTTCAGGCACCCTAAACGTTCTGTTTCTTTAAGCATGAGAAAAAGTGGAGCCATGAAGAAAGGGGGTATTTTCTCTGCAGAATTTCTTAAGGTGTTCATTCCATCTCTCTTTATTTCCCATGTTTTGGCTTTGGGGCTAGGGTAAGTACTGGTAAACTCTTCAAGTTTTATCTTCATGTTACCCTCATGTTTTATCTCCAGATATAAGAAGTAAGTGTGAAAGCAGCTTGTGTTACTTTGCTTTTAAGGTTTAGTGCAGATAGGGTCAACTTAAAAGAATTATTAAACTTGATACACTATAGTATACTGATAAGCATTTTTAGTAGGGTTTTTTTGTATTTAGAAATAAAATGTTCATATTAATCCCTTAAATGTTAATTTTTAATTGAACCCTTCTGTTTGCTTTTTCTTTTTGGATTTTCTTTTGTTACTCTTTTTAATTGCTCAAGATTAATTAAGTTCATCTTTAGTGTGTAAATTTTGGTGTTAATAGGAACAGTGTTTTTCCCACCATTACTTTGAATAATTCTTAAGTGAAATTGGTAGGTTAATTAGGGGTGCTATTTATTTACTCATTTTTCATTCTCCTAACTTTATAGTGTTTTCACTTACTCCAAAACTAATTTTTGAGGCATGTCTTTAAAAACAATTTTTTGTTTTGAACAACTGAAGAAATATCTTCTTGAAAGATTTTAGGAATTAAAAAGTTAACAGTTTTTTCCAGGATGTAAGTGTTACACTCTTTAATTATGTCCAGTAGATCATTTTCTGTATATAATATGGAAAAAATACATCATTCTCTACCCTCTTTTAAGAAGCTCAGAATATCAGATAACACTCCTTTTGTCTTTTGGGGGTACTTGGTCTGCTTTTGTGAGGGCAAGGACAATAATCAGAAAGTGTAAAATGCAAGGTGTTTTTAGTGGAAGGGAAGCATATTTGTGTTGTATGAGGGTTGGTTTTGGGAAAGTTAGGAGGCTAAATTTCTCCACAGTGTTGACTGTGTAGTAGTTCATTTGCCCTCGAAATGTGTTGGTTTTTGTATATTCCAGTATTATTTCCTTTTGTGAACCTCGGGCTGTTTCTCTTGTTGGAGGAAATGTGATCGTTGCTGTAGGTGAATGCAGGAAAAGCGTGTTAAAAATGTTGGATGCTTTTATTAAACTGCGAGGTGTATCTAGTTCTCTGTTTTCCTTAACTCCTGTTTAAAGTATCGTAAGGGTAAAGCACTTATCATTTGGCAAGGAAAAGTGATATTTGACCCTTAATCATTAAGAACTAAAACAGCAAGAGCCTTCTGTAAAGCCTGGAGAGCTTTAAAAAAATTTTCTTACACGGAGCACAAAAGTTATTAGGCATTTTACTGTATTTTATATTTGAGATATCAACAGAATGTTTTGTTTTGCAAAAATGAACATGTCAGAGGAGGTTGACCATTTTATTCTGGAGGGATCTGATGTGACTTTGTCTAATCACTACCTCTGTGTTGCCCAGTAGTCAGTAGCCTTGACAAATAAACATTATTATGCAAAGCCAGTTTTGCTGATAAGTAGTTTTAAGGAAGTCAATGATAATTTCAGGATATTTGGGAACTCTGAACATATACTTTTAGAGCCTCTTGCAAGGACTGGAAATTTTAGTTTTCAGGTAGATCTCAGTGTTTGGACAAGTGGGTATGGAACTGCTGACATGAGTGGAACATGATGCACTCTGTTTTGTTTCAGCATCTATATTGGAAAACGACTGAGCACATCTTCTGCCAGCACCTACTGAGGGAAAGGAAAGGCCCTGGAATTGCGTGTGACCTGTGAAGTGCTGTTATTGTCACATTAGTTTATTTGAACTTGAGACCACTGTAAGCATGATCCAGCCTACCACCCTGTTTTTACATATCCAAGTTCCAGTAACTCAAAATCCAGTATTTTATTCAAACTCTATTGAGGCAGTTTACTAACTTCTTTCCCTTTTTGGCCTGTAAGACACTTTATAATTTCCTAATGGAGTTTACTGTTGTTTAGAAATTCGCAAGGGCTTCTTTTCCGCCAGTGCCACCAGCAGATTATAATTTTGTCAACAATGCTCTTGTCTCCGTTTAGTCACCACTGGATTTAGACTTGCATCATTGGTGGTATGAATTTTTCTCTTGCAAGATAACTACCATCCCTCTGTTCAGATGACATCAGGTCAGCGAAGGATAATAAAGCTCTGTTTCTTTCAGAACAAAGGCAAGCTCTCTTAAAGTTGAATTTATAGTTATTAAAAAAGAAAATAACAACAACAAAAAACAAGACACAAGGGGAAAATAACATCCTGGGCAATAAAAGAGTTATTTTAAACTAACTTTGGAACCACCTTTTGTCTGAGCCTCCTAATAGTCTCTTAATTTCTAGGAGGCAGGTTGTACAAATAGTAGATAGGAAATAGAGTAAGAAGTAAAAACACGTCAGCAGATTTTAATACTAGTATATTGTAATGTCTTTTCTATAATATAGAATCTTTTATTTCTGATAAGGAATGTCTCAGGCCTAGAAATATATGAAATTGCTTTGGGATTTTCTTGTATGTTTGGTATTTTTATGTTTTTTAGCTGCATGCAAGTTTTTCATAATGTTCTTTACTTTTTTGTATTTCTTTTTTCGTTCTAAGAGGCTTTGGAATGGGTTCTAATTTGTGGTGTAAATACAGGCTTCTTGTTTTAGGAAGCATCACTTACACTCTAAAGCCTTTAAACTCTGAAGATAACAGTTTGAGTTATTCCAAGCACACATGCAACTTTGAGAAACAGACTTGAGTCATGGGAACAGTTGACAAAATTCTGAAAAGATGCCATTTGTTTGCTTCTGATCTGTTGACTGTACAGTCTTTCCAGGGTAGTTTCTGATTCTAATCTGTTGACTGTACAGTCTTCCCAGGGCAATTCCTGTGATTCTGCAGGCACTGGTGATTTTCTCATGTAGCTATCTTTTCAGTTTTATTAAACTCTTGAAATTCCAAAACTCTCAGCAACTTCTTCCTCCAGTGACACACTTTTTTTCCTGAAATGTGAAGCTTTAGGACCAAATTGTTAGAAAGCATCGAGATTCTCAGTTGGAAGTGCAAAGGGTCAGGATTATCTACTCCACGTAGATTTTAGTGAATTTCAGAACATATAGCATAGCTAGGAAGGATACTACTAACTATTCTATGTTTTGTATTTAAATAATTACTGTTTATGATATGGACATTGCTATTGAATATCTAAAAGAACCATTGTTAATTTTAAACCTACAGTCTATTCATTAACTAAAAGTGCATCAGATTGACTTGAATAAAAACACTACAACAACCAGGTTTGCCAGTGTTCAGAAACCCTTTTCTCTTTGACTTCAAGCTTTGCAAATTGATTTGTTATAGTAAAAGAATGATCTCCAGTACCTTTTTCAGAAATTACAGCTGCTTATCTTTAAGATGATATAGCTAAAGTCAGTTTCTGAATTATTTTTCTTTTTTTATAATGTTTGATGTCTAAATAATTTTGGCATCTTTTTATTTTACCTTCTTCTGTTTTAATCTGTTGGTGTAGTGGTTAAGTGCTACGTCTTCTAACCTGAAGGTCAGCAGTTCAAATCTTCCAGGCACTCCTTGGAAACTCTATGGGGTAGTTCTACTGTGCCCTATAGGGTAACTGTGAGTTGAAATCAGCTCAGTGGCACTGGGTTTGGTTTGTTTTTATATTAATCTTAAACTTGGTAACATTTCATTTGCCTTCTGTAACTTGTTTATTTCAAGTGTCTGTTTGAGTCTCTTTTGGAAGAAATCTGATACGCCGATTTTGAAAAACCTGAATAAAATTGAAAAGCTAAGAGCATGAACTAGGTAACACCTTACTTTGTACGATAATTGGCCTGATGGGAGAGAAAAGAATCATACTTAACATAGAAGAAGCTTTTTACAGTCATTGCGTTGCCTTCTTTCAAACTCTGTACTGATTTGGTGGTATGGTTAGAACTTGGGTATACTCTGTTTTTCAATAATAAGAATAAATTTAGTGTTGCCCTTTTTCTTTAGGTATCGGTGAAATTACAGAATCTTAAAAAATGAATACATAATCACAGTAGAACTTGTAAGATGAAATAATGCAGTATTTATTGGTAACCCTAATGTATGGGATAAATGTTTATAGCTCCTACCCAGATTTACGTTGAAAAGAAACAGATTGTATTTTTGGAAAGGAAAATTCCACAGTTGAAAGTTGAAATTTCAAGGTTAATGTTTTAAAAGCTTTGCACCTGTGTTTACAATTGGAGATGTAAAGACAGGCTTAACTTTTCTCATGTTTGATGAAAACTGGCTTAAAATATTTGTGAATAGAATCATGGGCAAAAGTTCGTAAGCTCACACATTAAAAAAATGTAACAAGTTATGTTGGTTTCAGTAGAAACATTTGCCATATGAAAAAGGAAAATTGGAAATTTAGCCAGTGAGGTGATTTTTTTTAAGTGAACCAGTTGTTGAAATTATTGGGAATAACTGAGCCAAAGTGATTATGCATTCTTCATCTACTTAGTTAGCACTTTGTATCATTATATACAGTTTACAATAAATGTATAACTTGTAGCTCTGAACATTTTGTGCCATTAAAGCTCTCACAAAACTTCTGGCAGTATGTCATTTTATGTCCCATTTATTGCCTGGGAATGTAGAGGACATGAGGCCTCATCTCGTGACACAAAAATTTTCCATTATTGAGTCCCACAGATATTTCAGTGCCGAACAGTGCCCTGAGTATTCTGTGACTGAACAATAGAAACCTACACTCTGCTCTCAAGGAGTAACCACCACAAAGTAGAGTTATGTGTAAGTGCTGCAGTAGAAATGGGTGTGGAGAACTGTGAGGTCATAGCATTGGAAGATGTGTTCTGCTATATAGCTTCAGGTGTCACCCACAGGGGAGGTGGGATATTAAAAGACTGAGTATAAATGTGAAAGGGAATTAAGAGCATGCTCGAGAAAAGGAATGGCATAAACTGACATGTCACTGGAAAACATTATCGATAAAGAGAAGACTGAGAATGTGGGTTAAATAACATTGAACCAAATGGAAATTTATGTTTTGCCAGAGGCTCAATTTAGTTCTCTTGTAAGGTTTTTTTTCCTTAAAGCAAAAAAAATGATTTATGATTCTGACTAATGTTTGTGATAGTTCTGTGATATAATGAAGAGGGGATAACAGAAGCTAGGAGATCAGTCCTCTAGGTAACAAATAAGGGCCTTTTTTTATTGGGGCTGGGAATGAAGGGCTAGGCTAGATGTGGGAGACAAAGCTGAAGTAAGTGGATAAGAAATGATTGGGAGATAAGCAAAGCATTTTTTCCCCTTGTATTTATTGATATCACTAACTGAAAAATTAAGTATATGGAAGGAGGAGTAGAGTGATGGTGGGAGGGAAAGATGATTTCAATTCTAAAAACATTGAATATGGAAGTATCTCTGGGTCATCTGGTCAAATGTACCCAGTAGGCACTTGTTTTATAGAACTACAACTCAAGTGAAAAGCCTGGAGTGGAAGCACACACTCTCAGGTAAACATGTATTATGTAATACAAGATAAAGGTTTGACCATGGGAAAGAAGAAATAGCAAAATTGCAGAGCAGCCTGATATTTGTAGATTGAGCAGAAGCATGTAGACGGTGAGTAATATAAATAGTCCGGTAGAAGAATCCAAAAAAAAAAGAGGTGGTGCCCAGTCCTTTTAATTTCATGATTAAATGAGATAATTAAAGGGAAGCTTTTGAATTGGGCAATTGGATGACTGGTGATATTTACAAGAGCATTTTCTGTAGGAGTCGAAGAGAGGTTCCGAGTGAGACTGCATTGGGCCGATGCAGAAATAGAAAGTAAGACAGCGCAGGCTCTTCTCAGTAAATGCTGCGATGAAGAAAGGGAGGGAGAACTATTAGGCTGGGTCATAGAGATTGGAGTACTTTTGCAGACTCAGAAGGGACAACAATGGGAAGCATTAAAAACGTGGGGGAACAGTTAAAGGAGGAAGATCTTGGAGAAAATGAATGGGACGGAATATATTAAGGAAATCAGATGGGAAATGAACCTTGGAAACAGTGAAGAGGGATCTTTGGAGCAATTAAAAGTTAGCCACAAAACTTACACACTTACAAAAGGAAATGAACAGGTAGGTGAGGAGAGATCTGTTAGGATGGAGAGAATTGAGGAAATCTGTGTTTCACAGCCTCTGTTCTTTGCCACTAAGAATAGGTCTTTGAAGATGAGGGTGAAGGAAATGGAGGCTGTTTTCCAGCAACATCTGATTCAAAAGACCAGAACTAGTGGAAATGTTTGAAGCCTACGCGTTGCCATCGTCTACCGGTGCCTGTAAGAGCATCAGTCACATTGGCAAGGCAGGAAGAGCCGTGCCTGGGCTCTGCCTCTTGGCAGCATGCTCAGCTTGACTGATGCTTTCATGTCTCGGCTCTTTTGTATGTAAAAACGGAAGGGTTGACCAACAAGATCTCTTAGGAATTTTTTTTTTCTTTTAATAAATTTTTTTTCCTAGCAGTTTTAGATTTACAGGAAAATTGTGCAGAAAATTCAGAGCATTCCATTCCTTCCCTGGCAATTCTTCTGGTTATTAAGATCTCTCAGACCTGTGGAAACACTGGTGGTGTAGTTGTTAAGTACTATGGCTGTTAAAACAGAAAACGTCAGCAGTTCAAATCCACCAAACACTCCTTGAAAACTCTATGGGCCAGCTCTACTCTGACTACAGGGTCACTAGGAGTCAGAATAAACGCAGCAACAGTGGGTTGGTTGGGGTTCTCAGACTTGTGGTACATTTGCTAAAATGGATGAACCAGTCTTGAAAAACTATTATTAACTGAAGTCTGTAGTTAAAACAGGGCTCCTTGTGTTGTACAGTCCTATGGGTTTTGACAAATTCATAAAGCCATGTACTTTTTGACCTTTTAATTCTATAATGTCTGTTAGTAAATAATGGTTCAGCCTGAAAAGCACTTTTGGAATAGCAGGATTAGGCATAGACTTTGTGTGTATTTTATAAATGTTAATTTATACTTGGGAGTACAGCAGGAATGTGTGTGTTTATTCTAAATGTCTATTTTTGTAAGGGGATTAAGATGGTGGGCCAGAATGCAGAGAAAAATCTAAAATCTGGGTTCAGGTGAGTTAGATTCCAAATCACCAATGCTTAATCCTTAATTTTTGGTTGTTGATTCATTGTTCCTTTGCTTCACAGTGGGTATAAAGTTCAGCACCTTACAACTTTTGTTGAGTATAGGATTTGGTAAAATATTTGGGGAAGAGAATTTTTAAAGGTAAACTTGCCCTTTACTGATTGTTGTTTCTCACTTAGAATCATAAAAATACAAAGATCATTAATTAGCCAGTTTACACATTAAAATCAGGATTTAAAAAAACAGTTCTGCCCAAAGGCCTTGTTTCTCCAGATGAGAAAACAGAGCTTATCAGAAGTTAATAGCAATATAGCAATTCTGTATTAACTGAAAACTGCTTTTTAAATTTTAAAAAATATATACAGTTTTAATTATTGTACCTAAGACTCTTCTTAAGAGATCCATTGTCATTGAGTCAGTTCCAACTCATAACAACCCTGTAGGGCAGAGTAGAACTGCTTCACGGTTTCCAAGGAGTGCCTGGTGGATTCAAACTGCTGACCTGTTGGTTAGCACCCATAGCAGTTACCTACTACGCCACTGGGGTTTTCTTAAAAATAGGTCCGACTCATAACAACACTATAGGTCAGGGTAGAACTGCCCCATAGAGTTTCTAAGGAGCACCTGGTGGATTTGAACTGCGGACTTTTTGGTTAGCAGACGTAGCACTTAATCCACTCAGCCACCAGGGTTTCAATATTTTACTGTGTTTTAGGTGAAAGTTTACAGAGCAGATTAGTTCCCCATTCACATTTTATGCAAAGCATTCCTCGATGTTGGTTGCAGTCCCTACACTGTGGCATCTCTCCCCATTTCCACCTTGGGTTCCCCATCTCCTTACATCTGATTTTCCTACTACTTCCTCCTCCTCATCTTTTTGAGGGGGCAAATATTCCCCTTTTAGTCTCATATAATTGTTTTGTGGACCACATTTTGTTTTATAGGCCTGTTGCTTGGTTGGCAGGTGGTTTTCAGGCATGATTGCTGTTCTAGTCTGTGGGGGTGTCTTTTGACCAGTATTAGTCTTGGTTTGAAAACTAGTCCTGAGCTGAACTTCAGAAGATTTTGAATGAGTGCTAATGGATGGCTAAGTTGCTGATCTGTTAAGACTTTGAAATGCAGATTTGAAGTTTGCTCTAGAGTGAACTGGATTTGAAAACTTGGGGTACAGGAAGAAGGACTGCAGTCCTATCAGAAATGATTTAGTTATCGTTAAAAGACATCTGCAGCCTTTGTCGTTCTTGAAATGCTCTCCAAGACACGAAACAATACAACCCTATATCTCTTCAACTTTAATGAATTTACCTTTCCTTAAAGAATGTCTTCTCATTCCGACTCCTGACATTAGTAGGGAAAAAAGTTCTGAACGTATAAGGAAACAAACAGACAAAAAACAGTTTCTGACATAAGCCAAGGTTGTGACTCACTGATTGGCAGGTATGTGCTGGTGGTGCCTGAAACTATGGTCAACCCATACCTCTGCTGAACTCCAGACCAGTGTTTGATATCTGTTTGGTACCTGTTAGACATTACCTTTTGAACAACTATGACTATTTAAAACTTAATACACCATGAATTCATCTTCCCCACCTGCTCTCTTTCCTTCCATATGCCTGCCTTGTTTTGTTGTCTGTCGGTAGATAACACAGATAACCCTTAAGTTGCCCATACCAGAAACTTACCAATTATTCTAACTTCTCCACTCAAACAGCCAGTCAGTCACCACAGCCAATTAATTTTAACTTCAGACTACCTCAGTTTCACTGCTTTTCCCCCCGCTCTCCACTTCTTTAGTTCAGGCCTCCATCCCCCTTTATTGTGTCACTTGGATCACTTAAGTGGATCCTTTATTGGGTTGTTTCCTAACTGGTCTTCATGGTTCTACAGTTTTTTCAAGGCAGCCACATTAACTGTTGTAAAGTGCAAATCCAGTCACACCATTGTGCCACTTGAAACCATTAACTGGTTCCCCATTGTCTTTGGGACAAAGCTAAAGGTCCTGGAAGTGGCTGCCATAGCCCTTCATCATCAAGCCCTGCCTCTCTCCAGCCTCACTTTTGCCCTTTTAATCCCACCCAAACTTCAGTCGTGGTAACGTATTTTTATATTCTTCTAACACTTGGTTAGTAAATACAGATACCACTCTTTATTCATTTTTCAGGGCTCAGTTTGTAGGTCACTTTGATAGCCATCATACTATCCCTTCAAGTGAGTTAGTGCTGTCAGGGATTGAATTGTGTCCTCCAAAAATTGTGTGTAGCAGTTTGGCTGGGCCATGATTCCAGATATTGTGTGATGTTCCTACATGCTGTAAATCTGGCCTCTCGGGTGTTAATGAGGGAGAGTGGATGGTAGTTGTGTTGATGGAACAGGATTCAGCCTATAAGATTGGGTGGTGCCTTGAGGCAATCTCTTGGAATATAAAGGGAAGGGAAGCAAGCAGAGTTCAGGACCTCACACCAAGAAAGGACAGCCAGGATCCCTGTGCCTCAGAAGATGGATGATGACAAGGACCTTCCTCCAGAGCCAGCAAAGAAAGCTGATGTTCTCAATTTGTACTCGTAGCCTACTTTAATGTGAGGAAATAAATTATTCTTTGTCAAAGCTATCCATTTGTGGTTTTCTGTTATAGCTGCAGTAGATGACTAAGACAGGTGACTCCTCAGTCTCTTCAAATGTCTAGTTTAATTTACATAAAATAAAATTACACTTTCTAGTGTTTACTTCAGTTCCAACAAATACATACAATTGCGTAACCACCCTCACAATCAAGATAGAGAACAGCTGCATCCTCCTCCAAAATTCTTGTATCATTATTTTAAAGAGCGAAATAACGAATTGAAGACAATACAAGAGCCAGAAACAATCTTGGTAAGTGGTAGTTTGGGATACTACAGTGACCACCTGATGTAATTGTTTAAAAAACAAACTGAGGGCAGACACATGTATGTAACAGATTTCACAATTATACCTGGAGGTGTGGCCATGTAAGTGTTGCATATAGTTGCAAGGATGTCTTTAAAATCATTTTATAAGCAATATGAGTTGCAGTCAACCCACTGACAACAGATTTTTTTATGATTGAAAATGTGCATTTGCATACAAATTTGCATGCTCACCTATATGCAGCTCCCACTGCTTTCCCTGCCCAGTGAGAGCACACTCTTCCTCTCTGCTCCATACATGTCTCATCCTCCCAGCAATCTCCTATCCCCTCTTCTCTACCCACTCCATCTCTTCCAGTAAGAGGTCAGCAGGATGACATCCTATGGATGCAGAGAACCATAAAATGCACACATGATGTGGTCACTCTGTGTCACCAAGTCCAATCCATTCCTGTCTGAAGAGTTGACTATTATGATTTATGAACAGTGGACATGCTCAAGATTTTTTTTTTTTAATTTTCATGTACTGTGTGGTAAGTTCTCTCCAACCTGTTTTGTAAGTGAAGTAATGATGCATAAAATGATTTTCAAGGTGGACAGCCATAGTAGGCACACTTGGAACAGAATAAACAGAACAGAAACAAACTGAGCAGAGATTGAAACTGAACTGTTTGCACTCCAGTTCAAAAGCAGTTACTGATGCTGTGGGTCAACAGGATAAAAGCACTGCATGTGTGGGGTACTAGAGCCAAAAATATAAGTTCTGAGTGGGCCCTCCCTGCTTGAGAGAGGGAATTGAGAACATTTCCTGCTGACAATTGCCGAAGGCCCTGATTGATAAACTGCCAGAGACAGCCTCAACTAGGAAATGACTTGAGTCTTCCTTGCCACTATGAGACCTGGTTCTGGACTGGCAACCTTGAGGGACTGGGTGGAGGCCCTGCAAACCATATGGAGCAGGGGGAGTGGCTCTCTGCTCATGCAGGTGTATACAAACACCTTCATAGAATGAGCCTGCAGGCCAAGATTGAAAAACATGAGAGCAAATGCTAAAAATAAAGCAGCAAGCAAGATCAACCATCAGGAGGTGATTGGATCCAGATGATTTTGTTTTAAAAAATGAAACAGTATAATGATTAAAAATATGGACTCGAGTCAAACTGCTTCGGCTTCATACGTGTTAAGTGTGGGTCTTTAAGCAATTACTTTGCTTCCTGTACTTTAGTTCCCTTGTTTGTAAAAGGGGACAATAAGAGAGTCATGATTTTTTTGAGGTTTTCTATTTTGTATAAAGTCAGAAGACTACCAATTAAGTTCACGAGCTCATCCTAGAGAAAATGCTACATACCTTACGGCTGAATGTCGTTACAGTCACCTTTGAAATAATCCCTTTGGGAAGCTATGCACCGACACTAGCACCTAGTCCACCCTTCAAAGCAATTTTGGAACTCTTTCTGAAATGACCATCAGAGCTGTTGTCATATTACCCTTCATGTCTTGAATGTCAGCGAGGTGTCTTCCTCTCGATATTTCCTTTGTTTTCGGGTAAAGAAAAGAGTCATTGGGGACCAGATCAGTTGAGTAGGAAGGGTGTTCCAGTGATTTGTTTACTGACTAAAAACTCCATCACAGCTATACAGTTAAGTTTGCCAACTTGCCACCATGCCACCATGTGTAATGGCCATTCCAGAAAGCGTTCCAAAATTGCTTTGAAAGGTGGACTAGGCACTGATGTTGGTACATAGCTTCCTGAGGGGAATACTGAAAAGTTGTGTCCATAGTGATACTCAGCAATGAGGTATGTAGCACTTAGAACAACTAAGTTCACTGATTTAGTTGTCAGACATCATACGTAGAAGAGTGTCTGACAAATAATGGCTATATATATAAATACTGTTATACCTTGAATTAAGTGTGGTGGTTATTATGTGCCATGAAGTCTATTTCAACTAATGGTGACCCCATGTGACAGAGTACTGCTGCCCTATAGGGTTTCCTGTTCTTGTTTAGGCCAATAAAAAGATAGGGCAACAGAATGAAGACCACAAGACGAGGACGAAATCGCTGAGTTATTTTATGTCTTAAAAAGACACACCTTTACTGTTTTTTTTAATAATAATTCCAGGGGACCAAAAGTGATGGTGCATTAGATCTGCCCCTTCACTTGTAATTCCTGTTTGATTTGTTAGACTAATAGATCTGTAAATTTGATAAAAACAAAACTAAAAAAGAAGCTTGAATTTATAAGCAATCAGGAAAATTCCAACTGAAGTAACTATGAGCCATTACTTTATATCCATCACGCTGGCAAAACATTAAAAACAGCTATGTCATTAATGGCAGGAATGAAGAGAAAAGTAGACTCTTGTATATGTTGGTGGGAATGTGAAGTGTTAGAGCCTTTTTGGAAGACAGTCTGGCAGTGTGTGTTAACATTTAAAGTATACATACTCTTTGGTCTAGTAATTTGGCATTTGAGACTCTATCTCATGGGGAAACCCCAAGTTTGGAATGACATGAATATAAGGATGTTTATTACAGTATTTGTAGAGGCTTGAAACAACTGAAGATCTGTTAATAGGGAATGGCTGAATAAACTCTGGTGCATTCATAGCAAAAGATATTAAACAGCCATTTAAAAAAGAAAAAATCAGAAGGGTACCTGATGCATTGAATTCTGAGAGATATTTTCAGTGACAAAAACATGAGATCTGATAATGAAATTCATGAACTTACTGCTGTGACCATATGTGGCAGCACTGTACAAACAACTCTAAGTTTTCATAATCTTGGAATATCAGTGTGTCACAGCTGTGTTTGTGTCGATGTGTGGTGGTGTCCTGCTGAGTGGCATTTATTATTGTTGTTGCAGGTTTTTGTGTGCTGTCACAAGAGTATCAGAGCTTGCATTAGAGCAGCAAACATTAAATTTCTTGTTAAACTTGGCAATAGTGGAAGTGAAGTCAAGGACTTGTTAGTCCAAGCTTATGGGGAAGAAAATGACAGTGTTTAAATGGATTAAACATTTTTCTGGGGGGCGGAGTCAAGATGGTGGACTAAGCCCACATCTCCTTATATCCGTCTGGAAACCAAGACCTGAACTGACAATCAAACAGAGCCTTCTGGTCACCTAATCAGCCTGAGGATGTGGGACAGAGCTGTTCATTGGGACTTCCTACCACTCAGCGAAAAACCTCCTCTCTTTCACTGACTCCCGCTCCTGGCTAGCCCGGCTCTCATGGACGGAAGGTAAACGCACCAGTTTGACTTTTTTTTTTCCTCTGTCTCGGCTGGCGGGCGGAGCTGGGTGCTGCCTGGCGGCTGGACTCAGACGCGCTGCTGAGGGGATAGGCAGGCAAAATTCCCATATTCTGAGAGCCAGGCTCGGGGACTCTGTTAATTTAGCCATTTTGAGCCTTCCGTTTAGTAGCTGCCTCAGCGGGGTTTGTGCAGAGCTTCGCGGTCAGTGTGCGGGATGCCATGTTGGTACCGAGATTTTAGTGGAACCTCATTCTTAGCCTGGGAGCCAGCGCCTGCAAACAGGACAGCGCTTCTCCGACAGAAAAGTAGTGGTTTTGCACAGTGCTGCCTACGTTGGGGGCCCTGTGACAGAAACAGAGGAATCACTACCTCTCGGCACCTTTAGCCCTTCTGTCTGCTGCCTGTGTGGAGGACGCCATCTTGGGTACGGTGGCCGCAGCTGGACCTAATTCTTAGCTTGGGAGCCAGAGCCTGCCCACAGGAGAGCGCTTTTCTATCACAAAACCAGTACTCGACGCAGTGTTGGATAACGCTAGGCCCTGTCAGTAGAGGCCAACAGGGCAGTAGCATTGCTGTATTCTCAACTAGTTTGTTATCATCAGGGGTTTTGTCAAGTGAGAAGAGGGACCTCTACACCTGAAAACCTAACTGACTTGTGAACCGGTCAGGTACCTTTTGCTTTATATTTGAAGACAGCCTAGAGAAACATTTGCAGTCCATCCTCCCAGTACCTCTTCCAGCCTCTACATACTCACATGGGACCCAAAAAGCAACAGACAATTGTGGCATACAAGCAATCACTCATGGCTTCAGAAGGCTCCCAAACAAAGCAACCAAGGAGTTTTCCAGATGAAGAAACTTTTATGAAAGCATCAGGAATTGAATGCAAATTGATTATATACAGAGCCCTTCTAGACCTTATACAAAATGCAGCAGAACAAAGTGAAAAATTAAACAAGTTGTTCAATCTGATGGAACACCAGTACTCTGAAATCCAACAGATCAAGAAGAAAATCAAAGACATAGAAACTTCCATGCAAAGCCAAGAAAACAAAATGGAACAAATGGAAAAAAGAATTTCTTACGTGGAAGACAGAGCTACTGATGCCAGTGTATGTGAGCAGAAATCAGAAAAAAGAAACAAGAAAAATGAAGAAACATTAAGAAGCACGTGGGACTCTATTAAGAGGAATAACCTTTGATCAATTGGAGTCCCTGAACAGGGTGAGACATCTGAGAACACAGAGAGTATTGTTGCTGAGCTGCTGACAGAAAACTTCCCAGAAATCATGAAGGAAGAGAATATAGACATCTCAGATGCATATCGTACGCCACCCAATATAGATCTCAAAAGAAAGACTCCAAGACATATTATAATCAAGCTTAACAAAATGAAACACAAGCAGCAACTCTTAAAGGCAGCAAGACGAAAGGCAAAGCTAACATTCAGAGGGAAACCCTGTAGGCTCTCGTCAGATTTCTCAGCAGAAACCATGCTGGCACGGAGACAGTGGCATGACACATTCAAAGTCTTGAAGGAGAAGAACTTCAACCAAGAATTATATATCCTGCAAAACTGTCTTTCAAATATGAAAATGAAATTAAGACATTCCCAGATAAACAGAAACTCAGAGACTTTATAAAAACTAAACCCAAACTACAAGAAATACTGACAGAAGTTCTTGGCTTTGGCTTAGAAGAACAAAACCACTAACTTTATATTTTAGAACTACACACTACTGAATACTCATTTAGGGAAGGCTCCAAAGTAAATCACAGCTTTGATATGGAAAGAAGCAATCCAGTGATCATCATGAAAACTATGATGTCATCATAATAAAAAGAGGGATGTACTACAGTTGTTATAGTCCTTCCAGATGGAGAGGAAGATGACAAGACTGGTAAAAATTAAAATTGAGTTTATAAATAGTTTATTAAGGGGGTTCATAGGGGCAGCTGTAAAGCACAACAAAGATGTATCATACCATTTCAAGAAATCTAACACATGAGTCTCAACAACTGTAAAACCAGCTCTGAAAAAGGTGAAAAATCAACTCACAAAAAACAGTGTCCCAGAACAGACTACTAAGATCAACACAGAAAACATCAACATAAAAATAAACCTATCACAATGGCAGCAGTGAACACATACCTATCAATAATTACATTGAATGTGAATGGACTGAATGCTCCAGTAAAGAGACACCGAGTGTCATCTTGGATCAAAAGACACGACCCATCCATATGTTGTCTACAAGAAACTCACTTGAGACCTAAAGACAGGAACAAACTGAAAATTAAAGGATGGAAGAATATATATCAAGCTAACAATGAACAAAGAAGAGCAGGGGTGGCAATTCTAATCTCAGACAAAATCAATTTAATGTCAAATCCACCGTCGCAGACAAAGATGGTCACTTTTATTGCTGAAAGGTTCAGTACACAAGCAAGACTTAACTATATTAAATATTTATGCACCTAATGCCAGAGCACATAAATATGTTGAAGAAACACTGACTACGCTCAAAAGAGAGTTAGATGACTCCACAATAATAGTGGGAGACTTTAACACTCCACTCTCATTACTAGACAGATCATCTAGAAAAAAGCTCAGTAAAGATACAGAAGACCTCATTGCCACAATTAACCAACTAAACCTCATTGATATAGACAGAACCTTCCACCCATCAGCAGACAACTACACCTTCTTCTCCAGTGCACATGGAACATTCTCCAGAATTGACCATGTGATAGGCCATAATGCAATGCTCAACAAAATCCATACCATTGAATTATTGCAAAGCATCTTCTCAGATGATAAAGCCATAAAAGTTGAAATCAATAGCAGAAAAAAACAGAGAGAGAAAGTGGAACTCTTGGAAACTGAACAACATCATGCTCAAAAAAACATGGGTTATAGAGGAAATCAAGGATGAATTAAAGAAATTCATGGATTCCAATGAGAACGAAAATACTTCCTACCAGAACCTATGGGATACAGCCAAAGCAGTGCTCAGAGGTCTGTTTATCTCCATAAATGCACACGTCTGGAAGGAAGAAAGAAACCAAATCAAGGAACTAATTCTACAGCTTGAACAAGTAGAAAGAGAACAACAGAGGAACCACTCGGGCGCCAGAAGAAAGGAGATCATAAAGATTAGAGCAGAGCTAAATGAATTAGAGAATAGAAAAACAACTGAAAAAATTGAAAAGACCAAAAGCTGGTTTTTTGAAAAGATCAACAAAATTGATAAACCACTGGCTAAACTTACTAAAGAAAAGCAGGAAAGGAAACAAATAACCCAAATTAGAAATGAGAGGGGAGTTGTCACCACAGATGCGACAGAAATCAAAACATTTTTCTGAAGGGAGAGAAAACGTTACTGGTGAAGAGGTCAGGGCGGCCAGTAATGAGCAGAACTGACAAAAACACTGGGAAAAAAATCGTCCAGTTGTGCATCAGAATTATCAGCTGACTACAAGAAGCATAACAAATAAGTAAACATGGATAGTGAAACAGTGAGGAAAATCTTAACTGAAAGCCTTGGCATGAGAAAGGTGTGTGCAAAGATGGACCCTAAGGAGTTCACCAATGAACCAAAGCAAAGGAGAATCAAAATTTTCCAAGACTTTTTGGAGAGGCAAGATGTTTTGGGTTGTGTTATCATTGGTGATGACATGGTGTACCAATAGAACCCTGAAACCAAGCATCCAAGTACACGATGGAAGTCAGCCAGTTCTCTGCAATCAAGAGTTCCGTCAGTCCAAATCAAGAGTTAGAATGATGTTACTAACCTTTTTTGAGATCAGATTGTTCATCATGAATTTGCACCAATGGACAAACAGTTAACCAAGTTTAAACTATTTGGAAACGCTGAAAAGGCTGTGTGAAGAAGTCAAATAGAAACTGCCTGAACTTTTTGCCAGTAACTCATGGCCCTTCCATGATGACAATGCACTAGCTCACACAGCACTATCTGTGAGGGAGTTTTTAGCCACTAAACAAATAACTATTGGAACACCCTGCCTACTCACCTGATCTGGCCCCCAATGACTCTTTTCTTTACCCAAAGACAAAAGAAATACTGAAATGAATTTTTGATGACATTAAGGACATCAGGGGTATGATGATGACAGCTCTGATGGCCATTCCAGAAAAAGAGTTCCAAAATTGCTTTGAAGAGTGGACTAGGCACTGGCATTGGTGCATACCTTCCCTAGGGGAGTACTTCGAAAGTGTCCGTATTGATATTCAGCAATGAGGTATATAGCACTTTTTCTAGAATGAGTTGATGGACTTGTCAGACCACGTAGACTTGAATTTATTTGTGGAACAAAAAAAAACTATATCTACATATATGTAAATGTTGCTGTGTGTGGCATTATATAACTGGAGAAAAAATGACTATTGAGATGTATATGTAGGGGGGTCCTGATGTAGGGCAAGGTGAGAGGGAGAGAAGTTTAGGTGCCAAACAACATGTATGATATGATCCCATTAATGTCTAGTTACGTGTATGGATCTGTTATGAATTGAATTGTGTCCCTTCAAAAGATATGTTTAAGTCATAACCTGTGTATTTGTGAAGGTGACCTTGTTTGCAAATAGACATTATGTGTTAAATTAACACACAGTCCCACTAGAGTAGAGTAGTTCCTAATCCAATCCAGCTGGTATCCTTGTGAAAGAGAAAAGAGACAGAGGAAGGAAGTTTGTGCAATGATGCACCTGGGAGTCAAGAAGCACTTAGCTACCAGAGCTGGGAGAGCCAAGAAAGGATCTTGCTTTAGAGACTTCAGAGATATCATGATCATGCTGACATGTTGATTTGGACTTCTAGCATAAAGAACAATAAAGACAAATTTATGTCCTTATAAGCTACCCAATGTGTGGTATTATAGCAGCTGTAGGAAACTAGTATGTGTCAGTCATTAACTCACTTAATTTTAGAAACAAAAGACCTCAGAGGGCATCCTTCCAAAATGTGTATTTAGGTGCTACTTAGTGGGGTAAATGGAGAAAGGATTGAGGTTGTCAAAGATTTCATTTTACTTGGGTCCACAATCAATGCCCTTGGAAGCAGCAGTCAAGAAATCAAAAGATGCATTACACTGGGAAAATCTTCAAAGGACCTCTTCAAAGTGTTCAAAAGTAAGGATGTCACCTTGAAGACTAAAATGCGCCTGATCCAAGCCATGGTATTTTCAATTGCATCATATACATGTGAAAGCTGGACTATGAACAAAGAAGACAGAATAATTGATGCCTTTGAATTGTGGTTTTGGAGAAGAAAGTTGAATGTATGAGGGACCGCGAAAAGAACAAACATCTGTTGTGGAAGAAGTACAACCAGAGTGCTCCTTGGGAGCAAAGATGACAAGACTGCGTCTCACATACTTTGGATATGTTGTCAGAAAAAATCAGTCCCTGGAGAAGGACATCATGCTTGGTAGAGACAGCACCTAACAACAACAACAACTTAGTACGGTTGAAAACTCACATTCTGGCAAATATATGAGCAACTGCTTATTCTTTAATAATAAGTTAGCATATATCAACCCCTTACTATGAACTGGACACTATTTTAAGCTTATTCCATATACGAATGTGTTTCACAGCACACAAGTTCCTTCTTGAACAGGTGAAGATGTGGACGCAAAGCCACACAGCCAGTGAAAGACAGAGTAATCACCATGCTGGCAAATCTGACTGATGTCTCCAAGAGCACCATCTGAGTCCAGGAGAGCTTTTTATAAAACAGCTTTCACTAGATAAGTTTAGTTATAGCTTTAGTGTTCACTATGGGCTGGGTGGCTCTGGTGTCATAGTAGCTAAACAGCTTGGCAGCTAGAATCCAACAGGCAGTCCTTGAAACCCTGTGGGGCAGTTGTGCTTTGGCATATAAGGTCTATATGAGTCAGAATTAACTTGATGGCAACAGGTTTGGTTTCTTTGGATGAGCTGTGCAAGTTGGTCTAGTTTTGGCCTCTGTAATGTTTAAGTTGAACTACTATCAGATCATTTAATTTCTAAAAGTCACAAGAACTCAATCATTATTGGAATTTTACCATTCCCAAGGTTCCACCCCTTTAGGTGTAGCTTCTATTATTAAAATGAAGATATATTAAGTCTGATAACTAATTGACAAGTGCTACTCAAGAAGAAGAATGGCATTGTCATCATCAAAAAGAATACTTCAAGGTCTATCCTGAAATACAGTGCAGTCAGTGATGGGATAATATCCATACACCTGCAAGGAAGTCCAGTTGATACAATTATTATTCAAATTTATGCATCAACCATGAATGCCAAAGATTAAGAAAATGAAGGTTTTTGTTGTTTTACCAACTTCTGCAGTCTGGAATTGATCAAACATGCAATTGAGATACATTGATAAATACTGGTGATTAGAATGTAAAAGTTGGGAACAAAAAAGGATAATGACAACTTAGTGATGGAAATGATGCTGGAGATTGTTAGAATTTTGCAAGACCAATGACTTATTCATTGCAAATACCTTTTTTTCAACAACACAAATGGTGACTATACACACAGACTTCACCAGATGGAATATACAGTAATCAAATTGACAACATCTGTGGAAGAGATGATACAGAAGCACAACTCAACATCATCAGTCAGAACAAGGCCACCCTGACTGTGAAGCAGACCATCAGTCCCTGTCATGGATTGAATGTGTTCCCTAAAAAATCTGTAACAACGTGACTGTACCATAATTCCTGGTATTGTGTTATGTTCCTTCCTGTTGGATAGATCAAGATTCAGTGAGTTTGTTTTGTGCCTTGAGGCGGTCTCTTGAGCTATAAAGGAAAAATCTGGCAGAGAGAATTGAGAACCTTACGCCATCAAGAAAGCAGCACCAGGAGAAGGGCATGTCCTTCAGACCTGAAGTTCCTGCGCCAAGATGCTCCCCGAACAAAGACATGCAACACAAGGACTTTCCTCCAGAGGTGACAAGGGGAAAAGCCTTCCACTGGAGCAGACATCCTGAATTTGGTCTTGAAGCCTACCGGACTGCGTAAGGATAAACACAGATATATCACCTTGTGGTATTTCTGTTAGAGCAGCACTAGCTGACTAAAACAATTGCTCGCATGTGAGTTCAAGCTGAAGCTGAAGAAAACTAAAAGAAGTCCATGAGGGCCAAAGTGTGATCTTAAGTATATTCCTCCTGAATTAAGAGAATAGAAATATTTGAACAAGAATAGATTTGACTCACTGAATACTAATGACTAAACACCACAAAGATATTTACTTGTGGGAGGACATCATGCTTGAGAAAAGAAAAAGTCTTTAAAAAGAGAGAGATGGGGGAGGGAGGACCAAAATAAATGACAGAAATGACTCTTGAACAAAGAATAGCTAAAGGAAATGGAATAAAAATGATGAAGTAAAAAGAGCTGAACAAATTTCAGAGAGCATCTGGAGAAGACACGATAAAATATTATAATGCAATGTACAAAGACCTTGAGTTCAATAAACATAAGGGAAGAACACACTTAGATTTCTCAAGCTGAAATGAGTGTAGAAAAAAATTAGGCCTAGAGTTCCAATATTGAAGGACTCTATGGCAGAATATTAAACTATGCAGGAAGCAGCAAAAGAAGACAGAGGAGTACACAGAGTCACTGAACTAAAAAGATTTTGGTTGATGTTCAAACATTTCAGGAGACAGCATATGATTAAGAACCATGGTCCTGAAGAAAGAAGTATTAAGTTGCACTGAAGACATTGATGGAAAACAAGGCTCCAGGAATTGATAATACCAACTGGGAGTTTTTAACGAATGAGCGCAGTGCTGGAGATACTTACTCATCTATGCCAAGAAATTGGAAAGACAGCTGTCTGCCCATCTGACTGGAAGGGATCCATATTTGTACACATTCCAAAGAAGGGTAATCCAACAGAAGGGGACAATTATCAAATAGTGTCATTAGTATCACATGCAAGTAAATTTTTGCTGAAGGTAATTCAAAAGTAGTTGTAAAAGTACACTGATGGAACTGCCATAAGTTGAAGTTAGATTTGGAAGAGGTTGTAAAATAAGGGATATCATTGCAACAGTCAGAGCCTGGCTGAAAGCAAGAATGCAAGAAAGATGTTTACTTGTGTTTTATTCACTATGCAAAGGCATTCAACTGTGTGGATCACTGACAAATTATAAACAGTGTTATAAACAATGTTACAAAGAATGGGAATTCCAGAACGCTTTGTTGTGCTCATGTGGAACCTGTGCATAGACCAAGTGGCTGTTGTTTTAACTGAACAAGGGGATACTCCTTAGTTTAAAATCAGGAAAGATGTGTGTCAGTTACATTCTTTCACTATACTTATTCAATCTGTATACTAAGCAAATAATCCAAGAAGCTGGACCGTAAGAAGAATGAGGCATCAGGATTGGAGGAATATTCATTAACAGCCTGCATTATGCAGATGATACAACCTCCCTTGTGGAAGGTGAAGAGGTTTGAAGTCCAGATGAAGATCAAAGACTTCATATAGTTTTCAAAATAGATTACACATCAACATAAAGAAAACAAAAACCCTCACAACTGGACTAACAAGCAACATCATGATAAACAGAAAAGATTGAAGTTATCAAAGATTTCATTTTACTTGGATCCACAACCAACGCCCACAGAAACAGCAGTCAGAAAATCAAGCAACATGTTCTATTAGGCAAATCTGCTGCAAAAGACTTCTTTGAAGTGTTAAAAAGCAAAGATGTTATCTTGAAGACTATGCTAATTTAACTGCTGACTTAACTATGCTGACCTGACTTAAGCCATGATATTTTTAGACACTTCTTACGTATGCAAAAGCCAGATAATGAATAAGGAATACTGAGGAACTGATGCACTTAAATTATGAATATTGAATACACTATGGACTGCCAGAAAAACAAACAGCGAGAACACAAGGATGGCAAGAAGGGGAAAGGAATATATGGAGTCGGTGTACTCAAAAGAATTGGTCAATGTTGAGACATTTCAGAAGACAGCATATGATCAAAACCCTGTGATACTAAAGGAACTGGTCCAAGCTTCACTGCAGGCATTGATTAGGATGATGAGACTTCTTGTGACATAATGTGGACATGTTATCAGGAGAAACTAGTCCCTGGAGAACGCCACCATGCTTGGTAAAGTAGAGGATCAGTAAAAAAAAGAAAGACCTGACTGAGGTGGATCCCCATGGTGCCCGCAACAATGGGCTCAGGTGGCACAGGACCGAGCAGGTGTTGTTTCCTTCTGTTGTGCACAGGGTCACCGTGAGTTAGGGCTGACTTGTCGGCACTTAACAACAACACTCAAGAGAATAGGAACTCTGGTGGTTCAGTGGTTAACCCCCGTCTGCTAACCAAAGGGTTGGTGATTCTACCCCACTGGCCACTCCACAGGAGAAAGATGTGGCAGTTTGCTTCCGTTAAGATTTACAGCTGAAAACACTATGGGCAGTTCAAGTCAGCCCTGTAGGCTCACTACGGGTTGGAACTGACTTGATGCAAAGGGTATTCACTTCCATTTTGGAAGTGTTCAGTTGCCCTGTGAGGCTTAGAATGAATCTGGCAAAATTAAGTACCATTAATTCTTAGTTTACTGCCCTCCAGGGATAAACAGGAACGTGGTCTTTCTTTGCTTCGTTTCCCTGCAGACTGGCTTATGTAGCCTCATCTTTTTTCCTGTCTTATAAAAACTAATCTGGGACTCTGTTTTAGCTACTGGTTTATGGTTGCTGCTATGCAGGTTTTGCCCTTTAGTAGCACTTTTATTTATTGAAAACACATTGTCTTAGGATGGGTAACTTCAAGCAGAGTCTGAGACAAGATTCCCAAGAATATGATTTATCAAAAGCACTCTTAAGAAAAATAAATAAGGGAAAAATGGGAGCAGGATACAGATGGGTAGAGTAGGGACTGAGCAGTAGTGTGGTTTTAAGTAAAGTTTAAAAAAAAAAGTTACCAAAGAATTTACTGTGACTCATGGTGACTCCGTGTGTGTCAGGGTAGTGTGCCTGTTTCACAGGGTTTTCAAGGGCTGGTTTTTGGAAGTAGCTTACCAGCTTTTCTTGCCAGGAACCCCTGATTGGACTTTTGATTAATAGCTGGGCATATTAACTGTTTGCACCAACTTAATGTTGAGTGCCATTAAGTTGTTGCTGACTCAAAGTGATCCTATATAGGACAGAGCACTTGTTGCTATCCAGTCAATCCTGACTCATAACGACCCTGTAGGGCACAGTAGAACTGCCCTATATTGGGTTTGTAGGCTGTAATATTTACAGAACCAGATTGCTGGGTCTTTTCTTCCCTGGACCTACTGATGGGTTCAAATGGCTGCCTTTGGCTTAATCCATAGAGGGAAAGCTCCGCAACATAAGCCACACTGCAACACTGCCTCACCTTGAGGCATATGGCCATCCTTGTAAACCTGTATCCATGGGTCCTTGGCTGTGGGTGGCAAGCGGCTGCTGCCCAGGCACTTGTCCAGAGGAGGGGTAGCTGTGAGCAGTGCTCACCACAGTGGTCTGCAACGGGTGCTGGGCAGGGCACCTCAGCATCCACGTCACACAATGTTATTATATCCTCACTGTCTTTCACAGAGTTTCCCAACAACTTTGCAGTCCTCTCCCCTTTTCTTTGCTTTACACAATGCAGTTAGCAAATCAGCATGTGTAGAAACAGCTTGGTGAACGTGTAGGCAGGACAAAAGAGGTGGCACCATAAGGAAACAAATTCTAAGTAACCGTTTTATTTTGTCATGACTCACTGCATGTCTGACCCTGTTTCTATCAGAATAATGTGAAGAATCAGGATGGGGGAACACAAGAGACCTCGGAAAACATTCAAGGGCACACGGTCAATTAGGCTGGGCTCAGGGCTGCACCTGAGGTCTTCTTGTGGCAGGCCAGGACTCTTTTCCCAACAGTATGCTGCCTCTCCAGGTACATTCCTGACAGTGTCTACCTACAGGAGCTGATTATTAGCTGAAGGAAGATCCTGGAGACAATACATGAGTGCAGGCTTCTTTAGGTTGGGATGAACAAGAAGGCAAGGCATTTGGTGATCCTGCAGTGGCAGAGTGCAGGGAGTTACAGTGGAGGGTCTCTCAGGGGGAGAATATAAAGGGTGCCAGAAAATTGTGTTTTTGTTTCACTGATTTTGAACCCACTTTAAGACTTGGAAACAAATCAGTAGCCCCTGTTTTTTGTCCTAGTACAACCATTGGGCATGTGAATCTACCTTCTCATTTCAGTCAGCTTAGTCATGGTTGGAAGGCTGTTTCCGCAGCTCTCTTGAGCCAACCGTGGGTGGGGCACTGGTTGTGTTAGCACCCCTATACCCATCTGTTGGTGAAGTCCAAACCAATTCCTTCTGCCATGAGCCTGAGGCTTTGGTGAGTCCCAGGCTCCTATGTGTCTTTGGCTACTACCTGGCCTTAGTGTCTAACGTGATGGCCCAGTCTCACCGCACATCTAGCCCATGTTCCGTTTTCACATCAGGTTTTGGTTGCATCCCTGACACCCGACTACACCAACTTTGTCTCCTGGGCCATGTTCCCTCACCAGAACTCAACATTCAACTAAGTTGGAGTTATGTTTCCACTGTTTACTGCCTTTCAGCCTGTCGGCCACATGGAACCTCCTGCTGCTGTGCCCCAACCACAGTCACAAATTTGTACTTCCTTCACTGATTGCTGTCATGGATTGAACTGTGTCCTCCCAAAATACCTATCAACTTGGTTAGGTCTTCATTCCTAGTATTGTGTGATTATCTATAATTTTACGTGATGTTCCTCTATGTTGTAAATCCTATCACTATGATTATACAATAGATTAGTGGCTATTATACTGATGAGATATGCAAGATTCGATTGTGCCTTAAGCCAATCTCTTTTGAGGTAGAAAAGACAGAAGTGACTAAAGAGATAGGGGACCTTATACTACCAACAAACCAGTGCCAGGAGCAGAGCGTGCCCTCTGGACCCAGGGTCCCTGTGCAGAGAAGCTCCTAATCTGGAGACAGATTGACGAGAAGGGCCTTCCTCCAGAGCCAACAGAGAGAAACAGACTTCCCTGGAGCTAACACGCTGAATTTAGACTTTTAGCCTACTTTACTGGGAGGAAATAAATTTCTCTGTTGAAGCCATCCACTTGGGATATTCCTGTTACAGAAGGACTAGATGAGTAAGACACTTGCCTAAACCAATCCCTAGGTTCACCACACACTTGGAATGCTAAATGGTACATTGCCTTTCATCAACACTTGAGGTCAGTCCCATAGCTAGTTATTTTTTCAGCCCTCACTGGATCTGGCATTGTCTTGGCTTCTTCCATTTCTGTTCCATCCCGTGTCTCTGGAGTGCCAGCATGCTTTGCCACTGAGCCTTCCTGGGTTATGTAGAACTGACCGGGCTTTGTTGCAGCTTTCTTTCTTCCTTTTTGTATGCTTTTTTGGGGAGTACCTGAAAAATGCCCAACACTGTACATTAAGAATAAAATAATAGAAAAATGCCCAACACTGTACATTCAGAATAAAATAATAGAGGAAATATAAGTGCTTAAATCAAGTAAGCTTGAAGAAACCTGGGGTTTTATCAGAAACATCCTTTAGACCAGTGCATGTTTAAACTCAGCAAGAGCTGTAAGTTGAGGTCATGGGACAGAAGGTTAGCTGGAGAGAATCTACTCAGGTGGCTATTGTTGCTTGAGTGTCATGATCTTGTGAGACTATACCATTGTCGTAGTCATCTGGTACTACTCTGATATAAGGACATAAGTGAAAGGCATTAGCAAAGAAAACTTGATTCTTACACAGTCCCACTAGACTGGAAGTCTAAATTCAGAGTGCTGGCTCTGGAGGAACACACACTGTCTCTGCTGGCTCTGGAGGAAGGTCCTTGTGTTGCATCAGTTTTCCTTTGGTCTAAGAACACCTCAGCACCGGGATCTTGGCTCTGAAGGATGTGCTCTGCTCCTGGTGCTACTTTCTTGATGGTACGAGGTTCCTAGACCTCTGCTTCTTTTTGTCTCTTCTGGGATAAAGGGATAAAAGGTAGTGTAAGCCACACTCCAGGGAAACTCCCTTTACATTGGAGCAGGGATGTGACCTTAGGAAGGGTGTTATAGTCCCATGCTAATCCTCTTTAACATAATCTAATCTATTAACCGCAGGCAGAGATTAAGATTTACAGCACAGTAAAATTACAAAATGAGGACAATCACAAATACTGGGAATCATAGCCTAGCCAAATCACTACACAAATTTTGGGGGGAAGCAATTCATCCATGACAACCATTATTTAATAATTCAAATATTATAGCTAGTATCCCTCCTGTACACTAACCACAGAGCTGTCTTTATTCACTTTCTTGTGAGAACTTTTTTAGCACAAAAATTGTCAGTGGCTTACCCTTGCTTTCAGGATGGTCTGAAATAGTTGGCCTGGCATTCAAGGCCCTTCCCCAGCCAGGCCCAACCTATTTTTCTAGCTACCTCTCCCAGTTCTGACCTACTAGAACCGTCTCCATCTAGTCTGGTTGATTGTCTGCCAGACACAACTTAATGTTTCACCACTGAGCTCAGCTTTCCTTGCTCCTAAAATTCCTCTTCTCTGTGTCCTCTGAATTTTCCCTATTTTTCAGGTGCAGATGGATTATCTGATAAACAAGACATGCATGGACTTAATTGTGCCCACTTACTAACTCATAGTGCACAGCTTCACCTATTTTTCAGATGTGGTGAAGCCTGTGTGGAATAGTGCACTATAGATTAGTAAACAAACACAATGAAGCCCGTGTATACCTTGCCTAATGTAAACTGGTGCGTATCGAGTTTACTGGTTAATCTGCTCCTGCTTCAAGCTTAGCTCATAGTTCAGTAACACCACGAAGCCTTCCATCCACAGTTCCCTTGTTTTAACTCAGTGGTTCCCATCCCTGACTGTGTATTAGAATCACCTGAAAACCTATGGCCATCAAATTGGTACCAACTCATAGCAACTGTGTAGCACACAGCAGAACTTCCCTATAGGGTTTCAAAGGCTCCCCAGGCGCTTTATAAACTAAGCTGGGAGCTGAGCAGGGGAATACTGACCACTTTAATCAACATCTTTGGGTACAGAGCTGGGCAATGGTATATCACTTAAAAGCTCCCTAGGTGATTCTAATGTGTATCCAGGCTTGATGAACACTGTTCTGAATGATTATGTATTACTTCCATCCCATTGTCTATATTGTTATTTAAGAAAAATGCAGGTGGAACATTATCTTCTCTACTGAAGTACTTACTCTCTTAGGAATGAGATACACCCTTCTTTTTTAAGTGTTTGAATTTCTGAGTTTTTAAAATGCCAGCCAAGCCAAGTGCTGTCGAGTTGGATCTGAGTCATAGAATTTTTTAAATGGCAGTTTTAAGTTAATAGAAAAATTGTATAGAAAGTACCAAGAGTTCCTATACACTCTTCTCCCTCCCTTGGGACTCTTTCTCCAATTGCTAACATCTTGCATTCATTTGTGTGGTGCATTTGTCATGGCTGATGAAACAACATTGATGTATTATTATGAACTAAAATCCAAAGCTTACACTAAGGGGACACTTTTTGAGTTGTACATTCTTTTGTTTTAGTCCAGGGGATTTTGGAAAATGGATAATATTGGATGCCTACCATTGAAATTCCATACAAAATTGTTTCACTGCCCTAAAAATGCCCTGTGCCTCACCTGTTTGTCAACTCCCCTTGAAGTTCTGGAAACCACCTATCTTTTCACTGTCTCTACAGTTTTGCTCTTTCCAGAATGTCATATAGTTGGAATCATATACTAGGTGGGCTTTTCAGACTGGCTTCTTTCACTTAGCAATGTATTTAGGATATCTCCATGTCTTTTCTTAGCTTTATAGCTCATTTTTCCATTGTATAGATGTACCACAAGTTTTTTTGTTCATTTCTTCACTTTTTGGAGAACATTTTCCTTTTTATTTATCCTCCCCAGAGCATCCTGTACATGAGCACACAGCGAGTAACTAGTAGATGGACTGACCTGCCAAACACATTTTGCCTTTAGAAATGGTGTGGTGAAGTAAATTAGTCACTGTCTTCTAGATCTCAAAGGGTGAAAACCTAGCCAGAAGTTACAATATAGCATGAAATCCATTTCGGAATGGAATTATCCACTTGCATTGCATTTTTGGGAAACTCAGGTGGCGTAGTGGTTAAGTGCTATATCTGCTAACCAAAAGGTCAGCAGTTCCAATCTGCCAGGCACTCCTTGGGAACTCTACGGGGCAGGTCTACTCTGGCTTGTAGGCTTGCTGTGAGTTGGAATTGGCTTGACAGCAGGGGGTTTGGCTTTGGGTTTTATATTGCATTTTTAGAGTCCCTACTCCATTCTGCTAGGTACTGGGGCAGATATATGACAGCATAAAATCAGAGATCATACTCTACCGAAGTAAACAAATAATTATAATACGCTGTATACTCCACCCATAGCAGGTGTGCAGTGTCTTGGAGACTTAACTAGGAAGTCATAGTCTGACCAGTAAGTGTGAGAATATTTTGCATAGGAAGCAACAATCTAACTGGAAAGATCTAGAAAGATGAACAGCTTACCAGTGTATCAGCTAGACATGTGTTCACCTGAAAGTAACAGAATACTTGACTCACAGTGACTTAAGCACATAGAATATTATTTTGTCGTATAGTAACACGAGACAGATACTTAGATGTTAAACCAGGTAACATCTTGGATGGCAGAAGAAGGTGCTTAAAGAATCCATCCCTCTACTAGAACAACCATAAGCTGGCAAAGACTGAGAGAATCAACTTTTTTGGAGTGCTGGAATTGAATCTGAAATTTACAAACTATAGGTTACTTACTGAAAACAAGGAAGCCTGAATTTGGGTAACAGAATTGTGGCATTATACCCTCCCTGACAACCACCCCTCATTTCCAGCATGACGGTAGCAGTGGCTGTGAGGACAGCTGCCTGTATTCCTGGTGCTGCTTGATAGTGCGAGGGGGCTAAAACAGACCTTGCCCTTACAACACTGTTGTTGAGCATTGTACGCTCTCTGAGGTGGGGGTGGGGTTCCCTGAGGTACCAGTGCAGAGGATTCAAAAGCAAGAAAAGTCTTCTGGGCAGTGGCAACATCTGCTGAAAGATTTACAGTCACAAATATACCCTGTGGCCTCCTGGGGCGAGGGACAAGGATGGGACATGTAGAAGACAGAACCTCAAAACCCAAGAAGGAGGAGAAAGGTTATTAAAGGAGAAGGTTATTAAGAAGGAGGAAGGTTATTAAAAAAGAAGAACTCAGAGGAGTTACTGAGTGTACTGGAGAAAACAGTGCAGTACACATGCCCAGTACAGAACACTTGCTCAGGAAAAGGAAAACAAAGTTGGAGGACTCACATGTCCCAATTTCAAAACTTACAACAAAGTTACAGTAATCAAAACAGTGTGGTACTTGTATAAGTATAAATATATAGTCTAATGGAATAAGATAAAGAGCTCATAAATAAACCCTAACATCTATGGTCAAGTGATTTTTGACAAGACTGCAAAGACCATTCAATGGGAGAAGGACAGCGTTTTCAACAAATGATGCTGGGGAGACTGGCTATTCATGTATGCAAGATAGACTTGGACTGTTATCTTAAACAAATATACATATGTGTTAAAAGAAAAACCTTAAAATGGATTACAGGCTTAAATTTAAGAGCTAAAACTGTAAGACTCCTAAAAGACAGAGAACACTCGTAACAACCTTGGATTTGGTAATGTATTCTTAGATATGAACACAAAAGTATTGGAGACAAAAGAAAAAGATAAACTGAACTTCATCAAAACTAAAAATTCTTGTGAATTAATGGGCATTGTACTTGGCTTGGCTAAGAGTAAAAAGATAACCCACGGAATGAGAGAAAAATGCAAATCATATCTCTGATAACCACTGAAGATCTGGAATGTATAAAGAAGTCTTATTCAAGATACAACAATTGATCTGTATTCACCTGGAACAGCAGAGGAAGAAAGAGACCCAGAAACTGGAGAAGGAAATGAGCTATAGGTTTAATTGCCACTGCAAGCTAATGTCTCCAAATGAGTGGTACTGGCTGTTGTTACTAGACATTTTGATCAAGGACTCAATGGTTGGATCTTGATCAAGAGAAGGAAAAAATGTGGAACAAACCTTCAAATTCTTATTGTAAACAAAACTTAGTGAATACACTGCAACTGGAAGGACTCTTGTATCTATTGCCTGGAAACAATTTTTATGCCTGAAATTGAAATATCCCATGAAGCCAACTTTAAACTAAACAAGAGTTTGGCTTATTTAATAAAGAATGTTCACCTTGAACATTCTGTTCTTTTAAAGAATTACCTGTATGACCTTAAATAACAATGCAACTGTAAAACAGACATGAGAACTTTAGGGGGCAGAGATTATAAATTAATGGTGGTGATACAATTTGGGCAGAGATAGGAAGAATCATGTCACAAAGTAGAGAGCATGCCACCATTGTCAAGGAACTGTACTTGTAGAAGTTGTTCAGAGGGCATATGTTTTACCAAAAATTTTTTTGAAATTGAAAAAATTCCTACAATTTCACTGCTAAGTGGCTAACAATCCAATTAAAAAGTGGGCAAAGGACTTGTAATAGACATTTCTCCAAAGAAGATAAACCAAATGGCCAATAAGCACCTGAAAAGACATTTAATGTCATTGTTGTTAGGGAAATGCAAATCAAAACCACAATAAGATGCCACTCCACACCCACTAGAATAATTGTAACTAAAAGAAAAGAAAAAAAAAAGGGAAAGGAAATAAGTGTTGGTGATTATGTAGAGAAATAAGAGCCCTTGTAAACTGCCAGTGCGAATTTAAAATGGTGTAGACACTGGAAAATTTTTGGTGGCTCCTCAGAAAGGTAAACATAAAACTATCATATTAAACAATTCTGCTCCCAGATACATACCTAAAAGATTCAAAACAGAGACTCAGATATTCATACGGTTATTTATAGCAGCATTATTCACAATAATCAAAAAGTAGAAAAAAACCCACCTGTTCACTAACACAAGAATGGATAAACAAAAGTTGTGTATAAAATACAGTGGGATATTATTCATCCATAAAAAGGAATGAATTTTGATACATGTTACAGCATGGATGAACCTCAAAAACATGCAAAGTGAAAACAGCCAGACACAGAGGACAAATGCTCTGTAACGCCACTTACATGAACCATCTAACAAGCACCCTAGTCACCATCAAGTCGTTTCTGACTCATACAAACCCCATATGTCTCCACAGGATTATTAACAGCTCAGTTTCTGAAAGCAGACTCCCAGACCTTTCTCCTGTGATGGCTCTGGGTGAAACCGAACCTCCAGTCTTTTGGTCAGAAGCCCAATATGTTACCTGTTTGAACTTCCCAGGGATTCCACCTAATACCTGTAAGCAAATTCACAGAGACAGAAATTAGATGAGAGGTTACCAGATACTGCGGGGGAAGGGAAGGATGGGGCATTATTGCTTAATAGGTACAGAGTTTCTATTGGGGGTGATGAAAGACTTGTGAAATAGGTAGTGGTGATGGTTACATTGTGAATGCTTGCAACAGTGTGAATGTGTGAATGTGTCCCTGAATTTTACACTTAAAAATTATTAAAATGGAAAATTTTATTTTATATATTTTACCACAATAAAAGATGAAACTAAAGTTAATGAGAACTTAAAAAAAAAAAAGAAGAGGTAGTCATTCAGGCTGGTACATTAGTGAGCAATGTAGGGGCTGAAGCTTCTAGAATTCTTTTATCCTGTCAGTCATGGTCACAGGTTGACTGCAGCAGCTCCAGGCAAACTGTTCTCACATTTAAAGGAGAAAGATGAAAGAGGACAGTGCCAGCCAGGTTTTCTCTTTTTATCAGGAGAGCAAAAAATTTCTCAGAAGCCTTCAAGGTACTTCCTCACATGTCAGTGGCCAGAACTGTATTACATGGCATTCCTTAGCAGCCATAGAGGTTGAGAAAAAAACAGTCTCAATTCTCCAGCTCTCATATACGAAGGCAGGTAGGACAAGGGAGCTGGGACTGGCTGTTGCATAAACCAATTAAAAGGGAGAACATTTTAGGCAAAACTGCATTTACAAAAACCTAGAGCTGTCAGCATATGTAGAATACTTAGGATAAAATAATTTACAGTAATCTGTGCTTCATAGGGTTTTCAATGGCTGATTTTTCAGAAGCAGATGCCCAGAACTTTCTTCAAAGGCATCTCCAGGCAGACTCAGACTGCTAGCCTTTTTATTAGCAGCTGAGTACATTAACTGAGTGTAGTTACCTGGGGACGCCAGGCTCAAATGATTTCATATCACCAAAGTATGAAACTTGCTCTTGAAGATTGAACAGCTAAAACAAAAAGGAACAAATTATGAAGGGAAAGAACTGAACAGACGATTTCAAGGGTGGCTCAAGAAGGCAAAGTTTTATAACGGCATGTGCAAAGAGCCAGAGATAGAAAACCAAAATGGAAGAACACATTCTGAGCTTCTCAAGCTGGAAGAACTGAAGAAAATAATTTAAGACTTGAGTTGCAATAGTGAGTGATTCTGTGGGGAAAATATTAAAGCAACTCAGGAAGCATCAAAAGAAGATGGAAGGAATACACAGAGTCATTATACCAAAAAGAACTGGTTGGCGTTCAACCATTTCAAGAGATAGCCTGTGATCGGGATCTGAAGGAAGAAGTCCAAGCTGTGCTGAAGGCGTTGGTGAGAAAAAAGGCTCTAGGAATTGATGGAATATCATCTGAGAATATTTCAACAAATGGAAGTGCTCACTCATGATGCCAAGAAATTTGGAAGACAGCTACCTGGTCAACAGACTGAAATATGAAAGAGATTCATATTTATGACTGTTCCCAAGAAAGGTGACCCAACTGAATGCAGAAATTATTAAACAATATCATCAATATCACATGTAAGTAAAGTTTTGCTGAAGATCATCCAAAGTGACTGCAGCAATGTATTGACAGGGAACTGCCAGATATTCGAGCCAAATTCAGAAGACGATGTGGAACCAGGGATATCACTGCTGATGTCAGATGGATCTTGGTAGAAAGCAGAAAATACCAAAAAGATGTTTACCTGTGTTTTCTTGACTATGCAAAGGCATTCCACTGTGTAGGCCATAACAAATTATGTTTAACATTGCAGAGAAATGGGAATTCCAAATCACTTGATTGTGTTCATGCAGAAGCTGTACATGACTCAAGAGGTACTTGTAGGAACAGAACAAGAGGACATTGCATGGTTTAAAGTCAGGAAAGATGTGTGTCAGGGTTGTATCTTTCACCATAGCTATTTAATCTGTATGTGAAACAAATAATTCAAGAAGCTGGACTAAATGAAGAACTTGGCATCAGGATTGGAGGAAGACTCATTAACAACCTGAAATATGCAGATGACACAACTTTGCTTCCTGAAAGTCAAGAGGACTTAAAATACTGACAAAGATCAAAGACCACAGACTTCAGTATGAGTTACACCTCAGCATCAAGAAGACAAAAATCTTCGCAATTGAACAGTAAGCATCATCATGGCAAATGGAGAAAAGATTGAGTTGTCAAGGATTTCATTTTACTTGGATCTACAATCCATGTCCATGGAAGCAGCAGTCAACAAATCAAAAGATGCGTTGCACTGGGAAAATCTGCTGCAAAAGAACTCTTTAAAGTGTTGAAAAGCAGAGGTGTTACCTTGAAGAATAGGTGTGCCTGACTGAAGCCATTGTATCTTCAGTCACATCATATACATATGAAAGCTCAACAGTGAATAGGGAAGACAGAAGAATTGATGTCTTTCAATTGCGGCATTGGACAAGAATATTGATTATACCATGGACTGCCAAAAGAACAAACAGATCTGTCTTGGAAGAAGGACAACTGGAATGTTCCTTAGAAGCAAGGATGGTGAGACTGTGTCTCACATATGTTGGACATGTTGTCAGAAGGAAATCAGTCCCTAGAGAAGGATGCAATGCTTGGTAGAGTAGGGGGTCAGCGGAAAAGAGGAAGACCCTCAGTGAGACAGATGGACGCAGTGGCTGTAACAATGGTCTCTAGCATAGCAACAGCTGTGAACATGGTGCAGGACAGTGCAGTGTTTCACTCTGTTGTACATGGTGTAGCTATAGTCAGAAATGGCTCAAGAGCACCTAACAACAACAGAGTATGGAACACATGTCAAGGGAATGAGGTCAAACAAGATAGAGATAAGTTAAAATGAGATTCTATAAATACTTGGATGATGAGTTCAAGATTACAGACTTTTTCTGCAGGCTCTGAGGAATTAGTGGAGACTTTTCATTACAGGAATGATAAAGTCAGATTTGTTTTGGAAACAGTGGCAGTATGGAGAAAAGACCAAGAGAGAGAAAAAGAGGGAGATCATCTATAGCAATCCAAGTAGAATATGAAGAGGGCCTGCTCTAAGAATTAGTTCAACATAGTTGCTGGGGGAGGAGATGGACAGGAGAGCGAAGACGTCAGGCATCTAATAAAAATAGCTGTCAAAACTTCATCTTCAAGCAAAAGATGACTTAACACAGATACTACTGTGGGCAAGTCTCTTGGATATGTTTCTTGAAAGCGAGAGATAAGAAGAGCCACATGCCCAACAACATGTACAAAGTACGTTGGTCGGGGCCGCTGTAGTTGCAAGTGTCAGAAGTCCTCCACCTTAAGGGGAGAAGGACTCTTCGACTGTGGTACTTGAAGTACAAGAAAGTAACTCTGGTCTTCTCATTGTTGCTTCGTTCTTGGAAGGATTTCTCCACAAGGTGGCAAAGAGTGCACTGCAGTGCTTCTCCTCCCCCAGTTGCAGGGAGAACGTGATGTGTAGCAGGGAGCCCCAAAGGGAGTGCGGCTATATTCAGTCACCAGCAATCCTCAGTGTCATGGGCCCAGAGGCATAGGACAGTCAAGAAATTCTAGGTGCTGAGCCTTGCTCCCTCACTTGGGCAACTTCGCTCAGTGACTCTTACCTCCTGGCAGCAGGTGAGGAAACTTGGGCAATACCAGATTCCTGAACAAAATAAAGCAAGGACTTGACAGACATCCATCGAAACCACATCAACATTAAGTCAACAAAAGCACTGTTTATACACTATGTAAGTAGCCCACAAGATCAAGACTGCCAGAAGTTGATGTTCCCAGCTGATTTTTCTCTGCCCTCAGTTTGGCAGAGGTAAAGAAGGAACATTGTTTATAGTCTGCATAACGTCGCTTTGGGAAATCATCCCCCACATTCTAAGATAATCCTGCTCAGTTATGATCTGGGTGAGGTTGACCCTATGATCCTAAAATGGTCATATGACCCAGTTCCTCACCAACAGGATTCTCTAAAGCTCTAGATGTAGCAGTTGGGTAAGACATCCATCAATGTTACCCAGGTAGGTCAAATGTAGCAGAATCCAGGTGCTGTTATGGGCCTTGGGGAGATCTTTTTTTCTGAGATTCTGTGAACTTGGATACCTAGTGCTCCAAAGTCCTCTTCCTCCCTATCCCAGCACAGGTGAGAAGCTAAAATCATATTGAGGTTAAAACTCCCACTGATTTACCTCCCTCCCGCTACTCTCAGCATCTAAGCTAGAAGACCTCCCCCTCCCTCCCTGACCTCTTCCCCTCTGTGTTGCCAGTCTTCAGATTTCTACTACCAACAAACCAAACCAAACCCAGCGCCGCTGAGCCAATTCCCAGTCATAGTGACTCTGTAGTCAGGAAAACCATTACAGACAACTATGCAGGCCCCTCTCTTTATAGATGAGACTCTCATTTGAACATCAAAACTGCGGATATCTGTAATTCTAGGTTAGAGGAAGAAAGGGAGCACCTACTGGCCTTTGACTGGCATGAGTTTGCCTAGACTGGACTGACCTGTTGCCCTGTTGCCCTTTGCTCCCCTTTGTCACCACGCAGGTGAAAGGAGGCTCTACGTTTGGGAGAGGATTTTCTACCCACACTTCTCTCATTTATGACCTCCTATATGGTGGTGTAATGGTTGAGTGCTGTGACTGCTACCCAAAAGTTTGGCAGTTGGAATCTGCCAGGTGCTCCTTGGAAACTCTATGGAGCAGTTCTACTCTGTCCTGTAGAGTCACTATGAATCATAATGAATTTGATGGCAGTGGATTTGGTTTTTATAGGGTGGATTTAGTTTTTATATGGTGTAGAACAATATTAATATTTTCATTAACATCATCATCAACAAAATAATAGTCACCATCCCTTACTGGGCACTTCCTACATGCCAGGCCCTATCTTGGGCTCTTACCAGTCAACAGCTCATTTACTCTTCCCAAAGATCCCAAGAATTAGGCTTGACTTTACCATACAATCGACACAGGAAGAGGTTTAATAACTTGGCCTCGTTTACCACCTAGTGTGTCACAGAACTGTCCGGCTTCACAAGTAGGGCAGCAGGGGAAAAAGATGAATACTGCCTTGATTCTTTCTTTCTCTTCTCTGTACCGCCTGCACTGCTGATCCAGTCCTAGCCTATGCCCATTTTTCTTTAAAAAAAAAAAAAGAAATGAAAAACTTCATTTTCCTTATGTATTCATTACTTTTATTTCCTAAATTATTTTTAATATAATTTTATTTATTTTGTTGTAGAGCTAAATTTTTGCCTTATCCTCATGATTCCTCCCTCTTGATTTCCTCAAGTTCATATTTAATACATAAATGTTTCTCCTTATTATTTTAAAAATAATCCCTAATTTCAGTCCTGAATTTCTGTTTAACCCAAAAGTTACAGAGACAGTTTCAAAGTTTCCAAGTGGTTAACCTCCTGTCATTAATTAGGAGTCTTACCACACTGCAGTTAGATGTTATCCCTGAAGAGAGATCTAGTTTTTAGGGAAAAGGTTTTATGAACACTGAGCATATATATTCACTATGAAAGTAAACACAGAGCTCCTAAATCAAGCTCATTTTTTAATTCAGGTTGTCACTTTTTGTCTGTGAGACATGACCAAGAGAGATGAGTTAAAGATCTAAAACAACTGTGGGTTTTGCAATTTTTGTCTTTTTTTAAAAAAAGTTTTTACTTTAAACTGATTGATGTAGTGTTGTTCAGGACCCAGAGGTTTGTGATTGGTATTTCTTCCCTTTTTTTCCCTAAATACAAGATAAACCTTTGATCCATTTAGCATTTTTACCTGGAATTCTACTATGTATGATAGTAGATCAATCATCACTGCTCTCTCTCTTGATTTGAATTTAATTAACTTCTTCCTTTACTCAACAAATTACCTTGTGGCCCTACTATGTGCCAGGTACTGTTCTAGGTGCTGAAGATATAGTAGAAAACAGAATAGGCTAAATCTTGACCCTCGTAAGACCTTGTATTCTAAGCTCAAAGAGAAAGAAAACAGGACAAGTACGAAAAATACAGTTGGAAACCCTGGTGGCGTAGTGGTTAAGTGCTACAACTGCTAACCAAAGATCAGCAGTTCAAATCCACCACGTTCTCCCTGGAAACTCCGACGGTCAGTTCTCCTCTGTCCGCAGGGTTGGAATCGACTAGGACCGCAGTGGATTATTAGGTCCCTTCTACTTAGATCCACCGTTAAGCAGCATCGCTGTAACCTAGGCAATTGTCAGAAACTTGGCTCCCCACCCCGACTGGCGGAAGATCCCCAAGCGATTCACCTGCTCTTGAAAATCTGAGAAGCAGTGCTTCCATGGTGAAAAGTGTGTGTGTGTGACTGGGGGACAGCACGGTGATCGTAATTTTAAACCCAACAGTCTTTTAGGCCTCGCCGAGAAGGAATCTTTGAGAAGCGATCGGAGGAGGATGAGATTGTGAGCCACGCAGATACGGGGGGAGGAAGCAACAACCTGTAGTGCCGTCATTACGAAGGTGAGGAGGTGCGCACTGCGCTGGGTGACACCGTCGGAGAAGTCGACACCAAAATGCCTATAAAATTTTTCATTCAGCGTTTCCACCCCAAGGCCCGAGGCGAAGGGCGCATTGGCTACGAGGAGGGGGCGTGCCTGCAGCTCCCGCCACCGCTCTGCCTCTGCCCCGCCCAGCCCTGAAGCCGCCAGACAGCTGTCGCCCGGAAAGCCACGCAGATCCGCCCTTGGACGCGGTTCCGGCTCCGCCAGCGTGGGACGGGCACCCCGCTGCGCTCCCGGGCTGACCCCAGCCCTGCCAGCTCAGGGCTGCTCCCCTGGCCGCACTCCCAGCCCGGGCCGATCCAGCTTCTGGGTTCCGCTGCATTCTCCATGCCAGGGTGCCCCCCAGTCCGCATCTGCTGCCAGTTTGCAGCAACAGTCTCGGCTGGCGCAGGAAGAGAGGGTCCGTGGGGGGGGGGCAGGGGAGCGCCCTGAGTTACTGTGTTGAGTGGCACCATCCCGGAGCTCTAAGTTCCCAACTACAGCGCGCGGGCCAGGGAAGCTGGAGCAGAGCGAACCAGTCAAGGAGGGAGAGTGAAGGTGACTGCGCTTTGTTGTGGTTGTTAGCTGCCCTCCAGCAGGCACCGACTACCGGTCACCGCGGCCTACACAACCCAATCCAAGGATGCCCACTTCTGTGCCATCTCCTGAAGGATATTTGTGGTCCATAGGTTTTCACTGGCTGATTTTAGGAAAGAGCTCATCAGGCCTTTCCTCTTAGTCTGAGTTAGTCTGGAATCTCAGCCACACAATAAGCCTCTAAATGCCACATGAGTGGTGGCTGCGAATGAGGTACATTGGCAGGGCACTGAACCTGGGTTCCTGCATGGAAGATAGAAATTGTACCCCTGAACCACCACTGCTCCGGACTCACTTCACTCATCTCTTTAAGACTTTTGTGTTAGGTGTGTCCTCACAGCACTCTTACTGAGTGCTGTGGGAGGCAGTGGTTAGGAGTGGCTGCTAACCAAAAGGCTGGCCATTCAAACCCACTAGCCACTCTGGGGAGCAGTTAACTTTTGTCCTATAGGGTTGCTATGAATTGGAATCGACTGGAGGGCAATGTGTTTGTTTGTTTGGTTTTGTAAAACAGCAAGGCCCTGGAACCCAGGGAGCACCCTGCTTGATACAAATGAAAAAAGTGTTTCAACTCCATCAGCTGCTCTACAGGAGAAAGATGTGGCAGTCTGCTGCCATCAAAATTACAGCCTTGATGGAAAGATTAGTCCAGAGGACTAATGGACCACATCTACAGTGGCTTCTGTCAGACTGAGTCCAGTACAGTTAGATGATGCCCAGCAACTGACTGCTTTGACAGGCATGACAGTGGAGGGTCCCAGAAAGCTGGATGAATATGTAGAACAAAATTCTAACTAAAAAGAAAGACCAGACTTACTGGCCTGATAGAGACTGCAGAAACCCTGCACGTGTGGCCCCTTTCAGTTAAGGAAGGCACTTGGGAGGTTCATCCTTCAGTAAAGACTGTACTAACAGGGAGGCTTTGAAGACCCTCAAAGTTTCTTGTCAGACCTGTGAGAATGAATTACTCAGGAAGACTTGGCTGGCCCATGAGAGAAATCTTTCTTGGAAAATGAAAGCACTTTGACCTGGGGCAGCAACGGAGAGTTCAGCTCTTTTGCAGCCCTCACCCTGAGCAAGTTCAGGGATGGATTCTTACAGACCCAGCTATGCCCAGGGTATAGCTGGGGACAGCAAATCAGTGATGAGAATCTAAAGAATTTCCATTTTTTGGCAGGCAGCCACTTGTCTCTTGATTATGTGCACATGCAGACTTCAGGATGGTTTTTGCCACAGGGACTTCTAGGACCGGCAGCAGGACTTAAGGGGTGTCGCATCTGCACCATTTCTGGCTCCATTGGTTCAATTCTTCCATCCTGATTATAGCTCTCTGGTGTCCCCGCCAGAAGGACATACAGTGGTCAACTCTGTGCGTCTATGAACTTGGTCTAAACTGGCTTCTCTGAGAAACAACTTTAGGGACAATTTAAGGAATTCGTCCACGGGTCTCAGCGATTAAATAAGTTGGTTATCATTCCAGAATGTTCCAAAGTATGATTAGGTCAGTCCTTCAAGCCCTGTCTCAACTGGTGGCGTAGTGGTTAAGTGCTACATCTGCTAGCCAAAGGTTGGCATTTCAAATCCTCTAGGCGCTCCTTGGAAATTCTATGGGGCAGTTTTACTCTATCCTATAAGGTCACTGTGAGTTGGAATTGACTCAATAGCAGTGGGTTTGATTTTGGTATAAAACAAAATGAAACTTAAGGGACATGCCAGCCTAGGGGTAAGGACTAGACAGCAGGAGGGGACAGGAAAACTTGTAAGAGTGAACCCAGTGTTGAGAGGGCAAGTGGGACCTTCTCACTGTGGGGTTGTTAACCAATGTCATGAGGCAATATATGTACAAACTGTTTAATGGGAAACTAGTTTCCTATAAACCTTCGTCTAAAGTATAAAAAAGAAAAAGATGATAGCCTTGGAAATCCGGTGGGACAATTCTACTGTGTCCTACAAGGTCACTATGAGTCAGAATCCACTCAGTGGTAATGGGGTGCAATGGGTATTTACATCATAGTGGGTGGTTACAGTGGTTAAAGCAGGCTGAGTCCATTAGCCCCTCCAGGAGAGAGAGAAAAAATTTACAGCCTAGGAAAACCTGTGGGACCATGCTCTGTACTGCACGGTTGCTTTGAGTTGGAATGACTCCGAGGCAGTGGGTATAGGCCTTAGGCTCCAGAAGAATTTTCTATCTTGGCTTTTCTTTTAAAATGCAAACTTCCTCCTTTCATCGGCCAGCCTGCTTACAGAGCTTTAATGCCAGGACTGTGGCACTTTGGATTGCCTCCTTTCCTTCCTCTGCCGTAACAGAAATCTCCTTTCCTAAACATCACCTCTCCTTCAGTTCATCTCGTTTCTCCTTTCTTGCACCGACCAAACCGGCGGTCCACACAAGTAGACCTCACAGGGGCAGAACAAGCACTTCTTGTGTTGGCCAACTTGTCCTCAATTTTCCAGTAGGACCTCAGTGGCATCAAGTCTGGATGCCAGTCTAACGGAATCTGGAATCTAACGCTGTCACTCAGCCAGGGACTTTGGGCAAGTTACTTCACCCGTCTAATTTCCTTATCTGTTAAAAATAATAACATCGGTCTTACAGGATTGTTTTGAGGTCCAAATGAGATCATTTATAGGAAAGCGTTTTTTCTCTCTGGTTTCAACTAAATGACTGACGTCTGGAGCCCACTGCTACTCTGCAACTCCTGCCTCTTCCCATTTTCTGGCTTCTGCACTCCGAGTTGCCCTCCTGCAAGAATGTCAAATACTCAGCCCTCAATTCTGCATCTTCAGCCACAGGTTTCCTCAGGGGAATAAAGGCTGGGTGGGAGGAGAAGGCCGATTGGCTGGGAAGGAGGTGGGATGAGCGGTGACGTGCGACGCCCGGAGGAAGCGCCTCGGGTGTGAAGGGTGCGGGGTGGGGTGGGGTGAGGTGAGGTGAGTCTGGGAGAGGCAGAAGCACGGAGTGGGTGTTGGAAGAGTGAGGCGGGTGGGGTTGGGGAGAGCCTGGGAGGACTGAGAGGGTCGGAGAGTGTAGCACACAGGTGGCGGGGAGCAGCGAGCGGGAGTGGATGGGTGTGTGGGTGGAAGACCCGCCGGCCAGGGAGGAGTTCTGGTGACTGTCGGGGGCAGCCCCGTCTCTCTTCTCCCACCGAGGAGAGTATTCCTGGTGAATTATTACTGGCTCGTTAGATGAGCCTGAGCTGCAGGGGAAGGAGAAAAGCCCCAGACCAGGCGGGTGGTTGGCACTAGGTGCTGGGATGCGTCTGGGCTCCTGCAAGGTCGCCTCGCAGACCAGCCTTCTGCTCACAGCAGGCTTCTGGGCACTACAGTTCTTCCTGGGCTGTTCTCTCACCGCTGCACTTCCCCTCTCGGAGCCCACATTTGGGGCGCCCGGAACGGAGTGAGTGGGAGCGAGAGCCAGTCGGTAACTCACTGCCAAGACCTGCCATGTGCTCGGTACTGTGCCGGGTGAACAGGACGTGAGAATGAAATACAAGGTGGCCAGAAGGACCCTGAGAGACAAGTAGCTACAGGAGGGGCTGGAAGGGGGTTCTCCGGTTTGTGAGTGTCAGGGTGGAGAAGGTGTGGACCTTGAAAGACTGGGGCGAAGTGGAGGAGGAGAGGTGTGGGTACCCCAGGGGCAGATTAACCAAAATTAAGCAGGATTTACTTGCCTGACTACTTAGTAACCTGTAACGAACATATCTGTTGTAGTGAAACCCATGTGAAATTGTTCACTACAGAGTAGCAAGCAAGCACAAGTGAGTTGGGGCTTGCTGGGCTTGCAGGTCCTCTTTCCTGTTAGGGACTGTAAACTTGAAGGGAGACGCTGATTCTGTAAGAAGGTGCGGTGCCATTGGGAAAGAGACAGATGCCAGCCATCCGTACAAAGTAAGCAGAGTGCCTAAGTGAGTTAATGGATAATCTATTCCTGGTTGGTATTCCAAGCACAGGGAATAAAGTGATAGAAGTGAAGGCATCAGCTTTCCGGGGTGAGAGGACTGGAAGGGAGCAGGGGAGCCAGAAAGATCTCTTGGAGTCACAGTTTGTCAGCCAGCCCATGGGGAGAACCTTCCCTTTGAAGTTTGCTGGGTGAGAGGCACCTATGCTCATGAGCCCTCATCTAGGAGGCGATAGCTCCCTGCTGGGAAGATGTACAATATATGTGAAACTGTACCTCCTTCCTAACATGACACTACTTAATATATTTAGTGTCTTTCCCTGGGAAATGGGGAAAAAGTTGTGAAGCTTAGCATTGTTGGGCACATTGTAAACAGAGCTATAGGGTCACTATGAGTCAGAATCGACTCAACAGCAGTGGGCTTGGGTTTTTTTTGTTTGTTTTTTGGAAGAGCCAAGCAACAGAATAGAATAGGTATCTGACCTATGTGACCATCTGTTCTGGACTGCCCCTTCCCTCACAGATTCAGCCTGCATTAAAATTTGTGGTCTCAACTTGTTTACTGTGTTAGGGATTGTTTCATATCAAATCACACTGATTGATGATGTCAGGCTGTATAGACACACACACATGCATTCAGTGCCTGTGTCTCTTTGATAAATATAACTATCCAGATTATTCTCAAATTCCTTGATTTGCAAGTCTGCGTTGGGGTTAGGACATCAGCTTTTTTTTTGTTGTTGTTCCCTAATTAATTAAATTAATTTACTTTTAGGGCGTCAGCTTTAATGGCAGAAACATAATAGGGTATCAGGGGAAATATCCTAGAACTGCTCTACAGAGCCAGACAAAACTTGTGACACCAGCCAGTTCCTGTGGCTATCAACACAGGCCAGAGTGACGTGCCTGAAGTCACATGGTTTGAGGACTGGACTTTGTGGGATTTTTGACTCCCTGACTCACTGAGATGTTGAGGTGCCCTAGCAAGTCACATCCATGACTCAGTTTCTCCATATATAAATTGGGAGCATGAATACTGGCTGTTTAACTTCCCTTAGGGTAGCTGCAGTCTTTAAGAGCTCCTCCCAAGTTAACATAGGCAGTGGGTGGGACAGTCATTTTTGTGGGATGAAGTGGTTGCAGCCTCGCAGTGAGGTCATGTCCCTGGCACAGCTGAAGTAACAAAAGGAGCCGAGAGACAGCCTGTCAGTGAGGGCGATGCCTATGGATGAGAAGAGGTAGATGGAAGACTATGGTTGGCCCTTTCCAGAGACAGCGAGATGACATGACACAGGGGTTCCCCAGGAGGAGAGTGTGGGCTGGGGATGCCCTGGATGCTGGCCTGGGCAGGTGAAGCTTCCCTTTGTGAGAAACGCAGGACTGGGATTTGGGAAGTTGCTTGGCTGATGAAATAGCTGGGTCTGAGGCACAGATGTTAACCTTGAATGCAAACAAGTACAGGCCTTCCTTTCCTCCTTCCCAAGTGAAGTAGTCAGCCAAGCCCGGCTGAACGTGGTCTCTGCCCTCTTTCCTGTTTCCAGTGGGCTCGGCTTTGAAAACAGGAACGTTCTCAGAGATACTGCTGTCTTTTCACAGAGCCTGTCTTACAGAATAGTGAATTAACAGTAGAGAGGAGGGATGGAGAGCTCGGTTCTAAACTTGGATTTGAACCCTGCTTCTAATTATTTAAAAAAAAAAAAAATTAAACTTACAAAAAGTCACAAGAATAAAATAAAATACCTTTCCCCTTGAGAGTCATTTCCCGATCTGATGCTATGTCACATCCAATGTTCGAGCATTGATTTGCACAGAAACAAGTCTTCTGCCTGTGCATGATACAGTCACCAAACTCAAGACTACCTAATCTTCAGGCTCTTCTCAGGATGTACCAGTTGTTTCAATAATACCCATTTTAGCAAAGGATGCAAACCTAGGACCATTCATTGCGTTTAATTCTGTGTTCTTTCATTTGGAAGAGCTCCTCAGTCGTTTCTTGATTTACAGAACTTCAACGCATTAAAAAAAAAAATTCCTACTGTGTTTTAAATGAAAGTTTACAGAGAAAATCAGTTTCCTATTTGATAGTTTGTACACAAAGGATTCCATGTCAACCGGTGGCATTCCCCACAGTGTTTCAGACTGTCTCCATTTCAGCCCGGGGTCCCCCATTTCTGTTGTCTGGTTTTTCTAACCCTTCCTGCCTTCTCATCTTTGCTTTTGGACAAATGTCCTTCACATCTCATATGAGCGATTGTTCTAAGAAACATTTCTCTTGGGTGTTATTTTTTATTTTATGGGCGCTTTTATTGTTTGGGCTCCAGGAACAGCTTCAATTACAGAAAGGTGTCTTAGGGCCACAATCTGTGTCAGACTAATAAGTCTAGTCTCTTCTGTAAATTTGATTATTTTGTTCTGTGACCCTAATAACTTGCAACATGTTTTCTTCTTTTCAAAATCGCAAATTGAGAGCTTGACATAATTAATACCATAAGGATACTCTAAATAATCTGTAAGCATTTTTTATTGCACCAGCTACACTAGCCTCTGCACTGACCCCTTTCCAAAGGGCTGCAGAGCCCTTAAGGCTCCTGTGGCCTTGGTCTCCCTTTGCTATTTTCAGCAATGGCCTTCAGCCTGTGAGACACCAGCTAGGAAGGTTACCTGGCATTGTTTATAGCTAAGACTTTCTTTCCTTATCTCAGTCAGAGTGGCTTAGTAGGCCAGTTCCATTTGCCGAGGAATTTTCCCTTAAGTTTTGTCTTCGCCTGTTACAAACACACAGATTAAAGTCCACGTATCTGACATAGATATCTATAGTTTAACACAGAGTTTCTTGTGATTATTTTGGGATGTATACAATTGTCTGTGAGCTACATGCTTAAAAACACGAAGTAATCCTTGCCAAAATAATAAATCTGATGGAAAAACTCTTTTGAGACTCCAGGGAGAGCAGCTTGCATTGCTATTGAGTCTCTGGTGGTATCATACTTTGGAATAAACCTTTGTCTTTCTGACTTGGAGAATGTTTCATTGACTCGATGGTTCTAGGGCACTGACACTGTTTAGGTAACAGTTCTACTTTTTTCTCCTGCTCTGTCTGGGACCCTTTGATGTGATCCCAGTCACAGTAGTCAGTAGTGGTAGCTGGGCACCTTCTATTCTGCTGATCTTGGGGTCACGTTACCTGTGGTTCATGCGGTCCCTTAGTCCTTTGGACTAATTGCTCCCTTGAGTCTTTGGTTTTCTTTGCTCTCCTTTGTTTCAAATGGGAAGAGATCAGTAGCTGTATCTTAGATGGCTCTTCTCATGTTCTTAAGACCCCACATGTTACTCACCAAAATAGGATGCAGAACATTGTCTTTATGTACTATGTTGTACCAATTGATATCAAAGTTCCCCGAGTCTATGGTCCCTTGCTTTCCAGCCTAGGAATTTTGCCCTGTGAGAGGTTTGGTTATATCTAAGAAGTTTCTATAACTGTGTCCCTTGCATACTTCATTGTCTGTACTAACATACATGCACCATTGCCACTGAGTTGATCTCAATTCATAAACAGCCCTGTAGGACAGAGTAGAACTACCCCCATAGCATTTCCACCACAGCTGGTGGATTTGAACTGCTGACCTTTTGGTTAGCAGCCAATCTCTTAACCACTATTCTACTATACAGCACCTACAATTATGTATGCAGAAATATCTACAACCAAACCTATATCTGCAGCAGGTGTGTTCCCTTACACTCTCCCACACCTGTTTAGCATACCTATCTACCTACGTATCCATTTGTAAGTTATTATCTGTTAATACTGTTGTTGAAGGATGGTCATCTTACAGTAATTACTGTAGTTGCCTCTTATTCTTGCATTCCTTTTAGTGTCTTCCTTTGCTTTGGTCATGTTGTGCTGACTTCACCTGCACTGTGTAGAACCGTGACACTTTGAAGGACTGCTGTTCTGTTGTTTTGTAGAGTGTCCCTTCGTTTGGTTTGGCTGACGTTCCCTCACGATTAGATCCAAGTAACAAGTCTTTGACAGGAACATCAGAGAAGCGATGCTGTGTTGTTCTCACATGATTTTAGTTTGACTTCTCTGCTGTAAAGTTACCCCTTTTTCTTTTTGTAATTTGCAAAAATGGTGCAGGAACGTTCTCTGACCGCCTCCAACTTCACAAGGGGGAGGAAGAATCAAGATCAACAGCCCAAGGCCGATTTCCCATGAGGCCAAGATCCGACATGCCTTTTCTCTCTGCCGTCTCTTCCGGTTCCGATACTAGCTCTCCCTCTCACAGCATGCTCTACTTCTCTGCTGGCTTTGGTAATTAGTTGTAATGGCCACACAGACTCACAGACCGTACTCATACTTACAGGTTGATTAAGGAAATAATAGGTTACAATTCAGGTTCAGGAACTCTCAGGGTGCAGTTCTCAGTCACGCTCACAGGCGTGCCTCTCTGGCTCTCACTTGGTCCTCTGCTCAGTTAAGTGTTACACAGCTCTTTTAGCTCTGCTAATAAGTACCCAGATGCACTACACTTTGCCAGCAAGCTTCTGCCCAGCACCCAGCTTACTCCGTCCATGGCCGGGGAAGCCCACAATGCCAGCTCCTGCTGTCATTTCTCTCCCACTCCCTCTGTCTTTTTATCTCTCTCTCTCTCTGTCTGCTAGTGAAGGAGCTTCTCAGCACAGGGATCCTGGGTCCAAAGGATGTGCTGTCCACTCCTGGCTACTCTCCCTTTGTGGTAGTGGGATCCCCTCCTGCTCACCTCTGGGATGGCTCATTTCACCCTGCTCTTGACCCTTTGGCACTCCTTCCCTCCCTTGCTCCCTCATGTGGACACCTACCTTGTTTGGTCTCCCTAAAGGACTTTAGGACTACACTGTTCAGGAAGGGAAGGGAGAGGAAGAGCAGCTTGTTAAATCTTAAATCTCCATTTGCTTATCAATACAATGAGCCCAACAAGGCTTCCCACCTAATGTAACTGCTGGGGGAACAAGATGAGACAATGTAGGAAAAGTGCTTCTGTCCAGCACATGGTGAGAACGCAGACATCAACTGCCGCTGTCACTACACGGCGCCCTGGTGGCACGGTGGCTAAGGGCTTGACTGCTAACCCGGAGAGAGGTGGGAAGTGTCAGTGGCTTCAAGGGACAAACTCCTCCATCTCTTTCCATAAAAATTCCAGCCTGGGAAACCCTATGAGGCAGTTCCGCTCTGTCACATGTGGTCAGATTTGACATTGACTCACCATTACCTATAACACCATTGTTATTATAATAATTTAAGATCCTCATGGTTATTCCACCATTTGTAGGATTGTTTTGGAGACCTGTAGAAGAGAAGTAACACAGGAGGAGGGGGTAAAAATGGCAAGGACAGTGAATGTAACAAGATAGGAGGACTGCTGCCTCTTAAGAGAATGAAGATATTGTAATATCAACTAAAGCTGGAAGAAAACACTCTAATATGTTAAAGGTAGTTATCTCTTTTGGTGGGATTATGTAATACATTTTTGAGAAATTTAGTGGTTTCCAAAATTTATTCAATGAGTATTTATTATTCAAAGTTTGAAAAAACTATTTTAAAAAGATTCTGGTTAACTTCGATTAACTAATTGAAAACTCTTCTCAGCCTGAGCAGTTCATCATGCCTTTTTCCTTCTGTATAGCAGGTTTTGGAGTCAAAAGTACCTGGATTCAAATTTTGGCTGTGTCCTTTACTAGCTGGGTGACCACGGGCAAGTGAATTAGCTTCTTTGTGCCTTTTTCTTCTTTAAGGTGAGAACCTTACAGTGCCTAACTCATAGAGTTATTTAATAATTTAATGAGGCACTGCTTGTAAAATACCTAATACACTGCTTGGCACATAGTAAGCTCACAAAAATGTTACTATTATTTCATGGGAAGGTTTGGAATGTAATGAGGGATTCCTGAGATGTCTCAGAGGAAAGAATTTCTTCTCTGAAAGACCTTCCCTATGCCTTCTCCTCTGTTACCACCTTGTGACTTACCCAGCCTCTGCAGGCAGCAAGGCCTCCTGTGGGATAGCAGTCTGAGGCAAGGTGACAAGCCAAGACAGGGTGATGTGTTTTCCTCACTTCTGGAAAGGGATCCAAAGAGATAAGTTAGCTGACTGACTCAGCCGCCTACCATTAGCAGGCCATGACCGGCACCCATGAAAGATAAAGCTGCATCTTGGAGTTAGCATCCACTTTGGGATTTACCCATTCACTTACTTGGTTGTTAATTATTACAGACTTGCTATGTGTCATGCTCTGTCATAGACAATGGGATATAACCTTTAAAATGTAATTAATAAGGGACTAAAAAAATAAAATAAACCAAACCCATTGCCATCAAGTTGATTCCAACTCATGACAACCCCATATTGCAGAGTAAAGCAGCTCTATAGGATTTTGAGGGCTATGTTCTTGCAAAAGCAAATTCGCCAGGGTTTTCCTCTTAGGCACCTCTAGGTTGGTTTGAATTGCCAGCCTTTTGATTAGCAGTCAAGTGATTCACTGTCTATGCCACCCAGAGACACCCTAATAAGGGCCAGGAAGACAGAAAGCATGTGGTCCCATGGGGTCAGAGGTAGGGCATATAGCCCAGCCAGGGCTGCGTGTGCAGCGGCGGTGGTCGGGTGAAGCCTCGCAAGGTGGTGCCTGAGCTCTCTTGGAGGACCGGTGTTGACAGGCCAAGAAGGTTGGAATAGGGATGTTTCCTAGGGAGGAAGAAATACAAAAGAATGCTGAGTGATCAGAATTAAAACAGTATTTGGGCACAGGGGGCAGTAGAGAGACACGAGGCCAAAGAGATCAGGGGATGGGAGGCAATGGAGAAGTCAGTGGAGAACCACTGAGTGCAAGCAGGGTAGGTTAGCCCAGGTGCCTACTGGAAAGCTACGCTGGCTACAGCCTCGGAAATGAATGGGGGGGAATCAACGCAGGCGGGAAGCTGGATGCGGGGAGGAGGAGGGGGGCATCAACGGGTGGGGCGTGGAGAGGCGGGTCCCAGTCAAAGCTTGTGTTGGATCACTTTTTCATCTGTACAACAGGGAGGGTTAGGAAATTATTCAGCTTTACAGAAGAGGAAATGGAGACTCAGAGGGGTTAAGTGACTTGCTCTGAGCAGCAGAGCTGCGTTTCCACTGGGACGGGTTCTGAGTCCGAAGTCCATGTTCGTGAGCGCTCTCTGATTTAAATAAAAGGTGATTGGAAATACCGTCCCCTTTCCACTACCCAATCTTCCTCACTCTCACTGTGGTTTGCTCCATGACTATTTTCCTTCGGAAGGAGGCAGAATGCCATGAGAATATGTAACAAGGCAGTCCTGTCATCTGGGCAGCCAGGGAAGGAAAGCTTCCTGCAGGAGGTGCCCTGAAGGATACAAAGGAGGAGGCAGAGCTAGAAGGGGGTGGACATGGGAAGATGGAAAGGTATTCCTGGAGTGGAGAGAACAGCAGATGATCACTGGTTGGGTACAAAACAGAGCATGGCGTGTTTGAGCAATGTGGAGAGAAGTGCAAAGTTTGTTTCATTAATATGCTCAACAACTGGAATTGGTTTTTGGCTCACTGTGTGGTTGCTTAGAGAAAGGAATCAATGCAAGGGAGACCAGTAGGGTGAACTCTGTTGGGTTGATGATGAAATCATTGCCCTGCAGGCATGTGCTTATTGCAGTTACCATGGAAACATTAGATGACAGACCCTTGTTACTAAAGATCATGAGACTGAAGACCAGACAGAGGAAGAGGTTTGCTGCTTTTCCTACTGGCAGCTTGGAAAGCTTTTTTGTAGACATCTATTGCCTGCACTTAGTGAAGAAGACAGACTCTTGCTAGTAAGTGTTAAATAAAAGGAAAGAGAGAAAAGAATGCTAAAGCTTGCCCTGAAATTCAACCAGAAGTACCCTTGACACCCAAAATACTTTAAAGACTTAAGGTAGGCAAAGCCCTTCTTTGCTCTTCTCCTGAATAAACTCCATTAAGAGTGCACATGCTTCCAAACATCACAATACACAGAGCAAGGAATCTTCTGTCTGTAAGGCAACAGTTTGCCTTAGGATACCCCTCCTGATGGATTAACTAAACTTCTAGATGGAACCAAAAGACAAGCCAGTCTGTTCCACCATCCATAAGAATGTGGGCTCCATGATGGCAGGTACCTAGTCTGTTTTATTTGCTAGTGAATTCCCAGCATCTAGAACACTGCCTGGCAGCCAGAAAATATTACTCAAATGAATGAATGAACCTGTCTTCCACCGGCTGAACCTACTGCGTGGTATGCAAGTTTTCTTATCTCAGGAAAAGATGAAGCCCTTAGACTACAGCCGGATTCAAGAGCTTGCTCAGACTCTGTTTTTGGTGAGTTGGGTGACCTTGGCCTGTTATTTGTGCTTCCTGTTTCTTCATGGATCCAGCTAGCAAAAAATGATCATCTACTAGGCTGTTCTCACCAGGTGCTGAGAGCAGCCACCAGATCACATAAACAGAAGTCATCTACAAATGGAAGTCTTGACTGTCCCACCCTGGCCTTGCCTTGGGGCAGTAGCCTTGCATCTCTAAGTAGCCTTCCACTTTCAGGCACCTGTTAGAGCTTGTTACCTGTACACAAGCAGCTTTACCTTCTCAATTCCTAATTTTCTTGGTGTACTGTTAATTCCTCAAGCCAGCCCTGGTTGCATAGTGGTTAAAGCACTCAGTTGCCAGCTGGAAGGATTATGGTTTCAACCCACCAGGTGCTCTGCAGGAGAAAGATGTGGCAGTCTGCTTGTGTGAAGATGTACAGCCTTAGGAACCCTATGGGGCTCTTCTCCTCTGCCCTACAAAATCTGCTGCCATTGAGTCCATTCTAACTCACAGTTACCCTACAAGACAGAGGAGAACCACCCCATAGAGTTTCCAAGGAGCACCTGTGCATTTGAACTGCTGACCTTTAGGTTAGCAGCTGTAGCACTTAACCACTACACTGCCAGCACTTCCACTCTGTGCTACAGGACCACTAGAACTCAGAATCAACTCGGTAGCAATGGGGTTTTTTTTGTTGTCGTTATTTCCTTGGTGTTGTGTGCATCACACTTGAGTCATCTCTGGCATCCCCTTTCTTGCCCCAAGCCTGGCTGCTTTATCCTTTGGTATCCCCCATTTCCTCTGCCACCACTTCTGCTCAGGAACCCCTCCCTCCTATCTGACCATTACCAAAGCCTCGGACAGTCTCCTGCCTCCTGACTTGTCTGCCTCACCTCATCACTGGTAGCCAAACGTGTTCTCCAGTGGACGGCCAGATCGCATCACGCCTGTCCTCAGCAGTGACTGATACTCACTTAGCTAACTGTAGGCCTCTTAACCTGGTGTCTTAGGGTTCTCTACAGAAAACAGGGCCAAATGTATGTATATAGCACTGGAAATACATATATACACTCATGCACTGCATAGCGTCCTTTTGGGTAACATCCTACCACCTACGTGTTCATGCTGCTGGAAGCTCAGCAGTCCTGATCAAGACAACACAATGTGCGATGTAACCGGACTTAGTAAATGTAGCAGCTTCCTGAGGGCAACAAACTTGTGTTACGTTTACAAAGCAACGGCTCTGCCAGATGCCTGTCGTCATGAAACATTGCATGCACGTATTTCTCCTGTAGATCAGCTAGATTGTCCAAATGCTTTCTTTTTGGTTAATAGCCAAGTGCTTAACCACTGCACCACCAGGAATGCATATGTGTGTGTGTGTGTGTGTGGAGAGAGAGACAGAGAGATACAGATTGCTTTACTTCTGGGGATTGTCTTACATGATTATGGGTGAGGCTGGAAAGTTCAAAATTCATAGGTCAGGTGACAGACTGGAGACTCCTGCAGGCTTTTGTGCCAGGGCTATATGTCAGGTGGGAAAAAATGAAGAGTGGAGAGAGAAAGCAAGTTTTGCCAAAATGTCAAATTATAGTTTGGAGGCAGAACATTCCCTAAGAAAACTACTTCAACAGATTGAATATATGACAATAGATTACCTTATGGAAGATGATTACATTACATTACATTATAGAGAAGTAACTAGTCTAGTGTCTGGCCAAACCATGGGGAACAACAGCCCAGCCAGTTTACACATAAAATTAGCCATCACCCTAGTTTTCAAGATCCTCTCACACCTGGTCTCTCTGACCTGATATGACCCACCGAGCCATTATGTATCTTTTCTTCCAGCTGCACTCAGCTGCTTACCTAACCTGGACATGACCTGAATATCCTTGCCTCTTTGCCTTTGCACAATCTAATCTAACACAAATTTTGATCTCTGCAATTGTCCTGCCCCCCTTACCTACCACCTTTCTCTGTTGAAATCTTTCCTGTGCTTAAACTCCAGCTCAAATACTCTGTTGCTCAGTTCCTGTGCTTCACATGTACTCCTGTGCCTGACCACACAGCACTGACTCGGAAGTTTTGCGTCCCTCTGGTAGACCGAGTTCCTTAAGGGCTGACATTATGTCTCTTGGTCCCACTCCCAGCACAGGGTGACCATAAGTAGGTGCTGGACCCCTTGTTTTCCCATGTGACTTCTTCTTTTCATTCTTTTTTTATAATTCAAAAATTTTTATTGGGATGAAGTATATGTAAAGAAACTATTTTTATGTGAATAATTTAGTGACATTAACTACAGTATTCATCATGTTGTGCAGTGATCACCCATGTTTCCCAATTTTGTAATCACCCTGTACAAAAATTCTGAGCTGCTTAATTGATAACCCTCACCCATCTCTCCCTCCCATCTTCCTCAAAACAGTTGCTGTCAAGTCAGCTATGACTTGTGATGACCCCATGTATGTCACAGTAAAACTGTGCTCCACAGGGGTTTCCTTGGCTGATTTTTTGGAAATATGTTGCCAGGCCTTTCTTCCAGTGTGCCTGTGGGTGGCCAAAAACCTCCAACCTTTTCCACTACTCATGGAATCCCTCCTCTGTCCTGGTAACTGCTAATGAACTTTGGCTTCTATGCCATTGCCCTGAGGCCTTTTCTGACTCTCCTTTTCCCCTTGTCTGGCCTGTGTACTTATCCACTTTCTGATCTGCAAACTTTCAAAGAACACCGTGTGGGTTTTATTCTTCAAGTGTCCCAGACCACTTGGCTCACTCAGAGTATTTGTACAAATGTTTGATAGTTATAAAATGGGTGAGAATCCATAGCCACTGGCTTTGTTGCTTGTCTCCTTGATAGGAAGCTGAGAAGGAACTGAAAAAGCTCTTTTTTTCCTGTTTTCTATTAATGATAAACTTTGGGTCATAGCCATCATGCTTCTTCAGCATTTCTTTGTTCTGGGGCAAGTGTAGCTGCCAAGACTGCAGAGCAAGGGCATGAAGGGGTTGCCTCAGCCAGGGCAGAGGACTGTGCTTCTTGCCGCAAGGACTGTCAGTTAGGCTGCCCTCTGCTGATGGGCTCACTGTTGGAGCCCTGTTAGAAGTCTCAGCTGGATTTGGCCGATTTGGAGCTGCCAGGGTGGATGGCCAGCCTGTGGGGAGGCCTGGCGTTTGCATGTCTGTGCCTCCCGGCAGCTTCCTTTCTCGTTTGCACTCTCCTTGGAAGCGCATCAGCAGGAGGAGCTGGATCGTCTTGGAAAGCAGACAGCATGCACACAGAAGAGCAGGCTGCCTCAGGCCCGGGCTTTTTTGCAGCAGGTCAAATTATCAGTATTTGATTCATTGGAATGGAGATGGTTTCCTAAATATAACAGGCAAGCACTATTTGCATTTTGTATCTTTGCTAAGTTTTTCATGTAAATTAGCTAATTAATAAAAAAAATCCCTTGCATGGTTATTTGTCCTTGTTTTTGTGTTGGAATTCCCTGGATGCTGCAAATGGTTATGCTTGACTGCTAACTGAAAGGTTGGAGGTTTGAGTCCCAAAGGTGCCCTGGAAGACAGATCAGGTGGTCGGCTTCTGAAAAATCTGGAGCCAGTTCTACCCTCACATACATGGGGTCACCATGACTTAGAGTCAAATTGACAGCAACTGTTTGTGTGTGTATCTATATGTGTGTGAGTGTGTGTGTGTTACATAAGCGGTAGAAAAGCGAGACACGAGCCATTCCAGTTGGGAATATAACTTTCTGTTCCTAGGCAACACCAAGTATCACCTTTAAGACATTAGAAGTTAACCCATTTGGAGCTCACCAATTTGAGTCTCACTGGCAACACAAGTACAAATAGGGGTGCACCTTGAGATCTCCACTAAAAGACCGCAACTGATGGTCCAGGGACCTCAGAGTTCTCCTGGGAGCAGGGTCCGGTCCATAAATCTTAATGAAGGTCAACTTTACAGATAGCAATGGATTAGACTTGGTGATGCAGAGTGACCATATTGTGTGAGCACTTTATGGTTCTAGGCGTCTATAGGAGGTCATCCGGTTGACCTCATACTGGAGAAAGGGGAATGGGTGGAGAAGAGAAGATAGGAGACTGCTGGGAAGGTAAGTCATGTATGGAGCAGAGAGGAAGAGTGTGCTGTCACCGTGCAGGGAGAGCAGTGGAAGCTGGATGTAGGTCAGTGTACAAATCTATATGGGAATGTACATTTTCATTCAGTCATAACAAAATAAATAAATAAAAAGTTAACCCATTTGAGGGCAGCCACTGGAAAACTGGAGAACTAGCCGGTCCCTGCGTGACCGTTTCTTACCTTTCAGTTTGCCAGCACTTTAGCCCTGTTCTTCATTCCTGATCTTCAGTTCCCACAGTGACTTGAGATTTGGCCTCAAACCTTGGAAATTCCTGCTGAGTTTCATGATAGGGCTTTTATCCTTGCCCGTGGCCCTGAGTCTTTAACCAAAGATTAAACTGGTTGTCTGACTTTTAAGGCTACCTGCTTTCATTTCTCTCTTATTATGTGTCAAAAGAGGCACAACAAGCAGAGCCAGACTCATGCTTGGGCAATAAGTCTACATTTACAGCATAATTTGAGTTGCCAGAAAGGCTCCAAGTCTCCAGTAAACTCCACTCTGAGACCTGAAAATTTTCTGTCACCAAATCACCCTTTTTCCTTGATCATCACCTTGCCTTTTCTTCTCATCTTATTATTCAGGAATAAGCTTTTTTGACCACTTTTCCTCCCACAACAAAAATACAGAGGTTGATGATGCCCAGCCACCACCAACCATAGCCCTGATAGGTAGAATTTCTGATGTAGCACGAGAAAAATAGGTGTGCAGCTCAAGAACTCTATTAAAAGATCAGACTTGATGGCCCAACAACCTTGAGGATCACCTGGGAACATGATCCCTGGTCTTGCTGCTAACCCAGAGCTGAAACCATTACCAAAGCCAACACTTCAGACAAAGAATGGACTGGACTTGGGGACACAAGAGTGATGCGTTTGGTGGGTGTACTTTAAGGATTAATGTACATATGAGGCTGTTCTACTGGTTTCTTTTCAGAGGGGAGAGGAGAGAGTGGAGAGGAAAGGACAACGTTGACTGAGTAGATCCTGAAAGTAAGGAGTGAAAAGTAGAGTGGCTGTCACAGGGTGAGAAGAGCAGATGCAGTTGCAGAGATGCAGGCTCTTGGGGTTTTGTATGGAAAATTGATGTGGATTCTAAACTTTCACCTAATCACAATAAAAAAATGAACAAACAAAAATTCCCAGAGGTTGGGTCAAAATGGCATACCAAACACAGGTATCTATTTCTCCTTCTGAATCTTATGAAATGACAGAAAATATACCTTTAATAAGGAGTCCCTTCAAGGTCAAAGTCATTAGTCCTTCTCACAGTCATAATGTGAGTATTCAGGGGAATGAGGTATATTCTGACTAACACTAGGTTTTAACAGGACAAAATGAGTTTAGAGTTAGATACGAATAGAAAATAGAATCATAATGTAAAATTGCCAAACCATTAGAAGAAAATTTAGTCTAATAAAAGTCAGGAAAAATAACATAATGAACAAGAAAGTATGGTAAGTATGAAACATTATAGACAAGCAAGAGTAAATATAATTACACCAGTGATCACAGTAAGTGAAAATAGATTCAAATCTGCTGTTGTGACACTATCAGGTTGGGTTTAAAAAAAGTCCAAAATCTGCTTATACGAGACCTTCCTAAAACCAAATGTCATAGGAGAGTTTAAAACAAAAACACTAAAAAAGGTATTTTAAGCAAATAATAATTTAAGAAATGTAGAATTTCTATAGACAAAGATAGAATTTGAAGTGAAAAATTTTATATAAGTTTTTCTATTTCTAAAACTTATACGAGTTATGTCATGGATCTTTATGGACCTAATAACACAACACTAAAATTTATAAAGTAGAAACTGATAGAAGTTGAAAGAGAAATAGAAGGATCTATAATTTTAGTGGGAGTTCAAAAAACAACTCAGCTCTTTCAGACATTGACAAAGCAGACAAAAATTAGTGAAGATAACAAGGCTTGAACAAATTAATGTAATTAAAAAATACCTATAGAGAGTTTTATGCCCAACAAAGAGAGACTACATTATTTTTACTCACTTAAAGAATATTAGTAAAATATAGTCAACAGACCACAAATAAAATCACAATTCCAAAAATGCAGAATGTTCACAAAATAAAACTAAAAATGAAGAACAACAACAAAATGATTGCAAAATGGCAGACAAAAAGATGCAGCTGTTTGTGTGGTAATTAAAAAAGGAATCCTAGACCGTCGTGGTTGCCTCTGGAGCAGAGAACTGAAAGCTGAATAAGGAAACTTTACATTTAGCCTTATATACGAAGCATTTTGCTTGAAATTTTTTATAACTGAATGTGTGGTTTTGAAGTGTCTAAAGTAACAAGTATATAAAGTATCAGATAAAAAAAATAGAACAAATGAAAAAAATTTCACTGCCAGCTATCCTAGAGCAATACATTACATAAGCTGGTGTGACTTTACTGCAACAATGTTTGAAACAGAGGAAATTAAGAGCAATCTAAATGTTTATCAGTTTATAACAAATTATCTTCTACAGTATGGAACATCATGAAGAATTAATAAAAATGACATAGATGTACGGACAACAGAGACTTTCTTTTTAAGTAAATTTTATTGTGATTAAGCACGAGTTTACAATCGAAATCAGTTTGCCACATAACTCCCAGAACTCTATTCTACTAACTGCTCTTAACTTTCTTGTCCCCGCCCATGACAGCACACTCCCCCTTTTCTTCCATAGCTTCCTGTGCCCATGTGACCAAGACCTGTCCCGTTACCCTGTAAACTTGACCCCAGCAATGAGCTTCTCATGTATATATGTTTAAATCCAAGTTTGTTCATTGCCAGCCTCACTCCATGTCTTACATGGTCCAGTTCAGTTTTTGTCTGGAGAACTGGCTTAGGTGCTAGATATAGTTTGGGGTTAGAGAATCCGGGGGCCATGCTTACAGGGGATCCTCCAGACTGAGGGGCCACCAGGTGTGGTCATTTGGTAGAGTTCCAGTTGTGCAAACTTATGCTTCTCCCACTATGTCAGGGGCTCTATACTGTGCAGCCCATCTGGGAAGTCATTGGTGGTGGCTGGGTAATATCTAGTTGTTCTAATCCTGTGCTGAAGTAGTCAACAGAGACTTCTAAGACATACTGTTATTTGAGAGAAAAAAAAAAAAAAAACACCTGTTCTTATAGACACTGTCATTGGCTGATCAAAAAACAATTTACCAACTGCCTTTCCTGATGCCTTCTTTCCCTTTTCGTGGTTCAGCAAATGAGACACTTGCTTTTCTAGCTTCCTCTGCATCTAGACATATGTGATGTACTCAGCCAATGAAACACATAGAATTCTGTTGGTAGATATGTCCCCAGAACCTGTGAATGTGGCCATATTTAAGAAGACAAAAAAAATCTCTTGGCAGGAGTAATTAAGAATATTCAGATGAAATCATCACAGATTAGAATGTGTCCTAAATCCAACGACTAGTGTCATTACAAGAGAAGAAAAGAAGACAAAAGGGAGAAGGTGATGTGAAGATGGGAGTAAAGATGGGATTGATGCTCTATAAGCCAAAGAACGCCAAGAATTGCTAGCCATCACCAGGAGCCAGGAGGGAGGCAGAGAATGAATTCTTCTTTAGAGCCTCCCAAAGGAAACAAACCTGCCAATGCCTTGATTTTTGGAGTTCTTACCTCTATATATGTAAGAGAAGAAATTTCTGTTGTTTTAAGTCACCAAATCTGTGATAACTAGTTACAGAAATTGTAGGAAATCAATATAGTAGGTTTCTAGGGAATCTTCTACTTTCTTGATATAAGGGTCAGAGTAGATCTTGTTCTTCCAGCCTTGAACAGAGATGTAGCAGGAACAGTGCTGCAGGAATAGCAGTCAGTTTGCAGACTGCAGGTTGTAAAAGCCCACAAGAAATACCAAGTCAGTTGTCCAGTCTAGTGTTACAGAGCTAACTCTAGAATCTTCTTTAGAATTATTGCTTTGAGTCAAATAAAAGCCCCCTTTTTTTCCTAATTTGTACATTCTCAGCATTATCCTCCCTTTTTTTTGAACAGATGAAGGTTTACAGAATAAACTAGTATTTCACTAAACAGTAAACATGTTGCTTTATTGCATGGTTAACAACCCCACAGAACGTTAACACTCTCCCTTCTTGACCTTGGGTTCCCTATTACCAGCTTTCCTGTCCCCTCCTGCCTTCTAGTCCTTGCCCCTGGACCACTGGGCCCCTTTGGGCCTATCTAATCTTTGGATGGAGTGTAAACCTTAGGAATGACTTTATTACTGAGCTAAAAATGTGTCTGGAGCCATAATCTCGTACTCTCATACTCTAGGGTCCATTTCTCCAGCGTGTGCCAGACCAATAAGTCTGGTCTTTTTTTGTGAGTGAGAATTTTGTTTTACGTTTTAATTCAGTGCTTTCCAGAACCCCCTATTGTGATCCCTGTCAGTACAGCCAGTGGTGACAGCTGGGTACCATTTAGTCACACTGGACTCAGTCTGATTGAGGCCATTGCAGTTGTGCTCCATTAGGCCTTTGGGCTAACCTTTCCCTTGTATTTTTGGTTTTCTTCATTCTCCCTTGCTCCCAGGGGCTAAGACCAGTACAGTACCTTAGATGGTCACACACAGGCCTTTAAGACCCCAGATGCTATTCACTAAAGAGGAATATAGAACATTTTCTTTAAAAACTGTTTGTCAATACGGTGCCATAGACAGAAGCACAACTCTGTCCTGCCACAACAGAGACGCAAAAAGCTAAGATAATAGAGACAAAGGTCAATCCTGAAACACAAAGTAGCAAATGAAGAGATAAAGATCTCAGCCAAAATAGAATGGAGTAAGAAACTGACAGAAACAGTGAGTGAGAAGAAGTGTGACAGAAAGTTCCCCATCAGCTAACATAGCACAGAGTCACGATCTTGCATTCCTGTTGGAGATTGATAGACAGGGAACGTGGGAGAGCAGAGGGATGGAAATCTCAACAGAAGGCAAAACACCTGGTAACAAGCAAGACACACTTCCCCATTCCCCACTTTCTCCCTGCTGCTGTACCTTCAACACCTCCTGGCTAGCTGTGGTGGCTCGGCCAACCAGGAAAGACAGCATCTGTGCAGTTTGGATTCACATACCTGCTTTGGAGATTGGCAGATGAGGAGTACACAAAAGCACCTTCAGGAGCTTCTAGTGGGACACAGATTACCTGCTGGACCTGCCCTGCTGTGCCATAGCTGAATGACTGGCCCTGCCTATTGGACAAGGGGGTAAAAAACACTGTGACCACAAATGAGCAAACAACAAAGAATGTACAGCCTGCCTGTTCTCACACAACCAAATAAAATAAAAAAGAAGGCAAAACAAACAGATACACAATCAGTAAACAAAGAAAACAATTACTGAATGTCCCAAAGACAGCAGACAATATCAAAACATATTTTAAAAAAACAGGACCGAGAGGTTCCAGTAGGTGTCCAAAATAAAGCACCAGCTGACTTTCCAGTAAAAGACAAGGCACTAGAATTACCTAACAGGGAATTCAAATCTCTAATATTCAGAGCTTTCCAAGAGTTGAAGCAAAAAAACAGACGAAAATGAGCTAAAAAAGAGACACATTCACGGAAAAGGTAGACAAACTCATGGACTAATTCATGAAAATAATACAGTAACAAAATGCCAAGATAAATACACAACTAGAAATCATACAAAAACAGCAATTAGAAGTCCAAAAGATAAACAAGATTTTAGAAATGAACAGTGTCATAGAAGGGTTGAGGAGCAGGTTTGAAATGATGGATAACAGGATCAGCAAAACTGAAACACAACTTTGGATACATTTCTGAGGAAAAATCAGAAAAAAGAATGAGGAGACATGAAGAAAGCCTGAGAATTATGTGGAATACATCAAAAGCAAAAATTGATGAGTAATTAGAGTTCTAGAACAGGAGGAGAAAATGCAAAATACAGAAAAAGTAATTGAAGAACTGCTGATAGAAACTTCCTTAATACCACGAAAGATGACAAGCTGACCATCTAAGAAGCTCAACAAACCCGATATAGGATAGACTCTAAAAGAAAATTACTAAGACATTCATAATCACACTCTCTAAAACCACAGTTAGAGAAAAAAATCTGAGAGAAACTCAGGAAAAACAAAAAAACACATACAGTGGAGAAACAGTAAGATTTAAGTTCTAATTATTCGGCAGAAACTATGCAGGCAAGAAGGCAATGGGATGATATGTATAAAACCTTGAAAGAAAAAAAGATTGCCAGCTAGAAATACAAAACCATATGATCCAGCAATCCCACTGCTTGCAATATATTCTAGAGAAATGAGGGCTGTCCCATGAACAAATACATGTACACAAATTTTTTTTTAGGACTATCTACAATAGCAAAAAGACAGAATCATCCTAGGTGTCCATCAGCAGATGAATGGATAAACTACGATATATTTACACAATGGAACACTAAACAATGATAAGAATGTCAATGACTTTATGAAAAATCTCATAACCTGGAATCAACTAGAAGACATTAGGCTGAGTGAACTCAGTCAGCTTGCAAAAGGACAAATACTGTATGAGACCACTCTTGTAAGGATTTAAGAAAAGGCTTATGCACAGAACAAAAAACTCTGATGGCTACAAGGGTGAGGAGGGTGAGAGAGAGTTATTCATGATTAGACAGTTGATAGAAATTCAGTTAGGTGAAGGGAGTGACAGCATACAGTAAAGGGTAGGTCAGCACAGCTGGACTACACCATTAAGCTAAAAGGTTTTCTAAATACAACCCAACATTTTGAAGGACAGAGTAGCAGGCACAGGGATCTGGGGACCATGTTCTCAGGAGACATCATGGTCAGTTTGTTCTGAATCCAATATTGGTGAGTGGCATCTGAGGTCTTAAAAGCCAGCTAGCTGCCATCTAAGGAACATCAGTTGGTTCCAACCCACCTGGAGCAGATGAGAACCACCAAAGACGTGAAGAAAATATAAGCCAAGGAGACAAAAGGGTCCATATGATTGGGATAATACATCAGCATGAGACCAGAACTAGATGGTGCCTGGACACCACCAAAGACTGTCCTGGCAGGGAACACAATGTAGAGTCCTTGACATAGCATGAGAAAAAGGAACCTGCAGACCTAGAACTCTAATGAAAAGAGTAGACTTGATGGGTTTAACAACCTGAATGATCCCCTGAGAACATGGTCCCTGGACTTGCTGCAAGCCCAGAGCTGAAATCAGTACTGAAGTCAACACTTCACATAAATGTTGGACTGGACTATGGGACACAGAGTGATGCAGGTGGTGTGTGTACTTTGTGGCTTAGTATATATAAGTATATATATGAGGCTGTCCAACCGGTTTCCTTATAGAGGGGAGAGGAGAGGATAGACAGGAGGGAGACGTGTTGGTTGAGTGAATACTGGAAGTAAAGAGTGGAAAGGAAGACTATGCTGTCACAGGGTGAGGACAACAGGTAGAGTTGCATAGAAGTGGGTGCTCAGGATTTTATATGGAACTTTCACTTAATCACAATAAAAAAATTTTTTTAATTGCCAACCAAGAATGATACATTTTGCAAAACTTTCATTCAAATATATTTGTGAGATTAGGGCAATTGCAGATAAACAGAAATTAAGAAAGTGTGTAAGAACCAAGCCACACTTACAAGAGTTACTAAAGGGAATCCTTTGGTATGAAAGCAAACAATATCAGGCTACTGCCTGAATCTAGGACACCAGATTGTACCAGCCAGATACCAACCGAGGAAATGAACTCTCAAGGACTATCCAAAAACAGAAAGAATTACAATAGGGAATAAGAAAGGTTAATCAGTAAAAGACAACAATGTTAGAACAACAGAAGAGGGATTAAATGGTATAGATACAGAACTGTCTAATGCAGTGGAAGGTAACGCATTATCAAGTAACAGGCTGGTTCAAACCTAGGAAGACAAGGAAAGTTTCAAGGTAACCACAAAGGAAGTTAATAAACCTACTTATCAAAATAAAGAAGGAAAGTAGAAAGTCTCAATAAAAGCAACATCTACAAAAACAAAAGAAATCCACAAACCAAAGGAACTCAGCACAGGAGAGGAACAAAGAAAATGTCAGCACCGCAAAAAATTTTTTAAAAAGAGCACTACAAAATGACATCAGTAAGAGTGCATTTAAGCCATTTATGTGCACACTTATCAGCAATTACAGTGAATGTAAATGACCTAAATGCACCCATAAAGAGACAGTGACAGAATGAATTAAAAAAAAAAAAACAAACCTCAAAACAGGATTCACCAATATCCTCTGTACAAGAGACACACTTTAGAAACAAAGACACCTGGCACTAGTACAATGACAAATACATTGACCCACGGGACGGACTTGAGAACCCAGATGTAAATCCATCCGCCTACGGTCGACTGATATGCGACAACTGCTCAAAGTCCGTCATATATGAAAAGGACAGTCTTTCTAGCAGGTGGTGCTAGCAAAATTGGATGTCATCTCATAACATGGAGCAAATTGGGAAGCATCATGCTGAGTGAAATGAGTTAATCACAAAGGGACAGGTGTTGTATGAGACTACAGCCATGAAAACTTGTGAAAACGTTTACACACAGAGATAAACAGTCTTTGATGGTTACCAGGTAGGGAAGGAGTGGGAATGGAAAAAATATATACACAAATTTAATTATGTCTGAAAAATAAATGAATAAAATAAAATCTATGTTATGCCCATTAGGCTAAATGTCCAGAGACCATGGTCCCCACAGCCCTCAGCTGAGCAATTTGGTCCTTCAGGGAGTTTGGGTGTGTTTATGGAGCTAACATGACCTTGCCTTGTACAAGTTGTGCAGAAAAGCCAAGTTCCTTAAAGTAGGAAAGATTTCTAGATGAACACATTCTTAGCTAATACGACCGTATACTACTACATGTTCATCCTTCTGAATGTATGGAGAAGATCCGGAAAGATCCATGCCAGACCCTGACAACCATTGATACTGTTTCTATAGTTTTGCCTTTTCCAAAACGTCATGTGGTTGGTCGTATGTGACATACAGGAGGCAACTGCCTAAAAACAGGCACTCCAAGGTTTGGGGGGTGGGACATGGGAGGACGGGACCTGGGAGCATCCCTGGGCAAAGCCAGCCAGAGGAAAGGTTAGAAGGGAGGAAGCTAGTACTTCCCCAAGGCATTTAAAAAAGACAACTTTTCCACTCACAGTATTTCACTAACATTACATAGTCGTTTTGCTCTCTGCATGAGGGAAGAGAAATCATTTCAGCAACCTACTTAAAAGCAGCCTCAAAACTGAGAGCTGAGCTTCTGAACCATAGTGCCAGGCCCCCGGGGCCAGGGCTCAGATCGTGTTGGCCACGGGTCCTTAGGGCTCAACACTGAGGAGCCCTGTACTAGCTCTGCCCAGTGGGAACAGGAGGAAGGATTCCCTGAGGCTTGCTGTGACCGAAACAAAGATACATGTATGCCTAGTGGTCCAGGGTCTGCGGGGTAAGGGTGCTAACAGAGAAATTCAAGTCTGAGCTCCACCCTAATGCTGCCCAGCTGCCTGGGCCCCTTCTGGAAGCTCCCTTCTTCCAAGCTTTTTTCTCCGTGTCTTCATTCTGATCTTCCAGTTCTACAGGCCTTTCTCAAGTCCAAATAAGTCTTTCTAAATTCTTACATAACATCATTGTCTCAATTATCAACCTACACCTCGTACTTCCCTATCAAGGCCTGTTCTTCCTCCTCTGGCCAGCTTGTTTAATATCCCCGACGTAACTGTGCCGAGCCTTCTCGGAACTAAAAAAAACAGACAGTAGACATTTGAAGCTTGCAGATTTTGTTTGTCTCTGTCCAATAACTGGGCCCTGCTGAAGCAGCCATGGACAATATGTAAACAATAAACATGGCTGTCTTTCCTGCCTTCTTGTCTTTGCTTTTGGGCTGGTGTGCCCGTTTAGTCTCCTATACAAGCTTGAACTCTATGTGTTGTTGTTCTATAGACCTGTCATATCTGGCTAAAGGGTGGACTTTAGGACTGACATCAGTACTGAATAAAAAGGGAGTCAGGGGGCTGTGCTCTCCACGTTTCTCCAGTCTCTGTTAGACCAGTAAATCTGGTCTTTGAATTGTGTTCTACATTTTCCCCAAGCTCTGTCCAGTGTCTTCTATTGTGATCCCTGTCAGAGCAGTTTGTAGTGGTTGCTGGGCACCATCTAGTTGTGCTGGGCTCAGTCTGGAGGAGGCCGTGGTAGTTGTGGTGCATTAGTTCTTTGGACTAATCTTTGCCTTGTATCTTTAGCTTTCTTCATTCTCCCTTTCTCCAGATGGGCTGGGACCAGAAGACATGTCTTAGATGGCTGCCTATAAGCTTTAAAAACCCAGATGGTATTCATCAAAGTAGTATGCATAACATTTTCTTTATAAACTATGTTGTGGCAATTCAGCTAAACATCCCCTGAGACTATACTCCTAGCTCTCAGCCTGGTGTCTTAGTCAGCTAGTGCTGCTCTAACAGAAATACCACAAAGTAGATGGCTTTAACAACTCCAGGGGAAGGCTTTCCTGCTTGTTGGCTCTGGAAGAAAGTCCTTGTGTTGCATCAGTCTTTGTTCAGGGAGCATCTTGGCTCAGAAACCTCAGATCTGAAGGATGCACTTTGCTCCTGGTGCTGTTTTCTGATGGTGTGAGGTTCCTGACTCACTCTGCTCACTTCTCTCCCTTGTATCTCACAGGTGGTAACCTGAGTCCTGCCTCACCAACACAACTGCTGTCCATTTTCCCTCATCAACATTACAGAGGCAAGATTTACAACACATGGGAGGAATGGCACCATACTAGGACTCCTAGCTGAGTCAAATCAACATGTACATTTTGGGGGGGACACAATATAATCCATGACACCATCTCCAATCTTACCCCTCTAACTGCTTCAGTAAACTTACTTTCTACTTATGAAGCAGAAATTTTCCTTTAAACACACTCAAGAATAACTACTTATTCAATAACTGTTTATTGAGCATCTGTTGTGTGCCAAACCCTTTCGTAAGTTTACATTCAAATGGACAAAACTCTCTGCTCTTGTGGAGCTTAGGTTCCAATTGTGGAGACAGAAAATAAAATAATGAAGTAAATAATAGAGGATCTCTATGAGTTGCAATCAATTCGATGGCAGTGCATTTGTTTTTTGTTTTTAATATATGTAGCACATTAGAATACAAAAATGGTTTGGGAAGCATGAGGAGGTCTTAGAGGGTGCAGCTCTACACAGCACAGTGGTGGAAGCCCTCACTAAGAAAGCAATATTTGAGCAATGTGGTTGACACTCATTTCCCCTCATATCCCTTTATAATTTTCATCACCTATGTGCTGGAAGTGCTTCCCCTGGAGACCAGAGGTGCCTAGAAGGCATAGACTGTTGGCAGTTGACTAACTTAAAGATCAGTAGTTCAAACTCACCCAGCTGTACCATGGAAGAAAGTCTGAGTAATAAGTTTTTCCATCAAGATTACAGCCAAGAAAACTCTATGGAACTGCTTTACTCTAACACATGGGTTGTCGTGAATCGGAATCAACTCAGTGGCAACAGATTTGGTTTCTTGGAGATTTGGGGAGGGCACATAAGTTAATCAGTGACTGACTTGGTGGTTATAAATAGTCCAGCTTGCGTGTCCTTGTTCAGGACAATTCTGAGATGTTACCCTTGTTTCCAGAGTTCCTCTGCATGACTGAGCCAAGGGCTCTCCCTGGGGCTGCCTTTACAGTGCACTTTGCTTGGTTCCTTCCCTTCCTTGTTTTAAGTTCAGCACTTCTCTACTAGCTTTCTTGGGAATACTTCAAAATAAATCACTTTCACATGAATGCTTGTCTCAGGGTCTTCTTCCGGGGAAATCAAACCTAAGACAAAGAAGGACGAGAAGGAGCTGATGAAGCAAACCATGAGATCCCTGGGGTGCGAGTGTTCCAGGAACAGGCAACAGCTGGTGCAGAGTCCTCGGGGTGGGGGATGTCAAGAAAGGCAATGGCAAGAATCTCAGGACAGCAGTTCTCATGGGCTTTGCAAGCAATTGTAAGGACTTCAATCACTCTGAGTGAGATGGCAGTCCCTAGGCAGAAGAATAACAGAAACCCTGGTAGTGCAGTGGTTAAGTGCTATGTCTACTAACCAAAAGGTCAGCAGTTCAAATCCACCAGGTACCCTGGAAACTCTATGGGGCGGTTTTACTTTGACCTATAGGTTTGGTATGAGTCAGAATTGACGTGACAGCAGTGGCTTTGGCTTTTGGCTTTAAGTAGAGGAATGACACAATATGGATTTATGTTTTAAAAGGACCACTTGACTAGCCATGCTAAAAATAGCAGATAGGCCAAAAGCCTATCTGCTTTTGTATAAGTGAAAAGTTATGTGGCTTGGTCCAGTGAGACTTGGTGGAGTTGGTGAGAAATACTTAAATTCTGGACATACTTTGAAGGTAGAAGCAACAGAATTTACTGACAAATTGGATACGGGACATGAGAAATACAGAAGTCAAGGATTACAAGCAACTAGAAATATAATAGAAAATGACCTGCGATTCCCAGTTTGTAGAAATTAACAAGGATTAAATGAGCCCTCTGTGAAAAATAATTTAAAATTCTATTAAAGGAGACAAAAAGATCTCAATAAATGATGAAATAATAACTGCTAATTGGTGGGACAATTTACAATTTATAAAGGTAATAGTTTTGGGTTTTTTTCTGAATTGATCTAAAAGTTTGTCTTGGTTACTTTCTGGTGCCATGACAGAAATACCATAAGTGGTTGACATTAAAGACCCCAAATTTATTTTTGCACAGATCTAAAAGCTAAAAATCCAGATCAGAGTCTCATTCATGCTGATGACTTCTGTGAGCTTCTGTACTAGTTCTGGTGTCTTCCAAAGATCCTTGGCATTTCTTCACTTGCTGACAAACCTTGTGTGTCATCTGTCTTCCTTATGAGTATGTCTCTGTGCCTATTCTGGTGTTATTATAACTCAGAAGTGATGAGGTTTAAGGTTCACCCTACACTGATACAGTGGTAAGACCTCAGTGGATCAATTGATTGTATTATATTAGTTGAAATTACAGAAGATGATTGTGTTAGGTGTAAAGTAATTACATTATGTTATATTGCTGGTGTTACTTGCTGTTGATTTTGGGCTCATGGCGACATCATGTGTGCAGAGTAGAACTGCTCCATAGGATTTTCAAGGCTGTGACATTTAGGAAGCAGATTGCCAAGCCTGTCCTCCTACATACCACTGAGGAAATTCAAACTGCCAACATTTCATCTAGTAGTTGAGTGTTTAACCATTTGTGCCACCCAAGGATGGTGCATATGTTACAGAAGGTAATCTGTTCTCTCCAGGGCCAATTGATCTAATCACAACTAGTCATGACAAATTAGACCAGTGTTTGATCAAACTGGGAACCATGACCTAGCCACACTGGCACATGAAAGTAACTATCACAAAATTCGATGGAAATTTCAGACAGGTACTTTAAGAAACTCCATGAAATTATCCTAAATTTTATATGGAAGAATGAAAGTCTATGAACTAGATATGTCAACTAGAAAAAAGAAGAACAAAAAGAAGTGCTTGCCCAACTAGATATTACAGCATACTGAACACTGATACCAAGACAGTGGAGCAGATACAGAGGTCAGATGCAGACCTCAGGTATATGAGGTCTGCCAATTAAGTTCATGAACTCATCCTAGTAAAAATGGTATGTACCTCATTGCTGAATATCATTATGATCACCTTCAAACTCCCCTTGGGAAGTCATGCACTGATGCTAGTGCCTAGTCTACTCTTCACAGTAATTGGAAGTCTTTTTCTGAAATGGCCATCACAGCTGTTGTTGTACTACCTTGATGTCTTGAACAGCATCAAAATGTCTTCTTTTCAATATTTCCTTTATCTTTGGGTAAAGAAAAAAGTCACTAGGGTCAGATCAGGTGAGTAGGGAGGGTTTTACAATGCAGTTATTTGTTTACTGACTAAAAACTCCCTCACAGACAACTATACAATTAAATAGACAAACTTGCTAACATGACACCATGTGCAATGGCTAATCCAGAAAGAGTTCCAAAATTGCTTTGAAGGGTGGACTAGGTGCTGGTATCAGTGCATAGTTTCCCAGGGAGAGTACTTCGAAGGTGACCATAGTGATATTCAGCAATGAGTTATGTAACACTTAGAACAATTAAGTTTGTAGACTTAATTGTCGAATCTTTCGTATCCAATATCACCTACCAAATGTATATCTGTATATGTTAACCATTCGTGCCCTCCAGGAACTCCCATTGTGGCCTTAGGATATAGAAAAGATGTCTTAAAAACAAAAAACATCATCACCACTTCCACCATGAACACCAACAAAACTAAGCAGAACCTATGAGGGAAAACAATAGATTTAAAACACACTAGAAAGTTTTTGTTTTTTTTTTTTAAAAAAAAGAAGATAACGTAGTTATTAGTAATACGAGATACTTGGTAAATCATCTCCAACATTTAAAAACATATGGAGCAATTCAGAATATATGAGAAAATCTGAATATCAACAACAATAAAATGATCAATCAAATAGAAAAATGGGCAAAAATTGTGAAAAAGAAAATCACAGAGAAAACTGAATGACAAGCAACTATTTGAAGAGACATATAGGCAGTCGCTGAGTTACAAATGTTCAACTTATGTACAACATATACTTATGAGCTAATCCCCATAAAGCCTATTACATAAAATATTTGAGGTATATGTAGTAGTTTATAATAAACAGGTGTTACTTTGTGACACACATCAAAATATTATTTTGATAAGGAAGTTTTTGTGCGTCTGGAAGGGTTTATCTTTTTTATGTATAGAATTGTATGCTATATACTGTAAGACAAATATTTGACATTAGATACAAACTGTATCTAGCTGTTCTAACTCATGAACAAATTTTACTGAAAGGCAGATTTAGGAATGGGACTAGTTTGTAATTTGGGTCCTGTCTCCAGTAATCAGAAAGGCAGATTAAAATAATAAGTGCCTTTTGATAACCACCAGACTAGCCAAATAGTAAGTGAGATAATGCTAAGTACAGGAGATAATGTGAAAAAACAAGGACTCAGGCATAGAACTGGTAAAAGTGTAGACATGCACAGGCATTTCAGACAAACATTCAACAGTCTAAGGAAAATGAAATAGGAGTATATCCTGTGTTACAGAAATCTTCCCTCCATGACTTCTCTCCATCCCAAGGCAAGACTGTAATGATCTCCTCTGGAGAACAGGAGTGATTTGAAGGAAAAGACCCTCAAATATTGACAGCTGGCTGAGTTCCATGTCTGTCCCATATGGTGAAGTCCATCAGTCAACAAGCCCCGACCATGCACCTAGACTATGCTGTCAGTATTTTAATGCCTCCCTGACTCATAAGTAGTACAGTTAGCCAAGATTCTCAGACATTTGTAGAATGCTTCCAGCATGAAAGACAAAGGCCAAAGCAAACAGAGAAAAAGATCTCAAAGGAAAAAGTAACAATGCAAGAAGCAAAATACAAAATAAATAAATAAAATAAAATCATTAATCTCTTCAGATAGATAAATGCTTACACTTATGGATTGAAACCAGGAGGGCTTAAAAAGGTGCATTTATAGAATAAGAAAAAATATTTGGATATTAAAAATATGACATGACAACAGGAATTAGGATTAGGAAGCAAAGTTAAGAAGATTTGCAGAAAACTTTAAAAGAGACAGAAATTGGGGGAGAAGGGATAAGAAAATGAAAGAATCACTCCCAGAGAATAATTTATGCCTAATAGAAATTCCTAAGACCAAAGATAAAGAAATTAAAGATTTTTATTAACTTCTGCAGTCTGAAATTTATAAAACACACAATCAAAATGTAAAAGTTGAAACAAAAGAAGAACCAGTAGGTAGAAAACATGGCCTTGGTGATAGACATGACTATAGAGATCGAAAGATAGTTATCAATGCTTCTTCATTGCAGATATCAATATTCAACCACTACTCCTATACATATGGACCTCACCAAATGGAATACATATGAATCAAATCAACTTCATTTGTGGGAAAAGACAATGGAAAAGTTCAAGGCTGACTATGAGAAAGACTACTAATTTCTCAGATGCAAATTCCAGTTGAAGCTAAAGAAAATAACAATTCCATGAAAGCTAAAGTACAGCCTTGAATATATCTCTCCTGCATTTAGAGACCATCTCAAGGATAGATTTGATACACTGAACACTAATGATCAAAGACCAGGTGAGTTGTGGAATGACATCAGGGACATAGAACATGAAGAAAGCAAGAGGTCATTAAAAAGATAGATAGGAAATAAGATCACAATGGATGGGAGGATGGATTTTGAAAAGTTGCCCTTGAATGTAGGGTAGCTAAAACAAGAGGAAAAACTGATGAAATGAAAGAGCTGAACAGAAGCTTTGAAAAAGCAGGTTGAAAAGACAGTGTATTATAATGAAAGTGCAAAGACCTGGAGATAGAAAACAAAAAGGGAGGAGCACCCTTGGTATTTCTCAAGCTGAAAGAAGTAAAGAAAGTATTCACGCCTGGAGTTACAATACTAACTCCAGTATAGTTTTATGAGGAAAATATTAAACAACATAGGCAGCATCAAAAGAAGGTGGAAGGAATCCACAGTCACTGTATCAAAAAGAATTAGCTGATACTAAACTATTTCAGAAGATACCATATGATCAAGAACCTATGGTATTGAAGAGGTCCAAGCTGTACTGAAGGTATTACCAAAAAACAAGGCTCCGGGAATTGATAGAACACTGGACTGAAATGTTTCAACAAATGGATGCAGTGGTGGAAGTCCTTGCTTTTCTATGCCAAGAAATTTGTAAGACATCTATCTGGCCAACTGACTGGGAAAGATCCATATTTGTACCCACTCCAAAAGAAAAGTGATCCAGCAGAATGTGGAAATTACCAAACAGTGTCATTAATATCACACACAAGTAGAATTTAGCTGAAGATCATCTAGAAGCAGTTACAACAGTATGCCAACAGAGAAATGCTGTAAATTTTAGCCAGATTCAGAAGAGGATGTAGAATGAAGGATATCATTGCTGATGTCAGATGGAGCATGGCTGAAAGAAGAGAATAGCACAACAATGTTTACCTGTGTTTTATTGACTACACAAAGGCATTCACCTATGTGGATCATAAAAAATTATGGGTACTATTGTGAAGAATGGGAATTCCGAAACAGATAACTGTGCTCCTGAGGAATCTGTGGTTACATCAAGAGGTAGAACAGAACAAAGGGATACTGCATGGTTTAAAGTCTGGAAAGATGTGCACCAAGGTTGTAATATGTCATCAAGCTTACTCAATGTATGTGCTGCTCAAATAATCCAAGAAGCTAGCCCACAAGAAGAATGGGGCATCAGGATTGGAGGAAGACTCATTCACAATCTGTGGTGTGCAAATAACACAACCTTGCTTGCTGAAACTGAAGAGGACTTGAAGCTGTTATTGATGAAGATATCAAAGACTACAGCCTTCAGTAGGAATTACTCTTGAACATAGTATATTGTTCGCTTGATATATATTTTTCCATCCTTTGATTTTCAGTTTGTTCATATCTTTGAGTCTAAGTTGTATTTCTTATAAGCAGCATATAGACAGATTGTATCTTTTGATCCAGGATGTCACTCACAACTGGGCCAATAAGCAACACAATGGTAAAAGGAGAAAAGACTGAACATGCCAAGTATTTCATTTGACTTGGATCCATAATCAACACCTGTAGAAATGGAGTCAAGGAATTAAGTGCTCACTCCAGCAGAATATATTCTAAAATTGGAATGATACAGAGAAAATTAGCATGGCCTCTGTGCAAGGATGTTATGCAAATTCATGAAGCATTCCATATTTTTAAATATGACAATGAAATTAAGACATTCACAGATAAATAGAAGCTTAGAGACTTTTTAAAAACCAAAACAAATCCACAGGAAATACTGAAAGAAGCTCTTTGCTTAGAAAAACAACAACATCAGTCGAATGTATATTCAAGGAGGCAATGCAGGACACAGCATCCAGAATCCTACTCGGTCAGAGCAATCATAAAGCTTCATCAAAGCTACAATATTAAAAGAAGGGGACCAGTATTCATAACATGAAAACCATGACATCAAACTAAAAAAAGGAATGTATTACAATAGTTAAAACCCTTTCAGATGGAGAGGAAATTAAATAGATATGCAGAAGGTAAAGTTGGGTTTAAACTTAGAACAGTAAGGGGGATCACTGGGGTAGCTGCAAAGCAAAATAACAATGTGATGTATCAAAACAAGAAACATAATACGGGAGTCTCAACAAATATAAAACTACCACTGAAAAAGATGAAAAATCAACCCATAAAGAAAAATGACCCAGAATAGAATATTAACAGCCACATGGAAAACATCAACAACACAAAAATAAAGGCATCAAAATGACAACACTAAACACATACCTGTCTATAATTAAACACTGAATGAAAATGGACTGAATGTTTCAATAAAGAGACAGTGAGTGACATCCTGGATCAAAAGATACTATCTGTCTATATGCTGCTTGTAAGAAACACAACTTAGACTCAAAGATATGAACAAACTGAAGATCAAAGGATGGTAAAATATACACCAAGCAGCAATATACCAAGAAGAGCAGGAGTGGCAATACTAATCTCAAATAAAATAGACTTTAATGTACAGTCCACCATCATGGACAAGGGTGGCCACTATTTATTGCTCAAAGGTTAAATACATAAGCAGGACATAACAATATTAGATATTTATGCACACAATACCAGAGCATCTAAATATATAGAACAAACACTGACTACACTGAAAAATGAGATAGATCACTCTTTGATAATAGTTGGAGACTTCAACACTCCACTTTCACTAATAGACAGATCATACAGAAAAACAGCTCAGTAAAGATACAGAAACTCTTATTGTAACAAGTAGCCAACTAGACCTCATCGATGTACACAGAACCTTTTACCCATCAACAGATAAGTATACCTTCTTCTCCAGTGCACAAGGAACATTTTCCAGAATAGACCATGTGTTAGGACATAAGACAAGTCTCAATAAAATCCAAACCACTGAATTATTGCAAAGCATCTCCTTGGACCATAACTCCATAAAAGTTGAAATCAATAGCAGAAAAAACATAGGTAGAAATTTGAACTCATGGAAACTGAACAACACTTTGCTCAAAATTCCATGGGTTATAGAAGAAATCAAGGATGGAATAAGGAAATTTATGGAATCAAATGAGAATGAAAACACTTCCTACCAGAATCTATAGGATACCTCAAAAGCAGTGCTCAGATGTCAATTTGTTTCCATAAATGCACACATCCAGAAGGAAGAAAAGACCCAAACCAAAGAATTAACCCTACAGACTAAATAAATAGAAAGAGAGCAACAGACGAACCCTTCAGTAACCAGAAGAAAACAGATCACGAAGATTAGAGCAAAACTAAATGAATTGAAGAATACAAAAACAATTGAAAACATTAACAAAACTAAAAGCTGGTTCCTTGAAATGATCAATAAAATTGACAAAGCACTGGCTAAACTTACAAAAGAAAAACAGGAGAGGAAACAAATAACCCAAATAAGAAATGAGATGGGAGATGTCACAACAGACTCAACTTAAATCAAAAGTATAACAGAATACTATGAAAGATTCTGCTCTAATATATTTGAAAACCTAGGGAAAATGTACAAATTTCAAAATTCATATCACCTACCAAAATTATCACAAGGAGAAGTAGAACAAGTTAATAAACCATCACAAAGGGGGAGATTGACAAAGTAATTTTTTAAAAAAGAAAAACTACCAACTAAAAAAAGTCCTGGCCCAGATGGCTTCACCAGAGAATTCTACCAAACTTTTAGAGAAGAGTTAACTCCAGTGCTACTGAGACTATTTCACAGCACAGAAAGGGATAGAACACTCTCAAATTCATTCTATGACACCAGCATAACCCTGATATGAAAGCCAGGGAAAGATCCCACTAAAAAAGAAAATTACAGACCAGTATCACTCATGCAAAAATCTTCAATAAAATCCTAGCAAATAGAATCTAACAGTATATCAAAAAAATAATTCATCATGACCAAGTTGGATTCATACCAGGCATGCAATGCTAGTTCACACCAGAAAAACAATTAATGTGATCAACCACATAAGTAACACAAAGAATAAGAATCACCTGATTTTGTCAGTTGATGCAGAAAATGCATTTGACAAAGTCCAACACTGATTCCTGCTAAAAATTCTCGGCAAAACAGGAATAGAAGGGAAATTCCTCAATGCAACAAGGGGCATCTATGCAAAGCCAACTGCCTACATCATCCTGAGTGGACAGAAACCGAAAGAGTTCCCCTCGAGAATGGACACTAGACAAGTAAGCCAACTCTCACCCCTTATAGTTAACATTTTTCTAGAGGTTCTAGCCAGAGTGATTAGACAAGACAAAGAAATAAAAGGCATCTGCACTTGCAAAGTAGAAGTAAAAATCTCCCTATTTGCAGATGATATGATTGAATACACAGAGAACACTAAAGAATCCATAAGTAAACTACCAGAACTAAAAGAAGAGTTCAACAAAGTATCAGGATATAAGATAAAAATAAGTAAATCAGTAAGATTCCTTTATACAAACAAAGAGATCATCGAAGAAGAAATAACCAAATTAATTCATTTACCATAGTCCCCAAGAAGATAAAATACTTAGGAACAAATCTAACCAGAGAAACAAGAGACCTATACAGAGAGAACTACAAGACTGTACTGCAAGATACAAAAAGGTGAAACATAAATGGAAAAACCTACCCTGTTCATGGATAGGAAGACTTAATGTTGTAAAGATGTCTATTTTGCCCAAAGTGGCCTGTGTATACAATGCAATTTCAATACAAATTCCAGTGTTATTTTTTAATGAGATGGAGAAACAAATCACTAACTTTGGAAAAGGAAGAAACCCTGGATAAGAAAAGTACTACTGAAGAAGTGGAACACGGTGGGAGGCCTCATATTATCTGACATTAGAAACTATTACACTGCCACCATAAGATTACAGCCTTGGAAATCCTATTGGGCAGTTCTACACTGGCCTATAGGGTCACTGCAAATCAGAATCAATGTGATGACAGTTTACCCTTGTCTTAGCTCAAGCATCAGTTTGCAAGGAAGCTCTCCCTCCGACTTTCTGCCTTGGACAAATCTCCTGACAGCAGCACAGGCTCACTCTCCTTTGAAATGTCTGTCCCTGTTGCAATTTTATCCAGTTTGTGCCACTTGTTTAGTGACTGTTTCCTCACTAAATTGTGAGGTCTATGAGGCTGGGAATTTTTGCCTCGTTTTGTTCACTGCTTTCTTCCCTACTATTTAGTACAGCTGGAGTGCTTTGAGTTGGAATTGACTCAACAGCAATGGATTTGGTGCTTTTTAAAATTTAATTTAAGTGCAATATCAAACACAATATTCAACAAGTATTTATGGAATGAATGAGTGACTGAATGACTTCACAACATCTCGAAAAGATGACTGAGACTCAGTACAGAACAGGATCCTGCTGGCTACCTTCTCTTAAGGCTGGTAATGTATACAGATTTAGAAAAAACAAAAAAGTCTGAAAACATGAGTGACTCTAAAGCAACAAATTCTATTTAATTCAGCTAAGGAAACTAGCACTGAAGTTTGTGGGAAAGGATCCAGTGCAATGAAATAATGTTTCTTTTATCCCAGTATACAACTATGTCTGATGTTCAGCTTTTATTTCACATCATCATCACTTCCTTGGAGGCTGAGGGAAACTCCTGTATTCCAGATGCAAATTCTGGTCATATTTTATAAAATTTGAATTTCCACACCAAATCACATAACTAGCAGTAAGGAAGAGCCCTAAGTGGAGCCAATATGGCACTATAGAGAGAAATCCATCTTCATCAAAGATCCCCCCGCCCCCCCCGCAAATAAGTAAAACAGATACAAATGTCAATCCTGAAGTCCTAAGTTCTAAATGAAAGAATAAAGAACTCAATCAAGCATGAAAGGGAAGAAGAAACTGACAACAAACAGAGAACTCAGAGACTGACTGAGTGGAGGTCCCCTACAGGCCAGCATGGCTGGATTCACATCTTGGATTTCAGCCACCAAAGGCTGAAGACAGGGAGTATGGGAAGGCACCTCCATGGAGCTCCCAGCAGGAGATAGAGCACCTGGTAACCAGGGAGCACGCTTTCATACTCCCTACCTTTCTTTTCTGTTTGAGGCCTCTGCTGTTTGCCAGCAGACCATGGTCTCTCCCAAGAGAGGCATTAGGTGACGCCACAGTGATGGCTAGCCCCTTCAACACCATTTTTAGTTTGTATTTATATATATACACACACACACAATAAGTTTTTGTTGTTGCTTCTGTCTCTCTTTATTGTCCTTTCTGTCCACTCAACTAGACCTGTGTGCCATCCCCTTCTTTCCTTGTTAAGCTGTGACTCTTTGTTTGTTTGTTTGCTTTGTCCTTTTTTGCTGATAGTGTTGTTTTCTGGTTTTTTTTTTTTTTTTTTTTGGTGGTGGTATTGTTTGTCTCTCTCTCCCTTCCTTTCTTTCCTTCTTCCTGCCTCCCCAGCCCTGAGCACTGCCCTCACCCCTTCTGAAGGGGTCATCCTGCACAGCTCAATTAGACAATCACTGTATACACCCTCCCCAGGTCTTTATTACTGTCATTGACCAGCTGCCTCTGTGCCATTTCATTTATTGTTTATTTTTGCTATTGTTTCTTCTTTTTCTCTCCATTCCTTCTTTTCCTTCCTTCCATTCACTCAGCCCCATTTACCACTCCCACCTTATGGTGGGCTATATTTTGCCATTTGGCTGGAAAACCTCTGGCACATGACCTCCGTGGCTCTGCACCACCCCCACAGGCCTGATCTCTCAGCACTATGCTTTTTCCTTTTATTTGTCTTCCTCCTTTGCCCTCCCACTGAGATCCTATGCTGTCTCTGGCCCATCTACCCAGTGAAATAGAAATCAATTCACAGGGTGGAGTCAAGATGGCCGACTAAGCACACGTCTCCTTCTATCCCTCTGGAAACCAAGACCTGAATTGACAATCAAACAGAGCCTTCTGAGCACCTAATCAGCCTCAGGACACGGCACAGAACTGTTAATTGGGACTTCATACCACTCAGCGAAAAACCTCCACTCTTTCCCTGACTCCCGCTCCTGGCTAGCCCCAGCTCTCATGGACGGAAGGTAAATGCACCGTTTTGACTTTTTTTTCCCTCAGTCTCGGCTGGCGGGCGGAGCTGGGCCTTGCCTGGCGGCTGGACTCAGACACGCTGCTGGGGGGATAGGCAGGCGAATTTCCCATATTCTGAGAGCCAGGCTCAGGACTCTGTTAATCTAGACACTTGGAGCCTTTCGTTTTTTAGCTGCCTCAGTGGGGTTTGTGTGGAGCTCCGCGGTCAGGGTGCGGGACGCCATGTTGGTACCGAGATTTTAGCGGGACCTCGTTCTTGGCCTTGGAGCCAGCGCCTGCAGACGGGACAGCACTTCTCTGTCAGAAAATTAGTGATTTTGCACAGTGCTGCCTACATTGCAGGCCCTGCAACAGAAGCAGAGAAATCGCTGCCTCTGGGCACCTTTAGCCCCGCCCCCCCGTCTGCTGCCTGTGTGGAGGACGCCATCTTGGGTACGGTGGCTGCAGCTGGACCTAATTCTTAGCTTGGGAGCCAGAGCCTGCCCACAATAGAGCACTTTTCTATCACAAAACCAGTACTAGACACAGTGTTGGATAAGGCTAGGCCCTGTCAGCAGAGGCCACCAGGGCAGTAGCAGTGCTGTATTCTGAACTAGTTTGTTATCATCTGGGGTTGGATACAGTGGCGCTTACTTTGTCAGATGGGAAGAGGGACCTCTACACCTGAAAACCTAACTGACTTGTGAACTGGTCAGATACCTTTTGCTTTACATTTGAAGACAGCCCAGAGAAACATTTGCAATCCATCCTCACAGTACCTCTTCCAGCCTCTACATACTCACATGGGACCCAAAAAGCAACAGACAATTGTGGCATACAAGCAATCACTCATGGCTTCAGAAGGCTCCCAAACAAAGCAACCAAGGAGTTTTCCAGATGAAGAAACTTTTATGAAAGCATCAGGAAGTGAATACAAATTGATTATATACAGGGCCCTTCTAGACCTTATACAAAATGCAGCAGAACAAAATGAAAAATTAAGCAAGCTGTTCAATCTGATAGAACACCAGCACTCCGAAATCCAACAGATCAAGAAGAAAATCAAAGACATAGAAACTTCCATGCAAAGCCAAGAAAACAGAATGGAACAAGTGGAAAAAAGAATTTCTGACTTGGAAGACAGAGCTACTGATGCCAGTGTATATGACCAGAAATCAGAAAAAGAAACAAGAAAAATGAAGAAACATTAAGAAGCATGTGGGACTCTATTAAGAGGAACAACCTTCGATTAATTGGAGTCCCTGAACAAGGTGAGACATCAGAGAACACAGAGAGTATTGTTACTGAGCTGCTGAAAGAAAACTTCCCAGAAATCATGAAGAAAGAGAATATAGACATCTCAGATGCATATCGTACGCCACCCAATATAGATCTCAAAAGAAAGACTCCAAGACATATTATAATCAAGCTTAACAAAATGAAACATAAGCAGCAACTCTTAAAGGCAGCAAGACTCAAGGCAAAGCTAACATTCAGAGGGAAACCCTATAGGCTCTCGTCAGGTTTCTCAGCAGAAACCATGCTGGCACGGAGACAGTGGCATGACACATTCAAAGTCTTGAAGGAGAAGAACTTCCAACCAAGAATTATATATTCTGCAAAACTGTCTTTCAAATACGAAAATGAAATTAAGACATTCCCAGATAAACAGAAACTCAGAGACTTTGTAAAAACCAAACCCAAACTACAAGAAATACTGAAAGAAGTTCTTGGCTTTGGCTTAGAAGAACGAAACCACTAACTTTATATTTTAGAACAACACACTACTCAATACTCATTTAGGGAAGGCTCCAAAGTAAATCACAGCTTTGATTTGGAAAGAAGCAATCCAGTGATCATCATGAAAACTATGGTGTCATCATAATAAAAGAGGGATGTACTACAGTCGTTATAGTCCTTTCAGATGGAGAGGAAGATGACCAGACTGGTAGTAATTAAAATTGGGTTTATAAATAGTTTATTAAGGGGGTTCATAGGGCAAGCTGTAAAGCACAACAAAGATGTATCATACCATTTCAAGAAATCTAACACATGAGTTTCAACAACTATAAAACCAGCTCTGAAAAAGGTGAAAAATCAACTCACAAAAAAGAGTGTCTCAGAACAGACTAATAAGAACAACAGAGAAAACATCAACATAAAAATAAACATATCACAATGGCAGCAGTGAACACATACCTATCAATAATTACATTGAATGTGAATGGACTGAATGCTCCAGTAAAGAGACACCGAGTGTCATCTTGGATCAAAAGACACGACCCATCCATGTGTTGTCTACAAGAAACTGACTTGAGACCTAAAGACAGGAACAAACTGAAAATTAAAGGATGGAAGAATATATATCAAGCTAACAATGAACAAAGAAGAGCAGGGGTGGCAATTCTAATCTCAGACAAAATCAATTTTAATGTCAAGTCCACCATTGTGGACAAAGATGGACACTATTTATTGCTCAAAGGTTCAGTATACAAGCAAGACTTAACTATATTAAACATTTATGCACCTAGTGTCAGAGCACCTAAATATGTCGAAGAAACGCTGACTATGCTCAAAAGAGAGTTAGATGACTCCACAATAATAGTGGGAGACTTTAACACTCCACTCTCATTACTAGACAGATCATCTAGAAAAAAGCTCAGTAAAGATACAGAAGACCTCATTGACACAATTAACCAACTAAACCTCATTGATATATACAGAACTTTCCAACCATCAGCAGACAACTACAGCTTCTTCTCCAGTGCACATGGAACAGTCACCAGAATTGACCACATGATAGGCCATAATGCAATGCTCAACAAAATCCATACCATTGAATTATTGCAAAGCATCTTCTCAGATCATAAAGCCATCAAAGTTGAAATCAATAGCAGAAAAAACAGAGATAGAAAGTGGAACTCTTGGAAACTGAACAACATCTTGCTCAAAAAAACATGGGTTATAGAGGAAATCAGGGATCAATTAAAGAAATTCATGGATTCCAATGAGAACGAAAACACTTCCTACCAGAACCTATGGGATACAGCCAAAGCAGTGCTCAGAGGTCTGTTTATCTTCATAAATGCACACATCTGGAAGGAAGAAAGAAACCAAATCAAGGAACTAACTCTACAGCTTGAACAAGTAGAAAGAGAACAACAGAGGAACCCCTCGGGCACCAGAAGAAAGGAGATCATAAAGATTAGAGCAGAGCTAAATGAATTAGAGAATAGAAAAACAATTGAAAAAATTGAAAAGACCAAAAGCTGGTTTTTTGAAAAGATCAACAAAATTGATAAACCACTGGCTAAACTTACTAAAGAAAAGCAGGAAAGGAAACAAATAACCCAAATTAGAAATGAGAGGGGAGCTGTCACCACAGATGCAACAGAAATCAAAAATATCATAACAGAATACTATGAAAGACTGTACTCTAACAAATTTGAAAACCTAGGGGAAATGAACAAATTCCTTGACTCATACCACCTACCCAAATTATCACAACGTGAAGCAGAACAACTTAATAAACCCATCACAAAGGAAGAGATTGAAAAGGTCATGAAAACACTGCCAACTAAAAAAAGTCCGGGCCCAGATGGCTTCACAGCAGAATTCTACCAAGCATTTAGAGAAGAGTTATCCCCAATACTATTGAAACTATTTCACAGTATAGAAAGGGATGGAGTACTCCCAAACTCATTCTATGAAGCCAGCATAACCCTGATACCTAAGCCCGGGAAAGATCCAACAAAGACAGAGAACTACAGACCGATATCACTCATGAACTTAGATGCAAAAATCTTCAACAAAATTCTTGCCAACAGAATACAACAACATATCAAGAAATCAATTCACTACCACTCCAACTCTGCCTCACCCCCAGTCGCTGCTAGACCCGTGTGACACCTCCACCATTTCTTGACAGGCTGAGCCACAATGCTTGGTTATTGAGCCACCAAGTAAATGGCCTCACTGGGGTTTCCCTGCTCCCACCTGCTGAATCCTATTGCACCACTATTTTGTTTTCTTTCTAAAAAATTATTTTTAATTCATTTTTTAAACTCTTTTTGGTTTTGTTTCTGTTCTTTTTTCACCTACCAACGTAGCTCTACACATTGTATCCTATCCTTTTACTCCTGCGTATATGCACTGTGCACTGAGTGCCACGCTCCTAAGCAGTACTGACAATGTCTCCCGGGTACTGTGTACTGCTCCCCAGTCCCACCCCCCAGTGTGTGCTGCGAACTACCCATCCTCACACCTGCTTCCTTGTTGGACTCACCCTGCTACACCGTAGCTGAGTATGTATACCTGCTCACCTGGACAAGATGGTGAGAAGTGTCCTGACCACAGACAAGCAAGCACACTGAACCTGCCTGCCCAGACATAACCAAATGAAACAAAAAAGCAGGACAAAGCAATCAAGTTTTCAATGACTAAACAAAGAAAATAATTCCTGAATCTCCTGGAAACAGCAGGCAAAATCCAGTTTTCTTGACAGATTGGAAACAAGTGTGTGAATGGAAAGAGAAGAGGGTACTAGCATTTGCTGAATCCTGGCGCTGTGCTAGGAACCTCACACATGCTACTTCTTTTGGGAGAACCTTATACAGCAGGTTGGTCTTTTTGAACCAACAATCAAACAGAGACTCAGAGTGGTTAAGTAACACCCCAAGATTGCAGAGCTTGTAAGCAGCATGGAAGCTAGCGTAGAGATGGCACAGAAGCCAAGATGACAAGCCCATCCTGCCAGAAAGACTGACCAGCTAACAAGATGCAGAGTGGATGGACAGAAAGGCCATCATTTCCCTGTTCAGAGAAGCAGCAGCTTTCTGTTCTGTCTCCCTGTTCTGGTTCAGTCTGCTCATAATTTGTCCACACTGCTGAATGCATCAGAAATTGCTCCTGTGGAAAATTCCTTTTCTGCAGCTCAGTCCTGTCTCATTTTCTCCTCTGACATGACAGGGTGTAATTAACAGTCTAACCTTCTTAGATAGATTTCTGTTTGACCCATCACTCAGTCCAGGGGAGCTGTGTGATGTAATGGTAGGGCTGGGACACTTTCTATCATGGATGGGGTTGAGAACAGGAGCCAGAGGAGGGAGCAGGAGATCTCTTTCCTGGTTGTGGAGTGGCAGTATTTTCCGTTTTCCCTCCTGCTGCCTTGTCTGCAGCCTTCCACCGAGGCAGCACCCTGTCTCAGAAGGCAGGGCTGGTGATACCACACTGACCTTCTGCATGCACAGCAGAAGTGTGGTTTCCATGGGAACATCTCTGAAGGAGGACTTAGAAATCCCCAGCCATTTTGGTCTTAGATAAACAATGTGTTAGATGCTCCTGAGAATCCCAGAACCTTCTCTCTATCTGCTATTTACAAAGGCCTCTCTTCCCATACCCCATACATGTACAAAAATCACCAGAAATGAATAATTAAGTCAATTCAGTTTCAATATATAGAAAAAATATTGTGTTTATTGAATAAATCAGTCATATATGAATTTTTAAAACTCTTATTAGTCAAACCCATGCAGACATACAAAGAATCTAAGGAGAAAATTCTGAAAAGAGACAGCCAAGAGTGCTGCAGGTGTTTGGGAGGACCATGGGCTTCTCTTTGACACTTACTGTGTTGAGTCACTAGCTGATCTCACAGCCTCTATATTGCTGTCCAAGCAATGGGCAATGCAAATGGTTTGTGCTTCACTATTTTGAACCCACCCAGTAGCACCACAGAAGAAAGGCCTGGAAATTTCCTTTGGTAAAGATTACAGCAAAGAAAACTCCATGGGAGCAATTTTTTCTGCAACACATGAGGTTATCATGAGTCAGAATCAACTCAACAGAACAGATTTGAATTTGGGGTAGCTCTGGTGGCATAGTGGTTACTTGTTTTGACTGCTAACCAAAAGGTCAGCAGTTCAAACCCACCAGGTGCTCCTGAAAAATTCTATGGGGCATTTCTACTCTGATCTATGTGGTTGTTATGAGTTGGAATTGACTTGGAGGCAATGGGTCTTGTTTTTTTAGCTCACAATGTAGCTTGAGCAGCTTGCTCCTCAGCTAAGGATTCATTCCTACTTTCCAGTCTTTACAAAGAACCTATCCAGAGCCAGGTACTACACTACAAGGTCTGTCAAGAACTTAATCATTCTAAATGCCGCATACCTCACTGTTGAGTATCACTACGGTCACCTTTGAAGTATTCATCTTGAGATGCTATGCACTTATGCCGGTGCATAGTCTACCCTTCAAGGGGAACTAGGACCTCTTTCTGGAATGGCCTTTGCACATGGTGTCAAAGTGGCAAGTTTGTGAGCTTAATTGTATAGCTGTCTGCGAGAGAGTTTTTAGCCAGTAAACAAATAGTTGTGTTAGAACACTCTCCCTACTTACGTGATCTGGCCCCCAATGACTTTTTTCTTTACCTGAAGAGAAAGGAAATATTGAAAGGAGGATATTTTGATGACATTCAGGACATCAAGGGTAATACAATGACAGCTCTGATGGCCATTCCAGAACAAGTTCCAAAATGCTTTGAAGGGTGGACTAGGCATTAGCATTGGTGCCTAGCTTCTTAAGGGAGTACTTCAAGGTGACCTCAGTGACATTCAGCAGTGAGGTATGTGGCACTTTTTCTAGGATTAATTCATGAACTTAATTGGCAGTCCTCATGTTAGCTGGGGGCACAAAGAACACTTAAAGATCTCACAGCCTAGGGAAGAACACTGTAAGCAGAAACACTAACCCACAGAGGACTCCAGATCTGTGGCAGGAGGAATTTAAGCACCTCTGGCTTCTCAAGTTAAGACTCAGTTATCAAGACTTTTTGTTTGTTTGTTAATGGTCAGTTCTTTACTTCCTTCCCTGATGACTATTAATAATTCTGCACTATATTTCAGCAGTAAACTGACAAGTTACACAAAAATGATTTTAGAAAAAATATTAATGATTGACACTGATGCAGGAAACAAAAGCACGAGTAACAGATAAGGAGGATCTGGTAAGGAGGGTGACAGCACCAGGTAAGGAGGGTCACAGCATCAGATGAGGAAGGTAACAACATCAGTTACGCAGGATAACAGCTTCAGGTGAGGAGGGTAACACCTTAAAGTGAGGAGGGTAGGGACAGAGTGAGCAGCCCCTACTTGTCTGTCAGTGGGGGCTTGCTTGTTGCTGTGATGTGGGAAGCTATGCCACTGGTATTTAGGTACCAGCAGGGTCATCCATGGTAGACAGGTCTCAGCTGAGCTTCTGGACTAAGACATACTAGGAAGAAGGACCCGGCAGTCTACTTGTGAAAGGAATTAGCTGGGGAAAACTTTATGAATAGCAGCCAAACATTGTCAGATATGGAGCTGGAAAGCGAGACTCCCGGTTGGAAGGCACTCGGAAGGCGACTGGGGAAGAGCTGCCTCCTCAAAGCAGAGTCGACTATAGTGACATGGATGGAATAAGGCCTTTGGGATCTTCATTAGCTGATGTGGCGTGACTCAAAATGAGAAGAAACAGCTGCAAACATCCACCAATAATCGGGACATGGAATTTGTGAAGTATGAATCTAGCAAAATTGGAAATCGTCAAAAATGAAATGGATCACATAAACATTGATATCCTAGGCATTGGTGAGCTGAAATGGACCGATTTTGGTCATTTTCAATCCAACAATCATAGGGTCTACTATGCTGGGAACAAAAACTTGAAGAAAAACAGTGTTGTGTTTGTTATCAGAAAGAACATTTCAATATCTGTCCTGAAGTACACTGCTGTCAGTGATAGGATAATACCCACACACCTGTAAGGAAGGCCAGTTAATACAACTATTATGCAAATTTATGCACCAACCACTAAAGAAGATTTTTACTAGTTTCTGCAGTCTGAAATTGATCAAACGTGCAACCAGGATGCACTGATAATTATGGGTGACTGGAATGCAAACCAAGCCAAGCAGCAAGAGATGGAAACAAAAAGAAGGATCAGTAGTTCAAAATATGGCCTTGATGATAGAAATGATGCCAGAGATTACATGATAGAATTTTGCAAGACTAACAATTTTTTCACAGCAAATACCTTTTTTAACCAACACGAACAGTGATTGTACACATGGACCTCACCAGATGGAATACACAGGAACCGAATCAACTACATCTGTGGAAAAAAAATGACGGAAAAGCTCCATATCAGCAGTCAGAACAAGATCAGGTTCTGATTGTGACACAAATCAGTTGTTCATACGCAAATTCAAATTGAAACTGAAGAGAACTAGAATAAGTCCACAAGAGCCAAAGTATCACCTTTAATATATCCTTCTTGAGTTTAAAGACCATCTCAAGAACAGATCTGATGTGCTGATCACTAATGACCAAAGACCAGATGAACTGTGGAATGACATCAAAGATGCCATCCATGAAGAGATCGAGAGATCATTAAAAAGGCAGGAAACAAACGATCAAATTGAATGTCAAAAGAGATTCTGAAACTTGCTCTTGAACATTGAGCAGCTAAAACAAAAGGAGGGAATGGTGAAATAAAAGACCTAAACAGAAGGTTCCAAAGAGCAGCTCGAGAAGACAAAGTATTACAACGACGGGTACAAACAGCTGGAAATGGAAAATCAGAAGGGAAGATTTTCTCCATTTCTCAACCTGAAAGAACTGAAGAAAAAATTCAAGCCTCAAGTTGCAATAGTGAAGGATTCTGCAGGGAAACTATGCAGTGACTCAGGGAGCATCAAAGTAGGTGGAAGGAATACACAGAAAAGACTGATTAATGTTTAGCCATTTGAAAAGGTAGTATACAATCAGGAGCCAGCTGCATTGAAGACACCGACAAAAAACAAGGCTCCAGGAATTGGTGAAATATCACCTGAGATATTTCAACAAACAGATGCAGTGCTGGAAGTGTTTGCTCATCTATGCCAAGAAATTCGGAGGACAGCTACCTGGCCACCTGACTGGAAGAGATCCATATTTATGCGCATTCCAAAGAAAGGTGATCCAACAGAATGTGGAAACTACTGAACAATATTGTTAACATCATATGCAAGTAAAATTTTGTTCAACATCATTCAAAAGCAACTGCAGCAGTATATTGACAAGGAACTGCCAGAAACTCAAACTGGATTCAGAAGAGGATGTGGAACCAGGGATATCATTGCTGATGTCAGATGGATCTTGGCTGAAAGCAGAGAATACCAGAAAAATGTTTATTTGTGTTTCATTGACTATGCCTGTTTAGATCATAATAAATTATGGCTAACATTGTGGAGAATGAGAATTCCCAAACGCCTAACTGTGCTCTTAAGGAATCTGTATATGCATCAAGAGACAATCGCACAAACAGAACAAGGGGACACTGCATGATTTCAAGTCAGGAAAGGTGTGCATCAGAGTTGTATCTTTTTACCACACATTTTCAATCTGTATACCAAGCAAATAATCCAAGAAGCTGGATCACATGAGGAAGAATGAGGCATCAGGACTGGAGGATAACTCATTAACAACCTGTGTTATGCAGATACCGCAATTTTACGTGCTGGAAGTGAAGAAAATTTGAAACACTTATTGATGAAGATCCAGGACCACAGCCTTCAGCATGGGTTGCACCTCAACATCAAGGAAGCAAAAATCCTCAGAACTGGACCAGTAAGCAACATCATCACAAATGGAGAAAGGATTGAGGTTGTCAAGGATTTCCTTTTACTTGGGTCCACAATCAATGCCCTTGGAAGCAGCAGTCAAGAACTCAAAATACGCATTGCATCTGGAAAATCTGCTGCAAAGTATCTCTTTAAAGTATTGAAAAGTAAAGATGTTACCTTGAAGACTAAAGCACGCCTGATCTAAGCCAGGGTATTTGCAGTCCCATCATTGTTAGGCTGAAACCCAAGCCCTCTCCCCCAACCATTCCCTGAGTGGCCTGAATCAAAATGTTTTATCTGCCAGCTATTCTGGAAAGCCCATTCAAATGATACTAGCTGCCCAGGGCCGACTAGCTATCACTTCTTTCCCATAGGCTCAACTCCACTGAAATGAAACCCCCTTATGTTAATTAAGTAACTCTAATCGTCCACAACCCAGTAGGCTACTTGCCACGGACACCGTTCTCATCATTACAGGCGCTGTTTTCAGCACTGTCCTCAGCAAGGTCCGCTCACCCCCTTTATAAGCCCCCAACCCCCGAGCCAGCACGCGGTTCTACAGACTCCCATCTGAGAATTCTGTAAAGCCGCCCGGGACGCAAATAAACTTTTCCTTTTTTTTCTCCTCCTCTCTCTGGTTTTTCCTCTACATACTTTTGATTAAACAAAATCTACTGCATCCAAAAATCTCTAACAATCATATTCATGCAAAAGCTGGACAATCAACAAAAAAGACAGAAGAAGAATGAATTGTGGTATGGGAGAAGAAACTTGAATGTATCATAGACCACCAAAAAAACAGCACATCTGTTCTGGAAGAAGTACAACCAGAGTGCTCCTTGGAGGCAAAGATGGCAAGACTGTGTCTTGCATACTTTGGACATGTTGTCAGGAGCGATCAGTCCCTAGAGAAGGACATCCTGCTTGGTAGAGTGGAGGGTCAGTGAAAAAGAGGAAGATCCTCAACGAGATGGATTGATGCAGTGGCTGCAACGATGGGTTTAAGCATGAAAACGATTGTGGACATGGCACAAGACTGCATAGGATTTCATTGTGTTTTTCATAAGGTCACTATGAGTCAGAACCCGCTCAACACCGCCTGACAACAACAGCAGCACGTTTTAGGGAAGAAGAGTTTTCCTTTCTAGACTGTCTCTTAAGAGTTGCAACCCTACACTGTGTGGGCTCAGTGTAATAATATCCATAAAGCTCCTAGCATAGTATTTTGGTATATGGAAGGAACCAAAGGATTATGAGTTCTCATTTCTTCTTCTTAGACTCTCCCTGCCCCCACTCCTTACACTTATTTCCAACTGTTTCCCTGGCCTGAGAGACCTGAAACTATTATTATGTGGAACTTAGCATTACTTGTCAGTCTGCACCCTCTTTCTGCTGGACCCCAAAGCAGAACTGGATGCATCGGCCCCAGGCCCAGTCCCTCGGCAGAATGCTCAGCACTTCTGCTCTGCTGTATTGCACACGGATAGCCAATGGATGCAGTTCTTTGAGAGAAGGTAAAGAAGTAAAGTATGGAATGGCTGGAGGGACTCTGCTGAGAAGGTGGGCCATGTAGCAAAAGCTAAATTCTCCTCTCTTGCGAATTTAATTGAATTGATAATTTACATTCCTCACAGTCTCTAAAATGGAGCCCTGGTAGCACACTGGTTAAGTGTTTGGCTGCCAACCAAGAGGTCGATGGCTCACACCCACCAGTCACTCATAGGACAAAGTAGTAGTAGTCTGCTCCCATAAAGATGACAGCCTTGAAAACTCTATGTCGGACGTGAGGCAATATGAGGCAAAGAGGTGTGCAGTTCAAGAACTCTTCTGAAAGACCAGAATTGACGGTCTAACAGCCTGAAGGGTCCCAGGGAACATGGCCACTAGACCTGCTGGGGACCCTGAATCGAAACCAGTACTGAGGTCGACTCTTCAGTGAAGAATGGACTGGACTTGGGGACACAGTGTGAGCATGTGATGTGTGTAATTTATGTGTGTAATTTATAATTAATATACATTTATAGGAGGCTGTCCTACTGGTTTCTTTCTACGTGAGAGAGGAGGGTGGAAAGGAGAGGGCAGGAGGCATACTAGAAATATAGGGTAAAAAGGAAGAATATGCTGTCACAGGATCAGGAAAGCGGATGGAGCTGCAGATAGGTGGGCATGCGAAATTGATTTGGATTGTATACTTTCACCTAATTAGAATAAAAAAGAAAGTTTGGCTGTTCAACACACAAGCCACTGCTCTCGTGATCTGCACCTATAAAGACTGCAGCCTAGAGACCCCATGGGACATTCTACTCTGTCACGTGGGATCGCTATGAATTGGCATCTACTCAACTGCCCCTTATAACAATTCCTGAACAATTTCAGGAATTGATTTGATTCTTAGTCTGTTATAAGGCCTTCACCTCAACACATACAGATTCTTTCCTATCCTTTGCCTCTTTTTTCTTTTAATTTTTAAATTGCTCTTTACAGAGCAAATTAGTGTTTCATTAAACAGTAAATATACATATGGTTTTGTGACATTGGTTGCTAATTGCTGCAGGCTGGGAGCTATTGTGTCCTAGTGCGCTTGCCCTCTTCTCCTTCACCCCTTGTTTGTACTTTTCTGCTTGGGGCCTTGAAACTAATTGTAATATAATAAACCCAAAGCTAAAATGATTTCCTTGAAACAGTTTGCTGTGATATTAGCCCAGACCAAGCTATTTGTAATATAATAAGTCCAAAGCCAGAGCTATTTCCTTGAAACTGTTTACAGGATAATGTCTCATGTTAAAACTATTTGCATGTCCATGTCCTGTGTTTGAAGACAGAACTTCCCTGTGCTCTGTAACCAATCAAAAGATCATGACCATTTCTGGCAATATGCCGCCCTGTTGACTTCCTACCTGTTAAGCCTATAAATAAAATTTGTAAAAGTGTATGGGGTCCATGGTTCTCCAGCAGAGACCTTGGTCCCACCTGGCCCCAACTTTATCTTGTGTGATATGTTTTTTGTGTAAATGAGATTTCCCATCCCCTTCCTGTCCATCTTGGCCTCCAGAACCTGCTCAGTGCTGGTCACTGGTGTGCTGGACACGGCAGCTAATCCCATGGCGTGTCAACTCTCTTCCCTTCTCAACCTTGGATTCCTCGTTACCAGCTTTCCCGTCCCTTCCTGCCTTATCCTTGTCCCTGGGCTGGTGTGCCCATTTAGTCTTGTTTTGTGGGCTTGAAGGGTGAACCTCAGGAGTGACTTCAGTTCTGGGCTATAAGGGTGTCTGGAGGTCATACTCGTGGGGTTTCTCCAGTCTCTGTCAGTCTTTTTGTTTGTCAGTTAGAATTTTGTTCCACGTTTTTCTCCAGCTCTGTTTGAGACCCCTGTTGTGATCCTTGCCAGAGCAGTCAATGGTGGTAGCTGGGCAGCAGCTAGTTGTGCTGGATTCAGTCTAGCGGAGGCTGTGGTAGGTGTGGTCCGTCAGTCCTGTGGACTAATCTTTCCCTTGTGTCTTTGGTTTTCTTCATTCTCCCTGACTCCAAATGGGGCAGATTCTTTATTTTTAAGAAAAAGCAAAAGCTGCATTGAAAATTAACTTCTGGCTCCTGAGAGAGTGTTATTGCTGGGATCGGGGCTGGTTGTGTGATTAGGCAGAACAGGCAGCATTTTGTGAGGTGTGATTAGAGCTACACCCTCCGTTCCCAAGTATCTCCTCTCACCAGCTGCCGCGGTGCCTGAAAGTCCAGAATTAGAATATTGCTCTTTTGCTTCACTTATTAAAGTGTCTAGGTTCTCTGCAAATGCAGTTAGATTAAGTTGTCATGGGATGGCCTTTAGGGCCTGCCTGGTGCCCTGGAACTTTTGAGGGAGCCGGGGCAGGTTTTGCTGACTTTGTCTGTCTGTATTTTAATAATATTTTTTTTTGCTGTTAGCCTGAGACAGCAGGTGTGAGAAATATGAAAAGAGACTTGTCTTTGTGTTTGATGTTTAAGGGACTGAGCCCAGAGAGGGTTGCTTGAACTTGTGGCCAGGAAGATGAGATACTGACAGGTCAGATACTGAGAGCACTGGGCCAGTACAGGGGTAGACAATCTGTGGCACTAAACCTGAGGCCCCAAATCAAGGGGGAGGCTCCAGTGGGAAGGCTAAATGAAACAGAAAATTGGACCTGGGGCAGGCAGAGATGGGTGGTTTGCAGGGAAGCTGCAAGTTGGGACTAGGGCTTTTATGACCTCCTGCTGGGCTGGGACCTTAAAATGGCATTAGGGACCCAACAGGCACTAGGACCACAGTTCAGGGACAGCGTGATGAGCTGTGTGGGTCCTAGGCACATTTGCTTTCATGGGCTCCTTCCTCCATAAAAAAATAAAAATTATAGTTTACTACTGTGTTGGTGTAAAGGTGAATGTAATCTAGGCTGGATTTATTACTATATGTTCATTAAGACTACATTCATTTTTTTCCTCTGATTTTAAAAGAGATTAAAGTAAAACATTCCTGTGGGCCCTAGGCACTGTTCTTACTGGATGAGTCTCTGTGCCCTGTGGGGGAAGCCTGGCTCTTTGGAGCAGCTGAGGACACAGCACAGAAAGGTGCCAAGAGGAGCACAGAATGGAAACTGCAAAGGTGTACTAGTTTATTCGGCTGCTTTTACAAAGGATCACATACTGGGTGACTTAGAGAAATGGAAAGAACTTATTGAGTCACGTTATGGAGGTGACAGGTCTGAAATCAAGCTGTCAGCAGGGTTGTGCCTTCTCTGAAGGCTCTAAGGGAAGAGCTCCCCTTGCCTTTTACTAGCTTCTAGTCATTCCTGGAAATCCTGGGGTTCTTTAGCGCATTAGACAAATCACCCACGCCAGCTACTAACTGCTCTTCACTTGGCCATCTTCCCTCCGTGTCTGTGTCTGTGTCCGTGTCTGTGTCTGTGTCCGTGTCCACGTCTACGTCTGCGTCTCCTCTTCTGAAAGCCAAGCCAAGTGCCGTCGAGTGGGATCTGTTCTTCTGAAAAGATGTCAGTTATACTGGAATAGGACTTATCCTGCTCCAGTACCACCTCATGTTAACTGAAAACTTTTCAAAGGCCATTATTTCCAACCAAGGTCACTTTCCTAAGTACAGGGATTTAGGACTCCAGTGTATCCTTTTTGGGGACACAACTCAATCTATAACAAAAGGAAAGACAAGCTGTGGCAATGTCATTGTTTTTCACTGATCTCTTAGTTGCCCCCACGTCTCCCACATTCTGGTTATGACAACCTGGGACTCATGCCCTAGTAATGGCAACTTTTTTGGTGTTGGAGGGGACTCTTGAAAAATTGTTTGGGACTGTTTTTATGGCACGTAGGCTGATACCTAATTTACCCAGGGACTGAAACACTGTCCTGGTTCAAGCCTATAAGAAAGACTGTCACAAAGGTATAATAAGCTAGACGTCCCCAGCTCCCTCTTAGAAATTCTAATCTCTTACAGATACAACAGATACAACAACTATGCTCTAAATGTGGAAGGGAAGTTGGAAGGAATGTCATCAAGATCTGTAAGATGAATTAACTAACAACTTGGAGTTTCTGACTTCATTTTGTCCAGTGATCTAATTGATTTAAACAACAACAACAAAACAAAGCTCAGGACCAAACTATGGGCAACTCCTGCCCCAAACCAAAAGTCTTTAATTCCCTAGATAGAGTATGCATTATTTTCCTTTCCCAACTTTTCTTTTTCTTGTACACTGGGGGCTATAAGTAAAGCAAGCTTGTGTCTAGCAGTTGAATCGTACCATAGCGGGCTTTGCAACTCAGTGAGTTGGGAATGCTAGGAAGAAAGGAGAGCTTTCTGTCCGTCCCTGGTTCTTATATGCTTCCTCCAAAAACCTAGGAAGGGATCAGGCTTGAAAATTTTGTTTGAATGACTGGCACTCCTTGTAATTAATACCAACCTTCTATATTACTTGGAAACCACGGTGTCATAGTGATTAAGCGCTATGCCTGCTAACCACAAGATTGGCAGTTCAAATCTGACAGGTGCTCCTTGGAAACTGAATGGAGCAGTTCTACTCTGTCCTGTAGGGTCGCTATGAGCGGGAACCAACTCAGTGGCACTAGTTTTCTTTTTTTTTTTCTTTCTTGGTTTTCTATATCACTTAAAACGTTGCACTTGAACAGTTCACTTCTGGATTTTCCTCATCTACAGAAAGCTTTACAGCTTCAAAGTTTCCTACTGACTCAAGTGAAAGTCACTTTCTGCATTTCAATGTTTCTCTTATTTCCAAATTATAACAGGTTCTTGGTTATAAGCAACAGAAACCATCCCTGGATAATTTTCAAAGAAAAGAGATTGGATAAGGAATATCAGGTATCTCATCAACTCTAGGAAGGCTGGAAAACTGGGTTCAGAGTCTGCACTGCCAGGAGCACAGGTCATGCTATGGTCACAGTCCATCCTTGCCACTGGTGCTGGGCACAGGCACCCCAGGTGGCAGACACAAACTGGATGCTTCTACTGCCCCTAAAAGCTACATCCAACTTCGATTTCCACCTGTCGCTAGCCCAGAAGAATTACCTACTTTCAGGTTCTCAGTAGTCCCAGAGTTGAAGGATTTAAGAGCATTTTCATTAAAAGCTTTCTCAGACTGCCTTCATTGATGATAGTCTGTGATTAATTGTGGATTCCAATAGACATCTCACGATCAGTGGAAACTTAGCTCTGCTAGTTGGATCCATTGGGAAGCAGATACTGCGGAGAATTAAGGATGTGAGAAATTTATTAGGGGGTAATACTGGAGCGTGAAAGAAAAAGGCAAGAAACAGGATGGGGCAGAGAAGAAATCAGAATGCAAAAAAGATCTGATAAAGTCTCTGGCGCCCATTGGGGAGCGCTGGACTCCCGTTAGATGAATGTTTGCAGGAAGTGGCCAGGCAGTGGTGCCGCCTTCTTGCTCAGTCACTGTCTAGGGCTACTGCCAGAAGACTGTGTCCTTGGCTTTAAAGCTGAGGCGGACCTGGAGGAGTTAACAACTAGAGTAGGTCAGCTAAACACCTTCCTGGAAGCAGGGTAAATGTTTTCTTGAAGGCAGATGTGAGAAAAAGCATCTCCATGCCTGCCATACTGCTCTTGGTCCCAAGTCAAGGGAACCAGCACATCAGAGATGTAAATCATGCCGAGCCAAGTATCACAGTCTTCATTGATTTCAGGGAGTATTGCACCTAGGGGTGAAGACATCTTTATAGTAGCAGCAACATGTCAATATCCTACATTAGCTCTATAGTTTTTTTCAGTAAGATTATTGGCTCTCCAAAGCTGCAGACTCTGTCTGACTTCTTTAGCATTCCCAGTAGGACCTAGGCTGAGGAAGAGCACCAAGTCAGAGCTGGGGAGGTACACTTGCTGATTCAAGTAAGGTGCTTTCTGGTCACCTCTCCCTCCTGGCTGCACTTAGTCCCTCTTCCTACCCCTAAGCACTGCAATTTGAAGGCTTGGTTAGAATAGGCCCTACGTTAAGCCACTGGCTCACTCTCAGGATACATTTCTGACATATGACTACTTTCCTCCACACCCCATCTCTAATCATGCTTTGTTCTTGTCACAAATTGAAGACAAAACAAGCCATGCTAACGAAAAAACTGTAGCCCCACTCTTGACACCTCCTGCACAGAAAAGCATTTGACAACTGGTTCCCATGGCAACAGGCTTTCTTTGAAACAATTTGTTGTTCAGTGTGCCAGACCCTGCCTTTCTGTTCTTGGGACTAATGGCCAGCGTTGAAAATGAGACAAGACAAGGAAAGAACCTTCCCGAGGACTCTCCCTGGCCTAGAGAGGCAGAACTCAAGGTCTCTCTCATCTATGCCCCTCTGATGTTCACCAAGGGGTTAAAAAGCTGCCCAAGATGAGGTCTGAAAAAAGCTAAGGCTTCAACAGGATCTATTTAGAGCAACACCGTACTGCAGAGCTCTGTAATTTTGGAAAAGAGCCCTATCCATACCTTCTAAGCAACAATGTTTGTCCTGATGGCTTCCTTTTTTTGTTGATTGTCAGCCTTAATGCATAAACAGTACTTTCCCTTCTGAAGAGAGCTCTCCTCTGCCCATCATCCTTGTCCCTGATGTGCCAAGCAGTGGGCGACCCAGGCTTGACTTCCCGCTGAGCTGCAGAAACTGTCTGTGAGACTGGGCCTTTGGAAAACCAACCTCTGTCATTTTGTTTTACAGCCCTGCTCCAAGTGAGATGGGCTCCACCAAGCACATCATCACTTTGTGATATGTGATGCCTGTCTAATCCAACATGCCTTAAGGTCCTTTCACTCTGGATACTCATAGCATCCGGAAAGTGACTGGAGGAGGGCCAGTCTTTCACATTTTATAGCTGGCAAATGGAGGGAAAGATAGATACTGGTAGTTCACCTTACTGAGGCTTGGAAGACATGAGTGGAAGTGTCCTTGCTTCTTCCATACACCCACCTTTGACGTGTTTCTAATGTACAGGTTGTTCTGTACTGGGATCTCTTGAAGTCCAGTATTATTTTATTCATCATGTCTGTATACTCCCTCTCCTCCCTGTACACAGTTTACCTGGTTATTAACATCTTGAATTTGTTACACTTGTTGAACCAGTATTGACATGTTAACTAAAGTCCATAGTTTGCATTAGAGTTCCCTCCTTGTACAGCTCTATGGGCTTTGACAAAGGCACAGTATCATACGTCCACCATTACAATATCCTATAGAATGGTTTCTTTCACTGTTGTAAAAATGCCCTGCATTCATCTATTCACTGCCCTCTGTCCCCAAACCTGTCAGTCACTGATCTTTATAATGTTTCTGTAGTTTTGCTTTTCTAGGGATATCATAAGTTCACGTGCTTTGGCAAATAGTGTGTAACCTTCTCAGACTAGCTTCTCTCATGTAATGTTATGTAATTAAAATTCCTCCATGCCTTATGGAGGTCATTTTTATCACTGAATAGTATTCTAATGTGTGAATGTACCACAGTTCATCCATTCAATCCACTGAAGGACATTTTGATTGCATCTAATTTTTGTCCGTGGTTTCGATAGTAATTATCCCTCTTTGATTTCTTGTCTTAGTAGTTTGTCTTCTTTCCTTTTCTCTTGAGATTTATTTCTAGATGCTTATGAATTTTATTGATCCTTTCAAAGAACCTGCTCGGTTTCATTGATTTTTTTTATTGTTTTTTAAATTTTATTGGTTTCTGCTTTAATTTTTACTCTTTTCAGTTTCCATTTGCTTTGGATTTAATTTGCTCTTTTTCTAGGTAGATGCTTGGATTATTAATTTCCGGTTTTTCATTTGTTCTAATACATGTATTCAATGTTATAAAGTCTCCTCTTTGCCCTTCCCTGGCCATGACATTTTTGTCCCTGCTGCAGGAGGAGAGATTCAAGGATAGGCACTGGTCTCAGCGAATTGAGGGGAGACAGAGGTGGCTGAAATTTGCCAGGTGGAGTATAAAAGATTAGGAAGATATGTGGATGAAGATTTCCAGAACTTAACATAGGGATTTCCTTAAGACTTTGGCTGAATACTTAGCTATGTAGGCATAGGGTAAACCTTTACATCATCAGGCACAGAAAACTACAGGGGAATGAAAACTGAACAATTCTCAGAGATCACACAAAAGTGGGAAGCGTTTGAGCTGTGAATATCAAAGAGACGCCTCTTTGAACACCTGTAAGGACTCCAGTTTGAACATTCAATAAAAGACTCCAAAAGGGCCGTGTACAGTACTACTACTAAATCAGTAACTCCCACCAAAAAAGCTTAAAACAAATCTTAACATGTTCCAATGCTTTACAAATAATATAACTGCCTCTCAGAACTAGCTCCAGTGCTCTTTAAAGGACGAGAACAAAATCCAAACACTCAACGATGCCCAGTTTATCAGTTAGGATTCTGCCAGAAGAGCAGAACCAGTAGGATGTCTGTACATATATCCTACACATTTCCTCTCTCTCTCTCTCTCTATGTATATATATCCAATTGACAGCAATTTTTTAATATATCTATATAATGTGTACATATATATGTGCATGCAATTATTATTGGAAGCCCTGGTGACATAGTGGTTAAGAGCTATAGCTGCTAACCCAAAGGCTGGGCAGTTCAAATCTACCAGGGGCTCCTTGGAAATCCTACAATGCATTTCTTCTCTGTCCTATGGGGACACTATTGAAAGCAACAGGCAGGCAGGCAGACATAATTATTATTATAAGGAATTGGTTTATTGACTTATGCAATTATAGAGGCTAAATAAGCAAGCCTAAGTCCATAAAGCAGGTAATAAGAAAGGACACAAACAGATTGGAACTACAGCATAAAGAAAGATAATTTTATAGGCAGCTGTTGTTTGAATGACATTAGTGACAGATTAGACATTGTAGAAGACAAGATTTATGAACCAGAATATATGGCATAGAAATAAACCAAAAAGAAACTGAGGAGAAAGAAGACTAAATAAAATTACAGAGTAGAAGTGAGTTGCAGGACTTTATATGGCATAATACACATTTACCTGGAGTCTCCCAAAGAGGGAGGTAATAGGAAAAAGTATCTGGAGAAATAATAACAAAAATGTTCCGTCTGTGATGAAGCCTGTACACCTACAGATCCAAGACATTCGGTGAACCCCAAGCACAAAATATGAAGAATCTACACCAAGACACATGATCATAAACTTGTTTAAAACCAGTGGAAAAGAGAGACATTTGAAAAGAAGCCAGATAAAAAAGACACACTACATGGAAAGCACAAAGATCAGGATAACAACAGATTTTCCTCATTGAAAACAATGTGAGCTAGAAGACATGGCAGCAATACCTTTAAAATAGTGAAAGAAAAAGGAAATTGTCACCTTAGAATTTCTCATGCAGCACAAGTGTCTTTCAAAAGCTGATGTGCAGAATGACATTTCCAGACATAGAAAAGCTGAAGGTGCTCATCTAGTTGACTTATAATATAAGAAATGTTAAAGCCCTCCAAGCAGAAGGAAAATGATCCTGGGTGAAACCATGGATCTATGTAAAGGGATAAGGAGTAAAAGCATATACAATGGTAACTACACAAGTAAATACAAAAGGTCTTAAAATAATTTAAATTACTTTAACAGTAACTGACTGTTTAAGCCAATAATAATTATAACATATCTGGGAGTTCATAATATATGTAGACTTAAAAAATTAGCACAAAGTCAGGGAGGGAAAAATGAATGTGTACTATTATTGTAAGATATTTACAATGTATGTAAAGTGGTAGGATAGCACTTGAAGGTCGAATGTGATAAGTTAAAAATATAACCTACAAACCTTAAAGCATTACTAAAATACTACAACCAGTAAGCCAGAAAAGATATAAAATGGAATCATAAAAAAATACACAATCTAAAAGAAAGCAGAAATAGAGGAAACGGGGAACAGAAAACAGATAAAACAAATAAAAATCAAGTCATAAGATGGTAGATTTACCCTTAGCCATGTTATCATAGTTATCTAGTACTACTATAATAGAAATATCACAAGTGGGTGGCTTTAACAAACAAACATTTTCTCACAGTTACAGAAATTAGAAGTCTGAATTCAGGACACTAACGTTAGAGGAAGACTTTCTCTACTGGCTCTAGAAGGTCCTTGTCTCTTTTCAGCTTCTGTTACTGGATTCCTGGTAATCTTCACATGTCATGGCATCTATTTTTCCCCATGTGTGCTCACTTCTTTCTGTGCTTAATCTGTTCGTTTTATGTCTCAAAAATTATGAGGTCTAAGATACCCTACACTGATACAACCTCATTAACATAACCAGGAAAACCCTATTCTCAAATGGGATTTCATTCTCAGATATGTTCTTGTGTGCAGTCAAATCAATTCTGACTCATGTGACGATGTATGATGGGATAGAACTGTCCCCAGAGGGCTTCCTAGGCTGTAATTTTTATAGGAGCAGATTGCCAGGCCCTTTCCCCTGGACTAGCTGGGCCACGAGGGCTCCTAATCATTGTGCCATGAGAGCTCCTTTCTACAGGTATAAGAGTTAGAATTCCAACATATGTTTTGCATTTAATCACATTAAATATAAGTGGTTTAAAAATTTTAATTAGAAGCCAAAAAACAAACAAACAAACAAAACCCACCAAACCAATTGCTTTTTAGTCAAGGCCAACTGATGGCAACCTCATATTGTTCCCACGTATGCAGAGTAGAACGGCACTCCACAAGGTTTTCAAGGCAGCAGATTACCAGGCTTTCTTCAGAGGCATCTCTGAGTGAGATCCAACAGCCAATCTTCAGTTCAGTGGTAAACAGTTTTCACCACCCAGGGACTTCTAATTAAAAAGCAAAACAAACAAATGAAAAAAAAACCTATTGCTATCAATTCTGATTCACAGAGACCCTATAGGACAGAGTAGAACTGCCCCATAGAGTTTCCAAGGAGATCCTTCTGGATTTGAACTGCCAACCTTCTGTTTAGCAGCCGTAGCACTTAACCACAACGCCACTAAAAGTCAGAGGTTATTAAATTGGGTAAGACACAACTAAATACTGTCTACAAGCAACATGTATCAAATAGATGCAAATAGGTTAAAAGGGTGCAAGAAGATATATGTCGTTCTAACACTAATCAAAAGAAATCTGAAAACAAAGTAGATTTCACAGCAAAGAATATTATCAGAGATAAAGAGAATAATTCCATAATGATAGAAGTGTCAATTAATCAACAGAATACAGCAATCCTGTATTAGCTTCCTAACCCTGCTGTACCAAAATACCACAGAAGGGATGGGTTTCAACAGCAAGATATTATCTTGCAGTTCTGGATGCTAGTAGTCCAAATTAAGGTTATTGGCATGGCCATGTTCTTTCCAAAGGCTCTAGGGAAAGATGCAATCCTGTTTCTCTCCACCTTTTGGGGCTCCTTAGGGTATGGATGCATCTTTACATGGCCATTTTTTCCTCTGTCTTTCTCACACTGATTTAAGACTCAGCCTACTGCAGTACGATCACATGTTAACTTACATTCAAAGAGTCTATGTCCAAACAAGATGACTATTGAAGACTGGATTCTCTAGAGAAGCAAAATCAGTGAAGCATCTATATACACACAAAAAGAGATTTATATCAAGGAAATAGCTCACAAGATTGCAAAGGCTGGAAAATCTATGGGTCAGGCTGGAGGCTTCTCTTCCCCCATGTAGCTGCAGGCACTGGCAAACCCAATAACAGCAGGTAAGACAACAGGCCACTGATTGAGTCTATGGAGGCCTACAAATCCCAAGACTGTACAGGTAAGCTGCTCAAGTCTCAAGAACCAGAGGTTGTATGAACAGGAATTCAGTTCCAAGATTCAGAGTGAGAAACAGCCTGTGAACACTGTCAGAAAACCCACCTACACTGGATGCAGGCTCCACCCTGAAGGAAACTTCTTTTCTACTGCTTGCACATTCCACTCACAGCTTATTCCACCATGGAGTTGATTACATCCTTATATGAATGCTAAGCTACATCATAACTGTCAAATAACTGAGAATCACAGCCCAGCCAAATGGACCTAAAACTTTAGCAATTACAGTCATGTCCACAGGTTCCAGGGGTTAGCAATTCAACACAATTTTTTTGTGAGGATGCAATTCAACCTATAACAAGTTCTGTATGTTTATGAACCTAATGTTCCACTGCTATTCATACCGTTTTCCCTGGCTAATTCTTTTCAGAAGTAGCCTGCCAGGTCCCCTTCCTAGTCTGTCTCAGTCTGAAAGCTTAGCTGAAACCTGCCTACCATGGGTGACCCTGCTGGTACCTAAATACCAGTGGCATAGCTTCCAGCATCACAGCAACAAGCAGGCCTCCACTGAAAAGACAAGTGAGGGCTGCTCACTCTACTTTACTCCTTGTAAATTCTCAAATTGGATGTCAGAAGAGACTTTGAAACTTGCTCTCAAATGTTGAGCAGCTAAGACAAAAGGAAGGAATGGCAAAGTAAAACACCCAAACAGGGGCCTGGGCTAACATGGCAGACTACACACACATCTCCTCAATTCCCTCAAGAACTATGGCCTAGAACAGTAATTGAAAGGAGCAGTTCTGCGAGCTCCGAGATCAGGTATAGGGTCATGAGACTGGACAGCAGAACAGGAAGGAGGAAATATGTTGTTGGTGGTGAGACAGCAGCACAATGAGTACTGCTTCTGCTGGGATGGTGCCTGGGAGGACTACAGGTACAGATGCCCTCTTTGTTGGCTGGGAGCCTGGGACTGGGTCTGCTGAGACTGTGAGCCTGACATGGGCTGGCTGCTTTGTTGATGCGCAGTGCCTAAGTAAACAGTGTATCCCACAACAGAGAGACTACACTGGGTTAGTCACATTTGGAGAACCCAGAGGTGGTAAGCAACTGAGGGTGCCCCTCCCCACTCTCTTCTCTGAGCTGTGCCATAGATTCTGCTGACTCACGGTAACAGGCCACTTAGCAGGACCATCTTGGTCAGCTGAGAGGCAGAATCAGCCACACCTGAGGGCTCAGCTGAGGCTAATCATCCTGAACAACAATCCCTGTGTGGACAAGTAGCTCACCATATTTATCAGCCAGGAGGTGGGGCCTGCCAACCCTAGGGGCCCAGGTGGAGCCAGCTACCAAGCCCAGCAGCGCTGCAGGGCTTAACAGCAGATATACAAAAGTCATCTGTAACTGAAGAACACAGCAGCAGCTAGTAACTACATCAAGCAATCCCCTTACTAAGTCTCTTTTCAGACCTATGCCACAGCTCCCACTGGCGTAACACTGGAGAAACTGAACAGCATCTTGATGGTACAAAGACAACAATCAGTATCTAACCGTTTAAAGCAGCAGATCACCATGGCTCCAGAAAACTCCCCAAATAAAGATTCATACAACTTTTCAGACAAAGAAGACTTTCTGAAATTATCAGAGGTAGAGTACAAAAGAATTATGTACAGAGTCCTTCTAGAGATTAAACAAAATGCAGCAGAACAAAATGAAAATTAAATAAGGTATATGAACTGCCAGAACATCAATGACCCGAAATCAAGCAGATCAATAATAAAATTAGAGGATTAGTTCAATGCAAAGTCAAAAGAGCAGGATGGAGGAACCAAAAAACAGAATTAGTGAACTTGAAGATAAGGCAACTGGCACCAGCGTTTATAAGGAGCAGTCAGATAAAAGAAACAGGAAAAATGAAGAAACATTAAGAAGCATTTGGGACTCTATCAAGAGAAATAATTTATAAATAATTGGAGTCCCTGAACAGGAAGGGATAGCAGAAAATACAGAGAATTGTTGAAGGGTTGCTGACAGAAAAGTTGCCTGACATGGTGAAAGAAGAGAATATAGACATTCAAGATGCTTATCAAATAGCACAAAAACTAGACCACAAAAGAAAGACAAGACAAATTATAATGAGGCTTAATAAAATGAAACATAAAGAGTGGCTCTTAAAGTCAGCCAGTCTTAAAGCAAAGCTAACATACAATGGAAAGCCCTGCAGGCTTTCATCTGACTTCTTGGTAAAACCATGTTGGCAAGAGGACAGTGGGATGACACATACAAAGCCTTGAAGGAGAAAAATTTCAAACCAAGAAGTATATATCCTGCAAAATTGTCTTCAAATATCACAGTGAAATTAAGACAGCCTCAGACAAACAGAAGCTTAGAGACTGCAAAAACCAAACCAAAACCACAAGAAATACTGAAAGAAGCTCTTTGTTTATAAAAACAGTAACATCAGTTGTATGTTTATGAATGCAATGCAAGACAGAACATCCAGAGTACTACTCAGGGAAGTCACAAAGCTCAATCAAAGCTAAAATATTAAAAGTAGGGAACCAGAGATCTTAATACAAAAACTATGACATCATTACACTATAAAGAGGGAAATATTACAGTAGTTACAACACTTGTGGATGGAGAATAAATTAAGGAGATATGCAAAAGTTAAAGATTGTTTTAAATTTAGAATATTAAGAAAAATCAAAGGGGTAGCTACAAAACAAACTAACAGCACAATATATCAAAACAAGAAACATAATATATGAGTCTCAACAAACACAAAACCAACACTGAAAAAGATAAAAGTCAACCCATAAAGAAAAATGACCCAGAACACAATAGGAAGAGCAACATAGAAAACATCAACAACACAAAAATAATTGCATCAGTATAACAGCACTAAACACACACTTATCAATAATTACACTGAATGTAAACAGTCTGAACACTTCAATAAAGAGGCAGAAGGTAATGTCCCGTTGCTTACAAGAAACACACCTGAGACTCAAAGATATGAACAAAATTGAAAATTAAAGGATGGAAAAATACACACCAAGCTAACAACACACAAAGAAGAATGATACTAATCTCAGATAAAATAGATTTTATTGTAAGCTCCACCATCGTGGACAAGGATGGCCACTATGTACTGCTGAAAGTTTCAATGAATAAGCAGGATATAACAATATTATTATATTTGTGCACCCAATACCAGAGTATCTAAATACATCGAACAAACACTGACAACATTGAAAAATGAGATAGATCACTCCACAGTAATAGTAGCAGATTCAACAGTCCACTTTCAGTAATGGACAAGTCATCCAGAGAAAATCTCAGTAAAGATAGAGAAAAATCTTGCTGCAATAATCAACCAACTAGACCTCATTGACATATACAGGTAAGTACACCTTCTTTTCCAAAGCACATGGAACATCCTTCAGAACAGAATGCATTAGGTCATAGAGCAAATCAACAAAATTCAATCCACTGAATTATTGCAAAGCATCTTCTCAGACCATAAAGCCGTAAAAGTTAAAATCAATAGCAGAAAAAACATAAGTAGAAATCTGAACTCATGGAAACTGAAAAACACCTTGATCAAAAATCCATGGATTACAGAAGAAATCAAAGATGCAAAAAATTTGTGGAATCAAATGAGAATGAAAACACTACCTATGGGATACAGCAAAAGCAGTGCTCAGAGGTCATTTTATCTCTATAAATGCACACATCTGGAATGAAGGAAAAGCCTAAATCAAAGAATGAACCCTACAACTTGAACAAGTAGAACAAGAGCAACAAAGGAATCCCTCGGGCACCAGGAGAAAACAGATAATAAAAATTAGAGCAGAACTAAATGAATTAGAGAATAGAAAAACTGAATTACCCAAACCAAATGCTGATTCTTTGAAAAGATCAATAAAACTGATAAACCATTGGCTAAACTTACAAAAGAAAAACAGGAGAGGAAATAAATAACATGAATAAGAAATAAGATGGAAGGTGTCACAACAGATCCAATGAAAATCAAAAGTATCGTGAAAGAATACTACGAAAGACTGTACTCTAACAGATTTGAAAACCTAGAGGAAATGGACAAATTTCTAGATTCACAGCACCTTACCAAAACTATCACACAGAGAAGTAGAACAACTTAATAAACGCATCAAAAAAGGAAGAGATTGGAAAGGTACTAAAAAAGCTACCAACTAAAAAATGTCCTGGCCCAGATGGCTTCACCAGAGACTTCTACCAAGTGTTAGGAGAGGAGTTAATTTCACTGCTACTGAGGCTATTGCACAGCATAGGAAAGGACAGAATACTCCCAAATCATTCTATGAAGCCAGCATAACCCTGATACCAAACCCAGTGAAAAAGATACCAAACCCACACAAAAAGAAAATTGCAGGCCAGTATTACTCATGTTGAAGATGCAAAAATCTTCAACAAAATCCTAGCCAATAGAATTCAACAACATGTCAAAAAAATAATTAATCATGACCAGGTTGGATTCATACCAGTGATGCAAGCCTGGTTCAACACCAGTAAAACAATGTGGTCAACCACATAAATAACTTGAAAGATAAGAACCACCTGACTTTGTCAATTGATGCAGAAAAGGTATTTGACAAAATCCAACACCCATTCATGTTAAAAACTCTCAGCAAAATAGGACAGATGGCAAATTCCTCAGTGTAATAAAGGGCATCTATACAAGGCCAACTGCCTACATCATCCTGAATAGAGAGAGACTGAAAGAATTCCCCTCGAGAACAGTAACTAGATAAGAATGCCTACTGTCACTGCTTCTATTCAACATCATTATAAGGTTCTAGCCACAGCAATTAGACAACATAAAGAAATAAAAGTCATCTGCACTGGCAAAGAAGTAAAAGTCTCACTATTTGAAGATAATATGATCTTACACACACAGAACACTAAAGAATCCATACGTAAACTACTGGAACTAGCAGAAGAGTTCAGCAAACTATCAGGATATAAGATAAACCTAAGTAAGTAGGTAGGATTTCTTTACACCAACAAAGAGAACATGAAAGAGGAAATCACCAAATCAATACTGTTTACTACAGCCTCCAAGAAGATAAGCCAGCCAAGCCAAATGCCATTGAGTCGGATCTGACTCATGGTGACCCTAGGGGCCCAAGAAGATAAAGTATCCAGGAATAAATCTAACCAGAGAAACAAGAGACCTATACTCAGAGAATTACAAGATGTTATTGCAAGAAACCAAAAGAAACTTACATAAGTGGAGAAACCTACACTGCTCATGGATAGGATGGCTTAACATTGTGAAAATGTCTATTTTACCCAAAGCAATATACATATACAATGTAATTTGGATACAAATTCCAGTGTCATTTTTTGATGAGATGGAGAAACAAATCACCAACTTTGTTTGGAAAGGGAAGAAACCCTAGATTACTAAAGTACGACTGTAGAAGAGGAACACTGTGGGAGTCCCCTCACACTACTTAAATCCTATTACACTGCCACGGTAGTCAAAACATGTTGGTACTGGTACAAAAAGAGACATACAGACCCATGGAACAGCACTGAGGCCCCAGAAATATCACCATCCTCTTATGAACAGCTGATAGTCAACAAAGGCCCAAAGATAGTAAACTGGGGTCAACAGTCTCTTTAACAACTGTGCTAGCAAAATTGGATATCCATCTGCACAAAATTGAAACAGGGCCCATTTCTCACATCTTACATGAAAACTAACTCAAAATGGATCAAAGACCTAGATATCGAACATAAAACAATAAAGATTATGCTAGAAAAAACCGGTCAACAATGGGAGTTCTAATACGTGGCTTAGATGGACTTCAAAATCTGACAAACAAAGCACGATCAACAGAAGAGAAAATAGATAAATGGGAACTACTAAGAATCAAACACTTTTGCTCATCCAAAGACTTGATCAAAAGAGTTAAAAGACCACCTACAGATTGAAGAAAATATTTGATAACTGTATGTTGGACCAACATCTAATTTCCAAAATCTACAAGGTACTGCAAAATGTCAACAAGAAAAAAGTAAAAAACCAATTAAGCAATTGACAAAGGAGACAGGCAGACACTTCACCAAAGAAGACATCCAGGCAACCAAAAGACACATAAGGAAATGCTCACAATCATTAGTGATTTGAGAAACCCAAATCAAAACTACAATGCAATATCATCTCACTCTAACAAGGTTGGCATTAATCCAAAAAACACAAAACAACAAATGCTGGGGAAGCTGTGAAAAGATCAAAACTCTCCTCCACTCTTGGTGGGATTGCAAAATGGCACAACCACTTTGGAAAGTAATTTGATGCTTCCTTAAAAAGCTACAAGTAGAAATATCATTTGATCTAGTAATCACACTGCTCAGAATATATTCTACAGAATCAAGGGCAGTCACACAGATACATGCACACAAATGTCTTTTGTAGCACACATTAGCAAAAAGATGGAATCAATCTAGATGCCTGTAAACACATGAATGAATACATAAACTATGGTACTTATACACAATGGAATCCTATGCAATGATAAAGACCAAGGATGATTTTAGGAAGTACCTCATAATCTGGTTTCAACTGGAAAACATTATGCTGTGTGAAATCAGTCAGCAGCATAAAGACCAATATTGTATAAGACCCCTGCAATAAGGACTTAAAAATAAACTTACGTACAGAAGAAAAGACTCTTTGACAGCTACAAGGGTGGGAAGGGAGTGAGAGTGTTGGTCATAGGTTAGATAGCAGACAGAAATCTGTTTAGGTGAAAGAAGTGACATCACTCAATATACAGTAGATCAACTTAAACCATAAACTGAAAGGTTTTCTAAACTCAACTAATGTTTCAAAGGATGGAATAGCAGGGATAAAGACGTGGGACCATGTATTCAGGGGACATTGAGGCCAACGGGCATAACTAGTCTATTGCTAAGAGAGTCTTCTGCACCGCATAATAGTGAGTGGCATCTGGGGTCTTAAAATCTAGTAAGCTGCCATCTGAGGTACACCAGATGGTCTCAACCCATCTGGAACAGATGATCACTGAGAACAATAAAGATACAAGGCAAAAGGAGCCCAGGAGACAGAAGGACCCACAGGAATGGGAGACTGTATCAACAAGAGACCCAAAGAATCAGATGGTGCCCAGTCACCACCAAAAAGAGCTGTGATGGGTGACACAATGCTGATACCCTGAGGCAATACAAGAAAAAGAGGGGTGCAGCCCAGGAATTCTACTAAAAGACCTGAACTGATGGTCTGACAGCTTGGGGGCTCCCCTTGGAACATGGCCCCTAGACCTGCTGCTGTCTCTGACGAGAAACCAGTAATGAGGTCAACTATTCAGACAAGATTGGGCTAGGCTCAGGAACACAGTGTGGCCATACGGTGTGCATACTTGATGGTTCTATGCATTCATAGGAGGCTGTCCTGCTGGTCTCTTTCTAGATTGGGAGAGAAGAGCATGGAGAGTAGGTGACAGATGCTTGCTAAGAGAACTCTAGAAATACAGAATGAAAAGGAGGAGCATCCTGTCACCACGTGGAGAGAGCAGAAGAAGCTGCAGGTAGGTACAGGACAGAATGCAAAGCAGTTTGGATTGTATGCTTTCACTTAGGCCCCCCCCCCAAAAAAAAATTAAAGAAAGAAGAAAAAAAAGACCTAAACAGAAAATTTCAAAGGGCAGCTCAAGAAGACAAAATAAAGTGTTATAATGACACGTGCAAAGTGCTAGAAATGGAAAACCAGAAGGAAAGAACACACTCTGCATTTCTCAAGCTGAAAGTATTGAAGAAAAATTCAAGTCTCAGGTTGCAACAGTGAAGGATTCTAGAGGAAGCTATTAAACAACTCAGGGAGTATCAAAAGAAGATGGAAGGAATATGCAGAGTCATTACAGAGGCAGCATATCATCAGGAACTGATGGTACTGAAGGAAGAAGTCGAAGCTGCATTGAAGGCACTGGCAAAAAACAAGGCTGCAGGAATTGCTGGAATATCAACTGAAATATTTCAACAAGCAGATGCAAACTGGAAGTACTCACTTGTCTATGCCAAGAAATCTCTTCCAACTGATGGGAAGAGATCTGTATTTATGTCTATTCCAAAGAAAGGTGATCCAATTGAACATGGAAATTACAGAACAATATCATTAACATCACACACAAGTAAAATTTTCCTCACAATGATTCAAAAGTGATTGCAACAGTATATTAACAAGGAACTGCCAGAAATTCAAGCTGGATTCAGAAGAGGACATGGAACCAGGGATATCATTGCTGATGTCATATCTTAGCTGAAAGCAGAGAATACCAGACAGATATTTACATGTATTTCATTGACCATGCAAAAGCATTCGGCTGTGTGGATCATAACAAATTACGGCTAACATTGCGTAAAATGGAGATTCCAGAACACTTAATTGTGCTCTTAAGGAATCTGTATATGGATCAAAGGGCAGTCATGTGAACAGAACAAGGTGACAGCTCATGGTTTAAAGTCAGGAAACGTGTGTGTTAGGGTTGTACTCTTTCATCATACTTTTTCAATCTATATGTTCAGCAAATAATCCAAGAAGCTGGATTATGAAGGAGAATGAGGCATGAGGATTGGAGGACAACTCATTGATAATCTGCATTACACGGATGACATCACCTTGCTGGAAGTGAAGAAGATCTGAAACACTTACTGATGAAGATCAAGGACCACGACCTTCAGTATGGATTGCACCTGAACATCAAGAAAACAAAAACTCACAACTAGACAAGTAAGCAACATTGTAATAAATGGCAAAAGGACTGAGGTTGTCAAGGATTTCATTTTACCTGGGTCCATCATCAATGACCAGGGAAGCAGCAGTCAAGAAACAAAAAGATGCATTGCATTAAGAAAATCTGCTGCAAAAGACCTCTTTAAAATATTGAAAAGTAAAGATAGCACCTTGAAGAACAACGTGAGTCTGATCCAAGCCATGGTATGTTCAATATTATATGCAGGTGAAAGCTGGACAACGAACAAAGAGAAAAGAAGAATTGACTCCTTTGAACTGTGGTGTGGGAAGAACATATTGAATGTACCATAGACCACTAAAAGAAGAAAGAGATTTCTTCTAGAAGAAGTACAATCAGAGTGCTCCTTGGAAGCAAAGATGGCAAGACTGCATCTTACATACTTCAGACATGTTGTAAGGAAGGATCAGTCCCTGGAGAAGGACATCATGCTTGGTACAGTGGAGGGTTAGTGAAAAAGAGAAAGACCCTTGATGAGATGGATTGGCACAGTCACCGCATCAATGGGCTTAAGCTTAAAAATGATTGTGGACATGGCACAAGACTGGGCAGTGTTTCGTTCTGTTGTTCATAGTGTTGCTATGAGTTGGAACTGACTCAATGGCACCTAACAACAACACAAACCTAATAACAGCTTTAAAATGAACAGAGTAAACAATGATAGAACTGCAAGGAGAAATAGACAAAAAATTACAATAAAAGATTTCAACAGTGCTAAAAAAAAGTATAGAAAAAGTGGACTGAAATTCAGTAAGGGTAGGGTAGACTTGAAAAACACTGTCAACCAACTCAACCTAACTGACATTAATAGAACACTTCATTGAGCAAAAGCAGAATTTGCACTCTTTGCAAGCTTTATTTAATATTATGGGATATAAAGCTAAACTCAATAAATCAAGAAGAATTCTAGTCATTAGAAAATATCTTCTTTGACCATAATGGAATTAAATGTAAACCAAAACCAAGAAAATCTGGAAAATTCATACATATTTGAAATTGAAATAGCAGAATTCTAAATAACTTATGAGTCAACAAAGGGGAAACAAAAAAGAATTTTAAAGAGAGTGAAAACTAAAACACAACATATCAAAATGTGTGCTACACAACTAAAGCAATGCTGAGAGGCAAAATTATAACACTAACGATGTAAGGAAAAAGATGAGTCTCAAATCATTAACCTCCACTTCCACCTCAAGAAATGCAGGATGAGGGAGCAAGAGAGAAAAAATGAAACCTAAAGAAGCATAAAAAATAACAACAAGTAAAGAAGATTAGAGTGGAAATAAATGAAACAGAAAACAGACTAACAATAGAGAAAATGAATGCAAGTAAAAACTAGTTCTTTGAGGAGAGCCTTTAGATTGATAAACTCCCTGTCAGATTGATTTGGAAAGGTGAGAAGACAGATTACCAGTAAGAGAGAGGAATAAGAGAGGTGATGGTATCACTACAGAGATGAAAAGGGCTGTGTTGGAAAACCTGATGGCATAGTGATTAAGAGCTATAGCTGCTAACTAAAAGGTCAGCAGTTCAAATCCACCAGGTGCTGCTCGGAAACTCTACAAGGTAGTTCTGCTCTGCCCTATAGAGTTACTATTAGTTGAGATCGACTCGACAGCAGTCGGTTTGGGTTGGTATTTTGGTATGTGATAGTTACAATTGTGTGTCAACTTGGTTGGACCTCGATTCTCAGTGTTTATGAGATCCCTCTTACGATTGCATCTGCTGTGAGCAGTCAATCATTTTAAAGGAAATTTTCTCACAGATGTGACCTGCATCTGAATATAAGCAGATGTTCTGGCTTCTTGTTTGCTCTGGATCCTGAAGCTGCCTCCTGTTCATCTGACCTCTGGCTCTTGGGACTTGAGCTAGCATCTTTTCTGCAGATCTTCAAATTCAGAGATTTTCCGAACCCAGGAGAGAAGCTCTGTGACCTACAGGTCTGGTGTTCACTGGCCCCTGCAACTGTGTGAATTAAGAGAGGACTCTATCCTGATCCACAGATTTGGTCTGTTCCAGCCCTACAATCACGAGTTGTTTCGTTGATACGTATGTGTTACCAGACTAATTTCAGGTTCATGCCACCTACTGCGAAGCCAGTCTCTGAGAGAGGAGGTTGGGTGAACAATCAAGGGTTTTATTCGTGTGTTGACAGCACAAGTGGCAGGGAGGAGTCCTTGTCCTTTTTTCCTAGACTTCCCCAAAGGGATCTACAGTCTTTTACAAGACTTAACTATTCACTGATGGAAACGAAATAATCAGACTTTTCAGGATATTGGCTCTGAACTGACACTAATGCCAGAAGATCCAAAGTGTCACTGTGGCCCACCAGTCAGAGTTGGGGCATGTGGACGTTAGATTATTAATAGTCTTTGTTCAGGTCCACTGAGGCCCTGAACCCAGCCTGTAGTGATTTCCCCAGTTCCGGAATGCATAACTGGAATAGATACACTCAGTAACTGGCAGAACACTCATACTGGATCTCAGACAAATAGAATATGGGCTATTTATGATAGGAAAAGCCAAGTGGAAGCCATTAAAATTGCACCTACCTAGGAAAATAGTAAACCGAAAACAATACTGCAGATATTGCATTCCTGGAGGGGTTGCAGAGATCACTGCCACCATCAAGGACTTGAAGGATGCAATGGTAGTTATATCTACCACATACCCATTCGACTCATCTATTTGGCCTGTGCAAAAAACAGATGGATCTTGGAGAATGACAGTAAATTATCAAAAACTTAACCAGGTTGTGACTCCAATTGCAGCTGCTGTTTCAGATGTAGTTTCACTGCTGCAACAAATTAATATCTCCTAGTACCTGATATGCAGCTGTTGAATTGGCTGATGCCTTTTTCTCCGTACTGTTTGGAAGGACCATCAGAAGCAGTTTTGCTTCAGCTGGCAAAGCCAGCAATATACCTTCACTTACCTGCCTCAGCCTTATGTCATAATTTGGTACAAAGGGATCTTCATCACTTTTCCCTTCCATAAAATGTCACACTAGGCCATTACAATGATGACATTATGCTGAGTGGACCTAGTAAAGAAGAAGTGTCAGTGACTCCGGCCTTACTGGTAAAACATTTGTATGCCACAAAGTGGGAAATTAATCCCATAAAAATTCAGACACCTTCTACCTCAGTGAGATTTCTAGGGGTCCAGTGGTGTGGAGGCATGTCAAGATATTGCTGCTAAAGTGAAGGATAAGTTATTGCATCTGACTGCTCCCACAGCTAAAAAGGAAGCATAATATCTAGTGGGCCTCTTTTGATTTTGGAGGTAACACATTCCTCATCTGGGTATGCAATAGCAGTTTATTTATCAAGTGACTTGAAAAGCTGCTAGTTTTAAGTAGGATACAGAACAAGAGAAGGCTCTGCAACAGATTCAGGCTGCTGTGGAAGCCACTTTGCCGCTTGAGCTGTATGATCCAGATGATCCAGTGGTGCCTGAATTGTCAGTGGCAGATAAGATGATGTTCGGAGCCATCTTTGACAGGACCTCTTTTGGTAAATCACAGTGCAGACGCTTAGGATTTTGGAGCAAAGCCCTGCCATCCTCTGCAGATAACTACTCCCCTTTTGCTTTTCGCTTGTTACTGAGCCTCAGAAGAGAGCAAATGCTTAACAATGAGACACCAAGTCATCATACAGCTTGAGCTGCTCATCATGAACTGGGTGCTATTTGACCTACAGAATAATAAAGTTGGATGCGCACAGCAGCACTCCGTCATTAAATGGAAGTAACATACATGAGATTGGGCCTGAGCAGGACCTGAAGGAACAATAAATTGCATGAAAAAGTGGCCCAAATGCCCATGGTCTCTGTTGCTATTACACTACCTTCCATCTCCCAGTCTGCACCTATGGCCTCATGGGAAGTTCCTCATGATCAGTTGACTGAAGAAGATAAAAGATAAAACTAGTGCCTGGTTTATAGATGGGTCTTCATGATATGCAGGCACTACTTGAAAGTGTACAGTGGCAGCACTATAATCCTTTTTGGGACCTGCCTGAAGAACAGTGGTGAAGACAAATCATTTCAATGGACAGAACTTTGAGCATTGCACCTTATTGTTCATTTTATTTGGAAGAAAAAATGGCCAGATGTACGACTGCATGCTAATTCATTGGCTGTGGCCAGTGGTTTGGCTGGATGGTCACGGACTTGGAAGAAACATGTTTGGAAAACAAGATTCAAAGATTCATGGGAGAAGCATGTGGCGTTTCTGAATGGGCCAAAGAAGTGAAAATATTTATGTCTCATATGAATGCTCACCAAAGGATCATCTGAGCATAGGACGATTTTAACAATCCAATGGATAGGATGACGTGTTCTGTGAGAATCAGTCATCGTCTTTCCCCATCTACTCCCATCATTACACAGTGGGCTCGTGAACAAAGTAACAGTGGTGACAGGGATGAAAGTTATGCATGGTCTCAGCAACACAGACTTTCACTCGCCAAGACTGACTTGGCTACAGCCACTGTTAGCAGCAGAGACCAACTCTGAGTCCTTGATATGTCACCATCCCTTTAGGTGATCAGCCAGCAACCTGGTGGCAATTTGATTACATTGGACCACTTCCATCATGGAAAGGGTAGCATTTTGTCCTTACTGAAATAGGCACTCTGGATATGGATTTACCTTCCCTGCACCAATGCTTCTGCCCAAACTACCACCTGTGGACATAGGGAACCTACTTCACAGCAAATGAAGTATGGCAGTGGGTCTATGCTCATGAATTCACCAGTCTTACTATATCTCCCATCAATTACAGGGCCAGCTAGGTGGCACTTACAGGGTTGAGGAAACATCTTCCAGGAGGCTGTATGTGCTCTAAGCCAGCATCCAATATATGGTGCTGTTTCTTCCATAGCCAGGATTCATGAGTCCAATAATGAAAGTGTGGAGACAGGAGTAACACCACTCATTATTACCCCTAGTGACACACTTGAAAATTTTTGCTCCTGTCACCATGACCTTATGCCCTTCAGGTCTAGTAGCCTTAGTTCCAAAGGGAGGAATGCTTCTACCTGGAGACACATCACTGATTCCATTGAACTGGAAGCTAAGAACGCCTTCTGGCCACTTTGGACTTCTTATGCCTCTGGATCAACAGGCAAAGAAGGGAGTTGTTATATTGACTGATGTGACCGATACCGATTATCAAGAGGAAATTGGAATGATACTACATAATAATAAAAGAAGAGTTCGTCTGGAATGAAGGAGAACATTTAGAGTGTCTTTTAATACTGTCCTGTGATTGAAGTCGTTTTAATACTACCATGTCCTGTGATTGAAGTCAATGGAAAACTACTGCAACCCAATTCTGACAGAACTACCAATGACCCAGACCCTTCAGGAATAAAGGTGTGAGTCACCCCAACAGGGAAAGAACCATGCCCACCTGAGGTGCTTGCTGAGGGCAAAAAGACTACAGAATGGGTGGTGGAAGTAGTTAGCTCTCAATATCAGTTGTGGTCATGTGACTATTTGCAAAAAATGAGGACTATAATTGTTACAAATACTTCTGCTTTGTATGTGTGCATCACATATTTTTGCTTTCTCATAAAATATAAAATGTAAATAGGGCTAGTGTATTTTCAGTTGTACACGTGTTAGTTGTATCATATAAGGGGAAGGCATGACTATAATTATCTTTATTGAGAGATTATACATGGTGTAAGGAGATGTACACATGTGTCACATTGACAAGAGGTGGACTGTAATGATTAGGATTGTGTGTCAGCTTGGCTGGACCCTGGTTTATATATGATGTGTTTATATGTGATCATCATGTGTTTGTATGTGATCATCAGTGTTTATATGTGATCACTCCCATGATTATATCTGCTGTGAATAGAATTAGCTTAAAGGGAGGTTGGTAATTGGGATCAATCACACCAATCAGTATGATAACTCCCTTCTTGGCCCGTTCTGATAGGATACTTTTTTTTCTCATTTGATTCTGTGAATTTCTTTCTTTATTCCTTTCAATTCTTCTATAACCCAGTAGTTTTTGAGTCGGGTGTTATTTAGGTTCTATGTGACTTTCTTTTTTTTTTCCGTTATTGAGTCCTAATTTTATGGTTTTACAGCCAGAAAAGATGCTGCGTAACATTTTGATGCTTTGGATTCTGTTAAGACTTGCTTTATGGCCTAATACATGTGTGTTGGAAAAGAAAGTATAGTCAACTGCTGTTGGGTGGAGTGTTCTGTATATGTTTATGAAGTCAAGTTGGTTGACTATGGCACTTAGCTCTTCTGTGTCTTTATTGAGCTTCTTTATGGATGCTCTGTCCTTCACTGCAAGTAGCGTGTTGAAGTCTACTGTGATTAATGTGTAGCTGTCTCTCTTTTCAGTGCTGTTAAAGTTTGTTTTATATATTTTGGAGCCCTTTTGTTGGGTCGCCATGAGCTTTGTTGGGTCATGGCAACCCTAGCGCCATGAGTTGGATCCCACTCGACAGCACTTAGTTTGGCTTTGTTGGGTACATAAATATTCAATATGGTTATGTCCTCCAGGTGTACTGACCTTTTAATTATTAAACAGTGTTCTTCCTTATCCTTTGTAATGGATTTTACTTTAAACTCTATTTTGTCAGAAATTACTATTACCACTCCTGCTCTTTTTTGATTGTTGTTAGCTTGATATATTTTTTCCATGCTTCGAGTTTTAGTTTGCTTGTGTCTTTAAGTCCAAGGTGTATCTCTTGTAGGCAACATACAGACAAATGTTTTTTAAACCTGTTCTGCACTTGTCTGTCTTTTTTTTTGTTACACTGAGTCCGCTTCATTCAGCACCAATCATCGATAGCTATGAGTTCAGTACTGTCATTTTCATGTCTTTTTTTGTGTTGTTGCCAGTTCTTGTTCCACTTTATTTTCTGTGTTGGGTCTTCTTTTTTTTACAGCTTTCTTAGTCATCTAGTGCTGCTATAACAGAAATACCACAAGTGGATGGTTTTAACAAAGATAAGTTTATTTTCTCACAGGAAAATAGGCCAAAACTCCAAATTCAGGGTGTCAGCTCCAGGGTAAGGCTTTCTATGTTAGCTCTGGAAAAAGATCCTCAGTGTCAGTCTTCTACTGGACTGGGAGTTTCTCAGGTGCAGGATCCCTGAACCCAAAGGATGTATTCTGCTCCTGGTACTTCTTTCCTGGTGGCATGAGATCCCCTGTCTCTGCTCACTTCTCTCTTGTACCCCAAGAGATTACATCAAGGCACAATATAACCTTATAGGTTAACTTCTGTCTCACCAGTACAACTGCTGCCATTCTCCCTCACTAACAACATAGAGACTGAATTCATAACATACAGGAAAAATCACACATTACCAGGAATTATAGCCAAGGCAAATTGATACACACTTTTTTGGGGAACACATAATTCAATCCATGACACTTTTCTTTTTTCTTTTTCATTGTTGTTGATTTTGTATTTGTTGAGTCTTTACGTTTTTCTTGTTTTTTATCTTGATGTATGGGACTGTTAGATTTCTTTGTGGTTATCTTAATATTTACTCCTATTTTTCTAAGTTTAAACCAATTTTTATTTCTTTATATTTCCTTGACTGTCTTTCCATATGTATCATGGATTCACTAGTGTTCCTCAAAAAATGTGTGTGGCAACTTGACTGGACCATGATTTCCAGTACCATGTGATTGTCCGCTATTTTGTGATTTTCTGATATTGTAAATCCTAATCTTTGCCTGCAGACAGGCATTATGCTAAAAGAAGATTAGGGTGAGAATGCAACACCCTTACTAAGGAAGTTTCCCTGGAGTGTGGCTAGCATCATCTTTTAGCCTTTTATCCTAAAAAAGATAGAAGGAAAGAGATGTAAACAGAGAGTTGGGGACTTCACACCACAAAGAAGCAGTGCGTGGAGCAGAACATGTCCCTCAGATCTGAGGTTCTTGCACTGAGGTGCTCTCAGACCAAAAAAGACTGATACAACATGAGGACCACCGTTCTCCAGAGCTGACAGAGAGGGAGTGTGCTACTCTGGAGCCTGCACCTGGAATTCAAACTTCTAGCCTACAGGACTGCGTGAGAATAAACTGTTCTTTGTTAAAGCTATCTACTTGTGGTATATCTGTTAGGGCAGTACTAGATTAGTAAAACAATATGGAAGATCTATGACTACATTTTTTCAGTCTTTTTTTTGTTTTAATGTTAGCTTTTACTTTATTATTTCTGTATTTCCCTATTTTTAGTGTTTTTGCTTTGATTTATTTTGGTGATTTCCTTATCTGGGTTGATATCAGGTTGCTTTGTCTTGTGTTCTCATCTTGGGTAGTTAACTGATGTTATTGATTTTCTAACCAGAGGACTCCCTTTAGTATTTGTTGTGATTTTTTTTAGTTTTCATGAATTCTCCAAACTTATATTTATCTGGCAATGTCCTAATTTCACCATCATTTTCAAAGACAGTTTTCTTGGATATATAATTCTTGGTGCGCAATTTTTTTCCTTGAAGGCTTTATCTATGTCTTCTTGCCTACATGGTTTCTGCTGAGTAGTTAAAGTATAGCTTTACTGATTTTCCTTTGAAGATGACTTTTCATTCATACCTAGCCAAGCCAAGTGCCATAGTTGCTATTAAAATTCTCTTTTTATCTTTGGTTTTGGAAAGTTTGATTACAATAAGTCTTAGTGACTTTGTTTTTTGAACTGCCTTGTGTGGGATTCCATAAGTATCTTGAATAGGTATCTTATCATCATTCATGATAGCAAGGAAGTTTTTGTCAACAAATCTTTTAACAATTCTGTCTGTATTTTTGTTATACTCCCCTGTTCTGGTAAGCCATTCATTTGCAGGTTATTCCTCTTGATACAGTCCCCCATAATTCTTAGCATTTTTTTTTCATTTTATAAAGTCTTTCATCTGATTTTTCTTCAAATATGTTGGTGTCAAGTGGTTTATCTTCAATCTCACTAATTCTGACTTCCATCTTCTAAGTTCTGTTCCTGTGAACTTTCTGTTGAGTTATCTAATTCTGAAATTTTATCATCTTCTGAAATTCTGTTTGCTATCTTTCTACAGATTCTTATAGCCTGTTAGTTTTTTCATCACACTCTAATCTTGGCTTGGCTAATCTTTTTAAGTTCTTCAATTGTTTTGTCTGTGTGCTGCTTGGATTGTTCTACATTTTGCCTGATCCCCTTCCAGATCTCTTGAAGAATTCTGTATATTAATCTTTTGCATTCTACCTCTGGTAATTACAGGAGGTTCTCTTCATTGAGAGGATTTCTTGATTCTTCATTTTGGGAGCTTGCTGAAGCCATCATGCTCTGATTCTTTACATGATTTGATATTTGATATTTACAATATTTGATATTTTACTGTTGTCTCTGAGCCATCAATAAGTTATTGCATTTATTTGTGTTTGCATTTATTCATTTTACATTTGCTTACTGTCTTAGTTATCTAGCACTACTATAACAGAAATGCCACAAGTAGATGGTTTTAACAAACAGAATTCTATTCTCTTGTAGTCCAGCAGGCTGGAAGTCAGAATTCAGGCTGCTGGCTCCAATGGAACTCACTTTCTCTCTCAGCTCTGGAGGAAGATCCTTGTGGTGCATCCGTCTTCTTTGGTCTGGGAGCATCTCAGTGTAGGAACCTCAGTTGTGAAGAACACATTCTGTTCCCATCACTATTTTCTTGATAGTATGAGGTCCCCAGTTCTCTGCTTGCTTCCCTTTCCTTTTATCTCTTGTAGGATAAAAAGTAGTGCAAGCTACACCCCAGGGAAACTCTGTTTACACTGGATCAGAGAGGTGACTTTAGTAATGGTGTTACAGTCCCACCCAAATCTTCCAAAACATAATCCAGTCTTGCACTATTAACCTCAGCAGAGATTTGGACTTACAACATAGGAAAATCACAAAATGGAGGGCAACCACACAATACTAGGAAACATGGCCTAGCCAAATTGCTACACACGTTTTGGGGGGGACAGAATTCATTTCACGACACTTATTGTCATCAGTCCTTGGAGAAGGATGTCGTGCATGGTAGAGTGGAAGGTCAGTGAAAAAGACGATGACCCTCAACAAAATGGATTGACATAGTGGCTGCAACAATGGGCTCAAGCATAAAAACAATTGTAGACATGGTGCAAGACTGGACAGTGTTTCATTCTGTTGTGCATGGGGTTGGTATAAGTTAGAACAGATTCAATGGCACCAGCAACAACAACAACAATGCTGTGCTCTAGCTACTTGTTTTGTTTTGCTTTTATATACCCAAACAAGCTGGTTATGTGAGCTAGTTTGATTATTGGTGACTTCGAAGCCCTAACAACCTGCCACCAGGTATTTAGAACTGTTACTAGTATGTGAGCCCAGGAGTTCATTTACTTTCCTTGTATGGATTTAGCTCAGATGTTGAGGTAGCTGGTCTTAGTCATCTAGTGCTGCTATAACAGAAATACCACAAAAGGAAGGCTTTAACAAAGAGAAGTTTATTTTCTCACAGTCAAGTAGGCTAGAAGTCTGAATTCAGGGGACCATTTCTAGGGGAGGGCTTTCTCTCTCTGCCAGCTGTGGCAGAAGGTCCTTGAGATGTATCAGTCTTTTCTTGGTCTGTAAGTATCTCAGTGCAGGAACCTCAGGTCCAAAGGGTATGCTCTGCTCCTTGACCTGCTTACTTAGTCGTGAAAGGTCCTCAACTCTCTGCTTGCTTTCCTCCCTTTTCATTTCTTGAAAGATAAAAATTGGTACAGGCCACACCCCAACAAACTCACTTTACGTTGGATCAGGGATGCGACTTTAGTAAGGATGTTACAGTCTTAGCCTAATTCTCTTTGGCATAATCCAATCTTGAGCCATTAACCATAGCCAGAGATTAGGACTTACAACACATACAGAAATTATAATCACAAAATTAAAAAAACCACAATACTGGGAATAATGGCCCAGCCAAATTGCTATGCACATTGTTTGGGGGACATAATGCAACCAATGGGTCACCAAATGTCTGACACAGACTCTCATCTGTGGTCCTAGACAGTCAGGGGTGATTTGTGTAGGAAGAGGATCTGGCTACAGTAGGGGGATGTCACAGGCTGAGCAAGGTGATAGGGCTGATAGCCACCCCTGAGTGTCTGTGAAGAAAGCATGTCCCTGTTCCCCAAAGTATGTAAGTGGGTGGGTTGTGCACCTGATCCATGGGCAAGGGCTGAAAGGCATCACTTTTCCTTGGACCCCTGTTATGGGTAGCTAGGTTGGGTGGGTGGAGCCACCAGTCCTAAGACCCATGAAACATGTAGGAGAGGACCTTGCATAACAGACAGAGAGGTGTAAATGTCACGAACCTGGCTCTCCACAATAGAGCTGATAAAGTTAAGGTGAGACTTCAGGTATACAAGAATGAGGGACTGCATTGTCATAATTATTCCACACAGGTCCAAGCAGGGGAAAAGGCATTCATTGTCTGTGGATCCCTTATGCCTCTGCCTATGCAAAGGAGCTGTTTCTGCCCTGAGTTCTTTGTTTAGGAGAGCTAGCAGATTATTGTTCCCTTTTTGTTAATTTCTTCCTTTTCCAAGGCCAGGAGAATAGTTCAGGGAGCATGAGGATGTCCCACTGCTTGTTCAGGAAATGTGTCAGTCTCTGAAGCCAGCTTGGACCCAGTGCAGAGCAGGAAAGAGACAGGTGAATGAGAAAGAGTATTTTCCCAAAGGAGTGTTTGCTAGTCTGCATAGCAAGTTAGACATAAGTGCTTCTCTTTTCTTGTTGACTGCACGCTTCTTTTCACCGATTCTAGAGGCGTGAGTAGGCTCTGCTGCAAGGTCTCACTCATCACGGAAAACAAGTCCCAAATGTCACAGCTTGCCTCCTCAGACTCACACCAGCACATCTGGCCTATAGGGTGCTGGTTCCCAAAGGATCTGGTTGGGCATCATCTAGATGCTTCTGAGCCGTCTCTCTCTTTGGTGGTCAGTCAAATGCCTTAACTTTGCTTTTAAGGTTTAGAGGTCCTAGTTTGTCATATATAAATAATTCACTTGTTTTTTTCCAAGCCTTTGTTATACAAGGGACCATGAGAAGTATCTGATTATGCCTTTGTTTTGGTCCTGTCTTGAAAACAGAAAACCTGAATGGGCTGATAATCATTAGAGAAATTGAATTAATATTTAAAATTTCTTGAAACTGCCTCAGCTCCCCATACCACCACCACCTTCAAATATATTCCAGGTCCAAACAATTTTAAAGGTAAATTTTACTAAGTTTTTATTGAATAAATAATCTAAATTTATCCAATGGTTTAAAAAATTAAAAAAGGAGAGGAAACTGCTTAACTCATGTTATGATTCAAATGTGACCTACATGTCTAGATGACCATAAGTAGAAAGGAACAGAGTAAGAAAATTAAATTGCAGACTAACAACTTTTATGAATAGCTGAAACATCAGCAGTGCTTGAAAAAGTAAGTTATGATCAACTGAGAGTTATCCTAGGAGTAATATAATTGTTCAACATGAGAAAAATTATTAATATATCACAATTGCAGTTTACAGTAGGAAAGCCTTATGATCATCCCAGCAGATGCTGAAGCAGCAAAAAATCAAAAGATTTTTTTCTAGCTTCTGCCTTCCCTAGCCTCCAGATGGCAAAAGCATATATTTTGACTTTTATATGAGACTGGACATTTACAGTTTGAATTAAAGTCAGTTGGTGACACTAAGTGACCTTACAACTTTTGATTTCTGCAGGTAATCAGAAAAGTCATAGAACTGCTTGAGTTTTCATCTAAGAAGACAAGGAAACAGATGACAGAGTGGAAAAAGGCATTTGCAGTATTTAAAACCAACAGGATTCATATCTTGAACATACAGAAAACTTTAGTAATTCAGCAACAAAGCAATAACCAAGTAAGAAAAAGGCAAAGGATATGAACAAACATTTTACAAAAGAAGAAACTCCAAAAGTTAACTATTTTTTATTGTAATGTCTTTGTCAAGTTTTATTAGGATTACCAAAAACCAAACCAAATCCACTACTGTCAAATCAATTCCAACTCATAGTGCCCTACAGGACAGAGTGCCTGGTGTATTCGACCTGCCAATCTTTTGATAGCACCAATAGCTCTTAACCATTATGTCACCACGGTTTCCATTAGAATTACAACCACCTGAAAAACAATTTGGAAAGTGTCCTCTCATCCATTGTCTTCTATGCTATGTCTGTACTATGTACTGTAATATGAGGTCAGACAGTTACGTTCATGAGCTCATTCTAGGAAAAGTGCTACATACCTCTTTGCTGAATATTGCTATGGTCACCTTTGAAGCACTCCTCTTGGTCCACCCTTCAAAGCAATTTGTGTAATGGCTATCAGAACTGTTGTTGGATGAACTCTGTCAATTAAGCTCATGAACTCACCCTAGAAAAACTGCTTTGAAGGGTGGACTAGGCATTGGCATCAGTACTTTGAAGGTGACCGGTAGAGACACAGCAGTGAAGTAGCACTTTTTCTAGGATGAGTTTGCAAACTTAATTGTCTGACCTCATGTTATAATTTTTGCTTTAGGCAACCATACACATTTTAAATAAATTAACAGGAAAAACATCTTTCCTATTTACCATTCCCATTCTTTTCAGTTCTTCCTAAATTTCCAAGTTCCCAGATTGTATCATTCCTTTTTAGCCTGAACTTCCCCTTAACACTTATTGTAGAATAGGTCTATTGGCAACAAATTCAGCTTCTGACTTCACCCTCATTTTTGAATGATATTTACGCTGGTTATAAAATTCTAGGGTGACAATTTGATTTTTTTTTTCCTAGTACCATGTGTTGGGAAGACAATTCTTTCTTTCACTGAATTACTTTGGTCCCTTTGTCAAAAACTAATTGGCCATATATGTGAGGAACTATTTCTGAGTTGTCCATATGTTCCTTGGATCTGCCTACATGTCTATCCATACTACATTGTCATGCTTACTGTGACTTTACAGTAATTCTTAAAATCTAATAGCATAAATTCTTTAATTTTGGTCATTTTCAAAATTGCTTTTGGCAGTTATTTTGTATTTCATATTAAATTTTACAACCAGTTTGTGAATTGCTACAAAAAAACAGACTGCTAAGATTTTGTGGAAGAGTTTATATAGAAATGATATTTATTTCTTCCTAAAATATTCAGTAGAATTCACAAGGGAAGCCATCTGGGACTGGAGCTTTCTGTGAGAGGAGGTATTTAAAATACAAATCAGATATCTTTGATGTTGTCGTTGTTAGGTTCCATTGAGTTGGTTCCAACTCATAGCAACCCTGTACACAACAGAATGAAACACTGCCCAGTCTTACGCCTTGTCCACAATCGTTTTCATGCTTAAGCCTGTTGTTGTGAGTACTGTGATAACCCATCTTGTCAACGGTCTTCCTCTTTTTCATTAACCCTCCACTGTATGCAGCATGATGTCCTTCTTTGGGGACTGACTCTTACTGACAACATGTCCAACGTACGTAAGTTGCAGTCTTCTGTCTTTGCTTCCAAGGAACACTCTAGTTGCAGATATCTTTGATAGCTAGAAGGATAATCAGGCTGTTTATTTTTATTGAGTGAGTTTCGGTTGTTTGTGTTTTTGGTTTATTTTTCTCTTAGCAGTGTAAAAATGTTCTCCCTTGTCTTTTGGATGTCATAGTTCCTCAAGAGAAGTCAGCAGCAATTGCCATCATAATTCCTCTGTATGTTATATGCAGTTTACTCCCTGACTGCTGTCAAGATTTTCTTTTCATCTTTGGTTTACAGCAGTGTGACTATGATGTGCCTATGTGTGGCTTTCTTCACATTCATTCTGCCTCTGTTATTTGCTCCCAATCTTATATTTCTAGGTTTTAACTTCATCTATTTCTAGGCTTTGATTTCCATTGTTTTATCGTTTGTTTTTGATACAGTTTTGGAGGTTCTAGGAGTGGAGAGATAGGTGATAAGCATGTCTGTCTCTGTTCTTATTCCTCAATCCATATTAGTTCCCACCCCAGTACCTGTGAGGGCTTTGTTCACTTCATATGTAGATGCCCAGTTCAGGTATATGCTACCCACTGCAAGGGAACACCATAGTCCTAAGCAAAAGAGGAGATGATGTGCACAGCTCTACACTGTCGGTTACAACTTTGGTGGGTTCCTAAGTTGAGCCAAAAAATATTCTGGCTGTCAGTGGAATACATTTCAGATTCATCCCATTTTGAATTCTGAAGCATTGCAGAACTTTCAGACAAGACTTGGTCAAGAAAAAGTAGTTCCCAAGCAGTTCAGCTGCGTATAAGATCTAGTCCCGCTGGGAAAGTTATGACCAATGGGTTCCATGCCTCTGCCAGCTTGCCCCTTCAGTGAATTAATAAAGCCCAGTCATGAGCCTGATTCTGGCCTGTGGGACTGCTACTGTCTTGGTTCTCATCCCAGAACGCCACTTATAGGACATAGGCTCAGGTTAGTGGCAGGGTTTAGGAATCTAAGAGATTACTACATTAGTTTTAGACCCATAAATCACCTCCAAATTGGAAATGGTTCTGGAAATTCTGGTATCAGTAGATACTATTCTCAAGATAGCAGCACTCATCCCCTGTCTGCTCATGTTGCCAGAAGCTACCACTCTCTTGTTTTCTTACATCTGGTTCTTGGAATTTGAACTAACAGCTCTTGGGATTCATAAACCCTTACAACCTGTGAGTTTAAGAGTTAAGATTATCTTTTCATCTTTGGTTTACAGCAGTTTGACTATGATGTGCCTATGCGTGGCTTTCTTCGTATTCATTCTGCCTCTGTTATTTGCTCCCATCCTTACATTTCTAGGCTTTGATTTCCATTGTTTCATCATTTGTTTTTAATATAGTTTTGGAAGAGTTCCTTGACCTGTTGATCCTAGGTTCACCGGCCTCTGTAGTTCTGTGAATCAGCAGAAAACTTGCAGTCTCACTCAGCATATTCGGATTTGCCAACTTTGGGTTGGAGCCAGAACTCTAATGTCTGATCTGTTGACCTTGAGTTTGACAGCTTCCGTGGCTGTGAGGCTTTTACTCCAACCCAGGAGTCGAGACATTTCAGCTTCTATAATTGCATGAGATATTTTCTTCATATAAATCTTTTTCTATACATATTATGTATATTACTGGTTTTGCTTCCCTAGCGAAGCCAGCCTAAAACAATTTGGTACCAGGAGTGGTTCCAGGGAAACAAAATTGTAAAGATGAATCTTCTAAAGTGGCTCTCAAGTCTGACTTACCTTAAAGCTGTTGATAACTCTGCTTCTGGCAGTAAAAAGTGCTGTGCTAATCTATGGAGTGAAGTGGTGGTACACATATGCAAACCATCACCATCAAGAGATAAGTATTCATGCAAGGTGAGGCTCATGGTGAACATTTTTTTTATCTTTTTGCAATTGTGTGAGAATGAAAAGTGTAAGGAAGCTGGTGGGCTGGTTCTATTTGCATTAGGCACATTGTTGAGGGAAAGAGAGAAGCTCAGGGCTTCAGAATCAAAGCTCCAGTGCCATATAAGAGACCTCTAAGCTTCCACTCATGCTTTCCTGTAATAGCAGAGCTGATATTGCCAAAAGCCAAATCCAGATGCTTATCATTAGAGTGGCTGAATTACAACACCGGTTCAATTGCCAATCTTGAGAGGTGTCTGAAGTTAAAGTGAGGATATTGATTGGGAAAAAATGGGACCCTGAAACTTGGAATGGGTACATATGGGCAGACAATCAGGATGCTACAGATGCTGAGCCCCTAACACTCAGTAAATCACTCATGCCAGTAGACCCACACTCATGTGAAGGGATTACTTCACGTTTGTCTGCTAAACCACCTTGCCCGGGAAAACCATTATGCCCTCCACTCCAATTTAATGAGATTAGCTGTAGCCTAGCTACCTTCAAAGAGCCCTTTACTGAGTCATTGCCCGGGGCATGGCCTGAGGCAGATGCTTTACAAGACAATGCTTTACAAGACAATGCTTTACAAGACAATACAATTCCACACTATCAATTTTGGCTTCTGCTCTAACAGAAATACCACAGAGTGGATGGCTTTAACAAAGGAAAAGTTTATTCTTACACAGCCCGGTAGGCTATAAATCCATATTCAGGGTGTCTGCTCCAGGAGAAGGCTTTCCCCCTGTTAGAGGAAAGTCCAGTATTGCATCAGTCTTTGTCTAGGGAGCATCCTGGAGCAGGAACCTCAGATCTGAAGGATGTGCTCTTCTCCCAGTGCTGCTTTCTTGATGATGTGAGGTTCCTAATTCTCTGCCCACCTCCTTTCTTTCCATCTGTTGCAGGATGCAAGGATCAAGGGTGAGGCAAGCCATACTCCAGGGAAACTCCCCCTACAGTGCAGGAAGGAGGTGATCTTCTGAAGAGATTTACAGTCCCACTCTAATCCTTCAACATACAGCACAGTAAAATCACAAAATGGAGGACAATCGCAGAACACAGGGAATCATGATCACATGGCTATACCTATTTTGGGGGGATACAATTCAATGCATGATAGCAATCAAGTGGATAAGACGATGCTTTCTGTGGAACCAGTCATCTTCTTTTCCAAGCTACTCCTGTCATTGCTCAATGGGCTTCTGAACAAAGTAGCCATGGTGGCAGGAATAGAGCCTGGCAACATGGACTTCCACTCGTCGAGGCTGACTTGGCTACAGCCACTGCTGAGTGCCCAATCTCCAGCAGCTGACACCAGCACTGAGTCCTCCATACAGTACTATTCTTCAAGGTAATCAGCCAGAAACCTGGTGGCAAATTGATTACATTGGACCACTTCCATCATGGAAAAGGCAGTGTTTTGTCCTTACTGGAATAGATACTTATTCTGGATATGGATTTGCTTTCCTGGCACACCATGCTTCTGCCAAAACTATCATCTGTGGACTTACAGAATGCCTAATCCACCATCATGGTTTACCACACAACATTGCCTCTGATCAAGGGACTCACTTCACAGCAAATGAAGTGCAGCAATTGGCCCATGCTCATGGAATTCATGGGTCTTATCATGTTCCCCATCATCCTGAAGCAGCTAGTTTGACAGAATGATGGAATGGCCTCCTAAAGACACAATTACACCATCAGCTAGGTGGCAATACATTCCAAGGTTCAGGAAAAATTCTCCAGGAGGCTGTATATGCCCTAAACAGCATCCAATACATGGTGCTGTTTCTCCCATAGTAAGGATTCATGGGTCCAAGAATCAAAGGGTGGAAATGGGAATGACACCACTCACTACTATCCCTGTGACCCACTTGCAAGATTTTTGCTTCCTGTCTCTATGACTTTATGTTCTGCAGGTCTAAATGTCTTAGTTCCAAAGGGAGGAATGCTGCCACCAGGAGACATGTCGTTGATTCCATTGATCTGGAAGCTAAAAGTGTCCCCAGGCCATTTTGGGCTCCTTAGGCCTTTGGATCAACAGGCAAAGAAGGGAGTTACTATACTGGCTGGTGTGATTGATTGTGGCTACCAAGATTAAATTGGATTAACATTACATAATGGAGGAAAGAAAGAGTATGTCTGGAACACAGGAGATCCCTTAGGATGCCTCTTAGTACCACCAAGTCCTGTGATTAAAGTCAATGGAAAACTACAGCAATCCAATTCCAACGCATCTTCTAATAGACCAGATCCTTTAGGAGTGAAGGTTTGGGTCACCTCACCAGGCCAGTAACCATGACCAGCTGAGGTGCTTGCTGAGGGTAAAGGAAATATGGAATGGACTGTAGAAGAAGGTAGTTCTAAATACCAGTTACAGCCACATGACCAGTTGCAAAAACAAGGACTGTAATTGTTGTATTTCTCGTTTGTATGTGTGTATCAGATATTTTTGTTTACTTCTACAATATAAGATGTGAAAGGGGCTAATACATTTGCAGTTGTACATGTGTTAGTTACGTTAGACGTAAGCATGACTTTATATTCCTTCAGAGAATATAGATGGTAAGGGGAGATGTGTGCAGATGCCAAGTTGACAAGGGGTGGACTCTGGTAGCTAAGACTGAGTGTCAACTTGGTTGGACTATGATTCTCAATGTTTTGGCAGCCATATAAATTAGCAGGGACAGGGCTTGTGACAGCTCACTGCTCCCTCAGCCCTCATCTCCCCACCTCCTGCCGCCTACTTCCATTTGCTCACGTTACCAGCAGCTCCTGTTGTCTTTTTACATCTGGTTCTTAGGACTTGAACTGACAGCTCTTGGGATTCATTCACCCTCACAGTCTGCAGATGAGAGTCCTGTTCCCTGACCTGCCAATCCTGGATTTGCCAGCACTTACAGACCTGTGGATCAGCAGAAACCTTGCAGTCTTGCCTGGCATCTTGGGATTTGTCAACCTGGGGTTGGAGCTGGATCTCTAATCTCTGACCTGTTGACCTTGGGTTCACCAGCTTCCACAGCTATATGAGGCTTTTACTTCTTTCCAGGATTTGGGATATTTCAGCTTCTACAACTGTATGCACTGTTTTCTTTATACAAATCTTTTTCTATATGTTTTATAATGAGTTACTGGTCTTGCTTCCCTAGAGAACTCAGCTTAAGATAACTATTGCTCAGCTCCTCAGGGAAATATTCTGCCTTCATGGACTACACAACTACTTGAGCACTAAGCACAGACAACTTGTGTCTTAGCTCTTCAAAGACACAAGTATGGTGCTATACCTCTGGCAGCTGCTTGATACTTAAAGAATGTACAAATTACTAAATAGGGTCTTCTGACTTTCTTCCATAGGTAGTACAGTTAATGCAGTCCTCTGTTAACTGAAAGGTTGGAAGTTTAAGTCCACCAAAAGGTGCCTTGGAAGGCAGGCCTTGGTCTACTGAAAAACCAGCCACTGAATAGCCTATGGCACACAGTTCTACTGTGATACACATGAAGTTGTCATGAGTCAGAATCAACTTGTGACTGGTATTCTTCCCCAAATGTTTAATATACAGCTGAGGCCAACTGGGCCTTAGAAAGACCAATCAGGTAGGAGACCCAACAGGATCTTCTCACAAAACTCAGAAGCTGGGTTTCTGTGTATATTTAAATCAAGAAGCATGAAATCCACTGACTTGATTTTCAACCATCTTTTCTTTCTACATCAGCTCTGCTTTCTATGCCTCCTCTACCCTAGCCCCTGACCCTATGACATTATCTGGTCATGTGAATGCAGCTTGTTACATACATTTACAATTTGCTTTGGGACACATTAATCAGTTTTCTATTTAGAGCTTTTAAATTTCTATTTGCTACTCTCTGAAATAGCAGAGTCCCCAAGATTAATGAATATCATTAGAGGCTGACACTCTTTTAAATTTAATTTTGTTTTTACTAAGTGAAAGTTTACGGTCCAAGTCAATTTGCCATATAAAACCCTAATCACATGCCTCTATGCAACTCTATCTGCTCTCCTCACCCTATGGCAGCACATTCCTTTCCACTCTGTACTTTCAGTATTCATTTAATCAATACTTGTCCTCACCTCTCCACCTTCCTCTCTCACCTCTAGAGAAGAGCTGGTCAGACATCCTCATATGCATATTTAAGCCAAGAAGTACACACACCTCCTGCATCACAATATGTCCCACAGCCCAGCCTAGCTTTTGTCTGAAGAGTTGGCTTTAGTACTGATTTCAGTTCTGATCTAGCAGCAAGTCCAGGGCCCATGTTCTCAGGGGACCCTCCAGGATGTTGGACCATCGATTATGGTCTTTTAGTAGAGCTCTAGACCTACAGTCACCTTTTCCTCATACTATATCAGGGACTCCACATTCTGTTCCCTGTCAGGGTAGATTTTGTTGGTGGCCTGGTACCATCTGATTCTTCTGGTCTCATGCTGATGTAGTTTCCCAACTATATGGGCCCCTCTGTCTCCAGAGCCCATATTTTCCTCATGTTTTTGATGGTCTTGGTTTTCAGATATCTGCTCCAGGTGGATTGGGACCAGTTGATGTTCCTTAGATGGCAGCTTTCTGGCTTTTAAGACTCCAGGTGCCACTTACCAATTTGGGATTCAAAACATTTTCTTAGAAAAAACTAGTTATGCCAATTGACCTCAATGTCACTTGAAATCATGGTTCCCAGACCCCTATTCTTGCTACTCTGTCCTTTAAAATGTTGGGTTGTATTTAGAAAATCTTTTAGCTTATGGTGTAGTCTGGTTGTGCTGACCTCCCTTCTACTGTGTTGAGAGGCTGATACTCTTGTATGTTACCAGGTAGTGCAATATGACAGCTAGTCATCAGACAACTGTGACAATGTGGTTTCTATTGTCTTGCTTATATTTATTTACAATATAAAGTTTACTTTTGTGACATTAACTCCTTGTTATTTCAAGAAAGTATTATTTTAGTAACTGAGGTTAGTGGGAAATCTACTGTGCCAAGAACCCAGGAAAGACATCACTTGGGACAGCTTTTAAACCATCTTGCTAGGGGCAGGTCTGTGGCTGAATGGGATGGCAATCAGTTTCCCTTATTATTCTTAGGGACTACCTGCAGTGGCATTCAGCTTCATTACCATTGCCTAGTTAGGTAGCTCTTCCCTTCTGGAAACTTTTTCCTTTGAGGGGCGTGGGGCAAAATGGGAAAAAGCCTCAGCAGCTGCTTAGACTGCCCAGATAATTAATGGACAGCTGCAGCTGTTGTCCTGAAAGCAAGACTGAAATTCTACACCTTTTTCCTCATGATAAGATTGATTTTGGCATACACTTCTGGAGTTAATCTAGTGTTTTAAGAATGTGTCCATCTGAGATATTAGGCCTGGAGATTTTCCACCCCAAGGACAACTCCAGGCCTGGCCCAGTGAGAAGGCCCTCCATGGGAACCATCTTTCTCTGAAAGACAGCTTCTCCACATAAGCCTTCCTTGTGCACACTTGAGGAGCTGCTGGCCTACCCAGACAGGAAAAGGATGCGAAAGAAGTCTGCCTTGATCTTGTGCCTTTAAATCATTCAGAGCTTATGCTGGTGCTCAAGGTAAAACAAACTTTGAACATTTTTGCTACTACTTGTCTTGTGTCCTCTCATTTCACGTATGTGTTTCATTTCAGGATCCTCCTTTAAAACTAGCTTCTAATCCTCTTTGCTTTCGCAGTCTTGAACAGGCTTTCTATTCATCTTTCTATCGCTACTTTGTTGCTTCAGATAACATCAAGACAGATTTGGTCCTAAACGGGCCCCTTGCTGCACTGGCATGCTTTATCAGAATTGTCAGGCCCACTCCACAGTGAGTGGTGGAAATGATGGAATAGCAACAGTGAAGATACATGTCAGAAGGAGTCAGTGTATGTTTAAGTGAGAAAGTGATGATGGTGAGCAGAAAGAACTGCTACCCTACTTTCCAATTTCTCCTTTGGTGTAGAGACTGAGCAGGTTCCACAGAAGTGGCTTTAAGTCTAGCAGGGTACCAGGAGAAGACCTGGATTTCAGTTATGGGAGCACAGTGACAGAGTTTTTCTGTAGACTCTGAAAATGCAAGCTAGTTCATTTATGGCATAATAGAATGTCCAAAGGGAATGTTGGAGCATCTCAAAAGACTGGCATTGGGCTAGAAGTACAGCACAGTAGAGAAAAAAGAGTAAAGAGAACTGATGATCAGAATCTTGTATTTAGGATGAACAGCAGAAGAAATCAGATGAAACTTGGCAGGGTGATACAGGGGAGATGTTAAGAGATGCTGAAAACCTAACGCAAAAGCCAATGATCCAGTTGGCAATTTTTATCCTTTACTGTGGGATTAGAGATCCCTGGTGAAAAATGATATTCAGAAGTGGTTCACGAAATCCTGAAGGCCTTGGTCTTCATGGGTCAGGACTGGAGTCAAATTAAGTATAAGGAGGTTTGTACAGAAACGATTGTGCAAGGATGTTAGGAATCCCTCAATACGCTCATCTTTTAATGGACTGATGTGCATTAAAAGTAATTTAGAAAAGATTTCAAGAGGGTGAATGGCACAAAGAATTTTTTCATTTACACAGCCATACAGTAAGAGATGAATAAAGCCCAGAAATACCAATGTCCATCTTTAGTTATTTCTCCCTTGGCTGAACAGAGGCTGGTGACTTTACTGAAACAATTATTTTCCTAAGGAAAGAAGTGGCAGATCTCTGAGGGAATTGGCCTCCATCTGTGGTTTCTCTGTGTATCTTACAATGGAAATCAGTGATGGGTGAACTGAGCTCTTTGTCATCCCTGGAGACACAGCCCAAGTGTTCTTTTTGCTCTCAAATTTTCTTGTCTAGAGGAGTTCAAGACCTTTTGGCTTTAGCTTGGTTTTCTAATCTTATCTCTCAAAATTTGTTTTAGACTGAAACTCCGTCAAGTGATAGCTTATACAGAACTACAACACATGAAACAGAAAAATGCAGGATTTTATTAGCATGTATTTATTTTGAAACTTCACATTTACAATATTTACTTTTCATATATTCAATAAATGAAAACGATGAGGCTATTTTCATGTACACAAAAACACGAAATCAGTGTACAATGGAGGACAATGACATTATTTGGCTGAACAGTGTTGAGAAAATGTGTAATGTAGAAAGAATAATAATCATAGATGGTATCTTTTAAGAAAATGCTTTTCTTACAATTTCAAGATATTCTTCAGTGAAAGTGACTCCATCACGAAGAACAAATTATTGTTTCATAGTCAAATCACTGACAATAATTAACAACTACGTGAATACTCATCACAAACAGAAAAGACAACAAGCACTCAAACTTACAATAAGAGCTAACATGGTTTCTAGTGCAACATTATCACAAGTTGACCAATAGATTACTTACTTCTTGCTGCACAACTGTTACAATAAAGAAAGCATGCAGTGAACAGACAATAAGCATCATAAAAAGTAATGCGTCTCGACTTACTGAGGGCTTCCTGTGTTCCAGACATCATGCTAAGTGCTTAAAAGGCATGTCATTTGATCCTAACAACAACCCTACACATTTTTCAGATGAGGAAACCGATGTTTACAGAAGTAATTTGATTTTTTGTACACACAAAGCTACCATGATGCCATATTATCAATAGCATTGGAACTGTTTCTGGCATTTACCTGAACGGTATTCATATAAATGTACCGCTAGGACACTTAATATGACAAGACACACATGGCCCTGATTTAAACACCCATGCAGTGTTACAGCTTCCTTAGTCAATGAACAGGAAAGGAAGTTGGAATATGCGCTCACATACTTCAAAGAAGCCTTGTTCTAACGTCTGCCCCTAAACGAGTCAATTTGAAAATACAAGTGAATCTGTTGGTGAAGGCCACCATGCTACAATTTGGCTATAAACACATTTGAGTCTAACTGTTACTCACTATGGGTTTAAGTAACTTAAGATTCATTTTACAGATGGAACTAGTGGGGAAAAAAAAAATTTCTGCCCAACACAATCTGAAAAGCTCTATCATTGGGAAGAGCAGATTAATACAAGTCAGACAATTGTAGTTTCTATCATTTCTTAGCATTTTGACATTGAGAAGACCACTTAACTACCTGAGCTTGTTTCTTCTCTTTCCAAAAGAGCAAAAACAATACCACATTAGAGTTTTGGGGTAGCGGTGCACATTAAACAAGCACGAAACACCTGGTGCATAGCAGGCTCTCGATAAATGTGAAGTTCCCTCCTCTTCTCCTTACCCTTTGTTACCATTAAAAGCCTTCTTCTCTACCTCCTCACTAAACTCAAACATGCCCTGCACACTTGCCCTCCCCTGCTTGCTCTCCTCCAATTTCTACCCATTCTTTGAGGATGCCACTGAGGCGGAGGGCCTCTTCCTTCAGGACCTAACACAGTGCCTAGTCCTGGGGCCACCTGTGCAGACACCTTGCAGAAAAGAGTGAGGAGCCCTTTCCAGTCGAGTACAGAGGGAGAAGAGTAGAAGGTAAGCGGGGAAGGGGAAGCACGGAATCTAAAGCTGAGATGGTGGTCTTCCTTTGGCAACAACACTTTTACTGGCCTGTGGGCTTATTTACACATGGTTATTGAAATTTCACCGTCTAGACTGCCTCCACCACTAGACTGTGAACTCCCTGAGGGCATGGCCCACTATTTGGCAGGTTTACTACTACACTTCCTTGTAAAGTGCTTCACAATGCTAGGTACTCAGAAAGAAAGTGCCAACTGGAGAAAGGAAAAGACTTGACAGGTTTAACAGCTTAGGTTTTCAAATATTTTACACAGAATACTTTTTCTAGTGTCAATTATGTCTTCTCTTTACGGGTAAATTTTAGTGTATTTGGGGTATTTTATGGAAACTTGAAGTACTGGTGTTTCAGGTTCCTTTCAGTTTCTAACAGTTGGTTACTGTCAGGAATCTATGTAGGATCCAAGAAACTCTCGGGCATTACTTTCTCAGAAAAGTTAAGACATGAATTGAATGTCTTGATTTCAGTCTAGTGCACTAAGGGGAAATATATATATATATTTTTTGCAAAGTTCCTAGCCCAGTAAAGTGGGTGTCCCTAGGCCACTACTGTGATCTTATTCCAGGTTAGACCTCAGGCACTGGCCTGGTTAACCCACTGGCCATAGCTTTCTCCCTCATCTGGATCCTCAAGATTCTCATGTTCAAAAGAAGCTTCTTCTTCCTCTTCTTCCCGTATTACCTTCATCAACTCAAGGAAGCTGGGAGGTGGTCCCTGATCCTTCAGCTCCCTAAGCCTGCACCAGAGTATCTCACTAAGGCTCGCCCCAGCCATGACTTGTTCCAAACGGACCTGATCTGCAATATTTCTAGGAATGGCACGCTTCTCAACAGCTTTCCGAAGCAAAGTTTCTAAGCGTAACACATATGCAGAGACTTTCTCGCCCTCCTCCTGGTAGGTCTTGAGATATCTAACCTGTGAGGTCCTGCGGCTCTCCAGGCTTCCAAACACTTGTTTAAATGCCTCCAAACACTCTTCCACACTTATGGACTGGTTGTCTGCCTGCACTATATGCAAGAGGTCCAGTGCAGGGCCACGCAGGCTTTCCATCAACCACCTTTTCTTTTCTGCCTCTGCTACTGGCCACTCTTTGACTATCTCGGTGGCTTGTTCCAACCAGATTTCAAAGGGCTCTTCCTCTGGGGCTGGAACAGCACTGCCTGAGAATATTCTCAGTTTTCGGTATCTCATAGGTAGCAGAGGCTGAGGTGCATGCATTATTGCCTGTCCCACCAAATTGGCCAGTAACTCTGGTGAAATGGAGGGGACAGCAGCTGTCGACACTCCCTCATGTCCAAGGGCTCGGAACATACCTGCTAATGTCTGCCCTTCTTTTTCTAAAAAGAGGTTCAGTCTTTCAAGAAATTCACTGTCCTGGCTAGGGGTCTTAAAGACCACTTTCCAGACACCACCCCTTCCCAGCACCTCACTGGGGATCAGTGAGACATCAGTATCCTCCATAAGTTCCACTAAGACAGCATTGGCATTATCCTGCTTCCTGAATATTTTGCCAAGCAGTCTATACCTGCCCAAGGATTTCAAATTCTCCTGAAGAACCTCCTGAATCTCAGCCTCGTCACAGTCCACTGGTATCCCCATAATCATCAGTGATTTCTGAGTATCCACACTCATTAAGCCACACCAGTCCTCTAGCAGTGCCAGTGCCATTGCCCCAAGTATCTACTTGCTCTAACTCTTAAGAATACCAATTACTTTGAGGGGCAGATATACACTGCCTAGGAGACCTAAGAAATGGATCCTAGGTCAGGTCACTCTAAGAGTGCTTTCAAATCTTCTGGACTGATAACCGTTATTTGTCCAGTGGTAAGAACTCAAGCACTTCCTGTAATGTCTCTACAACTTACCCAAGATGGGAAGGTTGTGTCTCTCTTGTAACAGAGTCACCGCCTGTCACTCTGCAGTCCTCTTGCTGCTGTTTCAGCAATGCTGGCAGCCACGTGGCAGTCCTGGCCCTTCTCTGATCATGAAGGCACCTGGAACTGCTGCTTTCACCACTGTCCCTTTGTCTCTGATGTGTCACCTCTTTCCAGTCAGTGGTGAAACACTTTCCACTCCAGTATCCAGAACTCTTGAAGAGAAGCCTCACAGTAGGACTCCTGGTGAAACAATTTTCAGTTTTACCACATGGCCCTATCATTCCCAGAAAGCATACATATCCTAGTTTGGGAAGGTAGTGGAGACAGACCAGAGGGCTTTGTCTTGCCCTGTAGCTGCATCTAGCCCACTCTGTCAGACCCCTTCTTTGTTTATGGTAACTTTTTTTTTTCTCTTGGAGGGCCTCTGCACTCTGCTTCCCACTCTGTGCTCATTAGACATATCAATCAGTGTCTAAACCCCAGGTGTTTACAGGATCCAAGATCTTTCCCACATAAAGGATGATATCAAGAGATGTGGCTAGATACCTGTTTATGTTCCAGAATGTTCCGTGACCCTCAAGAGCTTATTCAGCTTCTAGCACAGGAAGGTGTCATCCAACTCCACACAATGGTGTGTCTGAGTCATAGCTCCAGCCAAGTCAAGATGTTCTGCCACATATAAATAATAATAATGGGTTTTTATGGCTCAGTAATATCCACTGATAGACTGTTACTGTATTTATTAAAAATATGACAATTCTTCACGATTTAGACTACTAACTAGCTATTGAATTGCTTTCCTACTCTGATTAAAAAAACCCAACTGAGAATTGTTCAAATGTTTAAAAATAACTTATATAGATAGCAATTAGAAGAAAAAAAAATCTCAGGGCTAAATACATTAAACTTGGATATGGATTAATTCCTTTTTGTTATTTCTGCTTAGGCTTTGGTGTTCCCTTTGTTATGAATGGTTAAGTCACTAGCACACTTTTTCTTCCAGCATTCGAATTTAAATGGGTCATCTGTGGAAAAAAGAAGCATAAGTATTGAGCTAGTCCTGGAGAGCCTGTGGAGACTGGAAAGGTAAAATCAGATGGGTGCATAATGCCCCAGTCAGTACCGGCGGAGTACATGTTACAGTGCTACAATCATCCTCCCCTGGCACGAAAACCTCAATCAGTCTGTATAAGGTCTGTGTGCTATGATGCCAACTAGTAGCTAGGACAGCAGCTGCTCCAGTTGCAACTACACCTTCTGAGTTGTGCTGGGAGGTGCTGAAGACACGGTTAAGTGAGGGAGGGCCAGGAAGACCCTTATTCCCAGCAGCTCCAAAGACCAGAGTCCCTGCTCACATTCCCTACCTGCAATGTGACTTTCAAATAAAAAGAGCAAGTGAAATACCTTTGGTACCCAACAGGGCCATGAATGGATGTACTCAGATAGGGAAAAAATGCAAAGACTTGGTTATTTCATCACATAAAGAGAACCAGTAGGATAAATTGGAAAAGGAACTGGACTTTCAGAGGGAAGACTCCCAGTGGAATTGCTGAGACAGTTAACTAGACACGTGGCCCTGGGCAGGATCCCTCAATTCCTTTAAATCAGTTCCCTAACCTGAAAAACAGCGACAGTAAACCGTCCATTCATCTAGCAGGGTTGCTATGAGTAGGAAATGATGCAATTCATGGGACAGCACTTCATTCATTCAAACAAAGTCTAATCAAAAGCTAAACCTGTGGCTTTCAAGTAGATTCTGAATCATAGTTACCCTATACAGAAACGTAGAACCATGCTCTACTCCTTCTTCATTCTTCTCTTCCCAGCCGGAGATTCCTTCCACCCATGATGGGCTGGCTGACCTTCACACTGTGACAAGCCATCCTCTGGATTTACCTCATTTATCAAACCATCACTCACAATGGAAGTGGGGAATCTGCTTTCAATCTTTACAGGGCAAGGGTTGACAATGGGGCTGAATCCTTGGCCCAGTGCAGCCACCCTGTGGAAAATCGCCTCACTTAGCCTAAACCCACCCTGCTTACTGAGCAAGTCCAGACCTGCCTTCTGAACCGCCAAAGGATGAAGATCATTTCAGCAGAATTTTGCCACGGTGGGAGAAGAAGTGAGTTGCACTGATTAGAGGCATGGATTGATACATGGTAATGAGAAACGAGCAATTACTGTGTTACTGACACAAAACACCACCTGGAAGCCCAAAAACCTGGTGATCACGGCTGGAACACCCGCATATAAGCATCATACCTCCACACACTCTTGTCTCTCTTGTATCCACGTAATTCTCTGCATCCTCTCAGCACATACGTCCTCCTTAGTTACCAGAGGATGCGCAAGCATTAACGCCAAAGGCACGTGGTGTCTGCCCGGGCTCTGGCGCACTGCGCAACAGGGGCGGGGGAGACTAGGCGGGGTGCCCCGGGCACGGGAAAGTGCTGCGGATTTAGGGAGTGGGCTTTATTCGGTGTACTTTCCCTTTTGGGGTGATGGAGCGGTAATTACCAAATTAGATTCTCCCAGGCCCTTCTGGGCGCAGGGGCGAAGACATATTACATAGCGCCCTCGGGCAATACAGCAGCTCTACACCCCCTCTGTCTTTACAAGTGGCTGTGCCGCCGTTTGCCGCCTGCAACCCTTACTAAACTCCCATAGACCACAGGCTACGACTCGAATTCCTTTTCCCCCTTTGAATTTCTTCCTGCCATGTTGTGAGCTTCTCTCCCCAGGGGTGCAACACCCAAGATGTTCCAGTTTCAGTACTTGGCTCACCACAGCTACGCAGCCCACCAAGGCCAGTGGGGAGGCTTTGGTTTTCCATACTTTAGATAGCCCCTGCACAGCTTTGCGCAATGAATGCGCCATCCCTTCCTCATCCCCAATTACAACCCCCAACCCTAGGTTGTCCTGTCTGCCAGCTTCTCTCCTTTTCCCTACTCATCAGCTCACACCCCGGGAATGGGGAGGGTTCCCTACACGCAGTACCCCCTAGTACCCGACCCATCTCCGCAATGCAGAGAGAGGGAGAGGTGCCTGGCCGGGGAGGTGAGGGAGAGGGATGTGGTGGACTAGGGGCTACATCCTCGGGTCCCCGCCTCTGCGTACCCAGCACCGCTACTTACCCTGGTGCTGGAGAGCGGTCAGCCCGGCCCTCTGCTCCGCATCCATTAGCCGGTGGTCTGGTTACTTCACTTCCGGAGAATGGGGCTCCAGGCGGCGTAGACTCCCCTCCCCTCCCACCCCGGCGCCCCGCCCCGCGCCCCGCCCGCGCCTCGCGTCCGAGCGCCGCTGCCGGGAACTGGCTGCTTCTCGGCTCGCGCTGCCGCAGCGGCCGCCCACCCCGGCCGAACTTCGCCGCTGGCCCGAGCTTGCGCGGCTGCTGGGGGCGTGGGCAGAAAGAGGGAGAAAGCGGGACCAAGGGAGGGGTAGGTAGGCAGCCCCAAAGCCCTCCTTCCTTTCTGTACACCTTGCGGTAGGGAGAAAGCAGCAGCAGCCGGGGCATTTTTACACAGAGGGAGACTTAGGGACTAGCAGACAGACGGACAGACGAAGGAGGGGACCCCTCCTCAAGCCCTCGCGCCATGGCGGAGAGGAAGCAATCCGGGAAGCCGGCAGAGGACGAAGAGGTCCCTGCCTTTTTTAAAAACCTGGGCTCAGGCAGCCCCAAGCCCCGGCAGAAATTCTGTGGCATGTTCTGCCCGGTGGAAGGGTCCTCGGAGAACAAGACCATCGATTTCGACTCGCTGTCGGTCGGCCGGGGCTCCGGGCAGGTTGTGGCTCAGCAACGGGACGTCGCCCACTTGGGCCCGGACCCGCAACCCCCGTACTCCAGGCAGGGCCGGCGTGCCGGCGGGGAGCCATCTGTTGAATCGAGCCGGAAGGTGGAGATTCGGCGGGCCTCCGGCAAAGAAGCCCTGCAGAACCTCAACGACCAGGTTGGTATGGGAGGGCGGTGGAGAAGAAGGACAGGGTGCGTGGGAGTTGCCCTCTCCCCGCCAGCTCAGTGGAGACCCAAGGATCCAAGGACGTCCTCTTGTCTGCTCCTGTCTTAATGTTGCCTGTCTGCATCTGCACACATACCCCACCCTCCCCGCCCTTTCTCCGCCCAGGGTGCGGAGAGGCTCGTCGGTGGGCAGCTGCACGCCCACAAAGCCTGTCTTCACCTCCCTGGCTTGGGAGGTGGGGGTTGGGGAGGTGAAGGACCGCGGGATTCCCAGCTCAGGGTCGCGTGGAGGGGGGTGGGGCCGCGGTTTCATTCTTCTTAAATCCTCCCGGGCGGCTTCCGATTGCAGCTGTGGCTGGGTGCCCCACCCTTTTTTGATGCAGCTTGGAGCGTGCGGTGGAGGGGTTCGCGTGAAGGCACGTGCGTTCCCTCAGGGTCGAGAGGGGTCGGGATTCGGACCACTGCTCCCTGGCTAGCCCTGCGTGCTCGCTGGCTGCACCTTCTCCCGGACCTCTCGCTCTTGGGTCCCGAGATCGGAGGCCAGCACCATGGTCAGCGCCTCTCCAGCCAGCCCGGGAGGCTTTTAACACCGTAACTCCCGGTCGCAGCAGGAGAGACAGGAGGTGGAATCACTGAAGAATCCGAGATGCTTCTCAGCAGCCCGTGTGGAGAACAAAGTTCCTTTAAGTACCTCAGCAAGGGCTTCCCAGAGTTCTACCTCTGCCGCTATTTGGAAGGTGCTTTGGGGCTGAGGACTAAGTGGATTATGTGTGTTCAAAGGGTAAAGAAGAAAAGGAGAAGGAAGAAAAGAAACCCTCGCATTTTGAATAGTGTCAAAGACGATTAGACCTTTTGTACTATTAACGGGGGAAACAAAGAGTCCAATTTGGTAAGCCTTGGTTTTAGAAATGTTTGTCAGCACACATCTTAATTACAGTAGCATTTAGTTTTTTCTTTAACTGGGTGACCTTTGAACTTGTGCATCCCCCCACCTCAATTCCTCAACTAATACTCTACAGTGCAAAATGTTTTATCACTTCTTTGCTGTTTCTATTCTGCACTCGTTGGGTTTAGCTTCTTGTGAAGACCAGGAATCAATGAATGCTGTTTGAATACCTGCTGTGTGCCTTGCCTTGTGGGGCAGGAAGGTTAGGAATAAAACCTTCAAGCCAGTTTCTTCTACTCAAGGGTCTTCCAAGGTTGGGAGTGGGCCGTTTATGTTCATTGTGGGGTTCAATAAGCATTTATTTGACACTCGGGTTGCATGCTTACAGTGAAAAAGAACAATTAAGAGTTGGTAAGAATGGCCCTAGAATGATGCTATTTTTCCTGATAATGACACTGAGGTTTGCGGCTTTTGACTTGTATAGGAACAATTCTAAGGATGGTAAAGGATTTGCCATCATTTTCCCGCAATGGAGAAATGAACCATGTATAATTTCCCCATCTCACTCCATTCTCTGATTCATTCATGTAACAGAGCATCTTATACATATATTTTATTATAAGTCAAGCAGAAGAACCCAAATCCAGAAAATTGTCTTGGTTACAAGTGATCAGACAGTGAAGCAAAAGTTTCTAATTGTGTATCCTATGGTAAAAGCTGAGTGTGAAATACTTTCCTATTAAGAGCCAAGCTCATATATCATCACTGTATGAGTAACCTCATGTACAGGAAGTTGCCCTGGTAATTCTAATATCCTAGAGTTAGCAGAAGCAAATTGTGTAGAATAAGGAGGAAAATGTTCATTAAATGGTTTATGGGGGTGTTAAGAATGGCTACCCCATAATAATGGCAGTAAATTAAAACTCAATTTTGAAAGGGAAAGGTGCACCAAATTAAATAACACATCTTTTTCTTCTGTCCACTTAGAAGTTTACGTGTTTGACCACCCAAGTTACTTGTTTGAATACTGGCAGAATTTAATAGAAATTCTATGTTATATACCTAGGGTACCTGGAGGGAGACACTTGAAGAGATAACATCCAACCAAAACCAAGGCAGTTTTAGGCTCAGCAAACTTCAAACCGAATCCCTGCTCCAGTTGCCTGAATATTTGTAGTACGACAAATTCTGTCTTGGCCTGTCTGCAGGCCTCTTGAAATTTTCCCTCAAATCTAGCCTTATAACACAGGCTGCTCCTATGGGATTGTTTTTATCCAGATCAAGAGCATTTTTCTGGATTGGTGTTTACAGTGTGTCAATGTTTCATGTCTATATAAGAGAAAAAAGCATTTGGGGTGTGTGTATGTATGTATGTGTGTATAACTTTGGTGATTTCAAGGAGCTTTGGTGGCACAGTGGTTAAGCACTCACCTTCTAACTGAAGGGTCAGTAGTTGGAACCCACTAGCTGTTCCTTGGAGGAAAAGACCTCACAATCTGCCTCATAAAGATTTCGATTTAGCAAACCCTGTGGGGCAGCTCTACTCTGTCTTGTAGGGTTGCTAGGACGTAGAAGTGACTCAGCAGCACACAACAATATAGTGATTTCCGAAAGCACAGCTGGGCTCGTCTTTCTAACTGAATTGACTAGTTATTTCTTAGCTTTCAACTAATGAGTGGGGGGTGACTGCTAGCATTTTAGTACATTCCTGTGAGGAGGCCTGGCACAGAGGGAAGTGGGGAAGAACTAGAGTGAGTGAATCCTGGGATGTCTGATTAATGCCCTTTGCCTTCTCCTGAATTTGCATTTATAGGTATTGCTAAGGTATGGTCAGCAGAAGCTTTGCCCAGAAGTCCTGCTAATGATCCTGCTGTTCATTTAGCAGGGCTTTGGGAAGGGAAGGAACAAGCTTCATTAGCCCAGATATGTGGCTCTTGGACAGTGAGGAGAGGTGGAGTCTGCATTTGCTGAAAGTCAATGAAGTACGCTGCCGTGTAAGAGCAGGTCAGCACCAGCAAAGGTTCAGTAGATGGGAGAGCTAGGTTTTGATGAAGGGAAAGAGTAGTGGATGTGAACGAAGAGGAAATGTTCTAATCATATTATTCTCTTCCTGTGGTTCCTTGGGTTGTAGTGAGATTAAACTGATTCCCACCTGTGAAATACCTTGTGCCTCTTGGAATAGAGAACAAAAAGGCAGCGTTGCTGGCCTCATTCTTCCTTTGCAGTGCCTGTGGGTGTCTCAGCTTCTGTGTTTTCTCTAGGAATTCCCTTCCTTCTATCCCAGACATGGCTTCATGAGAACTCATTGTTTTGTCAAGGATATTGAGTCATGAACATCCTTTCTAGACATTGCTCCCAGCTGCAAACATTCTCAATACGCTAAGGTGGCAAAGAAGTGATTCCCCTCTTTCTCTAGGGCAGATGCCAGTATGTGAACTGTATAAGAGTGATAATAAACTTGGCAACATTGCCAAGTCTGTAAAATGTTTTTTGCTGTTCTTTCTTATTCTCTGTCTTCATGTCTTCTACCTGTGTTGACTCTCTTTCAGCTCTGGGTGCCATTGTCTCTGCTGTCCTCTTAGGTACTATGCCACACCTGCCTTCCATTCTCATGGTGAAACCCCTTCTAGATCTCTCTTCTTCTGAAGGAAGAGGGCAGTGGGTTCTAAAATTACTCTTTTCCCCTTTAATCCCTCTCTTCCCCTTTTTCCTCCCTTATTCCATTCAAAATTCCTTCCTGTGGTAATCTTAGCTATAGAGAAGTCCCAGTGATTAAGGTCACTGTCATAGATTGAATTGTGTGCTCCCTAAAAAATGTGTCTAGTTTGGCTAGGCCATGTTTCTAGATATTGTGTCATGTTCCTATTTATTGTAAATCCTACTTGTATGATGTTAATGAGGGAGGCTGGGCAGTGTTTGTGTTAATGAGGTAGGACTCAATCTGTAACATTGTATTGTGCCTTAAGGCAATCTCTTGGAATATAAATAGGAAAGGGAAGTAAGCAGACAGCTGGGAACTAACAAAACAGTGCCAGGAGCAGACTGTGTCCTTTGGACCTGGGGTCTCTGTGCCTCAGAATCTCCCAGTCCAGGGAAGGATTGAGGAGGGGAACCTTCCTCCAGAGTCAACACAGAGAAGGACTTCTCTGGAGCTGATGCCCTGAATTTGGACTCTTAGCCTATTTTTCTGTGAGAAAATAAATTTCTCTTTGTTAAAGCCATCCTCTTATGGTATTTCAGTTACAGCAGCACGAGATAACTAAGACAGTCACCCACGCCCTATGTGAACTGAATGACTGATGGTACAAATTGCCCTCAGAGCTGCTTGCCTGATAGAACACTAACCTGTTCAATAAAATGAGTGTCTAGTTAGTGGGATGTGTGCTAGAGATTGGACTGGGAGCCTAGAACTACGGCAATCATTTTGATACATTAGAGGTCACATTGGTCTAAAGGGGAGATAGAAATATGAACATCTGTCAGTTTAAGACTCCAAAAATATGGAAGACCTACATGGGCTCAAAGAGAAGAGAGCATGGAGAAGGGAAGAAAGCAATGGAGAGAGAAGGAGCTACTGATGATCCATAGTTATTGATTGCTCTTGACTTCCTAGCTGATTGTTGTGTTAATTATATAATGATATAAGCCAAGCCAGCCAAGTGCCAATTATATAAGTAAACTAATTAATTACATAATTAGTTAAATTCTAACAAATTGCTGATAATTTAAAAAGTTGTTGCTTAATTAATAGGTCTGCAATTCATTGGTTGTTGGAGGAAATTAGAAGGGTTACATTTGAGATGAGAGATAAGCTTTCCCACCTGGGCTCTGAGTAGAAAATTCCCACTAAGCTAAACAGCTCTGTTAGTCAGCTATTGCTGCTCTAACAAAAATATCGAAAGTGGATGGCTTTAAAAAGAGAAATTTTATTTGTCACAGTTGAGTAAGCTAAAAGTCCAAATCAGGGTGTCAGCTCTAGAGGAAGACTTTCTCTGCTGGCACTGGAGAGAGATCCTTGTCATCAATCTTCCCCTGGACTGGAAGCAGGGGAAGGTCCGTGACGTGCAGGGATCCTGGTCCTTTCCAAAAGATGTGTTCAATTCCTGGCATAGGTTTCTTTCTTGAAGGTGTGAAGTCCCCAAATCTCAGCTTGCAACCGTTTCTTCTTATGTCTCAAGTGACTGCTTCAAGGTAGAAAACAAACTTGCACATTGAATTTTGCTCTACCAATACAACCGCCAACCATCTACCCTCACTAGTGTCACAGAGGCAGAAATTCCAACATGGAGGAACATCACACAGTATCAGGAATTATGGCCCAGCCAAATTGCTGCAGATATTTTAGGGAACACAGTTTAATCCATGACAAGCCTCTACTGTAGTCTTTCCCCCTTGTAGCCCAAGCATGGGGAGAAGTGCTACACCGAATCTCACTGAACCTGTTGTCACTGACAACTTGTGGTAATGACATCTTGAGTGCTACATAGCATGTGTACTTCTGGTTCTGTGCCATGGAAGTCAGATGTGGGATAGACAGTCTTCTCAGCCCTGATAAGGAGAGGCCAAGGTTCCTGAAGGGACCTTGAGTGCAAGTGCCCTTCTCCAGCTTCTTGAGAAAGAAGGGAAGGTCAGAATTGATCATGGATTTGAATATGCAGTACCACTGAATGTCAGATCTCAAAAGAAACTAATGATTGTTTAATTTTCTCATTTTGGGGGTGAAGAATGTGAGGTCCAGAAAAATAGCTCTTCATCCTGTGGCGCTGAGCTGACAGTCCCTTCTCTAGAACTGAGGTCTCTTGCTGTCCAGTCCCACTGCAGCCCTGTACCAGCAAAACCCTATAGTTATGATGTTGCATTACATAACTTTAGAGTGTACTTTTACATTTTAGGTTCTATGTTTTAGAATGTATATAATATATTCTTTTAATGCCTTGCCCCAGCACTGAGATAGACATTATTTCCTTTATATAAACTGAGACTTAGTGATATTTGAGGACTTATTCCAAGGTCTTGCTATTTAGTAAATGCCAGAACCAGCATTTAGACGAAGATTTCCTGACTAAGTCCCATGTTTTTTCCAACACTCCATGTGTGACTCAGATCCACTGCCAGAGATATTCAGTGAACTATTAATAAGCAATTCAGTTTTGCAGGCAAAGTATTTTATATCACATTTGAACTTCATAGATGTATGGGGTAGGCCCTATGCTAAATGCTTTACTATTTTATTAATCCAAAAACGACTCTACTAAGTATTACTGCTACCCTTATTTTATAGAATAAGAAACCTGAAGGCAAAAGAGGCAAGTAGCTTGCTAACTGACAGCCAGAGCAGCTAGAGTTTGAACACAGGGCTGCATGAGTAGAGAGTTTCTTATACATGATGATGTACTGAATTGCTTTCTGTACTAATTATATACCTTTATCTCCAAAGAACTGACTATTGCAAGAAAGTTTTGAGTGCCTATTTTTTCTTTTGTAATGTACTCTTTGAAGCTATTTGTTAAAAGGACTGTCAATTTGTCTTTATGAATGTGTCCTGAACTGCTGATGTTCTGTCCATCATTTTCTTAAACCCAAGAGATATCTTCAGATACCACTAGGATAGGGGCCAACTTGGACGTTATAAATGCCACACTTTTCTAAGATCAGCACAAGGAGATGACTATGTGAATTTTCATTTGGTGTCAATCATGAACTACAAGCAAATAGTGAGGGAGTTGCCAATAAAGTATCAGCAGGTGGGGCTGATTGATGCTTGAGATTATGTGGTTGCCACCTGTGGTAAAGCCTGGCTCTGCCATTCCCTCGCTGGCTTACCTGTGGCATGGTCACCTGTCTTAGGCAGTCATCAGTTGAATGCAGGTTAAACTAGGAATCTCTAAGGCTTCTTCTACTCATTTTTATTCAAGTCTCTGAAAGAAAGCTATCTGGTCCTTGGTTGGTCTTTTTCTTTTTTTAGAGGAAAAATTCATATATTGATAAAATTCATCATTTTAATCATTTTAAAGCATGCTGTTCAGTAACTTTTAACATCATGCAACCATTACCACTGTCTAAGGAAATAGAGCTTCCATGCCCAAGGGCCAAAGAACAAGGCCTGCTGGGACCTGGGGGATGCGGTGACCTCCCTGACATATTAGGAGGAGGCTGCCCAAAGCCAAGGGAGTGAAGTTGCCATTTCACCAGGCCTGGAAGTTGGAGCTGCAGCCAGGACCGAGGGGCCTCCACTCAGAATCTAGAGTATGTGGCCAGCACTCAGAGTCTGGACGGCAGGGCTGTTGTCTAGATGGTTGCAGAGAACGAAAGATTATTTTCAAGCCTTGAGAACTCATGTAAATTGTTCTACTGGGATTTTGACGTTCTTAGTACCCATTATTCCTTTTCTTCCTACCAATTTCTCCCATTTGGAAATGCCAGCCTTGTGCCTGTTCCATCATTCTACTTTGGAAGCAGATAAGTTGTGTTCTAGGTTTCACAGATGAAGAAGAATTTTTTCAGAAGATAGAATTGACATTGGGAATTGATTTAAGACTTTTGGAAGGATATGATGGTGTGCATACATTTTATGTGTGTCAAGGACATAAATTTTGAGAGGCCAAAGGGTAGAATGTTATGTACTGAATTGTGTCCCCCACCCACCTGCCCAAAGTGTGTGTTGACTTGGCTAGACCGTGATTCTCAGTATTGTATGGTTTTCCTCCATTTTGTGATCTGTTGTAATTTTACCATGTGCACTATAAATCCTAACCTCTATGATGTTAATGAGGTAGGATTTGAGGCAGATTATAATCTACAGGATTAGGTTGCATTTTGAAATATAAAAGAGAACTGAGCAGAGAGGAGAGGGACCTACTTACCATTAAGAAACAATAGCAAAACAAGCTGCCATCTAAGTAGCATCAATTGGTGTCAATCCACGTGGAGCAGAAGACACTGAAGGACATAGTAGACACAAGGAAATATGAGCCCAGGATATGGCAGGGGCCATATGATTCAGAGACTGCATCAGCATGAGATTGGAAAAACTAGATGGTACCCAGCTACCACCAGTGGCTGCCCTGACGGGTACCCAGCCGCCGCTGATGACTGTCTTGACAAGGAACACAACAGAAGCGAACTCGTCAGACCAAGATTGGACTGGACAATAAGGCATAGAGTGATACTGGTGAAGAGTGTGCTTCTTGGCTGTTTGAGAGGCTCCTGCCCAGAGGTGAGATTAAGGGTGGAGGGCAGACAGGAGTTGGTTGAATGAATGTGGGAAATATAGGGTAGAAATTAGGAGTGCTCTCCCAGCGTTGGGAAAGCAGCTAGAGCTGCATGGCAATGTGTGTTTGGAGTTTTATATGCCAGATAGACTTGATTGTGAGCTTTCAGTTAAAGCGCAGTAAGATATTTATTTTTTTAAAAAGACAAATGTCACTTGGTCTGAAGCACCGTATTAAAGTATTCCTTTAATGAACAATAAAAAAAAAAGAGCTGTGTGCAGAGCACACCCTTTGGACTCACAGTTGCTGTGCTGAGAAGCTCCTAAGATCAAGCAAGGATTGATGACAAGGACCTTCCCTGAGGCTTGATAGAGAAAGAAAGCCTTCCCTAGTGCTGATACCCAGAAGTTGAACTTACAGACTCGTAACTGTGGAAAATAAATTTATGTTTGTTAAAGCCATTCACTTATGGTGTTTCTGTTATAGTGACACTAAATAATTAAGACACCCAAGTTGTAGCGTGAAGCAGTATTTCATTCCTTTTTTATGAGTGGATAGTATTCCATTACACACACACACACACACACACACACACACACACACACACACACACACACACACACACACACACACACACACACACACGCCATAGTTGTTTACCCATTCATCACTTGGTGGGCATTTGAGCTTTTTCTACTTTTTGGCTACTATGAATGACTACTGTAAACATTCATGTACAAGTTTTTATTTAAACGGTTTTTTTCAATTCTCTGGAGTGGAATTCCTAGGAGTGGAATTGCTGGGTCATGTGGCAATTTTATCTTTAATTTTTTTTTAGGAATGACTAAACTGTTTTCCACAGTGGCTGAAGCATTTTGGATTCTTGCCAGCGAGGTACCGCGGTTCCAGTTTCTCCACATCTTCATCAATACTTGCTAAATTTCTGTTTTTTTAAATTACACCCATGCTATAGGAGTGGTTACCTCCTTGTGCTTTTGATATAAATATTTTCCTGATGGCTAATGATGTTGAACAGTTTTTATTGTGGTTACTGGCTGTTTGTGTATCTTCTTTGGACCTGTTGTTTGGCTTCCTTCTCTGTTTCATTGATCTGCCTTACCGATCTTGTGGTGGTTCATTGTTGTTTTAATTACTGTCATCTTTCTAATATTTTTGGTTCTTTTTTTAACCATTCAAATGAATTTTTCATTCAAAATATTCCAGTTACAGAAATCTGATATACTTTTAGCTAAATGACAATGAATTTAGATACTGAATTATAAGAAGTAGTTGTTTTTAAAATAGGAAACTTTCTACCAAAGTTTATAGTATATCTATCTGCTATTTACTGAAGTTTTCTAGTCCTCTGAAATTTCCTGTTACTTTTATTCCCTGATACTTTGTTGTTATTATGAATGGGCTATTTCCCCATACTGGGAGATTCTTATGTTTTGTATTTATTAGTAGCAGATCACCACATCAAACATTCTTAGTTGTAGTAGTTTTCAGCTGGCTCTCTTGGGATAATTTCATTATCTGTGGCTAATCATACTTTCATCTCTTTCTAACAATTTTAATTATTATTGATCTTCCTTGTGTAATTATACTGTCTAGAACTTATAGAACTATATTGGATAGTGGTAGCAGTATCTGGTTCCTAGTTTAATTTTTGATCTTAATGGGAAGGCCTCTGGTATTACATTATTGCTTGAGGAAAATACTAGTATCATTTTAAAAAGTCATCTTAAAATTCCCACTTGGGCATATTGTCAGTGTCCTTCAGCCAGCACCTACCAGGAACAGACCTGTAGTTGAACAAGATGTGTTTATAGTTGCAGTGAAGGAGAATGCATACCATAAGGAACTATGGGACATCTCTGGAAGAGGATGTTACAAAGGATTTATTATAGGTTTTGGCATAGGTGATTGTGGGCAGGTTCCCTACAAGAAGCAAGAGTTCCCTTTGGATTGGGTACTGCCGGGAAGCAGAGACAATTATGTGGTAGAGTATCTCAATACAGCTTATCTACAGGGAGGGCAGAATAGACTGAGGCTAAAGATGCAATTGGTCAAGGCTTAGCAATTACTCCTGTTAGCCAGAATAGGGAGATGCCTTTCTGTGACTTGATCAATGTTCATATTTATCAGATATGATGACTGAGTAGTCTTGTTTTTGTCTTAAGCCATCGTGGTCGCAGAGTAGTCCTGTGTGATGTTGATGTCTGTGAAATCATTTTTTGTTTAACAGAAGACCTAGGTCTAGCTGTGAGTTCTCGGCCAGCTCCTGAATGTCAGCTGCTTTTTTCTTTCTCACTATGCTGCTAAAACACTCATGAAGTATCTATATTTGAATCAAGAGGTAGTTATGTGAATACAACCAGGGGGACACTTCATGGTATAAAGTCAGGAAAGGTGTGCATAAGGGTTGTATCTTTTCACTGTAACTTTTCAGTCTGCATGCCAAGCAAATAATCTGAGAAACTGGATTGTATGAAGCAGAATGAGGCATCAGGATTGGAGGAAGACTTATTACCAACCTGTGTTTGCAGAGGACACAACACTGCTTTCCGGAAGTGAAGAGGATTTGAAACTCTTACTGATGAAGATAAAAAACCACAGTCCTCAGCATGGATTCCACCTCCTCGTCAAGAAAACAAAAATCCTTACAACTGGACCAGTAAGCAACATCATGATAAGTGGAGGAAGGATTGAGGTTGTCAAGGATTTTATTTTACTTGCATCCACTATCAACACCCCTGGAAGCAGCAGTCAAAAAAGCACCTCTTGAAAGTATTAAAAAGTAAAGATGTCACTTTGAAGATGAAGGTGTGCCTGATCCAAGCCATGGTATTTTTAATTGCATCATATGCATGCAAAAGCTGGACAGTGAATAAGGAATCAGAAGAAGAACTGATGCTTTTAAATTGCAGTGTTAGAGATGAACACTGAACATCCCATGGCCTGCCAAAAGAACAAACAGATCTCTGGAAGAGTACAGCAAGAGTGCTCCTTGGAAACAAAGCTAGTGAGAGCTCAGTCCCTGGAGGACATCAGGCTTGGTAAAGTAGAGGGTCAGCAAGAAAGAGGAAGACCCTTGATGAGATGGATTGACACAGTGGCTGGAAAAATGGGGTTAAGTATAAAAACGATTGTGGGCATGGCACAGGACTGGGCAGTATTTCCTTCTGTTGTACATAGGATCACTGTGAGTTGGAACCAGCTCAGCAGCACCTAGTGAAGCAATGCTGCTAATATCAGGGATTGATGTGGTAGGTAATGTTCTCTAGTGTTTTGTTTCTGTTGCAGAGGTATCTTCCCTCTCTCCACTGGAGATACCAAATAGTGTCCTCAAAATTTTTTTCAGGGATGATTTTCCCTGTGGTGTTCCCCCAAGATAGGGAAAAGCTTTATTCAGAAAGAAGAAGGGGGGGAAAGAAGGGGCTATTGTGGGGAGGGGACTGCTGCAATAGGGAGAATACTCTATAAGATTTGTAGCCATCCCAAAGAGTTAGGGAAAGAGTGGTATTCTTTTATACAGACTGAGGGTAAACAAGGATGGAAAAAACTCAGGTGGGGGAAGAAGGATGAATAGGTGACATCTCTGGATAGTAACTCAGAATGTTGCACAGTGAAGTCAGCTCATTATCTGGAGCCAGCCAGGCCAAGTGCCATCCAGTTGGATCGGAAGGGACTCTTAAAGATGGGTCAGGCTGAGGGTAGGCCGAAGTTCAGGGAGTTAGGGGAAGGAGCCAAGCTTACTGAAAGTTCCCTTGAGAAGTGTTTTGTTTCTGATCAATCAGTGGAGACAAGCACTTCAGTTACTTATTTATGAGGCAGTGGAGGTAGATGTGGAGGGTCTGTGTCTGGTTCTGTCCTGGGTAAACAAGGGGATGCTAATGAGTCTCATCTAAGTCCCATGGGAAGGGTGGTTGTTTGAAGCAAGTTGTTTTCCTGAACTCAAAGGGTAAGGGAATTTCTTTAACTGGTGCTGTTTTCTAATTCACAGGGTTCAGGTCAAGTTCAGTATTAAATTACTGTCCATTAAAATGCCAGGTTTTTTCCCCCTGACAAAGGAACTATGTTGTTTTTTGCAGGGCTATGATTGTGTAAAAACAGGTAGTGAAAGTGGCTAGAAAAAAATCGAATGAATAAAACTATCTCCTGCAACTCTACTTATGGTATCTTCATCTTCAGTGACAGAACTAGAAAAAATCGGTTTCCCAAGAAGGATTGGCTTTATCTCCTGCTGTTAATTAACCCAGTAAGAGTGAATATTATAATTTAAATGTGTCATTGTCTTAGCTATCTTAGTCTAACAGTAGTGTGTCAGCAAAAGTATATCTTTATAATGCTAATTTTTGGAAATAACTCTTAGTTTGTATTGTAGCAATTTTAGTGCCATCCTAATTAGGTGTGGATTCTGAGATTATTGTACAGGATTCACCTGCATGGAATTGTCTAGGTCTGGGACCATACTCAGCAAAGTGGAGACTTCCTATAAACATTTAAGTCTTCTTTAACAATTTTATCAGGGACAGTAGGGGTTCGGTTGTAGAATTCTCACCTTCCACACAGGAGAACTTCATAGGGGGCCACCACCTGACCATCAGTGGAGGCTTGTGTGTTGTATGATGCTGAACAGGTTTCAGCGAAGCTTGAAATTGACTAGGGCAAAAGGCCTGGCAATCTACGTCTAAAAATCAGCCATTGAAAATGTTGCAAATCACAGTACTTCTGTCAGCAACTGATCATGGGGATGGTGCGGGACTAGGCCGAATGGTGCATGGCGTCACTGTGGTTAGGGACTGACTTGAAGGCAGAGAACAACAATGGAAACCCTGCTGGGGGAATGGTTCAGAGCTATGGTTGCTAACCAAAAATTTGGCCATTTGCTTCCACCAAGTGCTCCTTGGAAACGCCGTAGGGTAGCTCTGCTCTGTCATATGTGGTCCTTGTGAGCTGGAATTGACTCAACAGTAATGGATTTTTTTTTTAAACAACAATGATATATCACCAATCAGCTTTTTTCACTCCTTCTGGCTATTTAGTTAGGTATTTCTTTAAGAAAACCAGCCCAGTGTTTGTGTTTCAAACTTGATTCTGGAGATTTCTGTGGATATCGTTGGAGAATTTAGTGTGCAAAAGATCAGAATGAATGTAACATGCTTAGAAAAAGTTTTCATTGTATCACTCATTTCTTTTCCCTGTTTCCTCATTTGAAAAGTGGCCATCTAAATAGTTGCTGTACAGGATTATTGTGAGGACTGAATGAAGTACTGTACGTAAGGTGCTTGTCCTGAGTAGGCGCTCAGTAATACTAGCTTTTAGGAAATGGAAATGAATATGTATACCTGGAGGACAAGTTGATGAATGTGTAGCAAAGCTGTGGAAGCATTGCTGTGGGAGTACGGAAAGATGTTTTGTTTTGTTTTAAATTGATGGCCACAAACTATAAAGGGCCGTTCATCCTTCACAGTACAAAGACGAATATTTCACATCTTCTCTTTGGTCCTCAAATCTTACACACTTTCCCCCTGTACCTGTCTCTTCACATTGTGGACACAAGAAATCTTCAGAGAATAACGCACTTATCTTCTTGTCACCAAATTTATCACCTTTTTCGCAGGTACCATTTTCCCTCATTCATGCTGGTCACAGTAGAAGGATCCTTGCTCCATTCAGGTGAGGTCTGCTCACTGTGTTCTGAATCCATCACTGCCCACCTCCTGAAACTCTCCACCCTGCCATCATTCTCTACTGGATCATTTTCGTCGGCACACAGACTGTTCTCTACTGTCTGCGTTAAAATGTCATCATCATTATCGACAGCACAGTTCACAGTTTCCTCTCTTGACCCCATGAGCCTCTCTAGGTCTGGCTCTTTTCTCTCCTCCTCTACATAGGTAGGTAACTTTCTTAAAGATTTAACTATACTTGTGGAAATCAGTGGGTGATACAAACAGGTAATGTGCTCTGCTGCTAACTGAAAAGTTAGAGGTGGAGTACTCCCAGAGGCACCTGAGAAAAAAGACCTGGTGGATTGACTTTCAGAAAACCAGCCACTGAAAATCCCACAGAGCACAGTTCTAGTCGGACACATGTGAGATTGCCAGGAGTCTGAATGAGCTCTTAGTAACTGATTGGTTCATTTTTCTTTTTTGTTGAGTTGTAACAGTTGTTTATGTATTTTGAATACTGCAGTTCACTCCTTAATACACCCTAATATGTCTTCTGTCTGCATGGAAACTGCCCTTGTCAAGGCCGTTGTCTTCCCCTGTAGCTGAATTCAGTAGCGCTTTTCCTGTCATTGCATCGACTTGATGGCCATGGGTTTTTGGTTTTTCCTGTGATGATTACCCTGCCATCTACCAGCTTATGACTGTGCCATGTTTTGGGAAACACTCTTGGGATTTCCACAAGGAAATGTTTTCCTCACTTTCCTAACCTCCGTCCTCCCTCCCTCAGTCCTCTTTGCTGACTGAGCTCATTAATGTGCCCTGTAAATTGGTTTTCAAACTTGTTGAAGTTGAGACTGCTTTACATTCTTAAAAATTGTTAAGGAACCCAAAGAGCCTTGTTTTTATGAGTTGTAGCTAAATCTATATTTATCTTAAGTTAAAATTGGTTAGCTAAAAGATATTTATACATTAAAAAATAATAATAAACCCAACTATAAGTTAATGTAAATAACACTTTTTAAGTGGAAAATGAGTCAGGATATTTTAATGTCTATCTTAGAATCTTTAAATGTAAGCAATGCTGCTGTGGACTTAGAAATAGAGTCTTCTAATTTTTTTAAATTATTTAATGTTAGAATAAAATATTTTTAAACAATTTAAAGTATTATTGCAAAATAAGATGACACACAGCATATTTCTTGCTTGTTTCCACATAGGCACAAGGAAATCTTAAGATTTCAAAATAATAATTTACTGAATGACAAAGAGACTACAGAGGTTACAGCAAGTATAATTAAAGATAGCTGGTAAGAGCAGAGTAGAAATACTGAGAACAAAGTTGATCTGAAAACATACATATACATAATTTAACCCTAATACTTTAGAAAATTCTGAAAAACATGAGAACATATTTAATAGCTTTGGACTGCTGTTATCGGATAGAATGTATCCTTTGAAAAACTCCACTGTATGCACATGGGAGAATGAAATTAAGAAAGATAAATTACATCTTAATGTTATTATAATCATTTTGATATCCTGGACCTTCTTAAAAACTACTCCTGTAAGTGAAAGTGTGCTTTAAGACACAGACTAGATATCTACTCTTATATGCCTACCTTCTCTTCCTAAATAATGTCATTGAATTCCACAGTTTTAAATACACATGCTTCAAATGTATATCTCTAACCCAAACTTGTATATACACTGGCCTACTCAACACTTTCACTGACATATCTAATATTTCAAAATTAACATATCCAAAGTAGAACATTTGATGTTCTCCAAATATGCTCTCCCCTCTGTCACTCATCTCTCAACTTCTCATACTGTTGTGATTTGCATGTTTCTCTGATACCAGAAGCTAAGCTACTGGCATTTCAAACACCAGCAGGGTTACCAATGGTGGTCAGGTTTCAGGAGAGCTTCCAGGCTAAGACAGACCAGGAACGACTTGGTGATCTATTTCTTTAAAAGTTGTCAGTGAAAACTTTATGAATGGCAGTCAAACATTTTCAGATATAGTATAGGAACATGAGCCCCACAGGTTGGAAGGCATTCAAAATACGACTGGGGAAGAGTTGCTGTCAAGTACTGTTGATAATGGCATGGATAGAGTAAAGTTTTCAGAACCTTCATTTGCTAATGTAGCATGACTCAAAATGAGAAGAAACAGCTGCAAACATTTATTAGGTATCAGAACATGGAATGTATGAAGTATGAATCTAGAAGAACTGGAAGTTGTCAGAAATGAAATGGAATGCTTGAAGATCAACATCCTAGGCCTTAGCGAGCTGAAGTGGACTGGTACTGGCCATTCTTTAATTGGACAATCATATGGTCTCTGCTAGGAATGAGAGTTTGAAGAGGAACACTGTCATTTCATCATTAGAAAGAACATTTCAAGATCTATCCTGTGATACAAGGAAGACCAATTAATATGATTATTAATCAGATTTCTGACCTAACCACTAGTGGCAAAGATGAATACATTGAAGAGTTTTTACTAGCTTTTACAGCCTGAAGTTGATCAAACATGCACTCAAGATACGTTGATAATCACCAGTGGTTGGAATGTGAAGGCTGGAAACAAAATAGATCAGTAGATGGGAAATATGGCCTTGATGATAGAAATGGTGCTGGAGATCACATGATAAAATTTTGCAAGACCAATGGCCTACTTGTTGGAAATAACTTCTTACAACAACATAGATAGCAACTCTACATATAGACATTGCGAGATATAATACATAGGAATCAAATTGACTAAATCTGTGGAACGAGATGAAGAAGAAGCCTAATATCATCAGTCAGAACAGCTGCAGAACAGACCATCAATTGCTCATATGCAATGAAGCTGAGAAAAATTAGAAAAAGTCCAGGAAAGCCAAAGTAAGAGCTTCAGTGTATCCACCTGAATTTAGAGACCATGTCAAGAATAGATTTGGTGTGTTGAACACTAATGACTGAATACCAGATGAGTTGAGCAATGACATCAAGGGTATCATTCAACCCAGCCAGATAGAAGCAAAATGTCATTATAAACAGAATAGAGAAAGAAATGATGGCCATCAGAAGAGACTGAAACTTCTCTTGAATGTAGAGTGGCTAAAATGAATGAAAGAAATGATGAAAAAGAAGAACCGAACAGATTTCAAAGAGTGACTTGAGAAGACAAAGCAAAATAGTATGGTGAAATGTGCAAAGATTCGAAGTTAGAAAATCAAAACAGAAGAACACGCTCAGCATTTCTCAAGCTGAGAAAACTGAAGAAAAAATTTAAGCTGCAAGCTGCAATACTGAAAGATTTTATGGGCAAAAATTGAATGATGCTGACAGCATCAAAAAATTAGTGCTCAGCATTGTATTTTGGTGAGTAGGTCTTAACAGCTTGTGAATGGTCATTGAGACGCTCTACTGATCCCACCTGATGTGGAGCAAGGGGGAATGAAGAAAAACAAAGATCAAGAGAAAGATTAATCTGAGGAACTACTAGCCCACAACTATTCCAGCCTCCACCAGACTGAAGCCAGAACAATGAGATGGTGCCTAGTTACCACTGCTTATTTCTCTGACAGGGATCACAAAACAGTATCCTAGACAGGGATGTAAAATATGTAGAACAAAATTCAAACACACAAAAATAGACCAGAGCTACTGGTCTGACAGCTTGGAGAAACCCCAGTAGTATTGCCCCTGGATAGCCTTCTAACTCATTACTAAAGCCACTCCTGAGGTTCACCCTTCAGCCGAAGAGTAGACAGGCCTATGAAACAAACAGTAATGTAGTTCAACCATGAACATGAGATGAAATGAGTGTTCCAGCCTGGGGACAAGGACAAGAAGGGAGGAGGGGGTAGGAAAGCTGGATGAATGGAAATGGGGAATCCAAGGTTGAGAAGAGGAGAGTGTTGACACGTCACATGGTTGATGTCACAAAACAATATATGTATTAATTGTTTAATGAAAAACAAATTTGTTATGTAAACCTTCACCTAAAACACACTCAGAAGAGCTACCAGGAAAAAAAAAAGGAAGATGAAATGCAAAGTCATTGTATCAAAGTAAGTTAATTGATGTTCAACCCTTTCAGGAGGTGTCATTTGATCAGAACTGATGGTACTTAAGGAAGAAGTACAAGTTGCACTAACAGCATTTGTGATAAATGGCTTCAGGAATTGATGGAATGTCAATTGAGATGTTTCAATAAAAAAATGCAACAATGGAAATGCCCACTTATCAGTGCCAAGAAATTTGGAAGACAGCTACCTGGCCAACAGACTGGAAGAGATCCTATTTGTGCCTGTTCCAAAGAAAAGTCATTCAAGGGGATGCTGAAATTATCAACCAGCACTGTTAACATCACCTGTAAGCAAAATTTTGCTGAAGATAATTCACAATTGATTGCAGCAATACATTGACTGAGACCTAGAAATTCAAGCAAGATTCAGAAGAGGAGGTGGAATGAGCGCTATCATTCCTGACATGAGTTTGATCTTGGCTGGAAGTGGAGAATACTAGAAAGATGTCTACCTGTGTTTTATTGACTACACAAAGGCATTCGACTGTGTGGATCATAACAAGTTATAGATAACATTGTGAAGAATGGGAATTCCAGAACACTTAATTGAGAGCACTTAATTGTGGCCAATGTAGTACTTAGACTAAGAAGCAGTCATTCAGACAGAACAAGGACATACCATATGGTTTAAAATCAAGAAAAGTGTGCATTAGTGTTGTATTTTTTCACCATACTTACTGAATCTGTATGCAGAAAAAATAATCTAAGAAGATGGATTACAGGAAAAAACAACATTGGAATTATAGAAGGTCTTATCAACAATCTGTGATATGCAGATGACAAACCTTGCTTGCTGAAAGTGAAGAGGACTTGAAGCACCAATAAAGATCAAAACTAAAGCTCTCAGTATCAATTACACCTCAACATAAAAAAACTCTCACAACTGGACTAATGCACAACACCATAATTAATGAAGAAAATATTGAAGTTATCAAGGATTTCATTTCATCGGATACACAATCAATGCCCATGAAAGCAGCACACAAGAAATCAAGCAACGTATTGCATTGGGCAAATCTACTGCAAAAGATCTCTTTAATGTGTTAAAAATCAAAGATACCACTTTGAGGACTAAAGTGTACGTGACCCAGGTCATGGTATTTTCAGTCGTCGTACAAGCATGTGAAAGCTCGACAGTGAATGAGGAAGATTAAGAGGAGTTGATACATTTGAATTATGGTGTTGGTGGAGAATATTGAATATACCAAGGACTGCCAGAATGCCTTACAAGCAAGAATGGCGAGACTTCGTCTCATGTACTTTGGATATGTTTTTAGGAGTGACCAGCACCTGGAGAAGACATTAAGCTTGGTGTAAAGTAGAGGGTCAACAAAAAAGACTCTTAGTGAGATGGACTGATAAAGCATTTCCCACAAGGGGCTCAAGCCCAGCAATGATTGTGAGGCTGGCACAGGACCTCGCAGTGTTTTGTTCTGCTGTCACAAAGCCACTATGAGTCATGACCCACTTGATGGTCCCTAACAAGAACAACTCTCATCTGTTAGTCCTCGAGAGAGCATGATACTACTACCCACCTAGCTGCTCAAGCAAAAAATCATAGGAGCCCTTTTCAGTGCCTTCCTACCCCTTATGCCACATATTCATTCCATCAAGTAATTTTGAGGGGTTTCCTTCTAAACATGAATAAGTGTTAACTGTATTATTTACTTAATATTGGTCTTCTTCCCCTAGATTGATGACACAACTCAGGTCTCCTTGATGACTTTGAATGTCCTGTGCTTTGAATATACATGGAATCCACTGACTTCTCTCTACCCGTCTTCACTCTTTACCATCTGAGTCTAAGGTATCATCATGTTGCACATGGACCACAGCAACAGCCTTCATCTTCGTCATGGATTCATCCTTGGGCTACTATAATTCAGTTGCTGCACAGCAGTTAGAGTAATATTTTAATGATGCAAACTGTTTTATGTCATTTTTCTGCCTAAATTAGTTCTGGCTTCCAAAAGTTCTTCATGATTTGGCTGTTGCCTTCCTCTCCAGCCTTGTTCATACTACTTATCAGTGTCTTCATTTGGCTAGTTTCTTGAGCTCCTTTTCTGTTGCTTCAACATGGCAATCCCTTTCTCATCTTTGAGTGTTTGCATTGTTTCGACTTTCTTCTTGGATTGTTCTTTATGTGATTACATGGCTAGATCCATCTCATACTTAGTCTCCACTTAAGTGTCATCTTTTTCAGCAAGTTCTTCTCTGATCCCATTATCTAAAGGAGTGCTGCATAAGAGAAATATGATATAAGCCATGAAAACCAATTCCACTGCCATCAAGTGGGCTTTACCTCATAGTGACGCTATAGGACACAGTAGACCTGCCCCATAGGGTTTCCAAGAAGTGTCTGGTGGATATGGAATGGTGACGTTTCTGGTTAGCAGCCAGGATCGTAACCACTGCACCACTGGGGCTCCAGTCTTAACTCCCTAGGAGCCACATTAAAAGTAAAAAGAAACATGCAAAAACAATGTTAACAATATATTTTACTTAACCCATTGTATCTGACTCAAGGGCACTTGGCTTGGCTGATATATCCAAACTATTATTATTTTAACATATACCCATTATAAAATTATTAATTGCATCTTTTACATTTTTTTTTTTTTAATGCTAAGTCTTTGAAATCTGGTATGTATTTTATACCTACAACACATCTCAGTTTGGACAGTCCACATGTCTAGTACTCAGTAGCCACATTTGGCCAATGGTTACTGTACTGGACAGCGCAGCTTTAAAGCGAGACTACCCTCTCCCAGCCTTATTACTCTCCTTCACGACTCTTGTTTTCTTTTCATATTTACTGTCATGCTGTACAGGGGAGTGGTTATGAATATGGACTTTGGAACTAGATGAGCCGAGTTCAAAAACTGGTTCCACTGGTTTCTAGTGGTGTGCTGATGGAGAGTTACCTTTCATTTCTGTGCCTGTTTTCTTATATATATATAATATGTAAGATATGAACAGTATATGTAAAATTTATATATTAGATACAGGCCACATACCCTGGAAATTCCCATTACAATGAATTGGCATTTCTCATGCTGACAGAACTAAAGAAAAAATTCAAATGTAGAGTGGCAATATTGAAGAAAATATTAAATGACATAGGCAGCAGCAAAATAAGATGGAATGAATACATGAATCACTGTACCAAAAAGAATTGGTTGACATTAAACTCAGAAAGTAGCCTGTGATCAAGAAAACGATGGTAATGAAGAAGGAAGTCCAAGGTGCACCAAAAGCAATGGTAAATACAGTACTACAACAATTAACAGAATACCAACTGAAATGTTTCAGCAAATAGATGCCTCACTGGAAGCACTCACTCATTTATGCCAAGAAACTTGGAAAACAGCTACCTGGCCAAAAGACAAAGACAACCCATTCCCCAATAGGATTATAACCACAGTTTAGAGGTTAGGTTTTACAACACAAGTTTGGGGGGATGTAATTCAGTACTTATCTGAGAGTATTGTTCTGAGAATGTGAGGTACTTAGAGTAGGTACCTGATACATAGTAAATCTATGTAGGCGTTAGCTGTTAGTATTTACTTGTTTAAAGTTGGCCTTTCCACCCCTAGATTATATCTTTCCTGATGTCAGAACTTCTGTTTCCTTTGTCAGTCTTTGAATGTCCTGTGCTTGGGACATAGAGATGCTCATTGTTTTTATTGGATGAATTGAATGGATGGATGGAGAGGTGTGGTATGTCTAGGGTTTCGATATAGAGGATATAGTTTTTGAGCTTGGCCATGAAGTAAGGGTAGGACTTTCTTCATTCATGAAGAGAAAAGAGTATAGCAGTCAGAAAGAAGAGACTGAGTTGAGGGAATGCGTAGTTAAGTGTCAGGAGTAATCTGCTGTCAAAGGAGTGGGAAGAGAGGAAGAACATCAGGAAATGACATTGAAGTAATACTCTGAGGCCTGGACTGTGGAGGGCGGGGAAGGCCAGGCCACACTGTTTGCATTTTATTATATAACTTGTGGGCAGAAAGGGCTAATGGTATTGATGTTTTGGTTCTTTTCCTCTTTTTCTGTAGTATTTTAAGGGATATGGTTTTAGTGTTCCTTTTTCTCGTGTGGACTTTCCCAAATTTTGCTTTTCAAATGCTGTGTGACTTTTTAGACTTTAGAAGCTTTTCTTTTCTTTTTTCTGTCTCCTCTGGAATGGTTTAAATAACATTCCTGAAATCTTTGGAAGTCTAATGCAACCCTCCTGCAGGGCTTTGAACAGGAATGACAGGATTAGATGTCTGTTTAAACAGATAGTTCTGGAAGAAATATGAGCCATCTACTAGAAGTGGGAAGAATGACCATTAGGAGGCTGTTGCAATACTCTGGGTGAGATGTGAACTAAAAACAACCAAACCAGTTGCCATCGAGTCAGTTCCAACTTACAGTGAGTGAAGAGTCTGTGGACTAAGAGTGATTGTGGAAATGGGAAGATGGTGATGGAGTCAAGACACATCTCAAAAAGAATTTATAGGAGCAATGTGTGTAATATATATATAATCTGTAGGAGCAAATGATTGGCCTTGACTTTTGGTCATGAAGAAAAAGGGACTACAAAAGAAAGAAAGGAAAATAAACAAAGGCATAGAGTTGAGGGAGGGCATGTTAACTTATAAGGAGTACTGTGCTATACGTAATTGATCTACATGTTCTGTGAATTCTGAGTGCCTAACACGTGTAGGTAATATATCCTTGGATTTTAGGACATATTAGTGAACAAAAAAAACCAAAAGATCCCTGCTCTTGGCAAATCCCTTTCTGGAATGGGGAGATGGGGAGACAAACCATCAAAAAAATACATAAATACATAGTATGTTATAAGATGAAAACTGCAATATAAGAGGGTAAAGAAAAAGGAAGTAGAGCAGGGTTGGGGGAATATCGTGTGACTAGGGAGCGCCTTATCAGGGAAGTGAGAGTCGAGCAAAGACATGGCTGTTAGAGATTTCACCAAAAGGATATCTGGGAGAGACTATATGAGGGAGAGGACACATTTAAGCAGACACTTTAAGGACAAGTCTTCCTGGCATGTTTGGCAGACTACCAGGAGGCCAGTGTGACTGGGGAAGAATGAGCCAAGGATAGGTAGTAGCTTAGAAGTAACTAAGTAAACCCAGAAACTGTAGGGCTTTCTTGGCTGTCTTAAATATTTTGTCTTTTACTCTAATTAAAATGGGGAGCCACTGTAGGGTTTAGAGAAGAGGAATGGTCTAATGTGGCTTAGGTTTTAAAACGATTGCTTTGGGTGATGAAGGAACAAAGGTAGAAACAAGGAGACCTAGTAGGAGGCTTTTGCTGCGTGTCACCTGAGAGATCATGATGGCTTTAAGTGGGAGCCATGGAGGTGGGGGTTGCTAGTTGCAGTAGAGTCGACTTGGACTCTAGGCTGTGATATTAACAATGGAAACGTATCTCCAGGCCTCTTCTTCTGCAGTACCTCTGGGCACGTTTGGGGAAGTGACTGGATTCCAGATAGAGGAGCTGGTGAGAGATTTTGAGGTGGAGGATGGTGATAGAAAAGTAGGAAGGTTCAAGGTTTGTTAACCAAATTTGGGTACAGAATAGGGAGACAGCATGGAGAGATCCCATAAGCTTTGTTTTTGGACATTCTGAGTTTGAGCTACCTGGTGGGCATTTATGTGGGTGTCACACACTGGCTGTGAGTGAAGCAGAGCAGTTCCCAAACTACGGTGGTTCCAGAATTGGTGCAGTCATGCACTCATTCAGCGAATGATTCAAGGAATGAAGTAAACATTGTGTGCTGATCATGAAGACTGAAAAGGTAAGGGCAATGATAAATAAACGGGATATCAGAATCGGCTTTAGGGACAACAGACAAAATAAGGAAACAATATGGGACAATGAGGAGGGGTTTGATGATGGAGATTTAAAGAGAGTGCAGGGGCTTTCCAACTGAATCCCTGTGGAAGGGCAGCTCAGGGTTCACATATTGCTGTAAAACGGCTCATCAGTAACATTCTGGGTTGTTCGGCCTACCTCCCAGCACTTGTCAACCAGTTGGAAATAAGTTGAGAAGGCAGGAGTTTTGGCCTGGAGACAGCAAGGAGGAGCCATCAGTATAGAGGACTACACCAATACCAGGAGATAGTGGTAATGTGGGAGCAAGAACACTCATTTTGGAACCACCTCAACCTGGGAATCAATCAGTGATTTAATTCTGGGGGCCAGTTGTAACTAATTTGGGCCTTGGAATTGAATAAGAAAGAGAGACAGGTTATCTCAGTGTGAGAGAGCTAGGAAATATATAAAACTAAAACCCAGCCTATTGCCATTAAGTTGATTCTGATTCATAGCAACCCTATTGGACAGAGTAGAACCACCCATAGGCTTTCCAGGGAGTGGCTGATGGATTCAGACTGCCCACTTTTTGGTTAGCAGCTGAGGTCTTAACCATTGCACCAGTATGTGGATATAAATACATACAGAACACATACAGATACACATACAGTTATATCTACATATACATATAGTTATATCTACATATGTATCTGTCTGTCTCTATTAAAAATTGATTCTTATATTAATCCAACACTAGAGGGAAAATTCTAGCCTTCTACATTTTCCTTTTTAATAGTGGGAAATCTGGTGACCATTTTCCACACTATTTTTTACTCATTTTGCTCAACACTCTTGTATGCACTGGATCTTTGCCTCTTACCATTTACCCCTCCTGGGTGCACTGTACATTGCTGACCCAGGTAATGCCAGCTGACTGCTTGGCCTTGACAGGTAGAAGAGGAAGAAAAAGGAAACAACTTGTGTTACTTTATTTTTACTTTAATTCTGAATTATAATATCTTTAGAAATATGGAATTACATGATAGTTATGCTTTTTCTAATGCACAATGAATACATAGCTATTCAAATAACAAAAATTTGGGTGCCACCTCAGGTGCCTCTACTTTGTGAGCTAGTGATTCAGTGAGTTGTTCAGAGCAATTTGAGCCCTAGGGTTAACATCCTGGTGTGGATTGAGTTGTGTTCCATTAAAATGTGTGTTGACTTGGCTAGGCAATAATTCCCAGTATTGTGTGATTATGTACCACTTTGTGATATGATGTTATTATCCTATGTGTTGTAAATCCTAACCTCTATGATGTTAATGGAGCTTTGTTCACACAGTGGTTAAGAGCTATAACTGCTAATGAAAAGATTAGCAGTTCAAATCCACCAGCCACTCTTTGGAAACCCTATGGGGCATTTCTATTCTGTCCCACAGGGTTGCTATGGGTTGGAATGACTCTATGGCAAAAGGTTAATGATACTAATGAGGCAGGATTGTAGGCCAAGCAGTTATGTTAATGAGGCAGGACTCAGTTTATAGGATTAGGTTGTGTCTTATCAGTCTATTTTAAGATATAAGAGAACTGAGTAGAGAGGGGAGGGAGGGATCTCATTACCACCAAGTAAGAAGAGCCAGGGGCAGAGTACATCCTTTGGATGTGAGGTCCCTATGCTGAGAAGCTCCTAGTCTAGGAGAAGATTGATGACAAGAATCTTCCCCCAGAGCCAGCAGAGATAAAGCCTTCCCCTGGAGCTGGCCCTCTAAATTCAGACATTTAGCTTCTGAGAGAATAATTTGTGTTTGTTGAAACTATCCACTTTGGGTATTTCTACTATAGCAGCACTATATAACTAAGAAAGAATTCATACCAAGACTGGGGTACTACTTTAACAGATACCTACAATATGCAAGCAGTTTTGAAACTGAGTAGTGGGTGAGGCTAGAAGAATTTTAGAGTACCTAGCAGTAAAAACATAAACCTTCATGTCATAGGGGTTAAGTGTGACCAGGCACTCCTTGGAAATTCTATGGAACAGTTCTGTTCTGTCCTACAGGGGCACTATGAGTTGCAATTGACTCTACAGCAGTGAGTTTCATTTGGGTTTTGGGGTAGTAAAATCCTAGGTTGCTTTGAAGAGATTATTGGTGAAATTATGGACATCAAAGACAATTCTGGTGAGGGCTGAGAAGGAAATGAGGAGAGCTGAACACAGGAGATGGTATAGATGGTGAGATGCAGCAGTGAAGAAATTGCAGCAGCAGACCCAGGAGACTGGTGTGAGATAGTACAGAGTCAATCCATTGTGCAAGAGAGCAGAGTGTCTTCTGGTCAAGATTTACCTGCAGAGTGAGATGCCTGCAGGCATTTATTGACAGACCTGAAGAGCTTTGTCATAGTTGTCCATCAGGGCACCTACTAGGCTGCCCAAGAGGCCTGAGGGGCCAAGAGGCCAAGTAACCAGGAAGCAGAAGCTGAAGAGACAAGGAGCTCAGAAAGCAGAGCTACCTCAGTCTCAAAGAGCCATAGTTTCTGGGTCTCAAAGGTGGAACCATTGCTTACTGGGTCTTAAAGACAAGGGCCACAGCATTCTAGGTTTTGGAGAGTCAGATCTTCAGTTCTGGACTATGGGGCTGCCGTATACCAGTGCCAGTGGGATAGAACTGGATCCAAAGCTTATGAGGTGGGATGTCCAAGAGAGAGAAGGACAGGGCCTGCTGGGGCTGAAGGGGGGATGGACTAGGAGAATGTGGCTACCCAAAGCTGAGGGAGCAGAGTTGCCATTCCAGTGGGTCTGAAAGGCACAACAGAAGTCCATTTCTAAGGGGCGTCTACCTCAAAACTGGAGTTTCTGGCCAACACCCGAGTCTAGAATGGCGGGGCCATTGCGTAAATGGTCTCAGAGAACAGATGACTGTTTTCAAGCCTTGGGAGCTAATGTAGTATGTTCTGCTAGGTTTGGAATTTGCTAGGTGCCTGTTATGAATCAATATTTACTTGATGGTAGTGGGTTTGATTTTGGTTTAGGTGCCTGTTATGCCTTCTTTCCCTCCAGTTTCTCCCTGTTCTACCATTGTACTTTGGAGGCAGGTAATTTGTATTCTAAATTTTACAGATGAAGAGGAATATTTCAGAAGATGGCATTTGCATTCAAGATTGATTTAAGATTTTTGGGATAATATGATGTGATGAATGTGTTTTATAGGTGGCAAGATCATGAATTTTGGGGCCCAAAGGGTGAAATGTTATAGAATGAATTATGTCCCCCCAAAATCTGTGTAATCTTGGCTAGGCCATGATTCCCAGTATTGTATAACTGTCCACCATTTCATGATTTGATGTAATTATCCCATGTGCTGTAAATCCTGATCTCTATGATGTTAATGAGGCAGGATTTGAGGCAGTTATGTTAATAAGTGAGGACTCAATCTATAGGATTGTATCTTGAGCCAATATCTTTTGAGATGTAAGAGAGAGAAGTCATCAGAGAATGGAGAGACTTTGTTACTACAAAACAAAAAGAGCCAGGAACAGAGTGTGCACTTTGGACTTAGGGTCCTTGTATTGAGAAGCTCCTAGACAAGGGGAAGATTAATGACAAGGACCTTCCCCTAGAGATAACAGAGTGAAAAAGCCTTCCCCTGGAGCTGGCACCCTGAATTTAGACTTGTAGCCTCACAGATTGTGAGAGAATAAATTTGTTTGTTAAAGCCATTCACTTGTGGCATTCCTGTTACAGCAGCACTAGATAACTAAGACACATCCTGTATTATGAAGTCACTGGTTGCAATTAAGGACATGGTCTAAGTCAAAGATTTACATGGAAGGCAAGTGCTCCTGGGGGGCTATGGTAGTAAGACTGCCCTTTACTGTAGGAGGCTCCAGGAGATCATTTGTCTGTGGCTGTGTCAATGCTACCTACCCAGAGGGCATAACCAAAAAGACTGTCTGCACTTCCCTGACAATGCTCTTACTTTGCACCTAGAGAGGGGTGGCTCTAGTGCAGTGTGACTCACCATGAAGCCCTTGTGGAAGCACGGTAGACTGGCAGGTACTCTTAGGAGGCCAGACCCCTGACGTCGCCTTCGCCATTATGCTACCACCTTGAATCCTGGACTTGCAGGGCTGGGTAAATGTGCTGGCTATCAGGATTGCCTCCACAGATTTTTTTAAAAAATACAGATTTCTTGACCAGCTTTCTGCTACTCCACCAAAGTATTTGCTAATTTGAAAAACCTCCATTGGCTCTTCTGACATTAAACAAAGCTACTCTCGATGTTAGTAATAGTAGTAATTATAATAATTCATGTTTTGTATGCTAATAATAATAATGTGTTAACTACCAATTGCTATGTAACAGACCATCCCCAAACTCTGTGCCTTTGAACATCGTTTATTGGAATCCAGGCACCCCTTAGCTAGGATCGCTGCTTCAGGATCTTTTACAAGCTCAGTCAAGGTGCTGGCTAAGACTGGAGGCACGTCAGCGTTCATCTGGGGAAGCATCTGCTTTCAAGCTCACCCACATGGTTGGCGTGATTTGATTCTTCATGGGTTATTGAACTGAGGATTTCAGCTCTCTGCTGACTGTTGGCGAGTCCTCAATTCCTTGTCATGTGGCTCTTTCCAACCTGAGGGTCTTTCCAACCTGACAGCTTGTTTTGCCAATGCAAATCGAGTCTGCCAGCAACCTGGAAGCCAGTCTTCAGTGACTTTATCATAGGACTAAAGTCCCATTGTTTTTGCCGTATTTTATTCATTGGAAGAAAGTCTCTGGGTTCCGCCAGTTTTCAAGGGAGGGAATTACACAAGCATGTGAATCCTAGGAGGCAGAATCTTTACGGGGGCTATCTTAAACGTCTGTCTACCAGGGAAAAAACAGCACCTTTAATGTAAATGTGTAACATTGTATGATTTGTAGGCTTTTTCCCTCTTTTAATCCTCATAATAACCCATAATTCGGCGGCACTTGGCTTGGCTTGGCAATAACCCATAAACAAGTTGTTGGTAGATGCAAGTCTGAAACTCAGAAAAACCTTGGACAGGGTCACATGGTTCATTTGTCTCAGAGGTGGGACTAGAACTACTTTGATTCTCTTTCCACTGTGCAGCACCGTGCCAGCTGTTGTCTGTCTGCTCTGGCATCTAGTGATAGCCTGAGAGCTGTTCTCCTCTTATCTAGTCTGACTTTCCTATAACCTATTCTGCATGTTGCTGCTACAGCAATATTTTCAAAGCACACAGCTGTTTTTCCTTTGGAGCCCTTTCTGAGTTCATAATTATGGCTTCATTAGTGTAGTTACTTTTCTGCTTCCCCTTCTGATCCACAAGTTCCTTGATAATATGGACTTGGACTATTTTAATATACCAAGGACTTAGCCGAGTGCTGGGTGCATTATTTGTTGAATGGGGTAGGTGAGGGAATATCATTGAAATGGACCATATGAAGCCGGTGGCAGGGTACACAGACAGCACTGAGACTCGATGTTCTTGGGAGTTATGATTGCTGGTTGCTTGAACACGGGGGTGCTGGTCTCTCTGTAACCTATCTTGAATGCCAAGATCAAAGAGGGGCTCCAGCAGTTGCTGCGAGGCCCCTGCTGACTATTCCAGCCAGCCTACACTGACTGTGTTCCAAGGAATTGTAAAGCTTCGTCCCCAGAGCTGAGCCTTCCTGGGGAGAGGGGTCCTCTCAGTATTCCTTAAATGACAGTGGCAAAGAGTGGTACTTCAACCCTGAGTAGGTTCCAGGTCCTTCTGGGTCCTAGAGGCTGGTGAGCTTTATGTCTGTCACCTTGTGCATGGTGCACCAGAACCTCAGAAGGCCATGGGCTTTCTCCAGTGTTGGACATTTGTCACCTGAAAGATGGCTGTGCAAGCTCCGTGGCAGGTGGGTTGTGAAGTCAGAATGTATAAGCAGAGTAATGCTCTAAACACTGGACACCAAGCTTTGTTAGAAGTCAGAGCAAGGGCCAACCAGTCACATTATCAGTCAGTCGTAACACTTAATTGCTACTTCATAGTTGTCTAAAAGTTTTTCATTTGATGCTAATTGGTGGGGAATTCCATAGAGTAGGTTGTGACCAATTTTTAAAAGATAAAATATTTTATTTTGTTTTATTTCTGTTGCATATACACACAGATGTATGCTGGGTCATGATGTAACATGTATTTCTTACTCTAGGGATCTTGGTCAAAATGTTGGCAGAACACTGATGTACCAGCCTTCTGCTCCATATAATGTGTGGCCCACAGCCCCGTCTGGAGACGAGCAGTGATGCTCATGATTTCAACTTAGATTTGAATTTAAAATGTTTTCTGTATTTCCTCCCCCGTACTGTTTTGCATTCCTACTTCCTCCCAGCCTGGCAGACAGTAATACCTTCTTCCTCCCTCCCAAATGAAGAAGTAATGCTTATTGTGAAAAATCTAGACATTACAGAAAGGCATAATGAAGTAAGCCTCACTTCTCATCCCACCCAACAGTGATCAGTGTTACTTCTGTGTTATCTGGGAAGGTACAGCCGCCGGGTTGCTTGGAATCAAATTCTTTCCTAAAGAATTATTTGACTTCTGTGTCTGTGCATCAGCTTCTTCTATAAAATTGAAATGATAATAATAATAACTATCTTTTAAGATTATTGTGAGCAGTAAACAAATTAATGTACATAAAGAGCTTAAAACAGTACCTGGTACATAGTAAATGCTCAAAAGCATTGATAATATTAGCATTTTGGTATATATCCTTCTTGAATTCTGTTTTTAAATTCATACACAGGCATGTATGTATGTTTGTTGTGTGTGTATGCAGTGTGTATTTATATTTTAAGAATGAGTTTGTAATACATATACTGTTTTGTAATTTTTCCCATTTAACAATATATTGTACGTTTAAAAAATTAATGGTTGCCTAGTTGGCTATGCCACAAACTTAAAAATTTCTGCACTGTTTCTAATTTTTAGCTATTTCTAGGGGTACTGTGAAGAATATCCACAGATATATATAGTTGCCCATTAGTAGGATAAGTTTCTAGAAAAGGAATTTCTAGATCAAAGTGTGTGTACATTAAATATTTTAATGGAATTTCTTTCCACAAAGATTGTACCAGTTAGCATTCCCATATCATCACACCTCTGTCAACACTGGGTCTTTTGGTATTTTCAGGCTTCACGTATATAGCTAAAACATAACATTTCACACACACAAAAAATCTTCCTTTTTTTGTTTAATAGTAAAGGTAAGCATACTTTCTCATGGTTTTGGTCACTTCCATGAATTGCCTATTTATATTCTTTTTCTAGTTCTTTTTAAAAAATATAATGGCATGCTCATTTTTATCTTACTGATTTTTAGTATGTTTCAAATATTTATTTCTTAGTTTATCACAAGCCTGTCAATTCTATATATGACATGACATTAAGATATTTAAATTTTCTATATTGTTAGCTGTCTAAGCCTTTTTCTTAGTGGTATCTAACTTTGATGTTACACATCAAAAGTTCTTCTCTACCCATCCCAAGTTCTTTTATGCTCTGGCTTATGTTAAATTGAATATGTTCCAACTGAAAGTCAGAGTTATGGGGAGGAACTCCCTGGGATTTCTACCTTCCTTGTTGGTTTCAGAGTGTACTATCACAAAAAACTATGGTGTGTGTATGTGAATCACCACCATGGCTTCAAAATACGAGTCCTATCTTAATGTGCTGTGTCATGACATCATAGGAGAGTCTTCTTCCCCTTGCCTCACTTTCCAGTTCTGCCATGTCTAGTCCCTAGGAGATAGCCTACTACTGCTAATACTACCTGGAGGTGTTCCACTAAAGACCAGGTGTAATTATCAGTCAGGAGCAGACACGACCATGCTTGCCAGCCTTGGCAGCTAATCATGAGTGATTTTTTAATGTGTTTTAGGACCTTTACAAAATTTCCATTCTCTAGGCCAGGTTTCACTTGGAGTATTTATAAATGGGCCATCAGACTCTTAAAGACAGAGCCCCATTGAAGAATTTGACCACTGCGCCCTTTATTCTCTATTTAAGATAATGCTAAATAATGTTTAGATTTGACTCACGAGGATTTCAGTCCTCTGCTGGTGAGGTGAACTTCTTTGGCTGGAGAACTGAGACATTCTGGACATCCATTTACTGCATCTCGAAGACGGACATGCATGAGTTTGCCTCCAGCTCACCATGAGGCTCACGGGCTGGGTTCAGTGAGGACTTTTCAGGGAAAGGCATCCAAGCTCTTCTCTACCTGGAGCAGAAATGATGAGTTTTGGTAATAGCTGATAATCTCATTTGAAGCGGGTTCATCTCCAATAGAAACATTAAAACAATAAGCAAGCAGAACTTTTGGATGAACGGAGATTTCCTGTAGGGATTTTTCTGAGTATTACATAGTCTGTTTCTGCCACATAATGCATTCTTGTAGTAAAGGTACGTGTAGACCTTAGTGTGATTTATCTAAATACATTTGACAGTAGTTTGCGAATCCCCTTTATTTATTAGCAGGATGGAATAAAACATCATTAATTATACGATGAGTATTTGTATGGCTCCAGATCTAGAAAGAAGAATTTGAATTTGATTTATAGTCTCAAAGGAAGGAGAGTTACTACAACAGAACAGCTGTCCGTGATTAGTATAGCACTGAATACCATGGTTATCACATCTGTTGTCTTACCCCAGGCCTGCCTACAGCAACTTTGAAAGAAGTGATGGGGCAAATGAGAATGGAAAGACAACTTACAGAGGGGGAGAAAATATTTGAAAATCATACACAGTAAAACTTGTGAAAGCCAAAACTGTGTAAGGCAGAAACCTGTCAGAGAAGGAAAATTTAAATATTTCCACTGAAACAGGTGATAGAAAAACAGCAAGACTTCACTGTGTCTGTCAAAGGCGGAGAATTTGTGAGACTTGTAAAACAAAGCAAAGCAGTCTTGCTGAGTTTCACTTCTCACAGATTTCCCTGTATCTGATGAGGAATTAAAGTCTAAACCCAAACCTGTTGCCATCAAGTCAATTCTGACAACATAGCAACCCTATAAGATAGAGTAGAACCATCTCACAGGGTTTCTGGATTTGAACTGCAACCATTTGGTTAAAAACTGAGCTGTTAACCACTCTGCTACCAGTTAACCAAAATATATAAAGAACTCTTACAACTCAACAACGACAACACCAATAGCATGATTAAAAACTAGGCTAACGGCTTTAAGAGGCATTTCTTCAAAGAAGGTATACAAATGGCCAATAGGCAAATGGAAAGATGCTCAACATAATTAGTCATTAGGAAATGCAAATCTAAACCACAATGAGATGCCTCTTGACTCGCATTAGGATGGCTATTACAAAAAAAAGAAACGAGAAATTATTAAAGAGGATGCAGAGAAATTGGAACCCTTGCACGTTGTTGATAGGAATGTAACAGTGCAGTCACTGTGGAAAACAGTTTGGCAGTTTCTCAAAAAATTAAACAGAACCGCCATACCATCCAGCAATTCTGTTCCTAGATTTATGTACATCCAGGAAAAAAAAAAAAAGGAAACTGGAATGCAAATAGTACTTGTACTCAAATGTTTATAACAACATTATTCACAATAGTCAAAAGATGGAAAAATCTTGTGTTCATCAATAGATGAATCGATAAACAGAATGGGTATATATATGCAATAGAGTATGATTCAACCATTTGCTGTTGTTGTTGTTGGTTCCAACTGATAGTGATGCCAAGCACAACAGAATAAAATGCTGCCCAGTTCTGTGCCATCCCCCACACTCACTGCTATGTCTGACCTTATTTTTGAAGCCACTGTGCATTTCCTGTTATTGAGGGTTTTCTTTTTCGCTGACCCTTTGCTTTACCAAGGATGTTGCCCTTCTCCAGGGCCTGGCCCCTTATGATAGCATGTCAAAATTACATGAGATGAAGCCTGGCCATCCTCAGTTCTAAGAAGCATTCTGGTTATATATTGCTTCCAAGACAATTTTTCTTTTAAAAAAAAACCAACCAACAGAAACAAACATTTGATTGTGCTTCTAAGTGAAATGTGTAGCAAACTAGGTTTCCAGTCAATGATTCTTATACAGATTCTTCCACAACATTGATTGCAGTCCCTGCCAAGTGTCAGCACTCTCCCCATTTCCTGCTTGGGTTTCCATTTCCATTTCCATTAGTCCAACTTTCCTATTCCTTCCTGTCTCATCATCTTTGGGTTTGGGCAAAGGGTGCTCTTTTGGTTTGTTTTAGTTGGTTATTTTACGGAGTACATTCTTCCTGAATGTTATTGCATATTTTATAACCCCATCTATTATTTGGCTTAAAGGTGGCCTCTGGGAGTGTCTGCAGTTTCAAGTTAGAAGATTGTCGTAGGCCAATAGTTTCAGATGATTGTCCAACCAAAAACAAACTGTTGCCAAGTTGATTCCAACTCATAGCAACTCTAGAGACAGGATAGAACTGCCCCAGAGAGTATCCGAGGAGCACCTGGTGGATGTGAACGGCTGACCTTCTGGGTAGCAGCTGTAGCACTTAACCACTATACCACCACAGTTGTCTAGTGTCTTTTAACCTAGTAAGTTTGGTCTTTTTTTTTTTTTTTTTTTTTTTAATTTTGTTCTGCAGTTTTTACCCATTCTAATCAAGACCTTCTATTGTGATCCTAGAGAGAGTGGTTGACATAGTGGTAGCCAGCCACAATCTGCTTTTGGTCTCAGGTTAAAGGAGGTTGTGGTTCATGTGGGTCACTTGTTCTTTGGACTGATTGTTTCCTTGAGTCTTTGGGTTTCTTTGTTCTCCTTTACTCTAGGTGAGAAGAGACCAATAGCTGCTACATAATGACCACTCACCAGCTTTCAGCTTTCAGTACTCCAGACTCTACTCACCAGGATAGGATGTCAAACATTATCTTCATAAACTGTTTTTTGCTAATTGACCTAGATGTACCCTAAGATTATGATTCTTAGCCCTGAAATCCAGTAGTTTAGTCCCAATGTCTGAGTACCAAGTCAGATGTGTTTATTCTTCTGGAAGTCCATGGTATATTCAGTATTCTTTGCCAACACTGTAATTCAAATGCATCAGTTCTTCTTGGATCTTCCTTATTCATTGTCCAGCTTTTGCAAGCATACGAGGTAACTGAAAATACCGTGGCTTAGGTCTGGAACACCATAGTCCTCAAGTTGACATCTTTGTTTTTTGCCACTTTACAGAGGACTTTTGCAGCAGATTTGCCTGATGTATTGTGTTATTTGATTTCTTGACACCTGCATTGATGGACATTGATTGTATACACAAGTAAAATGAAATCCTTAATAACGTCAATATTTTCTCCATTTATCATTATGCTACTTACTGGTGTAGTTGAAAGGATTTTAGTTTTCTTTATGTTAAGAGATAATCTATACTGAAGACTATGTCTTTGATCTTCATCAGTAAATGCTTCCAGCCCTCTTCACTTTCAGTAAGAAAGATTGTGTCGTTTGCATAACACAAGTTTTCAATCAGTCTTTCTCTGTCCTGATGCCATTTTATTCTTCATATAGTCCAGCTTTTCAGACTGTTTCCTGGGCATACAAATTGAATAAATATGGTGAAACAATGCTGCCATGACAACACACCTTTTCTGAGTTTAACCCATGCAGTATCCCCTTGTTCTGTTTGAACATCTGCCACTTGATCTATGTAGAGGTTTCATGTGAACACAACTAAATTTTCTGGAATTCCCATTTTTCACAGTGTTGTCCATAATTTATTATGAGTCACACAGTCAAATGCCTTTGCATAGTCAATAAAACATAGGTCAACATCTTTCTGGCCTTCTCTGCTTTTAGCTAAGATCCATCTGACGTCAGCAATAATATCCCAGGTTCTGTAGCCTCTTGTGAATCTGGCTTACTTTCTGGCAGTTCCCTGTAGATGTACATGTGTAACCATTTTTTAATTTTCTTCAGCATAATTTTACTTGTGTGTGAGATCATTGATATTGTTTGATAATTTCCGCATTCTGTTGGATCGACTTTCTTTGTAATAGGTACATATATGGATCTCTTCCAGTCATTTGGCCAGGTAGCTGTCTTCCAAGTTCCTTGGCATAGATGAGTGAGTGCTTCCAGTGATGCATCTATTTGCTGAAACATCTCAGTTGGTATTCTGTTAATTGTTGGAGCACTGTATTTACCATTGCTGTCAGTGCACCTTGGACTTTTTTCTTCATTACCATTGTTTTTTTGATAACAGGCCTCTTCCTGAAGTTGTTTAATATCAACCAATTCTTTTTGGTACAGTGATTCTTAAATTCATTCAACCTTATTTTGCTGTTGCCTGTGTCACGTAATATTTTCTTCATAGAATTATTCAGTATTGCCACTCTAGGTTTGAATTTTTTCTTTAGTTTTGTCAGCATGAGAAATGCCAATTCATTGTAATTGGAATCACCTGGATGTGTGGCCTGTATCTAATATATAGATTATATGTATACATGGACATTGTGGAGAAGCTTGCTTATTTGCTCTGGTTCATGAATCTGGCTTGTCATCATCTGACCTCCAGTTCATGAGACTTGAGCCAGTGTGGCCTGTTGTATTTCCTGCCAATTTTGGAATCTGTTGGCCTTCACGATCTGTGAGCCAGTGGCCTGCCGTCTTACCTGTTGATCTTAGGATCAGCGAGGCTCTGGGTGATTGTATGTTTAATACTTTCCTATAATTTCATCAGAATAAGAGGTATAGGAAAGCTGGTTTGTTGGTCCTCTTGCTAGACAAAGTGGTAAAAGAAAGAGATGAGCTTAGGGCTTCAGTCATAGCTCATGTGCTACCTGAAAGACCTCAAAGTTGCCACTTGTACCTGAGAGGAAGCCTTATTTCTGGTAGTAACAACTGATATTGTCAAAACTGAAACACAGAGTCTTATTGTAGGAGTGGCTGAATTACAACACCAACCAAATTCTCAACCTTGAGTGGTGTCTGAAGTTAAAGTGAGAGTATTCATTGGGAAGAAATGAATTTCTGAAACTTGGGATGGGAACATACAGGCAGATGATCAGGAAGCTGAGGATATTAAACCCCTATTTTTTGTTGACTCATTCTTGCCAACAGAACTGGGTCTCCTAAGTCTGAAGAGATCATGATCATCTTTGTTTGCTAAACCACCCTCCTCGTTAAAACTGTTAGCCCTTCATCACCTTCTGATGAGATTAACCCAGCCAAATATGAAGAGCCTTTGTCTGAAACACAGCCTTGGTGGTCTCTTAGTCTTTGCTGGGGCACTGTCTGAGTCATTGCCTGAGGTGTCACCTGGGGTAGATGCTTTACAAGACAATATTGAATATTCCCAGGACCCATGCCCACCCTCATTTTTGTTTCTGTATCTGTTAACTAGACTTAAATCCCTGCAAGCACCAGAAGATGAAGCACAATGTGTGATCCAGGAGCAGATACTCCAAAAGAACTGCTTGACTATTCTAGTATGTGTCTACAGAAACCTGGAGAATATGTATGGGAATAGCTGTTAAGGGTGTGGGATAATGGTGCAAAGGATCAGTGTGAGTTTATTGATATTGGCCACCTAAGCATAGATTAAATGTTCAGCTCAAGAAGCTAGAAAAGAATCTAACAGTTTATTTGGTTGGTTCACTGAAGCATGGATTAAGCTGTGGCCTATACTAAATCAAACTGAAGGCTGGGCCTGCCTTGGGATACTGTAGAATGTATCCAAAGGCTTAGGGAAATTGCCATATTAAGTTCATTTATCACACTGGACTCATTCCCACCCATGGGAGGGCACATTTTTTACTACTGTGGTGAGCCACGGATTTGTGAAATGAGGCCCAGTGTCACTGAAGACTGCTGTGATTGCTATTTTATGTAAGTCAGATGTGACAATGGGAATTACCCTAACTATGGTTGGACTGATTGAACCCTGTGGTGATAGGGGCCATGAGGCAGCACTTAAATGACAAAGATGAGGTGGGCATGATTACTGTAACAACTAGAAGGGTCAAAGCACTAATCATATAGTCTGACTTGTATGGATTTATGGCATTGGTTGCTTAGGCATGGTGTCTGTATCTGTGAAGTAAATAGGAACTCTATTAAACATTTCTTTGATCCGTGCAAGAGGAAGAATTCTAGGTTAAGTAAATGGCAGTCTTATTTAATTGCCAAAATTGAGAGTCATGGCCCCTCAATCAATTCTTAGACTTAATCCAGTTTACAGATCAACAGCTCTCTGAATGAAGAGGAGCCTGGATCCCTGTCATGGACTGAATTGTGTCTCCCCAAAAGTGTGTGTAGTCATTTAGCTGGGCCATGATTCCCAGAATTGTAGAGTTGTTCTACGTTTTGTGATTTTCCTATCTTGTAAATCCTAATCTCTGCTTGTGGTTAATAAGGCAAGATTGGATTATGTTAAAGAGGATTAGGGTGGGACTGTAACACTGTTAGTAAAAGAGTTTCCCTGCTTTGTGGCTTGCACCACCTTTTATCCTACAAAAGATAAAAGGAGAAGGAAGCAAGTAGAAAGTTTAGAACCTCATATCATCAAGAAAGCAACACTGGGGGTACAGTGTGTCCTTCAGACCTGTAGATCCTGCACAAAGATGCTCCGAAGACCAAGGAAAGACACATCACAAAGACGTTCATCTAGAGGTAACAGATAGAGAGTGTATTCCCCTAGAGCCACCACCCTAAATTCAGACTTCTAGCCTACTGGACTGTGTAAGAGTAAGCTTTTCTTTGTTAAAGCCATCCACTTGTGGTTTTTCTGTTCAGACAGTATTAAATAACTATGGCAGTACCATTGAGGAAGGAGTGCAAGGTACCGCCAAAACATATACAGTGAATCTTTCTCCCAGCCTTCCCTAAAGGAATCTATGATCTTTTAGAAGAGTCACTGTTCACTGGGGAAAAGGAAATACTGAGACATTTTGGCGATTACTACACAGTGGTTCTGAACAGATACTAATTTCAGGAGACCTGAAGTATTACTGTAGTCCGTCAGTCAGAGTAGAAGGTATATGGAGGTCAAGCTATTAATGGAGTCTTAGCTCAGGTCTGTTTCACAGTGGATCCAATGAGTCCCTGAACCCATCTTACAGTAATTTTTCCAGTTCCAGAATGTATAATTGAAATAGATATACTCAGCAACTAGCAGAACCCCCCCGACTGGATCCTTGACATGTGAAGTAAGGGCTGTTATGGTAGGAAAAGCCAAGTGCAAGCCATTAGGACTGTCTCTACCTCACAAAGAAAAAAAAAACTCAATGTGGTCGAGTTGATGCTGACTCACAGCAACCCCATAGGACAGAGTAGAATTGCTCCATAGAGTTTCCAAGGAGTGCATGGCAGATTTGAACTGCCAACCTTTTAGTTAGCAGCTGTAGCACTTGCTGTAGCACTTGCCACCAGGGTTTCCTGGCTCTCTGTAGAAAAATAATAAACCAAAAGCAATACTACAGTCTTGGAGGGATTGCAGAGATTAGAGCCATCACCAAAGATATAGAAGGGTGCAGGAATGGTGATTCCCAAGCACATCTCCATTCAACTCACTTACTTGGTCTGTGCAAAAATCAGATGGATCTTGGGGAATGATACTGAATCACTATAAACTTAACCAAGTGGTGGTGGCTCCAATTATAGCTGCTGTTCCAGATGTGGTTTCATTGTTTGAGCAAATTAATACATCTGATACCTGATGTTGCAGTTATTGATCTGGTGAATACCTTTTCCTCAGTTTCAGTTTCCAAGGATCACCACAAGCAGTTTGCTTTCAGTTGGCAAATTTCTAGTAGTCCAATGGTGTGGGCCATTCATTGTAAATTGTAAGTTGTTATATCCGATCCCTCCTATAACTAAAAAGGAGACCCAGCATCTGGTGGGCATCTTTGGATTTTGGAGGCAAGATATTCCTCATTTGAGTGTGCCATTCGGCCTGTTTATCAAATGACTCAAAAAAGCTGCTAGTTTTGAATGGGGTCTAGAATAAGTAAAGTTTCTACAACAGGTTCAGGCTGCCATGCAAACACTATGGCACTTAGCCATATGATGTAGCCAATCCAGCGGTGTGCAAAGTGGAATAGCAGATAGGGATGCTGTTTGGAATCTTTGGTAGGCCCTGATTGGTGAATCTTAGTGCACACTCTTAGGATTTTGGAACAAAACTTGTTATCCTCTGCAGATAACCACTTTAATTTTAAGAAACAGTCTTTGGCTTGTTACTAGGCCTTAGTAGAGACTTAATGTCACCATACTACCTGAGATGACCACCATGAATGAACTGGGTGTTTTCTGATCATTACCCATAATCATAAAGTTGGACATGCACAGCAGTACTCCATTGTTAAATGGAAAGGGTATTATGTGAGACTGAGCCCAAGCAAGACCTGAAGGCACAAGTAAGTTATATGAGGAAATGGCCCATATGCCTATGGCCTCCACTCCTGTACCATTACCTGGTCTCTCCCAGTCTGTACATATGACTTTGTTGTTGTTGTTATTAGGTACTGTCAAGTCAATTTGAACTCATAAAGACCCAGTGCACAACACAACAAAACAGTGCCTGGTCCTGTGCCATCCTCACAATTGTTGCTATGCTTGAGCCGGTTGTTGCAGACACTGTGTCACTCCACCTCATTGAAGTTCTTCCCCTTTTATGCTGACCCCTCCTGGTAACCTGTCTTAATTAAGTGAGTCTTGGTATCCTTGCTTCTAAGGAGCATTCTGGTTTGTACTTCCTCCAAGACAGACTTGTTTGTTCTTTTGGCAGTCCATGGCATATTCAATATTTTTTGCCAACACCACAATTCAAAGGCATCAATTCTTCTTCTGTCTTCCTTATTCACTGTCCAGCTTTCACATGTACTTGAGGCTGTTGCAAACACCATAGCTTGGGGTCAGGCGCCTGTTAGTTCTTGAGGTGACATCTTTGCTTTTCAACACTTTAAAGAGATCTTTTGCAGCCAGTTTGCTAAAACCAATGCATCTTTTGATTTCTTGACTGCTGCTTCCACAAGTGTTAATTGTGGATCCAAGCAAAATGAAATCTAGATAATTTCAAACTTTGTTCATTGCAATATTGCTTATTGGTCCAGTTGTGAGGATTTTTGTTTTCTTTAGGTTAAGGTTGAAGGCTGTGGGCTTTGATCTTCATCAGTAAGTGGTTCAAGTTCTCTTCACTTTTATCTACCAAGTTTGTGTCATCTGCTTAACACAGGTTGTTAATGAGTCTTCTTCTAATCCTGATGCCCTGTTCTTCATATAGTCCAGTTTCTCAGACTCTGCTCAGCATACAGGTTGAATAGGTATAGTGAAAGGATACAACACTGATGCACACCTTTCCTAACTTTAAACTAGAAAGTGTCCCCTTGCTCTGTTTGAACAACTGCCTCTTGATCCACGTACAAATTCCTCATGAACACAATGAAGTGTTCTGGAATTCCCGTTCTTTGCAATGTTATCCATGGTCCACATGGTCAAGTGTATTAGCATAGTGGATAAAACACAAATAAACATGTTTATGATATTCTCTGCTTTCAGCCAGGATCCATCTTGTATCTGTCATGACATCCCCGGTTGTGTGTCCTCTTCTAAATCCAACTTAAATTTCTGACAGTTTCCTGTCTATATACTACTGCAGCCACTTTTGAATGATCTTCTACAAAATTTCACTTGCATGCAATATTAATGATTTTGTTTGGTAATTTCTGCATTTGGTTGGATCACCCTTCTTGGGAGTCCGCTTAACTATGAATCTCCTCCAGTCAGTTGGACAGGTAGCTGACTTCCAAATTTCTTATACCATAGACAAGTGAGTACTTCTAACACTGCATCCATTTGTTGAAACATCTCAATTCCATCTGTTTCCGGGACCTGTTTTTTTGCCAGTGCCTTCATTGTAGCTTGTATCTTTTTCTTTAGTACCGTCAATTCCTGAAAGAGCTGAACATCACTCAGTTCTTTTTGGTATAGTGACTCTATTACTTCCATCTTCTTTTGATGATTCCTGAGTTGTTTATATTTTTCCCATAGACTCCTTCAGTATTGTAATTCAGGGTTCAAAATTTTTCTTCAGTTCTTTCAGCTTGAGAAATGCAGAGTGTGTTCTCTCCTTTCTGTTTTCTATCTCCAGCCCTTTGCACATGTCATCATAATATTTTACTTTGTTTTCTTGAGCTGCCCTTTGAAATATTCTGTTCATTTCTTTTACTTTATCATTTTTTCAGCTTTTAGCTACTTGATGTTCAACAGCAAGTTTCAGAGTTGCTTCTGACATCCACTTAGGCCTTGTCTTTCTCTCCTGCCTCTTTAGAGACCTCTTGCTTTCTTCATATGTGATGTCCTTGATGTCATTCCACAATTTGTCTGGTCTCTGGTCATTAGTGTTCTGTGCATCAAATATATTCTTGAGATGGTCTCTAAATTCAGGAGGGTTGTACTCATTACTGCTATTGGCCCAGATCCTAACCAGGCAAAGAACCATGACCAGCCGAGGTGCTTTCTGAGAGTAAAGGAAATATGGAATGGGTATTCAAAGAAGGTATATCTAAATGCCAGTTATGACCAAGTGAGCAGTTGTAGGACAAAAGACTGTAGTTGTTATATATATTTTTTATTATGACTGAGTTATATTTGTTGCTTGCTTATACATGTATATATGTAAGTATATATGTATACACATGTGTATATACATCACCTATAGCAATCATTTCTGCTTCCTTCCCTTCCTTATGCATTTCCAGTTGCAGGCATGTTAGTTGTATATGTCAAATAAAAGTGTGGCTTTGTAATTGTCTTTATTTAGAGGTTATGTATGGTTTAAGGAGTTATGTACAGGTGTCTGGTTGACAAGGCATGGAATGTGATGGTTAAAGTTGTCTGTCAACTTGGTGACATGATTCTCAGTGGTTTTGCTGTTCTGTAATGATGTAATCATTCTCCATGATGTGGTCAGCCAATCAGCTGTAAGGGGGGTTTCTTCAGTGGTGTGGATTGCATCCTATATATATACATGTATGTCCATATGTATGTATGTATATGTGTCCATATGTATGTATGTATGTATATAACTGTGTGTGTGTGTATGGATATCATGGGGAAGCTGGCTTGTTCCTCTGTATCCTACCTTTGGCTCTTCATCATTTGACTGCTGTTTCTTGGGACTTGAACCAGTAGTCTGCTGTATTTCCTGCCTATAACCAGTGGCCTGCTGACTGACCTTCTGATCTTGAATTCATCAGCTCCTGCAACTACATAAGTGAGGAGAAGCCTCAAGCCTGACATCTGACCCATGGACTTGGAACTTGCCAGCCTCTACAACTGTATGAGCCATTTCCTTGGGATACAGCTCTCTGTCTCTTTCTCACTATCTGTCTCCCTCTCTCTATGTGTGTGTATGTGAGTATGTGTATGCACTGACAGTGTGCGTATACAACTGATTGGCTGATCATATCATGGAGAATGATCACATCATTACATAACTGCCAAACCACTGAGAATCATGTCACCAAGCTGATAGGCAACCTTAACCATCACATTCCATGCCTTGTCAATCAGACACCTGTACGTAACTCCTTAAACCATACATAATCTCTAAATAAAGACAATTACAAAGACACACTTGCACCACTGGTTTTGTTTCTCTAGAGAACCCACCCTAAGGCAACTTCCACCTTATTTGAAGCTTCCTGTGTTGTTCAGTGTTTTGCCATAGAATCCTTTAAAATTACAGCTGAAGGCTTCATTTTTTTCTTCAGTTCTTTCTGCTTGAGAATGCTGTGTTCTTTCCCTTTGGTCTTCCAATTCCAGATCTTTGAACGTTTAACTATAACACTTTGCCTTCTTGAACTTCCCTTTGAAATCTTCAGTTCAGCTCTTTTATTTCATCATTTCTTTCATTTGCTTCAGCTGGTCTACTTTCAAGAGCAAGTATCTCTCCTGATGTCTATTTTTGGTCTTTTATTTCTTTTCTGCCTCGTTAATAACCTTTTGCTTTTTTCATGTATCATATATTTGATATCATTCTACAACTCATCTAGTCTGTAGTCATTGGTGTTTGGTGTGCCAAATTTATTTTTGAGATGGTCTTTAAATTCAGGTGGGATACAGTCAACATTGTACTTTGACTATTATGAATTTGTTTTAATTTTCTTCAGCTTCGACTTGAACTTGCTTAAGAGCAATTTATATTCTGTGGTGCAATTGGCCCTTGGCTTTGTTCTGATTGATGATAATGAACTCTTCTATTGACTCTTCCTACAAATGTAGTCAGTTTGATTCCTGTGTATTCCGTCTGGCAAGGCCCATGTATATAGTTGCCATTTATATTGTTGAAAAAGGTATTTGCAGTGCATTGGTTGTTGGTCTTGCAAAATTCTGTCATGTGATCTCCTACATCATTTCTATCGCCAAGGCTGTAATTTCCAACTACCGATTCTCTTTCTTTGTTTCTGACTTTCACATTCCAATCACCAGTAACTATCAGTGCAGCTTGATTGCGTATTTGATCATTTTCAGACTGCAGATATAAGTAGAAATCTTCGATTTCCTCATCTTTGGCATTAGTGGTTGGTGCATAAATTTGAACAGTAGTCATATTAACTAGTTTTCCTTCTAGGTGGATAGTGTCCTATCATTAACACCTTTGTACTTCAGGGTAGACCTTGAAATGGTCTTTTTGACAATGAATTTGACACTGTTCTTCCTCAATCTGTCATTCTCAGTGTAGTAGACCATATGATTTTCTGATTTAAAGTGACTAATGCCAGTTTTTTCAGCTCACTAATGCCTAGGATATGAATCTTTGAGAGTTCCATTTCATTTTTGACACCTTCCAGTTTTCCTTGATTGTATTTCATACATTTCATGTTTAATATCTCATGGATCTTTGCAGCTGTTTCTTATCATTTTGAGTCATGCTACTTCAGCAAATGAAGGTCCTAAAATCTTTACTCCACCCATATATGTAAGGTTGACTCCTACTTGGAAGAGGCAGCCCTTCCCTAGTCATATTTTGAGTGCCCTCCAACCTGAGAGGCTCATCTTCTGACATTATATCTGAAAATGTTTGGCTGCTGTCTATAAGGTCTTCACTTGCCAATTCTTTTCAAAATATGACTGCCAGATACTTTTTCCCAGTCTTAGTCTGGAAGCTCTTCTGAAGCCTGTCCACTATGGGTGACCCTGCTGGTATTTAAAATGCTGGTGGCATAGATTCTAGTACCAGAGCAACAAGCAAGTCACTGCACTATGACAAACTGACATTACAAGAGTAAGACACGTCTGTGAGTTGTAGCTTTGGTGAGTCACGGGTACTTAACAGTGCTAGATCAATGGAAAGTCTACCCCCCAGTTCCTGGTTTTATATGTCGTACTCAGAGGAGCCCTAGTGGCACAATGGTGAAGTGTTTGACGGCTAACCAAAAAGTAATTGGTTTGAACCTATCTAGCACCTCTGTGAAAGACCTGACAATCCGCTTGGGTAAATATTATAGCCTATAAAACCCTGTCAGGTGGTTCTGCTGTGTCACATGGTGTTACTATGAGTCAGAATTGACTGAATAGCAACTAACCTCAACTGTGAGTGTACCTGCAGCGGGAAGGGCCCACGAGGGCTGCACAGCCCATGAAATAACCAAGTCTGCTATTAGTCACTTTTCAGGCAAAGTGTGTGACAGGGGCAAGGACAAAGAGGCTCTAAGGTATAGAGGCCAGTGGTCCATTGTTAAGGAGAGCCTGTAATGTGACTCAAGAGTAGTGCATTCAGAGAAGCCCAGATGGGTAGTCAGACTGTCAGCCCTTACGTGGGTGGTCCACACATGCATATCAGGTATCAATCCTAGAGGCCATCAGGCAGGACAGGCATCCATTCCCGAGAGAGACTGTTAAGAGCCAAGCAGGACCCTGACCTTCAAGGAGAATGGAAGTTGGGAGTCTCAGGTTATAGCACTTGATAGGAGCCTAGGCTCAGATTCACAGTCCCAGGAATCCCTTGGTTTCAAAGGGTTCCTGCAGGGAGGAAGGGAAGGATGACTCAGGAGAGTGAACAAGAGCCCAGGTTTTATCTGTAAGATCCTAAATCCCTTCTTAAAGCAAAATGTCTAATATCTATGACTAAGGGAGTTTGAGACACCCACATCCCATTTTGACTGGTTTGGAAATAAATCCAAACCAAAACCCACTGCTGTTGAGTCAAATCTGACTCATAGTGGCCTTATAGACAGTAGAACTGCCCCATCGAGTTTCCAAGGAGTGCCTGGTAGATTTGAACTGCTGACCTTTTGGCTAGCAGTCGTAGCACTTAGCCACTACGCCCCCAGGGTTTCTGGCTTGGAAACAGGACATGTAAACTGTTTGTTGGGAGATTCACAAGACTATGAACAGGTAAAGACACTAATAGACAAGGCAGATGCCTCGCCAACTTGAAGGGAGGGAAAAGGAGCAAAAGATGAAGAAGCAGAGAATGGAAAGGAAGCCACCATATTTGACTAAAGATTTCTTTTGCCTTCTCATTCCTTCAGGGAAGTTTGAAGCAAGATAATAGTAACTACGAAGAGGAAACTGAAGCCAAGAGAATGCTCTAAAGATGGTGTAAGGGCTAGCACAAAATTCTGCCCAGTTGTAGGCCTTCTTCCCTTGGATCCTCTGCCCTGGTGGCTCTAGGCATCAGAGCATGAAGTCATTTGGGGTCACTGTATTCTCTATGCTTTTTAGGAGGGCGACAACCTGTAATGTCCCAAATGTTGCTATCTCTCAGTGATGTGTTAGCTGTCTGGAGTCAGATGGGTATGAACAGCCACAGTTGCCACAGGAAAGCTGCCCAAGGTTTAACATGGTAAATAAACTTAGAGAAAGATGTCAGGTGGCCTCTGCCACACCTGCGGAAAGTAGAGCCAGGCGTTCAGGGATGTGTTGCTGCTCAGGTTGTTAAGGTCTGATACCTTCTCCCTGAAGGCGAGGAGACGGCAAGTCACTTACCTACCATTCTTGGAAAGACCAGAGTGACACAGGAGGTAATGGTCTGTGGGCAACTGGCCTGCTGGTTAGAGTCATCCTGAGAACCAAAGCAATCTTCACAAGCAAGTGGGGGCAGACTTCCAGGATTCCCCAAGAGGACCTGCTTTTGAATATTAAACTAGAAAAGGCTAAATTAGTGATGTGAGCAAGCCATAGACTGAAAGGGAGGCTTAAGCCAGAGACAGCCATGTTTCCGGATGCTGCATGCAGTGTTTTTTACTATTACTGTAGCGTCTTATGGGACGTTTGACTATATTCTTCTAGTAGAAATTATATACTAAAGCTCTCCTAAAAGCGTAGAGAATATAGAGACCCCAAATGACTTAGCCAAAGCACAGAGGCTACACATTCAGGGAATGGGGCATGGGGTGTGAAACTGGGATACTGAGGGGGTTAAGGCAGGGTTCTGGGAACCATGGTAAGGATTTCAGACTTGATCATTAAAGCATTATAAACAGCGGGTCATATGTTCAGATTCACATTTTAGAAAAAGTACTTCTAGATGTCATAAACACAGGATCAGCATCCCAGTAAATCATGCACGTTAGAGATGATAGTGTCCCAAACACAGCAGAGGCCTTGGGTGGAAAGGACAGATGACTGGAACCCCTCTCCTACCTCATATCTCAAGCCCATAGGCTCGCTTTCTTCTTTTCTGAGTCCAGCCACTTGAAAGTGGCCATTTTATATGTGAACTTGAGCTTTAAATTACTGATGCAACAGAAAGGAACCCTTGAACCCTGTGTCTAGATGCTCAGATTCCTCTTCTGTTTTGATTGTGGTACGTACATGAATTAGGTATTGTCCGACTGATGTAGAACCTAGTTTACCAGTCCAGTTGCTGTTGAATCAATTCCAACTCATGGTGACCCTGTGTGTGTAGAGCCTCTGAATGCATTCAAACTGCCATTGCTTAACAGTTTATGCCACCCAGAAGCTGCATCTAATTTGTTGTTGTGCGCCCTTGAGTTGATTTTCACCAGTAGCGACCCTGTATGACAGACTAGAACTGCCCCCTGTGGTTTCCTTTCTTTCTTTTTTAAATTGTGTTTTAAGTAAAAGTTTATAATTCAGGAAAGTTTCTCATATAAAAACTTACACACACTTTGTTGTGTGACCCTGTCCATCATGTATTTTCTGTGTCCATTCAACCAGCTCCTGTTCCCTTGTCTCTTCTCATCTCGCCTCCAGACAGGAGCTGCACAGTTATGTTCCTGTGTCTGCTTAAGCCAAGAAGCACACTCTTTACCAGTATCATTTTATGTCTTATAGACCACTTCAGGATAATACAGCGGGAGTTGTCTGAGGAGTTGGCGTTGGCATCAGGAATGGATTCAGTTCTGGGCTGACAGAGCGTCTGGGGACCATGTCTTCTGGGGATGCTTCAGTTTGTCAGACCGTCAAGTCTGGTCTTTTTAATTGAGATTGAATTCTGTGCCCCACCATTTCTTCTACTCCATCAGAGATGTCTTGTTGAGTTCCCTGTAGGGGCGGTCATTGGTGGTATCTGAGCACCACCTAGTTCTTCTGGTCTCCTGCTGATGTAGTCTGTGGTTCGCTTGGCCCTTCCTGTCTCTTGGGCTCATGTTTTCCTTGTGTCTTTGATGTTGATCATTCTCTTTTGCTCCATGTGGGTTGGATCAAATTGATGCTTCTTAGATGGTCACTTACTAGCTTTTAAGACCCCAGCCATCACTCACCAAAGTGGAATGCAGAATACTTTCTTAATAAACTTTGTTATGCCAGTTAACCCTGATGTCCATTGAAACCATGGTCCCCAGACCCCTGCCCCAGCTACTGTGTCCCTCAAAGTGTTTGTATTTAGGAAACTTGTTAGGTTTTGGTTTAGTCCAGTTGTGCTGACTTCTCCTTTACTGTGTGTTGTCTCTCCTTTCACCCAAAATAACTCTTGACTACTATCTAGTGATACCCCTTTCCCTCTGTCCCTAAACTCACAACCATCAGACTGTTTTCTTCCATATTTAAACCTTTTCTTGAATCCTTATAATAGTAGTCTCGTACAATATTTGTCCTTTTGCAAGTGACTAATTTCACTTAGCATGATGCTTTCCAGATTCCTCCATGTTATGAGATGTTTCTCAAATTCATTGTTCCTTATCACTGTGTAGTATTTTGCTATGTGAACATATCATAGTTTACCCATTCCTCCTTCGATGGGCACTAGGTTGATTCCATCTTTTTGCTATTGTAAGCAGTGCTGCAGTAAACATTGGTATGCATGTATCTTGTTGGAGAAGAATGTTGAATATACCATGGACTGCCAAAAGAACAAACAGATCTGTTCTGGAAGAAGTACAACTAGAGTGCTCCTTGGAGGCAAAGATGGCAAGACTGCATCATATATACTTTGTACATGTTGTTGGGAGGGGTCAGTCCCTGGAGGAGGACATCATGCTTGGTAGAGTGGAGGGTCAGCGAAAAAGAGAAAGACCTTTGATGATATGATTGACACAGTGGCTGCAACAATGGGCTTACACATAGAAACAGATTGTGACATGGTACAAGACTGGTCAGTGTTTCGTTCTGTTGTTCATAGGGTCACTATGAGTTGGAACTGACTTGATGGCACCTAACAACAACAACAACAACATGCATGTATCTATTCATGTGACAGCCCTTATTTCTCTAGAATACTTTCCAAGACATAAAATTGCTGCATCATATGGCATTTATTTCTAGCTTTGTAAGAAAGCACCAAATTGATTTCCAAAGTGGTTGTACCATTATCCATTCCCACCAGCAGTGTGTGAGTGTTTCAGTCTCTCCAGGGTTTATTATTTTGTGTCTTTTGAAATAATGCCAGCCTTGTTGGGGTGACATGGTATCTCATTGTAATTTTAATTCGCATTCCTTTAATGGCAAATGATCGTGTATGTGTTAGGCTCCTGAATATCTTCTTTGGTGAAGTATCTGTTCATATCCTTGGCCCATTTGGTAATTGGGTTATTGTTTTCAGGTTTTGCAGTATCCTAGAGATTTTAGAGATTAGACACTGGATTTGTCATAGCCAAACATTTTTTCCTGGTCTACTGGTGAAGTCTTTGGATAAGCATTAAGTGTTTGATTTTTTAGGAGCTCCCAATTATCTATTTTCTCTTGTATTCTGTTTATGCTATCTGTTAAGGCTTCAAGGATTGTCCCTATTGTTTCTTCCACGATCTTTATCACTTTAGATTTTATATTTAGGTCTTTGATCCATTTTGTATGAGTTTTTTGTGCATGATGTAAGAGATATGGGTCTTGCTTCATTTTTTGCAGATGGATATGCAGTTATGTCAACACCTTTTATTAAAGAGAGTATCTTTTCCTTAATTAACAGACTTTGGGCCTTTGTCAGGTATCAGCTACTCATAGGTGGATGATTTTATGCCTGTATTCTCAATTATGTTTCACTGGTCTGTGTATCTATTTTTGTACCAGTACCAGGCTGTTTTGATTTCTGTGGCAGTGTAATAGCTTCTAGAGTCAGGTAGTGTGAGGCCTCCTACTTTGTTCTTCTTTAGTAATGCTTTACTTATCTAGAGCTTCTTTCCATGTGAAGCTGATGATTTGTTTCTCCATCTTCTTAAAAAATGCCATTGGAATTTATATTGGGGTTGCATTGTATCTATAGATCATTTTGGGTAGAATAGACATTTTTACAATGTTGAGTCTTTCTATCCATTAGCAAGGTATGTTTCTCTATGTAGGTCTCTTTTGGTTTCTTACAGTAGTGTCTTGTAGTTTTCTTTGTATAGGTCTTTTATGTCTGGTTTAGATTTATTTCAAAGTATTGTATCTTCTTGGGGGCTATTGTAAATGGTATTGATTTGGCAATTTCCTGTTTGTTTGTATAAAAGAATCCAACTGATTTTTGTATGTTTACCTTGTATCCTGATATTTTGCTGAACTCTTCTACTAGTTTCAGTAATTTTTTTGTAGATTCTTTAGGATTTTCTGTGTGTAAGTTCCTATCATCTGGAAATAGAGATACTTTTAATTTTTCCTTACGAAATTGGATGCACTTTATTTCTTTTTCTAGCCTGATTGCTCTGGCTGCAACCTCCAAGACAATGTCGAATAAAAGTGGTAACGAAGAGTAACCTTGTCTGTTTCCTGTTCTCAAGGGGAATGCTTTTAGATGCTCTCCATTTAGCATTATGTTGGCTGTTGGTTTTGTATAAATGCCGTTTGTTATGCTGAGGAATTTACCTTCTATTCCTGCTATGCTCAGAGTTTTTGACATGAACGGTGTTGGACTTTGTTAAATGCCTTCTCTGCATGAATTGATAAAATCATGTGGTTTTTATCTTTTGTTTTATTTATGTGGTTGATTACCTTGATTGTTTTTCTAATGTTGAACCATTTCTGTATACCTGGTATGGACTCCACTTGGTCATGGTGAATATTTTTTTGCTATGTTGCTGAATTCTATTGGCTAGAATTTTGTTGAGGATTTTTGTGTCTAAGTTCATGAGAGACACTGGTCTGTAATTTTCCTTTTTTTGTGATGTCTTTACCTGGTTTTGGTATTAGAGTGTCTTAGTTGTCTAGTGCTGCTGTAACAGAGATACCACAGGTGGATTGCTTTAAAAGTGAAATTTATTCTGTCATGGTCCAGTGAGTTACAAGTCCAAATTCAGGGCATCAGCTCCAGGGGAAGTCTTTCTCTGCTGGTTCTAGAAGAAGGTCCTTGCTGTCAATTTTGCCCTGTACTGGGAGTTTCTAAGTTCCAGTGCCCTTTCCAAAGGATGCATTCTGCTCCTGGCAGTGCTTCTTGGTGGTATGAGGTCCCTTTATGTTCTAGGAGGCCACCCCAAAGCACAGTACAATCCCAAATATTGAGTCCTCACTGACACAACTACTGCCCATCCTCCCTCATTAACACCATAGAGGTAGGGCTTGAAACACAAAGGAATATCAGTCAACATCAGGAATCAAGGCCTAGTCAATACACACATTTTGGAAGACGACACAATTCAGTCGATGAAATAGGTTTATGCTGGCTTCCCAGAATAAGTCTGAGAGTATTACATTCTTTCCTATGCTCTGAAATACCTTTAGTAATAGTGGTGTTAACTCTCTTTTGAAAGTTTGGTAGAATTCTCTAGGGAAGTTGTCAGTGCCAGGGCTTTTTTACATTGGAAGTTTTTAAATTAACTTTTTAATCTCTTATAATGAATATAGTTAGTTGTTCTACCTCTGTTGGTGTTACTTTAGAGAGATAGTGTGTTTCTAGAAGTTTGTCCATTTCCTCTAGGTTTTCAAATTGGTCTCGGTACAACTTTTCATAGTACTCTGTTAAGATTTTTTAAAAATTTCAATTGATTCTGTTGTGACATGGCTCATCTCACTTTTTATTTGGACTATTTGCTTCCTCTCCCATTTTGCTTTTGCCTCTTTGGCTAGTGTTTTTTCAGTTTGTTGAAATTTTCAAAGAACCAGCTTTTGGTCTTGTTAACTCTTTCAACCATTTTTCTATTCTGTAACTCATTTAGTTTCACTTTGATTTTCATTGTTTGCTTTGTTCTGGTGCCTGAGGACTTCTTTTGTTACCCTCTGTTTGGGTTGTAGGGTTAAAGCTTTGATTTTGGCTTTTTCTTTTCTTTTTTTTGGAATGTGTGCACATGTTGAAATAAATTGTGCTCTGAGCACTGCTTTTGCTGTGTCCTGAAGGTTCTAGAAGGATGTGCTTTCATTTTCATTTGACTCTGTGAATTTCTTTATTCTGTCCTTGATTCCTTCTATAACCTGTTAAGTTTTTGAGTAAGGTGTCATTCAGTTTCTATGTGCTTGGTTTTTTCCTTTGGTTTTTCTGTTATTGATTTCTACTTTTATAGCTTTAGAGTCTGAAAAAATGCATTGCAGTATTTCAATTCTTTGGATTTTGTTAAGGCTTGTTTTATGGCCTAATATGAGGTCTATTATGATGAATGTTCCATGTGGATAGGAAAAGAAAGTATGTATCTATGAGATCAAGTTGGTTGATTATGGCATTTAGTTCTTCTGATATTAATTAAACTTCTTTCTGGATATTCTGTCCTTCACTGAAAGTAGTATTGTGAAGCCACCTGGTATTGTTGTAGAGCTCTTTCCAATGCAGTTAGCATTTGTGTGATGCACTTAGGAACCCTCTTTTATATGATTGTGACCTCACAGTGTATTGATTATATTATATAGTGTCCTTCCTTATCCATTGTGTTGGATTTTACTTTAAAGTCTGTTTTATCAGGAATTAAGATCGCCACTCACTCTTTTTTGAATGTTGTTTGTCTAATATATATTTATCCATCCTCTAAATTTTAGTTTGCCTGTGTTTTTAAAGTCTGAGGTATATCTCTTGTAGGTAGCATGTAGATAGATTGTGGGTTTATTTTATTTTATTTTTTTTGCCACTCTTTTTCTCTTTATTGGTGCATCTAATCCAGTTACATTCAGCGTAATTATTGATAGGTGTGAGTTTAATGCTGTCTTTTGGATGTCTTTTTTTGGTGCATTGTTGACAATTTCTTTTTTCTACTTAATTTTCTGTGTTGAGTCCTTTTAATTGCTCATTGTTGTTGCTTTTGTATTTGCTGAGGCTTCATATTTTTCTTGTCTTTTATTTTGATGTGTAGGATTGCTAATTTCCTTTGTGGTTGACTTAATGTTTACCCCTGTTTTTCTAAATTTAAACAAGTGTTTTATTTCTTTATATTGCCTTGACTTTCTGTCCATATGTAAGATCTATGCCTGCATCTTTTTAAGTTCCTCTTTTTGTTATATTGTTGTCATCTTTCATATAAGGACACTTCTGTTTCCCTATTTTCAGTGTTTTAGCTTTGATTCATTTTTGTGATTTTCCTTCCTGAGTTGATGTAGGGTTCCTCTATCCTGTGTTCCAATTTTGGGGTGTTATCTGATTTTTGTAACCAAAGGACTCCTTTTAGTATTTCTTGTAAATTTAATTTGGTTTATACAAGTTCCCTAAACCTCTGTTTATTGGAAATGTCCTAATTTTACCATCATACCTGAGAGACTGTTTTTCTGGATACATAATTCCTGTATGGCAGGGTTTTTTTCCTTCAAAACTTTGTATATTCATCCTGTTGCCTTCTTGCTAGCATGGTTTCTTTTGAGTAGTCTGAGCTAAGTTTTTTTGAGTCTTCCTTGTAGATTACTTTTTGTTTATTCCTAGTTGCTCTAAAAATTCTCTCCTTATCATTGGTTTTTGGCAAGTGTGATCATAATATATCTTGATGTCTGTGATTATAATATATCTTGGTGTCTCTCTTAGTAATCTAGTGCTGCTGTAACAGAAATGGCACAAGTAGATGACCTTAAAAAGAGAAATTTTATTCTGTCACAACCCAGTAGGATAAAACTCCAAAACAGTCTTACACATTGAGTCCTGCACCACCAACACAACTGCCACCCGTCCACCCTCATTAACATGATAGAGGCAGGATATACCATGGAGGAACATCACACAGTACCAGGAATCATAGCCTAGCTAAATTGCTACACAGATTTTTTTGGGAAGAACACAATTCAATCCATGACAGTGTCTTTCTTTCAGGATCTGTCTTGTATGGAGTTCAATAAGCATCTTATAGAGAGCTTCTCATCTTTCATGATATCAGGGAAGTTTTCTGTCATTAAATCTTCAACAATTCTCTATATTTTCTGTAAGCACCCCCCTCTGCCCCATTCTGGTACTCCAATGCTTTGATTGTTCCTGTTAATAGAGCCCCACATAAACCTTAGTTTTTCATAATCTTTAACAATTCTTCTATCTGGTTTTTCTTCAAATATGTTGGTGTCAGGTACTTTATCTTTATTCTCACTAATTCTGAATTCCATTGCTCAATTCTGTTTCTTTGACTTTTTACTGAGTTGTCTGATTCTGAAATTTTGTTATTAATCTTCTGAACTTATGCATGCTGTCTCTATATGGTTTCTTGCAGCCTGTTCAGTTTGTCTTATGCTGTGCTGCATTCTGCCTCATCTTCTTCCTGATCTCATGAAGAGTTCTGTATATTAATCTTTTCTATTCTACCTCCAATAATTCCACTGTATTCTCTTCATCTGGAAAATTTCTTGCTTGTTTTGAGAGCTTTTCTGAAGCCATTGTAGTCTGCCTATTTATGTAATTTGATATGGACTGGTGTCTCTGAGCCATGAGTAAATTGTATTTATTCGCTGACAGTGTTCTAACTTGTTCTTTTGTTTTGCTTTGAAATGTACCGATAGGCTGGCCATGTGAGCTAATTTTTATTATTGGTTCCTTTGAAAATGTAACATTTTGTCACCAAGTGGTTAGAGCTGATAGTAGCATGTGAATTCAGAAGGTGTTTACTTTTCTTGTAGGGAATCAGCTCAGGAGTATAGGTAGTCATTCACTAAGTGTGTGGTGCTGGCTGTCTCCTACAGTCCTAGATGGGAATGGGTGATTGTTGTAGGCACAAACATCTGGCTGCACACGCTGAGAAAGAGAGGGGGCTGACAACTGTCTATGAGTGTCAGTGAGGAAAGTATTCCTTAAAAGGCCAAGGTGGATAGGTTGTACAGCTGGACTAGGGTGCTCAGTGCTGTAAGGAAAAGTGAAAGGCATTTACTGTATGTGGACTCCTTATGCCTGTGCCTAGACAAAAGAAGTATTTTGACTCTGAGTTCCCAGCTTAGGGGAATTGGCAGATTTTTTCCTGCCTGTTGCTTAACTTGTTCCCTGTCCAAGGCTGAGAACACAGCATAGGGCATGTAAGTGGTCCTGCTTCCTGCCCAGAAAATGTGTCAGTCTCTGCAATGCAGGGCAGGGAGGGGGCAGGGTAGGTAAAAGGGAGAGAAATTTATCCCCAAGGGAAGTTTAGATCTATTGTGGTAGGTTAGACACAAGTTACTTAACTTTTGAAAAGTGAATGCTGTTTTTATTGATTCAGGATGAGTGGGCTCCCTGACTTTCAGCCTCTACTGCTGTGGAAGATGCTTTGCCAACATCACTGCTCCCCTCACTTTGCTTGCTGCATCCAATATGCCTATGGGGTGCTGATTCCTGCACATCAGGGCTAGTCTGTTGAAGGTACTTCTGGACCTACTCTCCCTTCCTTGTTGCTCTGTGCAGTTTTCTCAACTTTCCCTTTCATGTTCAGGGCTCCTAGAATGTCATATACAATTGCTTCTCTTTTTTTTGGTCTTTGCAGTTAGAGGGGTCACAGGAGGCCTCTGACTACTCTGCCATCTTAGCCTTGCCTTCCCATAGGAATTTCTTGGCTGTAATCTTTACACGAGTAGATTATCAGGCCTTTTCTCCCATCTTAGCCCTGCCTTCCCATAGAATTTTCTTGGCTGTAATCTTTACAAGAGTAGATTATCAGGTCTTTTCTCCCATCATGCTTCTGGGTGAGTTTCAACCACTACTCTTTCAGTTAGCAGCCAGGCACTTAACTATTGTGGCACTATGGTTCCAAATCTGGTTTAGAGGACCATATGTGATGGATAATTGTGTCTTAGCACAATTGCAGCTTACTGTTTGTTTGTTCAATGATTTAGCTATCCTCCTGTTTACTAGTAAGTGTCCCATTCTGTTTCTCTGGGGGAGGCTAGATGTTCTGAGAAGCTGGAGGGAGGACAGGTCTTTGGACTGATGGAACTCTGGGGCCAGTAAGCTCCCAGCCCAGGCCAAAAGTGAGGGTCACAACTTTCAGCAGCCAGTGTCATCACCTGAAGGGACATGTGCACTGGGTGTACATGCACCTTCCAGCCTGTGAGCTCTCTGTGAACAACATGTCTGTGCTACAAGGAGGAAACTGTGTGGGAGGAGTGTGTGGACTTTCCTTTGGCTCCCCTTCCATCTCATGAGGGCTGGCTCATGATCCATACTCAACTCTCACCAACTTGAAGGCAAACTAGGGGATGGGAGGGACACACAATGTGGAGGAAGGCCAATCTGAATAAGGGAAAATCCAGCCTTTTTCTAAATCTTTGGAATGGTTCAAATGTGCTACTTTCAGTGATTCATAGATTGAGCTAATAAACTGCCCCCAAAAAGGCCTTGAGGGAACCTGATTGACTGAATAGGCAAGTGCCACAGATTCTTTTTGTGTGAGTGGCTCTCAGTATCAGAACTAAAATATGGCTGACTCTTTTAAGAGATTTAAACTCCTGAAACACTACTTAAACTTTCAGCATACATAGTAAACACTTTTTCTTAGCCCTTTTCAGAATTGACAGTGTCTGAATCAAGGAGGGTCAAGGCTGATGAGGATATACTGTATTTCCTGGGTTTGGTGGATCCCACTGTCCAAGCCTAAGGAGTAAGGTAGGCAAGAGGACCCAAAGTCAGTATTACCACGCCTGTTCACTGAGTCTTGGGAGTCCTTGCCAGGTGGTTTGGAGCCCAGGGTAACTCTGGGAGTTTGGGATTGAGAGGTAGCCAAGTCGAGCGCCGTTGAGTTGGAGACAGACTAAAAATACTCAAGTAAACAAATATACAAAAATACTTCCAAATTGTGATCATTTCTATTGAGGAAACAGTGCTAAGATAGGGACCATCAGCTTACTGCTGGCTGTTCAATTGGCCACAGCTCACGGTGATTCTATGTGTGTCAGAATAGAACTGTGGTCTGTAGGGTTTTTTTTAAAAAAATTGATTATGCTTTAGGCAAAGTTTATAGTGCAAATTAGCTTTTCATTGAAAAGTTTATATACAAGTTGTTTTGTGACATTGGTTGCAATCCCTGCAATATGTCAGCACTCTTCTCCTTTCCTTTTCTTCTCCAAGTTCCCCATATCCATTCATCGAGTTTTTCTGTCCCTTCCTGCCTTCTCTTTGCTTTTGGGTAGGTGTTATCCATTTGATCTTATATACTGATTGAACTAAGAAGCATGATCCTTGAGTGTTATTGTTTGTTTTATAGCCCTAATTTTTGCCTGGAAAGCAGACTTCAGGAATGGCATCATTTCTGAATTAGGAAAGTGTCTGTAGTCAACAGTCTTGGGAGTTCCTCTGGTCTCTATCTAACTAGGAAGCGTAGTCTTTTTTTTGTGTGTGTGAATTTTATGCTATATATTTTTTCCTACTCTATATAGGATCCTCTATTGTGCTCTTGGTCAGAGTGGTTGCTGGTAGTAGCTGGGCAGCATCTTCTCCATTTGGGCTGAGGCTGGTGGAGGGTGGTTCATGTTGCCCATTAATCCTTTGGACTAATGTTTTCCTTGGGGTTTTGGTTTTCTTCATTCTCCTTTGTTCTAGGCATGATGGGACCAACAGATGCATCTTGATGGCTTCTTGCAAGCTTTTAAGACCCTAGATACTACTCATTCAAGTAGGATGTAGAACATTTTCATTATGAACTATGTTATTGCCAGTTGATCTAGATGTTCTGCGAAACAATGGTCCCCATCTTTTAGCCTGAGTAATTCAGTCTAAGGTGACTGGTTGTGCCTAGGTAGCTTCTATGACTTTGCATTGGTCAGGTTGTGCTGGCTGTCCCTGTATTGTGTGTTCTCTTTCCCCTCATTTTCATAGCTGTTTCAGTAGCTGACTTTTCTTGAAGTAGTTTGCCAGCCCTTTCTTCTGAGGTAACTGTGTGGACTCAAAATCCAAGCCTTTCAGTTAGCTGCCAGTTTTTCTAACTGTTGGCACTACCTAGGGTCCCCAAAATAGAGAATAGCAGTGAATATGTGGGAAGACTCAGGCAGTCTGCCCGAAGAGGGGATTGAGGGATGAGAAGGAGTGAGCCAAGCAGTCAATGGGAAAAAAGGTGGCCCCCCAAAAGGGGACAGCAGCAGCAAAGGCCCACTGCAAGGGAATGAAAGGAACCTAGCATGGAGTGCAGTGAGTGAAGGGGCCAGTGGGGAGGTAGTGCAGGATGAGGCTAGAAAGGAGGACGGGGTCAGACTGGGCAAACCAATCTCCATAAACAGTTTGTGCTTGATTTATACAAACAGCCTCAGGCCTGGCCTGAAATTCTTCCTAAGTGTGATGGTTAATGTTGTGTGTCATCTAAGCGAGGCTTCTATGATTCTCCGTGGTTTGGTAGTTAAATTGTAGTTTGCCAGCTATGCAATGATGTAATTACTTCTATAATCTGCTCTAGTAGAGTGTAATCTCCTCCCTGATAAGGTCTGCTCTGAGCAGCTAGTCAATTGAAAGGGAGTTTCCTTATGGGTGTGGCCTGCATCTGATATATTTGACTTTCTGGCAAAGCTCACTGTCTTTTGCTCACGCTGGATCCTTCATCTGGCCTCTAATTCTTGGAACTGGAGCTAGCAGCTTAACTGCTGATCTTGAGATTCATCAGCCTCCACAGCCTATAAGCCAGCAGCCTACTGTCTGACCTGCTGATCCTGGGTTCATCAGCTCTTGTAGCTACATGGGTCAGGAAAAGCCTCCACCTTGACCCATAGACTTCGGACCTTGTGAGCCATTTCCTTGATATAAATCTCTCTCTTTTTCTGTCTCTCTATTTATATACATATGCTTCACTGGGTTTGCTTCTCTAGAGAATCCAGCCTAAGACACTCGGGTTAGGAATTGTCCTCTTTTAGCTGCTGATACCTTTGGGAGTGGTGGTGCATTATACATTTATCACTTGTTTAAAACTTAGTGTTAGTTGATCTGATTCCCTTGGGTGATGCAGATGGTTAACAGGCTCAGGGCCTGACTGCTAACTGAAGAGGTTAGGTGTTTGAGTCAACCCAGAGGTGACTTGAAAGGCAGGCCTTGGTGATCTACTTCCACAAAAAACAGCCACCGAAACCCTTGTGGAACATAGTTCTGCTCTGACACACATGGGGTCATCTGAGTTGATTCTGAGTTGATGACAACTGGCTCTGGTTAGTTTAAAATGCTTCCAGTAAGAGGACAGATAGGTCATTGAGTGAATTCGAGTTCTGTTTGGTGATGAAGACAGGAAAAGATACAGGATTAATTTTGGAACAAGGAATGCAGATCCAGGTGGATTGTTACAAATGTTCTGACTCCTGTGGACAGTGAAAGGGGTACAATAAATAAATAAACAAGGGGCAGGAAATCATCTAATCCCAGTCTTTCACAAGGCTAGTCCTGGTTGTTACTAAGGAAGTACTTTGTCATTTAAAGAACTCATCCCAGACCTGGGTTAGAATTCTGCTGTCACATCTGTGTAAACTTGGGCATGGAACCAAGCAGCATCTTTGAGCTTTACTTTTCTTATCTATAAAATAAGGATAAAAAGACTTAATTAATAGGATTTTGGGGAAGATTAAATGAAACATATTTAAAACACTCAGTGCTATACCTAGATTATAATAGGTGCTCAGTGTTTTAATAGATTTTACTATCATTGGGAGTCCATAGGTGGTGTGAAAGATTAGTGTACTTGGCTGCTTACTGAAAGGCTGGAGTTTCACATCCATCCAGAGGCGCTTTGGAAGAAAGGCCTGGTGATGACTTCTGACAGATCAGCCATTGAAAACCCTATGAAGCACAGTTCTATTGTGATTGCATGTGGAGTCACTGTGAGTCAGAACTGACTTGATGACAATTGTTTATTTTTTTATTTTTTAATGTTGCTGAAGGCAGACAGGAAGAATGATAGTGACAATAATACTTGCCACTCTTTCATAAAATGTCATTCTTACTAGCTAAAGAAGAGGAAAGGCTAAGACCTTGAAGTCTAAGGTGCACCTGACCCAAGCCTTGGTATTTTTGATAGCATCATATGCATGCAAAAGCTGGACAGTGAATAAGGAAGACAGAAGAACTGACGTCTTTGAATTGTGGTGTGGGAGAAGGATACTAATTGTTATCATGGACTGCTTGCCAAAAGAACAAATGGATCTGTCCTGGAAGAAGTACAACCAGAGTGCTTCTTGGAAGTGAGGATGCCGAGACTGTGTCGTACACAATTTGGACATGTTGTCAGAATGGATCAATCCCTGGAGACGGACATCATGCTTGGTAAAGTAGTGGCTCAGTGAAAAAGAGGACGACACTCGACAAGATAGATCAACATAGTGGCTGCAACAGTGGACTTAAGCATAAAAACTACTGTAACCATGGCACAGCACCAGGCAGTATTATGTTCTGTTGTACACCGGGCCACTATGAAGCAGAACCGACTCAATGGTACCTAAACAACAAAGAAGAAGGCTGTTGATGCAGTTCACAGAACCAGAAATACCAACCTGTTGCGCCGAGTCAATTTCAGTTCATAGTCAAACAGCTGACATTTTAGTTAATAGCATGAGGCCTCTATCTCTACAGCTCCTGATGCACTTTGGGGACTGGAAAAAACAATAGGTAGGGAGTGGGTACTTGAGTGCCAAGGAAACAGGTCCATGTTGTTTTAGGTTATTCTCAAATGGAGAGAGGTGGTGGACTACATCTCTGGCTAAGTGCTAAGAAGTAGACAAGTTAAAAGAAAGAAAATAAACAGATTCCTGGGTCTTTGAAGATTCTGATTAGGAGGCCTGAGCTGAAGCCTCAGGTGATTCAGACGCAGAGGCACGTTTAGGAACACTGGAGCAAGCCATCTGGAAGCTTAAATGGGGAAGAGAGGGAGAACTGGAATGCATACTCCTCGTTCGCCAGCAGAGGGCAGGCCTGAGGCATAAGTGCTGAGCAAGGTGCTCTTGGCTTCTCCAGCTTTGGCAGCAAGACCCCAAGGAAAATTGGTGGTCCCACAGAAGATGGTGTACAAGGTAGGTGATGCACTGACATTCTAGGAGGTTTGTATGTTAATTAGAGATAAAAGGAAACAGAGAAACTGTAGATTCTGTGAAATGCATGTTTTCCTCTGTGCAGTGTGTTTGACAGGATTTGAACAGATAATTCTCATGTCTTGATGCAGTTAGGACTTTGGGGGGATGCTTTCACAGCTCCCATTGAGTTGCTAGTAGTGTGTCCAATTTTAGCAAAAGCAGCATCTGTTTCAGACCCTCATCAGTCAGTACCCTGCCACCCCAATAAAAAATGTATTGGCAGGGAAAGGGAGGGGACAATTTCTGACCTGTTGGCCTTCAGACGTCCCCCCTGTAGTTTTTGCCCTTTAGGGGTTACACACTCAAAGAAAATGACCTTAAGTTGCCAGATTCTTTCTGCAGTGAAGACAGCATCATTTCCAGCTCAAGTGTCCTAGTCAGTGCCCTTAGTTTTTGGCACAGAAAAATGCTGGTACCTTTTCTCACCACTGCATTAATTTGAACCTCGCCTGCAGGCTGCATCTGAGACCGCATCCCTTGGCATTGAACTGCCGCATAGTGAAGGCTGTGTATTTATCTTCTTTGCCACATTGAGGCCCTGTTTTTCCTATCAGCTTATGTTGTAGTTTCCCTCCTCTCTAACATTATTTTCCCTACATTTCCAAGAGGCCCCAGTGGGCTACAGAAACAGAAATGGTTACTCTGTCTTCACAAATGGGGAAGATGAAACCAAGAGCAATGGTGGAAGTAGCCTGGGACAGAGCACCAACTGGGCAGGGTCCTGGGGAACTGAAAGCAGCCAGGCCACAACAGTATCTGAGTGATAGATAGCATCTGCCCAGCCCCTACTTCCCAGCCAAGTGGTATGATGACACCATTTTTGAAAATCCTGGTTGGGTGTTATTAGTGGTTTACCCAGCCATGCATTCAGTGTGTTTTGAGCCTGTACCCGGTTCTGCCAGACTCTACACAAATAAAGGTAAGTGATAAGTTCAATTTCTGAAGAGCTTCTGTACTTGGTGAGCTCAGACTTTAGAGGGAAGAAAAACGAGAACATAGGCTTACTTAGTTATGGGCCAGGTGAGTATAGTACAGGTGGAATCATTGTGATAAATGCTATATTGTAGTACTGGCAGCTACGCCCACTGAAGGATAATATGGCATATTTAACCAGGCTCTCTTGCAGTTTCAGGAACTTGGAGAAGAGGAGGCTGGAACAGCCACAACCTTGCCCTGGGAGTGGGCTGAGCTGCCAAGGAGGAAGATCCAGCAAGGCCAAGTGCTGAGAGAGAGGGCTGAGTTGGGAATTCTGTTAGCGTTCAGACTCCCCATGGTGGTGAACTGTTTCCTCTTGTAACAGCAGTGACAGCATTTCTTTAGGCGTCTGCTGTGGAGTGTGCTGCGTCACTGCAGTGAGAGGACGGGGCTCTTAGCTTCCAGGAGCATCTTAGCTTCTGATAGAAGAAATGGACAAGTACCATGCATTATTTGGTGATATAATGTCCACTTACAGTGAATACAGTAGCAAGCTGGATGGGGAAAGACATCACAGCAGATGTGATGTTTAAGTTCAGCTTTAAAGGACATATTGAGGGGGAAAGGAAGGGGTCATCTTAGGTAAAGAGAATAGCCTAACTAAAGTTAGAGATTTGAGAAGATGCCCTGAGGGGCAGGGAGAGGTGGATTCTGACACTGTGTGCATCTGTGTGTTCCCGTGTGGGTATGTGTGTCCCTGTGTGCACTGTTGAGGTGGGTGCTTGAGGGATGAGAGATGAAGCCACAGAGAAGACTGTGGTTGAACTGTGATCCAGACCCTGGGTGAAATGCACTGCTTGCCAGAGAATCAGCTTGGTTAGGTTCTTCCTGCCACCAGGCCACTCAGAATGCCTGGGACATAACCCTTTCACTGACCATGTCAATTAGTTACTACATCTTGGTCTTCATTGGTGCTGGGAGAAGAGTATGGGAAAGTAGGGATGTTTGGGAAGGGGTCAGGAGTGTGAAATAGGCAATCTTCCAATGTTTTTTCATGTTTGGCATGCATTTAATTTCTTAAAATTTAGAAAAATCAGTCCTGATAATAGGTTCAAATATTTGATGCAATGATTTTTGACACTCTACAGCAAACTTCCACTGAATATTTTCCTAAACAAGATGTAAAAAAAATAGTTTGTTCTAACAAGTCTATCTTTGCAGCGTGGGTAGAAATCCTTCCTTGCCCTTGTTAGTTTTCTGTATTATATTGAGTGACACGTATGGAGGGCTGATGGCTGAGAAACTCAGACTGTATTGCAGACAGCTCTTGATCAATTAAAACCTATTTGTTGGATATCTACAATGTGCCAATTTTTCCCTGAGGCTCCAGTCAGAACAATTTAAACCCTACATCATTAGATATTTATGAGTGGAAATGTCGATTGTCATAGAATACCAAGGTCATAGGAAATGAGGCTTTAAGGAAATAATGTGGACACACTGCCAACCCTCTGTCTATCTACCATTACAAAACAAGTATCCAACAGGCAAATTTGATAAATAATGAAATATACTTAAATCCCATCAAGAGTGAAAAATTCAGGAAATATAACAAGAATATAAATTCACAGTGTAATTAGAGGTAATTTTTCCTTTAAATTAAATCAAATCTCACTTACTTGCTTGACAAGTAGTATTTTTCCTACGCTTTAATTAAACACTGCTCTGTGATCCCTTCCCCTTAGCACTCCTAGTTGGAAACAACTGTTAGCATTCACAGGTAGGAACATTTTATGCTTTGTTAGACATGTGACTTTAACCATTACTGCCGGACACCAGGATTCACTCGCAGCTTGTCAGATAATTGGATGGGGAAGTACTTCTATTTTATCTTCAAGATGCATAGCTGAACAATTTAAATTAATTATGCAGTAATGAAGTCTTACTGCATGCCCATTCACCCACAGCCCCTTTCTGGGACTTGAGAGTTTACAAAGTAGGAATTAAAGGGAGAATCCATGTCTCTCTTAGTCTGTAAAGATAGGTAACCATCCAAAGTGGCCGGGGTGGTCAGGTGCAGAGACACTAGAATATAGGCCTAGAAGATTATTTCATGTGTATCTGGTTTATCTTTGCTGTGTAGGTGTGATCAAATTAAAAAGATTTTTTTTTTTAATTTCTTAATAACTGCCTAGTCAGTGGCCTAGGTTTGTAGGGATTCTAGCTATCTGATCTCAAGAGAAGACAACCAAAGGTATAGGCCAACTAGATGTTTTCATCATATATATTTGCCTAGGAAACCCTTCGAGGGCATGACCATTGGGAGACCAAAGACTTTCTGGGATCAACTGGATCAGCTTTTCCTTCTACAAGGATTCTGGAAGTTAGAGCATCAGGGCTTGACTTGGACGGACAAAGTCAGGACCTCGCGGACTTGTTTGCTTACCAGAAACAATAAGAGGCCTTCAATGCCACGTTAAGTGTGGCCAGAACTCTGGTGGCTTAGTGGTTAAGTGCTACGGCTGCAAACCAAAAGGATGAGTAGTTCAAATCCACCAGGCTCTCCTTGGAAACTCGATGGGCAGTTCTTTTTGTGCTATAGGATCACTCTGAGTGGGAATGTACTCAAAGGCAACTGGTTTGGTTTTCTTGGTTTAGAATCTCTGTGTAGTCAGCAGACCTGTGATGTTTAAAACTGATTCCCCAAGGTTTTCTCCCTGACTCAGTTTCTTCTTCTAGTCTTTTTTTCCGGTCCGTGCTTTCTGCCTCATGTACTGCGGGTGAGAGGGGAGTGGTGATGTCTATAGCACAGTGATTCCTTTGGGTTCCTTGGGCCCTGTAATCCTAACAGCTTTTCTTCAAAAGCTTTGCAGGCATCAGCAGAGTGGGTCGAGGTGGGCGTGAAAACAGGGCCCTAGATTGGGCCATTCTTGCCTCAACAGGCTGCTACCGCTTTGTGTGTGTGCCCTTACAGTTCTTGGTGGCCTGAAGGCACAAAAGAATGATTCAGGGCAGGGTTTCCATATCCAGCTATGGGGTTCCTCAGAGTTCTTCCCTTTCTGTACTCAGAATAAGGATTTCGGGCTTTCCTTTCCAGCAGCCAGGCAACGGATGCACGGAGCCCCGCTCAGCGCTTGCCCTCGGGTTAGATTTCTTTTCTTGCAGTCTCATCTCTTCCCCGTGTCCACTTTAGGGACTCCAAGGAGCCAAACCTGGCTCCCAGGCACAGACAGTCCCGGCGTCAGACGCCTTCCCCGTGCAGCACCATTTCGCAGGCGCCGGTCCAGATCGACTCTTTTCCCGGTATCTGCGAAGGACAGGCGTGGTCGGCTAGGCGCATCTAAGCTCTCTACCCCTCCAGCTTGCTTTCCCTCTTTTCGCAGCAATTTTGAATTCCCCAGTCGATTCCGGGGCGGAGGCCAAGAGAGCCTTAGCGAAAGGAAAGGGCGGGTGGAGAAGGCCTTTGCCGCCCCTCCCGGGCCGCGTTGCGCCGGCCAGCGGTGCAGTCGCGAGCTCGCCGCCAGCGAGGCCATTGGCTCTGCGCAGTCACCCCACGCAGGGATGCAGCGGCAGCCTCCGCGGATTGGAGCGCGGGCGGGCATCCATCTGTGCGCGCGCGAGCAAGAGCTGCACTAGCGCCCCAGCTGCCTTGGCTTTTTGCTCTCCTGGTTCGTAATGACCGTCCTTCCATTGTCCTTGCGTTGCTGAAGCTACGTTTGGGGCTGGCGCCAGGTAGTACTTCCCTCTGCCTAGGCCCAAAGAAAGGGCGCGAAAGGCGCGCTCCCAACCCGGCCGCACGCACTGACCGCCGCCCTCAGCCTCTCACTGCAGCATTTCGCGGGTTCTCTCCGCGCCCCTCCCCGTTTGCCTTATTTACATATCCCACGTTTTTGGCCAATCAGTGTTCGCCTGTCTCGAAGCGGATGGCTTCTGCCTGAGAGGAAAGGGAGTGGCTGTCGGCGCATGCGCCGCGGAGGCTGACTTGCACCGAGGCTTTTATTGCTGTAGTTTATTTCCACCCCCTTCCCTCTTGTTCCCTCTCTCTTTCTTTTTTTCCGCCCTAGCTGGGGCTGTGTTAGAAGAGAGGAGGAAAGAGACAGAGGGTTGCATTTGTCTCTTGCATTCCCTAAATTTGTTATCAGCCAGACCCGCTAAAGCAGTTGCACATTTTTCAATCCTGCAAAAATACTAAATCCATTTCCCGGCAGTTTTTGCTTTAAAGCTGTGCTCTTAAAATTTACTTTTTCCCGGGAGAGAGATGTCTTATCAGGGGAAGAAAAATATTCCACGCATCACGGTGAGTTTGGTACTTGGGAAATCTGCAGTGAGGCAGTAACCTTTTGTGGTACAGAACATCTAAGGAATTTTTAAAAAGGATTGGGGGTGGGGGGATGGAGGAAGGGGAACGCAACTTTTTTTTTCTATTGCTAATGGAAGGTAGCGGCGGTGGTGAGGGGGACTCAATAATGAATGATACGGCACAATTTGCAAGGCATTAAGATACGAGCGTAAGTCTTTAAGTGGCTTTAGGTAGCACGCCAGAACCGCGTATCCTTTATTGTCAGCGAGATGCTGCAGTGCCTGGCCTGCGGGGTGTAAGCAAATGGATGCCAGATTGAATATGCATGGTTGGAGCTCGGATATTGTTCTCTGGGCTGCGTGCTGCGAGGCTGGATTCCTGGAACCGCGCTGAGAAGATGGGGAAGTGGATTTCCCGTGTCTTCCGCCCCCACGATAAAGGGCGTTCTCCAGCTTTTCTCGGGCTCGCTGGAAAAAGAAGCTGGTGTCAGCCTGGAGGTGTAGTGACAGCAGAAGGATGCTGAAAGGGCAGGGTGTACCGGAGTGATGTGGAGACGGGGAGGAAAAAACAGGGACGCTGTGATGGGACGAGCAGGAGGATGGGGGCCAGGGTTGGCTTTTTGTTGACCAGAGACTTTTTTTGGTGGCTCTCGGTGTTCGTGTCCTCTCATTTGAGACTGGGACTCTGACAGGGCTCCGGGCTTTCTCTGGTCTCTTGCTGCCTCTTCTGCCGGCAAGGAGGCGTCCGTGTTGGCGCATACAAAGTGGCTGGGAGGTGGGCGCAGGGGACAGCGCCGGAGCCGGTTCGGGGAGGTAATGGCGCTGCGCGGACGCGCAGAGCAGATGGCCTGGCTCCAGCTCGGCCAAACAATGATGGTAACGGCCGGGGGCCTGTGATTGTTAGTTTTTAAATAATGAGGAAAAAGATCTATGAGATGACTTTGCGATATTTCAGAGATGAACGCAGGTTTTGCCCCCTCCCCGCCCCCCTATTTTCCCTGGAAAAATGTCGTAAGTTTCAGTTCACTACATCCCCGAATGAAATCCAGGGAGGGAGGAAAGCGAGGGAAATTCATTGTTATATAATGATGTGCAGTTGCAATTGGCTAGCTGATTCCTGGGTAGAACTCGGACTGAACTAGAAAAAAATCAAAACGGTGGAGATGTGTTTAAGGGCTGGATGTGGGGACATGCTTTCTCTTTCTGGTTTTCTTTTTAGTCAGGAGCTCCCGGGGCTTCCTCTCTTAATGCACAAGGGCACACCCATCTGCAGGAGAGAGACGTGGGGACAAATGCACAGGGGAGGGGCGTGTGCTCAGGAGCGTGTGCTCTGGAGCGTTTCCTGGGTGAACAGGGTGGTTCTGCAGGGAGAACTGGGTACCCACTTACTAGCTTTTCTTGAAGTCAAAACACCCAAAACGGCTTGACATATTTTTTGCATAAATACCAAAGATTAAAGTATAAGTACATCAGCAGTTCGTAGTGGTGTTGTATGTTAGAGTTTGCTGTTTTAACTGGACTGGGCTTGGGGGACCTAAAGTTTGTTGTTTCCTGCCCTGCAGGAAGGAGCCTGGAGAATCTGAAGAGTAGAGGTGGGGAGAAGATTTGCTTGCAAGCTTCAAGTAATTGGCTGTTTTAGTGAATGAATAAGGCAGTTTCATTTTGACAATGTGGGGGAAGAATAAAAAATTTAAAGCAAACAGTTGTCCGGACTGATTTTTTTAAAAGTCCACTCCACCTTTAAGAATATCTGGTCTCATTAACATAGGCTCTGTAGCCATTGTTTTGCACTCTTTACCAACAAGGCCAACCTCTTAAGCCTCTGGAAGGCACTAGAATGAATAGGATTGTGATGCTTCATTTTTTCACACTGTGTGACAGTGGCTTGGGAATTGTGGTGATGGTTGGCAAAGGTACTGCAATGACTAAGGGAGCAGGTGGTGAAGGGCAGGACTCCCCCTTGCGAGATTTATACTGTTAAGAGTAGCGATTTGGAGAGGACAGCAGTGTAGACAGAAAATCAGGTTACCTTGAGCAAGTGGCTTAATCTCTCTGAGCTTCAGTTTTCTTATCAGCTATAGGGATAAGAATCTGGCACCATCCGCCTCACAGATTTGTCTTGAGGCTCTGATGACATAATGTACATGACTGGATGATGTCAATTCCATGTACAAGTACCGGAATTGTTGAGTGTTTATTCACATTTGACTGTCTAAAGTCTATGGCAGGATGAAGCACCGTACAGTGTGCCAAGTTAAAATAACCTTACTGTTTTCCTGTATGTTGGAGAACAACAAATAATTTCTAAACCCAGGTGTATGTGTACTTATGTGTAAAAATAATGGTTTTCTTAGTTCTCTGGTAGCTTACCTATTTTAAAAATTTTTCTATAATTTTCTTGGTAAGTGCTGTAAATAGCATTTGCTTCATTGTTTTATAACTGAATTCTGAGTTAACAGTTGCCAGAATGAATGCCGGCATTTGAAATGTGTTGCCTATTAACAGGGATATAAAGAATGGTGTAGTTCGTGATTTTCAAATCCAGTCTGGATAATGTAGGTGCATATTCACTTGAACACAGGATTATACCATTCTATTGCATCCACAGTATTTGGGTGAGTGGATGAGTCATAATGTAGCATTTGTGTTACATTCCTGGTGTCATGCGCTGCCTGTCATATGTTTTTTGCACAAATACCAAAGATTAAAATACAAGTACATCAACAGTTCTTAGTGGTGTTAGATTTTAGAACTTGCTATTTCAACTACTCTATCATAAAAGTGTATGTTTTTCTTAACAGCTTAATGGTTAAAATGATCTAGTTTTAAAGTTTTTGTTACAAACATTGTGATTTATACCTCAAGGATTAAAGAACATACTGGAGTGAAACTTTGCTGTGGTTGAACTGTGTTTGTGTAGAGGATCCCATGACAACAGACTTTTGGTGAATTTCCCTGACATGAACATTGCCGAGAGGTGCTTTCCCTACATGTGGTTTTTTTAAATGAAATTTAGCCTGAAGCCGTTAGAAACTCACCATCTTCTTTATGACTGCTGTTCAGTGGAGGACTGTCTCCTTAAAAGAGACGGGTCCTTCACCTAGAATAAGTGTTGCCAAAATGTTCTGACTCATCAGGTGAAGAATAGCTGCTGAGTATCGTTCAGTTTTGTCACTGAACGTTTCTAAAATTGGCTTATGATGGATATGACTTTTGAATAATTAAAATAAGTCATTAAACTTATTTGTCTTGGTACCACTGTTGTTACTTTGGATCTCCTTTCTCACAGGTCAGTTATTCACTGTGGTCTTCCTCCTCCTTTGTTTCAGAGTGATCGTCTTCTGATCAAAGGAGGTAAAATTGTTAATGATGACCAGTCATTCTATGCAGACATATACATGGAAGATGGGTTGATCAAGTAAGTAATTCATCATATAGTCTACTCCAAAATATTATCTACAATTCACATACATGCTATCAAGCTTTGATGACTTAAAAGAGCAACCAAGTTAATTCCTGCTGTAAACTGGTTTTGACTGGTAGTAATTAGTTTAAAACTCTAGTTAGTGAATTCAAAAGCTGCAATTAAGTAAATACCCATTTCATTATGTGTGATCATGCAATTGACTAATTTTAACTGAGGTAACACACTATCTTTCTGTGGACAGTTCAAGTACTTGATTTATGGTATGTGGACTGTATTAAAGGTTTTCACAGATTGTAGTTGTTTGGGACGGATTGTCCAATAAAAGGACACAGCTGTGGAATGGAACGGAGCCTCTTCTGTCAGGGTAACACGTGCACTTCCTTAATCAAGGGTCTGTGTTGGAGAGGCCAAAGAAGAACACTGGATTAATTGCCATGCAACCCGCAGAAATTACTGCCTAGTCCTGAGGAAATTTTAGGTTGCTTTAAGTGGCAACTCATACAAATTAAGACTACTCTTGTGTTTATTGTGTTACAAAGGAGAATAGATACTGGGAGCGTTTGTGAACCCTGGAGTGTGGAGAAGGCTAAGGTTGTACCAGGACATCATGTTGTCCCTCCTGGGATTGCTCAGGTGGCTCTAGAGGAGTAGCACATCTTTCTAAAGACAAACATTGTAGTGAATGACATCTTCATAAGTGGCATGCATCAAGTGCTAGCAGCACACCAAGTCCAGAGGAGTGGAAAACTGGATTGAATGTAACTGTTGCCTGGAAACTCACATTCTGATTTATGAACTTAAAATGGGTCTTAACATTTCCATATTTAATGTTTTCTCCGTGTGTTTGCCGGTGACAGTCTTAGCTCCTCGCTTTCCAAATGCCATAACTTTCATGTTCCGTTTGCACCCATGTCCTGAGACAGCATGAGACACTGTCCTAGAAGTTAGCAAACCAGTATGCTATTTTTAGTTGTCACTGATTTGTTTTCAAGCTTCATCTGCTACTCTGTGATTAATTTTCCTTTTTAAAAAAGTAGGTAAAAAGATGTAGTAGTACTAGTATTTTAAAAATTGGAAGTGAGTCATGTCCCCAACACAGTGATCATTCTTCTGCCTTTGCGTTCTGAGTTGTTAATCACTTGCTTCCAAATGTTTAAAATCATTTCAGTTGGGGTGCTCACTCTCTTTTTTTGCTGAGTTTTGGTGCACCACCATGCCTCCACCTGTTTTTTTCTAAATTGAAATGGGTACAGTAAAAATGAATGTTTGTGAAGTGAAACCAGGCTTGGAGAAAATTACTGTGGGATAATTAACTCAGTTGTGTGTTTCTAAAGGAAGTTTAGTGACTTGTAAATATCTTGGGACCTCTCTATGACTTGATTTGAGGGGTCTTTTGATAACTAAACATCTCTGGTACCTTATGTAATTCTGGTTTTCTAGTATTTGCTGGTGGCATAGTGGTCAAGTGCTATGGCTGCTAACCAAAAGGTCAGCAGTTGGAATCCTCCAGACGCTCCTTGGAAAGTCTATGGAGCAGTTCTGCCCTGCCCTGTAGGGTCGCTGTGAGTCAGAATCAACTCAACAGCACTGGGTTTCTGGAGGTTTTGGTATTTGCTACATTGTCTCATTAAAAAAATACTTATTTTTCTTATTGTTTATACACGGTGGAACATAAACCAATTTCACAGTATTGACACATACAATTTGGTGACATTAATTACATTTTTCAAGTTATGTAACCATTCTGCTGTATCACCTCTTAATGGGGAGTGGGGAGTGTTCATATGATGAATCATAACAGTAATCAGAAAGTCCAGGAACATAGAGAATGGTAGTTTATGACTTGATGAAAACATTTGTCAGACCCAGTTTGATTAGATGTTTCAGTTACAACATTTATCACCAACCCTCTTTAATTAGGCAAATAGGAGAAAATCTGATTGTGCCGGGAGGAGTGAAGACAATCGAAGCCCATTCGAGGATGGTGATCCCAGGAGGAATTGATGTCCATACCCGTTTCCAGATGCCTGACCAGGGAATGACCTCTGCTGATGACTTCTTCCAAGGGACCAAAGCTTCCCTGGCTGGGGGGACCACCATGATCAGTAAGACAATTAAAAAAGTCATGATTTTGGTGCTTGTGAATCATAATGTTAAAGTAAACCTGTATTTTTTTATTGATCTCTCAAATAAGGAGCTAGGGTGTGCTAGTTGTTTATCTTGTTTCCTTACCTTTACTTTCTGTCGTATTGTGACTTCTCCAGTTGAATCTTGAGAATACAGTTGGGCTTTCTTGAGTATTTCAGTAGGATAAATGAAGTGACTTCTTGCTTTCTCTAATGGAAAAAGCTTCTTTTCTTTAACATCCCCCATCCCAATGTGATTTGATTGTGATTACTGTAAAAACACAATATTGGGAATAATTCAGAGCTATCAGTTTTGAGCCTTTGCTTTTAAGTATTTGTTATTTTTAAAACATTCTTGTGACTACTCAGAATGAAGATGAGTTGCAGCAAGTGTAATTTTGAACCAGGAACCTCTGTTCCACGGAGAGGAAAGCCAAATGAGGGATTCTTCCTACCCTGTGTTTGACATAAAAGGAACTGGGTAGTTCTACTTGGAGAAAAACAGGAAAACCCACCACTGTTGAGTTGATTCTCATTCATAGCAACGCTATAGGACAGAGTAGAACTTCTCCATAGTGTTTCCAAAGAGTGCCTGATGGACTCAAAATGCCAGCCTTTTGTTTAGCAGATGTAGGACTTAACGACTGTGCCACCAGGGTTTCCCTGCTTGGAGAAGTACCCTAGATCTTAATTGTCCTCTCTCTAGATATGGTGATGTAGTGGTGAAGTACTGTAGATGCTAACCAAAAGGTCATCAGTTCAAATCCATGAGGTGCTTCTTGGAAACTCAGTGGGTCAGTTCTGCCCTGTCTTACAGGGTTGCTATGAGTTGGAATCAACTGGACGGCAACAGGGTTTTGATTTAGGTATGAAGAAGTAATCTCTAGGTGGCACTAATAGCTAAACACTTGGCTGCTAACTGAAAGGTTGGTAATTCACATTGTTCAAAAAGTGCCTCAGAAGAAAGACTTGGCAATCTACCTTCAAAAACTCGGGCGTTGAAAATCCTGTGGAACACAGATCTACTCTGATACTCTTGTAAAGTTTGGGTTCCCACTGAGCCAGCCCTACCTTCACATCTTGCTCCAGGGCTTTGCACTTTTCGTTCAGGCACATCTGAATGTGTTCACTGGAATCACTGTCCACACGTCAGGAATTGGCTTTTGGGTTTTCCGTTTCCAGTGTGCCAGCTAATTGTCCCTTTGACAGATTCTGTTTTGCTCTCAAGGAGATAGGCAAACTGTGCCATGGCTTGTCAGACACATAGCTAAAAAAGAAAACCTGGGATTTTATCAACATACAGTCTATCTTGAAAGCTAATAGTTCAGTTCACAAGAGAGTAAAAGTAGGAAAAATGTGCTGTTCTATGCTTCAGGAGGTCTACTTTCATGATTGGGAGGAGACAGTATTTTTCAGAGTGGTTGACTTTTATCTGTGGCGTTGGAGTCTGTCTCTAAGCTTCTTATGTGTCTCACCTGAACTAGAAGAACATTGCTTTGCCAGCCCCTCCTAGCCCAAGCTTCTGCTCTTGAGTCGCACGGTCACCTTCTGGCACACTTACTGTCCTGGCTTCTGTGTCTGATGGGGGACAGTGTGCTCCTGTATCAGCATCCTCATCACTGCCAAGTCTCTTCAGGAAGAGCCTCTTAGTGTCCGCCTCACTGCTTCTGTCTTGCTTCTGACCTGGTGGGTACCACCCTCAAGGCAGGCCCTTTGGGACAAATCCTGGGACTGTGCCGTGGTGCAGAGGCCTGTCATTTTTGTCAGAACTCAAGTCGCTCTGGTGGTGATTCTGCTTTTCCTTCAGGGCTGGCTGTGGAGTAGCATTTGAGCTTAGAGAAGCACAGTCTGCTTGTACGTCACCAGCAAGGCCAAGTCCAGGTTCTAATCTCTGTCAGTTTGGGCTGGAGTGAGGGCAGGGCCCTCTAGGCTCCTGCATTGGCTGTATATGTTAATAAGCCTTAACTAATGCTTCCGAAGTGAGAGGTCACTGACTTCGAACATTGAAGAACTGCTGAGTGGGAGCCCTTTGCAATGGAAAGTACACCCAGCCAGGATTGTGGAGACACAGTGTCCCTCTGACTTGAACTTCAGCGTGGCTCTGGGCAAGTCGCCTTACTTCCCCCAATCCTGGCTCCTCATCTGCACAATGAAGGATTTGCGTGAGATGACGCCTGATGTCCTTTCCAGCTCCCACATGTGATGATTCACTGAGCTTGGAGACAGCTTGCCTCTAATGAAATGCACTTCTCTCAGCACATACATAATGGTCCTGTTTTCTCTGAGACTTAATGGAAAGACCCCATCAGTCTGTTTTTTCCTCTCATGCCGTCCTGAATGTTCCTCTTCACTCCTCACACTTGGCTCATTCTTTGGCCTCTAGCTGCGCCTTGTCTTGTCGCTGCCTTCTTTGCCCTGCCTGGGTGCCCCCGACTTCCTCCCTCTTTTATTGTTTGCATTTTTTTTACTGTGGTAAATATAAATATATGTAACAGCCCATTTGACATTGCATCAGTCTTCCCTTGTGCAGTGCCGTGCTGTTGATCACATTTATTATCTTCCTCAGCCATCTCCCAGCTTCTGTCTTTATCCTTGAAAGAAGACATTCAGTTGTCCGTGATTTTCTCTTCAGCATTTCGCCCCCAGTGGCCGTGAGCTTCTTTCCTTTTGCTGGAGGCACCTTCTGTCTGTGCAGGGATGAGGGCCACCTCCGCCCCTGCTAAGCATGTCACCTGGCCCAGGAGCTGGGAATAGGCAGCAGATGGCTTCCTGGGCAGATCCGTAATGAAGGGGAAGTGGAAAGTCAGACTGTGGACTCTGCTTAGTTGGCGAGAAGGCAGTCACATTTTAATGTGGAACCTGTGATGTAATAAATTAAGGGGAAAAGTAGGGGAATTTAATGAGCAAACCTCAAAGGTGTGGTCGGGGTGATTATTTCCAAAACTCCACTGCTTTTATTTATTTTTTCCTTTTTTTGTGCTCCCCTAATTTAGTCCCACAATGCTGAGCTGATTCCAACAGATGCTTGGGAGTGGGATTAATTTGCTCTCAAGTGTTTGATTTTTTTTTTTCATTTTTTCTTTTACTGTGCTCTAGGTAAAAGTTTAGAGAGCACATTTCTCATTCAGAAAATTATACCCAGATTATCTTGTGACATTGGTTGCAGTCCTCGCACAGTGTGTCGGCACTCTTCCCTTTTCCTGTACACCCCACATCCTTTCATCCAGTTTTCCTTCACTCCCTGCCTTCTTGTCTTTGCTTTAGGGCAGGTGTTGCCCAGCTGGTCTCCTATACTTGCACGTTCCTCATGTGTGTTGGTGTTTGTTTTATAGGCCTGTCTCATCTTGGACTGAAAGGTGAACTTCAGGAGTGACTTCAGTTCTGAGTTAGGAGAGTCTCTGGGGACCGTAGTTTTCAGTGTTCCTCCCATCTGTTTGTCAGATCAATAAGTCTGGTCTTCTTTGTGAATTTGAATTTTATTCTATATTTTTCTCATTCTCTGTCTGGGGCCCTCTATTGTGATCCATGTCAGAATGGTCAGGGGTGGTAGCCAGGGCACCATCTAGTTCTGGGCTCAGGCTTGTGGAGGCTATGATTCACATGGTCCATTAGTTTTTTGGACCAGTATTTTCTTTGTGCTTTTAGTTTTAACCCCATTGATTTTATAATCTGAGAAAAATATTAACTGCTCTTGCAGATAACTATCTGTGGTGACTGACTTACAGAGAGAGTTTTCAATAGGTTGCCTGTCCTTAGGTGATGAATAGTAATAATAAAAAATGATGGGATAAAATTTTGTGTCTTCCTTTCTGATCATAAATTCTGGGTTGTGTCAGGTGAGCCAGGGGCTATGGCTTTACAGAGGAGAAATCTTGCAAAGAGGAATAGCTTAACGTAATGGACACCTGAAAGCTGTTCCTTCAGTGGGATTGTTTCTTCCTTTGACGGGGTATTGGTGCCAGAAAAAAATGCTTGAGGTCGCTTTTAACAGATGAAAGTAAAACCACGATGTGCCCATTGGTGCTTGCAGAAAGAAGCAATTTAAGTACATTTGCACAAAAACCGCTGGCACTCACTTCCCTGCCACCTTCCTGGTGCTTCTCCCAGCTGTACCCTGCACCTGAAGATGCCTCTTCACTGCCCGCTTGCTCTGTGTTCCCTGTGTCACCGGGGTTACCTCAGGACCAGTGGGGCAGGAAGCTCATAATTTTGTCCAGGAAAACAGCAGGAGTTGAGAATGGTGGCTCCATTTCTGTCTGCAGTGGCACTGCCTGCCAAGGAAATTGTAGACAAATATTCCCAGTTTAAAAATGGAGATGACACATCAGCAGCAGAAAATAATATTATTGCCTTCCAACAGTGACTCTTATTGAGAGCTACACAATGAGCTCTTTGTAAGGAGACTGGGTGCAGAGCAGAAGGGACCGCCCTTTGCCCTTTCCATCCAGTGATGGGTGGGTAGCAACTCCAGACTTTGCCTGCAGGCAACATCCAGATGTGCTCAGGAGCTGCGGAGGGGAAGGATGCGGTCCTCGGCTGGCTGGTGCAGACGTCAATACACTTGACTGCTGCCTGAAACGTTAGAGGTTCCAGTCCACCCAGGGGCATCTCAGAAGAAATCTGCTCTTGAAACACCAGTGACCTACTTTTGCAAAACCAACCATAGAGCACAGTTGACGTGGAATCACCATTAGTCTGAGTCAACTTGACGACAGTTGCTTTTTTTTTAATCATCAGAGTAGTTATAACCCCAGTGTGTCTGGGAAGCAGGTGGGCATTTTCACCTTCATTGTACTGAGGAAAGAACTGACAGCAGAGAGAAGGACTTTCACTTGCTGACCTTCATCCCATGGATGTCAGTGCAAGTGACAGGTGTGCAGCACACACCTGCAGCTCTGGTCCACTGCTTACAGCTACCTGACCTTTCCTAGTTGTGTCTTTAAAATCTCAGACACCTCATTTGCAAAATGGGAACATTATTATAAAGATTGACTGGTAAAGTATCTGAGTGGCATCAGGCACACAGGAGCACTCAGATGTGGTAGTTACTATCCCATCCTGAGTTAGGTACCACAACCTCCCATCTCTCCTCTGTCTGGATCTCTGTTATCCCAACAGAGCCAGAGAACAGAGAGTCTGGTTGTAGGAGAGTCTGACCACAGCAGTCACTGAGGGCAGGAGTTCTCCAGGTATGGTCAGCAGAATATGTGCATCAATATCACTTGAAATATGGAGATTCCTGGGCTCCATCTAACTTACTGAAGTAGAGAATGTGCTGGTCAGACCTATGAATCTGAGTTTTAGCAATCTACCAGATGGTCCTAAATTTGGTGATTGCCAAGATTGACCCTGTATGTGTCAGAGTAGAAGGGTGTTCCACGGGTTTGCAGTGGCTCATTTTTCAGAAGTAGATTCCTGGGCTTTTCTTCTGAGGCACCTTTGGGTGGACTTGAACCTCTCACCTTTCAGTTACTATTACTCGTACCACTTTACTCTGAATCTCCAGGTTGGGAGCCTCTGTTCTGAGAAGAGATCTTGAGTTTCACTTCCGCTTACCTGAGCTCAGGGTTTTCGCTAGAGAGTCTGGAGCCCAAGACAAAACATACCGCAAATGGGGCTCCTTCTTTCCCATGGTAGCACCTTGCAGCCAAATCATGACTGAGTTGAGTGGCAGTAAGTCACAGAGAAGGCAGTGTGAACTTGCTTTTGTGAGAGAGCCTGCTCTCGGAGTGTAGAGGCTCATGTCTGCTTGAGAAATGGCCCCAAATACCGTGGCCAACTCAGGTGGTCTGCGAGGGAGTCTCTCACCTGAACTCTAGACTTTACCCTGACTATCTGGACGTTACTACCTGGACATGTCCAAATCAGACTCAGTGTCTTCTCCCATATACCTGCTGCTTTTCCTTACCCAGTCCTGGAGAGGAGTCTCATGGCTGGCCGTATCTGCAATCATCCCGAGTCTTCACCTTCTCTTGCCAAGTCACATTCACTTTGTGTCTGTATTATCTCTTGTTGCTATTCCTTTACTGCTTTTGCTTCAGACCTTGGCTTTGTCTGACGGATTTCTGCTGCTGCCTCTCCAGCGTCCTCATTGCCCCACTCCTCTGTGTAGCTGGAGAGCTTTCTGTGGTGCATCTTGGATCATGCCTCTCTCACCTGCACAGCCATTGGTGGCTTGTCTGGCCTGGACACTGAAGCCTACTCTCAGGTCCTGGCACCCAGGGTCCTTTGTAATGTGGGCTGACCCTGCTGCCTCAAGTAGATTCCCTTTTACCCTCTGTGCCAACGCTCCTAACACTTCGTGCTTTTTCTCATGTGGTTATTTAAACTGAGGAGCTTTTCCTTGTTTTTCTCTGCCTCAAAGAATCTTAGTGGACCTTTTGAGGCTAGCTGAGGTGCTCTGTCCTTCCTGAAGCCCCTCAGCCTCCTTCAGTGTAACCAAGTGGCAAACCTGAGGTATTAACACACGGCCCTGTGGTCTTGTGTTGCAGTTTGATTAAGACTGCTCTGTCTCCTTTTAGTATCCTATATTCACTCACGACAGTGTCTCACTCGTAGGAGGCACTCCGTAAATACATGTGGCTCCATGAGTGTGCTAATGGGACTTGGTTACCTGCTTGTCTGGATAACGACAGAGGTCGCAGCATGGTGGGGAGGAGAAAGAGCCAGAGGTCCGTGTGTCTTGTGTTCATTGTGTTCACCGCAATTGAAGGGACAGTCTTCTCATTAGTGATCCCTTGGTTCTGCTGCCCTGTCCCTCTGGTCGCCACTGTTGCGCTCCGTCAGCAGTTTGGAGGAGAGATGTGAGTAGGTGTTATGGATGGAATTGTGTCCCCCCAGGATATGTGTCAAATAGGCTAGGCCGTGATTCCCAGTATTGTGTGATTGTCCATCATTTTGTAATCTGATGTGATTATTCTATGTGTTATAAATGCTAACCTCTATGACGTTACTGCATGAGCCTTGGTGACATGGTGATTGAAGTGATGGACTGCTACTCAGAAGGTCAGTCATTTGAAACCACCAGCAGCTCTTCTGGAGGAAGATGTAGCAGCCTGCTTCTGTAGAGATTTATGGTTTTAAAAGACTGGATTGTTGTGAGTTGGATTGACTCCACGACAGTAGGGTTTTCTTTGGGTTATGATGTTGTCTTGGATTAAATTGTGTCCCCCTAAAAAAATGTGTGTAGAAATATGTGTGGCAGTTTGGCTAGTCCGTGATTCCCTGCATTGTGTGATGTTTATGTTGTAAACCCTGCTCTGCGATGCTAATGAGGGAGGATGGGTAGTGGTTGTGTTGGTGGGGCAGGACTCAACTAGTGTGGGATTGTATTATGCTTGGAGCAGCCTCTTGAGATGCAAAGGAAAGGGAGACAAGTGGAGTTTTGAGGCCCTTATACCACCAAGAAAGCAGTGCCAGGAACAGAGCCCATCTTTTGGAAAGGACTGGGGTCCCTGCACTTCAGAAACTCCCAGTCCAAGGAAAGATTGATGCCAAGGACCTTCCTTCAGCCAACAGAGAAAGCCATGCTCTAGGGCTGATGCCCTGAATTTAGACTTCTGGTCTACTGGGCTGTGACAAAAATAAAATTTTTCTTTTTAAAGCCATCTGCTTGTGGTATTTCTGTTAAAGCAGCACAAGATGACTAACCAAAACCAAACCAAACCCAATGCTGTTGAGTTGGTTCCAACTTTCAGTGACCCTATAGACAGAGGAGAACTTCCCTGTAGAGTCTCCAAGGAGTGCCTGGCAGATTTGAATTGCCCACCTTTTGGTTAGCAGCTGTAGCTGTTAACCACTATACCACCAGGGTGTCCTAGATGACTAAGACAGATGTTAGTGAGGAAGAATTGGAGCAGTTACGTTAAAGAGGCAGAACATGATTTATAGGATTGGGTTGTATTATGAGTCAGTCTCTTTTGAAATACAAAGAAGCAAGCTTCTTTCTGCCACCAAGAAAGAAGCTGGGAGCAGAGCGTGTTTTTTGGGCCCAGGGTCCCTTTGCTTGAGAAGCTCCTGGACCAGAGTCAGCAGAGAGAAAAGGCCTTCCCCTGGAGCTGGATTCAGGCTTTTATCCTCCTAGATTGTGAGAGAATAAATTTCTCTTTATTAAAGGCATGTATTTGTGGCAGTTGTGTTATAGCAGCACTAGATAACTAAGACTTTGCTGCAGGGAGTGGAGTGCTGCTCCAGCAGACACCTGATATGTGGAAGCAGTTCTGAAGCTGTGAGTGTGTGGAGACTGGAAGAGTTTTAAGGTGCATCATAGGAAAAGCCTAGACTGCCTTGAAGAGACTGTTGGTAGAATCTGGGACAGCTAAGACACTCTGGTGAGGACTGAGAGGGAAGTGAGGAGAGTTTAACATGGGAGTTGGTGCAGACAGTGAGAAGCAGCAGCAGAGAAGCAGTGGCAGCAGAACCAGGAGACTGGCATGAACCATGGAGCAGGAGGGCTGAGAGCCTTCAGGCAGGGAGCTTCCTGACAGAGTGGGATGCCACTGGACACTTGTCAGTGAAGCTAGGCTTGCAGACCCATGAAACAAGATTGCTGCACACCTTGGGGCCAAGGCTGATTGATTTGCCTCTGAGTACTGTGGAACTGAAAAGCTTTATAATGCTTGCCTGAGTAGTGCAGAGGCCAGGCCTGCCCAATAGGCCAGGGGCCCAGGAAGCAGAGCTGAAGAGGCAAGGAGCACAGGAAGCAGAGCTGTATTAGTCTCAAAGTGTGGGGGCCATGACCTCTGAGGTCTCGAAGAATAGAACCACAGCCTGCTGGGTCTCAAAGTGTGGGACCACAGCCTGCTGGGTTTCAAAAAGTCAGATCTTCACCAATGGGGTTTCAGAGTATGAGGCTGCTGTTTACGAGTGCTGGGGGATGTGGCCAGCTGGCTGCCCAAAGCTGCCATACCTAGGAATCAGAATAAAGGGGCCTGCTGGGGCTGAGGAGACAGGGTTGTCACTGAGATGGGCTAGGAAGATGGCTCTGCCCTAAGCCAAGGGAGCAGAGTTGCTGTTCCAGTGGGCCTAAAAGGCAGAACAGAAGCTAGGACTGAGGTGTTTCCACCTAGAATCTGGAGATTGTGGCTAACAGCCAAGACTAAAGGGCAGGGCCGTTGCCTGAATGATCTTGGAACAGAGACTTATTTTTAGCCTTTAAAAGCTAATGTAACGTGTCCTGCTGGGTGTTGGACTTGCTTGATGATGGCCATGGTCTGTTCTTTCCCTCCAGCTTCTCCCATTTGTACTGGAAATGTCTGCTTCGTGCTGTTCCGTCAGCATACTTTGGGAGCAGATAACTTGTAGTCTAGATTTCACAGATGAAGAGAAAGTTATCAGAAGATGGAATTTGTACTTGGAGTTGATTTAAGACTTTAGGGATGTGATGAGGTGAATGTGTTTTACATGTGGCAAGGACATGAATTTTTGGGGGGGCTAATGGGTGAAATGTTGTGGTTTGAATTGTTTTCCCCCAAAATGTCTACCAACTTGGCTAGGCCACGATTCCCAGTGTTATGTGGTTGTCCACCATTTTGTGATCTGGTGTGATTATCCTAAGAATTGTAAGTCCTAACTTCTGTGATGTTAATGAGGCAAGATTAGAGGCAGTTATGTTAATGAGGCAGGAAACAAGGTATAGCATTAGGTCACATCTTAAGTCAATCTTTTTTGAGATATGAAAGAATTGTGCAGAGACTAACCACCAAGAAAGGAGAGCCAAGAATAGAGTGTTGGGTTCCTCTGCAGTGAAGATTGTAGACCATGGGAAGATTGATGACAAGGACTTTCCTCAGAGCCAACAGAGAGAGAGCCTTCCCCTGGAGCCGATGCCCTGAATTGGGACTTCTAGCCTCCTATATTGTGAGAGAATAAATTTCTCTTTGTTAAAGGCATTCACTTGTGATATTTCTGTTAAAGCATACTGTATAACTGGGAAACACAGAGCAAGTATTAGCCTGCGTGTTCATAAATGGGGACAATTCCTTCTGGGTTGTTCTGTCTCAGCTGATCCTTCTTGTGGCAGAGCTTGCTCTGTGAGTGCAGAGGATTACACCTGCTCGAGAAGTGGCCCCAAGCACTGTGTAGAACTCAGAAGGTGGTCCCTGAGGACCCTTGGTTTGTCTCAGCTGTTTCTGGTCAGCCACGTCTATGGGGACAGGAAGCCGGAGGTGCAGGCCAGGTGGCAACCCATGGCTGGGCTGGCTGGCTTTCCTGAGGAGATGTGGCTGAGGAGTGTCACTGTGGTACATCCACTGCTTGTCATTTTTTCATCCTTGTGGCATTTGGTTTTTCTCCCTACTTATGACATATACACATGTGTGAATTCATACTGTAGTATGGATGTGTCTGTAATTGATACTTTGATTACTGCCTTTGCAGCATTCATTTGTCTAGGGGTTAGAAAGTGTTTGCAAAACAGCCTGACCACATCAGACCGAAGTTTCAAAGTTCAGGACTAAAGTTGTTGCCACCGAATCTGCCTGTGGCCTGACGATCAGAATGCCACGTTACCCAATGGGCTGTTAGTGTGGACTCTTCCTTCTCTATCCTCCAGGGTCTCACATGGGTGATGTCACTTGTTTTACCTAAAGACATGAGTGCCTTCTCAAGTAAACATTAAGGACTGAGCCTACTAAGGTGTCACTGTACAAATCTTGGCCTTGAACAGCTGGAAGAAGCTCTTTTATTCTCTGGGATATTTTGAGTGGATCACCTAATACCTGCTGCTAAAGAGGTGGAGGAAGGAGTAATATGCAGAGGGTAAAGAATCATAGGAAATAGCACCCTTTTTCCCGAAATGTCCAGCACATACACTTCACAAAGTGCTTTTATCATGAAGACCACTGGGTTAGGCTTTTCCAGCCACTGTGGTAGGCCTATGGTGTTAGAGTCTGCTAGGTTCTTCCAGAAACAGGGAGCATTCCCGTTTGGGGCTCTAGGCCTTATTTCATGAACATCTGTGGCAGTTATCTGAAACCACAGGGGTTTCTTGCCTGGTCCCTGGCCCTGAGATCTGGCAGCTACAACCTAGAAGTCATCCAAGGGGTTGGCCTTCACCTCCTCAGAAGACATTGCTTCCTTGCTGATGCCAGTTCTGACTCTGTCTGTGGTTTTATACAGAGTTGGAGATTTCTGGCTGCTGTTAGAGCCTGTTCTCTAGCTTTCCGTGGCAAAAGCGGAACGTTCCCTAGAGTCTGAACAAGACTAGAAGTTGCCTGTCATTCCTGTTCCCCAGAATGACACCTTGAGTGAGGAGTGGTGGTGGAGGAAATAGAAAAGTTGGTCTCTACAAGCTCTTCCTCACCTTTGAATTTGGGGTAAGTGGTCAATACTTACCTGCCGTCTGATAGCAGGGTGACTCATTGCTAGACAAGAGTTTGCACTACACCTACATACCCAGAGATGACTTTGTGTTGTCTCCCAGCTAAGTGGTGGGACAAAAACTTCTAGAGGGTAAAGAGCATACCCTGTACACTGGTGTGTGTCCAAGGAAGCTGGCCATGCTGGGTGCCTAGTAAGCAATTGAATGAGCCAGCAAACCCAGAGCCTGGACTGCATTCCAGTTTCTGCTCCTGATAGCTTTAAAAGTGGTTACCTGCAACAGCCGCTTTCTCATGTGAAATCTTATATGGGATCCTTACATGGCAGACAGATGAAAGCAGAGCTGATGTGGTTGGAGTGGGAATTGTGGGTAGGCTGTGGGAGAGCCTGAATCCTCACCCACTTTCTTTCTGTTTTTCCCTTTTGCCAGCACCTATGCCCCTGGGGAGTTCCAGGGGAAGCACAATTTGAAACCACTACATTTGCTCACTGCCAACCCCACCTTCCCCTGTTGGTCACCTTCCCTCCAAGGACACAGCAGCACCATTGGTCCTGTGCAGCTTCCTTATTTAGTTGTAGGGTGGAAAAAAGCATCTATAGGAAGGGACATACCTGCTTAGTCACTGAAAAAAACTCATAACCACATGGTAAATTTTCATTAGTTTTTTTAAATATTTTTCCCTCTGTTCAGGCAGACTAGAATTAAAAAACAAAACAAAAACCCAAACCCACTGCCTTCAAGTCAACTCACAGTGACCCTAGAGACAGAGTAGAACTGCCCTGTAGAGTTTTGAGGGAGAGTCTGACAGATTTGAACTGCATATCTTCTGGTTAGCAGCTGTAGCACTTAACCATGGTAGCAGGGTTTCCAGACTAGGGTACAACACCCATGTCGTTTTCCCTGCCTAGGTGCTGGCTTGATTTGGCTTGCTTTTTAGGTGAGAGCCCATAATAGGTGTGCACTGTTATGTGAAACATTAATGCTGCACATTGTTTTGAAGGGAAAAGCAACTGTCCTGGGGACTGGCTGGCAAAGGGATTTGTACTGACCTCCGCACTGTCTGTGGCTCTGGCCCTAACTCATTCTTCTTTCCCTTTTGCCCTCTTTGAAAAAGACCTCATTTCTTCTCAGGAAATGATTATTTATTTATTTTTGGCATTTGAGGTCTCTGCTCCTGACTTGCTGCTGCTGCTGCTGTTGGGTAAAACCATTTATTCACATTCCTTACTTTTAGTGAGTCTTAACTGCCATGGTAATGATAAAGGAGAATTGCAGTGAGTAGAAATTAAGAGTTCTTTCTGGTTAACCCATTTGGGAGGCAGCTTTCTTTGAATGTGACTAAATGATCCCCTAATGACAGAGAGGACGCAGCTGGGAGTTGGGTCGTGGTAACCCAGGCTGATTATCTAGGAAAGGGAATTTTGAGATGAGCTTGGGCAGTAGTTGAAAACCGACTGCACAATAGAATTTCCTAGGGAGTTGTTTAACAGAAAAATACAGATGCCTGTGCCACACCCCCAGAACTTCTAAATTAATTGTTCTGGGTGGGGTTGGATGTAGGTAGTTTTGAAAGGTCATAGGCAGCACCCCACCTCAGGGGTCCAGGGAGGGCCTGTTCCAACAACTTGACTTCTGTTGAAACTATGTGAACGTCTGCCAAAGTTTTCTAAAAGCTCAAGATACTCTCTGCCTTTTGTTCCCTGCTGGGTCTTATCCTCTTCGCTTAGGGAGGGGAGATCAGATTGTTGTGCCCCAGGGCGGCTGGGTTCTCAGCTGGGGTGCCCTTCACATGCTTAGGAAACAGGGCATACTGGCAAACCCACTGTTATGGAGTCGATTCCGACTCTTAGCGACCTTGTAGGACTGAGAAGAAAGCCTGGTGAATTTGAATTTTCAAGAAGTACCTCGTGAATTTGAATTGCTGACCTTAGCAGTGGTAGCACTTAACCACTATACCACCAGGGTTTCTGGGAAACAGGGTACAAACACAAACCAAAAAAACCAAACTCACAGCTGTGGAGTTGGTTCTGACTCATAGTTACCTGACAGACAGTGTAGAACTGCCCCATAGTTGCTAAGCAGCACATGGTAGATTTGAACTGCTGACTTTTAGGTTAACAGCTGTGGCAGTTAACCACTATATCACCAAGGTTTCCAAGGGAAACAGGGCAGGGCTGAGTCTCTGTAACAGGTGTCTTTTCAGCTGCTGTGCTTGATGTCTTGCTAGGTTTGACTTGGCTAATTCCCTGGTGGAGTCCCTGGATAGTGCACAGCTCCTTACTGAAAAGTTGGTGAATCTAGTAAGCCCAGAGGTACCTTGCAAGAAGGGCTTACTGATCTACTTGGAAAAACCAGCCATTGAAAATCCTTTGGAGCGCAGTCATATTCTGATACATGTCAATGTGATTTGGAGTCAACTTTGACAGCAGGTTGTAAAACAAATTCCCCAACAAGGCATTAGCTAGGACTTGGAGTGAGCAAGATGAGAGGTGATGAGCAGGAAATAGGCTTGGTGATGAGGTGGGAGGGAGTGCTGAAGGAAGAGTGGGGATAGACCCTGGACTGCTTTCCCCATCCTTCCACCAGGGCCTGTGGACCACCTGCTATGCCGGTTTCCATGAAAACTGACTGTCTTTAGATTGAATCAGTAGTGTTTATGACCTGATTTCCCTCTAATGATAGGTCAGCACTGAAATCCTTCCTTGTGGGGAGCCTATGAGGAGAAAATAAAAAGAGCCTGGTAATAACATGGAATCATAGAATCTCAAGACAACCATTCAGATCTTCTATCCCAGCCTCCCCGTCTGTCTCATCTTGAGAAATTTATTGGCACATTCTTCAGAGGGATGAGTTTCAAGTAAAACAGCAGGACAGGGATGGGAGCGATCCAAGAATCAGAACTAAGTTTAATTCCACTTAAATGATGTCTGTTTGAATGTGGCAATACTGGTATCTTCTAGATGGCAACTTCTGCATCTATAAAACAGATAATCGATTTATATTTCTTAGAGTTACAAAAAAAAGTGAGATTTTTTTTGTGTGTGTGTGTGTGTGCCATATTTTTTTACAGTGATTACTGTGACACTTTTGGTATGTGTATATGCACCTGTGTGTATCTGACTCTGTTCATTTCTCCTGTACCAGGTTACAGTTGTGTGGTGGCTGATTCCAGATAGGCTATCTCACTCTCCACTACTTCATGGAAAAGGGATCCATGCTTCTTTTTCTCTTCAAGCACATATAATGGAGTTTGTGTTTTGAAGGCTTTTTATGGCCTCCCCAGAATTGCTTTTCACTCTTCTTTTCTCCAAATATTCTTTTCTTTCATAGTTTCTGGGAAGTTTCCTGTCAGCAGCTCAGCAACAGTACTCTCTTGTTCTCAGGTGTCTTGCCCTGTTCAGGAACTCCAAGTAACCGTAGATTGTTCTTCTTAATAGAGTCCTACATGCTTCCTAATGCTTCTTCAGTTTTCTTGTTTCTTTTTTTGATTTCTCCTCTTAGATGTTGGAGTCAGTAACTGTGTCTTCCAAATCAGAAAGTCTATTTTCCATTTGTTCCATTCTGTTTTCTGGGCTTGAATTGAAGTTTCTATGTCTTTGATTTTGTTCTTGATCTGTTCGATTTCAGAGTACTGTTGTTCCATCAGACGGAACAGCTTGCTTAATTTTTCATTTTGCTCTGCTGCATTTTGTGAAAGGTCTAGGAGGGTTCTCTATATAATTGTTTTGTGTTCACCTTCTGATAGTTTCATAAAAGCTTCTTTGGGAAGTTTTGTGGAGCTTTCTTTTGGGGGCCTTCTGATGCCATGGATGATTTCTTGGTTACATTTTTCTCCAGAGTTTGTTGCATTTTGGGCATCATATGAGTCAATGGAGGCTGAGAAAGATACTGTGAGGATGGACCACAGTTATTTCTCTAGGCTGTCTTAAAGTGAGAGGTAAAAAGTATCTGACAACTTCCAAAGTCAGTCAGGTTTTCAGGTGTAGAGGTCCCTCTTCTCAGCTGGCAAAGTAAGCACCTGTGTATTGGTCCCCAGATGTTATCAAATAGCTCAAAATAGAGTAAGGCTACTGCCCTTCTGGCCTCTGCTGTCAGGCCCCAGCTGTAGGTGACACTGTGTAGGATACTGCTTTTCTGCCAGAAATGCACTCTCTGGGCAGGTGCTGCCTCCCAGCCCAGGCAGTAGGTCCGGCTGAGGCCTCTATATGGGTATGTCTGCCTCCCAGTGGAACAAGATGTTGTCCCACACAAACTTGCCACCTGCCTGGGTACCAGCTACTGTATGGTGGAGGTGGAAAGACCGCCAAAGGTGCCAAGAGGTATGGCGTCTACAGCCTCTGTTGCTGGGCCCCAGCTGTAGGCAACACTGTGTAAAATACTGTTTTTCTGCTTGAAAAGCACTCTCCTCCAGTCAGGCGTTGCCTCCCAGCCTAGGAACTAAGTCCAGTTGTGGCCTCCATATAGGTGTCTTCGCCTCCTAATGGATCAAGCTGGCATCTCGCACAAGCTCGCTGCCTGTCTCAGTACCGGCTACTCTGTGGTGGATGCAGAAAGAGAGGCCAAAGGTGCTGAAGTGCACAGAATCCAAAGCTGGACTCTCTAAATATTGCAGTTTCGCCTGCCGATTCCACCAGCAGTGTGTCTGAGATTAGCTGCTAGTCAAGTCCCAGCACTACCTGCTGGCTAAGACAGAGGGAAGAAAGTTAAAATGGTGAGTTTCCTTCAGTCTATGCAAGCTAGCACGTGCCAAGAGTAGGGTCAGTGAAAGACAGGAGGTTGTGTGTTCAGCGGTATAAAGTCCAAATTAACAGCCCTATGCCACATCCTAGGGCTTACGAGGTGTCCAGAAGGCTCTGTTTAATTATCAGTTCAGGTCTTGGTTTCCAGAGGGATTTAGGGAGACATGTATTTAGTCCACCCTCTTGACTCCGGCTCTCCTTTCTCCAAATAATTTCTGGAGAATTCACAGTCTAAATCTCTTGACAACACATCTGGCCTTGCAGATGCAAAGCAGTGAATGTTGCAAGAAAACGGCTCAAGTCAGTAACTCTTTATTGATTTGAATTTTCAACTCTCTTGAGGATTCAGATAAGTCTAGAATGGTTTGTTTTTGTGTCTTAAGCCCCTCTCCTATCTATTTCTCATGGTGGATTCCTTGCAGTCTCCAACAGGAGGTGGACATCCTCCTTGAATCTAGTACCACCGTCCTCCTTCTCATGGCCTGAGCATTCAAGACAGCTGAGCCAGCTGGATACTGATTCCTCCCCAGTAGGCATTTCAGCCAGGGACACGGAGGGACTCAAACCCGTAGCAGTGCAGCTTGGGAAGGTCTGTCTGAATGAAGAGCTGTCTCATCTTTCTCGGCTGGAGCATGGTTCCTTCTCTTTCGTGGTGTTACATAAAGGGCCTGGGCTGGACCCCTTGGAAATGAAAGCACTAGTCCCTGATCTGTTATTGACCACTTCTCTGGCAGAGTCCAGCAACCACTTTTTATTTCATGTGCACATTTCATGCTTCTCTCACTCAGCTGGGAGTCTTATTATTTTTTTGCCTTAGCTCATTAGAGGCACAGATCATATTGGAATAAAAGTAGGCACAACAAATCTATCTTTGAAGCAAAGAGATAGTTGGGAACTCTGTCCTTGAGGGTTGATGTATATTTTGGGGCTACCTTGAGACCACAAAGGGTGTTTTGGAGGAAGTGTAGTTTTTGTGGCAGGGTTTTCTCTGGCCATGCTCACAGAACGGTGTGGTGTGGGCACAGTACTGGAGGTGTGTTTTGTCGTTTCACTCAGTTCAGTGGGGTTTCATCTCCACAAGTAAGACAAGCATTTTAGTTACTGTTTCTAGATAGATGTTTGAAAGAAAAGGGGGCACTACCAATAATTGCCCCCAAACAGCAGTGTAAACCAAGGATATCCCAAGCAAACCCTGTAAACCAGGGCTGTCCCAGGAAAAACTCATAAATAAGGGCTGTCTCAGGCAAAACCCAGGAACCAGAGTTGTTCCAGGCACAACACAGCCATATATCACTCTTATCTCTGAGGGCTTCTGTTGACTTCTTGCGTGTCCTCTGATGAGCTCTAAGAAAGAATGACCTAGGAATTGATCTCTGGATTCCATCCCAGATCTGCCAGCAGTTGGAGAGGACCAGCTGTGTGACTCCCTCCTCTGTCCTTCATCCTTTTCATGTGAGCTAGTTAGAAGGAAGTGAGCTCATTTAGAGAGAGCACATAATTGGTCCCATTTATTAAGAATCTGTGACAGTCTCTGTATTCACATTATTCCTAAGCCTTACATCAGCCCTAAACATAGGTGAGCTTATCCTCATGTTATAACTGAGGCAGTGGAAAGCACAGAGAAGCCAAGTGACTTGCCTACAGCCATGGAGCATGCATGTGTTAGGGCTGGGATTCTGGTCCAAGCTATGGGTGATGGCACTTGCAGATCACAGAATCAAAGAGTCATTCTTGCTTTTTAACAGTTTAAAAGTATGTTCATTAAATGTTGCTCAGTGTCTAGCATTGTACCAGGTGTTGTACAGAAGATCCAGACATAGTCTTTGCCTGGAGTTTACAGTCAGGTATAGGGACTACTCTGGTTTCTTGAATAAGAGAGATTTTGGTGTTCAGTCTTTAACTTGCCCTTTGCTCCAATCTGTATTTACAAACACTTTCTAATATAAAGGGAGAGAATCATTAGAACTGTTATATCTCCTGCTAAGCAGGAGACTACACCCAGCTCGGCAAGATGCTTACCAAGTGGTGACATATTGAATGTCTCTGCATCTCCCAGCAGAAGCACTGGGATTGATGACCTAGATTTTCCCCTGTATCCCAGAAGGGGATTTGGAGTGCAGTCAAGAGGAGTAACTGATGCCATGTATTCATCAGCTGAACTCAATCCCTCTTTGGGGAGGGATTTTTCTCTGCAGGGCTAGATTGAGCTGATTTCTCTCATGGATACTGCTTCAAAGGTCTTCTTGCACTTGCCTGGGTCTCATCTTCCCTCATTTTTCTGAATCACTTTGGACCCTGCACAAAAGGGGCATGGCCCCTACGAGGTTCATTAGGCTTTGCTTTTCCCAAATCTGGTTATAAAACACCAGGGGCATATGGCAGTTTTTGAGGAGAGGCAGGGCCTAGGAAGACAATCAGACAGCTTCCCAGAATTGGAATTATTCTTCTGGGCATTATTTTTCCCTCTGTGGAGATAATCTAAGGAAAAACATGAGGTGTGATGAAAAGAATGTGAACCCTAACCTTCTTGACCATGTATCTTCATGGAGCTGGGAATCAGGAGACCTTGATTCTGCACTCAGCTTGGCTGCTTATTAGCTCAGGCAAGCCGCCTCATGTCTTTTGATTTTTCTCAACTGTCAGAAGGGCTAAATCCACTTTTCTTGACTTACGGGGTTGCTGTAAGGATTTTATGAGATTGTGACAGTGTCAGGGTGTGGTCAGGTTATAGATGTGTGGAGAAAGTAGCCTTTCAGCCCAGATTTGCTTCTGGCCATGGAAGTTTTTTTTTCACAAGGACAGGTAGATACACTGGGAGGATCCCTGGTGGCACCATTGCTGAGTGCCGACTGTTTCTGTAAAGATTACAGCCTTGGCAGTTCTGCTGTGTTCTGTAGGTTGCTGTAAATCAGGATCCACTCAGTGGCATTGGGTTTGGTTTGATTTAGACACTGGGAGTTTTGAAGGGTTTGGCTTTTTGTCAACAGAATTTTAATTTGTTTGGTAGTGATTTATTTCAGGAACCTTTTTAATCATAGCTGTCTATCTAGTGCTGTCATAGCAGAAATGTTGCAAATGAGTGGGTTTAATGGACAGAAATTTGTTTTCTCACAGTTGAGGGGGCTAGAAGTCCAGATTCAGGATTTGGGCATTAGAGGAAGGGTTTCTTTGTTTTGTTGTCTCTGGAAGATGGTCCTTGTTTCTTTGAACTCCTGCTCCTGGGTGACCCTTGTGTGGCTTGACAAGTTATGTTTCCCATCTCTGCTTTTCATATGCTTGTTTAAATGTCTTTTATATCTCAAACAGACGCACATGAGAACCTATTCCCAAATGGGATAATAACCATTAACACAGGGGTTAGAATTCTTTTTTTTTTCCTGGGGCAAAACATTCTACTTTTATTTTATTTTATTTTTTTTCTTTTTCTTTTTATTTAACATAACTGAGTGAAAATGTACATTCACGTATAAATTTACATGCCCACCTATATGCAGCTTCCACTGCTCTCCCTGTCTGGTGACTGCACACTATTCCTCTCTGCTCCATACATGTCTCATCCTCCCAACAGCCTCCTTTCCCCTCCTCTCCGTCCACTCCCTTCCTCCAGCCAGAGGTCAGCAAGATGATATCCTATAGATGTATAGAACCATAAAGTGCTTCCAATATATGGTCACTCTGCATTGCCAAGTCCAATCCATTCCTGTCCAAAGAGTGGACCTTTGTTATAATTTATGGGAAAGGGCAGCATCAGGGCCGGGGCCATGCTCTCAGAGGAACCCCAAAACCGCTGGACCATCAGTTGAGGTCTTTTAGTGGAGATCTCAGGATGCACCACTTTTTATTCTTGTGTTGCCAGTGAGACTCCTCTCTGTGAGCTCCATCGTGGCTATCACTGGTGGTGGCCAGGCACCATCCGGTTCTTCCGGTCCCAAGTCAATGTAGGCACCCACTCTTGTGGGTCTCTCTGTCTTCTCAGTTGTCTTTACTGCATGTCATTTTGGTCCTCAGTGAGCATCCGTTCCTGCTGAGTTGGGACCATTTGCAGGGGTTAGAATTTAAAACTCATTTTTGAGAGACACAGTTCAGTTCACAGCATTCCACCCATTGGTCCCCTAAAATGCTTGTCCTCCTTCCTGCCTACAAAATGCATTCATCCGATCACATCATCCCAAAAGTCTTAAATCCACCCCAAGTCCAAAATCTCATGTGAATTATCTAAATCAAATTTGGGTGAGACTTTAGGTATATTTCATCCTGGGGAAAATGTCTCTTCATCTGTGACTCTGTGAAATCTAGAATACAGGTTATCTGTTTCCAAAATACAATGCTGCAACAGGCAGAAAGTATACATTTCCATTGCAAATGGGAGAAATTGGAGGGCAAGAAGGGATAACAGGCACTAGGCAGACCCAGGAGGAGAATTTACGGTAGCTTAATCCTCTGTTCTCTCTGAGACCATCTACAGCAGTGGTGCTGCTCTTCAGACACAAGTTATTGGCCACAGACACCCTGTGGATTCTTGGAGGAGGCCCCTCGTCCCTGGGCTTTAGTTCTGTCTTGCAGGCCCTGTGGGAGGTTAACTTCCTTTACTTTTGGTGGCCCCATTCTCCTAGTTCATCTGAGTGGTAACCGTACTCTCTTGACTCCTGCAGACCCTGTTTTACCGTTTGGACACAACAACCCTCATTTCTCAGCTTTGGGGGTTGGCCCTATCCTCTTGGTCAAACTGAATGGTAGCTCTACATTCTGGAACTAGTTGATGAAGATCTGAGTTTTTGAACCCTAGGGGCCTCTACCCTTTTAAATCCCAGCAACTGTGGCCCCACCCTATGAGGTAGAGGCAGCTCTGCTTCCCCTACTCTTTCTAGCAGTTCTGTTGATGTCTAGACTGCTTCAGGGATAGGTTTTCATGTTGTTGTTGTTGTTTTTAGTATTGTGATTCAGTGAAAATTTACAAATGAAGTCAGTTTGCCATATTAAAGCCTACACAGAGACCCCTATGCAGTTCTGTCTGATATCCCAACCCTGTGACAGCACATGCCTCCTTTTGACTCTGTTCTGCCCATATTCATTTGACCTACTCATGTCTACTCCACTCTCCTATCTCTTTACTATAGGGAAGCAGTCTGACAGCCCCAAGGCTTACAGTCCAGTGCAATTCTGTATAAAAAGTTGTTATTGGTGCTGGTTTCAGCACTGGGGTAGGAGTGAGACCAGGAGCCATGGCCTTGGAGGACCCTCCAGGTTGTTGGACCATCAAGTCTGGTCTTGAAATAGAATTCTAGATCTGCATCTGTATTTTTCTCCCTCTGTGTCAGAGGGTCTGACATTGTATTGCCTCTCACAGCAGATGTTGGGGGTGGGTGGGCACCATCTAGTTTTTCTGGTTTTATACTGGTATAGATCTTAATTATTTGGCCCCATCTCTCTCCTGGGCTTACATTGTCCTCTTGTCTTTGATGACCTTTGTACTTTTCTGTTCTGGTTGGGTTGAGACCAACTGATGCTCCTTAGATGGCAGCTTGCTAGCTTTTAAGACCTTGGACACCACTCACCAAGTTGGATGTAGACCATTTTCTGAAGAAGAAAAAGCTTAGTTGTGCTACTTGACCTAGATGTACCCTGAAAGCACAGTCTTTAGGCCCCAACCCTGCTACTCTGACCTTCAAAGTGTTAAGTTGATATAGGAAACCTTTTAGCACTTGGTGTAGTCCAGCAGTGTTGATTTCCTTTCTAGTGTGTGCTGTCACTTCTGTCACTTAACTCAGTTCTTATCTAATATCTAATCTCTGAATATCCATCCCCCTCCCTTTCTTCTCTGGTAACCAACAAATACTATTTTCTTCTGTGCTTAGTCTGTTTCCTGCAGCCTCATAATAATGGTCTCATACAGTCTTTGTCCTTTTGTAATTCACCGATTTTACTCTGCATAGTGTCTTCCAGATGATCCCATATTGTCAGGTGCTTCCAAAGACTGTCACTGTATGTTATCATTACATAATATTCCACTGTGTGAATATACCATGGTTTGTTTACCCATTCTTCTTTTGAAGGGCACTTAAGTTTGTTCTGTCTTTTTGCTATGTGGACAGTGCTGCAGTGAGCATTGGTGTACATGTATCTGTTTGTGTGACAGCCCTTACTTTTCTATGCGTTCCAATTGGTGGGATTGCTGGATAATATGGTATTTCTTTCTCTAGCTTTAAAAGAAATCACGAAACCATTCTTCAGAGTGGTTTTACCATTTTGCATACCCACCAGCAGTGTAGAAGGGTTCTGTTCACTCCACAGCCTCTCCAACATTTGTAGTTTTGTGGTTTTTGGATTAACGTCAGCTTCATTGGAGTGGGATGGTATCTCCTTGTAGTTTTGATGTGAATTTCTGTAATTATTGATTGTGAGCATTTTCTCATATGTCTGTTAACTGCTCGGATGTCTTTTTTGGTGAAGTGACTGTTTGATAGTTCTTTTCTTGGAGAATGACAGATGTAGCTACTTTGGCCTGTGGAGTTCAAAGAGAAAACGGTCTCTCTCTCTCTCTATCTCTCTCTCCTCTTAGTCTAAGCTGATGGGTTTCCTGCTGAGGTAGTTGGTTTGCTCCATCAGTCACAGGCTTAATCTCTTTATCAAAAGATCATTTAGCCATCCTTGGTAAAAATTCTAAGGCAACTGTCCTGCATTTGTACAACAGAATTCTCTGATCTTTAAGTTTTGTTTTTTTTCTATTCTCCACACTTTAAGTCCTGCTCTTTCCTCTCACATTTTACTATAAGAGGCAAAGAGAAATCATGTGGGCTCATTAAGGACGTGCTTAGAAATTTCCTTAGCCAAATATCCAAGTTCACCAATTACAGATTACACCTTCCACCCAACATTTGGACATAGTTCAGTGAAGTTCTTTGCCATTATGTAAAAAACATCACCCTTCTTCCATTGTTCAGTCACATGTTCGCCGTTTTCTTTTAAATCCTTATCAGAATCACATTCAACATCTGCATTTCTAACAACATTCTGTTACTGGGGCCATGTGTATTCTTTAAGACAATACTTGATAGCTCTTCTCACTGCCTTCTGAGCCCTCATCAGAATCCGCTTTGACATCCATGATTCTGCCGACGGCCTCTTCAAGACCCCCTAGGCATTTAGTGGTAGGCACTTTAAAACTCTTAAAGCCTGTACCTATTGTCTAGTTCCCAAACCACTTCCACGTTTTAGGTATCCATTAAGGCAATATCCCACTCTTATTCTTATTTGTTTAGTGCTACCATAAGAGAAATACCACTAGTGCTTTAAGAAACAGAAATTTCTTTTCTCACAGTTGAAGAGGCTAGAAGTCCGAATTCAGGGTACTGTTCTAGGTGAAGGTTTTTTCTGTCTGCTCCGGAGGAGGGTCTTTGTCTCTTGTGCACTACTGCTCCTGGGCAACCTTCTGGTGGCTTGACATTCTCTTCTCCTGTCTCTGCTTTTCTTATGCTTGTTTAATTTCTTTTATTCTCAAAATATGTTGACTGAAGACACCCTGTACTAATTCTGTCTCATTAACAGCAAAGAACCCATTCCCAAATGGAGTTAGAACTACAGGATAGAGATTAGGATTTAAAAACACGTATCTTAGGGGGACACAGGTCAATCTAAAACACTTCTCGTTGCGTCATAAACCCAAGCCCAAAACCAAACCAGTTGCTGCACTCAACCTTGTCTCATAGCAACCCTATGTGTGTCAGAACACAGTTGTGCTTCATGGGGTTTTCAAGATTGTGACCTTTTGAAGGCAGATCACCAGGTCTTTCTTCTCAGATGCCTCTGGGTGGATTTGAACTGGCAGTCTTTCAGTTAGGAGCCTGGCAGCGAAGTGTACCACCCAGGGACTCATTTCATTATAGTGTTCTTGTTTCTTCTTTCATTGAGAATCAGATAAAATTGTCATCATAACAAATGATTTTTTTAATGTTATAGCTAGGCGTACATCCTAATCATCACGTGCATTTCTTACTAGAAAAACATTCAGCTCTGCTTGTTGGTGTGCATCTGTTTGACATATTTTCTGTCTTATTTTGGAAAAGTAGAATTCTCTTTACTGGATTTCAATACTTTACATTTTAGAATGTTAGCACTGGAAAAAAGGGTCAAGATTATTGGAATCTTCTCATTTTGTAGGGAGGAGCTAACGCCCTGAGATGGTTGTCACACACCTGGTGTCTTAACCTGCTGTTGTGCAGGATTGTGTCTGAGCCAGTGCTACTTATGTGTATTTTAACTCACTGCCCACAGTGCTGTTGATGCAAAGAGATGTTTTTCCACTTTGCAAAAACCTGTCTCTGAAAAAGAGCTTACCTTCCAGAGAATGCCAGAAGAACGTTGAAATATAGGTTTTCATTAAAAGGCAAGGGCTTTTCATGCAAGATTAGAGAAGTTGGTATATAAAAACAAATGGTTTGACTTATATAAGAGGGTGCAATGTTCTCACATATTTTCTGGGTGCCTTTGGTTTGTGTGTCGGCATTTGAACTTCTTACATGTCTTAGTTTTGAGATAGTAAGAGCTCTGCTGCTAACCCTGTGGGAGAGTTCATATCTGTCCTATAGGGTCCCTATGAGTTGGAAAGGCCTTGAGAGCAACTGGTTTTGGCTCAGTGTTGAGTGAGCGTTAGAATAGTGCCTTGGTTCTGAGAGAGCAGGATATCCCGAGGCTATGTTCTGCTTAGTGTTCTTGCTTCCTGTACTTAAATCACCTGTTTCCATTGTCTCTTTGGCAGTTAAAACCAGTCTCTAGCATGTAATAGATTTCAGTCAGTGGTTGTGCAAGAAAATGTAATTTTCTTTGTTGTTTTTCTGCCTTTGGGCACCAGCTTGGCCCTTTCTTCTCTTTGTCTTCAAGGCGTTGGCAAAGGACAGCCTATTCTAGGCTAATATAGCGCCTGGCCTTCCTGCCTATCCTTAGGAATTTCTTAGGAGTTTTCAGAGAAAGGAAAGATGGTAAGTAAAAGCACTGTCAATTTGGGCTTCCTTTCTCCGTCATCTTTCTCCCCTTCCTTCCTTTTTGTGTTCGTTTGCGAGAAGTGCATTGACTCTTTAAGACTGTTTTTTATTCAGATACAATATATCATGAAATGCGTCTTTTTAAAATCTGCTGTTCAGTGGCTTCAGTATATTCACAGAGTTTTGCAACTAGCTGTATCATCTAATTTCAGAAAATTTTCAATCACCCAAAAAAGAAACCTTGTGTTATCAGCTACTGTCCCCTTCCCTCTATCCCTGAGCCCCTGGCAGCTGCCAGTCTGCTGCCTATCTTTATGGATTTGTGTATTTTGGACATTTCTTGCATATGGGAGCATACCACAGGCAACCTTTCATGTCTGGCATCTGTCACTTTGCATAATATTTTCAAGTTTCATCCATATTGTAGTGACTATCAGAACTTCATTCCTTTTTAAGGCAGAATAATATTCCGTCATATGCCTGTATCAGGCAAAATAATAACTGTGTTTTGTTTATCCATTAATCAGCTGATGAACCGTTTATATTTCTACCTTTAGAATTTATGAATAATGCTTCTATAAATATTTCTGTACAGTTTCTGTGTCAACATATGTTTTCATTCTTCTTGGGTACATACCTAGGAGTGGTATTGCTGAGTCATACAGTAATTCTGTGTAATTTTTTGAGGACCTGCCAAACTGTTTTCCCACAGCAGTTATACCATTTTACAGTTCCACTGGGGATGTTTGGGGGAGGTGGGACAGCGTTCCACAGCTTTGCCAACACTTGTCCATTTTTTGATTGTAACTGTTCTACTGGAATCTCATTGTGGTTTTGATTTTCGGCGTCAATTTAAGGTCAGTCCACTTGTTAATTGATGCCGCATTACCTGTACTTGGATCTAGTGTGAGAACGTGGCTTTGAGCATGTTTTCCAGTTCCTGCATTGAGACATCCATTGTGACAAGTATAAGAACGTTCAGAGATGAGACATAATAATTGAATCAGGGATGCCCTGGAAGAGCTGGACCTTGAAGCCTCCCTACCCAGCAGTACCTTGAGCTTTCCTTTTTGGGTTTCACTGCCCTTGGTTGGCTGGATGACTGGCCTTCAGGCCTGCCACTCATCCTACAGATTTGTTTCCATCCTGCCAAGTGGTCCAAATTGATTCCCGCTTGTTGTCTTTTGTGACCTTCTTTATGGCAAGTGGGACAGGCAAAGAGATCTGAGTTGGGGAGGGAACGTCATGGGGCCCAGTAGCCTCTTGGCTCCTGTGTCCCTCCTCTGAGTCAGCATACTTTCTGTAGCCTGCCAGGACCAGGCCCTCTGGGTAGACTACCAGGGATTCCCGCCTCAGGTGGAAATCCCTGCTGTCCGTAAGCCAGAGCAGCAAGGATCACTACATCCTATGTTCATAGTGTACAGAGCTCTTTCGCGGGTGCTGCCTCATTGGCCCCTTACCCTCACTCTGAAGACAGACAGAACAGAAGATGTCTTATACTTTAAACCAGTAGCCATGAAACTGATGCTAACTCAGGATGACCCCATGTGTGCAAAGTAGAACTGCTTCATAGGGTTTCCAAGGCCTTCCATCCACAGTGCCTCTGTGTGGGTTCGAATCGCTAACCTTCTGGCCAGTAGCAGACCTGTTAACATTTGTGCTACCCGCGGACCCCTACCCCCTACTTTACCTGTGAGGAAACTGCAGAATGAAAAGTTAAGTGACTTGTCCAGGTCCATCCAGCTAACACTAGGCTGAAGGAGGACTCAAAGCCTGGCCATCCTGCTTGGCTCATTGCTGGGTCTTCTAGCATCTGATGGGCATTATGTGTTTCCAGTACATGGGCTGGAGCTGAGGGAAGTCCATCCTTGCTCCCTGGTGTTCCTGGTGGAGCAGTGGTGAGCGCCTGCCGGAGAGCATGGTGGATGATGTGCTGGATGGCGGAGGGCTGTCGTGTTGTGGGCCGATACGACGCAGTCGCTTCACCAGGGCCATCACAGCTTTTGCTTTGTTAAATGAAGTTAATTAGCACTGTGGCTTCCACTTCTAAGGCATTGCCTGCCCCTTCATGTCTTTGCTCATTCAGCTGACATTTATTAGGCCACAAGTTAGGTACTGCTCTAGGTTGTCGAGGACTTTGCAGTATGTTGGGGAGACCTCCAAACAGAAGGTTCTAATAAAATATGATAATTGCTCTGCTGAGGTTCAGGGCAAACAAATGAGAAGCAGTCTTTAAAAATCTACCTGAGAAAGTCAAGGAAGGCTTCACCTCCTGTATGAGTTGAGACTTGAAGAACAGTTAGGATTTTGCCCTAGAGTTTATTTTGGGTTGGGCAGAAGTAGAGGGTGTTCGGGGAGGGAGGGCTAAGAATGTATTGAGACAGGCGGAATTTGGTAAATGAGTCTGTGTATTGCACGATCTATAAGTAAGTCTGTACTTTTAGACTAATAAAAACAGCTTCAGTGGGAAGGGCATGGAGGGAGTCGAGAGAAAAGGGAAGTGGGGGAGGTGGGGCTGAGGGGGCAAGTGGTGTCAAATGGTGAAGGGACTGGTAAAACACAAGCAAAAATCAGCCCACTCAGTTCTGACTCTTGGCGACCATATTTGTACAGAGTAGAAAGCACTTCTTAGGGTTTGCAATGGCTCTGATCTTTAATAGGTTGACTGCCAGGTCTTTCTTCTACGGCACCTCTGGGTAGACTTGAACCACCAACCTTTCAGATACAGCCAAGTGTGTCACCATTTACGTCACCTAGGGACTTGAGAGGGCTTGGAACCTGATCAGTACTGTCCCAGCAGTGCAGTAGGTGTTGGTGTGGTTTGGTCGTTGATCGCCAAGGCTGAAAGTGAGCCCCTGTTGCCTGTTTTTCTCAGCTCTTCTCCAGCCTCCAGTCCCTTCTATTGACTCTTAAAATTGTCCCATGTACAATTCATAAAGAAACCAACCAGTCTTCTTTCAGACTACACTGAGAGACCTTGCTGTAAGTGTGGGACCCTAGCAGGCAAGCATGGTGGTAGATGAGGTTGGGAATTTAAAAAGCTGGTCTTTAATACTATGCCCGATATGATGCAGCTATGGTGGTGGTGTTGTTTAAAAAAATAAAAACCAGTTTTGTTGAAGTATAATTTACTTAACCAAGTTCCAGCAGTATATTTGTGAAGAATGTATGTGCATGTGTGTAAGTGGGTGAGAAGAAAGATTGTGCAGGCATATGTCAACATATTAATAGTGAATTTCTTTGGGTAGTGGGATAATGTAAGACTTAATCTTTTCATTCAGTTCTTTCTGGTTTTCCAGATTTTTGGCCTGTAAGTACTTTGAACTTAAAGCTATTTTTTAGAGACAAAAGCTCCTCTGGTACTATACTTTAAAAATGGGTTATTATCTCTTGCCCCTGCCATTTCTGAGATGTAAGAGAATGGAAGGTGAAGAAGCATTTGGATTTACGTGCAGGAGTGGTGGGCTGGCATTTGCATGGAACCTGAACTCTTCAAACAGTCCAAACAGTTATAAAGAATAATTAAAGGCTCTCTGAGCAACTGGGCCCCTCTTCAGACTTCAACACTATTGTCCAGATACAGTATCTCTTATTTAGAGACTTACTAATCTACTGGGGGAAGAAGACCCATTAAACAGTTTGACCTCAACCCGAGAAGAGAGTACACAATGGTACAGTGGTTGAACTTCGGACTAGAGCAATGTTATGCTATGTTTTTGAATTCTGTCCAGGTTCCTAGGAGGAAGAAACCCGTCAATTATGTTGGCTCTAGAAAGATCCCAGTCAACATATGACATCATTGGCTCTTCCTTCCCTGTTGGACTTTTTTTGGAGGGGATACAAGGAGAAGAATTGTCAACACTGGAATAAACAGAATAGAGACCAAACTCCTCCTACTTCTGTTTCTGAGTTTAGTTCTGACCCAACGGCTTATGTATTCTTATTATACATAGTGTACCACCAGGATTTTGTACAAGAGTGGACTAGTTGCTTGTTTATTGATTAAAGTGCTGTAGGGCCATTTGTTCCTGTTTAAAATAGGCATGCATCTTTATCATACTATTGGGTGTTGGCCTGTAAGTGCTGTCCTGAAAGGTAGTAGGTGTGGGCTTATTATCTTATATTTCAGTCCATAGCGTCACAGAGTATTGTAATCAGGTCCTAGGGTTTGTCTTGATTATGTGTTTCAATAGGAGTGTAAACTTGACCCTGTTTGATTGATCTGTTTGTTCTTTCCTATTACTGACAATAACCTTTGAGCTTTGGCTAAAGCAGCAGTTTGGCAGACTTTTACACACATACCTAAGTATGTGTGTTTCTGTCTCTTTAATTAGAAAACTACAACTCCTAAATTTATAGCTGGATTCCCTCTCAACAGAGAACCAACAGGAAGGAAAGCTGAGACAGAGCTAACTTTTGCATGTGAAAGCATTGTGATGGGAGTTTGATTTTTTTGTGATGTTCCACACAGCCTTGTAATCTCTTATTTTTGGCAAGCCGGGACTGAATCTGTGGTCTGGTAGCCCTGGGCAACCAAAAGCTGAGACAAACAGAGGAAGTGTCTTACTCACAAGTTTCTCCAACCTCCTCGTCTTCTCCCAACATCGCTGGCCTGCCTGCCTGGGGAGCCTGTCAGCTGTGAGGCAGGCAGGGGTGGACCTGCCCCCAGTGTGGAACCCCTGTAGGTTTTCCCCTGTCCGGGGTCCTCCCTGTTGCTCGTGACCTTTCTGCATCTTTAATGTATCCACAGTTGGAAATTTACTTGTGGCAGACTTTGTGGCAAAATCTGGGAATTCTCCTTCATTTTCTTAAAATGAACAGAGTTCGCCTGCTATGCCACCCCCTAACTACATGCACCCACACACAGGTGCACACCCCTGCACTCATACACATGCACACTAAACCGGTGCACACACACGCTCTGGTCATCGCCCTGCTGCCCAGGGTTTTGTGTCTGGCGTGCAGTCTTGATGGACAAGGGACTTGCTGGGAATTGTGCAGAGCTTTGCACTGTGGCAGCATGTGTTAGCAATTAAAGTAAAGCCTGACAAAGCGAGAGCACGGGTGAGATGAAAACCTGTCAGAGAAGGGAAGTTCAAAACTAAAGCAAGGTAGAATTCTTAGTAGACAGCAATAGAAAAGTGGTAAGATTTATGTTATTGAAGGTGGAAAACTTGCGAGACCTGTAAGAACAAGGCTGTCTCTTCAAGTTCCAGCTCCCACAGGTTTTGCAGTGTTAGGGAACTCGCCACCCCCTAGGCCCATTCTTTCCACATGGAAGGGGGAAAGGGAGAAGTAGCTCATCATTCTCAGCCTGGAGTCCCCGCATCCCAAGGAGTTTGTGACAGTATAAAGAGTTTCAGTATTTTAAAAACCTGATGAAAATTTACCTGTGTGATGTGTCCTGGGTAACCTCAGATCGGGGTTCTTTGCTTTTGGTGGGAATTCCATTGCCTCTGTCAGTGATGATTGGAAACCCTGTAGTGGTTCAGGGCTGCGGCTGCTAACCAAAAGGCTGGCAGTGTGAATCTACCAGGCACTCCTTGGAAACGCTGTGGGATGGTTCTACTCTGTCCTGTAGGGTCGCTTTGAGTCAGAATCCACTCAGTGGCCATAGGTTTAGTTTGGTTTTTGTCAGTGATGATTAGTTTGTGCTGTCAGCTCTGATTGGCAGGTTTGCTTGCATTTGATTAATAAGAAAAAGGGAAATAAATTTTTTATGTCCTAGTGCATCCTGTTTGATAGGAATACTGTTGTAATCGTGGTGCCCAGTGGCTCGTGGAGGCGGGGTGCCCTGTTTAGGGCTGTTGGCTCAACATCTCTCTGAGTCTTCCTGCTTTCCACTTACTGGCTGTTATTTTATGATCATGCCTGCTTGCTGTATAAACAGGACAGATCTGTTTTATTCCTTTTGGTCGTATCTTATTCAGTTTTATGCAGAAGACTCTTGGCTAGATGGATAACTCAGCGTTCCAGACTGTCCATGTGACTTTAGGAGCCTTAGTTCTCCCCTCAGTAAGCCCTTTATCCGATCCCTTCTTCTTCAGTCCTCTGCCTGAGGCTCACCCCTGCTGAGCCCTTACCCTGCCACGTGTGGGGGTACTTGCTGAGGCCTTCTAGAGCACATGCTCCACACTCCACAAGCAGCAAGGTGGCCTGTTCCACCAGGGCCTTGGGCAGAGGGGCTGGACTGAGGACGCTGCCTCGGCTCCCTGCTGCCTGCAGTGCTGCAGTGCCCTTCTAGATTCTGTGTCCACAAGACCCTCTAAACCCCAGCTCCTCTCACATTATATCTGAAGGTAAAAGTTAACATTGGTAGAATCTTTTCTGTATACAAGGAATTGTGTCAAGCGCCTTATATCCACAAGACAATTCTGCTTTACTTTTTATTTACTTAACAAGTGTTTATATAGGACTATCATGCTAGGCACCATCATAAGCCCTTTATAAACATTTCATTTAAGCTTCAAAATAGCTCTGTGAGGTAGGTACTGTTATATCCCCATTTTACAGATAAAAAAACTGAGACTTAGAGATATCAAAGTGTCAAGATTACACAGCTAGTAAAAGGCAAAACTGCGATGTGAACTCTGGCAGTCTGACTCCACAGTTCATGCTTTTAACCTCTGCACGACATCGAGTAGGCACTGTTGTTGTTTTGCAGATGTCCCAGGGTTTTAGTTCTAGTTCATGGCAGAGGCAGGATCCAGGCCCTGACAGCTGAACTCTGGGAGCGATGAGGTGGTACTGCTAACCTCTGCAGTATGCTCCCTCTGGCCCATGTCCCAGCACATCGAACGTACGCAGTTAACACCACAGGTTCCATTTGTATACAACATTGTTTTTACTTGCTCTTTAACATTTCTTTTTTTTTTTTATTTAATACAACCGAGTGAAAATGTACATTCCCGTATAAATTTACATGCCCACCTATATGCAGCTTCCACTGCTCTCCCTGTCCGGTGACAGCACATTAGTCCTCTCTGCTCCATACATGTCTCATCCTCCCAACAACCTTCTTTCCCCTCCTCTCCACCCACTCTCCTTCCTCCAGCCAGAGGTCAGCAGGATGATATCCTATAGATGTATAGAACCATAAAGTGCATCCAATATGTGGTCACTCTGCATTGCCAAGTCCAATCCACTCGTGTCCAAAGAGTGGACCTTCGTTGTGATTTATGGGCAAGGGCAGCATCAGGGCCAGGGACCATGCTCTCAGGGGAACCCCAAAACTGCTAGACCATCAATTGAGGTCTTTTAGTGGAGATCTCAGGATGCACCCCTTTTTATTCTTGTGTTGCCAGTGAGGCTCCTCTCTGTGAGCTCTGTCATGGCTATCACTGGTGGTGGCCGGGCACCACCCGGTTCTTCCAGTCCCAAGTCGATGTAGGCACCCACTCTTGTGGGTCTCTCTGTCTTCCAGGTTGTCTTTACCCCATGTCGTTTTGGTCCTCGGTGAGCATCTGTTTCTGCTGAGTTGGGACCATTTGCTGTGTCCTCGGATGGCAGCTTGGCAGCTTTTAAGACCCCAGACGCCACTCACCAGTGTGGGGTGCAGAGAGCCCTCCTAGCAAAACGCTAGTTGTGCCAGTTGGCCTCGATTTCGCCGAAGAGCATGGTTCCCTGCCCCCGCCCCAGCTACTCTATCCTTGCAATATTGGGTTAAGATGGAAGGAGTACTCAAGTTATGCTGAAGTCCACTTAATGTTGTTCTTGTTTCTAATGTGTGCTATCACTGATTTCTCCCAACCAGATTTCTAGCAACTATCTAATCTAACCCCTCCCCCTCCCTTCCCCTCCCTCCCTCCCTTGCAGCTGTCAAAGAGTCTTTTCTTCTATACACAAGTCTGTTTTTGAGATCTTATCGTAGAGGTCTCATACTTTTAACATTTCTTTAATAGCTAGAGGATATTCCAGCCCAGCTTTTGCCATGGTGGAGTTGAGGTGACTTGACTCAGTAGGCTGGGCAGGGTGCTTGAGAGCCGGTATCCTTGAGGACCTGTGAGGTCCCTTGAACCTAGAAGCCTTCTGAGAGAAGTCTGGAGGTGGGGCCAGGAGGAGAAAGTACTCCCTAAGGCTTTAGAGTTCTTAAAGGAATTCCAGACTTGAAACAAACCTGAAGCAAATTTTGTGTTTCTCTTCTTGGCGAATGGCTAGGTGACGCAGTGCATGTGGCTTTTTTCTCTTTTTCCTGGACTCGCATTTAGAAGGCCTTTCTAATTATAGGAAACAGAAACCGTTGTGGTTAGCCAGGGATTTCAGCATCTCTTAGAGAATTTCTGTGTGGACCTGAAGTTTGAAGCTTTGCGTTCTAAGGGGTTTGGCTGGAATTTTCACCTTTGGCTCTCCTTGTCTTCTCCCTGGGCCTCTTTCCTCATCCTGCTTTGTGGATGGCACTTTCTAAGTGTCTGTCAGTGAACATAAACATGGAGTTTGAGACAAAGCACAGCTTCTCTTTGTATCCTGGAATGAGAGGCACCAAATACCTGAGCTTGAGGGGCCTGGGCTCTGTCTCTGAACTGTGGCTGGTTTGCCCAGATCTTAGATGCATTACAAGGCAGCTTTAGCTGGCGATCACCTTAGAGCTCAGGTTGGTAAAGCTGTGAGGGGCCGAGGACGGTACTAGATAAAATAGCGGACAAAGCCATTTCATCATGCTCTTGTTAAATTGTTAAAGTAACTTCTTTGTACAGCCGATTGATTTGATCTCCTCTGTATTGCTCAGTCTCCTAGTTGGTCTTGGAAGGTGGCCATTTATCTAAAACAGGGATGGCTTAGTATAGTGAAAAGAGCTTTGTTTTTTGTTTTTTAACTCTCTTAAGTAATCAGCCAATAAAATAAAAATACTGTCATTGCCTGAGATGCAGTGAAAATGTCATTCTGAGGCATTGCTGGTGGCATTGGGAAACAGTGACTGTGTGAAGGCAATGTGGTCATCTGTACTAAGAAGCGCAGTGAATCCAGTAATCCCAGCTCTTGAGCTCTCTCTGAAGAAAATCATTTAAAATAAGGGGAAAGTGATTTGCATGAAGATGTTCCTAAGAGCATTATATATGAGGACTGACAAGTTCGTGAACTCGTCCTAGAAGATGTGCTACATACGTCATTGCTGAATATCACAACAATCATCTTCAAGGTATTCCCCCTGGGAAGCTATGCTGTGCACTGATGCCAGCGTCTAGTCTATCCTTCAAAGCAGTTTTGGAACTTTTTCTGGAATGGCCCTTAGAGCTGTCAGCATATTACCCTCGATGGCGTGAATGTCATCCAGATGTCTTCCATTCAATATTTCCTTTATCTTCAGGTAAAGAAAAGTCACTGGGGTCCAGATCAAGTGAGTAGGGAGGATGTTCCAATACAGTTATTTGTTCACTGGCTAAAAACTCCCTCACAGACAATGAAACAGTTAAGTTCATGAACTTGCTACCATGCTACCATGTGCAATGGCTGTTCCAGAAAGAGTTCCAAAATTACTTTGAAGGGTGGACTAGGTGCTGGCATGGGTGCATAGCTTTCCAAGGTGAGTATTTCAAAGGTGTCTGTAGTGATACTTAGCAGTAAGGTATGTAGCAGTAAGAATAATAAAGTTCATGGGCTTAACTGTCGGACCGTCTATAATAGAGGATAGTTGGAAGCAGCCTACAGGTTTAATGATAGTGGAATGGTTAAGGAAACAATAGCAGATTCCCCCAAATCGTATCTCTTGTTAAAAATTGAATTATGGTGTCTATAAGATGATGTGCTATTGAGGAAGAAACCACAGTTAAAGTAAGCATGCTTTGTGGTTATACCTGCATAAAATATCTGACATTACAAATCTGGAAGATAATATAGAAAATGATTTATAGTCATTTTTAAAGTGGTAGGCTTATAGGTGATATTTTCCCCTATTATTATAAAAAGTAAAGGAAACAGTATTGGTTTTGGATTCAGACCTGGATTTAATTCTGGTATTTCTGTACCTTGTGTGTCTTCTAGCAACTCTAAAAACTTCTTTGATTGGAACTCAGATTCCTCATCCACCGGAGGAGAAAGAAATTTCCAAGTGTCCTGACTTCAGACCTGATTCTAGCCACTAACAGTCTCTTGAGGTCAGACTTGCTGTGATGAAGAAGTAAGACCCCTGGGGAATTAGTAGCATCACTGTGTGCACAATTAAAGTTCTTTAAGCACTTCTGCTGATTAAACATTCTTCCTCTTGATTTTTTCTCCCTGTATTAGGGTTGCTATGAGTCAGAATTGACTGGATGGCTTTTTTTATTTTTGTTTTTTGGTGGTTTGACAGAAACTTCCTTCCAGACAGCACTCACTCCATGCATAGTAATTCTGAATGAGTCTTGAGTAAATGAACAAGTCCTACCACAGAGTCTAATATTTAAGTGAAGCAGTGGCTGGTGATGAGGGTTGCTCCCGTCATGACCACAGATTGCCTGGGATGGGGTGGGGAGTTCCTGGGAGGATGACTTGATGCTGCCGGCAGCTGGGCCTGAAGGCTGTCCCCACTCTTTCCAGGTCTGCTTTGATGAGTCAGGGAGGATTTCTGCTCATTGTTTGTTTGTCACTCTGAAAGGATTTACATGTTATAAATGACCCGTCATCACCATACAGATTTCATTAACCTGGCCTTTGATTTTCAGTGCAAGCAGGCACTGTGCAAGCTCCATCAAGCCTTAAAGAAAAGGGCTTTATGAGGTGCTGAAATTTTGACACGCTCTTTATCTGCAGCCCAAAATTGACTGTCACTAACTCACCCTGGCTATTTGCCCCGTCTTTACTCAGTTAAGTTGATTAGTTACTGGTTTAAGTGAACCTACATATGTTTTTGATGATAGAGAACGGTTTGGTATGAGAATTTGAGATGAATGCTGTTACTAGTGGAATCTCTGGGTAGTGCAGTGGTTAACATGCTCAGCTGCTAACCCAAAGGCTGGAGATTCGGGTCTACTTGGAGGCACTTTAGAGGAAAACCCTGGCTATCTACTTCCAAAATCCAATTAGAGGTGAGTGCTGAGGTCTGTGCTGGCTCCGAGGAAGGCTGCAAAAGCAGAGGAATGGGTGTGTGGGCAAAGGAGATCACAGGAGAGGAAAAGGAAGGAGTGGCTCAGAGGAACGAGAAAGGACAAGAGAGAAGAGCCAGAAACAGACTTATATAGATCCTTCAGAAAGGACGTTTTGAATAAATATCAGGAAAGGAATGGAATCCAGTGAAGTAGGATGGCTTCTGGGCACTAGCAGTAGAAATGGGTGCGAAAGGGCGGTGATGCCGAGAGTGCCGTCAGGAGAGCCGAGGGAGGAGCGCGCGGCGCGGCCGGCGGGGAGCCATGGTGTTTTCTGTTTTTAGAATTTTTCATACAAAAAGGTAGGAACACACTGTTATGTGACCCTAGTTTTTCTCCCTATAATGCAACAGCACATTCAGCCTTTCCCCCTGTATTACCTATGTCCATTCAACTATATTCTGTCCCTTTCTGCCTTCTCGTGTCACCTGCAGATAGGAGCTGTACATTTAGTTTCTTATCTACTTGAACTAAGAAACACACTCTTTCCAAGTATCATTTTATGTCTTACAGTCCAGTCTAATGTTTGTCTGAAGAATTGGCTTTGGAAATGGTTTTAGTTCTGAGCTAACAGAGTATCCAGGGCCGTGCCTTCTGGGGCCTCACGGGTCTCAGTAAGACCATTGAGTCTAGTCTTTTTACTGTCCCTGCTCTCCCAGGGACTCTGTTGTATTCCTTGTCAGGGTGATCACTGGTGGTCACCAGGCACCATCTAGTTATTCTAGTCTTGAGCTCATAGAGTCTCTGCTGTATGTGGCCCTTCCTGTCTCGGGCTCTTATTTTCCTATTGTGTTTCATGTTCTTCATTGTCCTTTGTTGCGGGTGGGTTGGGGTCCATTAATGCGTCTTAAATGGCCACTTGCTAGTTTTTAAGACCCCGATGCTACTTCCCTGTGATATTTTCATTTGCCTCATATACATTTGAGAGTTGGACAGTGAATAAGGAAGACTGAAGAAGAGTTGATGCCTTTGAATTATGGTGTTGATGAAGAATATTGAATATACCATGGGCTTCTGGGAGAACGAACAAATCTGTCTTGGAGGAAGTATAGCCAGAATGCTCCGTAGAAGCAGGGATGGTACGACTTCATCTTACACACTCTGAACATGTTTTTGGGAGAGATCAGTCCCTGAAGAAGGACACCATGCTTACTAGCAGGTTAGCACAAAAGGGCAAACCATCAAATAGCTGGATTGACACAGTGGCTTAAATATAGCACACAGTGGGCTTAAATATGGCAATGATTGCGAGGTTGATCTAGGACCTGGCACTGTTTCATTCTGTTGTTCATCGGGTCGCTGTGAATTGGAATTGACTCGATGGCACCTAACAGCAACATAGGAGGGACTACTGAGGTGCCTCATGAGGAAGCATGTGTTAAAATGTCTGCAAATGGTTAGGTTGATTACAGTCTTCTTACCTGTTTTCTTTGGCACCCTACCACCCAGTTGCTGTCCAATCTGTTTTGACTTGCGGCAACTCCATGCAGAACAGAACTGTGTTCCACAGGGTTTTCAGGCCTGTGACCTTTCAGAAGCAGCTTTCTGGACTTTTTTTCCCAAAATACCTCTTGGTGGATTCACACCACCAACTTTTTGGTTAATAGCTGAGTAATTAACTGTTTGCCCTGCCCAGCAACTTCCGTAGATGTGTAGTGCTACCATGACAGAAATACCATAAATGAGTGGCTTTGAAGGATAGAAATTTATTACAGTGCGGGAGGCTAGAAGTCCAGATTCATCGCATGACTCGAGGAGGAGGTCCGCTTCTAATAGCTGTCAGCAATCCTTGACTGCCTTGGGTTTGTAGATGCGTCTGTTGTCTGTCTTTCCCTTCCCTTTAAGCATGTCTCTGTGTCTGTTTTGGCCTTTTATAATTCCAAAGTGATTAAGCTTAGTACTAATCACTTAATAAACCTAACATGGGTGTGGCCTATTAATGTAACAAAATGAAATCCTCCTTTCCAAACAGAATCACATCCGCAGGTATAGGGCTCGGACTACACCACATGTGTGGGGGGACATAGTGTGATCTGTGACACCTGTTTATTGAATTAGGTAACTTGCTTTAGTTACATGTTACAAAGGAATGAAAACACCACATCACTTTTTAAGTAGTGGAGATGCAGAGCAGGGGCTGTGGGGTTGTGTTGTCTGGGGCCATTCCGGCTCGGCCTCTCGCTCCTCCTCTCAGCTAAGGCTGCATTATTGACCACCGTCCTGGGTTCCACCAAGTGCCTTCCTCGGCGGAGGTGTGGGCAGGATGAATGTTGGGCAGTTAGAACGCACCAGGCAGCTCTGTGGAAGGAAAGACCTGGCTGTTGCTGTAAAAACTACAGCCGAGGGAACCCCAGGGGACAGCTCTGCTCTGTCACATAGTCACTGTGAATCAAACTCACCAAGCTGACAGCACTTAGCACTAAGGCGGAGCCCTGGTCAGGCAGTAGTTAAGCAGTCAGCTTCCAGCCAAGAGGTGAGCAGTTTGAACCCACCAGCTTTTACTCAGAAGAAAGATAGGGCAGTCTGCTTTGGTAAAGAGGACAGCACTGGAAACTGTATGAGGCTGTTCTGCTCTGTCCTTTAGGGTCACTGTGGGCAAGAATTGGCAATGTTTTTTTTTTTAAATCCTGTATGACAGGGCTACTGCTTGTTGCTTTTTAATTAATGGTAAGTGACTTCATCTTGCTGTCACTTACCTTCACCTGAGAAGTGACAAACACTGGTACCCTCTTATGAAGCTGTCATGAGGCCTGGATGAGAAATTCTAGAAGGATGTGTAGAATAGTACCAGACACAAAGCGAGTGCTCAGTGAAATACTATTTTTACCATCATTTCCATCTTCCTCAGTATTTGACTTGTACTTACGTCAGTGCAGGACACTGTGTCTTGGGTGCAGTGGTTAAGAGCTCAGGCTGCTAACCAAAAAGGGCAGCGGTTTGAATCTACCAGCTGCTGCTTGGGGACTCTGTGGGGCAATTCTACTTTGTCCTGTAGGGTCCCTGTGAATTGGAATGGACTTGGCGGTGATAGGATTTTTTTGTTGTTGTTTGTAACCAAAGTCAAGAAGGACCTTCCTAAGCTTCCCTGATGAAACCAGACCAGTTTAAAACCAGCCACAGAGGGTCTGTACTGTAGACTGACTGTACTGTAGAACGTTGGTGGAGTGCTTGGGAGTCTTCATATTGAGTGTTTAATCATGTGGTCACATAGCTGGCTAGCTCTCCTGAGCTTGGTGCTTTGGGGACAATAGAGATGAGAATATCAGTAATAATAGACCCTTATTTTTGAGCAGTGCTTTATAGTTTACAGATACCATCTTATTTAGAATTCATAAAAATGCCATGAGGTCAGTTATTATTTTTGCCGTTTTGTAGATGAGAAAACTCAGTTACAAGCATTATGTATAGTTCCTGCTTTTAGGAAACTGGTTGCTTGCCTTGTGTGAGAAATACTGTGTTTGTGCAACCATGTAAGGCAGCATATGCTTTAAAAATAAAGTAAACTGCTGTTATCTAGTCAATTCCTACTCATAGTGACCCTGTGGTTTTCAGCCACGGCACCCCAGGGCTTCAGAACATTGAAACCAAAACCAAACCCCTCACAGCAGAGTTGATTCCATCTCATTGCAGCCCTGTAGGACAGAGTAGAACTGGCCTAGGGAGTTTCCAGGGAGCACCTGGTGGATTTGAACTGCTGTAGTACTTAACCACTGCCAAGCCAAGCCAAGTGCCGTCGAGTCGACTTAACCACCGTGCCACCTAAATACATCACCACGATACAGTTCACAAAGAAACAGAAGTCTGTCCTGCTGGTGCTCACTGGCACTAGTTCTGGCGCCTACTGTTTACTATGCTGACTTATTACATCTCAGTAGGAGCCTTAAAAGGAGCTCTGTGGTGTGGTGGTTAATTACTCAGCTCTTAACCAAAAGATCAGCAGTTTAATATACTAGCCATTCTGCAGGAAGGGTGTGGAAATCCTATGGGAAGTTCTGCTTGGTCCTATAGGGTTGTTCTGAGTTGGAATTCACTCAACAGCAATGGGTTTAGGAACCCTGGTTGTATAGTGGTTAAAGCGCTCAGTGGCTTGAATCCTGTAGCCATTCCCTGGGTAAAAAAATATGGTTCTTTTGCTTCTGCAAAGATTTATTGCTGTTAGGTACTGTCAGGTTGGTTCTGACTTGGTGTCCGTATGTGCAACAGAGCAAAATACTGTGTGGGTCTGTGCCATCCAGCTCTGTCTCACAGGGTCTCTGTGAGTTGGAATCAACTTGGCTACAATGGGTAAGAACTCTGCGTTACTACTATTAGGAGTTCCCCATTTTACAGACAAGACTATGGCAACTGGAAAGAATGAGTATCTTGTCCAACATCAGTCACGTAATGCGGGCTACTCCAGTCTTTCCGCAACTGCCTCTCCTATGGCTACTCCTTAGGGTGGCCATGAGTCAGAATCCAGTCGGCAGCCGTAGGTTTTTAATATTCCCCAGAGCTTTTCTTTTTGCTTTCTGCTTCTCTTCAGAACAAAGCCATGTTATCCTAACTGGCAGACTGGGCTCACAATGGCTCTTATCTCCCACTAACAAAAACCATTCCTTGCCTGGTTGAATAGGTCACACAGCATCTTGCTGAGCAGGTGCCAGCTCGGGAAAAAGCTGCCTAGATAAGCAGGAGTGGTTTGTGTTGTTGTCTCCCTGATTGTTTGCTTTTCATTTAAGTTGATTAATTTATGTAAGATAGGGTGGGCAAGAAGATGACCACAGTTAAATTCAGGGACTAGAAGATGAGATGGGGAGGACTCTGGAATGGGAGGCTGGAGATGAGCAGTTCTGAAAAAATCCCAGGGAGAGAGTATTTGCAAAACTGCCTAGAAGTACAGCTGTATCTGAGGGTTTGGAGAGGCTCCCTAGGCAGGGTTGGGTAGGATCTGGCATTGGGGGTGGGATCTGGCCTGGTTAGGCTGGGAGTTCTCTGTTTCTTCCTTTCTCCTGTCCCACCGGCTTATCGTCCCTACCAGGCTTTTAGAATCTGGTTTCTGCTCAGTGCTTCAATTTCACAACAGAGCCAGTGATTGATGACTTTTCTGGCATACTTATGTGATTTAAGTATGCAGTGTCTCTAATTGTATCCGTGTCAGGTTGTGATATTGTACTATATAGTTAGGCAAGATGTCACTGTTGGCAGAGGCTGGGTGAAGGGTAAGGACCTCTATGTTGTTTCTTACCAACTGCATGTCAATCTATAATTATCTCAAAATAGGAAGTTACTAAAATATTGAGGGCCTTTGGCAGTTTTAATAGAAGTAGCCTTTTGGACATAGTGGATGTCTTCTAGGTTAAAGCCCTTTCAGATTTCTGCCTTGTAGCTGTCCTGGGTGTGCTCTTGGCCCCCTCATAAACCAGATTCATGGGCCTACCACTCAGACTGTGGTGGTTTACAGTTGTTTGTTCTGAAGCTGGTTTGCTTTAGGGCTCAAAGGCATGGAAACTCAGCGTGTGCCAGATGCTGTACCAGGTGCTTTCGCAGACACTTTTATTTTAAACTTCTGGGAGCCCTGCGGGGTAGGTGGTTTCATGCTGTTATATATATGAGGATATGGAGACACCAAAGAATATACAGAGCAAGTAAGTGCTGTGTCAAGAGCCAGAGCCAGGATGTCTTTGCCCCTGAAGTCCTTGCACTTTTCGCTGCACCCTGGATGATTCCATTATTGAGCTTTCTCTTGATTATTGAGCTTTCTCTGATGTCTTACATAAATGGAAAGGAACCAGCTGCAAGACAAAAGCCAAGCTGTTGTAGAGGCAAGTATCTTAAAAAGGTCACCAAAGAAGAGGCCTGTGTGTCCTATAAAGTCATTTTCAGGCTTGTGTCCTCAGCAGGGAATCTCTGTTCCCTCTGGAAGTGAATGTGACATTTTGCCCTGTTCCCTGGAGCATCTCTTCCCAGGAGAGCTTCTGTGGAAAGAGATCTGTGGGAAAACATGTGGAAGCTTTTCGTGGACACGTTTCTGAATGTCATTAGCTCTTAGAAGAACATGTTTATTTCCCTGAAGCTTTCGGCTTTATCTGAGTCCTTGGGTTTTCAGGGATTCGTAACTCTAGGAAGTGTTTTTGAACTGGGGACGAAGCCTACAGCATTGCAGCCAGAAACTTGATGTACATGACAGTGACTGGGCTGTTGTGTAGTAAACAGCATCCCTGCTGGTAAAAGCAGTGTGAGTAAGTGGAGGTGGAAGAAATCAGTGGGAAAAGGTTAACACTCAGTTGGTAGTACAGTGGCGACGCACTTGGCTGCTAACCAAAAGGTTGGCAGTTCAAACCTACCTGGCAGCTCCATGGGGGAAAGACCTGGTGGTCTGTGCCCATAAAGATTATAGCCTAGGGAATCCTATGGGGCAGTTCTAGTCTGTCACACAGGATTGCTGAGTTGAAATCGATTGGATGGCACACAGCAACAGCAGTGGCGCTCAGCGTGGTCCTCAGGCAGCAACGGTACATCTCCAGGCCTTTCTTTCTGGTCTCTCTTGGTCTGGAAGCTCTGCTGTTACCTTTTTGGCATCACAGTAACACCCAAGCCTCCAACTATGCTCGTAGACTGTTGGTGGCTGGGCAAGAGGTACATTGAATCCTGGTCTTCCCCACATCGTACAGGAGAATTGTACACTGAACCAGCACTGCACCCGTATAAATCTAAACTTAGCCTGTGTATAATGCAAGCTGAAAACCCTGGAGGTGTGGTGGTTAAATGCTGTGGCTGCTAACCCAGAGGTCAGCAGTTCAAACCCATCAGGTGCTCGTTGGAAATGTGTGGGGCAGGTCTGCTCTGTCTGGTTGGGTCACTGTGAGTCAGGATTGACATGATGGCAGTGGTTTGGTTTTTGGTTTATAATACTAAATGCTTATCTATACGTACTAAATGCTCTGCGTATATACATGCAGACTACCTTCTAGCCTCGTTTCTGGTTTCATGTCCCATCCTTGTCTTCCTTTTACTTCATCTTCTACTCTTTTCTTCCTTTTGTAAAATCTTCTTGTATCTTTATAAGTGAACTTAAAACTTTTGGGAGAAAAAGATAAAAGAAAATAAAATATATAGAGAAAAAGACTGCAAAAATACCAACATTTGAGTTGTTTAATTATCTTGGATAATGGAATTATGTGCAATACTAATTTTCCTTAATTTTTTTAAAATAAGTGTTAGCGTATGTAATTAATGAATATGTATGTATCTGGTATATGTAGAATGTGAAAACAGACCAGGGTGGCACGATGCGGTAAAGCGTGGAGTGGTGAGGATGTTGGAGAGATAAGGCAGGACCAACGGAAGGAGCTTTTTACTCTAAAGACAGTGGACTGCTGCTAAAAATTTAATCAGAGGAGCAACGTGATCTGATTAAAGGTTCAAGATGATCCTTCTGGCTGCTTATGAAGACTGGGCAGTAGGTAAAACTGGGAGAATGGCTAGGGAGATTTTTTTTTTTAATTGTGATTAAGTAGAAGTTTATAATCCAAGTCAGTTTGCCATATAAAACCCCAAGTAGCCACCTCTGTGCAACTCTGTCTGCTCTTCTCATCCTGTGACAGCATACTCTTCCTTTCCACTCTTTACTTCCAGTATCCACTCTGCTAACATTTGTCTCCCTCCTCTTCACCCTCTCCTCACTCCTCTAAAAAGAGACCAGTTGGGCAGCCTCATGTGTATAGTAAACCATAAGTACACATACCAACTATGTCACTTGTGTCCCTTAGTCCAGTCCATTCTTTGAAGTGTTGTCTTCAGTTCTGGCTTCAGCTCTGAGCTAGCAGCAAGTCCAAGGGCCATGTTCTCTGGGGACACTCCAGGTTGTCAGACATCGAATGTGGTCTTATAATACGGTTCTTGATCTGCACAACTCTTTTTCGTGTGCTATATCAGGCACTCTACACTGTGTCCCCTGACAGGGCTATCTTGGGTGGTAGCTGGGCACCACCTAGTTCTTCTGGTCTCATGCTGATATAGTCTGGCCAGGAAGATTTTGTACAAACTGTTATATTTTGGTCTTTTGGGGGGAGCAGCAGGCACAATTTAAGGAAAAAATGCAGTTGTTTTTTCAGGGTTTCTAGCATTTTAGACGGAATAGGCTTGCATGAGACATATATCCTTATTGTGTTTCTTAAATGACATTATATTTATTACAGATACCAGATATGTACACGCCCATTTAATTACCCGTACTAATACTTATAATGGAGTAAATTTTTTCCAAATAAAATTGAGCCTAGGTACTCATAGTTCTGAGCCATACAAGGCTAAGCTCAGCTGTCTGCAGGACGGCAGCATCAGGAGGCTGTGATCCAGTTCAGAAATCTGAACTCACTAGCATTGTCTCGGCTGCTCTCAGCTCAGAACTGCTTATAGGGTGTAGAAAATCTAATACTTCATGTAGGAAGAACGATTCATTGCTTTAGGTGTCAAGAGTTCTGGGTTTTATTTTTTTGAAAAAGCTTGATTTCGCCTTGGTCAGGTGATTTTCATTCGTATTCAGCTGTCTCTGTGCAGAAGAGAGGTAATAATTGTCCTGGGTAAACAGCCTGTCATTGTGGTAACTGAGCTAGAGCTCCCTGAGACTTGAGAGAGAGAACAGCATATACAAAGGCCCTGTGGCAGTAAAGAGTAGGTTAATACTATAAAAATGTAGGCAGCAAGGGGAGATGGTACTAGGTGATGTCATAGATGTAGGCCATGGCCAGTCTGGCAGGATTTGTAGCCCTTTTTGAGGTTTTCATCTGTCTCCAAAAACCAACGGGAAGTTGCTGGAGGATTTCAAAATGGGAATGATGTAAGGCTGACAGATATGCTGTCTCATTTTATCCTCATAGCATATGAGAGTGGTAGGTAATGTTATCTCCATTTTTAAGCCAGTACAAAAATTTAGGCTAGTAGAGATTAAGTAATTTACTCATGGGTACTTTGCTGGTAAGTGGTAGAACTGGAAAACAAACTCAGGTCTGTGTGAGTCCAAAACCTTTAGTCAGGCCTCCATATCAGCTGACCTTGGAATAAAATAACAATAACCACAGCTTTAAAATGCTTTGAACCCTAAGATGAAAGATCTCCCTTAAGTTACAAAGTAGTATTATGCTACTGAAATATGAGTGGTGATGAGAGAGTGGATATGCCAGGGAATTTTCAAAGGCCTGGTCCATGTGGCTGTGGTCCAGCACCTTACCATTCCTTGCTGTCTGGTGGGGGCATCTCACAGTTATCAATACCAAGAAAGACTGGACCACTTTGGCTGGCCATCTGATACTGCCATTGTCCATGAGGACTCTTCGGTGGAATGTCCCCAAGGTTTCAGGGATTCTGAGCTCGGAAACCAGATCTGCTCTGTTCATGTGTGGTTTCACTGAAGCAGTTGTCCAATGCTAAGCTCCTTCTTTCTGCTTTCACTCTTTCTTGGTTAGTCAGGTGGCTTAAGTGGATTCTTAGAGACTGGCTGTGGAGATCAGTGTCTCGATTTTGAACCAAAGAAGCCTGTTCAGTGTTGGAATGGGAAAACATTTGGCATGTGGTCCTGATGTTCTCAGTAATAGCAAGTGTTTTTGTTTTTTTTCTTTTCTAGTTGACCACGTTGTTCCTGAACCTGGAACAAGCCTGCTGGCAGCTTTTGACCAGTGGAGGGAGTGGGCTGACGGCAAGTCCTGCTGCGACTATTCTCTGCATGTGGACATCACTGAGTGGCACAAGGGCATCCAGGAGGAGATGGAAGCCTTGGTGAAGGACCATGGTAGGTCGCAATGACCAGCACCTCCTGAAAATGTTTCCATTTAAGTCCCAACTGTGGCACGGCTCTGTGATGATAACATAGAAGAGTGTTTATAGATTACATGTATGCCTCACCTAGCGCAGAGAGAGGGTTAGGGCTGCAGCCGATGCTGACTGCAGGCAGCCTAGCCCAGTGGAGTAATACAAGCTTTCACTGATAGGAGAACCTGAGCCTTAGTACCTGGATCTGTTCTTATATAACAGCTCCTTGCAGCTTATTGGTTTGAAATAATTACGTTCTCTAGTCAGGTTGAAGAGTTGAAGCTGTCATCGTGATTTGCCATCAAAGGGCAATAAATAAATGCAGATGGGGGGGGATTCTGGGCGGTTTTAGCAGAGTCCATCAGAGCCTGGAGGGCAAGAGTTGGGCAGCTTCTTCCTGCAGACCCTGAAGACACCAGGATAGATTTGAGGGTGATAAGACTCTTTAAACTTGAGATAACCTGAGGGCTTTCATCAGTTCTCTGGAACTTTTTTGGTGGAGCAGATTTCCAGGGATTAGATTAATAGGAAGGCTGGAAGAGTCTTTTTTTTTTTTTTTAAATAATGTATTTTATTTGTTTCTGTTGAGAATATACATGGCAAAAGATAGACCAATTCAGTAGTTTCTACAAGTAGAATTCAGTGACTTGGATTATGTTCTTCAAGTTGTGCACTCTCACCTGCCTTTTCCAAGTTACTCCCATCCATTAGCATAAACTCACTGCCTCCTAAGCTTCCGGTCTGATCTGAGTTCCCTGTTGTCAGTTTCATTCCATGAGTGTAGTTCTTAAAGAGCACATTGCTTAGTAAATGTGTAGATTTACTTAGCACCTTAGTGAAGCTGAGCTATTGTTTGGTTTTAAGAAGACTTCGGGGGTGACTTTTGGTTTAAGGTTTGAAGATTATCTCAGGGGAGGCTAGAAGAATCTTGTCTTCCTCAAGGTGCCTTTGGGACTCTCTTGTCAGTTTGGAGGTTTAAGTGGTGAAGCCAAACCACTTCATCTTTGTAGGTCTTCTTGTCCTTGCCTGCAGACTAGAGACATAGCTTCAGTGCATCTCAGGCTTTAGGGAAGCAATCTCTTGCTTTAGGGTTCCAGGACTACGTAGGCTCAGAAGCACCATGGGCTGTGACATAAATGTCAGAAGGGAAGTCCCTAGGCACCTCTGTAGTGTGGTATAGAGGAAAAGCACCAGAATGAGAAGCTGCCACCTTAGGTTTAATTCTCTGCTCATCCAGATTAATTCTGTGACCTTGGGCAAATCACTTAAATTTTATGGGTCTCAATTTTTTTTTAAAAATCTGTAACATGATGCTATTATAGACTCTTTCCAGTGTGCAGGTTCCACATTAAAAAATAAAGAAATAGGTAACCTTTGACCTTTCTTACTTTTAGAGGATACCCAGACTCAAATGTATTTAACTTTCCCAAATCTATCCCAAATCCAAACAGGGAGTTACCATAGTAACTGTTGCCTGAGAGAAGAGAAGGGCCAGGATGTCATGAGGCATTTAACTCAGGCAGCGTCCAACACTCCCCAGGTGGCTTGAATTAAGCTCCAAGGCTAGGAGAATGTCAGTACCATTGTTTAAAATAGTGATGGATGTTGGGCAGGGATGTGTGGCCTTGTGCATCAGGATGCAAGAACTCTAAAATGCCAAGATGACAGTTGCAACATCTGCTTGTTGCTTAGATGGACCTTTTCTTATATAAAGAAAGTTTCTTAAAAATCAGGATGGAGAGCAGTCTGTTTACCAGAGAGGAGACGTTTATTACAGACTTTCATCAACAGAAACTTCTAACTCATTTCTTTTTGAAGTCATGACACTTGATTTTTTGGGCAGCTTTTAATTTTGATACAGTTTTATGCTTACAGAAAAATTACTAGAATAGTATAAAGAACTCTCATGTACTTTATTCCCAGATTCCCCAGTTGTATATGTTTTCCCCATTTGCTTTATCCTCCTCCATCTCTCTTTCTGTAATATACATAAAATCAAACCCACTGCTGTCGAGTCAATTCTGACTCATAGCAACCCTATAGGATGGAGTAGAAGTACTTCATAGAGTTTCTAAAGAGTGCCTGGTGGATTTGAACTGCTGACCCTTTGGTTAGCAGCCATAGCACTTAACCACTACATCACCAGGGTTTCCCTAATATTGTACATATGTTTGTTTATACTTCTGTATGTACATACACACACACGTGCACACACGTTATTATAATTTTCTTACCCCTGTCCATATTATTTGATTTTGGTTCTAAATACTGAAAATCATCTCTCAACTGGCCTATTTTTGTGTGTCTGCCAGGGGTGAATTCCTTCCTTGTGTATATGGCATTCAAGGATCGCTTCCAGCTAACAGATTCCCAGGTAAGAAAAGCCAGCATTTCTGAGCCGGCCCACTGGTCCACCGAGGTCTCTGCTCCTGGTCTGGGAAAGCAGCCTCCAGTGTTTGGCCTCTCCTTAGCTTCCAAGGGAAATGGTAGCTCGATTAGGTCACGGTGTAATTTGTCCTCATGGAGGGTATGAATCTAGTGCCTGACCCCTCGATACTGTGCTCTACCGAGTCTTGTAATGGCCTCAGAATGTTACATTGTGCTCAAGGGGTGTAGTCAGAGCCCCCTCGGCAAACCTGCTGTACAGCCAGAGGTGTCGTCAGTGAGTTTCTCACTCCTAATCCCCATCTTTTAGGTTCTGCTGCCTCTATTCGTTGTTGAGCGATCTGCTGCTCTGCCAGATACAGTCAGAAACCTTGCCCTTGGGGCATGTCAGAAAAGCTAGTCTTAATAGAAGCCACTGAGGGCGATCATTTCTGATGCCAGAAATGTTGCTGACAGGGAAACGATTGCACAGGAAGCTGTAATTGTTGTCTCTGCTTCCCGTCTTCCTCTCAGATATATGAAGTACTGAGCGTGATCCGGGATATTGGTGCGATTGCCCAGGTCCATGCAGAAAATGGCGACATCATTGCAGAGGTATTGTGCTTTCCTCTTGATCGTGTTTTCATTCATCACCTATAGAACAAGAGGTGGGCTTCAGAGTGCCAAGTGACTTCTGTAGCTTAACACTGAGGGGGCTTGTCGGGGTGAATTGGTGTTGTAGCCCTGGGGCTCTGTGTGAGTAGCCCCCGTGGCACTGTGAACACTGGTGACGTGCATGCCCCTCAGTGTGTAAGCAGAACACGTGAGCTGGTGTCCTGCCGGAGAGAGATGCCACTCATCTCAGCACTGCTGTGCAGCTGTCTCTGGGTAGCGTATGTGCTCTTTATTATAGACATGTCAGACTGTAGCCGAGGGTTGAGACTGTATCAGCTTTTAACATCTCCAGGAATCAGCTGGATGCTTCTGGGAGGCTGTGATTCGTTGGTCGCAGCTCAGCCAGGTCTGGGGACAGGGAATTGAGCCTTTTTGGTGTGGACTCGTGAGATGAGGGCCATGTGTCAGCAGTGCCAGTTTTACATCTTCCCCTCCCTCCTACCCTAACTTTCTGGCAATCAGTGTCTGAAGCCCAGCTCTCCCTCACAGCCCGGCTTTCTTTAAATGTTTCAGGAACAGCAAAGAATCCTGGATCTGGGCATCACAGGCCCCGAGGGACATGTACTGAGCCGGCCCGAGGAGGTAAACATCTGCTGAATGGGACGTGTGACTTGCTGTCCACTGGGCACTGCCCTACCCTGGTGGCCGTGACAACCGTCTTCCCATCTGTGCAGAGCACAGCTTCTTAGTTGTGGATTTGGCTCACTGAGAAGCCGCAGATTCCCTGTATATGTGACTACAGAGGCAGATGAAGCATTAGACAGCCTGTAGGGTAAAACAGTGTGGATCATTTAGCCTGAAGACCCCCATTTCTTGTCGTAAACCTCCACTTCCCTTTACTTGGATAGACAGACAGGTCTATGTTAGCGTCCTGCAATCTAGGTAAGTGTAATCTGGAGCCCACCCTGAAAACTCAAAAACCAAATCAAACACTGCTGTGGAGTGGATTCTAACTCCTAATGACCTTACAGAACAGAGTAGAACTACCTCACAGGGTTTCTAAGGCTGTAAATCTTTATACAAGCGAACTGCCACATCTTTTTCCCATGGAACAGCTAGTAGGTTTGAAATACTGGCCTTTTGGTTAGCAGCTGAGTGATTAGCTGACCTTCTGGTTAGCAGCTGAGGTTTAACCATTGTGCCATCCAAAATCCACCAATAGATAATCAATCATAGGGATCTTAAAGCTCTTCCAATACCTGGAAAGCATAAAGGGAATTGTAAATTTTTCCGTAATAAATGGACACAGCTGTTATATAATCAGCATACTTGGGTATAATCAACATTGTGGACAGAAAATTAATAGGGGTCTTTTTGGTTGAGAACCAGTCCTGACTGGGGACCATGTAAGTTAGAAGGGAAGGAGGTGCTCTTTTCCTCCATAATTGCCAGTCTGCTTTTCTGAATTAGGGTTTGTGGCCTTTAAGTGCTTTTTAGGAGTTTGCTCCTGGTGAAAGGCCCTGGGAAAGGCTTAGAAGGACTGACCAAGGAGTAACTGGAGACTCTGAGCTCAGGAGGGTGATCAAGGAGCTGTAGCAGAAGCAGACAGGGGCAGAGAAGGACAGGGGAGATCATCAGTGCACAGAAAAGGGTTTTAAAACAACATGCAGGCTTCAAAATGAAGACTTTCCCAGCTGGAGATAGGCTGAGAGAGATGATGGACAGATGCATACCGATAGGACAGCAGGCACCAAGTCACAGAACTTTAGAATTGGCTCCTTTGCTGTGAGTCTGGGGAGTGTTCATGTGAGGAGCAGTGACTGGAAGAAGAGTTTGCTCCCCTTGTTAAGACAATGGAGTCAAGAAGGGTTTAAAGATGCTGTCACCAGCTGTCTGGGGTAGGGTGAGGTGGGGCACATCCCTGGACTTTCTCCCTAGGCTAGGAAGGAAACTGTGAGGCTGGAAAAGGAGAAAAAAATCGAAGGAAAGAGACAGAAAAAGGGGAGTGGGCAGAATCCACTTTTGAGTGTTTGCCTTCAGTGAGAGTTTACACTTCCTTAGTGTGTACTTGTTACTGTCTTGACACACCCAACACACACATCAGGACCCCTGCAGCACCATCATAGCCCTGAAACTGTCCCCTCTATGGCTGAAGGACAGAAGCTATTACATTTCCAGTGTCACACAGCCTGTTTCCAGGCACAGGGTAGAGGGAGAGGTATTTTGGTAATAATCTAACCTTTCAGTACATGCTAAAGGACTGGGCTGGAGCCAGCGTAAGCGTTGTGGAGATTGGAAGTGACTTACTTAGGTCCCTGCTGTAGCTGAGGGTAACCCCATGCTGTGACTTTGCTGGTAGACCGTGATTCAGGAAGGTAGTTTGTCAGAAAGGACACAGCGTCACTAGCTGTCACTGAAAGATGCCTGAGGCTGGTTTTATACCCATTCACGTACAGTCATGAATGCACGTATATGCGTGCATGCACACACACGCACACACACCTTTGTATGCATGCATTTTTACACACACATGCAGTCACGTATTAATCCCTAATCTGTCTCATCCCATTCCCAAAATACTCTGAGATTTCATTTCTGTGGCTTCTTTTCCCATCATTACTGGCCTAGGTGACTATTTTAACCCACCTTCCCAGGATAAACATGTTAGGTAGGAGGATTGGCATAAAACATGATTCTATCCATGCCATCTCCTTGGAGCTGGTCCTGGGTTCAGGTTTGAAGTCATTTTGGGATTAGGCCTTAAAAGATGCAAGGAGTCCTAGAAAGAGAGAGATGAAATGGTTTTTGTGGTAATGTTTTTCCTTGTAAACCCCATTCAAAGCTAATGTTTTCTGAGCTTAATATTTCACATTTCAGCTTGATGACAGTCCTGTGAGACAGATACAGAGCATACTTCACATAGCTCTGGGGGTACCATTCTCAGAGACTGTAAGACTGTCCAGGGGACACTGTTTTACGTTCTGTTCTGTGCGTGTGGTGCTGCTGCGAGTTGTGCTGTGGTGGGACCTTTTGTCATTTCTGTTTGTCTCCCATGAGGAAACTAAGATGACAGGAAGTTAGGGGACTACCCAGTATCAAGGACCTAATAAGTGTAGTAGTGTGTTGTGCCTCCCATCCTCCTACTCCCCCGGTGTGCACGCATGCACGCACACACGCGCTGATGCACAATTTCAAGCTTAGCTCAAAACTAACTGGGTCCTTACCACCAGGTGGCACCTACCTGGGGCTGGACTTAATTATAAAGTTTACTCTTGGCCTTCATTCAGGGTTGTTGGCTGGAAAACCAATCCGATCCTGTTTAATTGCATCAGAGAACGAAAATAGCTGTTGCCCTCTGAGCAAAGCAGATTGCCATTTATCCTGGCTCCAGGAGGCTACTTCTGAGAGCCATGGTCTTGTTTAATCTTTAGAACCTTCCTTGGGACCTGCTTCCCTCTTCTCCTCTTGTCTGCTCTGCATCCCCAAATCGCTGTAAACATAAAAATGGAAAGAAGCTTCTGGCTGCTATTTTGGCCAGAAAAATTAAAACTAGTTTTTACCTGACGTGAGGCATAGGAGACTTGTTCTCTAACCCTTGTTGTGCTGAAAATTTTACACTCTTGGCAGCTAATTCTGAAGGCTCCTTGGCGGGCTGTTTGAGGAACTCACCAATAGGAGAAGCTCTTGACTCCATGGGAGGAGCTTCTTGCCTCCTGAGAAGCTGCTTTTTATTGGGTCTTTTTAGTGTCGGCTGCTTTTCATTTGGCTTCGGGCAGTGCACAGTAGACACCTTCTGTGCATCAGGCATTGTACTTGGTGTTTCTGAGTCATTTTGTCTCTCTGATGGCCCTGTGAGGGGAGGGGGCAGTCTTGGGGGCTTGTAATCAGCCACTGAGTCCCTGCACAGTGCAGATGGTTAATGTGCTTGGCTTCTAACTGAAAGTCTGAGATTTAAGTCCAAACAGAGGAGGCTTGGAGGAAAGGCCTGGTGATCTGCTTTGGAATGATCAGCTGTTAGAAACCCTGTGGATCACACGGGGTCCCGAGGAGTTGGAGTCAACTTGATGTCAGTTGGTGGTGTTCAGACCACACCGTCAGATTAGAACCCATGCTGCAGGCTCCAGCCAGTGCCTTCTCCCTTGACTACCAGTTACTGTTTTTCTGTTCACGCCGAGGGATCTGTTGTGTGTTAAAACCCTGTGTGGGCAATAAAGGGAATAAAATATGGAACCGTTCAGAGGGGATTTGAATTATTATAATCCAGTTAAGGGAAATACTTGCGGCACACATGAGCAGTAGTTAGTTTTACACAGTGAGGTAACTCCTTCATTGCCATGATGTATGTGTTGTCTGACGGAGCGCTGGTGACTTAGTTAGGTACCTGATTGCTAAGCTAACAGCTGGTGGTTCATATCCACCCGGCTACTCTGTGTGAGGAAGACCTGGTAAGCTGCTTCCGTAAAGACTGCAGCCAAGAAAACCCTGCAGGGCAATTTTACTCTGTCATAGAGTGATCCTGTCTTCCCATATTGGTGAGTTCTTCAAACTAACAGCCCCCAAAGGAGCCTTCACTCTGTCCCAAAGGCATCACTACAAGTAAAAAATCTACTCAACAGCACCTAACAACAGCAATATCATGGTGGCCAACTGGTATGCTTCTTTTGAACTTGACCAGAAAGCTTTCCTACTGCCGTCTGCTTTTCTTCCCAGCTCACGGTTGGGACACTTCCTGGTAAGATTGTCTCTGGTTTTCAGCAGGGAATATTGAAAGAGGAACAGGAAGGAATGCAAAAATCTAGAAACTGTTTCTTCGCATGCAGTGACTGAGTACATACAATTGAGACAGTTACAGGTCCTGTGGAAGGCAGCAAAATGAGGTAGAGAGTAATCCTGTCTGAAGGGCCTCTGGAGTCAGAGTGGAGAGAGAGAGGCGAGTCAGTGTGTGGGTGCAGCAGAAAGGAGCTCTGAGGTCCCAGCCCTCCGCCCGGCAGCGACCAGGCTTGTGGAGGAGGGGAAGCATTCAGAAGCCATCACAGAGTAGGGGGCTTTCTACCTGGGTCTTGAGGACTTGGATCCTCGCAAAGGGGAAGAGGGGAGTGAGTCTGCAAGGTAGTACTGACTACTGACAGTATTGTGTGTTCTTAGACAAGTCACTCCACGCCTCTGCATATCAGTTTGCATGTTCTGTGTGCAGAGCTGTGCTCCATAGGGTTTTCAGTGGCTGAATTTCTATCTTCTTTCTTCTGGGACACTTCTGGATGAACTTGAACTTCCCCCTTTGGTTGGCAGCTGAGCATTTTAACTGTTGGCTTCATTCAGGGGTCAGTGGGCTGTCTTATCTGAAATCAGGAGAAGGGGCTAGATGACCTCTAAAATACCTCCTAGCTCGGCCATAAGCTGAAGAGACTTGATCTTCAAACTGTGCTGGTTTAGGGGTGCATGTGTGTGTGTGTGTGTGCATTTCAAAACATTTTTTTCAAAAATATTTTTTATTGTGATTAAGTGGAAAGTGTACGGTTTCAATCAGTGCTGCATACCCATCTATCTGCAACTCCCTCTGCTCTCCCTGCCCAGTGACAGCACACTACTTTTTGCTCTGTGTATTTGGTATCCTCTTCTCTCCCATCTAGAAAGAGACCAGTAGGACAGCCTCCTGTAAATGCATAGAACCATAGAGTATGCACGCCGTATGTTCGCACTGTGTCCCCGAGTGCAGTTCATTCTTGTCTGAATAATTAACTTGTTACTGGTTTTTGGTCAGGGACAGCAGCAGGTCTAGGGGCCATGTCCCCAGGGGACCCTCCAGGCTGTTGGACTATCAGTTCAGGTCTTTTAGTTGGAGTTCTTGGGCTACCTACCCCCTTTTCTCATGTTGCCTCAGGGACTCTACGTTGTGTACCCCTTTGGTGGTGACCAGGCACCACCTGGTTCTTCTGGTCTTCTGTTGAGACAGCCTTCAATTCACATGGGTCCTTCTGTCTCCTGGGCTTTTTTTCCTTTCATGTCTTTGTGGTTCTCAGTGATCATCTGTTCCGGATGAGTTGGGACCATTTGATGTACCTCAGATGGCAGCTTGCTAGCTTTTAAGACCCTAGGCACCACTCATGAACATGGTGTGCAGAAGACTCTCTTAGCAATCCTAAGAGTTGTGCCAGTTGGCCTCAATGTCTTCTGAATACAGGTGTTTCCCAGACCCCTGTCCCTGCTACTCTGTCCTTTGAAATATTAGGTTGAGTGTAGAAGACCTTTCAATTTATGGTGAAGTCCAGTTAAGTTGATCTACTCTGTAATGTGTGCTGTCACTATTTGACTTTTTAAAAAAAAATTGTGATTGAGTGAGGGTTTATAACCCAAGTCAATTTTGCATATAAAACCCCAAGTATCCGCCTCTCTCTAACTGTCTGCTCTCCTCACCCTGAGACAGCACTCTCTTCTTCTTCACTCTTTACTTCCAGTATCTACTTGACCAGTACCTATCCCCTCCTCTCTACCCTGTCCTCTCCCCTATTAAAAAAAAAAAACCAGTAGGACAGCCTCATATACATACTAAACCATAAAATACACACACTACATGCATCACTTTGTGTCTCCAAGTCCAGTCCATTCTTTGTCTGAAGTGTTAGCTCCAGTAGTGGTTTCAGCTCTGGGCTAGCAGCAGGTCCAGGGGCCGTGTTCTCAGGGGACCCTCCAGGTTGTTGGACCATCAGTTCTGGTGTTCTAGTAGAGTTCTTGATCTGCACACTTCTTTTTTTTTTTTTATTAAACCTTTTTTTATTTTTATTTTTATTTAACATAACTGAGTGAAAATTTACATTCACGTATAAATTTACATGCCCACCTATAAGCATCTTCCACTGCTCTCCCTGTCCGGTGACTGCACACTATTCCTCTCTGCTTCATACATATTTCATCCTCCCAACAGCCTCCTTTCCCCTCCTCTCCGTCCACTCCCCTTCCTCCAGCCAGAGGTCAGCAAGATGATATCCTATAGATGTATAGAACCATAAAGTGCAACCAGTATATGGTCACTCTGCATTGCCAAGTCCAATCCATTCCTGTCCAAAGAGTGGACCTTTGTTATAATTTATGGGAAAGGGCAGCATCAGGGCCGGGGGCCATGCTCTCAGAGGAACCCCAAAACCGCTGGATCATCAGTTGAGGTCTTTTAGTGGAGATCTCATGATGCACCCCTTTTTATTCTTGTGTTGCCAGTGAGACGCCTCTCTGTGAGCTCCATCGTGGCTATCACTGGTGGTGGCCGGGCACCATCCGATTCTTCCGGTCCCAAGTCGATGTAGGCACCCACTCTTGTGGGTCTCTGTCTTCTCGGTCGTCTTTACCGCATGTCATTTTGGTCCTCGGTGAGCATCCGTTCCTGCTGAGTTGGGACCATTTGCTGTGTCCTCGGATGGCAGCTTGGCAGCTTTTAAGACCCCAGACACCACTCACCAATGTGGGGTGCAGAGAGCTCTCTTAGCAAAACACTAGTTGTGCCAATTGGCCTGGAATTCGCCTAAGAGCATGGTCCCCTGCCCCCCGCCCCAGCTACTCTATCCTTGCAGTATTGAGTTAAGATGGAAGGAGTACTCAAGTTATGCTGAAGTCCACTTAATGTTGTTCTTGTGTCTAATGTGGATCTGCACACTTCTTTATCTCATGCTACTTTGGGACTCCACACTGTGTCTCTTATCATAAAGGGATGTTTTTAAAGTCACTGTTCAGTGTGCATAAAAACTTGATATTTTGTGTTGGACACATAAACAAATTTAAACACAGAAGGGTAAAATATGTGTCTTTCTGCTGTCTGCATGGAACGTGGAAAGCTGTGGTTAAGTGATCCCCTCTTCCAGTGAGGTGGTATTTTATATTTTAGTTTATTCTGTGTTATAGCATGAGGCTCCTCATAGGGCTGACGGGAGGGGTCAGAACTCTTGCAGACCACATAGCAGATGAGCGAATCCAGATAGGTCCCTGCTAACACCTGGATTTTTTTCCCCTGGAGCCAGCTGCAATGGAAGCCAATCTTCTGGTGGAAGGGCCCCTGATGGGGCTGAGATTTTGCTTGATTTACCTCCTGATTAGTATGATTATACGTCCCAGTTCTCTCAGGACAGTCATTTGCCTGTTGCTCCTGTGCAGTTAATAATAGTGCCATTTTCACTTTCAGAAAGTGTCTGTATTGAGACACTAAGTTACATAGTCACCCGACACAACTAGGACAAGGATTCCACAGTTGCTGTCAAGTAGATCCCAACTCAAGGCTACCCCGCATTTCTCAGAGTAGAACTGTGCTCCATTGTGTTTTTAATGGCTGACCTTTGGAATAACTTACTTCTCCTGGAAACCCTGGTGGCACAGTGGTTACATGCTACAGCTGTTAACCAAAAGGTTGGCAGTTCAAATCCACTGGGTGTTCCCTAGAAACTCTGTGGAGTAGTTCTCTTTTGTCCTGTAGTGTTGCTGAGTCAGAACTGACTCAATGGCGGTGGGTTTGGTTTTGGTTTTACTTCTTCTAAGGCATCTCTGAGTGAACGTGACCTCCAACCTTATGGTTAGCAGCCAAGCATGTTAACTCTTTGTACCACTTAGCGTGTCCCTGAGATTTGTAGTGGAGACCTTCCCCACTGGAGGTGAGGTGGCTGCAGAGATGTCAGAAGTTCCTCTTCTGTGCTGCCCAGGCCAGAGGCGCCTCTGCTGCTGTAACTGGAGCCAGCTGGATGGGGCAGGCTTATCACTCAGTTATTCAAGGAATTAAAAACATTTGGATGTTTAATGAGCTTTTTAAAGAGCCATTTGCTTTGCCTTTGGAATTTTTGACATCTCTTTTCACATAGTTGATGACTGAAAGGCCAGATGTGAATGAAGTTATCTTAGTTTTATTAAATTAGATTATCAGTTAATGCAATTATAGAACTTAAGCTCTAGGCCAAGCCCCTGTAAAGGCATGGCTGGCTAAGTTAATTCACCTAGGACGGCAGTTACTTCTTAGCACAAGTAGCTACTCTTTCTGGAATTGCCTAACCTTAAATAACATAGAGTGAAGATATATATTTGTTCAGTAGTAAACATTTTGAAGCACCTAGAGTTTCCATGAGTCAGATCCGACTCGACGGCACTTGGCTTGGCTGGCTATGTGGCAGACCCTAGGTGGGAAATTGTGGGAAGAGGAGGATTTAGAGGGCACAGGGGATACAAAACTCAGTAAGATCCAATGCCTTCCCTTAAAGAGTTCAGTTCAAGCCGTAGCATTTTGCTAAGACTTAGGTGACCAAGCAAATGACTTTGTTAATTGTAATTTTTATTTAGAATTATTTTCATTGAAAATAGACACAGCAAAACTTAGAGTTCAGCAGTTTCTGCTTGTACTGTTCAGTGACATGACATTCTTCTAGTTGTGCAGCCATTCCCACTCTCCTGTTCTCAGTTGCTCCTTTCCCATGAACATAGACTCACTGCCCTCTAAGCTTCCTATCTAACCTTTCGAGTTGCTGTTAAGGAGCAGATGACCTTTGGTGATGGCACTTCCCCAGTTTAACCTGCACTTTCAGCTGGTGATTATAGACACACATTGCTGATTCCTCTGAAAGTTCCTATCAGGTATGGAATAGTTATCACTTGGAGTCTTTGAGGGAAAAAATACAAATCATTCATTGAAACATCAGGTTTAAAAAGCTGATTTTTAGAGCAGTACACCTCCCTCCCCCAACATGGCAAAGGTTGTACCAGGCTGTGACAGGCCAGCCAGCCAGCCAATTGTTTTGCATACAGAGGGCCTTTGGTTTACACAAATGCTGTCTGGTCCTGTGAGGTCGCATTGTTCTGAGGGCAATGCTGGCTTCATTCGTGGGCATCTGACCGAAGCCAGCACACAAACAACATCACTGAATATCTTGCCTCAAGATTGTGTAAGTGGAATGAATACACTGTGTTGAGAATGCTGTTTCCAAGCATGGTGCTTCTCAAACATCAGCAGGGGTAGGTATCAGCTAAAACCAAACCTGTTCCTGTCAAGTCTGCCCATACTGATGGTGACTCCTGTGTGTCAGAGCAGAACTGTGCTCCATAGCGTTTTCAGTGGCTGATTTTCTGAAAGTAGATTACCAGCCCTTTATTTTGAGGTGCCTGTGGGTGAACTTGAACAGCCAACCTTTCAGTTACCTGTTTGTACCATCCAGGGACTAGTACTGTTAAAACTGAGAGTCATTAAAATTCACATGGCTGAGTTCCACCCCTAGAGTTATGGATTCTGTAGATCTGGGATAAGACCCAAGAATTTGCATTTTTCACAAACTCCAGTCTGATGCTGAAGTTGCAGTCTGCTGACCAAACCTAGAGAACCACTGTTTTAACAAGTACCTGTTTACCCATGGAAGGGTCAGGAAGGCATTTCCACATCTTTTCAGCTAACCAATATCGGGAAACATTGGGGAAACCACACACCCCTCACAGTAGCCTTTCAGCGCAGAAACTTGAGGACACAGCAGTGTATCACGTCCCAATTGTCACTGCTTGGTGGGCAGAGGATAAAGAAAGGGGTTCATGCGATGGCCTGAGTTCTCATGCACAGATGCTCTTTTATAGGTGGAAGCCGAGGCCGTGAATCGTTCCATCACCATTGCCAACCAGACCAACTGCCCTCTGTACGTCACTAAGGTGATGAGCAAGAGTGCAGCTGAAGTCATCGCCCAGGCCCGGAAAAAGGGTGAGTGCTGCCGACTGTTCTGAACATGGGCGGGTTTGGGGAGCGAGGGAAGAGGGTGCTTCTCATCAAGGTGGTTCCTTTTCCAAACCTTCATGCCAAGTGGGCCGCTTTCATCATGTTCCAGCATTAACCTAATTACAGTGCAGTGAGGCAGAGAGCTCCAGTTTCCTCCCTTTGTTCCACTGCTGCGGCCTTGTTAGTGTCTATTTAAAGCCATGTGCAGCCAAGAGTAGGTGGGCAGGCACATTTCTTCCTGCCCCCCCTTCTGTAGAAAAGTTGGATTTAATTTGATGCAGTCTAAATAAACCAAGCATATACACAGATTGCGTCACTTTCCATCTGCCACAGAATCCTTCTGGGGAACGTTATATTGCAAGATGCTGTCTCTGTCACGGCTGGCAGTGATCTCTGCCTGGGCAAATAAGGGAGCCTCAGGTAGGGGGTTTTTGCCCCAGACCTCCTTATGTCTAGTTATTCAAGTACTTCCTGTAAATAAACTATACATGGAAACATTGTATGCTGGGGATGGGTTCTCTGTCATTACCAGGCAGTCCATTGAGAACATCCCTGGAAACTCATGTACTGGACTGCACCTTCTGGTGCTTCCTCCAGAGGATGTTCCATGGAGCACCTTATACATCATGAATGTGGCAGAGCCCTGTTCCTGCCTTTGGATAATCACGAAATGTATTTTATGCTCAGAAACGTGGCTCCGCATGCAGAGAGACTCAGAACAGAATAGACTTCGATGGAGCATCTTAGGCTGAAGTGACTATGAATGTGAACATTATAAAAGGGACCTCTCTCTGTCTGTGTCGTCTTTCTACCCATTGTGTCTCCGCTTTTGACTGTGTCTCCATCTGTGTTTCTCCTTTGCTCTTTATTTCTTGTTCCGTTTCTCTCTCCGTCTTGGATTCTCTTCCTTTTTCTCTTGATTTCTGTTGGTTACTTTCTGTTTTGGTCTCTGTCTCTCTGTGTCAGACTGTCTTGGCCTCTATATCTGTGTGTCTGTCTGCCTGTCTGTCTGTCTAATCTGGCTGTCCCATTGTCTATCTCTTTGCCTTTGTCAGTAACAGACCCGTTTGACCCCTGTGACTCAGTGTCTGGTTTGGTGCTGGATTTAAGCCACATGGATAAGTTGGGTGCATTGGAGCAAGACCTAGAACAAATTGCTCAATGATCACTGAGTCAGGTTGTCCCGAGAGCTGATGGCTTCCAGACAGACTCAGCAGTTCCTGGCCTCTGTTTTTCAGAGCTCTACTGGGGCCTCTCTGCTTAGACTTTGCATCACATGGTTGTTGCATTACCGTCTTGGAGACCAGCCCTCTTCTGGCAGAAGGAAGGAATTGCCTTTTAGAAATGAAAAAGCATTCACCTAAAATAATGGAATCTACTGAGAGTCAGCTTTGTGTAGTTTTTCTTGGAAGCATCGTGGGTGACTACTTAGTGGGTGACCCTCCCTCACCTAGCCACACATTTGCACTGTGGTTGGTCATGGGTGACAACACAGTAGCACTGACCCAGTCGTAGTATCACTGCTTCTGTGTTACACTGGGACACTGGGCACAGAATCTGAGAAAGGGAAATAAGTGGCAGCTGATTTATTTTACCAACCAACCTGTACCTAGATAGCAAGCATCTTAAAGTAAGTTTAGACTGAGGCCTTATTTCCCAAAGCTTACCACATACAATGGAGGAGCCCAGCCTCCGTTAAGACTAAAACATGTACCAGGTGGGGCTGTGGGACCAACTCTGAGCTGAGTTTGGAGAGCCTGGCCCAGCCAGCAGTGCTAAAGCACCTTGTCTTTCTATACCTCTCAGTTTTCACTTGAGTGTAAGGGGCCCCTAGGCTGTGCTGTTACAGAGTCCAGCTGGTTCTGCTCTACAGTCTGACTCTGTGCCTGATGCCCCTCTCTTGTCTTTATAACTGTGACCCTGTGTATGTACTGGGTTGGGACAGGAACTTGGAGGTGACTGCTTCAGTCTGCGGGTACCAGAATCGTGGAACATGAGTCCAGCTGTGTCTACCCTGTGCTCTCAGGGTGGTTCTTACATTCAGATTTTCACCCTTTGGTCCTTGAAAATCGAACATTAGATGAACTTAGATTGGCAAAAAGGACTTTGTGTGCATTTGGGTGCTGACCAGCAATGAAAATTCCTAACTTCTTTAAGGTTCTTCCACATCTTTTTTGAACTTTATAGCAACTTTGTGAGAGTCAGGACAGGAATTTATATATCTTATTTTATTTTGCATCTCAGGAAACCAGAACTGAGAGCTAGTAGAATTGGGACTTGATCGCCAGGCCCCTTGCCGTGAATATCCATATTAATATCTGACCGACTCATTCGTGCTTTGAGATCATTGTAATGTGAGACATGGTGATGACCATCTCCTTTTCTGTGTCTTTCGGGCTTCAGTTCCTTAAAAATCCTGGTAGACGGTAGAGCCAGGCACCCGCTGCAAGCGTGATTGCTGAACAAGGGAGCAGGAAAATAATGTAAAGTGTGGGGTTAAGTATTTGCTCCCTGGAGCAAGAGAGAATGAAGAAAATTAAAGACACAAGGGGAAGATTAGCCCTGACACAAATGGCCCACAACTACCAGCCGCCACCAGAATGAGTTCAGTAAAGCTAGATGGTGCCTGACTACCCCCACCCACTGCCCTGACAGGAATCAAGATAGAGGATCCCAGACAGAGCTGGAGAAAAATGTAGAATAGCATTCTAACTAACAAAAAAAAAAGTCCAGACTTACTGGTCTGGCAGAGACTGGAGATACTTGGAGTAGGGAGACCTTTTTACAGCTCAGTAATGAAGTCAGTCCTGAGGTTCACCCTTCAGCCAAGGATTAGACAGGCCCATAAAACAAAACAAGATGAAAGGGGCACAGCAGCCCAGGGCCAAGGACAAGAAGGCAGGAGAGGATGGAAAAGCTGTGAACGGGGAACCCAGGAAGGAAGCATGTTCGCATGTTGTGGAGTTAGTCAGTAACCAGTATGGTGAAACAATGTATACTGCCTGTTTAATGAGATGCTAGTTTGTTTTATAAACTTTTCTCTAAAGTACAATTAAAAAACAGAAAAACACCAGCCTAAGGAAAGAGTTTGTTCCCTGGGATCAAATTATCTGGAACTAAACCCCAGCTCTGCAATATTCTAGTCATGTGACAGTGGGCAGGCTGCATCTCATCTCTATGTCTCATTTTCCCATCTGCAAAGTGAGGATAATAATACTGTCCTCACAGGTTTATGGTGATGTTCAAATAAATGTAAAGGGTGAAATAGAAAGAAGTAACTACGATAACTATTTTGTGGTCCCGCGGTAGCATAAATGGTTAAGTGTCTACTAATTGAAAGGTTGGAGGTTCAAGTTCAGCCAGAGATGCCTCTGAGAAAAGCCTGGTGATGTACTTCTGAAAAATCATAGCCACTGAAAGCCCTATGGAGCCCACTTCTACTCTAATACATATGGGATCATCATGAATTGGAATTGACTCAATGGAAACTAGTTTGACTTGTTTTGTTATTATTAAGATTAAAGAATGAAGGACTGTTTTAACCTTCTGCTAGTTAGAATAGCAGAGCAAAAGATGCCTGCTGGTCTAGGGCAAGGATTTTTTCTATGGATTGTTTTGGGTACTCCATGTTGTTTCTTCTGGCTCCTGGAGGAAAGTATTGTGCACTTCCAGCTCTCTGCTGCTTGGTTTCTTCATGTGTTAAATGGAGAATTTCTTTATTGACTCAGCACACTTCTACTGGTAACCTCAGGTGAGGAATGAAAAGTGGCCCCAACCCTCAGTTCCTGCACTAGTGGGGAAGGACAGACACATAGACTCTCACAGTGGTGAATGGTAAATGCTGTAAAGGAAGCAGAAGCCAAGGATGGTTGGAGCACAGAGAGGGGAGCTGTGATCACAGACACCTGCCCTGCCTGTTTTAGGGGATCAGCTTGCATAAAAGCAAAACCCACTGCCGTTGAGTGGATTGTGACTCACAGAGACTGTAAAGGACAGGGCAGACCTGCCCCAGAGAGTTTCCAAGGGGCACCTGGTGGATTTGAACTGCTGACCTTTTGGTTAGTCAATGTATCTCTTAACCACTACCCTACCATGGTTTCCTAGCTTGCATAAAAGCATTGAATATTTCTCTACATAATGTGAGCTGTTAAAAATCACAGTCATGTCCATGACAGGAACAGCAGTAAGGTCTACTCTTGGTGATTCCTGTCTCTCTCCTCACCCAGAGACCTGCTGGCCCCACAGTTTAGGACAGGAAGTGTCTGCGCAAGTGAGGATATGAGATAAAATGCAAATGAAGACTGTTTTCACTTGCCTACTCTACCCAACTCCATGAAGATTACAGTGTTGCGAACCTGTAATCTTTGAGGGCAGTTCTGCTGTGTCCTGTAGGCTCTCTGAGTCTGAATTGACTCAGGGGCACACAACATCACAACTACGTGGTCCTCCTCTGAGAGATGGTGAGTGTGGCTCTGTTGCCGACATTCTGTACCACTTGGCAGGACAGCATGTCGTCAACCTCATTTTGGAGTTAAGGAAGTGATGCAGCCAGGATCAGAATACTACGGTTTTTAGTTGCCGTCAAGTTGGTTCCAACCCATAGCAGCCCTATAAACAACAGAACAAAACACTGCCCGGTCTTGTGCCGTGTCCAGAATCATTTTTATGCTTAATTCCATTGTTGCAGCCACTGTGTCAGTCCATCTCGTCGAGGGTCTTCCTTTTTTTTACTGACCCTCCACTCTACCAAGCATGATGTCCTTCTCCAGGAAATGGTCTTTTCTGACAACATGTCCAAAGTATGTAAGATGCAGTCTTGCCATCTTTGCTTCCAAGGAATACTCTGGTTGTATTTCTTCCAGAACAGATCTGTTTGTTCTTTTGGTGGTCCATGGTCCATTCAGCCTTCTCAACACCACAATTCAAAGGCATCAGTTCTTCTTCCATCTTCTTTGTTCATCGTCCAGCTTTCGCATGCATATGATGTGATTGAAAATACTGTGGCTTGGGTCAGGTGCATTTTAATCAGGATCAGAATACCTTGGGCAATTTTTAGTTTTGAAATGAACGTACACATTGGTGAATTTAATATAGGCTTATTTCATGGGAGCTTATTTCATCTAAGATGAAAAATTCAGCATCTTGCCCTGGGTTCTCTAGCTCATGGGTAAAACCCTGATTCCATACTGAGCCATGTAAATAATTTTCAGTTATTCCTACTTTGGATTTGTCCTCTAGCTTCCTGTTCATGAGAAATGACTTTACAAGTAACTGTCAGTCAGGAGCTGTCAAGCCTTTGTCAGCCCCAGCCTTCCTTTTTTATTCTTCATGAATGCACTCAGGCCCTGGGCCTGTGTGGAGTAAGCGCTGCCCATTGATTCCCTGCATTTCCCAGCCTTTCTGGAGAGCCTGCCAAAGGCCTCGGGTCACATCTTTTCATTCAGATGTAAAAAGAAAATCAAGGTCTAACAGCGGCCAAGAAAACATCATCAGTGTGTTAAGAAAAGTGCAGAAAGACCAATGATGCCTATTCTATGGTTTATTATTATTAATGCTACTTATTTCTGGTATGACGTTGAATGGTTTCTGGGCCTGCCTGATCTCCAGAAGTGCACCCGTAGCTCCCTCTTGTTCGGTGTTAATAAAACGGAGGCGGCGCCTTGGGAGAAGGCACCAGGTCGGTGGTGATGGGCACCGCGGTCTCACCAGTGTGGACCCGGGCGCCCCCTAGGGGTGTAGGCCTGATGAAAAAAAAATTGGCGACTCAGTGTGTTTCAGAATAGAACTGTACACTCTAGGATTTTCAGTGACGGTGACCTTTAGAAGTAGATCACCAAGCTTTTCTCCTCAGGTGCCTCTGGGTGGACTTGAATCTGTGAACTTTTGGTTAGCAGCTGAGCTAGACTGTTGGCGCCACCTAAGATTTATAGAGGCCTGGTTCATGGCAGTTTGATTCCTGCTTTGCCTTTTGAGTCTCAAGAAAAGAAATAAAAGACAAGGTTGACCCGTGCAAGGACCGCTGACTCCCTCAGGGAATCCAAACAGGAAAACAGAAACGAAAAGCAGTATGCCTCTCTCTTCCTCATTCCCTCCTCCTTCACTCTCCTCTTGTTAGCTTGGCCCAGGAATAGGAGTCCTGGCCCAGCCTTGGTCCGAGGAGACAGAGTCTTCTGGTCAGCAAAGGCCTTGAAAGCAATTACCCGTTTCTAGATTTTCCAGAGGGAGAAGGTCAAATTCCTTCTTCTGTAGTGAGGCGAGTGGTCTAGCCCTTCCTTGTGTACCAGCTCCCTGCACCCCAGTCTGAGTTGGGTTTGGAGAGAGATGAGTAAACAGCATTCGTGACATGTTCCTAAGAACCAGCTCCTCCTCATACTCCTGTTTCCAAGCGTAGGACTGCAGAGCAGACTCAGGGAGAAAAGAGAGAGGAAGAGGACAAGCAGTAACAAGTTACCGGAAAATCATTCAAAATGTTCATATGTTATCCCTTTGTCTAAATTCCAGAGATAGTCAAACTATTCTTTTTCTCCAGCCAGCTCTGCTCTCAAGCTTTTTCATTTTGTTCAAGAAGTCTTTAGGGTTGCAGTCTTTTTTTGTTCCTAATGGCTTGTGAGGAAATCCTGGTGGCATAGCGGGTTAAGTGCCACGTCTGCTGACCTTTTGCTAACCAAAAGGTCAGCAGTTCATATCTGCCAGGTGCTCCTTGGAAACTCTGGGGGGCAGTTCCACCCTGACTTGTAGGGTCACTAGGAGTGGGATTAACGGCAATGGGTCTGGGTTTGGGTTTAATGGCTTGCGAGTTTTTACACACCTCATCTTTGTGCTCAGATAAACAATACCCAGCGGGGCTTCCAGATCTGGCTCAGTCTGAGAGTACACCGAACCAATTCCTTTGAAGCTCAAACCCAGAGCTGGGAGCAGAGGGCCTGTGACAGCCATGGGCTAAAGCTGGGTTCTGCCCAGCCATTTGCATTTCATCAGAGTTTTTGTGCAGCCGCCAAGGTCTGCTCATTGTGCGGTGTTTTTTCACTTTGAGTTCAGCCAGCCGTGGTGTGTGCAGCCACCCAGCTGGCTCCTCTGACCACAGTCTGGCTGGGAGGCTTTGAGTAGGTTGGAACCCAGGGGACCTTTCCACGCGGTTCCAACCATTGGCCCTTTTCTTTCTTGGGGGCAAGGCTCCCTCTGGGTTCTGAAGCCGTCCTTCTGCTTGGGAATTGTTACTGATTTTCTGAAGTGAGCTGTCTGCCCTGACCTCCAGCACTCCCCCGGCTGAACAGTGACTCCTTTGTGAAATTCCTGAGGCTGGAGGGAGCAGCTCCCTGGAGCCAGCTCTCAGAGTGGCAGACTGCGGCAAAGAGGGTGTTGTGATTGTATTTATCAAGTGATAAGGTCTTCGAAAAGGCTGTGGAGGGGAAGAGCAGTGCATTCCTGAGCAAGAAGTGTTTGGTCAAAGAACTGTCTGCAAGTCCTGCCTTTGGAGGAAAGGGACTTTTGGCTAGACTGTTGTGGGGGGGTGCTGGGCATGCCGGGGAATTTGTCTCTGATGGGAGGGACAAAGAGAGAGGGGAATTCTGGATGGTAGAAAGTTGACTTTACTTCAAATTCCAGCTCTAGTACCTTTAATTAGTATTTTATTAGACCATTTAATCAGTTTATCATGCACTTATTTGAGTGCCTACTGTGTGGAGGCAAATATCAAGTGGAGAATCAAATGATTCAGCATTATTATTAGTGAGAAGGATGGGGTTTCCTGATGGATGGAGTAGTGCCTGAATTGAGTTTTGGCTGATATTAAAGAGGGAATTGGCTTTGATATGATGTGTGGTAATGAAGACAGTAGATACTTCAGGGAGGAGTTTGTTTTTATCCTGGAGGGCATAAAAGCTTTGGTGGAGACTTATGTAAGAAAAGGGCACGGAAGGGTTGAGTTCTAGAAGGATCACACTGGAGGTATTGTGGAGGGTGAGTGGAGGGCTGGAGAAGAGAATGGAAATGCCTTATATGAAGTAGAGAGAAATGGTTTAAAGTGCCTGGTTTAAAGCAGAGTATACGGAGTAGAAAGGAAGGGATGCGTTTAAGGTTTTGACAGCTGCCGGGTATAAATGGTTGCCAACTTTCTGGCTTGAGCACTTGAATGGATCAAGGGTGGAATTTGGGCGTCAGGGAACTGACAGGTTCATTTGAGACACTGTATTAGGTGGTTCAGTGGTAGAATTCTCTCTTTCTAAATGGTTCAATTCCTGGCCAGTGTACCTCATACACAGCCAATCTGTCACTAAAGTCTTGTGTGTTATCATGCTCAGCATACGTCAGTGGAGCTTCCAGACTAAGACTAGGAAGTAAGGCCTGGTGATCGACTTCTGAAAATCAGCCAGTGGAAACCCTGTGGATCACAGCAGTCCAGGCTGCCACCTAGTCACGGGGATGGCACAAGACCGGACAACGTATATGAGGTCTCCGTGAGTTGGAGGCCGACTGAATGACAGCTAACAATAGCAAGAAGCTTCCTGTAATCCAAACATTTCTGTAGCTTGACTGACAACGTTTGTTTCTCACTCTCGTCAAGTTGCCTGTGAGTCTGATCTTCTTTGGGCGGCCCCTTCCAGGGGTGACTCAGGGATTCAGTCTGTCTCTTAGATAGACCTGGAGAGTTGTGCAACAGCTTCTTGTCTGTGAGGATGGCTGATTTGTGAAGGCTCGTGTCTGTTTCGAAAGGACGGTGATAGCACTTGGCACAGTGCCTGGCAGATGATGACTTCTTGGGAAGAAGGGTTTCCTTGCTTCCTCACTGTGTCATGCCTGGTGTGCTGTCTTTGTCAGGAACTGTGGTGTATGGTGAGCCTGTCACCGCCAGCTTGGGAACTGATGGCTCCCACTACTGGAGCAAGAACTGGGCCAAGGCTGCAGCCTTTGTGACTTCCCCACCCCTGAGTCCTGATCCAACCACTCCAGACTTTCTGAACTCCTTGCTGTCCTGGTGAGTACTGGTGATGTGTTCGCACTTGACATGTTCTTCTTCCTCAGACCGGGCTGGCCTGCTAGCTTAAAATATGGTGGCTGCAAGCAGACTCACAGATAGACCTTTGTTCACCAGACTGGAGTCACTAGATATTAAGAATAGGGAATTACATAGAAAAACCTGGACCATGTTGAAAGTAAACTAGAGGACATTAATGAGGTATCTGAGGGATTCCATTAGGGTACACTGTCACTCAGACGGAAACCTTGGTGGCATAATGATTAAGTGCTATGTCTGCTAACCAACAGATTGGCAATTTGAATCCATCAGACAGTCCTTGGAAATGCTATGTGGCAGTTCAGCCCTGTCCTGTAGGGTCGTTATGAATCAGAAGGAACTCAGTAGCAATGGGTTTTGGTTTGGGATCACTCATAAAATACCTGTCAGCATAGATTTAGATATACAGTGTTACAGTGAAGATTCAGTACCATAAATATTTTCCCAAATTTCCTTTCTCTGGAGCAGAGGGCAGGCTTTTTAAAAATAATAATAATAATTAGTGCTCTGACACATTGAAATAATATGTTCAAGGTTGACTTGAAGTCAAAGCCAAGTTAAAAGGCAGTTGCGTATTTTCCTTACAGCGGAGATCTCCAGGTCACTGGCAGTGCTCATTGTACTTTCAACACTGCTCAGAAAGCTGTAGGAAAGGACAACTTCACCTTGATTCCGGAGGGCACCAATGGCACCGAGGAGCGGATGTCCGTCATCTGGGATAAAGCTGTGGTAAGGAGCAATGACTCACTCATGGGATGGCCTCAGCCTTCCTCTTCCTCCTCTTCTGAGGACCGTGGGTCTCATGTGTGCCTTGAAATTACAGTTGAGGAATTTCTAGAAGCTGGTACTTGTATGACAGTATTTCTTAGGTTTGGAAATCCAGGATCACTCTTTATAGGTGTTTCCTCCTAATTATTACACATATATTTCCTATTGTTATTGTCACTGGGACAGTAGACTGAGAAAAATGTTGAGTCTTTTCAGTAGGACTTGATGGATTGTCCGGAAAAAGTATCCATAATATGAAGAGCAGTCCACTTCTACTCTTGGAAATTGACTCAGTTTCCTTAAAACTGTCTTGAAGGGCTCTTTAACCTTAGTGTATCCAGCACCTACTGACCTTTAAGTTATCTTTGGGCTTTTTCATTTTCAGTATTTTAGAACAGACTAATGGAAATGATTTTTTTTCATAACAAATATTTTAGATTATGTAAGCACTACAGCCTTATTGCAAAAAGAAGGAAGCGCATAAAAACCATGCAGAGTACCATGTTTCAGATGGCATTCTGATCAATGTTTTGTTGACTGTCCATTTCTTGCCACTGCATGAGGACAAGTGATAGTGTGTGATGTATATGTGTGTGTGTGTGAGTGAGTGTTAATAACATTGGTGTCATGCTCAACAGTTTTGTGAGTCTAATTTTGTTTTTTTAAACTTAATATGTCATGAAAAACTCTCCACGTCCTTGATGTGGAGGGTTGATTTTTAATAGAGCACAGTTTCATCTTACTTCTGAACACGAATTCACTTTTACTTCACTGGCTGATCATTTATATTTCTTTGTTTTTGAACTGGGATGGACATCCTTATAGAAATATCTTTGGAATGCTTTCTTTGTTAAATCTTTAGGAGAAATTTTTTAGTAGTGGCTTTGCTGGGTCATAGGGTGTTTTAAGGCTTTTGATACATCTCTCCAAGGTCCCTTCCAGCGAGAGTGCACTAATTTATTTCCCATCGGCAGTGTTTATAACATTCCTGTTTCCTATATCAGGCCCACATTGACAATAGCATTGAAAAAAAAATGTCACCAGTTTGATAGGTAAACTGTGTGTCTCATTAGCTTTCATTTAATTTCTATAGTAACTCGTTACTGTGAAGACTTTCTTTATTCTTCTTAGCATTTTTTTTTCCTGCTCACTTCCTTTGCCCATTTTTATGCCTGGGTTAGAGTGGGTTTTCCAAACGCAGATAGGTAGTCATTTCTGTATTTAAAGGGATTGTGGAGCATAAGTGATAAAGATGAAGAATCACAGGGAAGGCAAAGACCTCAGTAAACATGTAAGGCATGCTGCTTAAGGCAGAAGCAGAGGTGAGATTTCCAGGCCTGCTAGACTAACAGGCTAGGTGTGCACCTGTATACCTGTAGTTTGTTGAAAAGAGCAGCCAGTCAAGCCAAACGATGTAACTTGGAGAGGCATTGGAATTTTTTTTTTAACTTTCTATTAGGAAATAATTACAGATTTAGGAGGTACAAAGGTGTGGAAAATTGGAGTGGTCTTGTGTACCTGTCACCCAGCTTCCCACATGATTACATCTTACATAATTATAGCATGATGTCAAAATCAAGAAATTGACCATGGTGCAACATGTGTGGATGGTTGTGTTGTTTTAGCAGATGTAGATTCATGGACCCACAACTGCAGATGGACTACAAAACTTCTCCATCCTCACAGGTCCTCCATCCCCCTCTCCCTCATGCTGTCTGTCCCTTTATAGCCACACCAGTCCCACACCTCCACCATCCCTGTCCTCTGACTGCCACAAATCTGTTTGTAAGTTCTGTAACATTGTCCTGTTGGGGATGTTATATAAAGGTAACCATCCAGTATGTGGCTTTTTCACTGGGCAGAATGCCCTTGAGATGTAGGGTTTCATAGTTTGTTCTTTTTTTTGCTAAGTAGCATTGCATCTTCTACCTTTTTAACATACTTTTGGGATATGTGTGTTTTGTACTCATCAGGTCACTGGGAAGATGGATGAGAATCAGTTTGTGGCTGTGACCAGCACTAATGCAGCCAAAATCTTCAACCTCTACCCCCGGAAAGGCCGCATTGCTGTGGGGTCTGATGCTGACCTGGTCATCTGGGATCCAGACAGTGTTAAGACCATCTCTGCCAAGACACACAACAGTGTAAGGCTTGCTAGCCACGCAGACTCAGTCCAGATAAAGTGCAGGCACAGAAGGCGACAAAGGGAGGGGAGAGGGTAAAAAGAAGTAGCTGTATTAAGAATTAACTTTTTTTTTCCTCCAAGGAGATGTTGTAATTTGCAGTACACTGAGAAAAAAATAGCTCTCTTTCTTCTCTTAGTAAGGTCTGTGTGATTGTTGCTCCTGTCATCGTTTTTGAGTACCAAGGCTCTATCAGTAGACATTTAGGGCCTTGAAAGTCATGCCAGGACATCAGAGGCTTCTAGAAGTCAGGCACTGTTCTATTTTAATAGTCAGGTACAGAACCTCTCATGACAGTGTTTGGTGCAAGGGACCTAAATAAAACCTCCAGTGTCCATTCCTGAGATGCCGTTGGATGTGTTTATTCACTTAAAGCCTCTGCTGGCTCACCTCAGTGCCACTTCAGAAACCTCAATGAAAGTTGCTCTTCTTGCCTTAAAGGAATTAATTGATTTTCACTTCTCCCCAAGTAGAAGCAGTAGCCCCTCAGTCATTTCAATCACGGTTTTAAGATTTGACACTCTGGAGTATTGCTTGCCTCTCAGTCTGAGCTGCAGAGGTTGAAAGCCCCCTCTCACTAATGGGACCTTGGGCAAGTAACATCATGTCTCAGCCTTTCCAACTGAGAGTGAGGGGTTTAGACTAAGTCTCTGATCTCTTGTAGTCTATCAGGTCCATAGTCGTTAAGCAGATGTATTAAGTCAGTAAACCCAAATTGCTGTTGTCCAGTTGATTCTGACTCATAGAGATCCTGTAGGACAGAGTAGAGCTGCCCCACAGAATTCCCAAGGAGCACCTGGCGGATTCGAACTGCCAGCCTTTTGGTTAGCAGACACAGCACTTAACTACTACACCACCAGGGGGATGTAATGGAATGCCACCAGTTCTTAATAGGAAAAGTCAAATATGTATTTAAAATTGGAAGAGCAGTAACAAAGGGAGAGCTTTGGCAGCGGGATGGGTATAGGAACCTGAAGTGGATTCTTCATGGATGAAGAGGAGATTCTAGATGATGATCAAAACTGAGTGCTGGCTCAATAGGGAATGGGATTCCAGACTTCCCATCCGAGAAAGTCTCTGCCAGCACATATTGACCCCTCACCCAAGTGCCACAACAGCTCAGGTGCTGGTTTGGGGCATTCTTCCAAGTCAAGCTTGGCCCCTTCTTGACTCTCCAAGTCCGCTGCAGTGCTTTAGCTGTGGGGCTCACCTCCAGCCTCTGCTGGCACATGTGGGTGCCTGGGTGGTGGGTGCCTCCTGGGAAGCCTGCTCTACCCTTTCAGTATTTATCACTGGCCTTTTACTCCCTCTGCTTGGGCTGAATTAATTTCGCAGTAGAACCTTGCAGTCACACTGACTTCCAGCTTAGATTGTACCCTTCTCTGGGTCCGTGATGACTTCATGGGCAGGGCTTCTGCAGGCCTGCCCAGTGAGCTTGTATACTAATCTGCATTTAAAAATCACACTTCCATTTACTCTTTCAACTGACCTTTTCAGTAAAGGGAATATTGCTGTTACCCCAATTTTGAAGATAAATAAACAGAAGTTTAGTTAAGTTTGACTGACCGGTCTAAAGTTACATAGCTATTTTGCGGTGCAGCCAGAATTAGAACCCAAAATTGGCCAGGGCTCTTCCTTGCCCAATTGCATATGCAGCCTCTTTGTCATAGTTAGATAGACCAAATGCTTCCTTCTCCCTTCCACAGTCCCTTGTCACAGAGATTATAAATACAGAGGGCAAACTGGACTCATTATTTAAAATGCAAATGCCTTGTTGGGGAACTTGCGTTGACCTCTTAGCCTGGGATAAGAGAGAATGTGAAGGAGTGAAGATGTGAGAAGACGGGCTCTGCCCTCTAGACAGGTTTCCACCCAAACCTGTCCTGAGCAGTAGCCCTGTTCTCCGTACTGTACCTCCCGGTGACTGTGAGAATCGCTGACTTCCTAAAGGGCACGTTTTAGTCCACGTGTTTTAAAGAGCCAGCATTAAACACATCTGTGAGGCAGTAATCACCTGAGAAAATACAAACAGAAGGCTTTCCTCGTGTAATAGCGTCTTTCCTACCACGAGGCTAATTAGCATTAATTTGGAACATCTAGCTAACTATTATTGACAGACCTGTTGCTAAGCCTCTCCTTGGATTTTCCAGGCACCCAGCCAGATGAGTAACTCAGTGAGCCCTGCAGGCGTAGGTCAGAAATGTCTTTACCTGGTGAGTGATGACAGCTCACTGCCTCACAGTTCGGCCGAGGGTAGGAGCTGAACCCCCTGAGCTGTGGTGTGGCGATTGGATTTGCCCATTTTAAGTCACTTAGTGTCATGGGGCTGGTTCTTCCACCTTGGAAAAATAGCACATAGCCTAAAAGCTATTCTAGGTGCTTGTAATTAGTCATTTGTAGGCAACTAAATTCAGTTTCTTAGTCTGGAATGTCTACTGAACTCTGTCTACCATGAGTGACCCTGCTAGTGTTTGCAAAACTGATGGCATAGCTCACAGCATCATAGCAACATGCAAGCTACAACAGTGTAACAATCTGACAGACTAAGACAGACCAGGAAGAAAGCACTGGTGATCAACATCTGCAGGTTTTCCAGTGCAAACCTATGTATCACAACAGAGTCCTTTATGCTATAATGCTGGAAGATAGCACGTAATCAGGTGGTGTTTCATTTTGTCACCCACAGGTCACCAAGAATTAGTACTGACTGGGTGGCAACAGCAGCAGACTCAGTTCAAACTGTCTTAGGATATCTTTGACACTAAAGGGCTTAGGATTTTGTGAAGATAATGTGAGGGAAAAACACAGACAGCAAATGACCATTTCCTAAATGCCTGCTGTATTCCAAGTAGGATGCTAGATGTTTTTAGTCATCTTATGACATTTTCTCTGGCATCCGTTGTGTGAACTGGGCTTTAGCCCCATATAGTGGAGGAAAATGAGACCTTGCTGAAGTGACTGGTCCAAGGTCATAAAGCTGATGAGTGGCTTATCTGGAATTTGAACTGCGTGTCCAGTAGAGCACAAGAGAAGTCTGTGTGGGTAAACAACTGTGAAACACAGAAGAGATGCGCCTTAAAGGATAACTCACAGGTTTTCAAATGTGACTTTTAAGGAGGATAGAATTCTGTCACAAGGATCTGTCCACATGTGATGCTGTATGTATATTCTCATCAGATAACCCTTGAGAGGTAGAAAGATGAAACAGAAGGTCTGAGACTGAATTGAATTAATCTGCTCAAAGTTAGATAACTCCTGGGCTTCACCAAACCTAAGAGGCGTTGATTTTAAGATAAGCCAAAAGCGAAGCTAAGTGCCGTCGAGTACCATGAAGAAAGAAAAGGTGTCCAGGATGGGGAGCCTACTAGAACAATCCTAGTAAACGTGGAGTGAATTCACCCTGCTAAAAAGAGTGGCAAGAAACCGTGCATGCTTTGGCTTTGATAAGCTGGAAGGAATGAAAAAGGTCTCCCCTGAGAATTGAAACTGAAAGCTTGCTTCGTTCAGGTTTGTGGGCTGAGTTCATGTACCATCATGGTCCGGACAAACCTAGGCTGAGTATTTAATGCAGCGTGGCCTCAGCTTGGTAGTCCCTGGAGCAATGGGAAAAGCAAGCCCAAGTGCTGTTTGGACAGGTTTGACTTTAGCCTGGCTCACAGTGATCACACAGCCCGGTCGAGGGTAAGACGCAGCCTGATTTTAGAGGTGCGTGCCTTTGATTCAACACAACACAGTAGGCAGACTTGGGGCTGCAGACCTGGGTTTCTGAGAAGCCACATGTAGAATCTTCCCTTCCTTTGGGTACCAGGTGCTTCTCTGCCCCAGGTCCTTTGTGTGGCTTCCTCATTACCCTGTGGGACTCAGAACAGTGCTGATACCCCTCACTGCTGTTTTCACTCAGGAGTGGACCACAGACACAGCTGTATGTTGACACAAATGCCTACGGTACTTGGTCCCTACGGTACTAAGCAGAAACAGTCTACTGAACTGTAGGGCATGGTTAAGTCTCAGTTTTGTCTAACTGCTTTAGTACTGATAATATGAGTTTAACCTTTGGACTGAGTCTTCCCAGAACCCCTTGCTGCTTTTTATGCTCTGAGCTGCCTGTTGCTTATTGAGCCTTGGCCGCCGCCACAGCACTGTGTGTCTGTGAACGCAGCAGGAAGCATTCTGAAGTCTGGGAAGTAGCACTGGGTGAGCAGAACCATGGGATGGGATCTGATACGTGGAGTCTTTGATATCAGAGTACGGTCCTCTGTTTCTCTGCTCCCTCTACCCCTCAGCAGCCATTTGGTACTTACAAAGACTGAGCAGACTTTCTAAGAGCCACACACGTATGTTCTGTTTCACCCTGAAAAGCTTGAAACCAAAAGGATGGCTGTATTGCTTTGGAAATTAACTAAATCTCTAAACCTTTTATCTAAGGCATGCCTGTCTCTTAAGTTACCACAGTCCTGTTATTTAGGATTTCAGTTTAACCACATTGCTAACAAATTGGAAAACCAGGCAGGCCAAGAGGAAAACCCCATTTCAAGATTCACTTTAGAACATGGTTAAAGAAGACGCCCTTTGGAACTCAGCCTGACTGTAGCTTGAGTTGGTGGGAAGAAAGTCACTGCTAACAGCAGGAATCATGTTCCTTATCTTTCCATAGCACTTACAAATAAAACCCTTAGGCTTTCCATACAATTATACTATTCAGTTATTTTGCCCCCAAATATTGAGATGTAGGGAAAGATGATTCCAGTTTATAGACAAAGAAATTAAGACGCCGATGAAATGCCTACTGGGCCCGTCAGTCAGGACAGGGACTCGGGTCTCTAGGCTTCCTATCCATGTGGTATCAGGGCAGTGGGTATTGCCACATGGATTTGGCTGGCAGAATGACAAGGCATGCACTAAAGTTAACTGTGCTTTCTCCCTAGGCTCTTGAATACAACATCTTCGAAGGCATGGAGTGCCGTGGCTCTCCACTGGTGGTCATCAGCCAGGGGAAGATTGTCCTGGAGGATGGTACCCTTCATGTCACTGAAGGTTCTGGGCGGTACATCCCCCGGAAGCCCTTTCCTGACTTTGTTTACAAGCGTATTAAGGCAAGGAGCCGGGTAAGCAACTTGGTTCTTGTGAATTGGATTTCTCGTGGCTCACGTTCAGTTCCACAAACTTTATTGAGCACTTTGAGTCAGAATACGTGAGTATGGTGTATAGTGGGATGAAGAAAACAGGGATTTTTATGTGCAACACAGTGGACCAGTGGAAGAGCTAGGTGTGTCTACAGTGGTTCTGTGCTATCAAGAGGGTGTGGTCAGCAGGACTGGGGCTGCTGCTACCGAACTGGGGGGACATCACAGGAAGAAGAGTTTAAGTTAGGTCTTGAGGATTAGTAGGGGTTGGACCAGTGGGAGAAGAGAGATGGGCTTCTAGGTAGAGAGAATGTCATAAGCATGGCAAATTCAAGTGTGTTTAGGCTGTGGTGAACAGTCCACAGTTCTGGGTCATGGGGTGGGGCGTAATATAGGCAAAGGATAAGCTGTAAGGAGGTTAAATGGTGAGTGAGATTGAAAGGAAAGTTTGCAGCTAACTCTTGAATATGAGAATGGATCCTCCTGACAGACTGAGGATTTCTGTAGGGTTTAAAGTTGAAGTGCTTTGGTAAGAAACAGTCTGTATAGAACTAACGAGTTACTTGTCACCTACCTTGAGGGGAGCTTTGGTTTGGAGCTGTGGGCAGCTGAGATGGCTGTGAGCCCATGCAGACATGGGAAAGCGGAGCTGTCCATCCCCAGGTCTTGCGGGCTGATCCTGGTGTCTCTGTTTGGGTGGTTTGCTGTAGGCAGCCAGAAGGCATCCTCTGTCAGTATGGCCTGAGTTGGGGGGCTCGTATTTTTTCCAGCTGGCGGAGCTGAGGGGAGTTCCTCGCGGCCTGTATGACGGACCCGTGTGTGAGGTGTCTGTAACACCTAAGACGGTCACTCCAGCCTCCTCTGCTAAGACGTCTCCTGCCAAGCAACAGGCCCCGCCTGTCCGGAATCTGCACCAGTCTGGATTCAGCTTGTCTGGTATGATGATGGTTTGGCTAGACACCAGTTCCTCAAGCCCATGCTGGTGGAACTGGGGGAGCCTGTAGTTGGTTTTCTAAAAGGAGCAGAAGCAGAAGTGAATGATATTCCCACTCTTAAGTGGAAAGTACTAGTATCACAAGAAATATTTTCATAGCAAATGACCTGTTGGAGTTTCAGAATCGTGACTTTGGTTTCTAGCTCATATAAATCTATGATGCATGTGCTGTGTGTATATCCAATAAAATAAGTGGACATTTTTTCAGTTTGCTATGTCCCTCTTATAAAATGAGGTTGTGGTGTTTTAGGACTTCTCTTTCCCCCAACATAACCAGAGTAGTTAAGCTTGTGGAATCTAGAGCTCAGTAGCTTAAGTTCATAGTGCAAATGCCTGCTATGCTTCTGTTTCTCTGTTTGTAGAGTGGGGATAATGACAGTACCCAGCTCACTGGGTAGCTGTGAGTTGATATACCCATACGTAAAGTGCTTAGAACAGAGCCATTTGGTAACTTAGCCATTTGCTTGGATAAATTATATGGTGTCGAGGAATCAATGAGAGGAAAGTCCAGATCTGGAGCTTACCTTGCCTTCCATTCCTTTGTTTTCTCTTATGACTAGAATTTTATGCTCTTCTGGCTCCCTGACTCGAGATAACTCTGTAATTTTATATGTCATGTTAAAAAGAATAGTGGATCATATTTTCTTTCTTGTAAGATACCCCAGTTTTTAGAAAGCTACCATATATGGATTACCAATTTCCAAAAGTTTAAAAATAACTGAACCTTCGTTTGATCATAACGTAAAATGGGAGTACTGATACCTACACTATCTTATTTCTCCATGCTGTTGGAATCTAGGAACTGTCAGTACTCCTGTGTTTTATTATACAGTTGAGAGGAGTTAGGGGACCAGAATGGTGGTAATAAGATGGCTCTGTCTACAGAAGAGCCTCACTCAGTCAGACTAATGGGCATGGGACAGGATGTAATCTGAATCAGTCAAAAGCCTGAGATGTAGTGTTGTATGTAGTTTTTACTTGGTCAAATAATAGCTTCTGCAAAGACTGCTTTATGTAGTATGTGGTTCTTTGGGTACCGTAGGTCCCTCTCATTTTTATAGTTGAGGTTTTCATTGGGGTGTTGAGAGAAGGACAGTAATATATGGCTGGCACTTCTGTCTGTCTAGCTGTGTCACTGTTGTTTAAAGCAGGACTGCCTGTAACTCTGTGGTTTTGACACTGGCCCCCGTCTCTGCTCCTCTCTGCAGGTGCTCAGATCGATGACAACATTCCTCGTCGCACCACCCAGCGCATTGTGGCGCCCCCTGGTGGCCGTGCCAACATCACCAGCCTGGGCTAGAGGTCCTGGGCTCACCACAGTCCACTTGGGGATGGGAGATGGGACACCTGAGGACATTCTGAGACTTTCTTCCTTTTTTTTCCCTTTAAGAGCCTGTGATAGTTACTGTGGGACAGCCAGTTCATGGGGCTCCTTCTTGGGCCCTGCACTTAGTCCCTTACCCGGAAGTCACTGATACTGCTCATCCATTTCCCTAGACATCCATGAATATCACACCCGAATATATCCACCAGTCCCAACAGTGGGGCCACATCCAACACTCAGACATGCGAAACAAAGCAAATGACAAAGAGCGTGTTTTTCACCTTGGTCCTCTGTTGTGCTTGTTGGCATCTTCCTTTTAATGGAGGGAGATAAAGTGAATTTCCCAGGAGCTGCCTTTTTCTTTTTAAATTTTTAGTAAATCTTTTTTGTGGGGCTGGGTAGGGGTGGGGGCTGGGAGGAGAGCTTTTGGTTTTGTTGTTAACACTAAATTGGAAGGTCTAACTCAGCATGAACACAAAGCGTTTGAACTGGACACCCTAATGATGCAATTACGTAACCATGGAGCTGACTCGGGTGGTTGGCAGCCTCATCGTGTCCCTTCTGAGTGGCTCCAGATGTCCACATCCCCATTCTGTAGTGTTCTGGGTCAACTGTTGATAAAGACGTGTTTTCTTTTTGGCCTAAATTTTGCTGCACATTGAATCTTTTGAGGCTTCTCTTTTTTCCCCCCCTCTTTTGTGTTCACTCTTCTGCTTTCTCATTTATGAATAGTTTTAAATGTCTTTCTTCTAGCCCTTGTCTCTGAGACAGTTTTCTCTCCTTCCCTCACTGTCTTTTTGAATTCCCAGGTCTGTCATCTTACTGTTGTCTTCCAAACCTGCCCTAAGGACCTTGAGCTTTATCATTTCAGCCACAGTAATATGCTGTCCTAGTCCGTGCCAGACTGATGCTGCCCACTTGCCATCATGAGGGCATGCATTTGAGTTTGAGACCGTTCCCAGGTTCAGGGATGGGCTGAGTTCACTTACCTACATTATTACGTGTGGGTGTAGGATAGAACCTCAAACAGTGCTGAGACGTTGAAGAAACCTGAGGCTGTGCAATATGAATGCGTGTCCTCTGTGCAGTGCTAACCAGCTAAAGAGATGATCAAATCTGTAAATTAAGCCTCATCACCTGAGTGAACCCACCTGAAACCAGCCACATCTGCTTAGAAGGGTTGAATTAGTGAGAATCTGGCCATGACAACCTTCTGTTTCCCCATTAAGTATCTTTTGGAATTCCAGAGCACACTGCAGCTTTCAGGGGAAAACACACACATTTTTAGGGAAAGGAAACCCTGGTGGTATAGTGGCTAAGTGCTGCAGCTGCTGATCAAAAGGTTGTCAGTTCAAATCCACCAGGTGCTCTTTGGAAACTATGGGGCAGTTCTACTCCATCCTTTAGAGTCGCCAGAAATCAGAATCAACTCAGTGACAGTGGGTTTTGGGGAAACACATGTTTTTCTTGTACAGTTATTTAAAGAAGGACTGCAATGTAGGGAGACCTTATCAACTCAGAAAATGTTTGAGAAATTTGACCTAAAGACCATCTTGTAAGAGGAAAAATATATGTTATGAGTGACATGCCACCTCAGAGCTTGTGTGGGGAGAACAACTTACCAGTAAAAGACGTGGCTGTCTGTCTACAGTAGGTGGTTCTGTATCTGCACCCTCTCGTTGCCTGAGTGACAGCATCCTGCTAGCTGACTTCTCTGTGCACCGCCCCTGTCTCTCCGGATTTGTGTTGCATTTCTTTTAAATGTGGTTACAGGTTCTTATGAAATGTTATATTTGCAGGCTTTTATAAAACCAAATCTGCTTTCATGGAGTAGACCATCAAGTCATTATACTTCTGTGTCTGTACGTTTTACCTTGGGGGTTGTTGTTTTTTCTTTTATTTTTGGTTGCTATTATTGTTTGTAATTTTAAAAGTAAATTGCACTTTTAAAAATAATTGGTTAACTTAATATATTTTTATTTTTTTTTCTCACCTGCACTTAGAGGAAATTTGAACAAGTTGGAAATTTTTTTTTTGTTTCAATTATGAGAAACATTTGCAGCTCTTTAGTATTCACTTGAGTCTTCCTGTTTTTCCTGTACCAGGTCACGGTAATTTTGGTTATTTTGATTGTATTCTTAAAGCAATTTAAAACCTGAAGATTTCTGCAGGCTGTGTAAGCATGTTTACCTGTTGGCTTGCTTTGTGTGTCTGTTAAATGAATGTCATATGTACATGCTAAAATAAATTGACAGTGTCTCAGAACTGATTAACTGCAGTGACTTGATGCTCTAAAACCATGTAGGATTTAATAATAGATGGTTTTTAACCCTTGGAATTGTGATTGTGACTCATGAGTGGAGAAACTTGCAGTACTGAAGCTGATAATGTGTGTAGCCAGAAGAGTACTTTTTTTTGTAACCACTGTCTTAAATGGCAAAATAATTATGGTAAAAAGCCAGTCTCGTGTTTATTATTCCTTAAGAACTCTGTGTTAAATTACCATGGAACGCCTAATAAAGCAAAATGTGGTTGTTTCAGGGATGTGTCTGTGTTGAGATGTCCAGCAGAAAGGTCTTCACTCCAGAGGCAGCTCCGGGAACCTTTGGCCTCATTTTGGTGATGGTACCCACTGGAGAATTTTCAGTCCATGTCAAAGATTCTCCTGTCCAGGCCATAGGTGAGGTTTAATTCACAGCCCCCAGGTGGCAGAGCTGCATGTGACAGTCATGGAGTTCGTGGTGAAAAAGCCACAAGAGCCTCTAGAATCAAGCGGCAGACCTAACTTTGATTCTGAGAACTGAATAGAATCACACAGACTAGTTTCATGAACTCTCTGGGTTCTCTGCTTTACAGCATGTTCTTTCTTCTTCCCCCCAAATCCCTAAGCTGCACGGATGCATGAACGACAAAAGAGACTAAGGTTTGCTGAGTTGATACCTATCACTTAGCAAGGAGCTTGCGGGAAATCAGGACTTTAACCAAAGATCAAGAACAGATGTTAGGGTGAGGGCCACGCCAAGCCCAGCAGTTACTGTGTTAGCGGACACTAGCATTATTGCTTCTGAAAACAATGAAGGAAGAGGTGTGCGCTCTGCACTCCTCCGCCCGCCAAATGTTGATAAAGTCTATCCTCTGCCTTTCCTTCCTTCCCCTCTCTCCTTTATGTTTCACTCTATTCCTTTGTTGCAAATACAGTTTTGAAATTATGTGTCACAGTGCAAGTGGATTTAAAATCCTAATGTATACATACAATTTCAGTGATGTTAGGTTTGTCATGTCACGAAACTGTCACCTCTATTCATTTCCAGAATTTTCCTTCACCCTTCACAGAAGCTTAGAGCCCTTAAGCAACTGAAATGGCCACAGTTTTGTTGTGTGTTTAGTTAGGTACTGTCACGTCATTTGAATTCCTGGTGATTTCATGTGGCAGACCAGAACTGCCCCATAGGGTTTTCTGTTTCTTTATGGGAGCAAGTCGCCACGTCTTTCTCCCATGGAGCACCTGAGTGGGTTCAAACTGCTGACCTTCTAGTTAGTGGCTGAGTGTTTAACCATTGTACTTCCAGTGCTCCATGGTAAAACTAATTGTCACTGAGTCAGTTCCAACTGAGTGACCCTTATAGGGTCAGAGTAGAACTGCCACGTAGGGTTTCCAAGGCTGTAGTATTGCAAACCACATTTTCTCCTACAGAGTGGCAGGTAGGTTCAAACTAATGGCCTTTCAGTTAGCAGCCAAGTGCTTAAACCATTGCACCACCACATAATGAACAGCCTTATAGCAATTACACCAATATGATAAAGCTCCAGCTTGAATACACGTAGGCTCAGGCTGCATGTGTGGGTTAGCATGTGTGCGAAGGCTGCTCCCTTTTTCTTTTCTCTCCAACCCTGTCCAAACAGGATATGAAGTGACTTACAAAAATATGTACAGTACACTAAGATTTTATAAACAATGTTTGGGCAAAGGAAAATAAGTAGAAAACTAAGGCTGGAACAAGGGCTGTGCAAAATGCCCACCATGTGCCTACAGATTTGTTAGGGGCTCTGAGGGTCCTAGCAACAAACAGAAGGGAGACACGACCAGTTACATGCATAGTGACCAGAAGACTGGAAAACAGATTAGTCATTAAGAAATACCGGGAATCCTGAGCTTCAGCCCTGAGGGCAAGTTCTCCCACTGGTGCTCCTAGCAAGTACACTATTGAGCGTTGTCAGGCTGGCTCCCGCCCTGCGACCAGGGCACAGCGGCAGAGCCTGGCCCCTTCCTCTGTCCAGGTGAGGAGGGCTAAAAAGGTTCACCCAAACGTTTATGGGACACGTGACAACAGCACAGAGGAGACTGCAGACCTACCTCCCATCCTTTTTTATTCCCACCCTGGCAACTTCTCACACCCAAACGAACCTCATATACAGACCTGGGACACTCAGCCTACATGTCCAAGTTCTGCCATCCCCTAGCAGACAGCGCCCTGTGGGGTTCCCACATCAGCTCTGAGGTCTCCCTTTAGAAGGGCACCCTCAGGGAAGAGCCCATGACAGGCCCTAGGAAGAGTCTTGGGCCCATTGGAGCAGGGAATTACAGAAACCTAGGTACCAAGGCTGGCCTAGAAGGAGAGACACAGGCTCTGGCTGCGCACATCTTACTGCCTTTGCAAGCTCCTTGCTCCCAGGGACAGGCGTGGGTGGGGGAGGGCCAGCTCAGGCACTAAAGGGTGGACTAGGACAGGGACCCAGGTACCAGGGCCTCTGGGTGGCCCATGAGAAGATGTGGGGCCAGATCTGTCACTCTAATTTCAGATTTTAGAGTGCTTAGGAAAAGTGGAATGCAAATCCTAAGAAGCTATTGTTTTTTTTTTCTTGTTATTTATTTCTGTTCTATATCGAAAGCCTTTGGCTCTGACAAGTATTTGTAGCATACATATTCTATAAGAAAAGGTAGATTCATTCTTTTTAACCATTAGCCAAGATGGAGACAAATCTTGATGTCTACAGATATAAATGTGTCAATCAGAAAGCTATTTAATGTCTGTGGGTCTTAGGCGCTCTTGAAGGTAAAGATGGTGTGATAAGCCCGATCTAACTCCAAGGTTAGGATCGCTTCGGAAAGGGCATGCCATAACTGGGTATGGGGTAGAGCAGAGGGTTACAAAGAAACAGTAGGAAGCTATTGTTTCGTAATTGAAGCAGATGTAGAAGATTAAACACGTGACTGAAAGGTCTTTGGTTGATTATAGAGGATAGTAGAACTATGAGACATCAGAGAGAGAGTGCTGATTGTTTAATAAAACAGTTTGCCATGATGAAATGGCTAATGTGTATTATTATGGGTCAGGCACTGTTTTAAGGACTTTACACACATAAGCTCAGTTCATCTTGCAACAACCTAGGAAGAAAGTGTAGTTTTTTTTTTGTTGTTGTTGTTTGCCATTGTACAAACTGAGGCACAGAACTAAGCAACTTGCTTAGAACCTACCTTTGAATCCCTTCATCAGGATCCCTGAAGGCACCATCGTTAAGCGTTGAATTCAACTGCTAACTAGAAGGTAGGCAGTTCAAAACCACCAACAGCTGAGGGAGACAAACATGGGAGTCTGCTTCCATAGAGATTTACGGCCTTGGAAACACTATTGAGTCACTGTGAGTAGGAATCAACTTACTGACTTTTCACAGTGGCTTTAATTCAGGTTTGAACCCGTGCAGTCTGGCGCCAACGTGTTGTGTGTGATGTGGAATGGCGTGGAGGTCAGAGGGGAGTGACCTATACGCCTCCGTGATAACCTGGCCTGGGATTAGCAGTTTTCAGCTTTATCTTGTGATTCTGGGAATTCCAGGGACACTCAATACAATCCAAGTGTCAAATCCTCAGGGTAAGAAAAGAGGCCAAGGAAGGTGGACCCTTACTGATTGGCTGTTCACAGGCTTTTAGAAGCAATCCTTCTGCAAAGAAGACTGGATGTATAATGATTTTTCCTCTGAGGCTTTCCATTTATGGTAGTTAAAAAAATTCTTTGCTCTTATCACTCTGAAAGTCTGCCATGTTTATCCCTCAGCTCTTCAGGAGCGTTTGTAAGCCCATCACAAACCAAAGGGAAGAAGTGCAGTCTGTTCCTCTGCTCCCTCTGCTGGAGATACACATCTCTCTTATTAATATAACAAGCATTATGGGAGAAAGAGCTGAAAGGACAGTCAAGGACGGCTTCATCTTCTGAGGGTAACAAGAAAGAAACTGAATAGCCATCCGCTGTGATGGATGGTGTTGTCCTGCCTAGATGCAGGAAGATGGGCTGCCAGCCTAATCTTCACCCTGTGGTCAAAATGCCCAGCTGGGCAGCTCTCTCATGCACCCACTCTTTGGTTCTGTAAACCATTGGTCTTCACTGCCCTAAGGATGTGGTTCAGAGCTGTTGCCACTAACCAAAAGGTCAGCAGTTTGAATTCTCCAGGTGTACCTTGAAAACCCAGTGAGGCCTTTCTCCTCTGCCCTATAGGGTCGTTATAAGTCAGAATCAACTTGACGGCAACAAGTTTTGTTTTAGGCTTGTAAAAGAATGAGCCCCACAGAGGCTTAGGGGAACCTCACTGCATCAAGAGGAGCCTGGAACAGAGAGCACCCGTTGGACCAAGGACTCAGGGTTCCTCTGCTGAGAACCATCCAACCCCGTAAGAAAGAGAAACTGCTGAAGACAGTGAGACACAGAGGTAGTAGGCTTGCTAGCCCACAGAGCAAGGTGACTGTGGTGGGCTCGATGGCCCACAGAGTGAGAGCTGAGCACCTTCAGGCAGCAGGCTTGCTGGGGAAACTGAAAGAGCTGTAACACTTGGTGTTGCAGGGCAGAGGCCTGAGTGTGCTCCCTTCAGGGGTTGGCCTTAGAGGATCCCGAGGTCTTCCTACAGCAGGAAAGAGCTGGATGCCTCTGGGCAGAGTGTATGCAACACAGCTAAAACAGTTGTCACGCTTGTGCAGGATAAGAGAGGCCTGAGTGTCCTCTGCAGGGGTTGCATGCTTCCCCCACCCCCGCATGGGCAGTGGGGGCCCAGGTAGCACAGTGGCAAGAGAGCCTTGCAGGCCGGGGTAGTATGGTAGGAGCCGGTGGCAGAGGCTGATGAGGCCTGGGTAGTACGGTAGGAGCCGGTAGCAGGCGCCAATGAGGCCCAGGCAAAGCAGAAGTCTGAGGAGGTGGACAGGTCTCCCAGCAGCGTGGTGATAGCAGGAGGTAGTGGTGAAGGGGACACCTGACCTCAGCCTCAGTGCGCCTGCCCAGTGGTATAAAAATGGACACAAGTAATTTGGGGGAGGTTGAGCATTTCCCCTTTGAGCACCTGTTGTTACTGTTTGCTTTCTATAAATAATAATAATGATTTTCACTTTACCAGCGCTGTGTGTCTTACATGTCCAGGGCCATCACAGGGAACGTAGCACCCGTGGAGTGGTTGGTGCCGCTGGGTATACGTGTCTCATTCCTGCAAGTCTGAGGCCCAGCCTGTCCGTATGTACAGTGCAGATAGACAGACTTATATATGCATTTATATTTTTAACTTGTTTTCCCCAAGCAGAGGCACCTGTCACTTTGGAAACCAGAACATGGGGACAAGTGTTTGCACAGAACCATACAAATTAACAGACACCATCAATTTCATCAGGCATGCACCAGCTGCTAAGGTTAGCTGATTCATGAGTACACCTCACAGGAGCTACTTTGGTTTTAAGGAGTGGTTTCTGCCTCCTAGATTTTGTATGTTAATTTAACTTCACATTTCCTAAGTTTCCTTTTGTTAAGTTCCTTATCTAAGTTAAGTCTGTGCTTCAGCCAGACTGGTCTCCTTATTGTTTTCCAAACATACCTGCCCTTGTCCACTTTCTTTGCTCCACCCTACCCCCACGCTAGGAGTGAAGGATTTCTTTTCACAAAACAATGCTGTGAAGTTGTGCTACGAGAACTGATCTGCATGAGTGAGACAGGTGGTTCAGTTTTACCCTCCTCTCTTGTAGGCGCTCTTCTCGGAAGAATATGAAGGTCCACAGCGAATGATACAGAGTGGAGCTCGGTGGTATTTGCTAGCTTAAGCATAGGGAATGGCACCAGGGTAATATTGATATCCTGAAGTTAGAAGGTAGAAAAGGAGGGTACTAGGGGGTCCAAAGGGAAGGAATAGTGATCATAGTAACCAGAGGGGTTCTTGGGAGCATTCCGGAAGAACCGTGCACTGATTGCAAAGAGAATATGAAAGAAATGTTTGTACCAGGTACGTTTACAATTAGCTCACTAAATGAGACTGAGGTATCTCTTGTAATAGACTGAGTCTTCCAAGACCTTTTGGGATAAAGTTATATGTCTCTGAGTGTTTCTACTTCAGTCTATTTGCTTGGGACACTGTCTTCCATTCTTCCTCTTGCCTCAATGTCTAATGATAATACTGATGACACTGATAGTGTCATTTACTAATCAAAGAGAAAGTTATCAGTTCCATTTTAAGAATGAGGAAATCGAGGATAAGAGAACTGAATTCATGAATCTAGGCTCATATTCCTGGCAAGTGACAAAGCTGGAAATTTGTGTTTGTCTCTTTTCCGGCTCTTTTTCCTGGGCCACAAGAGGCGGCAGAGAGTGTGGTGACTGTTGACTGAGCTATATAGGTGTGAAAGCTAGCTCAGCAGTCCCCTAGCTGGGTAAATGGGCAAGTTGTTGAAGCTTTTTCTGTGCCTCAGTTTCCTCCTTTGTAGGACAGGACAATAAAAAAAGATATGTCTCATATGGCTGTTGTGAAGCTTAAATGAGTTAGTACATTAAAGCATGTTTGGAACAGTGCCTGCCTGGCCCAGTAAGGCCCAATAAATGATACATATTGTTACACTTACTGAATGGTTAAACAATTTTCCTTCTTTGACCTTTTATGTAGTGATAGCCAGTACTAACTCAGTAGATGCTTTTCAATTTTACATTATGTAGGATCATCAGCACCTAAAGACATAGACATGCTTTATTCATCCCCTATAGCATCTAAACACAGTTTCTTGCACAAATGGGCACGGAATATATATCAGTTGCTTTAAGTTGTAAAGCAGACAGAACAGTATTTAAGAACATAGACTGTGCAGCCCACCTGGGCTCAGATCTTAGACCAGAGTCTTACTAACTGTGTGCTCTTGAGCAAGAGACTCAGCATTCTGTGCTCCAGCTTTCATCCTAACGATGGGGATAAGCAGTATCCTCCACCTCATAAACTTATTATGAGGAGTAAGTTATTGTATGTAGGGAATCATGGGGTGTTGCCAAAAAGAAAAAAAAAAAGGATGCGCTCAACTGCTAACCAAAAGGTTGCAGGTTCAAGTCTACCCAGAGGCTCCTTGGAAGCAAGGCTGGCAATCTACTTCCTCAAAAATCAGACGTTGAAAACCCTAAGGAGGACAGTTCTGCTCTGACATACACCAGGAGGCTGCAAGTCAGAGTTGACCAAATGGCAATTGCTTTATGATACGAGGACTACCAGTTACTAATCATCCCAGGAAAAGTACTACATACTTCATTGCTGAATATCACTATGGTCACCTCTGAAACACTCCCCTTGGGATGCTATGCAATGACACCAGTGCCTAGTCCACCCATCAGAGCAATTTTGGAGCTCTTTTTCTGGAATGGCCATCACAGCTGTTGTCATATTACTGTGATGTTCCGAATGTCATTCAAATGGCTTCCTTTCAATATTTCCTTTAGTTTGGGGTAAAGAAAGAAGTAATTGGGGGCCAGATCAGGTAAGAAGGGAGGGTGTTTCAGTACAGTTATTTGTTTACTGGCTAAAAACTCCCTCACAGATGGCTGTATAATTAAGTTAGTGAACTTGCCGTTGTGTCACTGTGCATAATGGCCGTTCCAGAAAGAGTTCCAAAATTGCTCTGAAGGGTGGGCTGGGGCTGGTGTTAGTTCCTAGCTTCCCGAGGGGAGTACTTCAAGGGTGATGGTAGAGATATTCAGTAATAAGTTATGTAATAACTGAACAATTGAATTCACAAACTTCATTGTCAGACCTCTTACATGAAATGTTTAGAGCAGTGCCCAACCATTGTAAGCACCATACGAGTGATTGTTATTTTGATTCTTTTCTTTGTAACGTACATATCTTATCTCCCGAACTGGATTGGAAGTCTGTTTTTTTTTTTTTAAAAATAACTTTCACAACTCTGTTGCTAGCACAATTATTTTTGTCCATGCACAATCCAGCGCAGTTGTTCCAGCTCAGAAGGCCCACATGTCCGTCTGTCGTTTAAGCGGTAACACAGTGATCTTGGCTGCTTTCGTTCTCTGAAGCCACCATCCTCATAGCATGGCCTCCATCATTGCTAGTAGAGAGGGGGTTTTCTAAGCTTAAATCTGAATGCTATGTGCGTCATTTTGCTTGCATTCCTTTGACCAGGACTGATCTACATGCAAATAGCTTGGGAAATACAGAGTTGCTGTGTGTCAAGGAGGGCATTGAAATGGTTTGGTTAACTTAGAGCCTTGTTTCTGCCACAGCGGGTGAGCAGTTCTCCAGAGGAAAATCCAGATGATAGACCCATAAGAGGAATGGATGCTGGACAGGAGGCAGAATCGATGTCTTTGTCTTTAGCTGCAAGATTATTTGCAAGAACAGAGTGCCCATCCATAGGCACTAAACTCATTACTTTCATTGTAGAAAAATGAGAAATGGATTTCCAATATGTTACAGTTGTTTATGCCAGTCTCGGTCGTTTGTACCTGAGAGGTCTCTCAGGTACAGCCTCGGCTATTGACACACTTGTCCTCGGTGTTGCAGCCATAAATTCCCTTCACTGGAGGTTTACTTGGTGGGAACCAAAGTCTGCATGGTGAGTGTTGTTCTATCCCCACGAATCTTTAGCTGGCTGTTTGCGGACAGGGGAAATACACCAAACCTAGCGACTTGGAGATACTTCTGATAATGCAGAAAGATGGATCAAATGAGGTCTTTCTAGAGTGAAAGGCAAACTTGTAAACAAGTTACTGTGTTAAGTGACAGAAGCATGAAGCACAAAATAGACAAGCAGGAAGGATGCAATCAAGTGGCGTGATGGGAAATGTTTCGTAAAGAATTCATGAGTCTTAAAAAAAAGGTGAAAATAGAACTACAGAAAAAGTGGAGAAGTCTGTCACTGCACAAGTGATTCCTTTGAAATAATTCAGACTGAAGGAAAATAATCTGATCCTCAGATTTAAGCTTGTTGTATGAACTTTTTTAGTACCAAGGTGATCAGATGTCCTATTTGTATGGTCATTCTGTTTAGTCTCCAAGAAGTTCCTGTCGCTTCTCAGTGACTTACTTTGCAAATTTGCTGAGGGACCACTTACAGACATGCGGTGAGGTTCACAAAAGATTAGTGCACCAGAATTATTAATGCTCCTTCCTCTTCCTCCTTCCCATGTCTTCCTCTCTTCCTTCACACCCCATCATGTCAAGCAACTTCCACCTGTCAGTATCCCATCCTTCAGGTTCTTACTTAGAAGGATGGTCCTTGGCCTGATTGCATTTAAACAGTTCATTCCACTGTAAAAAGAGGTCTTGTCTTTTCTTGCTGTGCTCTTTTCGTCCTGGACCGAAGTCCCAAACCTGATAGTCTCAGTTTACAAAATACTTTGCTGATGAATCTGGAATGCAAGCCATTAAAAATGTAGAAGTTTGCCCATCTCTCCACTAGATGGCAGTAGTGTACGAGCTGTGTAAAGCGAGTCCCTGAACCTTTGGAACAGTGCGCTTAGAGAACCAAATACAACATCCAAGTCAGTAAATGACCCATCCTTAACAAGCACCCAGCTATGGATGGATTCTGGCTTCCATTCTACTATGAAGAGACCAAGGGATCACTGTCAGTTTGGTAGAATTATGTTTTAATACTGAGTACGTAGATTTGACAAGAATCCACACTAGAGTTGATTAGTAGGGACCAAAGTCCAGATCCCTGCATTAAGTAAGGTAAACCTGTTATTAGAAGTAGCCCACTTTCTAACGGGTTATGGTGATGTTATCAGTTAACCAACAAGACACAGTAGGAACTGGGCTCTTTATTTCCTCTCGCAGCCTGTTTCAGTGCCTTCACGCCAGTCTTCTAGAGTCAAGGACTTTTCTTTTTCAACACACCCAAACCAAAACCAAACCCACAGCCGTCAAGTAGATTCTGACTTATAGAGACTTTACAGGACAGAGTAAGAACTGCTGCATACAGTTTCCAAGGAGTGCCACTAGCCCTTTGGTTACCAGATGTAGCCCTTAACTACTATACCGTTAGTGTTTCCCAAGTACAATAAAATTACCATGAGTAGTTAGGCTGGTTACCATGCATCGTCTCACTCCCCTCCTGCCCTGACTCCCACGCAACCTATGCCCAGCCTTGGCTTTCTGTTACATCTGAGAAAGTTTGCCCTGAAGTACAGGGACCTGAGACAAGCACTGTTATCCAGGATGCTCCAAGAAGCATGGCATTTCCACGTGTGTTAGATGTTTTCATTACACTCATGTTTTAAGCGAGGTAAGGTGTTATAATTACTGAGGTAGCTAATACATTAACGGCTTATATGTTATTGATGCAAGCTCATTTATTTGTGGTAATTACTGTAAGGGAGAATGAACATGAGAAAGGTAAGCTTTTTAAAGAAAGTCAAAGTCACAAAAAAGGAAATACATTTTGGCATGTATATCTTCAGTCCTACATATAAGTTACACACACACACACACACACTCACTCTCTCTCTAGCTCACCTATACATGGAAAGAGACATCACGCACACCCTGGTGGTGTAGTATTTAAGGGTTGCTAACTAAAAGGTCAGGGTTCGAATCTATCGGTTGCTCCACAGGAGAAAGACACGGTGGTCTGCTCTGGTAAAAACTACAGCCTTAGAAATCCTAGGAGTCAGTTCTAATCAGTCTTCTAGGGTCTCTGGGTTCTCTTGTTGGTAGGTGCCACCAAGTTTATTATGACTCATAGTGATCCTATGTACAACAGAAAGAAATAATGCTTGGTCCAGCACCATGGCCATTGTTGAGCCTTTTGTTGCAGCCACTGTGTCAATTGGTCTTGTTGAGTGTCTTCCTCTTTTTCTCTGACCCTCTACAAGCATTATGCCCTTCTCCAGGGATTGATCCCTCCTGACAACATGTCCGAGGTACATAAGATGTAGTCCTGCCATCCTTGCTTCTAAGTAGCACTTGGGTTGTACTTCTTCCAAGACAGATCTGTTCATTTTTCTTGACAGTTTATGGTATATTGAATATTCTACTCCAACACTGCAATGCAAAAGCACCCATTCTTCTGTCTTCTTTGTTCACTGTCCAACTTTTGCATGCGTATGTGCGATTGAAAATAGCACGGCTTAGGTTAGGTACACCTTAGTCTTCAAGACAACAGCTTTGCTTTTCAACACTAAAAGGGGTCTTTTGTAGCAGATTTGCCCAACACTGTATGTTGATTGACTTCCTGAGTGCTGCTCCCATGGGTGTTGATTGTGGATCCAAGTGAAATGAAATTCTTGACAACCTCAATCTATTGTCCATTTATGTTGATGTTGCTTATTGGTCCAGTTGTGAGGACGTTTGTTTCCTTGGTGTTGAAGACAGTGGTCTTTGACTTTCATCAGTGTTTGAAGTCCTCTTCACTTTCAGCAAGCAAGGTTATGTCATCTGCATAACTCAGGTAGCTAGTAAGTCTTCCTCCAATCCTGATGGCCCGTTCTTCATACAGTCCAGCTTCTCAGATTATTTGCTCAGCATACAGACTGAATGGGTATGATGAAAGGATACAACCCTGACACATACCTTTCCTGACTTTAAACCATGCAGTGTCCCCTTGTTCTGTTTGCATGACTGCGTCTTAATCCGCATGCAGATCCCTCATAAGCACAATTAAGTGTTCTGGAATTCCTACGCTCCACAATATTTTCCATGATTTGTTGTGATCAGTACAGTCAAGTCAGTAGTCAGTAAAATACAAGTAAACATCTTCCTGTTATTCTCTGCTTTCAGCTAAGATCCATCTGACATCAGCGATGAGATCCCTGGTTCCATGTCCTCTTAATGAATCTAGCCTGAACTTCTCTGGCAGTTCCCTGCTGATAGACTATTTATTACAGTTGCCTTTGAATGATCTGTAACAAAATTTTACTTGGCTGGCTTTGGCTGTTGTATTCTATTGGTAAGAATTTTGTTAAAGATTTTTGCATCTAGATTCATGAGTGAAACCGGTCTGTAGTTCTCTTTTGTTGGGTTTTTCCCTGGCTTTGGTATCGGAGTTATGCTGGCTTCATAGAACGAATCTGGGAGTATTCCATCCCTTTTTATGTTGTGAAATAGTCTCAGCAGTATTGGAGATAACTCTTCTCTAAAAGCTTGGTAGAATTCTGTGGTGAAGCCATCTGGGCGAGGTTTTTTTTTTGGTTGGTAGTTTTTGGACGACTTTTTCAATCTCTTCCTTTGTGATGGGTTTATTAAGTTGTACTGCTTCAGCTTGTGATAATTTCTGTAGGTAATATGAATCTAAGAATTTTTCCATTTCCTCTAGCTTTTCAAATTTGTTAGAGTACAGACTTTCATAGTATTCTGTTATGATATTTTTGATTTCTGATGGATCTGTTGTGACAACTCCCCTCTCATTTCTTACTTGGTTTGTTTCCTTTCCTGCTTTTCTTTAGTAAGTTCAGCCAATGGTTTGTCAATTTGGTTGATCTTTTTTTTTTTTAATTTTTTATTTAATATAACTGAGTGAAAATGTACATTCCCATATAAATTTACATACCCACCTATATGCAGCTTCCACTGCTCTCACTGCCCAGTGACAGCACACTATTCCTCTCTGCTCCATACATGTCTCATTCTCCCAACAGTCTCTTTTTTCCCTCCTCTCCATCCACTCTCCTTCCTCCAGCCAGAGGTCAGCAGGATGACATCCTATAGATGTATAGAACCATAAAGTGCATCCAATATATGGTCACTGCATCGCCAAGTCCAATACATTCCTGCCCGAAGCGTGGAACTTCATTATGATTTATGGTCAAGAGCAGCATCAGGGCGAGGGGCCATGCTCCCAAGGGAACCCCGAAACCACTGGACCCTCAGTTGAGGTCTTTTAGTGGGGATCTCAGGGTGCACCTCTTTTTATTCTTGTGTTGCCAGTGAGACTCGACTTAGTGAGCTCCATTGCGGCTATCACTGGTGGTGGCCGGGCACCATCCGGTTCTTCCGGTCCCCAGTTGAGGTAGGCACCCACTGATGTGGGTCTCTTTGTTTTCTGGGTTGTCTTTTCCCCATGTCATTTTGGTCCTCGGTGAGCATCTGTTCCTGCTGAGTTGGGACCATTTGCTGTGCCCTCGGATGGCAGCTTGGCAGCTTTTAAGACCCCAGACGCCACTCACCAAGGTGGGGTGCAGAGAGCCCTCTTAGCAAAACGCTAGTTGTGCCAATTGGCCTCGATTTCGCCTAAGAGCATGATCCCCCGCCCCCTGCCCCAGCTACTTTATCCTTGCAATATTGGGTTAAGACGGAAGAAGTACTCATGTTATGTTTAAGTCCACTTAATATTGTTCTTGTTTCTAATGTGTGCTATCACCGATTTCACCCAACCAGATACCTAGCAACTATCTGATCTAAACCCTCCCCCCTCCCTTCCTCCCTCCCTTCCCTTGCAACTGTCAAAGAGTCTTTTCTTCTATACACAAGTCTGTTTTTGAGCTCTTATCGTAGAGGTCTCATACAATATTTGTCCTTTTGTCGCTGACTACTTTCATTCAACATAATGTCTTCCATTTGAAACTAGGTTATGAGATGTTTCCTGAAGTCATCGTTGTTCTTTATCATTGCGTAGTGCTCCATTGAATATATATACCACAGTTTACCTATCCATTCTTCTGTTGTTGAGCATCTGGGTTGATTCCATCTTTTTGCTATCATGGACTGTGCTGTGATAAACATTCTGGTGCATGTGTCCATTGGTGTGAAAGGCCTTGATTCTGCAGGATATATTCCAAGTAGTGGAATTACTGCCAAGCCAAGTGCTGTCGAGTATCATTCCATGAGTGGAATTACTGGGTCAAATGATACATCAATATGCATTTTTTTAAGGAAGTGCCAGATTGCTTTCCAAAGAGGCTGGACCATTTTGCAACCCCACCAACAGTGTAGGAGGGTTCCACTTTCTCCACAACCTCTCCAGCATTTCTTGTTTTGTGTTTTTTGGATCATGGCCAACCTTATTGGGGTGAGATGGTATTTCCTTGTCATCTTGATTTGAATTTCTTTAATAACTAAAGATCGTGAACATGTCCGCTTGTGTTTTTTGGCTGCCTGGATCTCTTCTTTAGTGAAATGTCTGTCCATCTCCTTTGCCCATCACTTAATTGGATGACTTATCTTCTTTTTGTTGATATTTTGTAGTATCTTATAGATTATGGAAATCAGGCATTGGTCTGACATAGAGTTGCCAAATATTTTTTCCCATTCTGTAGGTTTTCTTTTAATTTTATTAATAAAGTCTTCAGATGAGCAAAAGTGTTTAATTCTTAATAGATCCCATTTATCTATTTTCTGATGATTGTGGTTTGTTTGACAGATTTTGGAGTCTGTCCATATTGTGTATTAAAACTTCCCTTGTTGTTCATACCTTTTCTTGGATGAGCTTTATCGTTTTAGGTTTGATATTTAGGTCTTTTATCCAGTTGGAATTGGTTTTTGTGTAAGGTGTAAGATATGGATCTTGTTTCAGATTCTTGCAGATGGATATCCAATTTTGCCAGCACCATTTGTTGAAGAGATTGTTTTTACCCTAGTTTAATGTCTTAGGGCCTTTATTGAATATCAATTGTTCATAGGTAGATGATGTCATCTCTGGGGTCTCAGTTCTGTTCCACTGATCGATCTGTCTGTTCTTATACCAGCACCAGGCTGTTTTGACCACTGTGGCAGTGTAATATGTTCTAAAGTCAGGTAATGAGAGGCCTCTTCTTTAGTAGTACCTTGCTTAACCAGGGCTTCTTCCCTTTCCAAACAAAATTGGTGATTTGTTTCTTCATCTCATTAAAAAATGTCACTGGAACTTGTATTGGGATTGCATTGTATAAATAGATTGCTTTGGGTAAAATAGACATTTTCACAATGTTAAGTCTTCCTATCCATGAGCAGGGTAGGTTTTTCCATTTATCTAAGTCTCTCTTCGTTTCTTGTAAGGGCTTGTAGTTCTCTTTGTAAAGGTCTGTTGTTTCTCTGGTTAGATTAATTCCTAGGTACTTTATCTTCTTAGGGGCTATCGTAAATGGTATTGATTTGATAATTTCTTCCTTAACAGTCTCGTTGTTTCATTGCAGTTTTGATTTGGATTTCTCTAACAGTTAGTGATTGTGTGCATTTCCTCACATGTCTTTTAGTTGCCTAGGTGTCTTCTTTGGCGAACTGTCTGTCCATTTCCTTTGCCCATTTGTTTAATTGGGTTGTTTTGTCTTTTTCTTGTTGGTATTTTACAGTACCTGTAGATTGTGGAAATTAGATGTCGGTCTGGTATGTAGTTGGCAAATATTCTTTCCTTTTTTGTAGGCAGTCTTTTAATTATATCTTGATAAAGACTTTGGATGAGCATAAGTGTTTAATTTTTAGTAGTTCCCATTTATCTATTTTTGCTTCTGTTGTTTGTGCATTGCTGGTAGGATTTTGCAGTCTGTCTAAGCTGTGTATTAGAACTTCCATTATTGTCCCTATGTTTTCTTCCATAATCTTGATCATTTTAGCATTGATGTTTGGCCTTTGATCCATTTGGAGTTGGTTTTTCTGTAAGGTGTGGGATGTGAGTCTTGTTTCAGTTTTTTGCAGATGGATACTCAATTTTGCCAACACTATGTGTTAAGGAGACTGCTTTTACCCTAGTTTACAACCTTTGGGCCTTTGTTGAATATCAGCTGTTCATAGGAGGATGGTGATGTTTCTGGATTCTCTATTCTGTTCCATTGTCTATATATGTCTTTTTGTACTAGTACTAGGCTGCTTTGACTACTGTGACAGTACAATTGGTTCTAAGGTCAGGAAGTGTGAGGCCTCCCTCTATGTTCCTCTACTTCAGTAGTGTTTTACTTATCTGCAGCTTCCTCCCTTTCCAAACAAAGTTGGTGATTTATTTCTACATCTCATTAAAAAATGACATTGGATTTTGTATTGGGATTGCATTGTATGTGTAGATCATTGAGAGTAGAACGGACATTTTCACAATATCAAATTTCTCCATCCATGAGCAAGGCAGGTATCTCCACTTATGTAAGTCTGTTTTGGTTTCTTGTAATTTTCTTTTTATGGTTCTGTTGCATCTCTGGTTAGATTTATTCCTAGATATTTTACCTTCTTCAGGGCTATAGTAAATGGTTTGACTTGGTGACTTCTTTGATGATGTCTTTGTTGATGTAAAGGAATGCTACTGATTTGTTTATGTTTGTCTTATATCCTGACAATTTGCTGAACTCTTCTATTAGTTCCAGTAGTTTATTAATTATGGACTCTTTAGAATTTTCTGTGTGTATGATCATATCATCTGCAATCAGGGATACTTATACTTTTTCTTTAGTGATGCCTCTTATTTCTTTGTCTTGCCTGATTGCTCTGGCAAGAACCTCTAGTACATTGTTGAATAGAACATTGCGTTCTATTTGCGTTCAGGATGGTGTTGGCAGTTAGCTTTGCATAGATGGCCCTTCTTGTGTTGAGAAGTTTCCCTTTTATTCCTGTTTCCTTGATAGCTTTTAACATGAGTGAGTACTGGACTGTCAAATGCCCTTTCTGCATCACTTGATAAAATCAAGTGATTCTTAACCTTTGTGTTATTTATACGGTTAATCACATTAATTGTTTTTCTGATTCTGAACCAACCCTGCTGCCCTGGTATGAATCCAACTCGATCATGATGAATTATTTTTTTGATATGTTGTTAGATTCTATTAGCTAGGATTTTGTTGAAGATTTTTACATCTGGGTTCATGAGTGATATTGGTCTGCAATTTTGAGGGGGAGGATCTTTACTCGACTTTGATATCAGGGTTATGCTTGCATCATAGAATGAATTTGGGAATATTCTGTCTTTTTTCTCGGCACTTGGCTGGCTTGGCTGTCTTTTTCTATGTTGTGAAATAGCTTCAGAAATACTGGAACTAACTCTTTCCTAAAAGTTCGGTAGAATTCTTTCATGAAACTCTCTGGGCCAAGACTCTTTTTGGATGGTAGTTTTTTGATTACTTTTCCAATCGCTTATTTTTTGATGAGTTTATTAAGTTGTTCTTCTTCTCTTTGTGATAATTTTGGTAGATGATGTGAATCTAGAAATTTGTCCATGTCCTCTAGTTTTTCAAATCTGTTAGAGCACAGTTTTTCATAGTATTCTGTTATGATACTTATAATTTCAGTTTGGTCTGTTGTGACATCTGCCATCTTATTTCTTATTTGGGTTATTTATTCCCTCTCCTGTTTTTTTTTTTTTTTTGGTGAGTTTAGCCAATGGTTTATCAATTTTGTTCGTCTTTTCAAAAAACCAGCTTTTGATTTTGTCAATTTTTTAAATTATTCTTCTATTTTCTAATTCACTTAGTTCTGCTGTAATCTTTATAACCTGTTTTCTTCTGGTGCCTGAGGGGCTCCTCTGTTGTTGTCTTTCTACTTGTTCAAGCTGTTGGGTTAATTCTTTGGTTTGGGTCCTTTCTTCCTTCTGGATGCATGCATTTATAGAGATAAATTGACCTCTGAGCACTGATTTTGATGTATCCCATAGGTTCTGGTAGGGTGTGTTTTCACTTTCATTTGATTCCATGAATTTATTTATTACATTCTTAATTTCTTCTATAACCCATGGATTTTTTGAGCAAGGTGTTCAGTTTCCACGATTTTGAATTTCTAGCCATGTTGTTTTTGCTATTGAACTTTCACAGCTTTATGGTCCAAGAAGATGCTTTGCAATAACTCAATGGTTTGGCTCTTGTTGAGACTTGCTTTATGGCCTAATACATGGTCTATTCTGGAGAATGTTCCATGCATGTTGGAAAAGAAGGTGTACTTGTCTGTTGTTGGGTAACAAGTTCTGTACTGTTGCTGTGAGATTTTCTGTATCTTCATTGGGCTTTTCTCTGGATGATCTGTCCATTACTGAGAGTGGAGTGTTGAGGTCTCAAACTATTATTGTAGAGCGATCTATCTTATTTTTCAGCATTGTCAGTGTTTGTTCAATGTATTTAGATGTACTCATATTGGGTGTGTAAATATTTAATATTGTTATATCCTTCTTATGAATTGAACCTTTAAGCAATAAACAGTGACCATCCTTTTCCATGATGGTGGATTTTATTTTAAAATCTATTTTATCTGAGATTGATATTACGATTCCTGCTCTTCTTTGGATGTTGTTACCTTGGTATGTATCTTTCTGTCCTTTGATTTTCAGTTTGCTCATATCTTTGGTTCTAAGGTGTGTTTCTTATAAGCAGCATGTAGACAGATCGTATTTTTTGATCGACCCTGTTACTCTCTGTGTCTTTATTGCAGCATTCAGTCCATTAACATTCAATGTAATTATTGATAGATTTGTATTTAGTGCTATCATTTTGGTGTCTATTTTAGTGTTGCTGACATAGTCTTTATCACACTTAATATTTTGGTTTGGGTTATTTTTCTTTACGAATTTTCTTTTCGTCCTTTTCAGTGTTGGTTTTATGTCTCTTGAGACTTCTGTATTGTGTTTCTTGTTTTGATATGTAGTATTGTTAATTAGCTTTGCAGCTATCCCTTTGTTCTTCCCTAATGTTCTAGGTTTAAACCAGTCTTTAACATCTTTATACCTCCTTAACCTCCTTTCCATCTGAAAGGGCTACAAATACTGTAATAATCCTTCTTCATAGTGTAATGTTGTCATAGTTTACGTGTTAAGCTGTTTCCCTAATTTTAGCTTTGATTGAACATTGTGACTTCCCTAACTAAGTGAGACTCTGGATACTGTATCCTACATTCCATCCTTGAGTATACATCTGGTATTATCTATTATCTAACTGAAGAAATTCCTTCAGTATTTCTTGTAATTTTGGTTTGGTTTTTGCAAAGTCTCTAAGCTTCTGTTTATTTGAGAATGTCCTAATTTCACCATCATATTTGAAAGACAATTTTGCAGGATATGTAATTATTGGTTGGAAGTTTTTTCCCTTCAAGACTTTGTATGTGTCATCCCATTGTCTTCCTGCCAACATGGTTTCAGCTTAAAATTTGGAGGACAGTCTATGAGTCTTCACTTTGTATGTTAGTTTTGGTTTAAGCCTATCTGCCTTTAAGAGCCTCTCTTTATGTTTCAATTTATTAAGCTCAATTATAATATGTCTTGGTGTCTTTATTTGGGGTCTACCTTTTGCGGAGCTTGATGAGCATCTTGAATAGCTATCTTCTCTTCTTTCATAATGTCAGGAAAGTCTTCTGTCAGTAACTCTTCAATAATTCTCTGTGTAGTTTCTATTATCCTTTCCTGTTCTGGAACTCTAGTTACTTGTAAATTGTTCTTCTTAGTAGAGTTCTGCATAATTCTTAATGATTCTTCATTTTTCTTGATGCTTTTATCTGATTTCTCCCCATAAATGCTGGTGTCAGTTGCTTTATCTTCAATCTCACTAATTCTGCCTTCCATTTCCTCAATCCTGCTCTTTTGGCTTTGCATCGAATTATCTAACTCTGTAATTTTATTATTGATCTGTTGAATTTCAGGTCATTGATGCTCTAGCAGTATATATAGCTTGTTTAATTTTTCATTTTATTCTGCTGCACCTTGTTTAATCTCCATGCTAAGATCTAGAAGAGTTCTATACATAATTGTTTTGCATTTTATCTCTGATAATTCCAGGAAGCCTTCTGCATCTGGGAAATTTTTGATTCTTTTAGGAGTTTTCTGGTGCCATGGTGGTCTGCTTATTTAAATGGTTAAATGTCTGTTATTGTTTTTGTGCCATCTGAGAAAAGATGGATACCTACTTGTGCAGACTCTCTGGAGTCATGCCAGCAGACACTATGGTGCAGCTCCCAGAAGGGGAGCAGAAAGGGTGCTGCTGCACTTGGCTGCCAGCTCCTGCTGGGTTCTCTGGGAGTGGTTGTCTTAAAACCAGCATCTCTGCTGAGAGAGACACACCCTTTGATACTGAAGCAGTTCAGCTATTCCTGGTAATTATGTCTTCTGTTTTTGTTTCTGCTTGCTGTGGCCTCACAGCCTTGGCCTCAGGCTTACATCTGCTTTGCTGGGGCAAGTATTCCAAAGCTCTGTAGCTTCACTGATTTAAGAGCCTGGAGGCACCCTACTCCACCTGGAAACCTCCTGTGCACAGGCACTCAGCATCTGCTCTGTGGGTCAGTTCTAGTGCTGTCTTGGGCTGGTCTGGTTCTGCTGCTGCCCATTCACTCCTGCTGGTCCTCTGCTGCTTGTTTTTCACCATCTATACCTTCTTCAGTGTTAACAGTTCTCTTCAGTTCTGAGTCTTCCAGCCATTTACAGTTTCAAAACCTGTTGTACATTTTGGGCATCTGCGAAAGCAGCAGCCCACTTTTTCTGTACCAGATTCTGTCTTAGTCCTCTAAGAAAAGTTTTCCTAAAAGAAAAGTTTATTCTCACAAAGCCCAGTAGTCTAGGAGTCTGAATTTAGGGTGTCAGTCCAGGGGAATGCACTCACTCTATGTTGGCTCTGGAGTAAGGTCCTTGTGTAGCATTAGTCTTTCTTTCTTCTGAGAGCATCTTGGCACAGGAACCTCATGTTTGAAGGAAACACTATGCTCTGGGTGCTGCTTTCTTAATGGTATGAGGTTGCTCAAATGTCTCTGCAAACCTCTTTCCTTTATATCACAATAGAGTGCCTCAAGGCACAAAACAATCCTACACGTGGCGTTCTGCCACACCAACACAACTGCTGCCCATTCACCCTTATTAACATCATAGGGGCAGGCTTTACAACACAGAGGAACATCCTACAATACCAGGAATCATGGCCTAGCCAAACTGTTACATACATTTTTGAGGAAACATAATTCAATCTGTGAAGTTATCTATTGCTTGAAAGTTTGAAAAAACTTGCCCATAAAACAGTCCAAGCCTAGAGCCATGACTATTTTATTAATGTGTACAATTAAGGGAATATGTGACATGTTTTCCATGTAAAGAATGGACAAGAGTTAAATGCTTCTCATGGTGAAGATTCCCCTTGACATCAATTATTGGAAAACATAGACTCCGTCTATATTTTTAAGGAGCTGTGGTAGTGCAACAATTAAGTTCTCAGCTGCTAATTGAAAGGTTGGCAGTTCAAAGCTACCCAGAGTTTCTGTGGGGAAAAGACCCGGTGATCTACTCCAGTAAAGATCACAACCTAGAAAGCCCTATGGAGCAGTCCTACTCTGTCACCTCGAGTCACTATGAGTTGGAACCGACTCAGCGGCACCTAATAGTAACAACAACACTCTATGTTGTCTGACTTAGGTTTTCACTTAATCAGGGATTGATCATCTACAGCTTTATATAATAGGCGTAAGCAATACTTTAACTAGGACAGAGACCCCTGGTGACACTTTTATTGGCAACAGAAACAGCTATGGTGGTTAAACCATTCTCAGTCAAGACTAGATAACCTAGCACTGTTAAAGTAAATGAAACTGAGAGAGGCTTGTGGGAAAAGAGTGTCCCACCTAAATAAAGGACTCATTG